>CM068374.1:47931033-50331033 GCA_034769895.1 Magicicada septendecula | reverse complement strand
AAATAAATCTAGAAAATACTCTTACCGAGTCAATGATAATGAGTAATGTAGAGGCAGAATCTACTCCAACGACAACTAGAACAAAAGAGTTGTCAATGGACGATATGTTTAACTTAATAAGAACAATGTCTGAAAACATAAATAGTAATCTAAATTAATTGAAAGCACAGAATAAAGAACAAAAGAGTGATTCAGATGTTAAGTTCAATAAAATCAATAGTCGCTTTGATGTAAATGATAGTAATTTGAATGCTAAATTTTATGAAGTTAGAAATGAGATTAAATAACAGAATTTTAATTTTAATAAACAAATGAATGAAATTAGTACACGTTGTGAGAATATAAAAGAACAGATATTAGAAGCAATAGATCAGGTGTTCAAGGAACAAAACGCAAGAGTAGATGACATAATTAATAACTTTACAATGAATAAAGTAGATGATAATGATGATAGTGTAGTGGGGGTAGAAAATGGTCGATAGACAGACCAATTAAAGGAAAATAAAGATGATAAGGTAAGTGGGGTTGAGAATTATGATGATATAATTAAAAATATGGTGTTAGAGAGTAAGGTTGTGAATATTGAGAGTACTGATGAAGTTTTAGTGGGAGTAGAATTTGATAATGAAGTGAGAGAAAGTGTTGATGAGAGTTTACAGGTAGAGGGGTTGCAGAGGGTAAAATTTTCCCGTGGTGTTGTGGTTGGGGGTGAAGAAAATGCTTCACGAGTGTATTTGTGAGGGACATATGGTCTACAAATAGTTTTCCCTTGATTTTTTGTGCATCTGGTAGATGGTGCAGTAATAAAGTTGTAGTACCTTCTGCATGGGTTAGTAGAGAAAGGGTGAAATGGTATTATGATGGGAGATATTTTGAAAGAGAGTTGTGTGTGGATGGGGAGATAGAATTATTTAAGGTTGACAGAAATTATAAAGAATTTGTGGAAAGGTTAGGTATAGAGAGAGGGGAAAATTATATTGAAATCTTGAAATCTGACCTTGTGTTGAAGCTAATATAGCAGCAGCAGATGATGATGTTGACAATGAGGAATTTATAACTTACCTAGTGGTGACAGATTATACTAAAGGCGACAGGACTATACTCGATGGTGACCAGTTATGTGATAAAATAATATGGAATAATCCTATTAATTATAATGATATTGTGGAAAAATATGAGAAATTAAATAATCATTATGTTGATGGTAATAATATAATGTATTTACTAAAAAATGATTTGTGTACACCTAAGATCAGATTGTTATTCGATGATGGAGGGTAAATGTTTTATTGTTCAGGAACATTTAATTATGTGAATAGTTTGGTTTCGACATGGATTTTATTATGAAATGATTTGTGGTAAATGATAACAGATAGTAATTGGGATTGTATATTTTTTGTGTGTGTTGATGTCAAATGTATTTGTGTAGTACATTAGGTTGTAACTTGTCTTTTAGGTAAACCATGTAGGTAAGTAATAGGAATTGATTTAATAATGATTATAACATTTTTTCAGACTAAATAAGTGATGAGAGTAATTGTGAAATTTTAAAACTGATTGAATTAAGTAATTGGAGAGGAATTAATTAATTAATTAATGTTGTATAAATGAACTTTGTTGATGAATGTAAATGATTTTCTGAGATTTAGATTCTATAATGAACAGTAAATGATTAAACATACAATATGTTCAGGTATTGAGCTATATTGTTATTATGAGGTAAGTGATGAATTTTCTAGCGTAATTTTCAATGATCATGTTAATGTGAAAAGTGGTAAAAGAGGGAGTTTGGGTGATAATTGTTTAAATAAGGCATTTGAGTCAATCAAAGTTAATTCTAATGGGTGTTAGACAAAATAAGAATTTTTGAGTAAAAGTAAGACAGTGTAATGTGTCAAAATGGGGGCTTTTATTTTTTATTAAATTTATTAAAATGTCTTTAATATCATCATTGCAAGTCCCATGTGAAATAGCGTTGTATTCAAACAATGAACGGTAACATAACTTTTTGGGCTGTGTGTTGTCAGAGAACGCAATACTTGGTTGTGAAACGAGTATTTGTCACGTGCGGTGTGCGCCTACGCGCGCCCGGGTGCAGCTTCTATGCATAACAGGCTGAAACCGACTCGACAATAATGGCTAAGGAGAAAGAGTATGTGCCATGTGCTTTGGAGATGGAGGAAATCAATGAAGAGGCTCCACCCACCAAAGCCTTTTATATCGTCTCCGTTTAACAACATTAGCCCATGTGGCATATAGACATACTCTGTGTACGACTACAAAAAAATCGCAGCCTGGAGGCAGTGCCTTCCCATTCAGCAACAAGGCATAGTGGGGAGTCTGGTTCGCACTCTCCGTTTAGTCACAAACTCGGCCGGGTGGTATTAGACTCGACTTAATAAAAACCGAGTCTAATTTTAGTAAAAAATGTGTTAAATTTCATCCAATAGAAGAATAACGTTGCTGAAGTAATAGTAAAGAACAAAATTTAACCAAATTCGATAAAATAGTAAAAGTGCGTAAACATGCGTGACGCAACCGAGTGGTACCACGTAAGTCTTGAACAAGTAACAGTTTTTTTTTTATTTTATATAAATGGGCAGAAACTAAAAGGAAAGAAATGAGGTCTCAAATAATCTTGTATGTGAGTGTGTGTGTAGATAAGAAAATTAAAATAAAGATATTGGTTCTTTTAGAATAATCGATGTTACATAGTTAAAGCTTTGATATAGATAAAAATGATGACGATGTATTTCATAGGTTAAAAAGAAAAAAGGTTTACATTTTTTTAAATTTTTTATATCATGCATAGAAGGAAGTGGGAAGAATAAATGTCATATTAATCATAAATAAAATGTCATCTGCTATATTATACAATTTGTTAAACAAATCATTTCAAACACCTCATTTCATTTGCTGCACTGATCAGTTCGTCGTACGAGCGGGGTTAGTTCAACACTAGAGATCACACATAACGGCCAACACACAAAAGAATTAAAGGTAGGTGGAAGTTTAAATACTTTTATTATAGCAAATAAGAAATATATAGTTACAACAGAAACGGGTCAATAGTAGGGACACAGTAGCAGGAGTGCATATATGTAGAGAAAGTGAGTAATGTAAATGGAGAGTAAATAGATGATTGTGAACTTTTGTAGTGAGGGTGGTGTGTAGGGAGTGATCAACGTACGTCGTTGTGGCAGGTTTCGCATGGAGAAGTTTTGAAGAGTGCTTGCCGAGATTCTGTGGATGGCAAGAGGGTATGAATGGGAATTGCAGGTTCGGGAACACACATCCTAGGTACAAAGAGGGTATCAGATATTTTATTCTAAGAGAAGAGTGATATAAGTAGAGTAGATAAAGTGTTGAAGGGGGTTATTATTGAGAGATTGGTGTCACCCTATGCAAATCTGTTAGTGGATGGTAGAAGGAAGAAAGGGAGTAAGGTTATAGGTATAAATGCCCAGTTAATAAATCAAATCATTGTGAATGACGGAGAATCACCCAAACTAATTAATGAGGAAAATGTGAAATAAAAGAAAATTCATTTGAAATGTAATAATAAATGAAATGTGATGTAAAATGAATGTTGATATTAGATTTGAATTTTTGAAGAATCTAATGGTACAATAAATGTTAAATAATTAAAGGTTGATATAAAAAGAGTTAATAGAAAGTTCAAGTTGTAATGTTTATAATTTTATATACAAATTATTTAAAGGTGAATTGTTTAGTTAAATGTAGCAATGTTAATGTTCAAGATTAATGTTTATTATGTTATATTAGATAGACCCGTTTTAAGGTTGTGATTATATAATCAGTTATTATTATATCTGAACTTAAAATGTAAGGCCGATGCAAGGACAGGAGACGACACAATTCCTCCTTAATTTCAACTGGGCGGTACAGTCCAGGGGGGGCCATAGTGTGTGTGGAAGGAGGTTACTAGAATACTAGTAACGAATTAGTGGATGTTAAATATATTATGTTGATGATGTTGATCAGAAGAGATAATTAGATGATTTTGTATTGACGTAAGAAGTATTATGATAGTGAAAGATAATTAACAATTTTAAGTAGATAATTTGTTTGAATGTAGTTGATTTAAATGTGTTTTGTTCTATGTAAGAATTATATTAATGAATTGTTTTGTTTATTCTCTTAAACTTAATTGTTTTGAAACGTTATTGCGTTAGTATAAGGATTTATACTTCTTCTTGTAAAATGGGAAAGGTTTAATTATTGTCGGTTGGAATCGAAAATTTTATAGAATATTTGGAGTGAAGTAAGAGAATGAAAAGTATCTATAATAGATATAAGGTTATATATTACTAGAAAAAAAACAGTGTTTCTTAACGCAAACCAGCTAAGGGGAGACAGATCAGTTAGGGATATGGTATTATACAAGGCCACGATTTGATTTTTTAATTTGATGTTTCAGAGTCTGGTGATGTTGTGGTGGCGGTCCTGTGCTGGCCAGCGCATCAGAGCAGGAGCGTCAAGTGCCTGACTGGCCTTGCGGTGTTGGGATCTCGAGAGAGAAGTCCAGTAAGGTCATTCAGGTACAGTCACAATCACTGGACCAAGGGATAAGTTAACTAATTTTTATATAAAATGTACAGGGGGTTGTGGCAACATATCCTGGCTGATCCCTTTAGGAAGTATGAGTGTGTCAATGAGAGTTTTTATGCTTCGTCATAAAACCTCTCATTGAGGGGTCTTGTAACGGTACAATCCGGTACCTATAGGTGTTTTGGGGAAATAACCAATATAAATTTTATTGTGAAATCAAAATCATAAATACATAATGGTAAAGTTTTATAAAGTTTGTAACGACGTAGTAAGCTCAGAGCAGGAACTGTAGCAAGGTCAACGGTGTACTTGCAAAATGTCAGCTATTTTAGCCAAACGAACTTGTCAACAAGCCGATCCTGCAAATACGTCACATAAGGAATGCAGTACGTAATTGCCGAGCCTTAAAAACTACGACGTCATAGTCTGAAAACAAAAGGACTTGGTGACGTGACACCCTCTCCACCTCAGAATTGAAGCCGTTCATCTCGTTCTCAGTCAAGAACTACTTTTGTGCCGGCCAGACACGTATAAAAGTTCCAAAACTAAATCTCGGCAAACTCGAACAAAAATGTAAAATATTACGTAAAATCGGAACAAAGCTATGAATTAAAACTTATTAACAGTTACCATATAAAATATTATTTCAAAAGTGCGTGCGAACAACAATAGCAGGAATGTGCGCAATACGACTGGACTCACATGTAACCAGATAAGTACAGCAACGAACAGCAGACACGTTTTTGTTCGACAAAATTATTCAATCAGACAAGTTCAAACACTTAAAATGCCATTAAAGAAACGTATATTAAATGAGCTCAATTTGGGGAAGATAGAACATATATAGCATGAATGAGTGCGTAATTGGGTGAACGAAAAAGTCTAAATTTAAGAAGTGCTGGGTTATGTCAATATATTTAAATACGTCAAAAATATTTAAATATAATTTAAAATATGATTAATTATGTTTATTTCGGTGGGAGTGTAAAATGTTAATGGGAAAGAATTTCTAACTTGATTTGATAAACTACGCCTCATGGCCGAATAGTAGTGTGCACTGTTTCAAAGTAGGATTCGATGTAAATGTATGTTGTAAGTAAAATAAAAGGTAATGTCATTGGTAAATAGCAAATTAAGAGTAATTTATTTCAAGTAACAAGTTCTGCTGTTTCTAGTTCGCTTAACCGAATCTTGGCCCAAAGGTAAGCATAATTTAGGTTTCATTGTTGATATAAATAAAGATGCCGTCCGGACAAAAGTGTGAAAATGTGTGAACAATATAAAATTAAAATTCAAAAGGTATAGAACATAACATCTTATTTGCTTCCACAATCCTCATTTTACAGCTTATAATATTATTATAAAATATTGAAACGTTTGAAAGAGGTCAATGGCATCGCGCTGGGTGACTTCACACGAAATAAACATGTAAGATGATATGAAGAAAAATGTTTGGTATAACAATATATATATAATTTTAAACAGAAAGAAAGGGAAATTTGATGCTGAAATTTAAAAATTGATTTTTTTTAACTTCTTCACGACCTGGTCCCCTTAAATCAGAAGGATCATGTGCTGAGCGCGCGCGCGCGCGCACACACACACACACACATTTTTTTTGAAAAACTTCATATATAGAAGTAAAATTATCTTTATCAAATTAAAAAAAAAACTAATTAATACGCAAATAAATTAAAATCAGTATGTAAAACAAAAGATAATTTTCAAAACACTACAAACTGGGGAAACATTCATATAACAGAAATATCCACTGAACCAGTCCACAACACTGCAGCAAACATTCACTATTCAGCCATGACTAACGGTAAACACCAACTCCCAACATAAGTATCTGTCAGCGGACACCCAGAACGTGACTTAAAATATTAATGGTTTAACACAATAAGAAAACAATAATAGAAATGATACTAGAGTGCACAGTGGAACCTTGACAAACCAAACTGTGGTAAACCGAATGTTTGATACTCCAAACACACAATAAATAAATTATATTAAATTTACTAGAGTTACAAATATTATTGAAACACCATATGTATACATCACTAAAGAAAGTTTTAACATATAAATTCTGGTATGTGCTAAAATCAAAATGTGTAACATCATTGAGTGTTAATGCTTTGAGAGAGTTGTGCAAGAACACAACAAGCTCAATAAAGCTTCTGCAAAAGGTGTCACAAAAGATAAGAGTTACAAAAGGGCTCAGACAGGGTTGTTGTATCGTAGCAATGCTATTTAATATTGACCATGACCCAACAACCCGGTAGTTCATAATTTTAATAACATTAACTCTGGCTGTGACAGCCTTCATAACAGAATTGCACAGACTGTTTGTCTAAATCTTGTTCTGTAATGTATTAAATGTAAATGCCTTTTTCATGTAGTCTAGTCTAATTATTTTGGTTACTAAAGTGAATTATTCTTGAGCTGTCTTACTTGGGATTGTCATCCCTTTAACCCTGATTTAGTGCAGTCATGCCACATGTTTAATAATCTAAACTACCTTTGTCTCAGTTAGTTTAAATTGTCAACGTTCTGCTGTATGTGGAGCATATGTGTGTGTGTAGCATAGGGATGTGCCAAGTTGATGTTTTCCCGCATCTGATGCGTTCGCATTAGTTGAGACTGTGCATCAGTTTAATTAATCAGATGCAGAACATTAGATTGTCGTCTGGCTGATTCGCTGCTACAGAGTATTGACTAATCTCTAAACGCACACCATTTTTTGTACAACTGGTGCATGCCTACCTAATGTTTAAATTTAAATTCCTGTACATCACGGTCTAATAAGGATGCATAAATACTGCTAGCTTGCTACCTAATGCGAGACATTAGTGGTTTCCCCTCATCAGTTTTGCAGCACATCAGTTGCGTTGAGTAAGCTGATGTGAAACATCTGATGCCGTTGTTTCGGGCCATCCCTAGTGTAGTGTTATTTTTGTCAGACCTGTCAGAATGACAGGTGATAAACATACAGTTTAATATCCAAAACCACTTCTTAAGTAGTACATTTTGACTAGGACTGGTATATCATAAATGTGAGGTGTGTTTCAAAAGTAAGAGCCAGTTGCTGATAAAAAGTAATTGGAATACTGAATCACTTGTCATATATAGTAGCTTCATCAGATTCATTATGTAGCTATTGGCTATTTTGTAAACAGTCTATTGTTTGATTTATTATGTTGCATTGATTGATATGGTAATAATGGTTGCAAAATTAAACAATTCTGCCAGTTACTAAGTGCAGTAAGTTTTCAGTTGCTCATTGCAAAAAGGCTTAGTGCTGACAAGACATGAATTTTGTCAAATTTAGAAATCGTGTTGTCAGTGTAATAATGAAAGTGTTTAAATGTTCACAATAAAGATGGGAGTGGAAGCTCAAGCATTGAGGCTGATGATCTTGCTGAACAAGTGAATAGACAAACCAACATTTCATGATTGATATTCTTGCCATGGAATTCACAAAACATTTCACATTATTTAGAGTGTTCTAGAGTGAAAGGCATTTGATACAGTGAATACGGGTAGTCTGTGAGCAATAATGGCAAAGAAAGGGATCCCCCAACACCTCATTAGAGTCGTACAAAGTCTTTATGTGGAAAAAATCTTAATTAATTGAGACAGGAAGATGGAGTACAACTCATGGTGTAGGCCTGATCAATGTGGAGTACAACAAGGGTGCCATTGTCACCTTATCTTTTATATAATTTAATTATAGAAGATTCCATGTACAATTGGCAGATGAACCTTCTAAACATTTTATGATTGGTAACTCTGCAGTCGACACGATGTTGTTTGCTCATGGCCAGGCAGTCCTGTTGAACTCGGTATGTACCAGCTTGTAGATGGCTGTATACTCATTGACTTGAATCTTCAAGGATTTCAGATTGCAGATCTCCACATTGAAGACCAAGGTGATACTTTTTCATGGAGCTAGTCACATACAAGAAAATATTGTTGTCGATGGTACTGTTCTAGCAATGGTAAATAATTTTGAATATCTGGGCTACAATGTGTCTTATATTACAAACAATGAGGTAGTGAAGAATCTGTACAAGTTCAACCATAAGTGTGGGACCATCAGGAGATCTCTACAATCAACAGGGAAAGAACACGCCTGAAGTGTGGGCTCTCCCCACACTACTCTGTGGGCCTGAGAATTGGAATTTAATGAAAAAATCTCAGGCCAGTCACATTCAAGCAGCCAAAATGAGATTTCTCGGGCATGTGGCAGGATGTACTCTTCAAGATTGAAAAAGAAATGTAAATTTACAGAAGGAACTGAATATTACGAGTATACTTGATACGATTGTGCAGTATCATCTAGAATGATTGTAACATCTTAACCGAATGGATGATTGCCACATCCACAAACAACTATTGATAAGTGTGGGGTGTCCGAAGAAGTGAAGAAGTGTTGGAGTAACCAGCTCTAGTCTGTCTGCTTGGGACGGCGACAAACCATTTTTTGGTTTAATCCTTGCTGAAGATGATGATTATCATGATTTCACATAATACATTTTTGTGCTGAAGATGATGATTATCATGATTTCACATAATACATTTTTGTGCTGAAGATGATGATTATCATGATTTCACATAATACATTTTTGTTACTGTAAACAAGGGGTTTTGTACACTGCACGCAAGATGGCTTAAAAAAATGTTGACTGGTGGATACAGAATTCAAAAAATGATGTATGCATATGCATTTTTCACAGAAAATTTTTTCTACATCATAACTGATAAAGCATGAAATTGTTACACCATTGTCAAGTCAGAATCAAAACAACAATCTACCCAGTTGAATTTTCACAAAAGGTAAACATAATTCAGGCTTGCCCAGTCAATATGAAATATATAGCCACTCTTAACCTGGAACCAAAAAGGTGTCCTTCTGATGGATTTATGGATTTTGTGGAGCATGAATGTACTGTGGAGGGGGGGTTTAATATCAGAAATTGTTCTCATTCACTCCCCACAAGGTGCTAATTAGAGCAAGGAAAGGGATGCCACAACATCTAATTAGAGCTATACAGGGTATATGGAGAACAAAATCTTCACTGAAGCAGGGAAACCAAGAACAGCTCGTAGAGTTAGCCTGATTAATTGCAGCGTATGACAAGGTGTCCCGTATTACTTTTCTTTTTAATTTATATATTGACAATGCCATAAAAAACTGGCAGATGTGTCTTCCAGAGCATTTTGTGGCCACTCTGCAATTGACACTTTGTTGTTTGTGGACGATCAGGTTGAATAGGCTGAATTCTGTCAGACTCGGGAAAACAGGTTGCAGATGAGTATACATTTGTTGAATCAAATGTGTGAAGACTGTAGATTACAAATATCCACATGTAAGACCAAGGTGTTGGCTTTTTGTGGAACTGATCCCATACAGGTAAAAATTGTTATAGATCGTACTGGCCTGGAACAAGTCAGCAATGTTTAATACCTGTGATACAGCGTGTCTTATAATACAAGCAATGACATTGTGAATAAGTTGCATAAGTTCATCCTTATGTGTGGAACCATCAGGAAAACTCTTAAAGTCAGCAAGTAAGGAAGCACACCTAAAATTGTACAGTGTGATGGCCCTCCCACACTTATTTATGGGTCTGAAAATTGGACTTTAATGAAAGGCTAGGCCAGTCATATCTAAGCGACTGAAAAGAGATTTCTCAGGCATGTGGCAGGTTATACTCTCCGTGATCATAGAAGAAAAAGATATACTGAATATTATGAGTATACTCGACAGGACTGCCCAGTACTGACTGAATTGGTGGGAACGTCTTTGTCAAATGGATGACTGCCACATCCCCAGACAACTATGGAAGTATAAGCTGAAGGGACTGAGAGGTGTGGGAAATCCGAGGAAGCACTGGAGTGACCAGCTCTAGACTTTGCCTGTTTAAGACCAGAATAAACCATCCTTGGTTTAATATTTGCATATGATGATGATGATTATGATGATGATCATGGGAATGCATGCCCACACCATGCAGTGCTCACTGTTCAGAAGACTGAGGATTTTGGATGGAAACTTTGATCATCCTCCTAATAGCCCAGATCTCATAGTTATATAGCGATCCATGTCTTTTTTCACGTTAAGATGTGGCTTGAATCTCAACAGTTCAATGAAAGTGAAGAGATGAATGTCACTATTGAAGTAGCTCCAATCTAAGGCAATAACAGTTTTGATACACTGGCTATAACTTATCCCCAAATACAAAAATTGCTTATAAAATAAAAATAACTAGTTAGAAAACACGGTATTTTTGCAAATATACTGAACCAGAAATAAAATATTTCTCATAGTTCATTGTTTTTGTAGTGGCCAATCGGCCCTTGCTTTTTGAAGTACAGTAGACTCTCAACTATCCGACCTAATGTGGCGGTCGGCCGGGTCGGATAGCAAAAAAGTCGGATACACCGGAGCCATAGGCATACCAGCCTCTGTAAGGTCAATGACCGCCACCCCTATTGCGTTGAATGTACTTGTTGCTATTTGGATGCATACGTCATATCAGTTTGTCCTTATAAATAACGTACAGTAATAAATGAATTAGAAAGAAATGAAATAAGAATTCACAACTACAGTATCTTTCACAAAACCTTTATTTGAAGGACAAAACAAAATGTGTAGTTAACAATAAGTTGAATGAGTTTTACTGTGAGTTTTAATTTATACGAAAGCTTTCAACCAAATTAGCTGTTAATATAAATCAAATTATAATAACCTAAAACTACGTACTGTATAATGAAAGAACAAGTGAAACCTACATTGTCTAAGGTTTGAAAAAGTCTGTAATTGAGACCTGCTTCTTTCCTCGCATTAATTTCCTCGCCGCTATATCCTTCCACTTACGTAAACATATGATGTCTGCTGGTGTTGCTTCTTCTTGCTGGCCAATGTATTCCACTGCCGTCTCGATCGCCTTCAGGCCTTCGGAGTGGGTTATACGATCGGAGGGTTCATCACCTTGTTCCTCTTCAATCGGCTGTTCATTTAATACCATCGCTACAATATCTTCGTCTGCAATTTCTTCGATTTCGTTCTTTGCCAACCATTCTGTGATGTCTTCCAATGAAGCTTCCTCACATCCGGGAACTTTTTCTAACAGCGATACAAGCGCAGTGTTATCAGTTGCATTTTCCACATCACATTGCTGTTCTACCTCTTCCCACTTATCACTGGCTCTGTGATCCAGCAAAATTTTCCACGATCACACAAGTGTTAAAGATGGAATTTCATCCCATGCCTCGGACACCCATCTGATGACGTCAAGCATGTCTACTGACTGTAGTGCCATCGCAACTTCTGTATTATCAATTGTTGCGATGATATAGCTTAGTAGCCTACGTCGATATTTCTTTTTCAAAGCTTGGAGCACTCCCTGATCTATTGGCTGACATATAGATGTAACATTTGCAGGCAAGAACAAAGCTTTTATGTCTCCATCTTTTAATTGGTCATTTGCTGGATGTGAAGGAGCGTTATCCAAAACTAGGATTGCTTTCCTTGTTAAATTGTTTTCAGCTAAATGTTTTTCAACTTGTGGCACAAATTCCTGTTCAAAACAATTTTTGAAAATTTCTCCATTCATCCACACCTTTTTTTGATGGGTATAATGCAGGGGCAAAGAACTTAAATCTTTAAGATTTTTAAAAGCCCTAGGCTTGCGAGATTTTCCAGTCAAGGTCAGTCTCAACTTGTGGTTTCCGGTTGCATTACTACAAGCTAAAACTGTAACGCGGTCCTTGCTCTTCTTGAACCCTGGTGTGGCCTTTTCCTGTTTAGACGCTAGTGTTTTAGACGGCAACATACGGTAATTCAAACCCGTCTCATCACAGTTGTACACTTGTTCTCCGGAAATACCTTCCTTATCAAGCAGGTCAAAAAAGTGTTTTTTAAAGTCAGGGGCAGTGTCCTTATTAGAAGACAATGCTTCACCACTAATCGTCATCTGACGAACACCAAAACGTTTCTTCCAGCGATCAAGCCACCCGTCACTGGCAGTAGCATCACCATCGTCTGCTTCGATCTGATTTTTAAACTAAATCGCTTTTTCTTGGGGCAAGGGGCCTGAAACCGTCAATCCTTTCCCCCTCACATTTTCATACCACAGATATAAAGCCTCTTCAACTTACACGTGTTTTCCTTTTTGCATAGTTTTTCTAAATTTTCACGCCACTGCCACTTGCTTGCTTAGAACACCATTTTTCAATCTCTGCGCGATTTCTTCGCCAATCACCCACAGTAGTTTTTCCAACTCCTAACTCCAGTGCAATTTTGTTTACCGACTCACCAGAATCCATTCTTTTTATTGCTTGCAGTTTTTCTTCCAAAGTTACTACCACTTTCTTTCGTTTGTCACCCATATTTCACTTAAAAATAAAAGCCACCAACAATACTGTATACACACTTTATAACAAATTAACAATCCACGAACGACTGAACGCACGGACTGAGTTCTGGATACAGACTGACTGATGCACCTGTTACACACTCAAGTAGGAACACGAAACTTTCCTGTCACAACATGAATCAATTGGCGTACTGTATTGGTAACTGGTGATTCACGCGTAAGCGCCTTCACCTGCGTGGCGGGATTGCTCACATGACGTTTGAAGGCGCTAGTAATCGGATCGGAAATACTGCATACGTACCATACTCAAAATACTTTTTTTTTTTTTGAGGGTGGGTCGGATAGGGCGGAGGTCGAATAGTCGGGAGTCGGATAGCCAAGAGTCTACTGTACCTACATTTACTAATAAGGGGGTCACTGCAAAAAAATTTTTTTAAATTTGTATTTTTTTTACTCTAAATTGTACTACAGAATATCCCCTTTAAAATGATGTATGATTTATATTTCTATGGCAACGGGAAATAATAAAAAATAATAATTTTATTTGTCTAGTTTCACAGTTTTTGCAGCACACTGAGCGTAGTTTGCACTGAGCTTCAAGGTTTTTGTCGCTGTCCAACCATTGACATAATTACAACTGACTAGTTCATCTATTTTGTTTTTATATGTTGGTTAACCTGCTAAAGTTGAAATTCAACCAGCAACATCAGCTGACAGTGTATTGTTTGGTTATGTTATGTTTTCTTCTGCGTGTAATCATGGAAGTCAGGGGGGGCCATTCCGGCTTCCCGCGCTAACCTAGCGATCAGCTGTTGTTGGCGCGTGACGTCGACTGGTGGAAGAAATACGCGCGAGTCTTGATTTACCATGCAATCTTACCTGAGACAATGTCCTACTTAGCATCTCTCTGCTGTTTACACGAAATATTAACAATAATTGTAATGAGCTATTCATATAGAAAAAGGATTAAACAACAAGATTAAATGGTTTGCGGCAAAAAATAATGGTAAAATCTATTTCTACATTTAATAGAAAAGTAAGCAAGTCTGTCCACATATAACATTGACAAAATGGCACAAGATGTAAAATTAAGTCGGAAAGGAGGCGATATTATATATATATATATACAGTATATATATATATATATATAATTTTCTATTATTCCTTAATTTTATATTAATAGAATTATTTCGATTGTTATTAATTTACTTAGAAACCTCTGATGATACTGATATTTTTCAGTGAAACGTGCATCAGGTGTTAAAAAGAATATACGAAATTATACTACTTGCAGAAGAAACAAATTGAAAACATCACAAATTATATATATATATATATAAATTATATAATATGCCTGCGTGGGTGGGTGCGCGTACGTGCACACGCGTGCGCGCATGAGTGCGTGTATAAACATTTCTATGTAGTATAATATATTTGAAACAAGCTTCCAATTATTATAATTATAATCAATATCATAATCATTTTCTTTATCTACATTTTCATTGTTATAACGTTAAAAACTGAAGCTAGTACGTTTAGTTGTAAACATAAATACTTTTATCAA
This sequence comes from Magicicada septendecula, assembly GCA_034769895.1. Taxonomy (NCBI): domain Eukaryota; kingdom Metazoa; phylum Arthropoda; class Insecta; order Hemiptera; family Cicadidae; genus Magicicada; species Magicicada septendecula. The sequence goes on along the minus strand of CM068374.1, from coordinate 50,316,513 downwards.
CGAAATGAAAATGGTTATTTAGTTGATACATACCTTCATAGGTGACTTAAATTTTTGAAGACGAAGCTACCCAGAGCCGACTCTTTGTTGCTGCATACTTTTCAAGTGACTTGAGTTTGAGCTGTTTGTTCAGATGGCGGATTCTGATGAATGTTCTCGTCAAAATGTAAGATTTGCTGCACAGTTGTTTTCTAATCGTACAGCAAAGGCGCTGAAGTATGTTGCAAATAAAGAGCGCGAAAGGAGCTTCATCGAACTGGTAAACGATGCATTTGATGTTTTAAACTCGAGACTTCCAAAAGACCAGAAAACGCCCCTCAGAAGTGGGTACGGCATGAATTTAAGGAGCCAAGAAAATACTTTAAGAAGGTTTTTGGAAGTAATAACTAACATGCGAGTAGCAAGTAAAAAAAGTTTACTACCTTTTCAGAAAGGTTTCGTTATATCTTTAATTTCATTGTTCGGCCTTTATGAACAAATGACAATGATTCATGGGGTGACGTACATTTTGACCGCTAGATTCAATCAAGATTGCCTTGAAAACTTGTTTTCACGAATTCGGGGATTAGGCGTCTTTTATAATAATCCCACTCCCTTTGAAGTGCGCAACAGAATTCGGCTCTTGCTTTTAACGGGTAGCACGGACGATATACCGTTATCTGGAAGTGCATCTGTGGCTGAGGATGGTAGCATTCATTCCACCGAAGTTATGGAATCAAATGACTCTGACGAGGATTTCATCCAGTTTGTTACAAATGAACTATGCATAGACATAGTGGAACATACGTTAATACCAAGTTCTCCGAATAATGACACCGACGAAGCAGAATTGTTAAAAACAGAGGACTTGGCCCCGTCTGTAAGTGACAACGATGTTCCTCAAGATGCCTTAAAATATCTGGCCGGGTACATCGCATTCAAGTGCCGCTTCATTGATGAAAGTCTAGGTGTGAGAGGCGAAACATTGTGTCTTTCCGGGGAACATAGTCATGACTGGATATCGATTATATCAAAGGGGGGCTTACCCATCCGTCAGACGAATGGTTACAAAAACTGATTCAGTTTGAGATAGTTTTTACTTCTTTCCACGGACGTACAGTATCAAAACAAGTGAAAGTTATCTCTTATTTGGTCACCTTACTCAAATCTAAGTTTCCAGAAAGTCATTTGTCTGTACGTCAGGACAAGAACATTCATCAGAATCCGCCATCTGAACAAACAGCTCAAACTCAAGTCACTTGAAAAGTATGCAGCAACAAAGAGTCGGCTCTGGGTAGCTTCGTCTTCAAAAATTTAAGTCACTTATGAAGGTATGTATCAACTAAATAGCCATTTTCATTTCGTTGATAAAAGTATTTATGTTTACAACTAAACGTACTAGCTTCAGTTTTTAACGTTATAACAATGAAAATGTAGATAAAGAAAATGATTATGATATTGATTATAATTATAATAATTGGAAGCTTGTTTCAAATATATTATACTACATAGAAATGTTTATACACGCACTCATGCGCGCACGTGTGTGCACGTACGCGCACCCACCCACGCAGGCGTATTATTTAATTTATATATATAATATATATATATAATTTGTGATGTTTTCAATTTGTTTCTTCTGCAAGTAGTATAATTTCGTATATTCTTTTTAACACCTGACGCACGTTTCACTGAAAAATATCAGTATCATCAAAGGTTTCTAAGTAAATTAATAACAATCGAAATAATTCTATTAATATAAAATTAACGAATAATAGAAAATGATATATATATATATATATATATATATATATATATATATATATATAATCGCCTCCTTTTCGACTTAATTTTACATCTTGTGCCATTTTGTCAATGTTATATGTGGACAGACTTGCTTACTTTTCTATTAAATGTAGAAATAGATTTTACCATTATTTTTTGCCGCAAACCATTTAATCTTGTTGTTTAATCCTTTTTCTATATAAATAGCTCATTACAATTATTGTTAATATTTCGTGTAAACAGCAGAGAGATGCTAAGTAGGACATTGTCTCAGGTAAGATTGCATGGTAAATCAAGACTCGCGCGTATTTCTTCCACCAGTCGACGTCAGAGCGAAGCAACCAATGGGAGCGTAATTGGCCGGAGTGGCCTACCTTATTATTCTAGTTACATTGCATGGAAGTAATGTTGCAGTTAGTGAGTGTGAAGTGAAATTCGTTTTATAAAACAATTTATTTTGTGATTATTGTAGAATAGTGCTGGAAACATGCCAAGGTCCACGAAAGTATTCAAAAAACGAGTAATTTGGAAAAAGAAGCCTAGGCCTACTTTAGTTGAATGTACTCCTGACCTGCCACCTAACCTAAACCAACAACCTAGTCCTAGTTCTTCATCAAGTAAGAAAATAAGTTCAGGATTACAGTGCTATAAGAAATTTAATGAAGATTTTCAGTATGATATTGTAGATGTTGATAGATTACAAAAGTCTCTGGCGGAAATAGCAGTTTGTAGGTCATGTTTCAACACCTTGACAATAAAGCGAAGAACAATTGTAGGCCTTGCTAGTGAGCTACAGTTTCAATGTGATGTATGCAAACATAAAGTGATGAGTACAAACTGTGAATCTATTGAAATAAAATATGAAAAGAAAAAAGATAAAAATGATAAAAAAGATAAAACAGTTACATTGAATGATCTGAATATTCGTTTGGTTTACGGGCTCAGATCCATAGGTAAAGGTAAAGCAGGTGCTGATATGATGTGTGCAGCAATGAATCTCAGTCCCCCCCCCCCCCCAGATACTTTAGGTATGAAGAGTTCTTAGCTTCTGTGTCAGATACTGTTTGTAAAGAATCTATGAAAAATGCAGTGGAAGATGCTGTAGTTATAAATGAAAACTCTCGGGATTTGGCAGTTGCTGTCGACAGGTCGTGGCAAAAACGGGGCCACATGTCCCTGAATGGAATTGTTTCTCTCACATCTGTGGACACTGGGAAGGTTTTAGATATCGATGTATTATCTAAGTACTGCACTTGTCCTGGCAGACTAGAAAAACACCATCAAAAGAGTTGTTTGGCAAGCTTCTCTGGAAGCAGTAGTATGATGGAGGTTACCGGCGCAGTGAATATATTTGGTAGGTCGGTACCAAATTATAATGTCCGGTATTTAGAATATTTAGGCAACGGTGATTCTAAAGCCTATAGTGAAGTTTGCAGTACTGTGCCTTATGGTAAAAATGTGAAAATCGAAAAAATTGAATGTGTAGGGCATATTCAAAAGAGAATGGGATCAAGACTAAAAACTCTGAAGCAAAAAAAACCGGTATTACCAGATGGTAGTAAAGTTGGGGGAAAAAAACGACTAACAAATGTAGCAATCCTGCAGATACAAGAATATTACAAACTTGCCATATTGAGAAACTTGTCCTCTGTCAAAGAAATGGAGGCTGCAGTCTGGGCAGAGTATTTTCATTTATTGTCATCTGATGAGAAGCCCCAGCATTCCCTATGCCCAGGTACGGAGGACACATGGTGTAAGTTTTGCAAAGCAAGTCAAAATAACGAAGCCTGCGACCATACAAAACACTTTCATCTTCCTGAAGGTATAATGATTCATATAAAACCAGTCTTCAAAGCCCTTGCAGATCCAAAACTACTAGAAAAATGTGTCAAAGGTAAAACTCAGAATGTAAATGAGTCGCTAAACAATGTTATCTGGACTTTTGTCCCCAAAAAAAATTTGTTAGACTAAACACACTGAAAATTTGGAGTGTGTGAAGCAGTAACCTACTTCAATGATGGCAACATTGGCAAGTGTAAGCTGTTTGAAAAATGCAGTCTTAGGCCAGGAAAACAGCTTGTTAGTGCCATGTGGAGGCTGGACCGTAGGCGCATCACGAAAGCGGACAAGTGTCACGATGAGCTTCAGAAGAAAATTAGACAGGCACAACATAAGTTAAAGAGGAAACTTGAAGATGAGTATGAAGAGGAGGAAGCAGACAACCCCTCATATGCTCCTGGCATGTATTAAAAGGTAAAAATGTCTTTTTTTAATGAGTTTTATTCCCAATTTGTGTTCTTTTTTTAGTTTTTTGCCGTTTCCGAAAGTTTGATTTTTTGGCACGTATGTACCTTTTTCTCAGGAACGAAATAAGATATCTTAATGATTTTTTTTTAAACTGCTCAGAGCAATAAACTCTATAGGTGGAATTAAAAAAATTTGTATTAAAAGTAACAGCTTTGTTGTAATAAAAAGATTTACCTAGGAAATACAAAAAATTAGTGTTATTTTTAAAAATTTACCATAAATTCAAAAATTATGTTAGAGATTTAATTTTTTATTCCAGTTGAGCCCAAAGACTTAATTTAAATAATAAAAAAAAGTTGCATCAAGAGTTATCTTTAGCCGTTTCTGAGAAAAAGGAACATATGTTAACATTATGGAAGATAGGGCGCAGTGACCCCCAAGAAAAAGTAACTGTAACAGATAAAAGAAATCTCTCTCCCCCTCTCTCTAACATGTACACCCATGCACATGCGCACACATTGAGTATTTTATGTGTTTGTGTGTGCACACACAGTCCACACACTTCTCACAGAATGATATAATTTGTTGACAGGGCTGGCCGTTTGTGTGGAACGACTTTGAAGAACAGGGTGCAGCAACAATGTACTCGGAGGACTTACCCGAATTCAATATGTTCGATTACCTGGATTCGGGAATCAGGAAGCAGCCGACGGTTCATTACATGAGATTATATTGGCTTGCCATTGAAAGTTCGCTGCTTTACAAAATGAGCTCATCATACTGCCTTGGACCAAAACCAAAACATATGATCTATTTAAATTACCTGAAGTCTTTTCTTCATGTGTACAAAAATTCACCAGTATTCTTGTTTTCTCTGTTTAACGAAGCTAGTCATGACTATGTGAACACTGTTGGGGTACGTACTTTTTTTTGTACTGAAGAAATACCATGTACCATCACATAAACTGTTAATAGAAACCACACTTGAATTAAGTTGAGGGAACTATAAAAGTTCCCGGTACTACATGCTTTTCATACTTTAAGTAGAGTAAATTAACATATTTTTAAAAAGTACTATACCGTGGTGACAACTTGTGGCTCTGCAAGTTGGAGGTAACTGTTATGGGCAGTGGGTGCTAATTCTGAGAGGGCAAAATGGCACAGTTGTCTATTAAATTTATAATGAATGTTATTAATAATTTTGACTCTTAACATGTAACCAAATTTCTCTTACATGAATTGTGTTTTTTGGGACAGCTTACAACTGATCACTTGATGCTTTCAGTATGGTTGCGCTGTAGCCTTGCGTCATAATATAAACTCAGTCTTGGAGGGAAAGGGACAGTGTACATTTTTTAATGGCCACGATGTCTTAGGAGGTACTGGGGCTGGGGTGAATTGCTATTAACACTGTAACTAGTTTTGTTTTCGAAATTCTCATCTGAATTAGAATGTAGCACATAATTTGTGACGCAATTATGAACATTTATGTTGTTGACATTTGCCCACCTTAAATTCATTTAACAAAAGTAGAACTTCTACAATTGGGGCTACCAAACAATATTTATATGTTACTAATCAAAACAAAACCAAAATAAATACATAAAAAATAAAAATAAAAATTTGTTTGCTATTGAATTATTATTTTATGACAACTGTAAAAACTCAACTTTCTGCTAGTGATTCATTAGTTTTGTATATTTGATTTAATTTTTTACTCTTCTAGTCAAAAACCCCACAAGCCGCCACTGGATATAGATTATTTGTGTATGATGTCTTTGCTGATAATTTCAAAATATGAAGTAATTAATAATTACGATTATATAAATAATATAACAATTATAAAGTTATCCAAATAGCATAAGTAAAAGGTGAATTTTGTATTCAAGATATAACAATATCTAAATTATATCCATAGAAGTTAGTTAACCATAACATGCACAAGAGCTGAAACAAAGCAAAGATCTTATAAATAAACAGAGTAAAATTCCAAACTTTGACTTTCCTCAGTAACCACAAATGCTTTTTATTAATTTGTATTGCTATTTGTTGCAGGCAATAGACAGAGACTTATATGAGTTTCTAAACAGCAGCTTTAGAGAGAATCTTTTTAACCGATCTGTGGTGTTCGTATTAGGAGATCACGGAAACCGAATTGACCCCATTCGCCTGACTGACGTAGGCAGAGTTGAAGATCGAATGCCTATGGTCAGTGTGATAATGCCTGACTGGGCTGAACGCGTGTACCCTCAATGGAAGGAAGCACTTCGAGAAAACAGCAGAAGGTTGCTTTCCAGTTACGACATCCACGCTACGTTCTTAGACATACTGTCAACATTACAACAATCTAGTCATGACAGAACTAAGTCAAACGCTGTTGAGACTGATAATAGAGACAAGTTGAGTACGGAAAAAGCAATCAAGAATGGGCTAAAAGGTTCATTATTGAAGCATTTCACTGAAAGAAGGTTGGGAACATCGTTTTTCCAATTAGTTCCTGTCACTCGTGACTGTGATTCCGCAGGAATTCCAGAATGGTTTTGTGTGTGTCAAACAAATGAAGAAAGAATCAGTCCAGACGATCCACGCAGTATAAATGCAGCTCAAGCCGTTGTCGATCATTTCAATGACAACTTGTTACAAGGTTTACGGGAGTTTTGTGCTGTTCAGAAATTAGTGACCGTAGACAGTGCGACATTAATTTTTCACAAAGACAAAACGGACCACTATCGCATGCAGGTCATGTTCAGAACACAGCCGGGTGATGGTGTATTCGAAGCGCATGTTAATGTGTATGAAAAGAGTAATAACAATATAGATTATAAAATAGTTGGTGAAATGTTACGGATCAATCGTTACGGTAATATGGCAAGCTGTTTGCCGAGGACTTTGTTAGCCAATTCGACCATACTGCGTGGAATTTGTTATTGCAGATCATAGATGTTTATAAAACTAATTGTTGTTGATACTTTGTTGTATAGTGTGTGCCTAATTTATTATAAAAATGTACATATTTATAAGAAGAAAATATTCAGGATCAGATATTCATCAGACACATCAGGTTTAGCTTTTACCAATAGGGTACTGGCTAATAATAGTTGTTAATTATTTTGATTTCTTGAAGTTATTAAAGAGGAATGTATAATTTTAGACAGAGTTTTAATTTTATTTTATTGTCATTAATTTTTAAGAAATGTTACTTTTTTTTAACAGATACAAATAAAACTTTTATATCTCATAGTGTGTAAGATGGTAACAGATCTAAATAGTTATTGTTACCAGTACGTCTATAATATTTTTCATATTTACATTTAAATAAATGAGTGTGTGTGTGTGTGTGTGTGAGAGAGAGAGAGAGAGAGAGAGAGAGAGAGAGAGAGAGAGAGAGAGAGAGAGAGAGAGAGAGAGAGAGAGAGAGAGAGAGAGAGAGAGAGAGAGAGAGAATCTGATCCTGAACGGCGAGTATTGATTGCATTTATTAGAAAACAAGTTTAACCTACATGAATGTGTTCTTATTCTTATTTTTCAACAGTTAAGTGTAGAGAATGTATACATGTTGGAAATATCTGTGTTTTCGGTTCGATAAATATTTTTGTATGCAGGAACATGTAATTTTGTATGAATATTTTTACGTGGGACTGTTGGTAACAACTAACAACTCGTTATTCTGAATAAGTTCTTTCTCATTTTTGCCACAACATTAGTTCTTGAAATGATGCAGATTATGTCAGAAGTCATAGAAATATTGCTTATCTTATAACCTGTGGTCTTGCCGCCTGGAACATGGCATTTTTTTTAAATTAAATTTTGTAACAAGGAAGAAAACTGTTTGCTAATATATCAAAAGCTTTATTACTATAAAATTGATACAATAAATCTACCCAATTGTGTGACTTAATCATATCAATTTTTATGGATAAAAAATATATTTTGTATATTGATTGCAAGGGATTACACAATATACAATAAGGACTTTCTTAATGTAAAAAGAAAATATCACATATTACATAAAATCCTGACCATATAATCACCATTACATAAATATTACTATGTTGTACACTCACAGATTATTTATGTTTCCATTTTCACGCTTCTCTTACGATTCTTTTCCACAGTGAAATATCCCACAAGTACCCACATGACTCCTTAAGAAGTAATCACACATTTTTTTTATACCTCCTTGCTTCTTCACCATTCAGTTTGTCTCTCCTTTAGCTCTCGTCAGCACTCTCCAAATTATCCACACCTTCATTTCGGGTCTTCCTCTTGATCTGTTCTTCATGGTCTTCATATTGCTTCGAGCTCTCGTCTCTGTACATGCCCGAACCATCTTATCCTTTGTTTTTTTACACATTCATACTCTTCCCATCCAACAGGTTTTCAACTAATTAATTGCCCAACCATCTCTATTCTTTGTTATGCATTTTATTTAGGCTTGTGATTTTTCTTATTATCTTATTGCAGATCTCATCGGTTTATCTTATTAATGACAGTTGTGACATGACTTCCACAGTGTACTTTACTACTTTCTTACGTTTCTTAACTTGATATCTTATTACTGCTTTGTTTTATTCTCATTTAGAAATTGCATGAGTAAAATTATAATTAAATGGATAATGCAATCAGTGAAATGCAAACAGCTGTGAACAAACTTACTGAACTGAATACACTGCTTCACCAGTATACACATTTATGGGTACACATACAGTACTATGAATAGAATATTATGCTGTTTTGTGTATCATACAAAATAACAGTTATAACGAGAGAAAACAAAGCTACTGTGGCTTATTAATTAAAGACGGTGTACTGTCAATATCTAGTCAGTTGCTTAGCATTCTTGTATAAGCATGAAGTTTACTTAAATTCCTTATCTTCTCTGTACCTGTAAGTGATAACTACTTGTTTTAGTTTAAACGTCTCGTTAGAGCATAGGACTGAATGTTTCTGAATTGTCACCATTGTCATATAAAATAATAATTCAAACACTTTTTGCTACAGTCTGTTTCTTGATATATAAAATATATTTAATATTTATAAAGACTTTAGCTCAAGATATTTACTCCTTATTTGTAACATGTTTCGGGAAGCCTTGTGTTCCCATCTTCACAAGGTTGCTTGAAAATCAGGAAGGCTGAAGATGGAAACACAAGGCTTCCCGAAACATGTTGCAAATAAGGAGTAAACATCTTGAGGTAGTCTTTATAAATATTTAAAAAATAATAATTATATGAAATTATATATGTCTGTATAAATTATATTATAGTGTATTATATAAATTATATATGTCTGTTACAGTTATTGTAACACACATAACAGATATTCATACAAAATTTAGTTTTCAGTGTCAGGCCAAGTTTTATTATTTTCGTGTTTGCAGAAATTTTGACCATCATTTTCACCATACCTGTGTGTAATTTTTCCTGTTCCCACCAGCTTACCCCTTTTTTTAACACTTGACAAAACTATAATTTGACTTTTGGATACTCCCCCCCCCCCCCAGATGATAACCTAGTAAGTTTTATATCTGACTATCAGTGACAAAGTCAGGGGGAAGGGAAGGTCTGAGGTTCTAGACTTTCGTCCCCTCCCAAAAAAATAAAAAATGATAAAAACCCTATGATAACACTAAGGGTTGAGTCAGTATAGTTCATAGAAAGATGAGATTCAGAATAATCACATTTACACTGTGTCCATTTTTTAATGTTATTTTATGATAGGCATATAGGGCAGGTTTCAACAAACAGTGTTTTCAAGAAATACAACATAGAAGCATTTTCCATTTGAGTTTTTTTAAATTTTAATTTTGTCAAAAAAATGACTTAATACTATGATATGCTTTATCAGACTTCTGTAGTAGGAATTATGTTATAGATTATAAGGACCGAATAAGTCAAATCTTGATTTTAAAATTCACTTTTGTTTATTCAAGTCTAATAAGTAAATTAGAAAATGACTATAAATGTTTGTTTTATTATATATTTTTTTCTGTTTCTTTAATTCCACAGTTCCACAATGTCCTAAAACCTGATTTTAGGGGCCTTATGTCTGTCTTGCTCTGGGGGGAAAATCTGAAGCCCCCCACCTTTCTGAAAGGTAAAATCCTGGAATGGGTATCCTCGACTTAGATTCCATGCCTCAAATCTAATCTGGACTCCCCCCCAAAAGAAAACAAAATTTTGGCTGTTACTGCTGACTATTTGTCTCTTTTTATTTTTATTTTAGTTACCTGACTATTTGTCTCTTTTTCTTTTTATTTTAGTTACCTCTGCCTTTCTTTCACCAACTCATCCAATTTTCTTATAAACAACTGACAAGAATATAATTTGATTTCTGAACATTCTCTCTCTCCAAGGTTATGACAAACTAGTAAGTTTTATGTCTGACGAATGGTACCTCTCTGCATTGGCTGTTTGGAAATAATACAATAAATAAAACATACATCCCTCATTAAAAAGCCATACTACAATGTATATGTACAGAAACAGCCATCAATTAGTATACGCAAATCAAATAAGAAGTGGTTTTTGACTGCATAGAAAACATAAACACAAAGTAACATAATATTCTTCTTGACAAAACCACCATCATTAAAAGTTTAAAGTACTGAGGTGGAATCTTGTATATTTATCATTTTGAGTTATTAACAGAAGTGCATACTCATTTATACTTGTGTGTGTTGGAGGGCAGAGCACTTGTGTGTCTTTAAATATTTAAATGTTCACAGTAGTTAATTTTTTACAAAAATTATTTGGTGTATTGTTAAACATTTATATTCTGGTTTATATGTTTGTCTAACACAGTGGTTCTCAAACTTTTTGGGCCTGTGCCCCCCTGTGCATCCTCGAATTAGGCCACCCCCCCTAGACCTAATGAATCGAAGTAAAAAAGTTCTACTGTGCTATTAGGGTTAATAAATCTAACTCAAAAGAATGTTTTATAATGCTTTTATTATTACAGATATAAAAAAAATGCTAATACTTGTTTTGTTGAGAGAACATTTTAATTAATTAAAAGTACTTAATAGGACTACATTACAAAGGATTCTGCTCTCACTGCAGTTAAAATTTCAGGCTACATTATTTGGTTTTATTTCTTAAGAACACAATTAATGAGAGGGCTGGTACTGTTTTTCTTTCACAAGTTTTTGAATGTTTGGTTCCAACTGTGATAATGCACACCTCAGATCACTTTCAACATCCAGCCATGCTCGGTATTTTGATTTGATGTAAGCCAGCATAGAAAACCCAGACTCACATAGATAAGTTGATGAAAACTGCACCAACAACCTTGCAGCTTCCGTAGCAACTTGTGGGTACATAGGAAAATAGCTTAACCAAAAATCTTCAACAGTCATGTGTGGGAACTCCGCTTTTGCTTGAGAATCACATTTTAGGTCGATTGCCTGCTCCTGAAGGGAATCAGGAAGCATGTCCACTTCGATTTTGAATGGATCTTGTGTCAACTGAAATTGCCAGCTATCTGAAGAAAGATCTGGAAAGTAGCGTCCAATTTCGGTTTTCAAGGATGCCAATTGTTCTGAAATCAAGTTCTTCAATTCATTTTTCCAATTTAATGGAAGATTTTGTGTGTCATCAAGGTTGTTACGACGTGGGAAGGACGAAAAGTTGGGTTCTGAACTCTGAAGGCGACGTTGCCACAAAGAATTTTTTCCAGGAAACCTTTCATTGCATTATAAGTCTTCAAAATGTTTTTCTGTCCTTGCAGTTTCAAATTCAAAAGGTTGATCGATTCAAAGAAGTCTGATAAATACACCAAGTGGTGGATACATTTCTCATCTGTAAATTGCATGTACAGATCTTCTTCATTTGAACTCATCAAAAAGATTTCAACTTCTGATTTCAGATTGAATAGCCTAGCAAGCACATTACCTTTTGAGAGCCAACGAACTTCAATGTGGTAAAGAAGAGTTTTTTGGTCACTATTCAATTCGTAACATAAAGCCTCAAAAAGTCTAGTATTCAGAGCACTAGATTTGACAAAGTTTACTACTTTGATTACCAATTTCAAAACAGTATTAAGTGTTTTAGGCAGAGTCTTACAAGCCAAAGCTTGTCTGTGTATGATACAATGAGAACCAATGATGTTAGGGTTCTGTTTTTTTGCAAGCATAACAAATCCAGAACAGCATCCTGTCATGGCTTGTGCCCCGTCAGTGCATATTCCAACAACATTCTCCCGAGGAAGATTATTAGCTGTCAAAAAGTTACACAGAGCAGAAAAAACATCCTCAGATTTTGTGGTTGTCTGAAGAGTTTGGGAAAATAATATTTCCTGTACGAAGCGTTTTCCGTCAATCTATCTACAGTAAGACAACAACTGAGAGTGCTTTCAAGTGTCAGTTGTCTCATCACATTGCAGAGAAAAGAACGGAGATTTCTTTAACTTTTCTATTACTTGTTTTTTTAAATCTTGTGCCATTTCATCAATTCTATGTTTTACTGTGTCATTTGATAGCGGTATTTTTGCAATTTTATTGCAACTTTCCTCTCCAAGTAAAGTACTGCATGCAGTTAGTAAACATGGTTTTATAAGTGACTCACCAATTGTATGTGGTTTCTTGTCTTTTGCTATAAGCAAAGCGAGCTTGTAAGAAACTTCAATGGCCTTTTCGTTCTCCACTTGAAAACTTCCAGTTGAATCGAGTTTCATTCGTTTAAGCAAGTTTCTCTTTCCATCAAAAAACTCCCTTGGTTTGTCTTTCAAGCTGGGATGAATGGTAGTCAAATGGTGTTCTAAATGCCCTGGTCGCATTGCGTCATTACTCAGAACATTGTGACAAATAACACACTGAGGTAAATGACAATCGTTTTTCTCAATGTACTTAAAGCCGAACCTTATATAGTCATCACTGTACAGTCTTTTCTTTGGTAATGATTTAGGTATGTTTAGCACTACTACGCATGACAATCACTCGCACAAACGACTGGAACACAATAACAATCATCAGTCGTCTGTTTTGTGCAGTGTAGCCACTAACCGGTAATAAAATTACCCTAGCCACGGTAGTGTTTTCCCTAGAAACACTGTTTGTCTGCTTCCAACAGAGATGCAGAGGGATCTAGCGGTATCGGGGCGAACTATTTGGGTATAGGCCAGTGTAAATAAGACGTGTGCCTGAATGCAGTTAGATCTAGCGGTGACGGAGAGAACTATTTGCAGAAGTTCCTTTTCTAAGGCCGTGCATGAGTGGTTTGTGTTAGTTACAACTTTTTATTGTTTGGTTAATGTATGTATATTTTTGTTGCTTACCACGCCTCCCCTGAAATTCTCCTATGCCCCCCCAGGGGGGTGCACCCCCCAGGTTGAGAACCCATGGTCTAACACAATCGTTTATTCCAACATCTTACCTCCTAGTGCTATACCCTGTAATGATGCTAGGCCCCTACACGATCTGTGGCTATTTATTTCTGTCGTTGCACACTTTCCAACACACGCCTTCCTCATCTAGTAACCACCTTCTCCTTGTTAACATGTTGTGACTTAATCAGTAGAAACTGTTCTGGTTTTTAGTAGAAACTCATGGTTTTATAGTGAAAGCCATGTCTGACAGGCATTGCACACTCTAAAGACACTTCTGAAATGATTGTTCTCAATACTGTACATGCTCTTCTGACATTACCAGGGTGAAACCAGTGGTAGTGTCTCGCTCATTCTACAAGTTAACAGGGACGCTTCGTGTAGGTTAAGCGCTGGAGTTTGGAGATGGTAGGTTTTGCAATTCTGTTTCATTATTCCCATCATGCAGAATCCGCTAAAAATGTCATCTAAATTCTATAATTTTGTGCAGGCATAAATTTTACTAATATGACTGTTGATTCCATCATTCAATGGGGATAGAAATTCTTGTTTCATGTGCCAATTACATGATATGACACAAATCCATTTTCTGGTAGATTATGTTAAAACTTCTGTCAAATAATGTAGTGAGGAGCATCTAAACTTACAAATGATGACTGTTTCAAATAAAGAGAGTTGTCAGCTAAAGTCAAATACTGAAAAACAGGCAACATTATTGTTATTTAATAAGCAAAAACGTGTATTTGTATAAGTTAATATTTATGCACTTATGTAAATTACTGTAATTACAAATTATTTGATAAATTTATTATATAAATTTTATTATTATTATGTAAATTATAGAAAAAACTGTTATTTTTGTCTAAAAATCATATGTAAAAGGTGAATTAGTTTTTAAAATTAGTCAATTGAAGACTAAATTCAGTTGTTACAAATACCTAAATACCGTTATTGTGTCACATATTCAAAACTTGTTTGGAAAACAATTCTAAAAATTCGTTCTAGAAAAATGCCAGTTTTTTAATCTGGTATTCAACAAATTTTCTCTGTTGATATGTCAAAACATTAAAGTGCTCAGGTTTACTAAATCAATCTGCAGTTGCTTTCCAACGAGTGGAACAATAAGATAATTGCTGAAAATACGTGGACAATGTATATTTGTTTTAAACAAAAAGTATATATATTTATACAGCGAGCTTCTGACAATCCAGAAGTCTGTTGTTGTTTAGTATATTTTTCAAAAAAAAAAAAAAAAAAATGTATCAGGATATACATAATCAGCTTCTTGCGAGCAGTGGCTTTTTTTTTGAAAGGTGTTCTGTAAAATGCAGATATTGTGCCTTCCGTGTATGTACCAAATATATACCATTCATTAGTTAATTCGCATATGTTCAAACAACAAATGTAGATTATATCATAATGATAATATTGAATGTAAATATTTTAAAATATCTATATCATATTGAGATATACCAAATAAGAAGTAAATGAATGTTTAAAATATAACAAAGATACAAGGATTTATGCGAATGTTAAACTATATTTGTTAAGAAGTGTTACAGTACTATTTTTGTTTTACTTAATCTGAAAGTTTAAAAATATGTATATAGAAAATATGTAAAAGACAATGGATTGTTCAAGATATAAAAGCAAAAAAAAAAGAGCTCAGGAAGTTGTAGTCAGGGAACTATAATTAATTAGAACATTTAAATTATATTATTCATATGATATGATAGCATATTAAAATTAATTTGTCATAATTGTCTTGACTATACCATTATATTAAGAACACATGCATATAACTTCAGTATTCATATAGTGTAAATAGACTTTGGGCTAAACATTTTATAAAAGTTACCCAGCTCCTACCAAAGATTAATCCATATTTTTTTTAATTTTGTTGAATTGAAAAATTTGCAAACAAAATTTTGCATAAAAGGTGTTAGCGCGCGCGCGCACACATGCACACACACACACACACACACACACACAGTTGGTATACAGTAGGTATATAAATGGTTTTTTTCATCTTTTTTTTTAATGTATGTTTTTTTCTTAATCCAAGATTTTGCAAAACTAGATACACCAAATGTGCCTAACCTTCCTGGTGTTTTATATATATATATATATATATATATATATATAAAGTGAACTAAAAATCTGACTACCCAACCACAGTTATCATACTCTGCCCTTTTTTACATATATCGTTTTGCCAACTACTTTTTGTGTTCAGTGTTGTCAGCATCTTTCACTAGATGTATAAAAAATGTTTAAACAACACAGTTTTTCTACACACTTTTTTTAAGCTCTAGCAAAATGTAGATTACATTCAGAAAATTGAACATACACAGTAATTTGTTAAGTTGGTTTTGTTGGTCTGTATTGGTGCATTGCTTTATGTCACAGAGGGTATCACATTAAACGCGCGCGCACGCACACACACACACACATACACACGCACACACGTTTCTTATTTATAAACATCTGTAGTTTTCATTGATATGAAAGTGTTATTCTTATATTTAATCTATACTTTGTTAGCACCAAGTATTTCACCTATTTTACGTTGCACCACTGAGGATGTTCCATAAGAAAAATATTCATGGGTTAAACCTAAAAACATGGTTTTAACCCATGTTATATTTTTCACTATTGTTATGGTTAGGGCTACAGTATTACACCCAAATCCAAAAATGTGATTTTAATTAATTTCATAACTGGAACAGAATAGATAACATAAACGAAGCATTAACCATGTTATGAGAACTTCAGCTTGTAAGGCCGTGGTCCAAGGTTTTTTGGTGCAAACGTTTCGGCCATGCCTTTGAAGGCCACTTTCAGTGTAGAAGGCTGCAAAACACTTGACAAAGGTTTTGTAGTCAGTGACCACTGAACTGTGGTTAAGGCTAATGGCTGTGAGTAGGACATCCATATTTATAACCTTTTGGTGTCTGCACGAAGTTGTTGTCTGACACCACCAGCCAATCAGAAGAAAGGCAAATTCTTATTGGTTCGCCACAACTCGCGTCCAAAGCAGAGGCGTAGCTAGGGGGGGCCAAGGGGGCAGCCGCCCCGGCTGGCATAGCCAGGAGGGCGGCAAAGTGAGCATAGACTTGGAAAAATTGTTTTCAGTTTATAAAACTACAAACAACTTGTTTCTTTGATATGACTATTCCTTAAGAACTACAGGAATATAAGATTTTCTTAATGTAAAATTAAGAACTACAACACGTTCCATATAGTTTATGAAGTCTTTTATTCAAGGAAAATCGAACCCTGAGTGCCAAAATATTACAATTAACAAGGAATCGACTTGCAGTCATAAAATGGATGGTATTAGCGACGAGGCAGTTGATAAATACAGTAAAGTTAACGACGTGAATACTTCAAACTGTGAAAGTGTCCAAAGTACACTTACAAGATTCAGTGGGTTTTAGTACCATGGTTGATGTTGCATCGTGCAGTCTTGAAAACAGAACAGGCGACGAAGGACAGAACATTACTAGCAACAATGTAGACCATGTTCCCGGTGCTGCTTTACAAGATATGGGAGCTTGGCCAAGTGAGAAATCTCAATCCTTCCGAGATATAGTGGTGAATAGAGGAACAAGTCAGTTGCAGAACAAAGACAGCTATTTTCCTGAAGATGAAGCTGGACGATCCTTAAACAAGTATTGGTTTGATAAAACCTTGCAAAATGGCAAAAAGGTAAATCGCGCTTGGATGTGTTTTTCTCCAACTAAAAAAATCTATTCAGCTTTTGTTGCATTTTATTTCCACAAAAAAAAATGTCAAAGAAGCCATTTCAATACTAAAAATTTGGTTTTCATTGTGGTGAAAGTTAATCCCCGTATTCAGGATCACGAAAAAATGCTCTGCATTTTTCGAATGGAAGGAATTGTAACGTTCGTTAAACAAAGGGGGACTTATTGATGATCTGCTTCAGAAACAAATTAGTAAAGCAATTAAGGCATGTAAAGAAATCCTCAAACGGGTCATTGCCACAGTACAAAATCTGGCATTGATAGGACATCGAGAGTCAATTACTAACGATCCAAGTCTTGGAAACTTTCTGGCATTTTAAAAATACTTGGATAAATTTTTAACATATACAAATATACTTTGTACATAACGTGTTAAGATACTTTGTTATGCTTTAGATAAATAAAGCATTCCCACTTCTGGAGACGCTAACGAACAAATTAAAAGTTTGGAGGAATGAACTGTGTGACAATGTCGTTACTGAGCCAGAGTAGGTATGTAGTGAAGGAGTGTCAGTATAGGATAAGAAGAAGTGCACAATGCCAGGGGAGTATGCAGATGATTCTGCATTAACTGTTCGGCAAGAAATGTGACGTTCTCTAACAGAAATTTGAACAAACTGTCAGTTGAAATTTCAAGCCGTTTCTCTAACATAAAAGAGTTAGAAAAACCCTTAGGGTTCCCCTGTAAATTTGAGGCGTACGTAAATGATGGGGATATACATTTTAAGGAACAGCTTTCCCAAATCAATATTCAGTGCAAAGTGCTTCCAAAACTGTATTCACATGACCTAAACAGTGAAGAATTGTACAGTAACTTGAAAGACGTCATACTTTTATTTAAAAGGGAAAAAGTGAACGGAGAACAAAATGACAACACCTCAGGGACTGCTACAATACATTTCTTCAATGAGATTAGAAGCCTAAGAAACACTAGCAACAGCTTTAAACATATTTCTTACTTTACCAGTGTCTGTGTCTTCTTGTGAAAGATCGTTTAGTAAGCTCAAATTGATTAAATCATACCTACGATCGATATTATCTCAAGACAGGGTGTCAAATCTAGCGATACTTTCAATTGAAAATGACATTGCTTCGTCTTTAGATTATAGTGATCTAATAACCCACTTTGCAGCAATTAAGACCAGGAAAGTTTCATTTTAAATACTTATTAAATATTAAAAATAAATATTAGTGTTTATTAACAGAATACGGAACCATTAACCTGTAATGGTAAGTGACTTATTTTATTACTTTTAATGTAATTCTTTGTTTAACTTTATGTTGCTGTAGGATATTGTTTTGATGATGCGTTGTTTATTATAACATTTTTACGTTATAAATTTTTTATATTACTACGTTTTTTGTAATCTATATTTGTTGATAATAAATGTATACAAACTGAATAGCAGTAATATTATAATATGTAATTTCTTAATTTTGACTTAACAAATTGCTGTCTTAATTTTGATTAAGACGTTTGCTGGACGTGCTTTTATTCAAAAATCTACACATTTGCATTTATTAAGTACTTTGTTTACTGGATGAACCTTAATTTTTGCTCTTTTGTCGCCCTTTAATTGTGAAGGTGAGGTGGCCAACGATCTCCTTGCCCCGGGCGCCAAAAAGCCTAGCTACGCCAGTGGTCCAAAGAGCACTCAATGAGAGGGGTGAGAGGACTCACCTCGCCGATTCATTGCAATAGATGGATGTTTCTGAATCTGGACAGACTCCATATGGAGGCGAGGGAAATATGCACTCACTGACGACAGAAGCCTGGTCTCTTCAAAGAATATGCTATGGTTGATATTGGTGAGTGCGTGAAGATGGCCATCGAAGGCACAGCCAAAACATTTGCACCAAACAACTTTCGACCACGGCAATACAGGCCGGCAAGCCAAAGTTCTCATGACATTGAAGCCGGCCGTGAAAGTCTCAGACAGAATTTAAACCATTAACAACTTTAGAACAATAATCAAACACAAAAAAATATTCTGTCAACATAGTACATAAAGTATTTTTTGAAAAAAAAAAACAAAATAAAATATATGACAGCATGAAATACAAATACATAATATTTATATGTGCATAATAGACTAATTGCAGATTGTGATTAAGTAAAATAAACATAAGTGTTAAATTACAAGAGTTTTCTTCTTTATACGTAAAAACCTGAATGGTAGTGTAAGTAGGGGTATAATTAATAGGTATCAGGCAGTCTATAATTAATTGAATTTCTAAAATTTTGAATACTGATTTGGGAATGGACTCATCAGACAACATTAGAATCCAAATGATTTATGTCAACATTTTAATGGAAAAGATAGGCAAAGGTTAAAAAGACATTTATATGATATATCTTTGAATTTTCTTTTCTGTACACATATTGAATCCTGATCCTTTACAATATTGTTTAGTATTACTGTTCAACAAAATTTTAACATATTATATAGATATTCTATATAACTTGTTAGGTTTATTTCGTCTGATATGCCGAACATCTCGTCAGTCACTGCGTAGTCATTCGATTGACATGATGGAACAACTGTCATCGATGACCATTGACTTTCTCTTGTAAAGCTTTCTACAAGCATAGGTTCAACAATTTGTGAATTTCCTGTACTACAAGTGTCTGATTAACAAACAGTATTCACATTATGTTGATAGACATCTCTGTGGCAATCGACTAAAATTTTAGCTCTGTTGGCTGCACAGTTTGGATTTGACAGCTAATTGAGCAAGTTGTGTAGTGGTGTATGTGGTGATTTTTTGTTGTTGACATTCTGCAATGCAAGATTTAAGAAAATTGATTAAATTTTGTGTAAACAAGAAGGGAAACTGCTTTATTGTGGTGAAAGTGGCGCAGAAGGCTTCTGGTGATCCCGTTGTGCACGAACAAGCACTTTAAAAATGGTTGAATCAGTTGAAGGTTGTGGTTTTGAAGATCTTTAGGTAAATAAAGAATACTATTCCGACTGTAAGAATACTATACACTTGGAACTATAAAATGGCTAGGTTTA
This sequence comes from Magicicada septendecula, assembly GCA_034769895.1. Lineage (NCBI taxonomy): Eukaryota > Metazoa > Arthropoda > Insecta > Hemiptera > Cicadidae > Magicicada > Magicicada septendecula. The sequence continues at coordinate 50,296,397 of CM068374.1, read as the reverse complement.
CAAAACGATAATTTATGGAAATTGCATCCCCGATAATTCACCAGGACGTACATCACTGCTTGTTCCAGAATTCTAGGGGAAAAATGAAGAACGTCATAATGACATTGGAACCACCATTATTCGCTACACTTGTCCCAGTGTGATCTTTGCTCTTACCAACAATGAAAAGTGGCACAAAAGAACATGTTTTACGACTTTTGAAGAAAAAAAAAATCGCTCTTCTAGCCCAAGTTTATATTAGAAAGTGCATTCAAGGCATATTCTGAAGACTGAAAATCATTGGCTGAATCATGTTGATATTAATGCTGTTACAATCGTAGATGAATCAAGGCATAATTTTCAAATAAACAAAAATTGGGTTAATTTTAGATCAGACAGTCCATATGGAATTTCATCTTTATTTCTGGACAATTTGTATTCTTTAAAGGCCTGTTAAATAAATTCTCTGTACTTTCCTGTCTACATATAGTTCCCAAAGGAGACAGTTTCAGACACATAGGAAATTTAGGAAGGCGATCTTTTCTACTCATTACTAAAGATTGTTTTACAATAAATTGTATAAGTGCCATTTTCTCCCCCTTTTTCATGATTGTGGGAAAATATTGACTATGTTCACAGCAGGTTCCATGGCAGGTGATAGATGTCGGTTGTTCATATAGCTGCCCTTTAGAGCAGAGTGTATCTCTTGATGGGTTGCCGTCCCTATGTACATCAGACAACTTTAAACTGTTTTCCTGTACTTGTTATCTTCCTTCATATGTCATTCCATGTCATCTTGTAACCTGCAACAGTTTGTTTTCATGCAGTCTTGATGCTTTTTGTTTCATAATCATGGAAATGTGCTGGATAAATGTACAAATAACTACTACCAACAAATACTTTCATATAAGAGCATTTTCAGATTTATTTCTACAAACACCACAACATAATTTTACAACAAACCTAGATTTATTTGGAGAAACGCTGTGAGTAAGAGTTCATTTTGCGTCAAAACAAAAACTTTTCTTAATATGATTGTATATATAAAAACAAACAAAACAAATTTGATTAGAATTGTAACTACTTAAAATATCATAAAGATTTCAACCATTGGAAGTGTCTCGCCACATAATTGACTCTTCAATTACCATAGACCCGGATCTGGCCCTAATTTTTTTTTTTTGTATCAGCCATCTAGGGACCACATGCCAATTTCAATTCTTTACTCTTTGTTCTTTCCTTTTTTCTGATGCTCTTTCATCTTCTCACTGTGTCTCCTCTTCCTGTCTTCAGTCCACTTTGAATCTGGGTTTTTTCTCCTACCCTGGAAAGAGAGGAGTTGGGTGACTGAGAATCTCATGACTGAGAAAATTAAGGACCTAGTTTGGCATGAATACATCTGACTTATTCCATGCAGCAGTACAGAAAGTTAAAATATTCTGTATGATATCCAACATACGAAATGGATATGAACTATCAGAAGAAGAAGATAATTTATGTTATTGATTACAGTCATTCAGAGAGATTGGATTATTTTGTAATACTGGTAGTAGGGATTACATGATTAGCAAAATGTGTTGTACACAAAATTCCAGCTGCCTTCATTTTTATAATTAATTGATTTTCAGTGATTGCATATGAACTAGAAGCAAATACACAAGAGATATCAGGGAAATTTTCATCCCCAAATCTTAAAAAAACTTAATATATTATTGAAACTTTCTCTTGTGAAAACTTACTTGTCTTTTTCGTCGAATGCGTTTCGGCGTCGTATTCGCCTTCATCAGCTTAGAAACAGACTGCCAGTACTTAGTAACGGTTGTTGCTTGGAAGGTATAGTGGGGGTGGTGTGTAGAGGAAGGGGATTGGCGCGGGGATCCAAATTATTGTTTGTATTTTGTATGATTGTGTCGAAAAGTGTATGTGATTTATATTGTAACTGGTCATTTAGTATGTTGTTTGGTTGTGTTTTGTGGTGTTTGTATATTTCATACTGTTCAGCTGTGTTGAGTGTTCAACCTTTGGGTAAGAGGTGTAATATTTCAAAATTAGTATCTATGTTGGTGTAGCTATGGTTATGTGTGTGGCAAACGCAGAATGTATATTGTTGTTGGAGAGGGCCTTTAAGTGTTCAGAGTAACGGGATGAAAAAGATCTTCCCGTCTGGCCTATGTAGAAACTATTGCAGTTATTACAATTTAATTTGTATACACTTGTTCTATTGTATTTGTCTATGTCCGTGTTTGTATCGTTGATGTGTTTTTTGATGGTATTGTTAGTTCTGAATGCTAATTTGTACTTGTGTTTTCTGAATGTGTTGGCAAGTTTATGTGTGTTGGAGTTTTGGTATGTGAGTGTGATGTATTTATTGTGTTGTGTGTTGTTGGTATTTTGTGTTTTGTTATTTTTGTTTTTGATGCATTTGTGTAGTTTGTTTATTAAATTGGGGTTGTAACCGTTTTTCATTGCTATGTATTTGATTGTGTTGAGTTCGTCAGTATAATCTTGTTTACTTGAGGGTATTTTAGTTAGTCTATGGAGCATATGGTTGAAGGCCGCATGTTTATGTTGTGTTGGGTGGTTTGATGTGTTGTGTATAACCATGTCAGTTGTGGTGGGCTTTCTGTTTCTAAGCTGACGAAGGCGAATACGATGCCGAAACGCGTTCGACAAAAAAGACAAGTCAGTTTTCACAAGAGAAAGTTTCAATAATATATTAAGTGTAATGCTGTGAAAGAAGATGATGAACAAACAAGACAACCTTAAAAAAACAATCTCCACATTTGAGAGAAAATTATTTTATTTATTTTTTATCTGAAAAGTATCGTCTTGTGTTCAAAATATTTGAAAATTTAAGAATACTCAAAAAGGATAAATGTTATTACAAAAAGAAATCTGCCAATTTTCCATGATCTGTAGTGAACTCCCCAAAAATTCCACCTCACCAAACCTCTCTCTGGATCCTGTATTGTATAAGCAAGCATGAGTCTATAAAAGAAATTTAAAACTTTCAAATATACAAATAAATTTTAGAAATTGCCCAATTTAAATATTATTGGTTACACTAATTTATGATATGCAACAAACAAAAACATGTAACTAAGTTAAAGACAATATTCAGGGGTTAGTAAATAAAAAAAAATATTTATTGTGTGGTAGAAATGTTATCAAGTTTGTAATTAAATATCACTTTTGTTTCAAGATGTAATCAACATATTAATATCCGTATGATCACATACAAATACCCATTTTTATATTGTGTGGAAAATATATAGTTTGATTGCCAAAATATATTTATTTATTTAAGAAAGTAAAGTGTTAATTTAAAAAAATGTGTTTAGCAAATTTGATAAATTACAAACTAATTAGGAATGAAAGTAATGTATAATTAGTTTTATAATTATAACAATGGAATGTTTATAAATTTCATTCTAAGATTATAATATTAATATTACTCTAACCAATACCATCTACATAAACATTATCTCATATAATAGATAACATTGTATTATAATGTTACTAAATCAGGGTACTTTTCCAATAACTGTATGTGCACTAAATTATCAATGTTTTGAGTATGTGATATATCATGCAGTGAAGAAGAAGAAGAAGAAGAAGAAGAAGTGTACAAATTGTAAATCATTTTATTGCTGCATGTGAAATTATGTAATGTGTTTAAAGAAAACTGAAGAACTATGTTTCAGTTCAATTTATTGTCTGAAGAAATCAAAACTCGTGGTAGGCAAAATATAACATTTAGTAAGTAAATAAAATGATTGTGACAGATTTACATTTGGTGATAATCTCAGGATGCGTAAAAAAACACTTAACTAAAAGCAAACTAAACTAAGTATTAATGTAACATTAAGCATTTGCTCCTTCTTAATTCATAAACTAAGCATTTGCTCCTTCTTAATTCATAAACATACTAAACCTGCAGTTACAGTGTTGTTCATAATGCATTTATTACTGTAGAATTATATTTAAACTTAACCTAATTGTGTGAACAAAAACATGGTTTTTCCAGATGTGTTGCAATTAAAATGGAATATGTATCTTTATGTATTGTATTGTAACTGTATTCATGGTACACATAATCATTATAAAAACATTATAAATGAACTACGGGACCATGGAAAAGTGACAACCACAAGTAGGTTCTGTCAACAACAAAATACATGTGTAAGATTTAGTATAAAAAGAAAAACGAGTTTGTCACAAAAAGGGAGATATGTATATTAACCCAATGGCTATCCCACCTTAATTCAAGTTGTGTTGTTTTGTGGTTTACATAAGAAAAATAAGTATTGTTAAAGTTGTATTGGTTTTCCTGAGTCCTTTCAGTTTGTTTGTTAACCTATTAACATCAAGTTTTGCTGCTACAGGCACAGGTGTAATCTATAACATTGCTAGAAACACTTGGCAAAAAAATATGACAAAAAATAATGATTACAACAAAAAACAAACAATTTTATAAAATAAACCTATATGTAAATTAACATGCTTCCTGTTATTTTAGTAAAATTGTATGCAATACTCACTAAACATCAATACCTACTATTGCATAATCGAAATATTGAAAATCAGTTCAGGCACAGTTATTGGGAAAGTACCCTAAATCACTATGTATTAATTATTAATTGTTTTCTTATTAATTATTAATTGGGAAGTTTTGTCAGCTGTTTTTCACATAACGATAAAAATAAAATTGTTCCTCAGTTGTATTAAACAACCAGATGATGGTATGTTGCTGGCCTATGTTATTACAAACATAAAAGATTAACAAAATTGCTACAGACTACAGTTCTTGTGATTTGTGTAAGTTTTAATAATGTATTCTATTGTTGATGTATGTTACTAACTTTAATTTTTATATTTGTGAATTTATAACTTAATTTTATAAATTAGTTTACTAATATAATCAGTTTACTGATTATTGTCAAGAAATATTTCTGGAGAACTTAAGAAGATTTGGGGGTTTCTTTCTATCAGAATTCTAAAACCTTCAATTAAATATTTCTATTTCTATTACCCTTTATTTATACAAGAATAAATAAAAACTGTGTATTTAAATACACCCCAGTACTCATGCAATTTAAACAGTTAACAGTCTTTTTCTTTAAACGAGACAGTGATAAAAAAATCAGTATGGAGAACCATACATGACTTCCATGTTCTAAGATTTATATTTAAAATCATTTTCGAAATGAAATATTTCCATATAAACTACTTCTTTCTTCAGCCTTAACCACAGTACTGTGGTCACTAACATATACCACCTCAAGTTAGTGCACTCGATTTTTACTGATGATGGCAGTCGATGGGAGTACCAAAACGTCTGGTTTTGCAGAAAACATTGGACCACAGCCAAACGACCCGGGAAGGATTTTTAACAACAAACTACTTTTTTGTTGCCGATATCGTAGTACACATAAAAAATTATATCCCCTCCCCCTTCAAGTATCATTTTTAATTATAGAAAATTATCCCCTCCCCTCCCCCTTCAACTACCCTGTTCATTTATAGATATTTCATCTAATTTTCTATAGTGGATTATTATGACCTTCTTTTCAGGATACTTTATTTATCAAAATCAAGTACTTTACTCTTGTCAAAACATAAAATGTTGCAGGTAAACTACCCCTTCCCCTTAACTGATCTTTACAAAAATCAGTAGGCCTTGAGTACTCTACAATTCAGGCACATATGCAAAAAATGATTTGATTCTGTTTGAATTTGTGCCATAGAAAAAAGTACTCTTGTTAAAACATAAAATGTTGCAGGTAATCTACTCCTTCCCCTTAACCGATCTTCACCAAAATCAATAAGCATTGGTTTCTCTACAACTCGGGCACACATTCAAAAAATTATTTGATTTAGTTTGAATTTGAGGCAGTTATCGTTCGTCATTGTACACACAGTGTTATAGTACTTCTTATTTAAATTATTAAACGTCCCTAATTCGGACGTCAATTGTACTAGTACTTACCTTTTTATAAATTAATAAAAAGATTTTATTAATTTATTATGCATCGGTAGGCCCTTGTAGCCGCCGTGTTGTTATCTATCAACTTAATAGTTTACTCGCCAGGGTTCGAATCAGCGAATGGGAAAATCATAACAGGCTATTTGAATAATAACGATCATTTCTTAGTTTACTAAGCAATTAAAATTTTATTGATCATTTCTTGTTTTTATATCCCTTTCAATTCCAATAATTCTTAACAATTTTTTACATATCAAAATGAAAATTATTTAGACAACAACGTAATTTTTCTTATATATAAATTTATATGTAAAATAACATCTTTAAAACTACCATCAGAATTTAATTAACCCAAACCAGCTCTCCTTATTTTATCATTTTATTATTTTTATTCACGCTCGCATTCATACATATGTCCCATGCCCATTTGAGATATCAATTTCTTTATTCAATGGTAAATAGAGTACTCTAAAGAACAATTTTGAATTTGATATACCACTCTGGATACTGATCTGGCTTACGAAAGAGTCCAATGTTCCGTTGTACCTTCCATCACTCCGCACATATTCGTCGCACCATCTTTTATCGAAACTGTTACTTTAATTATTTAATTACTCACTGTATAATCATGTTCCAATTTAAATTATACATTCGGTTTTAAAATCACATTTTGTTTGAGTTGCGGGCCCGAATTTTTGTTGCGGAACCCTTTTTACAACCGGCCAGTTTTAAGCTGTATATGCGACGGGGAGATTGTATTGCGTTGAGCTCTTTGTTTCCATTACATGTTCGGCTCTGGAATGTTTCGTACGTGTTTTTCATGCTGTTGACAGCATCACACCCTTTTATTTAAGAATAAAATAAACCCCAATAGTTTGTCCCGTTACAATACCCCCTCAATGAGAGGTTTTATGCCGAAGCATAAAAACTCTCATTGACACACTCATACTTCCTAAAGGGATCAGTCGGGATATGTCACCACAACCCCCTTTACCGTTTATATAAAAGGAATATTTAACTTACCCCTTGGTCCAGTGATTGTGACCGCACCTGAATGACCTTACTGGACTTCTCTCTTGAGATCCCAACACCGCAAGGCCAGTCAGGCACTTGACGCTCCTGCTCTGACGCGCTGGCCAGCTCAGGACCACCGCCTCAGCATCACTAGACACTGAAACATCAAATCAAAATATCAAATAGTGGTCTTGTATAATACCATATCCCTAACTGATCTGTCTCCCCTTAGCTGTGCGCTGGTTTGCGTTAAGAAGCACTGGTTTTTCTTAACTCTTAACACACGTATATATATTTTTAACATATATGAAACGTTCACATTTTTACTATCAGCATTCTGTATGCCCCTCACTTGTTAACTCTTCTTCCAAATTCAAGATATTTCCCCGATTCCAATCAGAATTTAAATAACTACCTCCCATTACATCATCACAAATATCTCTCATCACCCAAATTACATCTAAAACTATTTAAATTCATTATTAAAATTCTCTTAAACACATTATCAAAATTTAATAAAAAATACAATTTATCTATATCTCCCTTCTTCTACAATTCTTAACCATTTTCCCTTTTTTATCTAAAACAATTCAAAATCATTTACCATTTTATAAAAAAATTATTATTAACAGAAATTCTATTTATCCGGCGCTGTTAATAATAATCATAACCTTTTCTCCTCCACACACACTATTGCCCCCCCTGGACTGTTGCGCCCAGTTGCCTCCACAAGGACTGAGGCAGAAGGAGTGAGCACTTTTTTCTTTTCTCTTACTCCCATCCTTGCTTCAGCGTTACAAGAAACTTCAGGGTAAGTACCCCTACTCATTATCTTAACATATGCCCCCAAGGTCTACCACCCCTATTTGGGTGAAAATAGCCTGTGTTCAAAATAATCTTAGATTCCCTTATTAAACCCCATTAAATTTCTATGTTGAACCAATTTCAAAGGCAACCAACTATGGTCAGTTTTACAGTAATGCTGCCCACAGCTGGATGTCATCCAAAACCACGGTCTGGGCTGGTAAGGCCGGGACCGCCCGAAAGTGGGGAATCTATTTAAAAAAACATACAATTCATGTTTAAGATTCCTACACTAACATAATACATACAATACACTCATAATTAACATTGCGATTATTCCATTAAAATAAACAATTCACATTTAAGCTTGACCAAAAATTACACACCTTACATCTTTAAATTTGCATATAAAATTATAAACATTACATTTTAATTTCAATTGAACTTTTATTAATTAGCCATCAATTATTTATCATTTACTATACCATTAACTTTTCCAAAAAAAATTTTTACTTTGTTATCAACCTTCATTTTACATAACATTTGATTTATTATTACATTTCAACTATGATTTTCTGTTAAACATTTTCATTATCAATCGGTTCGGGTGATTCAGTCATTTACAATGATTCGATTTATTGAATTGGCATTTATATATCTAACCTTACTCACCTTTCTTCCTTCGAACAACCACTAACAGATTCGCATAGGGTGACACCAGTCTCTCAATAATAACCCCCTTCAACACTAATTCCACTTAAATCATTTTCCTCTTATAATAAAATATCTAATACCCTCTTTGTAACTAGGATGTGTGTTCCCTAACCTGGTAATTTCATTCATACCCTCTTGCCCTCCCCATGATCTCGGCAAGCACTCTTCGACCCTTCACCATTACCTGTCCAACGACGCACATTGATCACTCCCTACCGGTGTAGGTGTAGGTGTCCGGTGACCCTCACTACAAAATATCACCATCACCTATTTATTATTCATTTACATTACTCACTTTCTCTACATATATGCACTTCCATTACTGTGTCCCTACTACTACCCTGTTCTGTATTACTTTATTCCCAAATTCTTATTTTATCTAACATCCATTAAAGTTAACTTTGACTGACTTATATGCCTTATTTAAACAATTATCACCCAAACTCCAACTTTTACAACATTTTACATTAACATGACCATTGAAATTCATAACTACCTCATTAATTTAATCATTTAATTTAACCTCTCATTTAAAATTTATTATTCACACATTTTACTCCGTTTCAATTGCATTATGAACTTCATACTTACATTACATCACTCAATTGAATAAACATATGATTACTGTCATTAATTCCAAATATAAACAATTCATCACCATAAATATCACGTACAACCATATGTACCTTCTGAAACGTAACAGTCGTATGACTCCACAACTAAACCCCTTTTACATTTATTCATTTACTATTTATTTCAAAGTTCAAATCTCAGACACATCATTTAAATTCATTATCAAAATTTATTTCTACCACATTTAAATCAATTAATTCATCTGCAATTTCTTTAATTCAGTCAATTATTGAACACAACATTGAAAAACAATGAAAAACACAACATTACTTTAATTACCTTCTTCCAAAACAATTACAATTCATTTATTACAAACTCTCATTATTTATTTAGTCTGCTAAAATATTATTATTATTATTAAATCAATTTCTACTACATGCACACATTGTTTACATAAAATACATTGTACTTTACAAACACAATTAATTTCACTATAAATTTATTTACAATTTCTTGTCATTATTTTTTTTGTTTACCACACCTCATTTCATAATCTAGCCAGGTCATCACCATAAACTAAAATAATTAAAATGTCCATTCACTTATTATTTATTTAACCCCCGTCATCATATAATAGTCTGATCTTATGACTACACCATTCATTTACAATCAAGTACATATTGCTAATATAATTACAATAGTCATCATTATTACTTTGTTCCATTGTATCAATACTATTGATAATACAAATATTATTGCATATTATCAATTCGAAATTCCTGTCGACATCGTGTATGGTAATTTCTCCTTTAGTATTTTCTGTTACAGTAAGGTAAGTTATCTTATCATCAACTACTGCTGCTACATCAGTTTCAATACAAGGTAAGTACTCACTATAAGTATCAACTCTCTCTCTTAATTCAGTATAACTCCTCCCAACCTCAAACAACTCTATCTTTCTACCACCATACCTCTTTCTCTCAAAATATCCCTCATCATAACCCCAAGTCACACTCTCTCTCTCTCAATATATGCAGGGGACACTAAATCACAAAAACACCTCCTGGTCCTTCCAGGAGCACCAAAATTCAAAGGACAATTATTATCTTTCATCTACCAAATATACTCGTGAAGACCCTTCTTCACCCCCAACAACACCACGGGAAAAAATTACCCCTGCAACCCCTCTACCTCTATACTCTCTCTCCACTTTCTCTCTGACTCATCAACACACACTAATATTCCATTTTTACATTCTACCTCCTCTAAAATTTTGTCACCACTATTTTTAATTATATCATCGTATTTCTCACCCCTACTTACCTCATTATATGTTATCTGCTCGTCTTTATTTTCTTTTAATTTATCGGTTTCTCCACTATTCTCTACCCCCATTTTAATCTCATAATTATCATCTACTTTATTCATTTTACAGTCATTAATTATGTCATCTACTCTTGCATTTTGTTTTTCGAACACATGATCTATTGATTCTATTTTCTCATCTTTCATATTATCAAAACGCGCATTTGTTTCATTAATATGTTGATTAAAATCGCAATTCTGTTGTTTGATCTCGTTTCTAACTTCATCAGATTTATTATTTATTTCATTGAATCTCCTATTCTGTTCATCAAACTTATTATTTTGAACATCGAATTTAAAATTCATGTTCCCTCTTAGTTCATCCGAACTTTCTTTCATGCTACACATCATGCTATATAAACGTGTTAACATCTCGTTTTTTTTGTTTTCAAATCGAGTTGAGGTGGGTGTTACTTGTACTATGTCTAATTCAACAGATTCGGTGGCACCACACTCGCCGATTTGACTTATTGGTGTTGAATGAACTCCCCTTTCACTCGTAAACGTTTTGTCAGTTACGCTGACATCTACTTTTTTATCTGCCATCTCGAAATTTTATATATATATATATCTTTTCAAAATATTACTATATATAACATATACTTATTACACAGACTTACTATCAGAAAGATATTCTATTTCATTATGTTTTACCACTACCACATAACAACATATTAACCTCCCCAACACTTTACGTTACTCCCACAACATCATGCGTACATTTATTTATACATTATTTTGTTATTTCAAATAGCCATTCTGTTCTCCCACGTAGGCTTATATTTATATAAAATTTATTTGTATAAACGTCCCAGTTCGGGTGCCATTTGTTATAGTACTTCTTATTAAAATTATTAAGCGTCCCTAATTCGGACGTCAATTGTACTAGTACTTACCTTTTTATAAATTAATAAATAGATTTTATTAATTTATTATACATCGGTAGGCCCTTGTAGCCGCCATGTTGTCATCTATCAACTTAAAAGTTTACTCGCCAGGGTTCGAATCAGCGAACGGGAAAATCAGAACTGGCTATTTGAATAATAACGATCATTTCTTAGTTTACTAAGAATTAAAATTTTATTGATCATTTCTTGTTTTTATATCCCTTCCAATTTCAATAATTCTTAACAATTTTTTACATATCAAAATGAAAATTATTTAGACAACAACGTAATTTTTCTTATATATAAATTTATATGTAAAATAACAACATCTTTAAAACTACCATCAAAATTTAATTAACCCAAGCCAGCTCTTCTTATTTTATCATTTTTATTCACGCTCGCATTCATACATATGCCCCATGCCCATTTGAGATATCAATTTCTTTATTCAATGGTAAATAGAGTACTCTAAAAGAACATAATTTTGAATTTGATATACCACTCTGGTTACTGATTTGGCTTACGAAAGAGTCCAATGTTCCGTAGTATCTTCCATCACTCCGCACATATTCGTCGCACCATCTTTTATCGAAACTGTTACTTTCATTATTTAATTACTCACTGTATAATCATGTTCCAATTTAAATTATACATTCGGTTTTAAAATCACATTTTGTTTGAGTTGCGGGCCCGCATTTTCGTTGCGGAACCCTTTTTACAACCGGCCAGTTTTAAGCTGTATATGCGACGGGCAGATTGTATTGCGTTGAGCTCTTTGTTTCCATCACATGTTCGGCTCTGGAATGTTTTGTACGTGTTTTTCACGCTGTTCATAGCGTCACACCCATGCGCGCGTATGCGTGAATATGCCCCCTCGCTGATAACTTTTACATTCCCAGACTCTTTAATTGCTTTTGTGCGACACGTACGTACGGCTTGGCTTGGTACCGCACTGACTGCAAGGTGTTAAAAAAAATCCGTCGTTTGTGATCCAAATGTTGTTCAGCTTGAGTGGTTACTGTATTTTACAATTATTTAAGAATAAAATAAACCCCAATAGTTTGTCCCGTTACAACAGACACTTTTTGGAAAATGACTTTTTTATGTTTCGAAGGTAGTACAATCAGAATCAGCCCTTATCTTGAACACGATTTTTTTCACCATCACCATACTTCCATTTCCTTATGGAACATGGAAGTAAAAAACTACTGCTTGACAAAAGCAGTAAGCTTAAAATAGTCTTTTTTTATGAAAGAGTAAAACGAAAGGATACGTTATTTATTTGTACTTATGTTTTGGTTAATAAAGAAAAGTAGAAAGAAATATAATAGCTTTTATTTATGGAGATTTTTAATAATTATGATCAGTTTTGTATAAAGAAATAATTCACCAAAGGAAAATCTGTAAACCAGCAAATTATAGAGTCACCATTGCAAAGTCATGACAAATAATGGTTAACAGGTAATAAACCATTTTGTTAATGAAGACGTCGCCGTATTATTTTTAGAATTATGTAATGTATTCTACAAGGCAGTTTTGTTATATCTGAATTGTATATTGCTAAACGTAACAGCACAATTGTTTACAACCTACATTAACCTATATTCCAACCTTGCAGTCTTATAACTGATAAAATCCCTCCATGGTAACAGGTTGTATGTACAAATTAAATCTTGTAGTGCAGTGGTTCCCAAACTTTTCAGTCCGTGGACCCCCCAAATAATTAAAAATTTCACAGACCTCGTCTGAGTTCTGAAATAAAACAAATAGTAAATGTGAAACACTTATATTGTAATTAAAATGTACTAAAATCAAAATTCTCTTAACTTCCAAAATTATAATATTAATTATATCAAACATAGTTTAATGTGAACAATGAAGCTGCTTTTGAACAATTAGCTCTGCAATATTAGGTTTAATGTCTGATAATTTCAATATTAAGTCACTCTCGACATCAAGTTTATTTCTTAACTTTGCCAACCTCGACTCTATCTTTCCAGCCACACGTGTCAAAACCCAGCTACTTAGGCATAAAACCAGCTTCATGGAAAAACGTTTTACTTAGATACAGTGCTTATACGTGGACTAAAACAGCACGATCAGTTCTGTGTTGATGCGGCGCTCTAATCAGTTCAGCTGACAAACAGATCTGCTACACAACATGATTTAAAGACATTATTAAAGCCATTAGTTTGAAATTACTTTACAATTACAATTATATTTTGAACAAAAACAAAGTTGGAATCTTCGACTAATTGTTCTAAGATTCTAAAATTTACATTTTAGAGCATAAAAACTCTGAGAAAATTATGGTATACTCTATTTTTTCTTAAAAGTGTCCATGGACTCCCTAAAATATTGTCGCGGACCCCACTTTGGGAACCACTGTTGTAGTAGACTACACATAAATATCATGAATTTGTGTGAAAATATGTAATACAATAAGTGGAAAGGAAGAGTTTTATTTTGTGACATGTGTCACTAAAAATCATAATAAATAATGGGCAACCATCAGAATGTGTAGACAGTGGCTGTAAACAATTATAACCTTATTCAAAATATAAAAATTATGCTAATGGCAATAGAAGAAAATCCAAGTTTAAAGCATGAATCTTTCCAAAACAAAGAGAAAATAACTTGATTTAGAGCACAAGAAGTTTCTTCTTGCACTGTTCTTGTAATTCCATCACTGTTGGTTGTAGTTTGGAATTAAATATTTTAATTAACTCCACACAGTTGTTCATTTCTGAAACGAGAAACAATGCATCTTCTTGAGGGTATACTGAGATTGACAGCATGTGGACTCTTCACCTCAGTTAACGGAACAGTTGATGATGTCAATAATTTTTACAAACAAATCCGTGAAATAACCCCTTTGCAGTCAAATAATTATATATTCCAATAAAGTATTTCACATGTCATGATAATTACAACAGATAGTTGACAGTGTCAATGCAATTACTGAAGATCTCTCATCATAGAATTGGTAACATTTTCTGCGATAACCAAAATAACACCTGTAATTTAATATAAACAATAGTGGCAATTTAATTACGGAAGCAAGAAAGTTTACAAGTGTCATTTGAAATTTTGACAAATGCAAGGATTTTAGAAAAATCTTACTTTCTTCTTACAAAACACACAAAGTGATATAATATGGTCATTTACCAAAAAATAAATACAATACAGAACTTCTGGGCTGTCTGCGAAAAAAACAAAATCAGTAAATTAAAACTAGAGGAGTAAAGAAATTTATGCATCTCTGTTACAGTCCTCAAATACATGTGTAAATTCTAGTTTGCACTTTTCTGAAAAGTATCTTATTTTTATTAATTACAGACCACATGTGGGTGTATTAGTAATTTTATATTAAAATTATTGTGTGTGTGTGCGCGCGTGCGCGTGCACACGAACGCACGCGTTTCTGTACATGATCAGTCTAGTGGTTTTCTTTCTTTGCCACTTCTGGCTCAATTCTATTCAATTTATCTTTACACGTGTTTACAGATGTTAATGGAATTTTAATATGGATAAGTTGGGACTACAGCATAAATATTCAAATATATAAATAAGAAGCTTTAAGTGTTTTAACTTTGTTATGTACATATATATTATATTGTTTGTATATAGAATGAAGATTTTGTTACCATTAATGCCTTGATTGTATGTATGTATATGCTGATGTTCGGGACCATAATATGTAACTGTTGTAATGCATTTGCCTTCACACATGAAATAAATAAGGACCAGATAGTTAATAATTAATTTATATATATATATATATATATATCTGCAGTGGCTGGAGATGGGAGCACACTGAACAATATTTAACTATATCACTGTATACCAGTCTTTAGAATTTGGTCTTGGGGGGGGGGGGTCTGTTTTAGTTAGTTTAATACAAAAAATAGAAAACAAGTTAAGATTAGTATTAATCAATATTCCTGTCTTTAAAAAATCTGAAAAATGTGTGATAGCGTTTTGAAATCAGTCCCATTAAAGTAAATGGTAATAATACAATAAAGTGATGGTAACAGTTATTGAAACATTGATTACAATACAGTTACAATTATTGACGGAATTGATTTCCCTGTACTTTATATTTGAAATGTATATGCAAATGCTGTCCAGTAATGCTGTTTGTATATAAAATAATAGAAACTAACAAAATTCCTCATCAAATTTTTTGTTGAGGCGGAGGCGGTGGGGGGGTTCAGTCCCGTTGGGGGGGCCCCTGTAAATACGCCCCTGCATTATACCTGTCAACAGTGCAATCACTGCTGAGCTGAGGATTAAACAATGGAAGAAGCTTTTGAAGTACTTAGTTAGTATATATATATATATATATATATATATTTATAAAAGTGAACGAAGAGGATGTACCAACAAGATAATTACTTAGTTAGATATGAAATTTATGGAATAGGGTGTAGGGTTCCGACTGTACCAGAAAAATTATCATATGCAATGCTGATTGGTGGGACCTTGTACAGTTTGCCAACTACAGTGTTGTCTTAATGGAAGTTGACCCTTCACTACAGTGTAGAGTAAATTTTCTGGTATCACTGCAGGTATCTGCTCCAAAGAAAATGTTGAACATGAAAGCTTTGAAAGATATGCCATTTTTACCACTTAAGAATGAAGTAGGGAAAAATCATGTTTTTGTCATATAGTTTTTTATTCTTTGTATTGTTTAAATTAGCAGCCATCCTTACTATTTCTTTTATGAATTTGCTAACTGCTATAATTTTTATTGTTCGACTAAGCTTTTCGTCATCACTGACATCTTCAGGTCTTAAACAACAAATTGATTTAAACAGGTTGTTTAAGACCTGAAGATGTCAGTGATGACGAAAAGCTTAGTCGAACAATAAAAATTATAGCAGTTAGCAAATTCATAAAAGAAATACAGTTTTTTGTTACTTTTAGTGTGCTTTTTTTTAAAAAAAAAAGGCAGATATACTACAGCCCTATTTGACCCCTCTGTTTATCCCTTCATTAAGAACATCATCAAATTCAGTCTTGATAGTGATACACGTACATGCTTTTTATGACATCTGTTAGGTGCATTGGTACATGCCTCTTCTGTCCATGATATTCTACAACAGTATCAAAGGCCTTGATGTAGTTGACAAAAACTATGCGCTTCAAGATTCAATTCTCTTCTCTTCTTTATCACAGCTTCAATGTAAACATACTATCAGAGCCCAATCTTCGTTTTCTAAATTTACACAGACATCAAGCAAGATGATAATAATATCTGTGTTAATAATTTTGGTATATATGTTATATGCCGTACCGAATAAGCAAGCAGTACCACTTACAGTCCTAACACTGTGTTTGTGATCATTTTTAAAATGAGGACAACCAAAACTTTTTGCCAGTTTGGGAATTCTTCATTATTAAAAAAGTATGTATTGTTGTTCTTATTCTTTCTATTTACCAACAAGTATAGTTTATCATAAAGTTGCCAACTTGAATGGATCAGTTCAGGCGACAGAGTATTGCTCCTCTTCAACTGTCCTCCAACCAGTGTCCTCCTGTGCTCAGCCAACTTTCCAAAAACATTTACAAAAAGTTAACGAAAAGTATCATCAGTTAAAGGGTTTTATCAATTAATTGAGTGTATGTGTCAAGAGAATAATTAGCAGAAGTAAGTGAACAAGAAGAATCGTATTAGTTATATAAAAAGTTCAGCATTAGTGTTACAGTCATTATTAAGTGATGAACACCCCAGCATTACCATCTGGTTCTTTATACATAAACATATATTGATCTACTAAATGTGTGAGTTTCATAAAAATGAAATAAAACTGTGTGCTGTGTTTTTGTTTACTGTGTTTTTATTTATAGTTTCCCTTGAACTTCCATCTGTTATCTGTAGTTTAGAGATGTGACGTGTTGTTACATAATCTAGTTACAACACATTGTTATGTTCCTCATGTATGAGATTCAGTAACAAAGTTAATGAACTAATAGCTGTGTGGTAGTCGTGGGAGCACTGTGTTACTATACAGAAGTATAGGCCGGCCAGCGTTTCCTGAACAGTAACCTGCACCCACCCAATGCATGAATTACCCCAACTTTCAACTATAGCTAAGTTATCTAGAGAGAAGAGAAGAAGGGAGACAACACTATAACATTCAATGTCTCACTTCTATATTATTTCCTTTTCTATCACATACATGCTTCCGTTGTTCTCACCAGTCTTGTTGCAGCCGATGTTCATGCTATGAAACGCTGCACAAAACTTCTGCACATGTGGGAAGGGAATTAAAATTTTGTTAGCCTCGTAACGAGGCATGTGCCTACTGCGCATCGAGACCTGAGTGTTCAATTTACATCGTCCTGCCTCTAACCATAGTGATGTTTCACAATTGGGGGTTACTGTGAAAGTAGTGGAAAAGACGTGAATGTTTTGCAGTCAACGAATCTTGCATAAGGGCAACAAACTTTCTCACATAGTTGGTGTCTGTGAGAGTGTTTTAGTGGAGACAGTTAATGGGTAACAAGAAGACAATAAATAACATAGACAGATAACTCCTTAAATTTGTAGTTACCGTCAATGAATTTTTCCAGTGTAGGGTTTGTGAGTATTGGTCAAAAAATATGACACAAATTTTAAATTATCTGTGTCAACATTTCGACAATATTTATTGTTATAATCAGGACCTGTGTAGGGTGTATGAATACAAAAGAAATGTCAAACACAACAGATCAATTATTTGAGTGAACGTGTTTGTGTATGCATGTGTGTATCCTTGTATATATGAAGGAGTTGAAACAGTTTGATTTACATTATCAAATGTTTTCCTTAAATATAACGAGAAAATTATAATATCCCAGAACATAATTTATACAATTTTAATTTATGAGTAATTTACATTACGTATTTAATATTACAATTTAAATTACATTACATTATGAGTAATTTAAATTGTAATATTGTATAAATTATGTTCTGGGATATAAGTTTCTCATTGTATTTAAGGAAAATATTTGATGGTGTAAAACAAACTGTTTGAATTCCTTCACATATACAGGATACACACATACGCATAAATGTGCGCGCGCACACACACTCACATACACGAACACGTTCATTCAAATAATTGATCTGTTGTGTTTGACATTTCTTTTGTATTCATACACGGTCCTGACGATGACAATAAATATTGTCGAAACATCGACACATAATTTAAAATTTGTGTTATACTTTTTTACCAATCGTCACAAACCCTTCACCAGAAAAATAGATAACAATTAGTATAGTGTAGATATCAGTGGCAGCTGGTGGTTCCAAATTTTGGTGGTTGCAGTTGGTTGAGTGGGTGGGTGAGGGGATAGAAGAACAGATTAAATACAAATCAGACCTACTCATACATGCATACATACATAGTGGTCATATGGTAAAAAAGAAAGTTACTGTTTCCAATTATTTGAGAAATTAATTTGTGGGAAGTTCCAAGTAAGTTATGTTGAGACAGTTCATGTAATGAGCATGATGAAAGCGACTGAGCATCATGTTTAGGAGGAGCAATGAAACCCCAGAATTTTTCTACTGGTCTACCTTTTGTTATACGATATACTATGACCATTTGAAAAACGTTAGCAATATAATTGGTCTCATCAGCAGTGCCACCAAAATAATCCGCTTCTTTTATCTTCCTGAAATACAGTTGCTTCCTTTAAATGATTTGTCAACGCTGTGTCAAGCTCAGAACGGGAATCAATTAAGCCTCGAAATAGATCATGACCTCGCCAAGCTCCACAGAAGCGGACACAGTTTATTGTTATATTTAAGACATAGTGATTACTGTGAACGCTTTCGTTGTGTAAAACAATATTTCGTCTATATTCACCGTCCAGCTGTTGTGCTATATTAACTGTACAAAAAAGAGCAAACTGTAAAGCATTCTTTATATGTACACTTGATGCCTGATGTTTTCTTACGCTTTCGACAAGATGAGTAATGTCTTTCATGCTGAATTTTGTCCAGGAATCCTCCCCGCCAAACAATAAACATGAAAAACAAAAAGAATTTCTTTCGTCACAACCACATAACCAGTCAGTATTTTTGTAATATTCTAATTTAAATGCTCGATTAAATTGTCGACAGCCTGATTTTACTATTTCATTTATTAAGATCTTCTTAGTCTTTTAATTTCAATTTTCCCCTCCATTGTTCTTAGCAAAAAAGGAATTTCTAAAAGATTCGCAACACTATTCATTTTAAACTAAAAAAAAGGCACGTTTATAAGCACACAGAATCGCTAACTCTAAAAAGCACAAATACAAAAGCACACAGCAGTACTAAACAAAGATAAAACTAAATATAATTACTTCAATACCGACTCGGAACACAACGTTTTTTTATAGGTAAAAACTTGCGTAGTAAAGGACACGTCATGGACAACGAAATCCAACAAAGATAAAATTATACCTTTACTATCACAATCACAATTATATACAATGTTTACTATAATTTTGTATCTTTAAACAACGGGTAATGTTTACCTTGAACCACGTAAACACTAAACCTGACACAACTTGCAAATCAACAAGGTTGTGCTGATTTCATGAGACAACTAAGGATGCGCTACAGCGCTACTAGTGGAGCGTTGCAGAATTTCTGCAACAGCTTAGCTAACATAGGGAACATAGGACAGTTGTGAAGAGTAACGCACGTTCTCCCATATGTTTGTGTAGTAAGCTCTGCCATATAGTGTTCAAGTTGCAAGCAGGCCTACAACCACCAGCCTGCGCGCCCACTTTGTTTACTCTTGCAGTCCACAACGCCATTTTGGGAGTTAATCCAAAAGGAAACATTTTTTATTTGATACAGGTTTGCGCATATGCTGATGCTATTGCACTAACTATGGGGAGGTGGTATCTCTAGAGAATACATTTAAGTGATGGAACAAGAAACAAGAAATGTAGGTCTCATAGTAAATGAGGATAAAATGAAATACAATAGAGGATCGATTACACAGGTTAACAAAAAAAATTTTTTTGCTTGGTGCCTAAGATTTTATAGCTGATTTTAACTATATTTGTCATGCAGATTATAAATATAAAAACTGTTTTTCTGTAGCAGCTATACTTTTTAAGATACAGCATTACTTACTAATAAGCACTTTCACTATAAAGTCTGTTGAGTTGTGGTTAAGTGAAGGTTTATACATGTATTAGTTCCTCATTATTTTCTCTTCTTCTTCTGTGTACAACAATCAGCTGACTGCAGGCTTTCTTAAGACGCCATATTTGTTTATATAACCTTGTGTTTGCATCCAACATAACCTCTAAGTTCTATTTTTGTAGTTCTATTGAAAAGAAAGAAATGTGTTCCAGTCGAAGGAGCTGTGTTAATTATCCTATGTATTTTGCTACGTATGTGATGAGTACACACTGAAAGAAAATAGAAAAACTATTTCTGATTTTGTGAAAAGAGCGTACCATGGATTTTTGCATACTTTGGTATTAGGCTTGGTGACCAAGATAAACGGTGGGCTCCACACATTGTTTTGTTTTGTAAAACTTGTACCGAACACCTACACCAGTGGACTAATGGAAAAAGAAGGAGTCTGAAATTCGGTGTGCCGATGGTTTGGAGAGAACCCAAAAATCACATTGATGACTGGTATTTTTGTATTGTAAATATTAATGGGATCAATCGAAATAACCGCAGCAAGTGGACATATCCTGATTTAGCCTCTGCAAGACCTCATTCAGATGAAGTACCAATTCCAACGCTTCATCAGCTACTGGAGCTCTCGGAGGATGAGTTTAATCTTTCTGATGCTTGTTGTGATATAGATCAAGGTAACGATAGTGATTATGAGGGAAAATCATCAATTCATCAACGTTTTAACCAAAGCAAGTTGTGACCTTATCAGAGATCTCAACCTCTCAAAACAAGCTTCTGAAGTACTTGCGTCCAGGTTGAGTGACAAGAATCAACTTGATCATGGAACAAAAATTACATTCTACCGTACAAGAGAAAAAGATTTGTTACCCTTTTTTTCTCAAGAAAACAATCTTGTATTTTGTCAAGATGTCAAAGGGCTCCTAATGAAAATGGGCCTTCCCAAATATTGTCCAGATGATTGGCATCTCTTTATTGATAGCTCTAAGCGGACTTTGAAGTGTGTACTTTTGCACAGTGGCAACAAAATTGGATCAATACCAATTGCTCACTCAACCAAAATGAAAGAAGAATACGATACCATAGCTTTGGTCTTGGATAAGGTTAGGTATCACGAATGGGTAATTTGTGTGGACTTAAAAATGGTAAACTTTCTCCTTGGTCAGCAAGGTGGCTACACAAAATATCCTTGCTTCTTGTGCCTTTGGGATAGCAGAGCAAAACAATATCACTGGGTAAGAAGAGAGTGGCCTATGAGGGAGAACATGATTGTTGGGGAAAGAAATGTTATTCATGAACCCTTAGTTGGACGGAACAAAATCATCTTGCCTCCACTGCATATAAAGCTTGGTCTTATGAAACACTTTGTGAAGGCTCTTGATCAGGATAGTCCATGCTTTGCATACATTTGCCAAACGATGCCTGGGCAAAGTACAGAAAAACTTAAAGCTGGAATTTTCGATGGCTCTCAAATCAGACAGTTCATAAATGATCCTCATTTCGTAGATTCTATGAATGAGGCAGAGCGAAAAGCATGGACGTCATTTGTCTTAGTTGTTAGAAACTTTCTGGGCAACCACAAAGCTGAAAACTATGAAGAACTAGTTAACAGTATGCTCAACAATTTCAGAGACCTTGGATGTAACATGAGCATAAAGGTTCATTTCTTACACAGCCACTTGGACCGTTACCCTGAAAATCTAGGCGATACCAGTGAAGAACAAGATGAGAGATTTTACCAGGATATTAAAAGATGGAGGACCGCTACAAAGGAAGATGGGATACTCATATGATGGCAGATTTACTGATGGAACTTGCAAAGAGACTGTCCAAACAAAGTTCATTCAAGAATGGCCTAAAAAAGAAGCTTCCGGAGTGTAAATTAACTTTTCCTTGTCTTTTTATCTTATTATTTTGAATATTAATTGTTATTTTAGCTACTGTAGGGATAATGATATGTTACTATGGGGTTTTTCGAGTCAATAAATTAGAAATTAAAATAGGGCTGTTCATTTTAAATTTATCACCTATACCTTAGGCCTAATTTAAATGGGATAACGTAAATCATGCTACCGGTATTGTGATTTTTTACAAACAAGAGCTCATAGGCTAAAACTAATGTCAAATTCAAATTCAGCATATCAAATACATGCAAAATCAGCTGAAAAAGCCCCAGCACCAAAACTTGTGTTGGGCTGTGTTATCCGAACCTCTCGGGACAAGGGCGCTTTCGGATAATCGATATTTTGGATAATAGATCGTAAATTGTAAACATTATTTCTCTTTACAAAAACAAAGATTTTTAGTACAAAATCATTTCTACCATAATGTTATATAATTACAGCTGTAACGGTACAGAATTGTATGTTCAAAGTAATATTTTAAAGATTGTAATCCCTATGTAGCCAGTGTTCACCTTCTTTTTGGAACCTCGATTTCATCAACCACATGCAGGGTTATTACAAAACAATATGCCTGTGTTTTGTCTTTGGACTCAGACGGGCCAGACACATTGCATAACGACATACCATTTTGTGGCAGCAGTGAATCACGGAACAAATGACGCCAAGTCATAGATTTCACCAAGCGGTAAGATGTTGCCAAACTCGCTGTCCAGATTATAGCGCCTTTTAAAAGCACCAATTGGAGCGCAGACTGGTGATCACGTGACCAGACTGACCCTCGTGAATTACTGCCTTAACGCCAGTTAAAAAAGTTAGTTCAACTGCAACTCATGACCGCGCGGTCAGCTAATTAAAACCATTAGCGCTCGAGCAAAAGTAAAGTCGGCCGACAAGTATTAAAATTTGAGAAAAATCGTTCTAGTAACCAGCAAACAATTAACGCTATACAAATGACAAAATAACTCTAACTAACTTCAAGTGACTTTCGGAGTGCGGGACAAAATAAGTATTATCTTGTTGTTGCATCCTCTTCGTTCACTTTATTAATTTAATAATATATATAAACTTTCACTAATGAACTTACTGTTGTCACTTTCCAAACGTTTCGAGATGTTGTTTCTCTTCTTCAGTGGGTGTATACTGATTGTCGATTACAGAATAACCGTTATTTCAGGAACACACATAAAAGAGATCATCCATCTAACTAAAATTATCACAGATCAAAATTATTTCGCACACAATAGCATGTATTACACACAAACAGATGGACTACCCATGGGCTTCCCTATATCAGGTATACTAGCCGAAATATTTATACACACCATAGAACAGAAACACATACTGAACAACAACAAATACACCGATAAAATAATATATTGGCACAGGTATGTTGACGACATTTTACTCCTTTACAACGGCAACAAAAGACAAATAGAAAATTTCCACAAATACATTAACACTATACACCATAAATTAAAATTCACTCTTGAAATAGAATTAAATAACAGCATAAACTTCTTAGACCTTACAATCACCAAAACAAACAACACACACACATACAAAATATACAGAAAACCCACCACATCAGACATGGTCATACACAACACATCCAACCACCCAACTCAACATAAACATGCAGCTTTCAACTACATGCTCCATAGGCTCACTTCAATACCCCTAAACACACATGACTACCAAGATAAATTAAACACAATTAAATACATAGCAGTCAAAAATGGATACAACCCCGAATTAATAAATAAACTACACAAACGAATCCTCAACACAAAAAGTAAAACACATCTGACCAACAGCACACAACCCAGCAAATACATAACACTTACATACTACAATTCCAATACACATAAAATAGCAAACACATTTAGGAAACACAATTATAAAGTAGCCTACAGAACCAACAACACCATTAGAAAACACATAAATAGTACTAACAAAGACATTGACACATACAGCAAAACAGGGGTTTATAAATTAAACTGTAATGATTGCCAACAATTCTACATCGGCCAGACGGGAAGATCTTTTTCTTCCAGATTTTCTGAACATTTAAAAGCCCTCACCATAAACTACATACATTCCACATTTGCCACACATTTACATAACGAAAACCACAGTTACACAAACATAGAACACAACATGGAAATATTACACTACTTACCTAAAAGTAAAAAACTAAACACAGCTGAACAATTTGAAATATACAGATATCACACACTACAACCAAACAACATATTAAATGAACAAATACATTATAAATCACATACACTATTCGATACACTGATCCACACACACAATTCGAACCGCAGCGCCAATCCCTTCCCACCATCAACCCCCACCATACACACCATTTTTCCGTAACGGTTATTCTGTAATCGACAATCAGTATACACCCACTGAAGAAGAGAAACAACATCTCGAAACGTTTGGGAAGTGACAACAGTAAGTTCATTAGTGAAAGTTTATGTATATTATTAAACAAAATAAGTGCTTACAAAATTGGATCAGGTCTACAACCAGGCTGAGTACTCATTTAATCACTTTCTTCTAATTACAAAATTTGAACAGCCGTAAAACCCACACCTGTTTATTATGAGATCTCTAAGGGAATGGGGTTTATTTGAATATTAATGTAAAAGAAAGAGTGTGTGTGTGTGGGGTAATGTAGAGGTTACGTACTGGTTCGTTCAATATTCATATCCAACTAGTGATATCACTCATAATAGTCTTTAAAAAACTTAATAGAGATAAGAATTAATTTCATGGTTTGATATAAAATAGTTATACAGCCTTTTATAGAACGTAGAAGAAGGGTGTGAGGTTTTGATAGCAAATAAAAATAAGCATGTCATTTAGACAGTATAAAATGTGTTAGCTTAATTATTTCGCACTTAAACCCAGATAATTTTGTCTGCAGCTGTTTTCGTCTGTAGTACTCTGGAGAAGGCACCCTAAGGTAAGAGTTTGTTAATTTGAAGTAATTTATATTGTTTCAGTGGCGCCCGAACAGGGACGGTGAGTGTAATTTTATTACATTCACCAGACCTAATTAAGCTGCAGAACGGGTTATTTGAGAGTGAGGGCGTTTTTGTAAAATATATAAATGTCTAATGAAGTTCATATAAATGTTAATTTAATAGGTTTATAATTGTGTAGGCAGTTTATTGTGTATTTAAATTATATTGACAAAGATGGAAGATATTAACGAAATAAAAATGACCGACTCGACAGTTACGAGTGAGTCAGGAGACCATGTAAACCATATAACGGTCCGAGAAAATATTGTAACTGAGTCAGCAATTACGAATGATTCGGGGCTGGAGATGACTCCAACCATAGTGAACGAAAATAATGTAACTGATTCAATTATAATTAGTAACGCGGGAGCAAAATCCACTCCCGTGGTAACAAAAATAAAAGAAAAAGAGTTGTCGATGGATGATATGTTTAACCTAATGAGAACAATGTCTGAGAATATAAATAGTAATTTCAATAAAAAGTTTAAAGAACAAGATGTTAAAAACGAAAGTAGATTCAATGAATTGAAAGAACAAAATATAAAGTTAGAAAGTCGTTTTGATAGGAGTGATGAAAAATTTAATAAAATAAATAGTCGCTTTGACATAAATGACAAAAAATTTGATGCACAAAATACAAAATTCGATACATTAAGTAGTGACATAAATGCAAAATTGCATGAATTGAGTAGTAATGTAAGTGAACAGAAAATTAGATGTGAAAGTAGTTTTAATAAGCTTGATACTAAATTTAACGAAATTAAGGGGGAAATAAATGAAATAAATGTTAAGCTAATACAACAGCTCGATGAGTGTATAAGTGTCATTAATGCACAATTAGATAATCGTATTAGTGATAATAATAATAGAGTGATAGATTTAGTGAACGAACAGTTTGATGAAAAAATTAACATAATTAATGAAAATTTAGAAAGTAAAATAGGTGAGTATAAAAGTAACACTAGAAATGAAATTGAAAACCTTAGTAGAGATATACAAATACATGAAACTAATACTGATAGTAAGATTAGTGAGATGGAAAATCGCCATAAGTCCGAAATACAGTTATTAAAAGGCGCGGTAGAAATGGTGAATGAGGCCAGCATTCAATCCGAACGCGTAACCAATAACAAGCTTAACTTGATCGAACAAAAATTGATCAATACTAAAGATGAATTAAGTGGGGAGATAAGTAAAAAACTAAACAGTGAGTGTCACGGAAAGAATATTAGTAACACGAGAAGTAAACAACGACATCGAGCTAGAGTCATTTAGTTGTGAGAGTAGGGGGGTAAACCCCATGCAATTTTTAAACAGAGTAAAAGAATATAATCAGTTTTGCAATAGTAATTGGGAGGTTAAGTTGTTAAAAATAACGAAATGCTTTAAAGGGAGTTCTGCAGTGTGGGCAGAGGTACATAAAGCAGAATGGGGAGATTATCCAAGTTTTGAGAGTGCCTTCCGAAGCGAATACTGGTCGGAGGAGGAGCAAGAGGGGTTACGTAGTAAGATTATGGGAAAAGGTAATTTTGGGGCCCAGGGGGATAATGTGACCCTGTATGTGATGCGATCATATAATGAGGTGAAGTATTTAGAGCCCCCGTTATCGTTCCGATCGTTTGTACGGTACATAAGTAAACACTTGCCAAGAGAAATTCAGATCAATTTAATGACGCGGGAAGTGGAAGACATAAAGGAACTTGAGCAAATACTAGACATTTTCCAAAACATGAGAGACGGGTCGGCATCTGAATCCGCCCGCACCATATACAAACGAAAGACATTATCAGCCCAGGGGGACATCAACCCATTATAGAGGGGAACGGGGAAATAATAATAATAGAACGGAGGATTGGAGGTGTGTAGAGTGCCATTGTGAGAACTACGGCAGCAGAATGACCTGTTATAGGTGCCATAAAGAGAGGAATTGTCAACGAAATAACACCGAGCTTAACCAAAACAATCAACCACAGAGAGGAGGGAGCAGCAACCGAGGAGCACCGGGAAGGTGTGGAATTGCTAACAGAGGTCGTGGTGGGTATACTCCAGGCCGTGCAACCACTCAGACGGAAAACTAGCAAGGACAGTGGGTGAAGGGACCCCACCATTGTCGACAAAGGACTGCGGGGCCCAAGACAACAACGGCTACGTAAGTAACGTTATCCGAACCGACCTGTCCAAGGAACTGATGGAGGAGGATGACATAGAGGCAGCAAGATTAGAGACTGGATTGACTGAGGTAAGAATTCAAATTGAAGGTAAGGAAATAAAAACTTTAGTAGTCAGGTAGTGAAATTTCTGTTATTTCCAACACATATTAGAGGGTTTGCAAGAAACAAACAAAAATATCCCATCTTTGCCAGTTGCGGGGGTGACTATTGTAGGTATTACCGGGGTTAGGAGTAAACGGGTAGCTAAACAGGTACATTTGAACATGATAATTAACGGAGTAGGGTATGATAACATATTTTTAGTAGTACGGGGGTTAAATTTGGAGGTTATTCTGGGGAACGACTTTTTGATAAAGCACAAGGCGGTAATTGATTTTCAGAAGCGGTTGTTAGTATTGAATAACGAAGTCAAACCAGTTGAGATTAGTTTTGAGCGGGTAGTAGACGAAGTGAGAATTTCGGGAGTTAAGATGATACTAAATCGGGCTAGTAAAGTAGAAACAGAAGTCAATGTGTGTGTATGTAGAGAGAGAGAGTTAGGGGGTAATATAAATGAACGAATTTGGGAGGATAGAGCGGTGAAAATTTGTAGTGAGGGGGGTGACATAGGGAGTTCTCAACGGAAAACGTTGTGGTGGGTAATAGAGTGTTTTCGAGAAGTGTTTGCCGACATACCTGGGAGGGCAAGAAATTATGAATGTGAATTAAAGGTAAGGGAACACGCACCCTATGTACAAAGAAGCTATCCGGTGCCGTATTCAAAGAGAAGAGCGGTCCAGGTGGAATTAGATAAAATGTTAGAGGGGGACATAATAGAGAGATCAGTATCACCATATTCCAACCCGTTAGTAGTAGTCATAAAAAAAGACGGTCGAGTTAGATTATGTTTGGACGCCCACAGGATTAATCAAATAATTATCCGGATCGGGAATCGCCCGAAAGATGAAATATTCCAAAAATTCAGTGGAGTCAAATACATGACCTCATTAGATTTAACCACAGGGTACTGGCAAGTCCCATTAACATGGGAAAGTAGGAAATATACAGCATTCCTTTTTAATGGAAAGAATTACCAATTTAAACGGTTGCCTTTTGGGCTGAATACCAGTGTGGCCAGCTTTATAAAATGTCTAGATGAAATCCTACAGCCACAGAATTTAGATTTTTTAACCATTTATGTAGATGATATACTGATAGCCTCATGCACATTCTCAGAACATGTGGAACACTTAGAATATGTATTAGACAAATTATATAAAGGGAGGTTGACTGTAAACTGGGAGAAATCTAAATTCTTACAGAAAGAAATACATTTTCTAGGTTTCATAATAACACCAGAAGGGATAAAAGCTAACCCAGAGAAGGTAGATTCAATTTTAAAATTTCCGGAACCCAGAAATATTAAGCAATTGCAAAGTTTTTTGGGGTTATGCAATTTTTATAGAAAATTTCAGAAAAATTATGCCCATATAACTTCAAAGTTGAGTGCAGTGTTACAAAAGAACAAACAGTGGAGATGGGGGGAAAAAGAACGAGATGCGTTTAACGAGATAAAGGACCATTTTATGAACATGATCATGATGAATCACCCTAACTTTGAACGCACATTTTATTTACAGACGGACACCAGTAATATCGCTGTAGGTCTGGAGTTGTACCAAGAGAACGACAACAAGGAACACCACACTATCGCTTTCGCCAGCCGGACGTTGTTAGCTGCCGAAAGAAACTACACAACAACCGAGAAGGAATTATTAAGCATTGTCTTTGCCGTGAAGAAATTCCGAACCTATCTGTTGGGAAATTCCACCATCATCCGGACTGGCCACAAGGCATTATCTTTTCTAAACACCTGTAAGTTGACACACAGCAGAATAACCAGGTGGGTGCTAGCATTACAAGAGTACAATTTCACTTGGGAATATATAAAAGGGGTGGAGAACAAGATACCTGACACTTTATCCAGGGTAGATACAGAGGGAATGAGAACAGGGAGGGACTTAAAAGAAATAGAAATCTTTAGACTGAGTAGGGAAGATAGACTGTTTGGGGAGGAATTGAAAGATATTAATAGAATGCAGAGGATAGATACTAAATTGAATAAAATAATAACTAGTTTAGAGTCCAATTCCGATGAGTTAGGGTATAGCCGATATTTTCAGATCTATCAAGGGAGTTTGTTTAAGAAAGTAGAGGGGGGAGAGCGGGATTGGAGGTTAGTTATACCGGAAGGGTTGGTAGATAAGATAATATGGGACTGTCATTTTCGGTATGGGCATTTCGGTGCTAGGAAGTGTGTAAATGTATTGAAAGAATCATGTTTATTTAAAAATATGGAACGGAGGGTTATAACTTTACTCCGGGGGTGCGATTTATGTCAAAAGTAGTTAATTATCGACTAGAGGGAGAAATGAGGTGTATTAAAGTCGAAAAGCCTTTTGATTTAGTTGCAGTGGATTTGTTTGGCCCTCTACCAAAGGGAAGGGGAGGCGTAATGTACATTTTTGTGGTATTAGATACATTCACTAAATTTGTAAGATTATATAGTGTAAAAAGGGCAACCAGTAAAGTATTAAGTGAAAAAATAACAAAGGATTATATGATTAAAACCGGAAAACCCAAAATAATATTATCTGATCATGGACCCCAATTCATCAGTGGCACTTGGCGACAAACTTTGGGTTGGGACGGCATCATACCCAAACACACGGCGGTATACCATCCTCAGTCGAACCAGGCCGAAAGAGTTATGCGAGAATTAGGGAGAATGTTTCGGGCATATTGCCATGCCAAACACAGCGACTGGCCAATGTATGTGGGAAAAAGTGAAGAATGGTTGAATTGTACTACTCATGAGTCAACTGGGTTTACACCATACGAGTTAGTCAAGGGAACACGTCCACCTAGGATTCTGGAACAGCTGTTCAACTTTCCACCGGAGAGCAACACCCGAGATCTGGAAGTAAAACTTAAACTCGCCAATGAAAATTTGTTAACTAAGGGAGAAAGAAGAAAACGGGTTCATGATGCTAAAGGCAAGTGGACTAAGTACGAGGTAGGTCAGTTGGTATTAGTGAGAAGACATGATTTATCAAGTGCACAGGATAAAGAGATTAAGAAATTCTTTTTGTTATATGAAGGACCGTATGAAGTAGTCGAAATTAAAATGGATAACGCATAAATTTTACGAAATCAAGCGACGCGGGAGATAGTGGGTACCCATAACGCCACCAATTTTTTAAAAAGTATTGGTCAAAATAAAACAATAAAATAAACCATGTAATTGTATATAAAAATTTATTGTTTTCAGAAGGGACAAAGATGGTCTTTCTCTACCAAATTTTTAGAAACCAGAAATTTTACATAAAACAGTTACGGGTAGCGTGTAGATGTTCCCCACACTCCCAGTGGTGTTCGTCTACTTCAGGGACGCGCCCCTGCCCGCGTGAGCATTGGTTTTCTCCATTTATCCTTATTTTCGGAAGGAGCCTTGTCCTTACCTTTAGTCCTAGCGCTTGACCTTTCAATGATCCTTGCCCTTTTCATCTTCCCTATCTTCCTAACCCTCCCCGTAGAAAAACATAAAAATAGGTACATAAATTGGCACACCCTTTTGGACCATTGATTGCCTTAATTCTAAATTATAATACATTAAGGTAATCCTCAAATTAAAAAACTGGTGTTATTTGCAGATTGTAAACTCATCCCTTAATAGGTAGGTAGTGGAGAAGTTTTGTGGCTGAGGTAACAAATCGAAATAATAAATTTCCGTATAGTCTGACTGGATAATGGTATATAGAGATGGGGTCGTAGATTAGCGGTTGGGGTTTTTTTTTTTTTATATATCTGGAAAAGGGGGCATGTAAGGAATTTTAGTGCTGCCAAAAGGGTGTTGTTCACAGTCATTGATGTAGGGGTTCTGTTCGTTTTCAATCACATCCCTATATACTATTATCCTGTACACATAATACATAACCTATTCACAGGTAATTGAAGAAAAATAATTTGTGAAAACATTTTAAAATAAAACAGTCATGTAACCAAAAGGTTAAATTATTATTTTGTGGTACCTGCTATGTTAGGTTATGCGTAGAGATAAATGGTATTTAGAATGTGATTATGGAGGAATTTAAGGAGTGATTTGAAACAAATGATGTAATGCTTGTAAAATTCATTGAAATACTAAGGAGAAACTAAACATTAAACCAACTAGAATCATTTTGAAAAATGTAATTAAAAAATAATTGAAATTGTTTTGAACATATGAAGAGACTAAATTAAATTTGAGATGGCTTTGGATTAACTTAAAAGTGTGAATGTTAGTGATGCGTTTAACTTTCTATTTTGATTTGAATTTTAACTGTAATGATAAATTAAATAAAAAACTGATGAAAATTGAAGGAAATTTCTGGGTAAAATAATCAAAAATGTTTGGGTTAAGATAGTGTTTGTAAAATAAGATGTGCATACAACTGTTCATGTAAACCTTGATAAATGTCAATCTATGTTTTATGTTTAACTGTAGATTCCCCACCTAAGTGCGGCCATGACCTCACTGGATCATGACCGTGAAAGTAGTTAATTGTGACAAATCATAAATTTTACTTGATATAACCAGCTTGTGGTTTGTTTTTGTTTTGGTAACCCGGTGGTTTGTTAGATTTAGTAGGGGGGTTATTTTTGGGGGAATCTACCAATTTTTAGAACAGGGCTATTTTCACCCATATAGGGGTGGTTGTCCATTAGGGGCATATCAATCATTGTTAGTAAGTAGGTTACTGAAGTTTTATTGTAACGCCGAAGCAAGGATGGGGGTGGAATAAAAGAAAAAATGTCCACCCCTTCCTCATCAGTCCTTGTGGAAGCAACTGGGTGTTACAGTCCAGGGGGGGTAATAGTGAGTGTGGATGGGGGGTGACCAAGTTACAGGCCACGAGGGAGATGTGGTTTACGGCTAGGATGAGGCCGGCGATGGTCAAGAAGCCTAGTGCAGAACACAGTCAATTGTAACGGGTATCAGGGGTTAAGGGATTTGAATGGGGGTAGTACAAATATATATATATATATATATATATATATATATATATATATATATATATTGTAACGTGTCGTTTCACCAAACATAAAACATAACATACTCGTTAACATGTAAATAATGATTAATTAATAGAATTATAAGGTACAAATATTAGACTTAGAAAATAAGTAAAAAGACATTTGTTAGTTCACAAGCATTAGATTAAAACTATGAGGAGGTCTGTGTGCCTCAGACAGTTGTTTTGTATCATTTAACTACAATCAGTGAATGTTATAAATTTTACAAATATAATAAATTAAACTATAATTATATAAGTTAGGTTGTGTGATAGTGCTAGAAAGTGAAAATAACAGTGATAGACTTTAAAAAGGAAAAAATCATGTATAAGGAAAGTGATTAAACATTATTATAATATGAGCATTGAATGAAACATATAATCTATATGAAACAGTTATGTAGCCCATATAGTGAGATCAAACCAAGTGTAAATAATTTAAAAGATAGAAACTCTTACGTTAAAAAACTTATAATAATATAGTTACGAAGGAAAAATAAAGTAAAGGTCAACAGAATATTACTAATTAGAAATGGTACACCGAACCTGTGACCCATAAAAAATATAGCCATGGCCTTTAACTAATGTAATTAATGTTTTGAGTGAAGATGATTGTTGTTAAAAAAAATTGAGAATTGCAAGAGAACGTTTAAGATAAGTGACTGCTGAGTTGATAGAAATTGAGGACCGGTGGAAGCTGAGATGACCAGGAGAACCAATCCGGGACCTAGAGGAGTGATGTTTTGATAGAGAGAGAGCGAAAAACCAGATGTCCAGGAGCGGAATCAACGAATGAATCCATTGTGAAACCTGCAAAGTTGGTGAGATCATACCACAAAAACAATAACTGAGTAAACAATAAACAAATAAATAATAATAATAATTGTGACTTGCGTTAGTGCACTATTATGAAAATGGTTGTTAATTATAAGAGTTTTTTGTTGTAGTTAATAGTCAACACTACCTTGCATCCTTATTTAATTTTGTCTATTTATAATTGTAATTATTGGACCTCTGTTCTATTATGAGTTTAAATATCAATTTGTTTATTATTCTGTGAACCGTCTTTTATGTAACATGAATGCTAGCATTTCTGTTGCGTTACATATGCTTCCCCTCCTAAAAAAGTTTAGTTTACCTGAATGAAGTTTAGGTCAAATAAACTTGTCTTTTTCACATGCCTTTCTTAATTTCATTGTTAATGGTTGACGATGGTCTTCTCAATGTAACTTCATTAGACTAGTACTAGTACCTTTTTTATTTAATAACATTTCATCATTTTAATTAACATTCTTGATCATTTTTATTTCTGTAAACATTATTTGTTGGTAGTTGGCTACACTATTCACTGATACATTAGTTTTACATCTCTTCTATTTATAATTACTATAATTACTGTATTTTTCAATTATTCTTCTGTCAACTCACTTCTTTCTGTTTTCTTCGTCACATGCCTTTGGAAACTGAATTTATTCTTGCAACTATTCTAATATTCCTTAAATATTTAATTTCCCTAACAATCCCTAACACATGCGTTGGTACAGTTCAGAGAGGCACTGTTTGGCTTCATACTCTGCTGCCCACACCACATTTTAATATAGTACTGCTGGAATTCATCTACAGTCAGCTATAAAATATAATAATAATCTCCTAATAATCTCTTTAATCATTTAATAATAAATATTTGGGAAAAGATTTTTTCTTTGTTGCATTTATATTTCTTCATTACTATTCTTCATATTTCGTAATTCCATTTTAATTCCTTTAACATTCGTTGATATTGACTTTGACAGTTATCATTTGTAGTCATTTTTGTTTTCATTTTTGTTGAGATTGTAATGTTAAGTATCTTCTTCGTTTGTTTTTTTTTTTCCTCTGATCACAATATTTTCTAAATAGTTGTTGTGTAATGATAATTATAATTGTATTTTTGACTAAATACATTCCTTAGCCCCAACTATTCTTCTACTTATCGTATTTCACTATTTTGGCTGTTTATTTTTCAATGAATTATGTTCATAAATACTCTTTCTTCCTTGTCTTCTTTAACATTATATTGGTTACATTCAATCGTTTACTGAAATTGTTCCATCATGTGGCAATGTAGTATATATTTTAGGTCATATGATTTTTTTTTTTTTTTCTTTATTTTGCATAGGTAGATTTGAGGTAATAACTTTTATCTTGGGGTTCCATTCTTCATTATTCACAATATTTCTTTATAAACATTATAGTAAAAAATAAAACCATAAAATAGTTTTTGTGATTTCCACTCGTCAATTTATTAAAATTATAAAACCATGACAGCTGTTTCGGCAACACAGTGCCTTCATCAGATGGTATAAGCTGACTAATTTTCGTACAAACAATACAGAATATAAAATATAATACAAGTGCTGTTGTATAGAGAGCGATAGTAATCTCGTGTCAATAAGATTTATACACATTACACAAATCTATAACATAACATATACCAAGTCTATTTATACAAATTAAGCAGAGGCGAGCTATTTAGATCTAACTGATCATTTAATAATACATTTAAATATTTGTGTTTATTAATTTCAAGGGTTTCTAATAAATCAAGCTTTGGACCTTTATCAGATAAATGTAAAATTTCAAAATTGTCATTATAACTATGGTCTTTTTCTAACAAGTGATTTGCATAATTTGATTTGCCATCATTATATCTAAAACTATAATTGTGACCATACATTCTTTTTTCGAAAGATCTACCTGTCTGTCCGATATACACTTTATTACAAGACCCACAGGATAATTTGTATACACCAGACTTTTGCAGTTTATCTGTTTTACTCTTATTATTTTTAATATATTTTCCCAAAGAAGACTGCGTTTTAAAAGCTATATTTACATTCCTTTGCGTGAAATATTTACCAATATTATCAGAAGCAGAACCTATGTAAGTGAGAGTGTGATATCTTTTAATCTGTGTTGAGGGAGGGTAAACTAGTTTTAAAGCTTGTGAATACAATTTTTTGTTTAACAAGTGATCTATGAGGCTAGGTTGGTAACCATTGTTGACAGCTATTTGTTTAATAATGTTAAGTTCTGATTGGAAATTTGAGTCTGATAACGGAATACTAACTAGTCTGTGGATAAAACTGTGAAAAGCAGCCAATTTATGTGAGTATGGATGTGTGGAAGTAATGTGTATTGTCATATCTGTATGTGTAGGCTTATGAAAAATACCGAAGTCTAATTTATTTTGCATTTTGTTATTGTAAGGTCTAAAAAATTGATACTATTGTTATCTTCTAATTCTAAGGTAAAGCTAATATTTTTGTGTAAATTGTTAATAAAATTAAGAAAGATCTGTAATTGTCTACGTGTACCTAGAAAAACTGCTAAAATATCGTCCACATATCTATACCAAAAAATAAACAATTTGAAATAAGGGTGTGCTCTAATTTTAGTTTCTATGTAGTCCATAAAGATTTCAGCTGCCAAAGGGCTAAGTGGATTTCCCATTGCAAGCCCTTCTTTGCCAATATAGATCTTTCCATTAAATTCAAAGTAGTTTTGATTAAGGCAAACCTTCAGTAAATTCAAGATATCCTCTCTCATAAAGGGGTTATTACAATTTTCAATTAATAATTTTTCTACAATATCTATTACATCAGTCGGTGGAATACTCGGAAACAAATTTTTCACATCAAATGATAATAAAACAGCTTTGTCTGGGATATGTGAATCTTTAATTCTGTTAATTAAGTCTAGTGAATTTTTAATACTATGTGTTGACTGAAATTTGCATTGTGTTTGTATAATCTTAATTAGTCTTTTAGATAATTTAACAGAAGGAGCAGTTACATATGATACCACTGGTCTAATTGGATGGTTATCCTTATGCAATTTAATTAAAGAGTAAAACAGGCTATAAAGAATTGTTCTTTCTTTGATAATCGAGATTTGGATTTTTTATCAGTAATGAATCCTCAGCCACCAAAGCTTTAAAAAGTTTCCCAGTTCACTAAACCATACTCCAAATAACAAGATTTGACAAATATATAAAGTTTCTTTATTTGTTTACTTAATTCATATTAAATAAGATGTGTTCTAATTAACATATGCTTGGACTATAGACTTCAGGTATCGATTGTTGATTATATTAATCCTTTATTTATATTTGGTTATATATTATGTTTTGATTTGTATTTAATTTATTTCAGGGTGTGAAGGTTCTTGTAACTGTGGGGAAGACTAAAAATACATAGATAAGAATGCAAGATTTACAAAATTTATGTGTTGTGTATTTAGTATGATTAATATAATATAATTTACCAGACTCGAACGAAGCAAATCGTGTAGGCGGTTGATCGCTAAATTTAATGTTTTGGATGATTATGCGGTACGGTTTTTCTTTCTTCGGTTTAATAAGAGTAATTCTTGTCCTGTCCACTTCGGAATACAGCTTCTGGATTGATTTACAGCCCGGTTGATGTTTCTTCTGCACCGCCAGGATCCAAATCAGTTCTTCTTTTGATTGAAGCAATTAGTGTTGTTCCGTGTAATTGAAAGGGTTATAATTTCTGGTGTTGTGAATATTATGAGTTGTGTTACTGTTAATTCTTTCTATTTGATTAATATCTCATCAATTCCCTTCGGATATGGGACAATCCAAGTTCTTTCTTGTAGACTTCAGTTATTTACTCTCTATTATTATTTCAGATTGTAGTGTTATTTGGTTAATCTGTATTGGTGTTATACATAACTATTGTCATGAGAATCTTGTACTTTATAATCGTATCTGATAATTATAATATTACGATTAAATAGATTATTCTTGGGTTTTTTAATCTCATCACGTCCAGTTTTTTCAAAGCAAATCTTGTCTTGTCTAAAATCAACAACTTCTTTTTCTTATTTGTCGTCCCTAGCAACATATAATAATTTCTGCCTTCCACATGTTTTGAATATATAGTGTTTCTTTCATATATTTTTTGTCTATTCTTTATCAATTTGCTGTCCTATCGGAATGTAACTTTACCGATAGTTGGTTTATTATTTTATACACATATTCTACTGGTTTTTTGATATAAGTCCGTTTTTTTTCTTTTTTTATTATATTTAATCCACCTTCGATATTATATTTTACCAATCGATATTATGGCATTATGGTATTATTATAATTTGTATAAATTTTATTAAATATTATTAATTTAATGTTTTTTTTTCTAGCTCTTCATAGCGTATTTATTAATTATTATTAATTGATGCACCTAATCTTTATGTTATGAGTGTTTATATAGTAGTTTTGCCTGTTAGGCCTTTTATTGTAAACTGATCTACCTGTGGTTATGTCTGTTAGGCATCTATAGTCCCTTTTATATAAATTCATACATACAATCAAATCTTAATTATTAGTACTTATATAAACAATTATTTTTCTATATCTAATAACAATTTTATCTTGATCTCTTGATCACATACAACAAAATTCGAATTTATGAACATTGATTAACTGCCTCACACTTCATTCTACAACAGTCATTGAATAATACAACTTGTTTCATTATTTTTCATTAACTCAACACATATTTGATATAACATCACATAAACTTTATCATAACATTTTTGTCATAAAATAATACTTCTTAACACAAAATTCTTATTTGTTATTACCATAAATTAAGTCATTGTTTCATTTTTTTGTTTTGCTTTTCATTAAACATATATTATCAGCTATTATTTAGTTTACAGGTTCGTTTATTCTAGTCAACACTACCTTGCATCCTTATTTAATTTTGTCTATTTATAATTGTAATTATTGGACCTCTGTTCTATTATGGGTTTAAATATCAATTTGTTTATTATTCTGTGAACCGTCTTTTATGTAACATGAATGCTAGCATTTCTGTTGCGTTACAATATGTAAATTGTATGTTGACCCTGAGGCTCAGATGAATAATCCTCTATTTAAAAATAAAACAGGTTATACTTTATTAGTAAGAGGTACTAATTTGTTTTGATATTACATATTGATGCTCAGATCCACATTCACTGGATACATAAGGAGGATTATATTAACTGAACGTTGCAAATTGGCGCCCAACCGGTAGAGCTGAAATTAGGCAAAACCAATTAACCGAAACACAATTAGTGAAATAACAATTGACCTAATTTTAGCTGGCAACTGCTAGAAGACTAGAAAATGCGATGACGAGAAGCTTCTCAGAAGAGAGGACAAAAGCCAGAGATAGAAGAAGATAGGCGGGAACAAGAAGAAGAAACAGTACCGGACACCGAAATGGAACAACAGGCGGGTGACGGAGAAGAAGCTAGAGGAGGACCAGATTGGAACAAATTTATGGAATTAATGAGTAGTATGAAGGAGGATATTAAACAAACAAATGAAAAATTTGATAGTATTAAAGAAAATAATAAACAAACCAATGAAAATTTATTGAAACGAATAGAGGAAAAATTCGACAGGAATAGAGAAGAAACTAATGAAAATTTCAGAAAACAAAACGAAAAGTTTGACCGAAATGAAGAAGGTTTAAGACAAATAAACGAGAAAATAGATAGTACAAATGAGAGTACTAAGGAAGACTTTAGGAAAATAAACGAGAAAATTGAGAACGCTAACAAGGAGTTAAGGGAAACTCTCAATGAGAAGATAGAAGACGTCAGTAAGATACTTAGCCAGAGGATGGACCAGTGTAAGGAGGAAGTTGGACAGCAGATAGCCGATACAAAGGACAGGCTGGAGAAAACTGAAGAAACAATTGTACAATCCAGAATAGAAGTAGATGCCAGAATAGATCAGGCAGAAAATAGTAACAAAATTGGTATAATGGAGGTACGAGCAGAAACACAAAAGAAGCTAGATGAAATAAAGGAAACAATAGGTGGTCAAATTGAAACCATCAAGGGTGATGCAGGACAAGTAAAAGGGCAGGTAGGCCAAATCCAGGAAGAACTGGTAATTCTACAAAATAGACCGATAAATTACACACACATACCAATAGGAGAAAACCGAGAGGCAATCAACTTCAGAGATTACCGCAGAAACCCATTGGAATTCCTCGAGAGGTTAGAAGAGCTATTTGCTCGCAACAAAGAAAACCGATGGCACATGATAAAAAACCTGCTTGACGAGAGT
The DNA here is from genome assembly GCA_034769895.1 of Magicicada septendecula. Lineage (NCBI taxonomy): Eukaryota > Metazoa > Arthropoda > Insecta > Hemiptera > Cicadidae > Magicicada > Magicicada septendecula. The sequence continues at coordinate 50,256,598 of CM068374.1, read as the reverse complement.
TTCAAGAACATAACAGACAATTGGTGGACGGCAATGAGGAACAAAATACAAAATTATACAGATTTCAAACAGATATTTAAGACCAAATATTGGTCCGAGAGTATCCAAAACATCATTAGGGACGATTTATGTAATGGACGGTATGAATACACAAGAGGTCAATCCCCAACAGCATACTTCTTGGGTAAGGTCTGCATCGCTAGACATCTCGAACCACGGATCCCAGAAGAATGTCTGGTCACTAAAATTTCTTACCATTTCGAGGAAGGCATAACACGAGCCAGACAGTGCGGTCAGGTGAAGACGATTGGAGCGATGGAAGCCCTCCTGGAAAGTTATGAAAGGGAGGACTACTACAGGAGAAGTCGCAGGAGACTGGAACCCCAGAACGATCGGCAGAACGAGCCACACCGGGAAAATAGGCCACGAGTAAATCAGGTCAGGTCAAACAACAATAACGACAATAGTCGAAACCAACATAATAACCATCGACGAAGTTTTAATAATGGCCAGACGTACCACGAACAGTACCGAAGAGAGGAAGAAAATCGGCACCCACAGGGGAGTCAGCGTGCGGAAGGTCGAAGATCTAGAAGCCGGGAAGGAAGGCGAAATGCACCTTCAGTAAACCAGCATAGAGACGACCATGGAACCAACCAAGCCCAAGTAAACTATATGATGGCTGATGAGAGGGATTCGAGGAGATACGATGACCGTCGTGGCAACCGTGAACCTAATCCCAATTCCAGGAATGATGATGGAAGGAATAGAAGGAACGAAGGCAACATTGAACTGTATGTGTATGATCCACACTGTGACGATCCCGTAGGGAGATTTGTAACCGCATATAACCTACGGAATCTACCGGAAAACCATATTAGTGGAGCAACCCGGATCGTGGCAGATACCGAAAACGGATAAACCAAGTAGGAACAATATTGTAAAAAGGGACTGATTTTCTGACTACCGACAAGGCAAACCAGTTAAGAAAGGAAGAAGAAAATAATGATAATTAAAACAAAAATAAAATAAATAATCTCTCTAGACTTAAGAAAAAATAATGATAATTAAGAAAACATAACCAAAACTGAAGAAAAGCTGATAAGGAACAAAAGGGGAATAGAAACGGAAAAATAAGAAGAAAAGTATAAACTAACAATTAATTAAGACAAAATATTATTTAGAAAAATATAACAAGGGATTCATTAGAAAGAAAACAGGGTAAAGCGAAAACAAACTGAGACATAGAGTACATCAAAGTAAACACTACAAGGGGTGCTGACAACAGTCTTGATCAAAACATGAGCGAACACTTCAGGAATGAAACGAAACGCAGGAGAATAAAATGGAGAGAATACGCACGCTGTCCATAAACCAGATACAATTATAGGAGCCACAGGTAAATAATATAAAACCCAAAAGCAGCAAATAAACCTGAATGTTACGACAAAAGGAATAGGAATTCCTATGGTGTTATTAGTAACCCAAGGGTTACTCTTTAAGGTATAAACAGAGTGTTGTATGCTACGGCGCCACTCTGCGATTATGAATGATCCGCTGAGATAATAGGAAGCACAAGTGCCCCTCAGGACAGGAATTCATACTAAGTTAGGGAAAATGTTAGGGTACCCATAGGAAACAAATAAACCGTAACAGACCAGAATCATAGCAGGAAAGACTGCAGGAAATCAGGGCATTCCAAGGAAAAGGATATACAGAGATCAAGAGTGTGGCACAAAAGAAGAGGTTAGTGAACAATTACAATAACTACTGCATCGTATTCTCCAACTCACCGAATAAAGCGAAGAATTTAAATAATAATATCCGGTTAAACAGTTGTTCAAGAAAGCTGTAAGAAAGTAAATCCAGCGCATGATAAAAGAAGATACTATAGGAAAGAGTAGTTTGTCAATTACCAACCCCATTGTAGCAATACCCCAAGGAATATATAACCAAACCGAGATAAAGAGGTTTTATGAAAAGTGAATACAGTTTTTGTAGATTTTTGCCATTTATTTCAGTAACTCCTAAAACCACCATTACTGAAATAACTTGTCTTAAACGGGGGGCTTTATGTAACGTGTCGTTTCACCAAACATAAAACATAACATACTCGTTAACATGTAAATAATGATTAATTAATAGAATTATAAGGTACAAATGTTAAACATAGAAAATAAGTAAAAAGACATTTGTTAGTTCATAAGCATTAGATTAAAACTATGAGGAGGTCTGCGTGCCTCAGACAGTTGTTTTGTATCATTGAACTACAATCAGTGAATGTTATAAATTTTACAAATATAATAAATTAAACTATAATTATATAAGTTAGGTTGTGTGATAGTGCTAGAAAGTGAAAATAACAGTGATAGACTTTAAAAAGGAAAAAATCATGTATAAGGAAAGTGATTAAACATTATTATAATATGAGCATTGAATGAAACATATAATCTATATGAAACAGTTATGTAGCCCATATAGTGAGATCAAACCAAGTGTAAATAATTTAAAAGATAGAAACTCTTACGTTAAAAAACTTATAATAATATAGTTACGAAGGAAAAATAAAGTAAAGGTCAACAGAATATTACTAATTAGAAATGGTACACCGAACCTGTGACCCATAAAAAATATAGCCATGGCCTTTAACTAATGTAATTAATGTTTTGAGTGAAGATGATTGTTGTTAAAAAAAAATTGAGAATTGCAAGAGAATGTTTAAGATAAATGACAGCTGAGTTGATAGAAATTGAGGACCGGTGGAAGCTGAGATGACCAGGAGAACCAATCCGGGACCTAGAGGAGTGATGTTTTGATAGAGAGAGAGCGAAAAACCAGATGTCCAGGAGCGGAATCAACGAATGAATCCATTGTGAAACCTGCAAAGTTGGTGAGATCATACCACAAAAACAATAACTGAATAAACAATAAACAAATAAATAATAATAATAATTGTGACTTGCGTTAGTGCACTATTATGAAAACGGTTGTTAATTATAAGAGTTTTTTGTTGTAGTTAATAGTAGTTTAAAAGGACCCACAAACATTCAACAGACATTAACAACACAGTAATACCGAGTCTCGTGCATCAAAGTTGTATTGTTTGTTCTATATGTAAATTGTATGTTGACCCTGAGGTTCAGATGAATAATCCTCTATTTAAAAATAAAACAGGTTATACTTTATTAGTAAGAGATACTAATTTGTTTTGATATTACATATTGACGCTCGGATCCACATTCACTGGATACATAAGGAGGATTATATTAACTGAACGTTGCAATATATATACTGTAGGAGTTAAGGATAAGGCATTCTTGAGGATATAACTTGTATTTCTTAGACATGATTGTTTATGATTTACTGCTATTTTGTATAATCAACGTGTTATTTTGGAGGGGTAATAGTGTACGGTGAATATTATTTAATTTGTATGGAATTCATATGATTTAGCTGTAAGTATGCCGTAAGCCTATATGGCCAGGTGGACATTATATTTTATGAAGGCTAGTTATAGAGTGATGGAAATCAAGGTAAAATGTTGATGATAAACTGAAATCTTTGTGATAATTTAATCAAAGTTGAATTAAGTAAGGTAACAGAGGGATTATCTAAAAAGTTGGAGTAATTCATTTTTGACTTTCAATGAATAAGTTAGTAACGTTTTGCTTATAACTCAAGGAAAAAATGGTAATGTCCATTTGTAATGTTTATTATGTCATATCCTGTTTATGTAATTGTGTTTGAATATAGAACAGCTGCCATTGTAGGGCAACCAAACCAAATGAAAAACCAGCACTTTGTATAAAAAAGAACCAGTACTTTGCCAATAATGAACCAGTATGGCTAAGAGGAAATGAATCAGTTGAGGATAGGGTATCATGGAAGGCCATTTTTTGATATTTTAATTGAATGTTACAGAGTCAGGTGATACTGTGGCGGGTGCCTATCTGATTTTATGGTGTTGGGATCTCGGGCAGAGAAGTCCAGTAAGGTCGGATGGGTACAGCCACAGCCACCGGACTAAGGGGGGTAAGTACCCATGATTTTAGCAAAGAACTAAGGGGGGTTGTGGCGCCCTATCTTCACTGATCCTTTTAGGTTTTAGGCAATGAGAGTTTTTATGCTTCGGCATAAAACCTCTCATCGGGGGGGGGGGGTATTGTAACGGTATAGAATTGTATGTTCAAAGTAATATTTTAAAGATTGTAATCCCTATGTAGCCAGCGTTCACCTTTTTGGAACCTCGATTTCATCAACCACATGCAGGGTTATTACAAAACAATATGCCTGTGTTTTGTCTTTGAACTCAGATGGGCCAGACACATTGCGTAACAACATACCGTTTTGTGGCAGCAGTGAATCACAGAACAAATGACGCCAAGTCATAGATTTCACCAGGCGGTAAGATGTTGCCAAACTCGCTGTCCAGATTATAGCGCCTTTTAAAAGCACCAATTGGAGCGCAGACTGGTGATCACGTGACCAGACTGACCCTCATGAATTACTGCCTTAATGCCAGTTAAAAACGTTAGTTCAACTGCAACTCATGACTGCGCGGTCAGCTAATTAAAACCATTAGCACTCGAGCAAAAGTAAAGTCGGCCGACAAGTATTAAAATGTGAGAAAAATCGTTCTAGTAACCAGCAAACAATTAATGCTATACAAATGACAAAATAACTCTAACTAACTTCAAGTGACTTTCGGAGTGCGGGACAAAATAAGTGCTTACAAAATTGGATCAGGTCTACAACCAGGCTGAGTACTCATTTAATCACTTTCATCTAATTACAAAATTTGAACAGCCGTAAAACCCACACCTGTTTATTATGAGATCTCTAAGGGAATGGGGTTTATTTGAATATTAATGTAAAAGAAAGAGTGTGTGTGTGTGTGTGTGTGTGGGGTAATGTAGAGGTTACGTACTGGTTCGTTTCAATATTCATATCCAACTAGTGATATCACTCATAATAGTCTTTAAAAAACTTAATAGAGAAAAGAATTAATTTCATGGTTTGATATAAAATAGTTATACAGCCTTTTATAGAACGTAGAAGAAGGGTGTGAGGTTTTGATAGCAAATAAAAATAAGCATGTGATTTAGACAGTATAAAATGTGTTAGCGTAATTATTTCGCACTTAAACCCAGATAACCTTGTCTGCAGCTGTTTTCGTCTGTAGTACTCTGGAGAAGGCACCCTAAGGTAAGAGTTTGTTAATTTGAAGTAATTTATATTGTTTCACAGCAACCTGTATGGTGTACTGTAATGTATTACTAAGGCTAAAAATCAGTTAATTAAAGCTGAGTGTAATTAATAAAAACCAAAAGTTAATTTAATTTAAACAATATTAGAGTTTAATGACAAACACTGTACTATAAAATTAACTAAAAATTTAAAATAAAAAACACAGTACCAACAAAACATTGTAATGGGACAAAATGGGGTATTTATTTTATTTCCCCCAATGAGAGATCTTCTGCCGAAACAGAAAAACTCTCAACATATACACTTTTTTGAGGAATTGCTCTGTCACTCTCTGCTACAAACCTATACCCCATTTTCTCGCTGCTAAAGACTGAAGTCGTTTAAGACTCATAAGCTGAATACAATCTATCTCAACTTCTGTTTCAGTCCACTTTAGAACAGTCACAAGTGCGTCAAAAGCTTTTGCTGCCGTCGGTGATTTTGTATTAGTAGCATTCTCGTCGGCTTCATCTGAATCTGTTTTGTTTTCATTACGTTCATTTAATGACTCATCTATCTCTTCATCGGTTAATAACTGAAAACCAGGATCGGCTTCATCCACCTTTAGCCAATTCTTTGTGTATCGATTGTAAGGCTGCATAGCTACAGGATTTATTGATTACTGTACAGTACTGTAATAATTTATAGTATACAATTTTTTATGTTCAATAAATATCCAATACATCTACACGTGTCAAATACATTATAGTACATAATTGTACTTTTTGAGTTCGGATAATAGATTGTTCGGTTAGTGGATGTTCGGATAATCGATGCTCTACTGTATACATGGTCTTGACTTGAGAAAATTTTAACAGGATCCCTCAAAAATTAATTATAGGAAAAAGAAAGTTTGATGAGGTGAAAGAGTTGAAATACCTTGGGAATGCTCTGAACAATCAGAATAGGATGAGTGACACCATTCAGGAAAGAAGTCAGCAAGGAAACTGTGTTTATTTTGCCAATATAAAAATGTTAAGAAATAAGTTGATTAAAAGACAAGAAAAAATGTAGATAAACATGAGCATGGTGTGCCCCATTGTAACATATGGCTGCGAAACATGGACTGTGTCAGAAAGTAATGACAACTAATTGAGAATATTTGAAAGAAAAATCTTGAGAAGATATTTTGTGCGATTACAGGAGATACTTAGTGAATAAGGAAAAATTAAGAAGTTAATGCACCTGTTGAAGGGAAAGATAGCGTAAGGTTCATCAAAGTGCAAAGAATAAGTTGGCTAAAGTATGGTGAAAGAATGAAGGATACAAAAGTGGTTAAGAGTGTCTGGAAGGGGATATTATAGAGAAGAGGTTGACCTTGCTACAATGGGTTAAGAGGCTGGAAAAGAAAGGAGAGTGGATGAGGATTGTTTTTGAGTCCAAGTTCCACCAGGGGCTGTAGAGCCAATGAAAGAAAAGAAGAAGAAGGAGGTGGGTTAACACTTTTGACCTCATGCCCATAAAATTTAGGGTGCATGATTTTCCTCAAAAAAAAAAACCGACGCCCATAAATTTTACGTTTATCACTTCACGCACGTTTAATGGCATTTGTATGAAACATTTACGGGCTTCTGTTGTTTGTACTTGCAGACTGGACTTTATAGTTGCCAACAGAATACACAGATAGCAGCACTATCAGTTTTCTGTTCTGTGATTTCTGACTATTGTGAAATTGCAATGTAGGTTTGTGTTACCATGACCGTTTCATTTTGTACCATACAAAAGCAGATTATTGCAAATAGACTAATTTTTATTATATCCTGTGCCTTAATATTGTAAGAAAAGTGATTTTTGTACAGTAGTTACTAATAAAAAACATTTATTATGTGAAAATACCTTGTAAAACTTATTTTTTAAAAACATGCTTCTGATCAAATAGTAAAAATTAATGTCACCTACAGAAAAAATAAATATTGTATCATTTTATGAAAATATAAGGTCCAATCTTCAATCTGACATGTAATTTATGTTGTTTTTAACAAATCTTATTATTAAAAAAAAAGGGAAACATGGAAAAAGCCAGGCTGCTGGGACATCCCAATGGTGAAATGGCCATGGTTGAAAGTGTTAAAGAGTTTCATGAGAAGGAGTGTGGTAGGACAGAGAGGAGGAAAAGTCTAATCATAGGATTGCATCACCAGATGCTATAGAATAATGATGATGATGAGATCACTGCATTGGAACACCCATTCTATTCACTGCATCTAGCTTGTATGCAATACATTTCCTTTCTTTGTATAAACAAAATGCTAAAAGGGACACACTATTTGTATGACATTTAAGTGCATTAAAATGGCAGCTCTGAAGGTTATTCCAGTGTACCACATTCTGGCATCAATATGTAGAAGATAACTTTGAATGGGACCACAGTGATGTTAAGGCACTAATTTAGGCATTTAGAAATTTTATTCCTGGAAGTTCACAGTCTTCAATAGACTATTGTTTCATGCTGTCGGATCTTATGCAAAGAATCACCTCTGAATTACTGTAAACGGTAAGAAATACATACACTCCATTCTTAAAATGCCATCTCCTCCAAGAAGATTGGCATTCAATTGAGTCAGTATCTCAAGATCTTTAACCAGGAAATGAACCTTCTTCCTAGACTCCAATTCCCTTGAATCTTGCCCTGTGAACAACTTGTAGAGAGTGATATCTCTCTCTGTCACAGGTATTCCAGGTTTCTAATTTTTAACAGTATGACATTGCATTTTTTTATACATTTATACAGCAATAATTTCTTTCTCCTTCTGCATTTTTTTCATCACCTCAAGATTAGAGAGTTTATTTATCAAATTTATTCCTAAAATTCTTTGATAAGGCCACACATCTATACATGTTAAAACTTTTAATTATAAAAGTGAATTACACGTGGTTGTGTTTAAATTAAAATTACTTGGTTTGAATAAAACGTCAAACTATATTTTCAATAAGGTCACCTATGTGTTCAACAGTTTATCTACATCAGTTCAACAATGAAGAAATTAAAGTCTCAGACATTTTATTTTAAAAATACAAAACAGTATAAAAACTATGTACGTACAATTTTATAATAAATTAGGCACACACTTTACAACAAACTATCAACAACAACTAGTTTCATTAACATCTACGATTTGCAATAACAAATTCCACGCAGTATGGTCGAATTGGCTAACAAAGTCCTTGGCAAACAGCTAGCCATATCACCATAACGATTGATCCGTAACATTTCACCAACTATTTTGTAATCTACACTGTTATTACTGTTTTCATACATATTAACATGCGCTTCAAATACACCATCACCCGGCTGTGTTCTGAACATGACCTGCATGCGATAGTGGTCCGTTTTGTCTTTGTGAAAAATTAATGTCGCACTGTCTACGGTCACTAATTTCTGAACAGCACAGAACTCTCTTAAACCTTCTAACAAGTTGTTATTGAAGTGATCGACAACGGCTTGAGCCGCATTTAGACTGCGTGGATTGTCTGGGCTGATTCTTTCTTCATTTGTTTGACACACACAAAACCATTCTGGAATTCCTGCGGAATCGCAGTCACGAGTGACAGGAACTAATTGGAAAAACGATGTTCCCAACCTTCTTTCAGTGAAATGCTTCAATATTGAACCTTTTAGCCCATTCTTGATTGCTTTTTCCATACTCAACTTGTCTCTATTATCAGTCTCAACAGAGTTTGACTTAGTTCTGTTGTGACTAGATTGTAACGTTGACAATATGTCTAAGAACGTAGCGTGGATGTCGTAACTGGAAAGCAACCTTCTGCTGTTTTCTCGAAGTGCTTCCTTCCACTGAGGATACACGCGTTCAGCCCAGCCGGGTATTATCACACTGACCATAGGCATTCGATCTTCAACTCTGCCTACGTCAGTCAGGCGAATGGGGTCCAGTCGATTTCCGTGGTCTCCTAACACCAACACTACAGATCGGTTAAAAAGATTCTCTCTAAAGCTGCTGTTGAGGAACTCACTTAAATCTCTGTCTATTGCCTGCAACAAAATGTGAAAGAAAAAGAACTGTAAAAGCAGTCATTTTTATTCATAACATGAAGTAGAAATTTGAAATGCTCATGTGACAAGGTTTGTGTTCTGTTGAGCCGTTGTAGTCTATACAAAACAGTATAATACTGCTGCCTTTGATGTTGTTATTAACATTGAATTTCGACTTTTCTGTTTTAGATTTAATATTACTCATGTGATGCTTAAAGCTAAGAGATGGAACACCTGCCATCATTCACAACACGACAGTTACAAAGCAATATGTTCCAACACAAGCAGTCAGTGGTCTTCTTCAGTTAGGTTGATAAAATTAAACAGAAAAAGGTAAAAAAAAAAACAAAGATATAATTGAAACATAAAATAAAATAGTCTAAATTCCAAATCATGAATTAAGTTTGACTGGATGTATGTGAGGTGTTACGTTAATTCATTTTCAGCAGAGAACGTCACCACTGACCATATTGTTACGACGATCTACTCGCTCGCCGTAGGCACAGTGGAAACAAAGTAAGTACAAGACACCAATTAAGTCACTAATCACACCTTTAATTTTTACAGTAAAACAGTTCATAATTAACAACACAGTGTCTACAACAAATCAAATGAAAATTGTTCACACGCAATAAAACGTCCACTAATATTAAAACTCAATTGTATTACAATTATACCGTCCGAATATAAAACGCAACACTTCACTAATAACTACTTGAACATACACAGTAATATCGCTCTAATAACTCTCGGACTGCACTATCCAAAATCGCAACTGATACTCAACTGAACGTCGTTTGAGTACCGATATTTATAGCTAGTCGAATATCTAGACGATTCCTAATTGCGTCGTAGCATGCGTATGAACTAAGTAATTAACTGCGGCCTTGACACAGTCCTCACGGCTGGCGGCATCGAGAACTTTCTCGTAGATGCGGATACAAGCACGTACACCACACGCATACACTCTGGATCTCTCTGGAAGTTCGATAAACATGTAGATTGTTCTGTGACATCGTAACACTGCCTCCTCCTTAAGCCTGTTCGTCCCGAACTGGCAAACCGTCTCTAAAGTTGTACTTAGCCTGGTGATCTAGGTGGACGACCTTGAACTTTCGCTGTTCTTCCTGTTGAAACCGATAAACACATCATTTAATTCTTTTTTTCACAGTGTAGGGTCCTTCCCAGTTAGACTGAAGCTTAGGTGAGCGACCATGACGGCGCTTTGGATTGAACAACCAGACCTGATCTCCTTCTTGGAAACCCACACTATTGCTTCGAATATCATACCGAGTTTTCATTTTATCACTGGCAATCTTCAGCCGTCCTCTTACCAAGCGATTCATTTCTCGCAGTTGGTTTTCTAATTGCGAAGAATAGTTCTTTGGCTCTTGGGACTGAGTCTCAGGTGATCCAAACATCAAGTCCCCAGGAAGACGAATCTCCCGCCCAAACACCAATTTTGCTGGAGTCATGCCAGTTGTGTCATGTACTGATGATAAATACGCCATAAGGAATAGTGGTATACGTTGGTCCCAGTCTGTTTGGTTCTTGTCAACAACTTTCGAAAGATGCTGCTCAAGTGTCCTGTTGAATCTCTCAACCATCCCGTCCGACTGAGGATGCAGAGGCGTTGTCCTGGTCTTTCGAATTCCGAGTAGACGGCATAATTCTTTAAACACTCCTGATTCGAAATTTCTCCCTTGATCCGTATGGATTTCCATAGGGGCTCCATAACGGCAACAGAAGTTGTGAACTAACTGCTTTGCCACAGTGCTAACCTCCTGATTTGGAATTGCGTAGGCTTCCACCCACTTAGTAAAGTAGTCACCTACAACCATGATGTACCGGTTTCCATCGTCAATAACTGGGAATGGTCCAGCAATGTCTATGGCAATTCTCTCGAAAGGTTGTCCAACGTTATACTGTCTCATTTTTCCCCTGCTTCTGCTTTGTGGGCCCTTGCTTGCAGCACATATTTCACACGTCCGAACCCATTCCTCTACGTCGTGGCGAAGATGAAGCCAATAGAATCGCTTCCGTATTTTGTCAAGGGTTTTGTTAACGCCAAGATGGCCTCCAGATGTTCCATCATGCATCTCCTTCAAAACAGACTGCACTTTACTTCGGGGAACTATCAACTGCATGACCACGTCTCGTCCATCTGCACTTTCCCAAGCCCTTTTCAGCAATCCGTTTTCTAAGGTAAGAGATTCCCAATGTGCCCAGTAGCCCTTCAGCACTTCGGAACCATGGCAGATATCTTGCCAATTCGGGCGGCGACCTTCCTCTTTTGGACGTCAAGATCGGTCCAATGTCTTCATCAGTCATCTGTTCTTGTCGACAGTCTTGTGTTGTCCAGCCGTCAGCCAGGAAATCTACAGTGATGGCTTGAACATGTTCGCTTGAGTTTTGTTCTTCCTTTCTGTGGCAATGTCAGCAGTCTTCCGGGCACGGTCTTCATGATAAGCCATCTGCATTACCGTGCAGGCACCCCCGCCGATGTTGTACTTTGAAGTTGTACTCTTGCAGACGTTCGAGCCACCTTGCCAACTGTCCTTCCGGATTTTTAAATCTCAAGAGCCATGCAAGTGCAGCATGGTCGGTACGTAGTGAAAACTCTCTCCCATAGAGGTATTTATGGAAGTGCTCCAAAGCTCTGACAATTGGCAACAACTCTCTTCTTGTAACACAATAATTTCTCTCTCGTTTAGAAAGCGTCTTGCTGTAATACGCTATTACTCGTTCTTCACCGTTCTGCACTTGAGACAAAACTGCTCCTAGACCAGTATTGCTTGCGTCTGTGTCTACGATGTACTTCCCTTCGGAAGCTGGAAAAGTGAGAATTGGCTGCGAACATAATGCAATCTTCAACGTTCTAAATGCTTGGTAACACTCTCTCGACCATTGGAAGTTTCGTTTATTTACCGTTAGCTCATGTAGAGGTTTAGCAATAGTAGCGAAGCCTTTCACAAAACGTCTGTAATATGAGCATAACCCCAGGAAACTCCGAACTTCGTGTTTATTCTTCGGAACTGGCCAGTCTCTTACGGTGTCTACTTTATTAGGATCCATGCTAATACCCGCTGCCGAAACCAGATGGCCGAAATACCGTACTTCCTTCTGGAATAGAGAACACTTCTTCGGGCTCAGCTTCAGTTATGCACCGTGAATTCTAGTTAGAACTTTCTCAAGGTTTTCCAAATGATCTTCGAAAGTCTTCCCAATCACTATAACATCGTCTAAGTAAACAAGGCAAGTTTTCCACGTCAGGCCTCGGAGTATCAGGTCCATCAATCTCTCAAATGTTGCCGGTGCATTAAAGAGTCCAAATGGCATGACGTTAAATTGGAATAAGCCACTTGGGGTCGAGAAAACGGTCTTTTCCTTGTCTTCTTGATGAAGACCCACTTGCCAATATCCACTCTTCAGGTCCAATGTGGAAAACCACTGTGCTCCGGACAACGTGTCGAGTGTATCGTCAACGCGAGGTAATGGATAGCAGTCTTTCTTTGTAACGTCATTTAACCTCCGGTAGTCTATGCAGAAACGCAATCCACCATCCTTCTTCGCTACCAGCACTACAGGGGAAGACCAAGCACTTGACCAAGGTTCGATTACTCCCTCTGTCAACATGTCCTGTACTATCCAAGACATCTCCTCTTGTTTAGATAATGGAGGCCTTCGAGGAGGTTGGCGTATCAGTGTTGTGTCCCCGGTATTGATGCGATGTTGCACAAGAGAGGTTCTTCCCAGTGACCGTCCCCGAACTGCAAAACAATCTTTGAATTCGTGTAAAAACTGTCTGAGTTCTTTTACCTTACCACTTGAGAGGTCGTTAGAAGATCTGTTCAATAATTCTTGCAGTTCCTCTGGTAATTTAGAAGTATCCGAAGAACTGGATCTTCGTTGAGTTATTCCGGTTACCCAGACCACAGGAGTCAATTTGCCTAGGAGCGTATTGCTTTGTAAAGTGATAGCTTGATCCAAAATATTCGCCACTCTAATAGGTACATTTCCGGTTTCGTCAGGTTTTACTAAACTTCTGGCAATTAGTATGCCCGGTGTGCTGACTACCAGGGGTTCGAATATAGAGCACTGATTGCCCCTAGTATCTACCGCAGTTCTAACCATGATGATCTTTTCGGAGTTTGGCGGAACAGAACAGTTACGGCCACTTGGTTTATGACGTCCATCGATTTTTCTGCTGTCGTCATTGTTGATAGCATTACCTCTTCGTCTCCGATTCTCAAGACATTGTTTTTGAAGTCGACTATAAATCCGTATGCGTTCATAACGTCCACACCAAGAATTGCTTCATCCACAATGTCTGCAACAAGTACTTGATGATTAAACTCAAGTCTACCGAGGCGTAGGTGTATCTCCACTTTTCCATACACTTTTACAGGCCGTCCAGTAGCTGTTCGCAAGCTGCAAGAGCACCAGATTGGCTTGAGATCTTTCACCACGTCGGGGCGCACAATAGAAACTGTTGCGCCAGTGTCAACTGTAATCGAGGTTGGCCTTTCTTGACAAATCCGGTAACTACCAAGCTCCCGCTGTTTTTCTGAAGTGTAGAAATTGCGTATTGTCTAGGGGCTTCGTTCCTCCAGTTAGTCAGCACACGCCCCGTTGTACCGACTACTGCTCGTTTCCCTGCTGCTGAATTCTAACCCGACAGTCTCGTTGTAGATGTCCAGGTTTCCCACATCTATAACACTTCGGTCTTCCATCTTTTCTTATTTTATTCTGTGGCGCCGACCGTCGAGTCTCTGTTCCTTGTTCTTCTTCCTCATCGTCTATGCCGTCGCGATCGTTTAGCGCGTACTATATGACTTGTCCAACCGGACGCTGATTTGGCGGCCTCAAATTGCAAACCATGTACCAGGGCGTCCGCACTGTTCTGGTGTCTTGCCATGCGTAACACTTGCTGTAGTTCGTTATCTCGGACACCGGCAGTAAATGTCTGTATCGCAAAACTCGTTCGAAAATCTTCTGGCGCTTCAGGATAGGCCAGTCTAATTAGTCTGTCGATACTTGCTTCAAACTCTTGAAGGCTCTCCCCGGCATGCTGTCGCCTTGCTCTCAACTGGGTGCAGTACACATCTCACAAATGTTTATCACCATACCGTAATTCTAGAGCTTTTATCAACTCGGCATAGATGTTCTGGCTGTCAGGTGGCACTTTCTGTAGTAATTCTGCCACAGGTCCTTTTAATTCAAGAACGAGTGAAACTGCCTTGTCTTGCCTTGTCAAACGTAGGCGTTACGCTGTGTGCATTGTTTGTGCGCTCAGTCAACCCCCGTACAGTCAAACCAGAAAGTAAAGGGTACCAAGTGGTACTAAGCGTGACGATCTTTTGACTCCCAAATACTATCACGTGATCTACATAACAACAACTTGTCTATCAGTCTACATGGTCTAGTTCTCTACTTTTGCTACCCGTACAATTCCGTTTAAGACTATTATAAAGCACTATTAACAACACATCCCTTTATCTCATACACCTTCTTCATATCATTTCTCTCTATTATTACCGGTACTTCTTTTGTATACAATTTTTACTTATCAACTCACCATTGTCTTCTTTATCAATATCCACATTTTCTCCAGTACTTCCAAACTCCTTCCTTATGTCTTTAGTTACTGTTGAAAGCCTAAGACGAATAATATGCAGTTGTATAATAGTACAAGTAGCATATGTCGATGATTAGCACTCTCCTGAAGCTATGCTGAGATTCCAAAACATTCTAAAAATTTATATTTTACTGCAATAAAACTCTTTAAAACAGACAGTATTATTTTATTTTATTATTTTTTTTTTAATATTGTGGGATGTGCACAAAAAAGTAAGAGCTAAATCTCATGGTTAAGTTCTTGGACAAAAAGAAACAGGTGATGTGTACAAAACAATAAAAATACAAAGAAGAAAAGATACAAAAAAGGTATATAACATAAAATGTGTAACATAGATTGGCATCAATGATTGGTCAACATTAATATTTTCCAATGTCTCCCATCCATTGCCATCTCAGTATAATCCTCTCATATCCTTTCTTTTGAGATCTAGTGTATCATCCAGTCATCTTATCGTAGGTTGACCCCCTCTTTCTCCTTATATACACATAGACACTCAAGATTTTCTTTAGCATACACTGATCATCCATCAGCTTTAGGTGACCTATTTATTGTATTCATTGAGCCTTTATGACTCTTACAGTGTCCTCTTGCTTCAATAGCTGATCTATCTCCTGGTTGTTTCTTATTCTCCATTCATCATCTTCTTAACTGGACCATAAACATGTTGTATAATCTTTCTTTCAAACCTTCTCAGTGTTTCTTGTTCCTTTCTTAATGTTCATGTCTCACTTCCATGAGCAACATCTGGTCTAATAAGTGTTTTATGTATTTTCATTTGTGTACTGTGAACACAATGCCATTACTGATTGGAAAATAGAGTTATTTTTCAATACAGATCTAACAGTTGTTGCCATATGCTTATATTTCAAACAAGAAAAACGTTACTAGTGGTTTTACTATTACTATATATAAAAATGTACTCACAGTTAATAGACATGTTACATTGTAAAAGTAATCATTTGAAATTCACAAGACAGATTTTGAAACGCCATATCTGTTGACTTGTGTATTACATGCAGTATATAGGCTGCATATCTACTGTTGTTACAGACACAGTTCACAAAGAAATCTGACTTTTCTAAAGAACACAAAACACAAGGGGAAAATATATAATTATAACCTATGACTTACTCCAACAGTATTCACATAGTCATGACTAGCTTCATTGAACAGTGAGAACAGGAACACAGGTGAATCTTTATATGTGCGAAGAAACGATTTCAGGTAATTAAAATATATCAAGTGTTTTGGTGTTGGTCCCAGACAGAATGATGAGCTAATTTTGTAAAGCAGCGAACTTTCAGCGGCAAGCCAATATGTTCTCATGTAATGAGTTGTCGGTTGTTTCCTGATTCCTGAGTCAGTGTAATCAAACATATTGAATTCGGGTAGATCTTCCGAGTACATTGTTGCTGCACTCTGTTGTTCAAAGTCGTTCCACACAAACGGCCAGCCCTGTCAACAAATTATGTTATTCTGTGAGATGTTTGAACACACACACCAGAGACAGGTGAACTATATCTACCCTACCCAGACAATAAACTTTCACATGTGAGTTGACAGAGTGATCTGGTTAAGTGTACAACAGTGGTAGACTTTTATGTTAGAGTGAAGTGGAGAAGAATTGTGTAGGAGAGAAATCACTACAGAATGACTGGATTCAGACAAGGATTCCTGTTGATGATGGTGATGGTGATGGTGATTATGATGACGATGACAATGACAATGACAACAACAACAATGGTAATAATGGTGTACGTGTGTGTGTGTGTGTGTGTGTGTGTGTGTGTGTGTGTGTGTGTGTGTGTGTGTGTGTGTGTGTGTGTGTGTGTGTGTGTGTGTGTGTGGTGAGAGAACATTTTAAAAATATCAGTGTTGTTTACAGCAAAATTCACTGTACACTTTCTTACCTCAAAATAATTAAACTCTCCGGTGCAAGGTAAAGGCCTCCCTGTAAGCATAGGCACAACGTTGGGGAATGTGTTCTCACCGACTTTGTTGAATCCCAGCAGTACGACACCATTCATTTCGTCGGTGATCAGTCTGTATGATTGCGGTAATTGCCGCATGAAGTTCAGTCGTGACATTGAGTCGATGCCGATTACTACAGCCCCGAGCTCATGGTCATTCTGCAAACAAAATAAAAACCAAATGATTTGTATGTAAGTGTGTGATTTTGTTATTAATGTCAACAGTTCTCATATATTATTTTGTATTGGATTTGATCTAAACAGTCTTCTGCTGTAAGTATGCTTGCATTTATCACATCACTAACCTCCACTTTCCAGGAACACCTAGACCTTCCTTTTCTTCCTGTAGTAGGTGTCCATTGTCATGTTTTTTGTCATCTTTCACTTGCCATTCATTTTAGGTGTCCAAAACAACTCAGTCTTTTTGCCTTTGTTGTTTCTTTTATGTTATGTCATTTGTGCTCTTATATCTTCACTTCTTACTGCACTGACTATAACGCTTCTATCGTTATAATATCGGGAACCTGGTTAATTGGCTCAGGTCAATTAAACAGGCTGCCATAATCTTAACAAACTCGTAAATAACTGTTAAATAGGATCCCGTGAATTGAGGGATATTGACAGGGGTTTTGTAGATTTATTCACTCTCCTTTTGGACCATGACATCTCTTTATTACATAAATTTAGCAATGAGTATATTAAAAGTTGAAACATTTGGACCTCTTATACAAAGAGAATTAGAGTAATTTAGTAATGAGTTAACATAGCTTTTCTTTTATTAATGCCCTCGGATCCGAGTACTTTGTTTCAACATATGATATTACATTTATAATATTTATTCTTGTGTCATCTGAAAAATTGCTTTATTTAACAAAAAAAATATTTAAATTAACGCATGTTATTGCTAAGCATGAAATTACAGTTTTAAGTTAATTAAATCAGTCTTTCTTGTTTTACTTTACTTTCATTTTTTATCTATTTACTGTTTATCATGTATTATTCTACTTCAAGTTCTGAACCACGGAAGCTAAACTTCCGTGTCACCTGTGGGTATCATCCTCGGCGAATCGGCGACTCTCTCGGTTGTGCCTTGTGTCTTGAATTTTTTTGAAGATCAGGTTTCTGTTGTTAGGTTCGTATCCAGTGATGGTGAAGTTCTGAAGTCATTTTAGTCATGGTGAGTCCTGGTTCTCTCTTTCTCAATAAGTTGTAGTAATTGCTCGTTGTTTTGGATCATTTGCACAAAAGTTTTATTCACTTGTAATCACGTCACATGTTGGTTTAGTTCTTGAGTTTCACATTATGATTTTACCACATTTCTAATTACATACACTTTATTGTTAAGATTTCTAGAGATGTCATAGACGCGCAATTCTCATCCACACTCACTCGTTTACTACATATTTACTTTATTACATATTTACTGTAATTACACTGTTAGACTATATTCGCGGTTCACATGGTTTTAAATGTGTACTGGGAGCCGCTACGTCTCAACTGGCGAGTTTATTAACTTTTAAAAGTATTATTATTGTACCGCATCACGGCTGTATGCTGTTTACGGTTCGACCGCTCCATTTCAAGTGTGTTTCGTTTAGGGGCGAGAGTAGTAATCTCGCGTCGTTTACTATTCAGCATAAAAGTAGTTCCATATTCCGATTAATATCTATTCATTTATTCTCTGACATATTTAATTATACTATGGTATCTTTTACTTTTTTGTTTAGTATTGTACACCGTTATGTTTTTTATCAAGTTGCAATTTAATACTATTATTAGTCTTATTCACGGGTAATTTTGCGTGTTGATGCCGGTTTCGGCAGGTTAAAGCAGGGTTAATTATTCAGGGGTGTTATCTCAATTTTATTCTCAAATTCTTTTGGTTTTAAACTATTTATTTTTGGGTATTATTGCGGTGTTACTTTATCATTTTCTTTAGGGGTTTATGTTTTGTTTTAATGGGAGATTTTAAATAAAAAAAATTTCTTTTATTTCCTTTTTTTTTTAAATCGTCACATACTCCTCCACTTAAAGAAGACACAGGGTCAGGGACCGATATGTTGTCTACAGGGAAATAGATCAGAATTGCACTGTGAGTATGCACGGAATTTCTGTGTGATATCCCTTCCTCTCCTTGAACAATTTTTTTTATTAGGTACACGAATCACTCTCAGTTCACTATTTACTTATTAGCAAAGATATGCTATGCCTTATTAACTAATACTTAAAATACATAAAATTCAAACTTTATGAAATATATAAAATACACAAAATTCATCTTAAATCTACTACTTATAATTACTACCGGTTTTTTCTTTAGCTTTTTCTTACTCTGGTTATGGAGTTACTCTTCACAGAGTAGGTGTCACAATCATTTTATTAACATACTTGTGATGTAATTGTTAAGCAATTGATACTTATACTCTGTGTCAGCTGACTTCTTACTTTTCTCGTTCTTGATGAACATCTCGATGTACAGGATCTAAGGTTGATCAGGCCTCATTCCTATTTATACGATTTGGTAATTAAGTAGTGACTCAATTACAATGTAGCAAATATACTTCTTAATACATCTATTCTTCTACTTCTATTATACATCTCTTTTCTAAGTCATTTATTTTCTAGCTCACTAGCCTTTTTGTGATAATATTTTATCTGGGAAACATGACTTCTACGTACATATTTATTCGTAGTGGGGTCATACAGTGCTACAGTTACAGGGGTTAAGTATCTGTAAATTTTGTAAGGGCCACACCATCGGTAAGATAGTTTGGAGGTGGTCTTATCAACTTCACTACTTGTCGGGTGAGTTTTGTACATCACTAAGTCACCGACTTGATACTTTACTTCTTTAATATTCCGCTCGTGATATTTTCAAGATTTTCTCAAATTAACTTTTAAGTTAGCGCGAGCTTCGTTCCATATCTTTTTTATATTTTTACCACTACTGTCGTGCGGTAGTAATTAATGTATTTTCCACTTGGTGGATAATGGGTGATTCGGTTTATATTTATACAATAAATCAAAGGGAGTCGATTTATGTCCTTCATGATATGCTGAGTTGAAGGCAAATTGTATCCAGGATAGGTTCTGGTCCCAAGAGGTATGGTCGTTTGCATGGTAGGCTATTAAAGCAGATTTTAGGTTTCGCAAATACCTTTCAGCAATATTACCTTGTGGACGATACTCTGTAACGGTAATGTGGTCTATGCCTAGTCTGAAACACATGTCCTTGAATTCTTTGGACTTAAACTGGGGTCCGTTATCTGATACTAGATGTACAGGTGTACCAAAGTCTTTAAATAATCTTTCTTGCAAAATCTTCACGGTGGTAGATCCTAACGCTCTCGTTGCATGGGATACATCCAGACGAATTTGGTGAATGAGTCTACACAAATGAGTAGCATGGTATTACCTGATTTCGAACGTGGGTAGGGGCCAGAAAAATCTAAGTAAATTTTAAGAAAAGGGTGTGGTGGGGGTCTCCGAGATTAATTTACCTATGTGGCTGTTTCTAGCTGGCTTGCTCAGTGCACACAGCTTACACTGTTTTACGAATTTCGCTATCTCGCTGTTCATATTTTCCCAATGATATTCTTTTCGAATACGATGTATCGTTTTATTTATTCCCATGTGTGCTCCAATGGTGGATGAATGGTAGTATTCCATTAACATAGGTTTAATAATATCAGGGGCAATTATTCTCAATGATTTACCATTAGCTACTCTATAACATAATACTCTCTTACTCAATATATATTTTTCTGAACTATTTCCTTTATCTAGCTGTGCTATGATTGTATTTAAATACGGGTCTTGTTGTTGATACTGAGCTATATCAGTAAATGCAAGGGGGAATTCGGTAATTAGTGTATTGATAATTGGTTTTTTACCACTTTCCTCATTTTCTGATATTTTATTAGGCGGTTGGAACATACGGGACAGTGTATCGGCAACTACGTTTTGGGTACCACGAATGTATTGTACTTTAAATTTGTAACAATTTAGTCTCAATACCCATCGTCCGATACGACCTAACTGTTTAGGGTGATTTAATAACCAAGATAAGGCTTGATTATCCGTTTCTAACAGAAATTCTTTATGTTCTAAAAAGGGTTTGAATTTCTCAAATGCGAATACTACAGCTAAAGATTTTAATTCATATGCGGAGAATTTCTTTTCCTGGTCTGTTAGTGTTCGTAAGGCATAACTGATCGGTAATCTAGAATTATCTACTTCCTGATATATTACTGCTCCTAGTGCTACACTTTAACTGTCAGTCTGTACTATGAATGGTTTAGTAAAATCAGCTAGTTGTAATACTGGGGGTGATATTATGCTTTCTTTCAGTTTTTCGAATGCAGATTGGTGTTGTGGAGTCCATTCAAATTTTGCTCCTTTTTTTCTCAATGCGTTCAGCTATATCGGCTAGGTGTGGGATATACTTGTGGAAGTAATTTATCATTCCCAAAAATCGGGCTATTCCTTTCGTATCTCGTGGTGGTAAAAATTCTCTGATAGCACGGGTGCGTTCCGGGTCTATACTTACCTTTCCGTCTGCCTTTACTATGTGACCTAAAAATAAAAATTGTTTAACAGCAAAATTTACTTTACTAGGGTTTACTGTTAATCCGGCTTTCTTTAATCATGATAATACTTCACGTAAATGATGAAGATGTTGATCCATAGATTCGCTGTAAATAACTATGTCATCTAGGTAGTGATACACAAATTTAAATTTTATGTTGTGGAATATTTTCTCTAACAATCGGCTACATACAGAACTTCCTTGGGATATTCCGAAGGGTACTCTAGTAAATTGGTACAGGTTGAATGGTACGGCGAAGGCGGTTAGGCGTTTGGATTCTTCCGATAGTGGTATTTGATGAAATGCCTGATTGAGATCCATTATGGTGAAAACTTTAGTCTTTGTAAAGTAATGGAAGGCGCTGTGGATGTCGGGAAGTGGTATGGACTCGAATTCTATCCTTTTATTTAATTGTCTATAGTCCACAACTAATCTATGTTTATCGGTGCCTTTAGGTACTAAAAACGCAGGTGAAGAATACGGTGAAGTGGAAGGTTCTATGACTTGTTGTTCTAACAATTTATTGATTTGATTTCTCATTATTTCCATTTTCAGTGGTGATAATTTGTATAGGTGCAGTCGTATTACTTTATTGTCACTCAGGTTGATCTTGTACTCTATAAGATTCGTTAATCCTAACTTTGGGGCGAGGACAGTGGAAAATTCTTTTATTAGTTTCTGTATTTTCAGTCTATCTTTATTTTCTAAATGGTTTAATTCAGATTCGCGGTGTTCTAGGTGGGTTGCAGAAGTTTCCATTTTTTTACTGTTATTTATTTCACAATCAAAATTATATTTTTTACTGTGGTCGAATCTAAAATAATACTTCTTATCGTACATGTCAAGAATTATACCGGTTTTACTGATAAAGTCCGCTCCCAATATTTAAGTCTGGTCCTAATTCGTCATATACTAACACTGGAAAATACCACGATAAATTTTTAATTTTTAGTTTAATCGTAACGCTGAGTTTTATGACTAAGTTTTGTTTATTAGCTGTAGTGCATTTAATGTTTACCATCTGACTACGTTTAACAAGGTTGTGTTTAGCTAAAGTATCGGCTAACTGTTGGCTAATTAGGCTCCGTGTCGACCCAGAATCAATTAATCCAAGTATGGTAGTAACGCCAAGGTCAACTTGTATGTATGGTAATTGACACATACTGGACTTGCATGTAGTAATTGAGTTGCATTTTTCGATAAATCTCTCTACGTAGGGGTCTAATTTTTTTTTATTTTTTATTTCCTTTTTGGTACTCCTGGGTTTTACCTATTTTCACGATGCTGCGGAAGACACAGGGTTTTGGATCTCCCTGGCTTACATGTTTTTTGAATAAGGGGGTTTTTTGGTAGTGCTGTTTTTGTTTACAGTATCTACTGATGTGTCCCAATTTTCCGCAGTTTGTAACGGGGCAAAAAGGGGGGATTTTTATTTTATTAAATTGGGGTTTTATTTTATTAAAATATCAACAATCCATTTCCATCTGTGTGGTCCGTCCCATGGCAATATGGAGCGTAGTTCGAACAAAGAAACGGTGATGAAACAATGGTAATGGAATGTGCGGGTTGACAATTCTTAGAACTTTGATGCTGTGTGACACCTGTGCCCAAACGCACTAACATCGGCGGAGCGCAGACCCACGCCAAGAAGCAAAAAACAATATGGCTTGGGGACAAGGGTTTTGGTCGCACGTGGTCCGAGCTGGCGGATATAAGTTTAAGTCCTGCCCACATTTGTGCCGTCGACCAGTGAGCACTAAATATCGTCGACGTCTAACACACGTAAATCCTATGTGTCATGTGTGCAGTTACCAAGACTTTGACAACGAAGGCTGTGCGGCGACGAAATTCGTTCGCCGGCAAGGCTGTAATGTCCGCCCGCATGTAACAGTCAGTCAACTTACCGGTGCGGCGTCAGCCTGACGCTCGCTAAGGTTAGTGGGCCCTAACGAAATTTAAAGTTATATAAATCAAATTATGTAGAAGTGTTGTCAGGTGTATAGAGGTGAACCGGATCGGAGGAGTGAGTCGGTGAAGTGGACGGAAAAGTGGAAGAGTGAACAAACTGTTTCGGACTTAATATATGGACATGAGAACAGGGACGCCGGTGGGGTAATCCATAAAAAACAAAATACAATTTCATTTTATTCAAAAAGGGTTTTTTAAGTTGAATGAATGTGTGTGCGAGCAAGCTGGGCTGTTTTGTTTAATGTAAGAGGTATATTTAAATATAAGACATATATATATTTCAAAATTTGTTTTTGTGTTTTGTTTTAATGATTTTAATTTGTCTTAAAGGGAGTAAACCTATTTACGTCACGATATAAAAAATGTGTTAGTCTAGTTATTACGCCATAACCACTTCCTAGTTTTCTGTGCTGACAGCTCGTCTAACGTAATCGGGGGTTTTCTGAAGTTTTAAAATACAGTCAGATAGCGGGATTTTTATAAGGGCAAGAGTGTTGTAAGTTTACATGTTTATCTGAAAATATGTTGGCGGCCTGGGCAGTTTCTAAAGGTAAGTTTAACGGGGACCATGACGGTAAATAAAATTCTGGCAGCGGTGAGTATTATTATATGATGAGTGTAGAATTTAATTAAAAGGGTAAAAGGCAAGTACCTTTACAGCGACGACCCTGCCAGGATGTTCGTATAAAAATTATAGGAACTACACCTGTTTTAAAGCACAGAAAATAGGAATTGGTAACGGCGTATTTGTAAAAATTTTATCGTATATAATTACGTAAAATAAGGTTATGTTTTGGTAGGAGTATTATGTGTACAAGGGTGTTAGATGTTTTGATTTTATGTTTTTAGTAATAATAGTTTTTTTATATATAAAGAGGTTATATAAATAAATTTTGAATATGACCGAGGTATTAGAGAATATTGGTTTCGCGTGGGATGAATGGGAGAGCGAATTTAGAGGGGTTGTAGGTGAAATGACAGACGAGGAGTGGGGTAAGTTAGATGATAATTTAACACGGATGGAAGAACAAGAAGAGGGAATATTCGCAGAAATTAAGAAACATAGTGAGATGACAAATAATAAAGGTAAGATAGTTGAAGTGATAGGAGTAGAAAATAAGACAGTGAATATGCCTAATGATAAGGATGATAGTATAATGGGGGTAGGCAATGGTAAAGAGACGGACCAACTTCAAGAAAATAAAGTCGATCAGGTGGCAGATAATGAGGTAAATAATGATAATATGAGTGAATCTGATTGTAAGATGAGTGTAATGGATATGTTGCGAATAATTAAGAAACTAGTAGAAGAAAGAGGGGAATTGATAAATAAACGGTTTGATGATATGTTTACAGAAAATAGTGCTAGTTTAAGTGCTGTGAAGATAAAAAATGAGGTAGGGGAGGTGAATACAAATGATAATCAGAAAGAGGTTAGTTTAAGTGCAAACAAGGTGCTAATTGACAAGGTAAGTGGAAATAATAGTGATAACTATAATCATAATGGGGTCAGTTTAAATGTAAAACAGGTGGCAACAAACCAGGTGAGTAATAGTGTTAGTTATGATAACGTTAACAAGAGTGAAATATTAGTGAATCAAAATAGTGTAGAGATCTTGAGTAATAGTGGTGGTGATAATGAGAGTAGAAAGTTAGTTGGTGTTAGTAACGGAGTAGTAATTAGCGTTGATGAATTAGAGAAAGAGTGGCAAAAGAGATTAGATGAGTATGTAGGGCAAAGGGCAGATTTTCCCCAATTTTATTGTGAAATGGAAGGTTCACAGGTGTTTAATGAGGACAGAGTTTCCTCCTGTATTTGTACGGAAGACAAGGTGTCTTCAGATGGTCCCTGTATTTTTTGTGATTTAACTGGTAAAGCCAGTAGAGGTAATAAATATTTAATGGTGAGAGAGAAAAGGTGATATGGTGTTTTGATGAGAGAAAGAGAGAGATAGAGATTTTTGAAATAAATAGAGGTTATGAAAGGTTAGTGCAGAGGTTAGATATTGAGAGAGATGAAAAAAGTGAATTGCATTATGAAATAGAGAGAGATGAATATTTGCATAAAACTGATATAAATGATAAAATAACTGACTTGATGTTGAGTAAAAATAATTACGGAGACTGGACAAAAATAAATAATAGTGACAGGTTTGATGACATAATAAAAAGGAAGATGAATGACATAGAGGTAAGGGTTTATTATAATAATAATAATAATAATAATAAATGGAATGTAAATAAAATTGAAAAATGTTATGTGAAACCCAGACTATTATTTGATGATGGAGGCTGAACATAAACTTAATAAATGGACAATTTTAAATATTTTGATTTATGGTTCTGATCTGGCTGATTTTGGAAATGAAGTGTGATAAATTGAGTAATTAATGACAAAAGTTTGTAAATAAATGTTTAGTGAAATTAATAGTGTGTATTGTAAAATGTTAGGTAAACAATGTGTGTATGTAGTAGAAATTGTTGTGATAATAATAATATTTTTGCAGTCTAAATAAATAAAAAAAAAATAATTTTGAAGAGGATAACAAATGAATTGTAATTATTGTAATTGGTGAAAGTAATTAAATATGTTGTATTTCCATAATTAATTTAATTAAAATAATTTGAGATGTTTAAATATTTTTGATTGATTTAAATGTTATATAATTGAATTTTTCTAATGAGTTTAAACTATTTTATGAGATGTGAATTTGATAAGTAATAAATAAATAAGTTAATAAA
This sequence comes from Magicicada septendecula, assembly GCA_034769895.1. Classification (NCBI taxonomy): domain Eukaryota; kingdom Metazoa; phylum Arthropoda; class Insecta; order Hemiptera; family Cicadidae; genus Magicicada; species Magicicada septendecula. The sequence continues at coordinate 50,230,451 of CM068374.1, read as the reverse complement.
TTGTTGGAATATGTATGAAATAACATTGTGGTTATTGTTTCAGAAGGTACAGGGTGTTTGGTGTTTTATTTGTGTATTTAGGACAGTGTATGAGTGATGTACTGTAAGTATAAAATTTATAATACCAATTAGATAGAGTAAAATGTTTACAGGTGTGAAAAGATTTTGATTCAATAATGAAAGTAATTTGAGATAATTGTACTAAATAGAAACTATAATTAAAAAGTAATAATAACTGAAAGGTGATGTAAAATAAATGTTAATAATAAATATGGAATTTTTGAGGAATATAATTGTAGTGAGTGAGAAATAATGAAACGATGTTATGTGGAAGATTTAATTTAGTTATTAGTGGCTAGTACGGTGGTGGCATGTGCCACCGTAGGTAGCGATAAGTGTTGGGGGTAATAGAGAGTGTTACCTCCATCGGAGGCCAAAATGGCGTAAAATGCACGGCACACCCCTTTTTACAATTTTATATTGTATCCTGATAAATTGCCGTGCCGTGCAGATAAATGATGATGATAACATGCCTGAAAGTAGAGTTGATTTCCCCGACTTTTCGGGCGATTACTGCCTTACCAGCACTAATCGTAGTTTTGGCTAGCGGTCAGCTATGGCCATAAATTAAGAACCTTGACCATAGCTGGCTTGAAATTGGTTTATATTAGAAATTGATGGGGGGTGAAATTAGGGGAAATCCCGGAAACTATGGAACAGCAGCTGCCACTCTGTTCGAGTAGGAACAGCAAGGCCAGGTGGTAGACCCGTTTTAAGGGCGTATAAATTTGTAACAGGGATATGATGATATCCAAATAATTTCCAATGTAACGCTGAAGCAAGTACACGGAGATGTAAAATTCCTCCACCAATGCCGTCCTTGTGGAGGCAAATGGGGGCAACAGTCCAACAGAAAAAACAATAGTGTGTGTGGCTGGGTGGTTGCTCAGGGGAGCAACGAATTCAAATTTTTGTAACTTAAAGATGATAACTCGCTATTGCACTAATTAAATAATTGTATTATGATTTGATAAATAGGTGTTCGTATGCTTATTATGCTGTGTTTATTATGTCTTATAAATGTATTATTTTATTGTGTTAGAGATAAGGGTTGATAGAATGTGTAATTTGTATAATTTTGAAATGTGTTTGTAGTAAGGTCATTCACCTTGCTAAGAAAATCCGCTGTAGAATGTCACTTATAAATTGTTTGCTAATTTCCAAGGTAACTAATGTTTGAATAGAACGATTTTAATGTGTTAAAGATTTTATTTTAAATGATGAAAATAATTTGATATAGTTAAGAATTTTAAATGATGTGTAAAAGATAGTAAAAGGTAGATTTTGGGTGATTAATATTGAGTTAGGACATTTAAATCAGTCCATGTTGAATTTAAAGGGGTAATAGAGATGAATAAATCTTGTTATGAATAATGTGATGTAGAATTGGAGAAGTATTGATAGTGACAAAGTAGCTATGGGTAAAATATGTAGAGTATTGATTGATGTATTGATGTAATAAGTAAATGGAGATATTTTGTTGTAGTTGAAGTGATGTAATGAGAATGGTAATTAGTTGATGGGAATTTTGTAAGAGGGGGTGGTGTGGTAGGAGTCCGCAACAAAAGGGTTGGGACGGGAAGGGACGGGAAGGGACCGTTTAGCGCCGGAAAAGGCCACCTAGGTAGAATCCAGGGACCAAATAAGGGGATGAGCTTTTGGGAGGGAAACACACATCCTGAGTACAAAGGGGTAGAGAGTATTTTTTTATATGAGTAGAATGATGCGAATTGAGTTGAGTAGTAAGTTGGGTTTAGAGATTGTTTGGTAGATGTTTTTGATAGAGATGGGTGTCATATTAGTTAGAGCTGTTAGTGATATTAAAGTCAGAGGGTAAGGATTAAATGTATACATGCCAAGTTGTAAATCAAGTTATTCTGAATAATTAGATCACCCAAATTTATTGAGAATGTTAAAAGATAGAGAGTCATAGTAAAATCATAAAGTTTTAATGGAACCAAGTGACAAACTTTAATAGGATTTGAGAATAAAGTAAAGTTGCAAAATGTGTAATTTTGAGTAATTTAAATGTCAATTTTATTGTTAATTATAATAATACTACGTCAATTTTGAATGTCTTATTTTATTATGTTTTATTGTGTTTGAAGATAGAATTTTTAAAAGATGTTTAATGTATTTTCTGATGTAGCCTATGTATAACCTGTGTAGGTCAAGGTTGTTGACTTGACCCAGTTTGATCAGCTGATGGGTGATGTTATATACTAGACCCATTTTGGCAATGAAGTAATGCCAATTTTGCTATTTAATTGATTTAAATAATTTAAAAATTTTTTTTGAATATTGAGAAAAGTATTTAAAAAAAAAAAACTTGATTTTTGTGCCTGCCATCTAATTGATGTTTTGAATTTTGATTGTATTATTGTTTGTGTGTGTTGCTAGGGTTTTATTGAATTATATTGTTTAGTATATGTATAATCAAATGTTAGGATAAGGGAGTTCATGTTTTAATTAAATGTTCAATTTATTTGTTTTTCTAATTATTAATAATAAAGAAGAGAATTAATCAATTCAGATAAAAGATTTTATTTTTTGATTTTGAAGCAAGTAATGGAGGTAGAGCAGTTTGATTTCAACTTAGATAGATTTTTTGAATGTAAGAATAAATTTTTGCTAGGACGTAGTAATAAGTGTGTGTACAAGCCCAGTAACTGCTAAAGGCAGCCCAGTGTGCATGATAAGGGGAAACATATCGGTTGAGGAGCTGGCGTGGTATAAGACCAGGGGTTTGGATTTTGGGGTGGCATGATAGAAGGTTAGGTGCGCTGTGGTGCGTGTCTGTTCGATTTTATGGTGTTGGGATCTCGTATAGAGAAGTCCAGTGATCTCGTTCAGATGCGGCCATAGTCGCCGAGCCAGGGGGGTAGTTCACCCATGATGTATAAGAACTAATGGGGGTTTGTTGGCACCATATCCTCACCGATCCTCTTAGGGGTTAAGCAATGAGATTTCTTCTGTTTCGGCAGAAGATATCTCATTGGGGGGGGGTATTGTAGCGGGGCAAAAGGGGGGGCTTTTTATTTTATTAACTTTGGGTTTCATTTTATTAAATCTCACAATTCATTTCATCTGTGGGGACAGCCACGTGTTATAAAAGCTTAGTTCGAACAAAGAAACGGTGATGAAACAATTGCAAAGGAATGTCGTGTTGTTGACGGTGCTACGATTCCTGGAACTTTAACGCTATGTGACACCTGCGCCCAAACGCACTAACATCGGCGGAGCGCAGACTGACGCCGAGTTGTTTGAAACAAGATGGCTTGGAGGCGAAAGTTTGTTCGCCACGTGGTCCGAGCTGGCGGATATAAGTTTAAGTCCTGCCTACATTTGTGACGTCGACCAGTGCACACTGAATATCGTCCACGTCTAAAACACGAAAAACCCATGTGTTGGCTGAACAATAACTATGACTTGGGTACAGAAGGCATTGCTTTCCGTCTTGTCAAAAAAAAAATTAAAAGTGTAAGAGTCTTGGTGAACGCTCTTCCCAGTTCTCGCGCCGACGCTTACCTGGCCAGGTAGACGCTCAAAGGGGCTCATCAATAAAGTCCAATATACAGTAAAAGTGCGAGCAGCTTTCCAAAAAATTCAGTAGTGAGAGAAGTTTCACGGCGAAAATGAATTAATAAATTGTTTTTCGGACAAAGTAACGGAGTTTGGAAGTGAGGGGCCATGAAGACGGGGAGACGCCAATTTGCCGGCAGGGTAGATAATCAATTTTAATTCAATGGGGTTTTTTTCTTAATAACGGGGTAAGTTTAATATAGTGTGAATGTTGTGAGCGAGCAGACTGGGCTGTCTGTTATAATTAAGGTAAGATGTTGCAGTATAATATTGTAATTATAAAGGTAACTTAATCATGTCGTAAATTTCAGAAAAAAGTGTTATGCATATATTTTTTATTTTTAAATTTTGGAGAAATAATCGTGTGAGATAAGAGGCACGAAATAATCTGATTTGAAGTTTTAAAAATTTTTTAACGATAAAATAAAATCTTGGTTTGTTTCTATTCACAAAATGCGAGTTGCGTAAGTTATTCACACAACCTTAAATCATGTTGCATTCCAACGTTCGTGTGACGTAACCCTGGGCTGAGAGAAGGTTTTTTAAGGTAAGTGTAATAATAATAAATAATTTTATTTGTATTTGTATTTAATAAGATTATCACAAGTTATAACATCTTTTTTCTCTACTCATGGTATCACTTGGATTCTGTTGAGGTTGTGGGTTATTCGATTTACTTTGGTAATGAGAAGTAGTAGGAATTCGAAATGATCGTTTATCACGGTGTGCTCTTGTATCGGTTACCAGGGGTTGTGTTTCATTTCTACGTTGTACCTGGGGGAGTAACGCACGTCTGTTCTGATCCGAATACCACACGTTGGATGAGTGAACACTGCATTTTTCTAATTCTGCGAACGTATTGGGCTTATTTATAAGTGCTAAGCGAGATCTCTCTTCCGGGGATAATCCTACCAAGATAGTTTCTACTAACTGCCTTTCGCTCCAGTGTACTTGCAGTAATCGGGAAGCTTCTCTTATGTCAGCGATATAGTGGGCGAGTCTCTCATGGGTTCCTTGTACTAGAAGTACGGTGTTTCGTTTCAGCTCTTCGTAAATTCCCGTTGGAATAAAATGTCTTATTATGCTTCTATGAAGTTCTTCTACTGGATGTTGTGAGATTAATGACTCCAGTACTCAATCCATCGGTGTATGGAATTTCTGATAAAATTTTTTCTACGGGGTGGGTTATCTTTCCGTAGAGGTCCGCACTAAAGTTTACTTGAGGTGATATTCTAGAAGGTCCCGGTGCTTGATTGGTCATCGCTGAGGGTGGTAACTCATACTTATTGGTGAGATTGTGGAGGGCATTGGGAAGTGATGCTTCGGATATCGGTAGGGTATTCACGTTCGTATTCGGTAACTGATCATTTCTCGGTTCGATCCTGGATACAGGGGGCGATTCGAAATTCACGGTAGTGGGTGGCTGTTCTAGGGTAGGTGATTGAAATGGGGAGATATATAATTTTTTTAGAGCTTGTTCGATGTCCTCCATTTTAAATGAGTCAGATTTTCTACGTAATTCTCTTATTAGTTGGGGTAATTGCTGTAATGCTTCATCAGCAAATTTTTGCACATCTGGGGGAATTACAGTAACTTCGGGCCAGTTTAATACATTATTTATCCGACGGGTTAAATGCTCTATTCTCTGAGTGGTACGTAAGATTATAGCGGGTGATTTTTCGTCGTGGAGGGTTTGCGATATTAACGTCAATTCCCTATACTTCGCATAACATGTTTCTCTTTCGCTATCAAGATCGATTTCGCTTAATCGACCTAACTGTGAGGGTGTATCTGCCCTACTTTCGGGTAACGTTTTGCGTAGTTCTGTGACCGTTACGTTTGCTTAAGGTAGTCCGCGTATCAAAGCTTCGTAACATAATTCGTCTTTTAACAACAAATCTGGATTGAATTGAGCCATGTTGTTAAGATGCTAAGTGTTATAAGTACTTATTCTACTTATACTAAACACTCTATTTTACTATTTTTTTAGGTTTAGTAAAACTGTTAAATACATTAGATATATTTACAAATTGGTGATACGAGAATTTAATCTCACCTCAGAGAGAGAGAAAAGGAGTCTCACACAGACATCTTTTAATTTTCAACATATGGTTATAATTTTTTGTTACTGGGCAAGGGATCACACACTTTGTAATACAATAGAGGGAGGTGTTGTATTGTCTAACTCGATGTGTTAGAGGGTAACAAAGGGATAGTTGGGTACAGGCGGTAACAGGTCGTTTTCCTGTCCGAGATTGTCGTTAAACAGACAAGTTGGGGAATGAATTTTTAAACAGGCAATAACCTGGGGTTACAACGTTTAAATAATTATTATATTATATTTAAATATCCTTACCTTATATATTATTGTTATTATATTATATTATTACGCCGCATAATGATTATAAAAACACTCTATCCTATTTCTGATTTTACTTACTTCAATTCTTCCTTTTGCGTATTTTAAATTAACACGGTAGTTAAACTGACATAGTGAATAATTCTACCACATATTAAATGACAAACGCAGAGTATTTTATTTGGCTATTGTCATTGGCACATTACAACAAAACAAGGAAAAGCAAAGCAGCAGAGTGGCGCATTTTATAACGCTTCTATCGTTATAATATCGGGAACCTGGTTAATTGGCTCAGGTCAATTAAACAGGCTGCCATAATCTTAACAAACTCGTAAATAACTGTTAAATAGGATCCCGTGAATTTAGGGATATTGACAGGGGTTTTGTAGATTTATTCACTCTCCTTTTGGACCATGACATCTCTTTATTACATAAATTTAGCAATGAGTATATTAAAAGTTAAAACATTTGGACCTCTTATACAAAGAGAATTAGAGTAATTTAGTAATGAGTTAACATAGCTTTTCTTTTATTAATGCCCTCGGATCCGAGTACTTTGTTTCAACATATGATATTACATTTATAATACTTATTCTTGTGTCATCTGAAAAATTGCTTTATTTAACAAAAAAAATATTTAAATTAACGCATGTTATTGCTAAGCATGAATTACAGTTTTAAGTTAATTAAATCAGTCTTTCTTGTTTTACTTTACTTTCATTTTTTATCTATTTAGTGTTTATCATGTATTATTCTACTTCAAGTTCTGAACCACGGAAGCTAAACTTCCGTGTCACCTGTGGGTATCATCCTCGGCGAATCGGCAACTCTCTCGATTGTGCCTTGTGTCTTGTAGTTCTGGTGATGGTGAAGTTCTGAAGTCATTTTAGGGATGGTGAGTCCTGGTTCTCTCTTTCTCAATAAGTTGTAGTAATCGCTTGTTGTTTTGGATCATTTGCACAAAAGTTTTATTCACTTGTAATCACGTCACATGTTGGTTTAGTTCTTGAGTTTCACATTATGATTTTACCACATTTCTAATTACATACACTTTATTGTTAAGATTTCTAGAGATGTCATAGATGCGCAATTCTCATCCACACTCACTCGTTTACTACATATTTACTTTACTACATATTTACTGTAATTACACTGTTAGACTATATTCACGGTTCACATGGTTTTAAATGTGTACTGGGAGCTGCTACGTCTCAACTGGCGAGTTTATTAACTTTTAAAAGTATTGTTATTGTACCGCATCACGGCTGTATGCTGTTTACGGTTCGACCGCTCCATTTCAAGTGTGTTTCGTTTAGGGGCGAGAGTAGTAATCTCGCGTCGTTTACTATTCAGCATAAAAGTAGTTCCATATTCTGATTAATATCTATTCGTTTATTCTCTGACATATTTAATTATACTATGGTATCTTTTACTTTTTTGTTTAGTATTGTACACCGTTATGTTTTTTATCAAGTTGCAATTTAATACTATTATTAGTCTTATTCACGGGTAATTTTGCGTGCTGATGCCGGTTTCGGCAGGTTAAAGCAGGGTTAATTATTCAGGGGTGTTATCTCAATTTAATTCTCGAATTCTTTTGGTTTTAAACTATTTATTTTGGGTATTATTGCGGTGTTACTTTATCATTTTCTTTAGGGGTTTATGTTTTGTTTTAATGGGAGATTTTAAATAAAAAAAATTTCTTTTATTTCCTTTTTTTTTTTTTTTAAATCGTCACATGACTTTAGCTAGTCCCCAGCATCGTCTCCAGTAGACCATCTTCATAGTTCTAGTTTTTTTATTTATTTCTTTTATTTACTTCCCAGAATTCTGCTCTACATGCAATTGTGTAATTGACTAATATTGATTGATATTCTTGAAACTAATTGCCATATTATTACAAGTATTAGAATAATACATGTAGGTTAAATACATAGGCTATGTTACTCAGAACATCCAAAATTAATGTATAACTTATGTATATTGATGCACACTATTTATAGAGTACACTGGAATGTTCTGTACCAACGTACAAACACATTTATAGTTAACGTAGTTTATTCTGCAATGTTCTGGAATGGATGCCTAGAATATTCTCTGGGCTATAGTAGTAAATTATGCACGTTAGTGAATGATGTCATTATCAATTATAAAAAGAACTGTAAGAGAGAATGTGAGTCAATGTTGATTCTGGGTTCAGTGGGTTATGTTATACAGTTAGTGCATATGTTTGATGCAACATTTGTGGATCTATATTATATTATTTGTGTGTTATTTTGTTGTTTGTTGTAGCGGGTCATTTTTGGGTGTTTTTATTTTTAACCGTTTGGGGCATTATTATATTTTTTCTTATTTCGTTTTCGGGCGGACTGGTATAATAAATTTGAAAAAACTGTAATTGTATTGTGCAACGTTATTTAACAAGCAACAGCACGAGGTTGAGAAACCGCGTTTGGAACAAAAGGCAATGCGCAATTTCAGTGGTGTAACACGGCTGAAGAATTTACCTCCACCAAAATTCTAAGAACTCTGTGCATGTGTTTTGACGCCCGTATGCAACTCAGCCGGGCGGGGGTCGGCACTGACGCCGTGAATGACAACGCAGTTGAGACCAACATGGCGCTGGGACGAGAAGTTATTAGTTCTAAGTGACCGGCTACCGGAAAACCAGCGTCAAACTCCGCCTACTGTGAGCGACATCAGCAGAGCAGATGCCAATATCAGCCTCTGGACACACACACATGCCAGTTATAATCCATGCATAGAATGGTTAGGCCACCGCAATTAATCACCAACGGCGACTAAAACCGGATGGCCGTGACTGCTCATTTCCCGCGACTCGAGGAAAGCACATTGGGCAGTTCGTCACTGACTGTGTCGGCGCCGACACGTGAGCTAAATACGCTCATATAATTTCATCAGTATTCAATAATGAAAGTGAAGTAGTTATTTCCAAAATACAGTGACAGGATGGGAGGAGAGTTGTAGAACAATAATAGCCAAATTTGTGATTCAGTTTCGTCCTTTTCGAGAAGCTTTCGACCTACCGCGGGATGGCCACGAGGTCACAGAAGAACGCGTTGCCGGTAGTGATCTAAAGTCATGTATTCAATTGGGTAATTGGGGTTTTATAATGGAATGGGAGTAGTGAGTGTGCAATGCTGGGCTGAATTAAGTGTATATGTGTGTGAATGAAGTTAGATAATTGTCCATGATAAGGTAAGCGATAGTACGTAAGCTGTAGGAGTTGCACAATTCCTAAAACATGTAAACCTATAAATATGAAATTGGAAGTTTTACAAATGGAAAACTTATGAAGTCAATATTTCTGGTTAATAAACAAAAAAATAATTTCTCTTCCAAAAAATTGAGAGTTAGTTTCTTTCAAAACCTTAGTTCGTTTTATGTACTGTCATAGTTCGTCGAACGAAATGGGTGTACCTCCACTACTCGATCCGGCCAGATCCAAGTCGTAAGGTAAGTGGGAGTTGTAATTTGAATAAAATAGAATTTTACCCAAAAACAAAAAAGTTACAATTGGTGCCGTGACCAGGATTTAAGATAACAAAAAAGTTATTACAACGGCCTACATGTGACAGTACATTGAACGGAATACGGTGGAGAAAGTAAATTGATGTTGTAATATCAGTTTTGAAAAAAGACTGATCATTGGTAGTTGTTACGTAAGACAAAATAGATGAAATAAAAATGTCTGAAAACACAGAGAAGAGCAGTATAATAAATTCAATTATGAGTGAAAGTGGCCTTGAGTCGCAATTGCTGGAGGAAAGTGGTATGTTGAGGGGGGAGACGGGTACTGTTACAGAAACAGCTGTCGGCAGTAATGTAATAGCTCATTCCACGCCGATTGCGTCTCAACCACAAGTAAATGAAACAGATGCTGATTCGGGGATTCAATTGACCCCCGTTTCAATTAATAAAAGTAAACAATCAGAGGAAACAAATATGATGAGTATTATGCTCAGTCAATTCGAAAGAATGAATAATAATTTTGAGACCAAATTTAATGTAATGAATAGTCGTTTTGATGATAATGATATAATTTTAAATAAGATGAAAAGTGATTTTAACTATAAATTAGACCAATTGACGAACGATTTTAATGAACAGAAAATAAAATGCGAACAGCAAAATATTCAAAATGAGATCAATTTTAAAGAAATTAAAGACCAGAATACTCAGTTTCAGCAAAATATAAATATAAAATTTAACGAGTTGATAAATAACATACAAGACAAGAATGTATGTCTTGAAAATGTCAATGAAATGACAAGAAATAGTCTGAATAAAGTAGAACAGAGTAAGAATAATACAAACGAAAGTTGTAATGACAATGTTGTGTTAGGTAATGAATTAATAGATAATAATGATGTTGATAATAACGAGAATAATAATGTAGTCAAAAAATTGGTATCTGAGAGTACTAATGAAGTTGTAGAATGTGATTATGAGATGTTAATGTGTGTTAATGAGTTAGAGAGAGAGTGGAGAGAGAGCTATATTACAGGTATGAAACAGGGGGTAAATTGTTTACGAGGTAGAATGGGGGGTGAAGGAAGACCTTCACGTATATATTGTGTAGACAAGTGGGCTACAAATAATTGTTTTTTGAAGTTTTTTGTTTTTCCTGTAGAAGTCAGGAAAGATTTAATTGAATTTATACCCTCTGTCCGGAATGATTGTGAGAGTGTGATGTGGTGTTATGAAGAGAGAGAAGTAAGTGGAGAAGGGTATGTAACAGAACTGTATAATTTGCATAGAAAATATGAAGAATGGAAGGAAAGTTTAGAAGTATATGTGAATGATAACGATTACAACGATTTAATAAAAATGATTAACCCAATAGTTAATGAATTTAATGATGGAGACTTGACAAAAATACCTAACGTAGACTGGTTTAACGAATATTTGAATAAGTTGATTGAAGTTAGTTTTTCTGGTTACAACACACAAAACAGTCATTTGTGTGCTGATAATATTGAACGATGTTATGTAGAACCAAGGTTGATTTGGAACGATGGAGGTTAAACTATTAAAGCAATAAAAGACAGTATAAATATTTTGTTTTATGGTTTTGTGACATGGCAGAATGGGACAAATGAAGTGCGGAAAAACTGAACAATAAATAAGAGTTTGTAAATAAAATATAGTGAATTCATATGTGTGTATGTAAGATGATTGTTGTGATAATAATATTGAAATATTTGCAAGTAAATAAATATCGGAATTAATTTTGAAAACAGTAATTGACTAATGGTAATTGTTTTGATAACTATATAATTTATATTGTCAGTCATTAATTAAATTAAACCAATTTGATATGTTTAAATATTAATTAATTAAATTAATTTTTTATGAATTTAATTTAGTTTACGAGATGGAAAGTTGGCAATGAATGATTAATTATTTACTTTAAACTAATTTTGTGTAAAATGTTTCAGAGATGGTAGTGATTATGTTTTGTGGGTATATCGTGTTAAATGGAGTGTAAGTATGAAAATTTTATAATCATGTGTAACAAAAATGTTTACAGGCGTGATTGAGGTGTTAATGCAATAGTGAAATTTTAATGCAATCATTGTGTTGAATAAATATGATAATTAAAAATTTTAATAATAAATGAAACGTGATATTTAATAATTATTAATAATAAATTTTGAAAATTTTAAGAAAGTCAATTGGTAAAAGGTTATGAATGGGTTAAATGGTTGTTGATGCAAATATTATATGATAATGTATACAAAAGAAATTTTTAATTAGTTTTCAATTAGTTAGTTATTAAGCGGCTATTGTGGGGGTTGCCTGTGCTCTCACAAGTAGCGAAAAGGGTTGGGGGTAGCAGTGAGTGTTACCTCCATCGGAGGCCGAGCCGGCGATAAATGTGCGGCACACCTTATACGTGTAAAATAAAAATTTTACACACCATATTAAATGACCGGGTCGCACATAAAAATATTGATGTTTAACAGGCAGTGAAATTAAAGTTTAGATTTCCTCGACTTTTCGGGCGGTTGCTGCCTTACCAGCACTAACCGTGGTTTTGGCTAGCGGCCAGCTATGGTCATACCAAGTCCCTTGACCATAGCTGACTTGAAATTGGTATATATTTGAAATTCAATGGGGGGTGAAATTAGAGGAAATCTCCGGAACTAGGGAACAGCGGCTGCCACTCTGTTCGAGTAGGAACAGCAGAGCCAGGTGGCAGATCCGTTTTTAAGGGTGCATGATTTTATAACAAGAACATTATGATGTTCACAACTTTAAAATTTAACAGCGGAAGCAGAGACACGGAGAGGTAAAAACCCTGCTCCAAAATATACCGTCTCTGTGGAAGCGAAAGGGCGAGACAGTCCTCCATAATCTGAAATAGTGTGTGTGGCAGGGAGGTGACGTAAAGGAGTCACGAATTTAAAATTTTATGACAAAAGTTTTTGCTTATTCAAAGTTTAATTCAATCAAAAATGCTTGTGCTCTGTCCACATAATTATATGCTCAGACTCGTAAATTAAGGTGTTCATGCTATAAGTTTAAGTGTATTATTTTATTGTTGTCTATTAGATAAGAATATGTAATTTTATTGTGTGTATTTTTTTTTTAAGCCATAAGTAAATCGTCTGGCAGGTTAACATAAGCATCAGAATCAGAGAAATGGGAAGCAATGAGGTGAGAAGGCAGAATAAATAAAAATAAATATGTATCTTCCATGTAATTTGTTCAACTTTAAGATGTAGTTTCATTGTGTTTTTATTATGTTAGGATATCAGCTGATCAACAATACCATGTCACTGGGATATTGGTTTGTAAATGTTACAAGTAATTAATGTTTAATGTACTACAGATATTTTGAAGTAAAGACAAAAAGAATATGAGAAAGAAAATAACAATTTATGCCAATTAATAAAAGATAATTCATGGGTGATAAATGTTTTATGGGACAAGTAGACCTGTCCCAATTGAATTCCAAGTGAAGTTGAAATAATGAATATGATGTAATGTTGTTTTTGAGTTAATGTATGGTATAGAATTTGGTGAAATATTGATGTTGACACAGTGGTAATGGAGACTTTATGTAGATTTTGAATGATATATTGTTGTTTTTATAGTTAATGAGGTTATTTTGTGTATTTGTAGTAATGTAATGAGATTGAGATTTTTTGGGGATGGCAATTTTGTATTAGGGGGTAGTGTAGTTGGGGAGTCCGCAACCAGGGTTGGGACGGGAATTGGAATAGATTTTAGTGAGGAGGGGCCGCCTTAGGTAAAATCCGGGGGCCAAATAAGGGAAATGAGTTTTTGGGAAGGAAACACGTATCCTATATATACAAAGGGTTAGCGAGTTTTATATATGTAGAGAAGGTGGCGAATTGTGTTAAATGGTAAGTTGGGGTTTAGAGTGTCCTGATTAGTAGATATTTTTGGTAGAGTTGGGTGTCATGAGCATGGAAGTTGATGAATATTAGAGTCAGAGGGAGAAAGTTTAGGTGTATAGAAATATATAGAAATCTCATACAGAAAAACGAGAATAAATAATTTACATCACCCACAGTATATTAAAGTAAGATTGTTGAAAAGAAAGAGGAATTTATAATAAAGAATATATAATTGTTTATTTTTTTGTTTCAACCAGTGACAGAATTTTGATAAAATTTGAAAATAATGTAAAGTCAAGAATTGTTTGTTTTAAATAATTTAAATGTCAATCTGTTTATTATTTGTATTAATATTTTGTTTGTTTTAGATATTTTGTTTATTATGTTTTGTATTTCAAGGTAGGATATTGAAAATGTTCAAGGTGTTTTCAGAAATCATACATAACATATGTAGGTCAAGGGTTTTGTACTTGACCTAGTTATGATCAGCTGATGTGTTCATACACCTACTAAGCTTGTAGAGTAGGAATTCAATTTTAACTTGCTTATTTAATTAATTCAAACCAATATTTGAATAGTTTTAATAAATATTTAATAAATAAATTTAATAAAAATTTTAATGAATAAATTTAAATTTTTTTTGAATTTTAAAATTTTTGAAAATTTTAAATTTTTTTGAAAAAAAAAAACTTGATTTTTCGCCTGCCAGCGAATGAATATGTTAGATAATTATTCTTTTATTATGTGTGTATTAACCATGTTTCTTTTATTGTATTGCCTCATATTGGTAGACTATAAGTGATTCTCCATGTTAGAATAGAAATGTTTATATTAGTAGAAATGTCTAGGTTAAGTCATTTGTAACAAAAATTAGAAAAAAGAGGAAGAGAATTTTTTGATAAAAGATTATTTTTTTTGAATTTTGAATTTTTTAAATTTTTAGTAAACTTTAAAAGAAATTTTATTTTTTTTTTATGTGTTATGATAACATGTAATGTTAGTATGTGTGAGCCCAGTATTTGCTAAAGGCAGCCCAGCTTGCAAAAAAGGGGATCCATATCGGCGGAGGAGCTGGAATGATTTTAGCCAGGGATTGAGTATTTTTGGGGGTAGCATGTTAAAAGGCGAGGTGCACCGTGGTGCGAGTCTGATCGATTTCTCGGTGTTGGGATCTCTAACGGAGAAGTCCAGTGATCTCGTTCAGATGAGTCCATGGTCGCTGAGCCAGGGGGGTCGTGTACCCATGCAGATTAAGAACCAGGGGGTTGTTGGCACCAGTTCCTCACCGGTCCTCTTCGGGGTTATCGATGAGATTTCTTCTGTTGTGGACAGCAGAATTCTCATCGAGGGGGTATTGTAGCGGGTCATTTTTGGGTGTTTTTATTTTTAACCGTTTGGGGCATTATTATATTTTTTCTTATTTCGTTTTCGGGCGGACTGGTATAATAAATTTGAAAAAACTGTAATTGTATTGTGCAACGTTATTTAACAAGCAACAGCACGAGGTTGAGAAACCGCGTTTGGAACAAAAGGCAATGCGCAATTTCAGTGGTGTAACACGGCTGAAGAATTTACCTCCACCAAAATTCTAAGAACTCTGTGCATGTGTTTTGACGCCCGTATGCAACTCAGCCGGGCGGGGGTCGGCACTGACGCCGTGAATGACAACGCAGTTGAGACCAACATGGCGCTGGGACGAGAAGTTATTAGTTCTAAGTGACCGGCTACCGGAAAACCAGCGTCAAACTCCGCCTACTGTGAGCGACATCAGCAGAGCAGATGCCAATATCAGCCTCTGGACACACACACATGCCAGTTATAATCCATGCATAGAATGGTTAGGCCACCGCAATTAATCACCAACGGCGACTAAAACCGGATGGCCGTGACTGCTCATTTCCCGCGACTCGAGGAAAGCACATTGGGCAGTTCGTCACTGACTGTGTCGGCGCCGACACGTGAGCTAAATACGCTCATATAATTTCATCAGTATTCAATAATGAAAGTGAAGTAGTTATTTCCAAAATACAGTGACAGGATGGGAGGAGAGTTGTAGAACAATAATAGCCAAATTTGTGATTCAGTTTCGTCCTTTTCGAGAAGCTTTCGACCTACCGCGGGATGGCCACGAGGTCACAGAAGAACGCGTTGCCGGTAGTGATCTAAAGTCATGTATTCAATTGGGTAATTGGGGTTTTATAATGGAATGGGAGTAGTGAGTGTGCAATGCTGGGCTGAATTAAGTGTATATGTGTGTGAATGAAGTTAGATAATTGTCCATGATAAGGTAAGCGATAGTACGTAAGCTGTAGGAGTTGCACAATTCCTAAAACATGTAAACCTATAAATATGAAATTGGAAGTTTTACAAATGGAAAACTTATGAAGTCAATATTTCTGGTTAATAAACAAAAAAATAATTTCTCTTCCAAAAAATTGAGAGTTAGTTTCTTTCAAAACCTTAGTTCGTTTTATGTACTGTCATAGTTCGTCGAACGAAATGGGTGTACCTCCACTACTCGATCCGGCCAGATCCAAGTCGTAAGGTAAGTGGGAGTTGTAATTTGAATAAAATAGAATTTTACCCAAAAACAAAAAAGTTACATTGTGTAAATTACGGTTGTGTTAATAATTGATATAACAGTTGTGAATCGTGAATCCAAACTGTATTTTCTGTAATATATATATACTTTCACTTATGAACTTACTATTGTCACTTCCCAAACGTTTCAAGATGTTGTTTCTCTTCTTCAGTGGGTTGAGTACTAACTGTCGATTACAGAATAACCGTTACGGAATGGAGTGTGTGGTGGGGGTTGATGGTGGGAAGGGGTTGGCGCTGAGGTTCGAATTATGTGTGTGGATCAGTGTGTCAAATAGTGTATGTGATTTGTAATGTATCTGTTCATTTAATATGTTGTTTGGTTGTAGTGTGTGATATCTGTATATTTCAAAATTGTTCAGCTGTGTCACACATTGTATCACACACTACAACCAAACAACATATTAAATGAACAGATACATTACAAATCACATACACTATTTGACACACTGATCCACACACATAATTCGAACCTCAGCGCCAACCCCTTCCCACCATCAACCCCCACCACACACTCCATTCCGTAACGGTTATTCTGTAATCGACAGTTAGTACTCAACCCACTGAAGAAGAGAAACAACATCTTGAAACGTTTGGGAAGTGACAATAGTAAGTTCATAAGTGAAAGTATATATATATTATTAAATTAATAAGTGAACGAAGAGGATGCAACAACAAGATAATTTGTATTTTCTGTGTTATGTTTTTTCTTGGGAAAAATTATTTGTGACATCGGTAATAAACAAGGTGTCATTCGAGTACAGTAGAACTCCATTTATCCGAACTAATGAGTCCCAGACGTAATTCGGATATGCAGAAATTCGGATAATTGGGACAAACATAAGAAAAAGGTTATGTTGTGAAATAAAATGTGAAAATTGCTCAAATATCACGAATACCGTATCTTAATAAAAACCAAGTCACACGTATTTTGCAAAATGTTCTTTTAATAAAAAAAAAATTAAAAATAATACTCACACATAATTATAATTTTAGGGGAGCAGTAGGCTAGAAAAAATTGTACTTATCAGTACGTAAACTATGATGGATAGCTAACACAGACTAATATGCATTTCATTTGCTTACTATTTTTTTTTCTTAGTATAGCAAATAGTCCAGTAACGGGGTACATTCGACCTCGACCCAGATCAGGTAGAAGAATTAATTTTTTGTCTTGTATATATAGGTGAGAGTATGCAGAATCCAAGTTTTCGACCTCCGACACCCTCGGCGCAACTTTCTGTGGTCAAAAAACCTCGAAATTTTGGCACTTTTTTCAGTTTTTCAGCTATAACTCCTTTCCCGTGCGTCCTAGCAAAAAATATCTAATATTCACTTTGAAAGAGGACAAAATTTCCTACAAGTTTTATATGAAACAGTGTTTACCTAAATTCAAAACTAAGCGAGCTACAGTGCGTCAAAAATCGGCAAAATTTCTCATTTTTCGGAAAAGTTGGGTTTTCACCTACTTTGTCGCTCTAAATGACCTGGAACCCCTGTATAAATGAATGTATTAATGTCTATTGTAAATTTAATTTATATGTACATGTATTTTGTACGTATATACCTATATATATATATATATTGTAATAAGACAAAATAAAATCTGTAATAATGTTGTCTAAAAATTTGAAATAAAAAAATGATTTTATTTCAAAAAAAAATAAATTTTGTGGTTTCTGAAAAAATATTTTTGTGTCGTTTTTATTTTACTAATATTTAAAAAATAATTGTGGTTGTTGTTTGGGGTTAAAAATTGAATGATATTATGGTTGTTAGTGTAGTAGTGTCACTTTCTGTAATTCACTTTATGATAATCTGGTTACCTCCAGTCCTAGTCGATAGACGGCTCTCTTCTTCTTCTTCGATACTTTCTTTAATTCGTATGTACCGCCTTTCGGTTAGTCTGTGTCCTTGATCAACTTATTCTTTAAGTATATTAAAGAAAAATTAAACCCAAATTGCATAAAGAGAAAGTTTATTAACAAATTATTTAAAGTTTATCGATAAGAATCGATATATGACAGCAGTATCGACTCTACTCAGGGCCGGTCGATAAAAAACTTTACATTGATTGTATATAAAAAATAGTTCTTTGAACGGTTATTTAAGAATAGCCAGAGAAGGGTAGGGACAAGAAAGTATAACACTTACAATTATAAATGTCTTAATACTAACAAATACAACGTTATAATTAATAAATAAAGTTTATATATTATATTTATTTCAAACCAATGCAGTAGAAATTCGTGTGCTTCACAGCTGGAATAGGTTGATGACAAATCAAAATGGCCGACCGGAGTCTGCGCAGTGGAACGTCTAACCTTGACGAAATATTTGTTTCAATAAAGATGTCCTTTCTCCGTTTATTGGTCTCAGCAATTGTGTATAATGGTTCTGGAGTTAATTGAGCGTTACTGGTGTATTGTTTAATAGTTCACTTGGTGTAAATGTTTGTGGTTATGTCTATCTCACTTTGTCACATGTGTCGGAATTTGTTCGTCTGTAAAATTTATTGTAGTAGTGTTATTTTAAGTAATTAGGCGTGTGTGGTTCTGTTTATTGGTGATGCACTGTTCATTGTTTATTTCCATGGTTTCACAAATAAAAAACTCAAAATAAAAATTTATAAAAATTTTTACCGAACTCGGTTCATTTATAGTACGCCATTAGTTAAGGTTATTCCGAGCAAAAATCTCGTTTAAGTACTCGCTTCAACGGATAATAATGAACTGTTCTCATTTCCTTCGTCTCCTGAAAATCTTAGCCAATTTAATATATATTATACATTGTTTCAAATTATCTTAGCTTCTGATACATTTTATTCGAATACATTATACATGGAAAATATTTTCGTTATTAATTAACTGTATGAAATACTAAATACATATTCGGTTTCTTTATTCTATTTTGCTTATTTTGATACTAGTGAATATAGTTTTACAAAGTTTTCATTTAAAAAAGTTATATTTCTTTCATTTTGGAAAGTAGGTTCAAATATGTGTTTCCTGTTCTTTACCAGATAATAGCCATTTTCTCTGATATAATTATTATTATATTGAATCTGAAATTGATATAATTGTCTATTTTTACTTAATTTCTTGCAATTTAGTTTATTAATTATTGTTTTTAAATATAATTCATTTATCTATGACTCCTCCTCAGATAATGCTAGTTACTACATTCCACTTTTATTTATAATTTTACTTATCTTCTGACAATATCTTTATAAAGTATTAGTTACATTGTATTACTATATGGTGGGTTTATCTTACATAAATATTATCAGTTTAGTTGGTTTATAGGACTAGATTTGTCAATTATTATGTAGTCTAAATTTACTATCTGGCCTAGATTTTATCTGTTGCTATTTGCAAAGTTTTTAAATAATATAGTTAGTTTGTACCCTTTTCTGACCTTCTATTCTAATATAACTTATTAACAATTTGTTCCTTTACTATTATAACATTGAATATTGATTTTAAACAATTAAAATATAACACTTATTTACTATTAAATCTGGTACTTTGAATCATACCTTTTTTTGTGTACTGATTTTTTATACTTTGTGTACTCACAGTAACTTAATAAAAACATTTTACAATATAGGAATGGTATCTACACTCAGATATTGCATTCCTAATTTAAATTACTAACAAAATAACATTTTATAACTTCAATACTGCTTAATACTAAATCTTATTTATATAGTTAATATATGGAACTAGGAACATAACATTTTGTTTCCATTAAATGTTTAACATCTTCTTAAAACTATTTATTTACAGTCTTATCTGTACTTCCCAATTTTAGGGATGTATTCCCCGTCACTTTGTACTAAACACAAGCTATCTGTTTATATTATTCATTCTATGGAATGTTCTCATATAAATAGTGGCATTTTATTAGCAAGAGTATTCCTTGCTCCTTCACCATATTACTTGATTAACTATTATCATGATACTGTTTAAAAACACTTAAAATTATTTACTTGCACGGTAATTCATGTACCATCTCAAAGTTTATTTATTATAATTTAATAACTTGCACTTGTCCCTGGTTATTTCTTGATATTATCACTAGTCTTTTTATAGTTTTATAATATGAAATATTTAACCATGGGGGAACTTAAGATTTGTCTATATAAACTATACAATAACTTTTTTGGGTGCACTGCTACTTAACACTTTAAACACTTTTTGTTTTTATCAGTTTTACATGATTATATGGTTTGTTGGGGTGTTATACTTTCTTTTGTGACATTTTATTTATTTTTGGGGTTTTTGGTTTTCTCCCTATGGGGTTTCTATTGGGTATTGGTCGTGTTTCATTTCCTTTATTCTATTTGATCTTCACTGGTCTCTGATTATTTAGTATATTGTTTTATTTTAGATTTCTTCTTTCTTCATTCTTGGTTCTTCCGTACCATTTCGTTTTATACTCTTTTGTTTACTCTGGTCTGTTTACTTTGTCGGTTTACTTGGTCTGGGTATCTTTCTTGCCTGCTTCTATCCTACCTGGGTAATATTGTTATTTTAATTTTAGTTTTCTGGGTTTTTAATTTGTAGTACAATTATATTAGTTGCAGATTTTTTCTTTATGCTTACTTTTTCTTGTTATTATAATAATTTATAGTGCTTTTTAATTGATTTTCATTTGGATCTTTTTTGATATTCCATATACTTGAGTTTTATTAATGATCATCTGGTAATTGATTTATGTGGATTATCTGTCATGCTACAATATATATATATATTGTCACGACACAAATAGCCAACCCCGTACCAGAGATAAAAAATATATTTATAATTGGAAAAAAAATATACTTCTTATCAAATGAACTGATTGATTTTAATTAAAATATAAGGAATATGACACGACAATACAACGACTTTAACCCAACCCAAGTGATTGAGACAAAAACATAAACATAAAGAAGGGAACCACGGAACATACTTAGTAAAATGTAAATATTTTAAAGTGATTGAGGCAACAACCCAAACATAAAGAAGGGAACCACAAATAAACAACGAGAATGAGGAAATAATAAACCTAAGCCACAAGGAAACAAGTTTATGGGTTTAAATGACCCCAAAATGCCCAAAGGAACGGATGAAAAACCTAATATATTAAAGAAACAAGGAAAATGAAGAAGGAGGGAGACGAGCAAAAGTGAAAACCAAGAATGGTTCACCAACACAAGTAAAATAGCACTCAACAAGAGCATTGAAACCAAAACAAGGGTTATCAGGAGGAAGGAGAGATAACGGTTACTACCCATTAAAAAGGCAACCAGAAACCACAAATTAGAATTGTTATTAGTCAGTAAGTATTAGTTATTAAGTATTAATTGTCATTAGGATTAAGTCATGAAAGAGAAATAAGTATAGGGGTCACCCACTATCAAACCAATGATATAAACAGTGATATAGTGTAATAGTGTAGGTGTAAGAACCCCAAAGTGAAGTGTGACACTAGTGAAATTGTAATTAACAATAAGTGATTTACAAGTGAAGGTAAGTTGAAAGTTGGAAATAAACAGTGCATAAAAAGCTGATAAATAAGTAGTATTAAGAGTGAACTATAGTATAAGGGATAGAAAAACACTAGAAGTGATAATGACTTTTTATTTAAAAAGATGTTCAATAGAGTTAAGTTAATTATAGCCAGTAGTAAGTAAAAAGGGAGGATTCCAGAATAGAATAAATTGAAGGTGTTACCATGGAGGGAATATAAAAATTGTTTAGAGATTGAGAAGTCAAAAAACTAACAAAGATACCTAATTTATAAAGGACTATTATTAATTTAATAACAAGTGATGTTGTTTATCACAACACAGATAAAATGTGTTATAAACTAAAAAATTAGCAAATAAGGATAAGTTAGGAGTGAGTGATGATATTTCTTAATCAAAACAATAACTCTAATAACTTATAAAAAATTGTGTTCATGTTATTGTTATAAGAGGATATGGCTGAATGCAATGTGCAGTCCATAAACCTAATGTTATATTTTTAAGATTGAAATGAGGAAAGCAATATTGAATAATAAACAAAACACCTACAGACTCAAAACACAACACAACTAATAAAAATAACAAAGTAAGCCCAATAGGCTGAACCAAAATGTGATTTGAACGAAATAAGTAAATTATTATAATGGCTACTTAGGCCTAGAAAAAAAACATAACTGTCAGAACCAAACAAACAAAGATTATAACAAATTGAATCAGAATTTAGAAAATCTGAGGTGAAGGAATCACCAAGGATAAATTGTAGATCATTTATAACACAAAATATTGTAATAGGCATTATTATATAAAAAGAAATGTAATTAACAAGCATTAACATAATTGTAAAAACTTAAAATCTGAAAATACCCAAGCTTGTGGGGTATCAAAATAATCTATGAACGAGAATAAATACTATAGTGACAATATTTATTAACCAGGAAGGAAGATGGAGGAATAACAGTAATCAGAAGATATACGAAGGATTCGAAGTTTCGATAACAATACATCAACTCAAAATAAGCCTATTCGAAAAATACCGTTACTATGGAAACAGCGGTTGTTGACAGAAAATACCGTTAGAAATTAGTAGAGAAAAAAAAGGAAGTGAAGCGTCACCAAGCCATACAGATGCAGAAGTTCGGAAGAAAGTTTTTTCAGTGTAAATCATGAAAATAATAGTAAAAAGTTGCTGAAAACCAATCGTCAAAGAAGCAGATGACCACTACAACCAATATTACAAGACCCAAGACCTGAATAAACGGAAATTATCAATAAATAGAACGTCCAAACACAAGACGAAAGGACGCCACATTTTAATGAAGCCCAAAATCCAAGAAAACTGATTTTATGCAGCCAATTCCTATCTCGAACCAACTACAAAGGCCTATACACGTCGAATTGTTAAGTACTATCCAATTATTTATTTTCCACCAACCCTAATCACTTTAAATAATTTTGAAAGGTAAAATTACCACACTATAAAGATAATATTTCTCTTTCATAGAGTATTTAAGCAAATTAAAACATAATGAGGCTTTGTTAACATAAAATAACCTAAGAATTGAACACGAACTTACAGAACACTTTTACAACACAACACCACAGATTGTAACAGCACACTTTATCTTTCATGTACATTTAGATTAAGGTAATTTGTATTTTTTATTGTAACCATTGTAGTTCTTTAACTCATAGCCAAAAGAATCCACGGATTTTTGAAACCAAAACTGTAATAAGCCTAACGTAAACAGACGCTAGGTTAAATGGTTTCTAAATTAATTCGCCGCCCTGAAAATAAGATCTCATGTAATCAAACGATAATTATTTTGTTGTAATTGTAAATGTTTCCAGATATCACCATTAAAAAATATTCATTACAGGGAGTAACCAGCGTTATCATTTCATAGGGAGTGCTATATAATAATTACTTGTATTGAAGAATAAATCGTAGCAGTAAGCTAGTTGCCAGTTATTCGTCAGAAGCGACGATTGAGACGGCTGTGCGAGCGGGAACGATTTGAATACACCAACCCGCTATGCTGATAACTTGTTCAAATACAGTTTTTAGTTGTTTTGTAAAACGACTTGGCGCCACCCGGGATTATTACACCCCCTAAGAATAACAGGTAAGGTTACTGCCGTAATATACAGGTGATCAGAACTACGCTACGAACATCGCTAGCCACAAAAGTACTGTAACGACCCGGTGCGAGGCGAACGCACTAATCATCCAAACACATTATTTTTTATGTACACATTTTGCAGGTACGACACAGTTTGATTGTTACAATATATATATATATATATATATATATATATATATATATATATATATATAATTATTACCAAATAATACCCAAACAATGAGATTGTGCTTTGATTACTGACGGTATATATACCATTTGGAAAGATGGGATGTAGAAGAAAATAAAAGCTTAAATTGTGGCACAAATTTTATTTACAGGAAGTTTATTTACAAATTTAAGTTCAAATTCAAGTCAAATTTTGTCCAATTTTTCAATTTAAACCAATTTTTATACAATTCAAGTCATTTGTATTCAAGTTTTCCTCCTTTTCGATGGTCCGGGCTGAGCTGTTTCCTCCTCTTCTTCCTGCACGTTCTCTTCAACCATTTCAGCAGTATCATCATCTACGAGGTCGAAACACGATTCATCACCGTCGTCTACTTCCATTTCATGAATATTTTCGCAGTAAAGCCCACAGCAATGTTTGCACGCAGTTGAACAGTGCAGGCCGGATTTCCGACAGCTGTATGCTGCTGTGCAACCTTTTTTACAGGAACAAGATACAATCTTGAGCAGGAATTCTGGGGCAGCGTCTTTCATCATTGTGATGGGAA
Source organism: Magicicada septendecula (assembly GCA_034769895.1). Lineage (NCBI taxonomy): Eukaryota > Metazoa > Arthropoda > Insecta > Hemiptera > Cicadidae > Magicicada > Magicicada septendecula. The sequence continues at coordinate 50,206,086 of CM068374.1, read as the reverse complement.
GTAGACTGGAAGGACCTTTTCTCCATCCCCATTGCAGTGGATTCATCACTCGACCCAACCATGACTGCACTTGATGGTATGTGCGCATCGAGTGGAATGCTGCTGCATCTGTCGTTGGTGGCAGGCGTGCTAGGTTGAAAGCATTTTTTACAGTTGACTTTAAAAACATTCCATATCTCAGCTCATCCAGTGTTTCACAGGTCATTTGTCCATACAGTGCCAAGATGAGCTGCTCCCCAGCCTGTTCTATGACGTCTCGGGAGGCATTGGGTTCCGAGAATTTGGCTGCATGTTCTTGCAAAAGCGGTTGGTTTTGAATTAGTGTGCAGAATTTAGTTTTTCCATGGCCGAAAAATGTTGAGGTTGTATCACATCCTGTAAACGCATGGATGAAGAGGACATGTTTGGGATCAAATTTGAAGGAAGTGGTTGAATACCACAAACCTCCTTTTTTGCCTTTCCCTGGTTTGTGGAAGTACAAGTTCTTGTACGTGTTTCTAATGCCCGTTAGTAGAACGAGAACGTCGATGTCCTCACTGACAACTGCGACGCTTTCATATTTTGCTGTTAGGGAAATAGCTGCATCAACTATCACTCCATCCGCATCTTCTGTTGCCTGCTGAACTTCGATGCCTCCTTGTTTCAATGTTTGCAGCAACATACAAATTAAACAGTTTTTGTTATTTTCGTAGGCAAGAAACTTTTCCTGCGTCACTGCAACATTTGTTTCTTCATTGAAAATTATGTCTGCTGAAGTACCTCTCTGAAGTACCTCTTCGTTGCTCTCTGCTCAGCATCACTTGGGTAGCCATCAAATACAACTGTCATGTTGGATCCGTAGTGCTTCCTCAAGTAGGATTCATATTTTTGACATATGGATCTAAACTTATCATTCCGATTCCACACTAGTTTATGCAGGAAGTATCCTCCGTCCCAACAAAGCTTTTTATGTTGGGAGTCACGTCGTGAAGAGGTGTGAATGCTTCGTACAGAGATGATTTTGTTCCCTTACAGAGACCTTCTTCAGTAAACAAAGACGTGGGGTATGGAGCAAGTTCAAATGAGAAACAGTGTTTAAAATATTCTTCAGACTGTTTCACAACACACAGTCTGTGAAACAGTGTTAAAGGATTGATACAAGCTATCTTCTTGTTCCCTATCTTCAGAGCAGTGCAGGAAGCAAGTGAAATAACCTTATCTTTGCGTTTGAACGATACATTCTGAAAGTCCTGTCCAATAATTCTGGCTATTCCCATACTTCCAACTTCTAATGATAAATGACAGTTCACCTCCGCGTTCCCAATTAATCCACTGCTGATTGACATGATAACATCAGATTGTGGAAAGGGGGGATATTGTGACAGCCACTCAATACGTCACAGTATTCTTCAATCTTCTGACAAACGTTTTCCAGACTTGTCATCCCTGCAGTCCACTTTGTAAGCACTGAGTCTGAAAACCCATTCCCGTGAGTTAAACCACCAATGACTTTCATTGATTTCATTAATGTTTGCTCGATTGTCATATCAGATCATATGCCACTCCAAAATTTATCATTACGCCTGATGGTGAATGAGCCTTATTTGGTGAATTGATTGAATTCAAAAGGATTCATTTTCTCTTCCAATGTCATCATATCTTGCAGATAAAGGTGAGCACTTTTAGCATATAGAAAATGGCCCGCAGCATGGAAGTAAGGGAGCATTTTTTTAATGGTGTCTAAATGAAGAGTCCAGTTTCCCATTTGCTCTGCCTCAATGAACTGCTTCATTAGCATAACCATCTGAAAATATTGCACCCATAGTTTTGCGGTTGGACCTCTACTTGCAATGGTGTGAAGTGCTTCATCAAACTTAGAGATGACAGTATTATTTATTTCATTTTCATGGAAGTTGAGCACTGCTGATCTGTTTGGGACGAGCAACAATTCCTCCATTACAGGTTTTTCAACATCCGTGAATTCAATCTCCTCAAAGATGAAAGTTGACAATGCCATATGAACCAGCGTATGAGCTCTTACTGCTCGAGCATATGCATGCCCACACAAGAGTTTCTCCAAACTGTTTTCAGCATATATAGTGGAAAGGAGGTGTCTCAAGCCACTTCCTGCCATTATTACACCAATGCACCCCATGAACGACATGAGAAGATGGAACCCACCTAATCGAACAATGACATTTTTCAGATCACTGTCGCCACTGTTTAGTATATCCTGTGCCTTATAGTACAAGGGCTGATCAAAGGTTACAATGCACGTCTTTTGACCGTGTTCAACACATCTTTTGGAGGCTGTAAGGAGAGAAGTATATATTGTGTCGTACAAAGTTGGAGGATAGTTCAAGAATGGTAGACCCAATATTTTTGAACGAACAGAGGGTAGTTCATTTGTAACTTCTTCCATAAACCCACTCCACCCGGGCACATCACGTTTCATCCACTTCCCATAGAGCCACAGGATCTCACAGACAGAGAGAGTTACTTTCAAGTTCAATGGGTCATTGAGGTTGAGGTCCTTTATAATTATGGTGTTTAAGCCCACATTTTCTGTTTTGTGGTAGGTGTTCAATTCAGGTATACCTACTGTTGACAAAACTTCTCCTGATGAAAGCCTAGGTTGGCGATCAATGCTTCTTTCTGAATCTATAGCTGTGTGGGGAGTGACTGCCATGATTCCTCCCATAGAATGGAATGTGTTCAGTCCGTCAATGGTGCTGATATTGAAATCAGCGTTATCAAAAATGAACTGGATAAACGCATCACGGGTCAGCTTAGTTTGTTCAGGGCGCACAACAGAAGACATCTCAAGTAGGGCTGTTTCAGAATAGGACGCCATGAAGCTGATAGCACTGAGCATGTCCACAAGAAGTCTTGAGCCAAAGCTCTTATATATAAATGTACTGAGCCCTAGCAAAAGTGAGGAAAGAAACGACCGTGGTCTGACTGGTGCAATAACAGTGTGTGACAATGCCACACACTTTTTTTCCACTTATCCAGTGTCCCTCGTTTGTTTTTCAAAATCAAAGACTCGAAGAAATAGAGCAATGATGTAGGGATCACTGATTCGACATCCGACAAGAAATCATCAGGTATTGCGATGTCTCGTAGACCTGTGATCGGATATCCTCCCGAAGGATGTCTGCAGCAGCACGTACAATTCTGAGGTGCTCTTCTTGTGGATCTGAATGCCTGCTCTGATAGAAACTGTCACTCAGTATCTTATAGCCAGTATTTATAAAACAAACTACTGTCTGCTTGGCGCCCCTCTCAACTATCAGTACTTCTTCAAGAGTCGGGTTTTTACTGTCTTTTTATCTGGAACATGTTCACCCTGAATTTTTTCCATTAATTCCTCTAAAGTATACTGGCATACTGGAAAATAGATCATTTCCATTGCTCGGTCAACCTCACTGCGTGGATAGAATCCTATTTGTCCTCCTTTTACAGTGACTGGTCAGTAAAAGTCCCTTTGACAAAACCGGTGATACCAAGCATCTTTAGCTACCAGATCCTGATCATTGATACGTTTCACAACTTCGCTAGCCCAGTTGTCACCTCGTCTTTCAGCAGCCTGAATAACACTCTCTTTTAATTCCAACTTCATCACTTTGTGAATTGAATTTAATTTGTCAATGGGAAGTTTTCGTTGTTTTGCCAACCAATCATCTCCACTTTTCTCACCACAATAAAAGCAATTGTTTTTTAAATCGAATTGTTTCACAGTTGACCGAAGTGTTGACGATGTAGAGGGTTCAGGGCCTCTTTTGAGATACGCCAAAATCAATTTCGGGTTATTATAATTCTTTTGACAAGCACTGTGCACTTTCACTTCACTCAAATTATTCAAAAAACGACGATGGGTAGAAATTTTCCTTTGAATGGCGGAGTTTAATAGAGTTTTCACGCCTCTCTGTTGCACTGTAAGCACATCACCTTCCGCCTTTTGGCAGATGAAACACACCTCTCTCCGATCGAGAGAGCTCATCGTAAGCGAATTACACTGTAGATACGACACACAAGATAAGACTGCTACGAAATAACTGCCGAATCCTCTGGAATAATGGAGAGGGGCCGGGTGAGCAGAAAGCAAGATGACGTCAAAAGGGACCTGTGGAGAAGAAATTGAATTAATTTTTGTTTTCTGAAAATAAACTTCCTGTAAATAAAATTTGTGCCACAATTTAAGCTTTTATTTTCTTCTACATCTCATCTTTCCAAATGGTATACATACCGTCAGTAATCACAGCACAATCTCTTTGTTTGGGTATTATTTGGTAATAATTATATATATATATATATATATATATATATATATATATTACTATAATACTTATAACTATTTTACCTCAAGATGTATTTTTTTTCCTTTAGGGACATGTTTCGGGAGATCCTGTTCTCCCATCTTCAACCTTCGCCATCTTGCTTCTGAAGATGGGAGAACAGGATCTCCCGAAACATGTCCCTAAAGGAAAAAAAAAATACATCTTGAGGTAAAATAGTTATAAGAGAAGCAAGATGGCGAAGGTTGAAGATGGGAGAACAGGATCTCCCGAAACATGTCCCTAAAGGAAAAAAAAATACATCTTGAGGTAAAATAGTTATAAGTATTATAGTATTATATACATCAAGAAACGGACTGTAGCAGAAAGTGATTGAAATATATATATATAAAATATATGTGTGTGTATATATATATATATATATATATATATATATAGGTATATACGTACAAAATACATGTACATATAAATTAAATTTACAATAGACATTACTACATTCATTTATACAGGGGTTCCAGGTCATTTAGAGCGACAAAGTAGGTGAAAACCCAACTTTTCCGAAAAATGAGAAATTTTGCCGATTTTTGACGCACCGTAGCTCGCTTAGTTTTGAATTTAGGTAAACAACATTTCATATGAAACTTGTAGGAAATTTTGTCCTCTTTCAAAGTGAATATTGGATATTTTTTGCTAGGACGCTCCGGAAAGGAGTTATGGCTGAAAAACTGAAAAAAGTCCCAAAATTTTGAGGTTTTTTGACCACAGAAAGTTGCGCCGAGGGTGTCGGAGGTCGAAAACTTGGATTCTGCATTCTTTCACCTATATATACAAGATAAAAAAATTAATTCTTCTACCTGATCTGGGTCGAGGTAGACCCTCTTTTTACGACGCCATTACTGGACTAAAATGCAATTTAAATAAACTTTTTTTTAGAAATTGCATTTTTTTAAATTTTCTGATAACTATTCAGATAACTGGAGTTTGGATAAATGGAGTTCTACTGTATTTCATTTTGATTGCTGCCTAGAAGTGCCTAAGAAGACATATTCTTAGACCTAAATATTTGACATTTTAATTTCTTACAACTGTTGTTTCTAATCTTTGCCTTTGTCTTTTACTACCAGACACTTGTTTCTAATCTTTGGCTTTGTCTTTTACTACCAGACACTTTCTTTTTTGGATTTATTTATTTTACGTCTCAATTTAAAATATTTTCCCGCTAGTTTTAAGCATATAGTATACTACACAATTCATCTTTATCAATTACAGCTTGATCCTCAGTAAAATTCAACTGAATTGCCTTTTATTGGCAACTAGTATTCCTGTTCTACAGCATTTATGCCTCCATGATGTTTTCTTTCAGAAGAGTTCTTCTTTAATAAATGTAAATTTTTTGTTAATAAAACAAACGCTTACACAAAAACATCACAACGTCAGCTACAAAGTTACAGTTTAAAACCTCCAGCACATTCATAAAAACATTAACAAATCACTAATAGTGTGGCAACAGATACTCACTCTCTGGTCTCTGGTCATAAGCTCACTTGCAATCAGTGGTGGATTTTTTGCAGCCCTAGACAGTTTATTCCTGGAGGTCCCCTTTTGAAACAGGAAAATTGATTATCCCATTATAACACATTTTCAAAGCTTCAGTATCACTGAGACTTTGTTTTCATCTTTTACTTCAGTAAATAGTGCTTGATAATGATTTATTTAAAAATGCAGATTTATTAATTTATTGGAACACTTCTGTGAAACTTTACGCATGTCACTTGAAATAAATTAAGAACATCATAATAAAATTACAACATAAATTAACTAATAAGAAATTAATCATAAATTCACAGGTATGCATTTCCTTACTTAATACCATTTTATTTTTACAATGGATTTCAAGCGAATAATAAAACTAAAACAAAAATAGAATTATCACTGTTGCACATCGATCTGACGATGAGCTGAGAAGCTTGAAAGCGCTAATCGGAATAATTTTTCTATAGTGGTGTGCAACAGTGATAATTCTGTTTGTGATTATAACCACTAACACAACTTTCTTAATAAAACAAAAATGCTAATTCTTATTACACACTACAGAATTTTAATTGTATATGTAAGCTTATTGATTTTCTGTATTAAATAATTTCATTGGCCCTAAAAAATTCTCATGGCCTCCCCCCTCAGTGCAGCTGCCTAGTTGGAAATCCACCACTGTTTGCAGTGACTGTCTCAAGTTGTACATATATTGGGCAAACATGTGGAAACTTCTGCACATGTTACATTGAACACATTAAAGACATTATATCTAAATTCCAGTTTTGCCCAAACACAACACACATACACAGACATCAACACTCAACACAAATCCACGAATACTAAGTACTGTGAGAAAAAACCATATATAAATATGTAATTTTAAATGAGTAAACACATTTTCAATCAAATGCACTATTTGAATACATCAGTGCTACCCTACTTCAGAAGCAGTGTCACACTGATGATAAATGATATGAAACACATCTATCAGCAAAATATTCTACTTGTATGTTACTGCAATAGTGATAGATTTTTGTAGTATATTAAAATATACTCAAATACCAGTATACTTGTGTATATTAAAATTATTTTAAGCTATTATGCTACCTGAACTGCAGAACTCATTCAGTATTTTGGATGAAGTATTATTGGATACATTTTGATATTACATAATTTTTTTAATTATCAGACAAATTACAGAAATTGATCTACTATTTTCAGTTTAGTAAAGTAACAATTGTAGGACACTCATGCAGTAAATGCTAAAAATTACAAACAACTGGATTTGTTAAAATTCCATTTAGTCTGACACTAGGCTAGAATTTTACAATTTTTCAAAATTTTTGATTCCGTTTCTGAGCCCTGCAGTCAAAACATTTCCTAAACTCCATACTATATACATATTTTGGTTAAAATTATCTTTCATTTGATATCCCACAAGGAATTTGCAGTTTTATCAAACGTTTGCCACCACTTTTTGCACCCTATCATCCCAAAAATTTTAAATTGTCAAAAATTAACACTACATTCATACAGCATTGTAGTTAAATTTCATTTTAATTTGGTACGCCTGGTGAGGTTTTGCGATTTTAGCAAAATTTGCCCCCACTTTTTGGCCCCTGGCGTCACAAATTGTTGAAATTTCCAAATAAGACTTAAACATTCTAATCTGTTTTATGTGTATGAAAACGTAAGGTTAATTAAATTGCTTATCTTCATTTTCATCGATTTCTTCTTATTTTATTTCTTTTTATTTATATTTCGACTTATTTTTCTTCTTCTTCTTGTATTATTAATACACTTCTACGTCTTCTTATTTCTCTTTTATTTATCGTCGTCGTCATCATCATCATCATCATCATCATCATCACTATCACGATCATCATCTCCTTCTTCTTCTCCACTGAGGTGTTAGACAGTTCACCAGATTTATGTAACCATTCTCTTGATCTACCTTTGAGTACGTCTCTCTCTTTCCTTCTGTTTATAATTTTCAATAACTTTCGGCCAGTCTTGTTTCCTCCATCTGCTCTACACAGTTTCATTTGATTTTCTTTAATCCTATTCTGTTATTGATGTTGTAGACCAAGAGACACGTTTTACCCGCAAAAATATAGAAAACAACTTGTATGCATATTGCAATAAAACAGTATTGCAGTAAGAGTCATTTTAGAAATTACTGCCATTATACACTTTATGACGTTATAGACATGTTTTAAATTGATTTTGTTCAAATTTTGTAAAGTAGCTGTAAGTTTTGAAATAAGAGATGGGTAATTATGTGTTATATGTCAAAATGCCCATAAACTTATTCTGTGTCCATGTCTAAGACTGTTATTCGTGTTTTACTGAATAACTCTATAACAATTAACGTATCGAAATGAAACTTGCAAAGCGTATGGGTCATAAATAGCTCTACATTTTTTTATATGTCATAAACTCAAAACATATAATTCTAATATGTATTTTTTAACTGAATTCATTTTTCTGTACAAGCCTTATCTGCAGAAAAGTTATAAAACTTTTAGATAAAATCTATACAAGATTTTGCAGACTCTGGCATTGTCATACACGATTTCTTGCTATCGAGGTAGAAATCTATGACGTGTTCTAAATTTTAACCAATCAGGAGCTTCAATTTTCATTTGCGATTTGCGCTGGTAGAGGAAATTTCGCTCAGTTCACGTCTACAACTCGTTCTACTTATTCAAACATACTCTCTGTGCGAGTTCTTTGTGACAGTACACGTTTGCTATATAAGTGACGACCGTCCTAGATTTTAGCTACGAGTTACCCGTAAGCTAACACAAGGGTTATTAGAGCGTAGAGCAAAGAATTTGAAATCTATTAGTGATAATTCGCGCTAGTCAAGATTTTTCCGCTTAGGGCAATTGTACTCGCTTGGAGTACAACTATATGAACGCGTGAAGACTTTAAGATAGCCGGAAGGTGTAAGCTAAATACACCGCATTTAAATAATAACCAGTAACTCACTTATCGAACCTGAGATTGTAAACAAAATAAAACCATATCGCAGATAAACGACGTGCGTGAGTGAATCGCTGGTGTCAGCGTCAGCGGAGCCAGCGGACAACGATAACACCGCAGCTTCCAGCCGGACCAAGAAGGAATTCTTCAGTCAAGTAACATAGACGATTGTTCAGATAAACATTCATTTGAGTTTAAAGACAATATAGGCTATAACTAATAGATACTTTATGTAGAGAATTTACAGACTAGATTTAAATTTGTTTTAGTTTAATAAATTCCTATCTCCAGATAAGAGACTCTGTTATATATTATTAGTTCTAATACACATCTGTGCATCCTTAATTTGATTCGTTGCAATATATTCACTTATATTTATAATATTAAATATTATTGTTATAATATTTTGTTTATTGCAAGTTTGCAATGTTGCAACGAAAGAGACTAATTTAAAAATATTAAAATCTCATAGCGCAAACGCTTACGCTACCTTAAACTTGCGAACAGTGGACCGCCTCTGCACGTAGGCGTGGAAATTTTTGTACACAGCGATGTTGGCAAAGTTGACGCACTCGACGTATACAAAGTCGGTCTTGGGTCTGTCGTAGCCCGACATCTGTATCTGCGGTCCGTACTCGATGTTGAAGTCATCGTTAGGCACTCTGGTGATCTCTTGGTAGTAACACTGAAGGCTGTCGGCGGACGGATCGTAGCCCGCTTCCACTAGGCCGGACTTGTTGAACATCAGCAGGCCGTCGTCATCTATGTACGTCAGAATCTTCTGACGACCGAAGCACCTGTTGGAAAGTTAATTCAATGGAGTAAGTTTGTTTAAACATATTATTTAAGACGCCGCGAAAGAAATAAATGCCATGCAAAGGGAAAAAATGAAGGACGTAAGGGCGGCAAGTGTTAAATATTTTTTCATTACTTCGTGTAAAAAAGTTATTTCCGTGGTCACACGATACAATATGTGACTTCATCTGTTTTGGTTCTCGTTGATCTTTGCCCAATCTTTTTTATATTTACTTTCGGTTCACAACAAACAAAATACACATAGTTTTGTTAAACTTGCCTGATCGGTTGGGCAACGCTGATGTGTTCCAGTATGGAGGGATGAAACGGGTGCAGTATGGGGAACTGGCAGGTGACGTCAGGATTCCTATCGTCTTCGTAGTAATTCTGTAACACACCACACACAGACACCGTCAGTTACCTCTGTTGATATTAAACAAAGATGAGTTAGTCAAGTTAACAATGGGGTAGTCTACCACTTCATAAGAGGTAGCCTACCAACTTCAAATAGCGACAACCAAAACAATAAACAAGAGAAAAATGGCCGCCTTTTCACAGAGCCGGGACACTGCTAGGGCTCCTAGCGGCTTAAAGCAGTACTAAAGAGTGCTTGCTTTTTGCGTCTCTGAGAGCCAGGTGCTGTGCTGTTTAGCATTCTATATACGTAGGTAAGTAGGTACCAGCAAGCCACTCTTACTTGTAGTGCTCTTCATACTCGTAGGTTAGATTGTCATAAGTCTAAGTATTTCTGACTGTGGCCTCATATAATAGAAGGCTACATAATGAAAGCGTAGCCTAGTTATGAAATCCGAAATAAATGCTAAGATTTATGAAATTATGGCCACCTCATAGTTAGTGCAACGAAGCATTTTTTAAAGTGATTGCCTTGGGGGCGGAGTGGTCAGTCAGCTGTTAAAACAGCGCACAGAACTGAAAGCGAAGTGATGTTAATGACTTTGATCAAATCAAATCATCAATATCATTTTGACTGGAAGACAGGTGACAAATGCGCCGCCGATTTTCGAAGGATGAGAGATAAGAAGGCATGTGAAACATGTTTTTGGTGACAACAGTAATGTTGGTTACATAATCATTTATTTACTTTTGCCTGATTTTCTTTGACAAGCACTGCTTCCGTTGTTTGCTCTGAGATTCGCCTCTGGACCAAGTCTAGAGGAATGCTCCTGTAATAACTTGTAACGCCTGTCCGATACTCAGAAGCTAGTCTGATCAACAGTATATTAACTGTGCCCCAAACAATCGTATTTCTATATTTGTCTGTATTCGTAGCTCTGCACCAAATCTCTGAGCCATGGAGTACTACTCACTGTACAACACCATTTAACATCTTTTTTCGCTGTTGGATCCATTAATAATCGGTATCAACCCGTTTTTCAGCTTTATTAGTAACAATTGTTACATGTCTGCCAGAGGTGCCGTGCTGAACTCATATTATACCCAAATATATGATTTCTATTTTCCGGGACAATCGTGTGCCCATTAATTTTAAATACTACATCATTTATCTTCCTCTTCTCTCTCATAAGGTCTCTGTCTTATCCTGAGTGGGCATTAAATTATGTTTTACTAATTACAATCTTATTATTCCCATATTTTCATCCGCACATCTCACAAGTGTCGTGTCCGCCTTATCATCAGCAGAAATAATAATTAGAGAGCTGATCATCCGCATAATCAATCCGAGTGGGATCCTCCATTAAATCTAAACAGAATAGGGTGGGTCTCCCTTAAATTTCCATAGGGTGGGTCCAAGGACCGATCTCGTGGTACTCGAGCACTCTCGATCTTTCCGAATGTTACCACTCTGTTTTTAGAGGTAGCTGCTAATTATGTTTATCAGACACTTTCAGATATCTCTCTGCTCTAACTTTCTCCTGATAATGGTAGTGCGATTTGTAGCGTTAAGTGCATTTTTAACATTTAATATGATAGAATTAAATGTTACACAGCCCTTTCCCAAATATTTTCAACTAACTTTAAAGCATGTATCGTCAATCATCCCTTTCGAAAACCAAATTGGTTCGCATGTACCTGCTTTGTATGTAATAATTTCTTGATGTCAGCAGCAGCCTCTTCTTTTCCACTAAAGCCGTTTTTGCTATCATCTGCTATCCTAGGTGTAAACACCACCTGCCTACCTTCAATCCTCTACACGAGAAACGTTCTCGGCTCAACGTGAAACGGTTTTGTTGGAGCACTGTGAAACTTTGTTACTGACCGAAGGAAATGTACGAGGATTGTTCAATAGAAACACGTTTGATCTGTGCAGCCGTGACTTCGTCGCCATGGCAACGAAATTCGTTTGTTTATATTGTATGTTTAAGTACTAGTGACGCGTCTGTCAAAAATATTTGCAGTTTGCTCTTTTCTAAGCGTTGTGGCTGGGTTGAGAAATGGCATCTACGATAGAAAATCCGTCCAAAGATAATCTGCGTGCCGTTTTTCAGTTTTTGGCCCCTGAGGGGCGTCAGTCGATGGAAATTTATACGAGAATGGAAGCTGTATATGGTGACTATAGTTATTCTCATACGGCAGTGGTTGAATGGTGCAATACGTTTCGACAAGGAAGAGAATCCACTAAAGATTTGGCCCGTTCCGGACCTGGACGTGTTGCAGCGTCAGATGAAAATGTGAGACAGCTGGAAACTGCTTTACGCGCAAATAGGCGTATCAAAGTTAGAGAACTTTCTCAAATGTTGAGCATCAGCGTGGGAACTGTTCATTCCATCATTCATAGTCTTGGCTATCACAAAGTTGCTGCTAAGTGGATTCCACGACTGTTTACTGATGAGCAGAAAAATTTGCGTTCGGCCTAATCATTACCAGCATTTGATGCGCTATCAACAACAAGGTAATGCCTTTGTACACCAAATTGTTGCTGGTGATGAGTCTTGGTGTTATCACTATGAACCAGAATCCAAATGTTAGAGTATGCAGTGGAAGCATGCATAAACTCCGAAGGCGAAAATATGTCGGTCCCAACCTTTGGCAGGAAAAGTAATGGTGGCGGTATTTTTTGATTATCAGGGTGTGCTGCTCTTAGATTTCAAAGAACCTGGTGTCATCATCAACGCCAAGCGATATGCAGACAGCTTAAAACGCTAACAGGTCAGCATCAAAAATAAACCTCCCGGGAAGCTCACAAATGGTGTCATTCTTCTGCATGATAATGGTCGACCCTATGTAGCCCAGACGAATCAAGATCTGCTTGGTCGTATGAAGTGGAAAGTCTTACAACATCCACCTTACAGTCCCGACTTGTCCCCGTGCGATTATCATTTTTTCGGCCCATTAAAGAAATCACTAAAAGGACGGAACACAGTAGGGCCAAAAACCTAAAAGCTGGCCAAAAGTCGAAAAATAAAGTTACTATTTAGGTCCTTTGAATTATAAGGTTGGTTACAGTAACAGTCCAAGATTCAACGTGTACAGGTGAATGGTCGAAAAAACTCTCACTAACCCTGAAAAAAAAAAAAAATTGTAAAGAGACCTTTTCGCGAAGAGCACGTTCAGCACGCAGTGGTGAGTCGATACTGCGTCTCTGTTAAAAGTCCGATTTTAATTCTGAAAAATGGAATCATTAGCTAAAAGTAAGTAGACATCACATGCGTTCAGGGCAGTGGCGGCGATAAGGCCCCCGCAGACCCCGCGGCGCGGGGGGGCCCCAGTTGGCCCAGTCATGGGACATAACTTGTAACATGAAAAATAAGCGTAAACGAGTTGTAAAACGCTTCTTTGTTGAATTATCAGTTGACCATAGAATTGACGACCCAGTGAAATCATTTGAAGTAAAAGTTTTCAATGCAACACTAGATATTGTAATAGCTCAGCTACAAATGAGATTCGAAGGATTGCATTGCATTGATGATAGGTTTTCATTCCTGACGCCTCAGAATTTAGTAAACTTCTCACAAGAGACAATAGTGGAGAAAAGTAAGGCTCTGGTAAATGTGTATCCTGGTGACCTTTCCACATCACTGCCTGACCAAGTAATATGCTTCAAAGCTCTGATGGCCAAAGAAATTGTACACAAGAAAAGAATTCGAGAAATGATGAATTTACTGGTTGAAGAAAACAGCTGCCTTATGAGTTGCCTCCCAGACTTAACTACAGCTTTGCAGCTTTATTTAACCATACCTGTCACAACAGCTACAGCGGAAAGAAGCTTTTCAAAACTTAAATTAATTAAATTAAGTCATACTTAAGAAGTACCATGGCCCAAACTCGGTTGAGTGACTTGGCACTGTTAAGCATTGAGCATGTGAGATACAGAAAACTAATATCAACGAAGTGGTTGAAAAGTTCTTAGCTATTAAAAACAGAAGACTAGGCTTAGGAAAACAGTGAACTTTGGTTGATCCTCATCTGTAAATATTGTACATTACTTGAGTTCGAGTGTTATTGAATTGGATTAGACTTAAGGAGAACTTGTATAGAGTATATTCAAGAATTTTACAAATTCAGTTACAAACTAATTTAAATGTTTGAAAAAAGCTAGAATGTTACTTTGATATTCGTTTTTAAATAATAAATTTTTACCACTCTGTGTGCGGTACTGTTTCATAGTCTGAATATAGATCTTTGACGTAAAAATAAATCATTCTTTTTATTTTGGTTTTTTTATAGTTTGTATAGAACTTTGTCTATTTAGCAACAATGAATTTTAAGAGTTTGTACACGTGTAAAACGTCCTTTGCAAATTGCAAACGCTTTGTGATAGACGAGAAAGTATTCACAAACCATTGTTGTGAAACACACGTAAATAGAAACTCATTTGAGTGTTTTTCCCTATTACGTATACAAAATTTAACCATTTTTATAGGGCCCCCTAATTAGTTTCGCGGGGGGCCCCCGTTTCGTTAGCGCCGCCACTGGTTCAGGGCGTATATAAGGGAGGGCTGAGGGGGCTTCAGCCTCCCCCCCGAAAAAAATAAGCCAATAAAAAAAATTAAGAAAGTGTTGTTTTGGTAAGAGCATAAAATAATTGTAAATTTGGTTGTACCATAATCTTATCTTATTGGCTAAGTTATAAACCATATTAAAATTGAAATGGTTTCACACTACAATGAAGGAATTGCTTTAATCAAAACAAAACAAATGATTTCTTCGTTATTGCTGAATTTCGTAATAGAATAGTACACGGAAAACCCGGATCACTGTAAATACAAGTGAGCCCTCTCGCGGTAAGAAACAAGGAACGTGTCGGCGACGTTTCTAGTGCTATCACCGATTTTTTCGGTGAATTCAGCTATCGGCACTGAACATAAACACGAATATTACGTAGCGCCCGGCTCAAACACATTTCGTGTATATGTTTGCATTCAGAAGGCAGAACAATTGCATTCCTTGAGCGGAGCTCGTGGCGTGGGCGTCAGACAAGGGGGGGGTGGAAGGAAGCGTCCGTCCACGCATGCGCGTCTCGCTCACTGTCTTGCCTTCCAGTTCTCCCTCCCAGGGCCGTCCCTAGGGTGGGGCAAGCTGCCCCGGGCGCCGCGTCAGGGGGGGGGGGCGCCACGAGTCGGAGAAATTTGTATTTCGCATATATCGTCGTTATGCCGTATAATATACTGGCTTGTAATAGTACCAGTACCAAACGCTTCCAAAAGCTTCCAATTACTAGAATCGAATGTTAATCTCTGCTGCCCGCCGCGGTCCCCACTACGTTTTCACGACGCTTCGTCTATTCACGCCCCGCGGCCGATTTTACACTGTTTTCTTTGTGAAATTTTGGTAGGTTGACAGCTGACAGTAAAATCACTAGAACAGCTAAGTGAAGACTCAAATGACGCTACAATATCATCAGAAGGAAAGTCTTTGCAGATTCACATGGAAGACTTTTCTTTTCTGGTGTGCTTAGTCATATGGCACGATTTACTGTTTCAAATAAACATCGTGAGCAAAACACTCCAGAACAAAAGTGCTGACATTGCTTTGGCCACAAACCAGTTAAAGGCTTGCACGGATTTTGTAAAGCAGTTCCGAGAAAGTGGATTGAATGATTCTATAGCAAAAGCAAAAGAAATAGCCAAAGACCTTGACATTGATTCTACATTTCAGACAAAACGACCAAGGATGAAGAAAAACATGTTTTCCTATGAAAGTAAAGATGAATACAACCCAACCCCTGAGGATATGTTTAAAAGAGATGGTTTTTTGCCACTGGTAGACACAATGCTGACGTCTTTAAAAGATAGGATGGATAAGTTTTCTATCCACAAATCAAAATGGGGATTTTTATTTGATTTGAAGCATTTGCCAGAAAAGAAAGAACTTGAAGAACTTTGCATCAGGTTGCAAGATCACCTTACTGTAAATAACGTTTCTGACATAAATGGCAAGGACCTTTACAATGAACTTTCACATGTAAACGCTCTGACAAACGAAACCCCAAATGAAAAGCAAATGTCTCCTCTGGAAGCCTTAAGAATTATAAAGAAAACTGATCGAAGAGACCTATTCACTAACCTGTGGATTTCCCTCCGTATTCTCCTCTCTATTCCAGTTTCAGTGGCAACCTGTGAGCGTAGCTTCAGCAAATTAAAACTAATAAAAACTTACTTGCGTTCATGAATGATGCAAGAAAGATTATCCTCGCTCGCAATACTTGCCATCGAGAATGAAGTCACCAAACAACTCAGCATGGATGACATTATTGCCAATTTTGCAAAAATGAAAGCAAGAAGAATTCCAATTTAAAGTATATAGCAATACTAGCAAAGGCGGACCCGTAATATTGTTCTCGTACTAATTTAAAATGCTTTGATTTAATCTCCATTTTGAATGTAATTTTGTTTTAAAGTGCAATTTGACACGTAACACAATATACTATATCTTTGAAGCCCTTTCTGTGTATATAGGCCTACTCAATAATTAACAAATTATAAAAAACTCAATTTCTTTACTTTTAGCTATAAATAATTAAATACAATCACGTTCTATGAAATATCTTTTATTGTTTCTGTTCTTATTTACCTAACATTCATGACTACTAGTCAGTATATTTTTATAAAAACCAGTCTAGATTGGCATGGTCAGGACACAGACAAGAGAACTTCTCTTCTCTGTGGTCAGGACGATTTCAACCGCGGCGGGAGGGGGGCGCCCAACGTAAGCTTGCCCCGTGCGCCTAGACCCCCTAGGGACGGCCCTGCGAGTCCCTCCTCCTGTCTTCCTCGTGACTCCACGTGAGCAACAACAGTGCTTAAGTGTTAACACATTTTATTAAATAAGGGTTGTTAGTGGTTACTTTAATAGGTAATTATGAAGCAACAGGCTTCTATTGAAAGTTTTTTTTCTAAAAAGACGTGTTCATCTTCTACAAACACCGCAGTGAAGTGCGTGATGATTCCATTGCAACAATGTCATCAGAGGGAAATGTTTGTTTTGACGCTAGTTCTGTTCAGCCCCTTCCCCTTGGTCATTCATCGTACGAAGGCAGTAGTGGTACAACTGGTACAAGTAAGTGTAGCATAAGCATACCGGTACCAACTTTAAATCAACTCAGGCCTAATGATATTGGACATCTAACTTTGGACGGAGTAAAAAACTTTAGTAATGAGGAGCGTGTTTCCTTCATTGACAATGTCTGGATGACAAGTTCTAATTATGTATTCCCTAAAGTACGTGATCAAGCCAACAAATTTTACAGATCTTTCCAGTTAAAATGGTTGAATGATTTTAATTGGTTGGCGTACTCAGAAGAAAAAGAGGGCTCTTATTGTAAGTTTTGTGTTTTAACTAGTAAAGATGTTGGAGGAAAAGGGAGTCACCAGGCTTTGGGTGCTCTAGTCACTAAACCATTCAAAAACTTAAAAAAAGCCAAAGAGGTGTTCAGTGAACATCAAAACTCAAAGTACCACAGAGAAGTGTTTTGACTTTTGATCATTTGAGATTACTAGTAAAAAAAAAACTGACACCGTTATTAATCAAATCGATGAGCAAAGAAAAAAAGAGTGTGAAAAAAATAGAAACAAACTCATTCCTATCATTCAAACAGTTGGACTTTGTGGCCACCAACAGTTACCTATGAGAGGTAAACATGATTCTTTAAAAATTGACCTTGATGAACCGATTAGTAATGATGGAAATTTCCGTGCCTTGCTAAGGTATAGGGCAAACAGTGGAGATTTACATTTAAGAGATCACTTGTTAACAAGTGGCGGAAAAAGCATGTATACCAGCTCAGTTAAACAAAATGAAATAATAAACGTGTTTGGTGAATTAATTAAGAAAGAAATCGTTACCAAAGTTAGAAAATCTATCTTTTATTCAGTATTAGCAGACGAAACTACACTGACATCAGTCAAATTGAACAGTTTTCCCTAAGTGTAAGATATATAGACACAGAAACCATCAGTATGAGGGAAGATTTTCTCTGCTTTGTACCCGTATTTGATGTCATGGCGCTGGTTTGGCGCATACTTTAGTGGAAAACCTAACAGCCTTGGGTTTGGACTTGGCTAAATTGAGAGGACAAGGGTATGACGGTGCGTCTACCATGAGCGGCGAATTCAGGGGAGTACAGGCTTATGTTCAAGAAAAAGTGCCTTCAGCTGTCTACACTCATTGTGCCTCACACTCTCTAAATCTATGCCTGTCTGATGCGAGTAAAGTCTCATTTGTTAGAAATTGTATGGGGGTGATTAAAGAAGTGAATGCATTTTTCCATATGTCAGCCAAAAGAACAGAAATTTTAAAATGTAAAATAGCAGCATGTTGCCAGAGTGATTATAAGAAGAGAAAACTAATATCTTTGTGTGAAACCCGATGGATGCAACGCCATGATTCAGATTTAATGTTTAAAGAGATTCTAGAACCAATTATCTTGGCCCTTTTGATACTGAGAATGAATCTTTTTCAAGGGAAGCAGCTGCAAAGGCTCATGGTTTGAGTAATTCAATATGCCAATTCCAATTTATTGTCAGTTTGTTCGTGTTGAGCGATATGCTATCTATAACTATAAATTTATCGGAGACACTACAAAAGAAAGAAATTGATCTTTCAAAAGCTGTTAAGAAGATTTCTGCTATTTTAGAAAATGTTTCTTTAAAGAGAAGTAGTGCCAATGAACATTTTGCTGAAATATACAAAGAGGCAAAAATATTTTCCGATAAAATAAAAAGTTCCTGAAGACGTCCCTAGAACATGTAAACTGCAGGTAGGCCGTTCTAATATAACTTACTCTTCCGCAGAAGAGTATTACCGACGTTCTATCTACGTGCCGATGATTTTTCCTCCTCCCTTAAAGAGCGGTTTGAATCACACCAAGAAACAGTTGCGTCATTACAATGTGTCTTGCCCGAGTTTTGTGTCTTAAATGATTTTGAGTCTTTAGAACCAGCTTTTCACTTTTATGAAGCAGATTTATCACCCAAGAAATTGTAAAGAGTGAGTATGCTCTTTGGAAAAATAAATGGAGTCAAGAAAGTGAGGATCTACCTAAAACAGCAGTTTGTGCTCTTGTAAAATGCGACAAAGACTTTTTTCCTAACTTGTACATTCTTTTAAAGATTTTAGCTGTATTGCCTGTTTCCGTTGCTACTGCAGAAAAAGTTTCTTCAGCCTTAGAAGATTAAAGACATATTTGAGGAATACTACATCAGAAAACAGATTAAATGGTCTGGCACTACTTTCCATTCATCGTGACATTTATATTAGCGATGAAAAAGTTATAGACAAATTTGCAAGCCTTCCAAGAAAACTTGATTTTGTTCTTTAGTTGTTTTAATCTATAACGTAAGTTTTTTGAATATGTTAAGTTGTGTATCCATCTAATTTGGACTTGGTTTAACAGGACACTAAATAATATATATATATAATAATAATAATAACATTTTATTATGTAGTATACTCAGGTACAATACAAAATACACTGTATTCCACTGTACTTTTGAGAAATAAACTATAAATTTGTAAAAAATTCAACTGTTTACCTTTCTGCTTAATAAATTGACAAGTATTTAGATATTTGCCATTCATACTCCATAGGCTATAATAGAAAAATTCATTAAGTATAAAATTTTATTTAAGTGTTGTATTTTACAGCTTTGTTTGTATTGCCACTAATTGTAGGCTATATAAACTTAGAATTTTACAATTAACTCTTATCTAAAATAATTACACAAAGTTATATGCTCTTAGGGCATAAAAGCTAAGATATTGGTTGATATTTCTGGGTATTTTGTGGTGACAATCCCCTGAGAATACTCACAATTTTCCAGGATAGCCACCCCCCCAAATTTTTTTCTATATACGCCCCTGCATACGTTTCATGAAAGTTACCTAAAAATAAGCAAAGTGATATTTGCAAATGCTTGGCGCGTAAAAAGAATTACATAACTTATGCAGAAAACATGTTTATAATAACAAAAAAGTAATATAATCAAGTAGAGTTGGATGGAAAAACTTATTTTAATGTGAAGCTTATACTATTTAGTAACGAACAAAACTAATGACAAGTAGCTTAAAGTAGCACAATACATATATAACGTTAATTAGTTTAACACTATGTTACTCGCATGGCACCAACAACACGATAAGGCTCTCGTGAAACTCACTTTTACCTGCTATGTCTTTTGAAATATAAAGGTTTTTGCAGTAAAATATTTATATTATCTTTTAACAATACTCGCAGAACTTAGAAAATTAAATTTATATTCTGCAATCTTCACGAAAAAGTAAACTGTCGTGAAGCATATCGTTTTCCGTATGTAAGTGCAAAAGATATAGAACATCTCGACTGGCTTAAAACGTGGCGATTTGCTTACGTAGAAAGAACCTGTCTCTAGTTTTAGGCACTCAGAAGTCGTAGCAGGTGCATGAGACAAGTGTAGTCGAACGTGCGCAATGCGTTGTGACGCTCTATAGCGCGCCTATTTGAGGCTTATTAGACAAAGCGCAAAATTTATTTTGCAAAGCCGCCTTTAATTTTTTAACGAAACGCTTTCTTCGGAAAACCCCCAGACGTACAAAATGTGTAAGAGAAAAAAAATTAACAATTTCTTATTAATAATTTTTTTAAAAAAAAACGTGCTTTTTGAATTAGTTGGTGAAAGAACGAAAATTGTGATTAGGGATTTTGCGAAAATCAGTAAGATATTTTGGTCAAAAAACTCGAGTTTTATTTCTTTTGTTGCAAAATATTGTATGGAGTATCTGATTTAATTTGATATTGAAAAGTTCTGTTTCATTTTTTATAACCTCAACTTATTTTCATAGATTAGGCCTAGTAAAATTTAAATAGATAAAAATGTAATTTTTTTCAACATTTGTATTCCTTGAATATAATACAATAAATATTTCTCAAGTAATTTCTTAATACTTTTTAAAATAAATATTTAATCAGAATTAATGCTGAATAAATCATTTAATTATAATATTTTATATAAATATGTCAATAGTTAGGAGGATTTTTGAGTTACAGTGATTTTCTTCATTAACTTAGAGAATATTTTGTGCAATCATTTTTTCTAAAATACACCATCGCATTCTTTCATACAATAATACTATTTCTTTTTCTTTACTACTACATTTACTTTGAAATAGGCTACTTATCTAACTCGCGTAAGTCTATGTTCAATTACAATATTAATTATTAAACAATAATTATACATTCTCCCTTATAAATTATCTTAATTTTAAATTTTAAATATTTAATAATTAATTTTAAATATATTTGCATTATTAATCAATATCTGTGTATATTCTGTGCCTCAAAGAATAAACTTTTAAAATAACAGTGACATTATATATTTTTAATTAATCACCTTAAAAACATTTTTTTAAATTAATTTAATTAACCTTTGACCAACATTTCTTTCTTAACTGTGTTTTTCTAAAACAATTTTTTAATCATATAATTTTTTCATTTGGGAATTTAAGTCGTAATCAGCGATAATCAGAAACGACAAATTTGATTTTATTAATATTAAATTTTTTAATTTTCCGGCCGCCAGATATCCGAATACATAAATTGGAAGACGTACTTTCACGTATGTTAGTACATTCAGACTCATTTGTTTCAAGCCCACGGAATATTCCTAAAAAAAAAAAAAGCCTATCAATCGAAGCAGTGGCCTTGCTACTTCCACAAGAAATTCCAGGTGTTATTGATGTTTGTTCGTCATCTGTATCCTCAACGGAGAACGACTACGATGATTCTACTGACGATGAAGAGTAGCGTAAAATTATAAATATTTAAAAAATGACATTTTATATTTGTAATTTTTAATCATTCAAAATAAATATTTTTTACATTGATTTGAATTTTTAGTATTTAGTGACCCCAAAAACCAATAAACAATTCATTTTTCCAATTTTGTCTGCCATGTTGTTTTTTGAAATTTGGATTTCGGATTCGGAATCAGCGACCAAAAAAACCTATAAGTACCAAATTCTAGATCGATTTATAAATGTCTTCATATTTTGGCCAGCTTTTTGGCATTCGGCCCCACTGTGCGGCGGTTCAAATCGGACGCTGAGGTAGAGTTTGCTGTTAGTGAATGGTTTCGCAAACAGCCGCAAGAATTTTACCAGCAGGGAATCTACAGATTAGTGCAACAGTGGGACTTATCCCTTAATGTTAATGGAGACTTCTTTTAAAATCGTTGAATAAAAAATGCTTTACAGCCTCTAAACGTGTTTCTGTTGAACAATCCTCGTAGAAAGTATCACGACAACGAAACACGGGTAACGTACGAGTTCAGATAACAAAACTAGAAATAGATTTCTTGCGGCAACATTTAACCTCGTTCTATGGAATATTATTTAATTCGATTGTTGCCGGTTAGCTGTAGTTTCGCGAGTTATCTCTGTTTGATAACACTAATCGCATACGTTAATCACATTATACGTTATCAGTACTACGAGCCGCGACACTGGTACTTTGAACCAAACAATACTGATTATGTCTTCCGTGTTTACTTAATAAATAAATACTTAATTGTGAAAACAGAGTATAATTCAATGGGAAAAACAGCCTTACTGTGAGAGTTGAAACTGAGACGCGTGTCAACATGAAGCGTATTTACGGGGGGGGGGGCCGCACCCTCCCCCAGAGGGTTGAAAAAATTGGCAAGAAATTTTGTTAGTATAGGCTACTAATTTTTTAGATTTTTAAATTATTTTTTCACCTGTGTACGTTAATGTAGTAGTAAGTCTTTTCCAAGTATACAAACAGACTTAGAACACAGAATTTGCGTATACGTTTGAAATATGAAATATGGGAAAATCATTCAGTGATGTCGGAAGAAGCAAATTACATGGCCAAAAAAATCAAGGCGAATTAAATTCTAAAATATTTTCAAACTGTGTATATTTTTCGTGGATAAAACTTTCTTGGTTTACTAAATATAATTAAATCACTACCGACTCGGAACACAATGTTTTTTATGGGTAAAAACGTGAAAGTTTACCTTATAGCGTGAACCAGTTTTCGCTTATTATAAGCTTCGTCAGAGGTTGCCATTAGGAGCGCTTTCCGTCTTGTTCTTGGCGACGGTGTCGACTTTTGAAGGATCGATGTTGTGTGTGTGGGGTATGATATGTTCGAATAATGCGTGTGATTTGAATTGTTTCTGTTCGTTTAGGATGTCGTTTTTATGTGTGTTTGTATATTTCCAATTGTTCAAGAGTGTCTAGTTTTCGGTCATCGACTTTATCGTGTTTATGTCGATGTTTTTGTATGTGTGGTTTGGTTCAATGAGGTGGTTTGTAAAGGTGGATTCGGTAGTGGAGTGTAATGCCTTTGTGTGTTCAATGTAATTAATATAATAAATGTGTTCAATGTTGTTTGGCGCCCTGTATGGCCTATGTAGAATTTGTTGGAATCTGAGCAATTTAGTTTGTAAACACCAGGTAGATCGAATTTGTTATGTGGTTTGTGTGTGTTTTGATACTGTGTGTTCTGTTTTGTTTGTAGTTTTGTATGTGATTCTGTACCCTGCTTTTATACAGAATAAAAGTTGGACACCTCATGGACAACGAAATCCAAGAATTTCTTGGTTTACAAGTTGTAAATTAAAACTGTAGTTATCATTTTTAAATGTAAAATGTCAATAAGTATCTTGTAAAGAATGTTTCAGTAGCACTTATTTTTATAATGTGGTTACCGTTTACTTGTGATATGGGATTGATTTCATGACGTTGTCACACGTTTTTCAGCCATTCTGAAGATTTAATACTGATTATTCTTAACATGTTTTTCTTTTATATGAAGCCGATACAACCGCACCCCCTCCCCAGGCCAAAGTCTAGATACGCCACTGGTGTAAACTGAACGATATTCTTTCACGACGCAATTAGAAATGTGTTTTCGAAGACGTCCGACAATAATATCGAGGGTGCAGGGAGTATCAAATCAGAGTTCGGGAAGTAACGGGGAGGGGGCAGTGACGCAGCGGCAAGGTTTCGCGAGGTTGAACCCCTCCCCCGTAAATAAAACAAAAAAGGAAAAATTAAAATTAAAAAAGTACCAGTAAAATGTAATTTTATTACTTGTAAGTAATTAATTATACTACAAACTTATGAGACTAGTTATGTGAGCACGCATTCTTATGAGCGTTACCCTATTACTGTATTGCGATTACAAAATCGCTTCCTGACAGTGGGCTTATTTTCGGCGGGGGGGGAGTGAACGGGACCAGACCCCGCCCCAGAAGGTCGAATAAATTTGGCAAGGAAATTTTGTTGATCTTTTAATTTTTAGGTGTTTTTTTTTTTTTTAGCTGGGTACACTAATATAGAATTATTAATTCAAACACTTTTTGCTACAGTCTATTTCTTGATGCATATAATATATTTAATATTTATAATAACTTTACCTCAAGATGTTTTTTTCCTTATTTGGAATATGTTTCGGGAAACTTATTATTACTATCCTCAGCCTTCTTAATTTTGAATCTTCTGGAGTACTCGTGTGCTGGTTGGTTGTTGTTATGGTTTCCTGTTGGTTTTTGGTATTTTAAATTATTTACCAACCATTACAAAAACGAACCAACACACAAGTACTCCACAATATTCAAAATTAAGAAGGCTGGGAACAATAAGTTTCCCGAAACCTGTTCCAAATAAGCTAAAAACATCTTGAGGTAAAGTTATTATAAATATTAAATATAGCCTACTAATATACTAGTAACTACCTTTTTTAAAGTTATAAACAGATTTATTACACAGCATTTGCGTATACGTTTGAAACATGAAACATAGAAAAATAAATTTTCTCAGTTAGTATCTTGTAATCAATGTTTCAGTAACGCGTATTTTTATTGTGTTATTACCGTTTACTTTAATGGGACTGATCTCAAGATGTTACCACACGTTTTACAGGCACTTTGAAGATAGTAATATGGATTAGTCTCAAATTGTTTTTTCTTTTGCATGAAGGTGACTCGACTGGACCTCGGAACCCCCCCCCCCAAGCCAAATTCTAGATATAAATTCTAGATACGCTAATGCTTTGTGTAAACCTTTTCCAGTTGTCTAGTTGTTAAAGAGGGTTAAAAATTGTTATCCTAGTTTTTGAGACGTAGGAAAAGTACAGACTTGGAATGTTCATTCAGTCAGCAGTGTATAATAATTATACACTAATATATAATAATTATAGTGCAACAATTTATTCCACATTTATTCAACAGTTTTTTGTTCTCTATTCGAATTTTATACAGATGTACTTATTCTTGCGCCCGGTTTTTCGATCTGTATTTAATAATGTTCGTTTTTTTTAATTTAATGATTTAATACTATTTCGAAAACAAAACAAATCATCGTCAGCAGCAGCATCGCATTGAGCAAGAAATAAATCAAAATGGATTGTTCCGTTCACAAGCAGACTGACTAGATCTGGTCACTCTGGCGCTTCTTCGGAAGTCCTTTCGGTTTATAATTCAATAGACAAACTAACCTTTTCAATCCACTTTGTGACTTCTTTTTTATATTGATAACGGGATTGGAAGCATATACTTCATCATCAGATCTCAAAAATATCCCTCGTAGGAAGTCGTCATCGGTTAAAATTCAAATAGCATTTGCAGTGTATACTCGTTAGTAGGTACAGACCCGCTGAGCGATATTCTATTCGTACAAATGACTTGGGTACCATTGAAAACATCCATTTTAATTCAATACTTATTTGGGGGCGCGGGAGTCATCCATTCGGTTAAGATGGTCCAACCATTTTAGCCGATAGCCTATTGGCCGATCGTATCGAGTGTTCTCGTAATGTTCAGTTCCTGCCGTATATTGACATTTCTTTTGCGATCTTGACAGTGGCGGATGGGGGTTGCAGTCGGGTTGGATGGTATTAAATTGTTTTATTCTCTGAATAGAAAATGTCCAAGTCTCCTCCCCTCCAAACAATACACAAGGAAAGCAAAATACTGCAATTTTAGTGTCACACCTACATAACCACGAATATTTATTGTATAAATCTTTTTTAAATTTACGATTAAATATGCTGTTACTTGATTTGACACTTTGATTAAAATTTGAAAGGTCTCCTGTAAAGGTCTGGTGTATACTTACCTACTCTCTTAATTTCAATTTTTTCCTCAATAGGACGTAAACTGGACAGTGTTTTCGTTAAGTTTACAACAGAATTCACTGCGTCCTACCAATTAAATATAATAAATATCTTACACTATGACACCTTAATCCTTCATTTACATTTAACGATAAATTGGCCTGACACGAACAACGAACTTCACAAAAAATTCGACCAATACTAACTCAACTAACATAACACCATAATCTTACAAATTCTAACCTGGCGCACCACGTGTTATTTACCAACAAACGACTGGTGGCGCCGTGACGTACGAGCGGGGTTTGCAGTCCCTAATCACACCAAGCGAGCCTATATCTTTGTAATAGGAACACCCGAGTCTAGCCCAACCAAACCATTGTATTTCCCCGTATACAAAGCGCGTCACAGTTGGTGCATACACCGCGGCAAGAGCGTGTACGGTTTTACTTACATGTTCCTTAAGGAAATGGAAATACAGTATGGTGATGGCAAAAAAAATCGTGTTCGAGATTATTGCAGATTCTGATTGTGCTACACTCAAAACATGAAAAAAGTCGTTTTTCGAAAAGTGTCTGTGTGTCTATCTGTAGATTTTTTTTCTATGGCAAACGATAACAACCGCAAATTCAAACAGAATCAAATACTTTTTTGCATACAGCCCTGATTTGTAGAGTGCTCAAGACCTATTGTTTTTGGTGAAGATCGGTTAAGGGAAAAGGGTAGTTTACCTGCAACTTTTTTTTTTAATCAAGGGTAATTTGTTTCTATGGCAAACAATAACAGCCGCAAATTCAAACACAATCAAATAATATTTTGCATACAGCCCAGAATTGTAGAGTTCTAAAGACCTATTGATTTTGGTAAAGATAGGTTAAGGGAAAGGGGTAGTTTACCTGCAACATTTTATGTTTTAACAAGGGAATTTTCTATGGCAAACGATAACAGCCGCAAATTCAAACATAATCAAATAATTTTTTGCATACTGCCCTGAATTATAGAGTTCTCAAGACCTATTGTTTTTGGTGAAGATCGGTTAAGGGGAAGGGGTAGTTTACTGGCAACGTTTTATGTTTGAAAAGGGTATTTTCTATGGCAAACGATAAGAGCCGCAAATTCAAACAGAATCAAATACGTTTTTGCATACAGCCCTGATTTGTAGAGTACTCAAGACCTATTGTTTTTGGTGAAGATCGGTTAAGGGAATAGGATAGTTTACCTGCAACATTTTATGTTTTAACAAGGGTAAATTTTTTTATGACAAACGATAACTGCCGTACATTAAAACAGAATCAACTACTCTTCTGCATACCTTTTTGAATTATACAGAACTCAAGGTCTGTTGATTTTGGTGGAGATCGGTTAAGGGAAAGGGGTAGTTTACCTGCAACATTTTAAGTTGTAACAAGATAAATGTTTCCATGACGAACGATAACTGCCGCACATTCAAACAGAATCAAATATTTTTTTGCATGCATCCCTGAATTGTAGAGGACTGAAGGTCTATTGATTTTGGAGAAGATCAGTTAAGAGAAAGGGGTAGTTTACCGGAAACATTTTATGATTTAACAAGAGTAAAGTACTTAATGTTGATAAATAAAGTATCCTGACAAGAAGCTCATAATAATCCACTGTAGAAACGTAGATGAAATATCTATAAATGAAGAGGTTAGGTGAACGGGGTGGGGGTAATTGTCTATTATTAAAAATTATAGTTGAAGTTGGAGGGGAGAATTTTTTATACGTGTACTACGTTATCGGCAACAAAGAAGTAGTTTTTTGTTAAAATTGCTTCCCGGGCTGTTTAGCCGTAGTCCAATGTTTTCTGTAAAACCAGATTTTTCGGCAGTGCCATCGACTGCTATCATAAGTGAAAATCGAGTGCGAAAACGTGAGGTGGTATACGTTAGTGACCACAGTACTGTGGTTAATGCTGAAGCAATAAGTAGAAAGACGTAGTTTCTATGGAAATATTTCATTTCAATAAAATCGTATTTAAAATATGATTTTAAATATAAATCTTAGAACATGGAATTCATGTATGGTTCTCCATACCGATATTTTAGTATTGCTCTGCGCTTTTCAATCGGCAAATGATTAATTACAATGATTTAGCTTGAAAACACTATTATTAGTTATATTCTCACGTATTATTAGTTATTGTTTTATTCATAATTCTATAATTTAAAATACAATTCGGGATTTAATGGGCGCAACCTAGGCACGGGCCGCCACTGGATCTTGAAGTGTACGTATATCTGCAACGAGCCTGATAACCTAGGCACGGGCCGCCACTGGATCTTGAAGTGTACGTATATCTGCAACGAGCCTGATAACCTAGGCACGGGCCGCCACTGGATCTTGAAGTGTACGTATATCTGCAACGAGCCTGATAACCTAGGCACGGGCCGCCACTGGATCTTGAAGTGTACGTATATCTGCAACGAGCCTGATAACCTAGGCACGGGCCGCCACTGGATCTTGAAGTGTACGTATATCTGCAACGAGCCTGATAACCTAGGCACGGGCCGCCACTGGATCTTGAAGTGTACGTATATCTGCAACGAGCCTGGTAAATACCATTTCGGCCGTTTCAATACGACTGGCCTGGGATTTCTCAAACCCACAGAAAAGTCGCAAACAAATCGACAATTAAATTCTTAAAACGTATCCGTTATTCTGTCTGTGCGCGAACCCAACACCGATCTCGGCGCTCGGAATATCGTTTACAAGCGCTCCACAGTCTATACCTCTTGACTGATTTTTATACTAACTTCAATAAAATTCGCGGCCATTCACTTAACTGCTCACTCCCTCTACCGCGAGTTTGATATGTTGGTTTTTGAGAACCTGCAGTGCCCAATTTATGAAAACCTTTGATTCATTTATGTGGCAAAATTTGTAGATTTCTGTTGTATTCCCTATGCTGCAAATATTTTCAACATTACTGCAATATACCCACTGAGACGAAGTTTTAAAAAACGTACTCCAAACATTTACCTCTGTTAGCGTCTGCAGAACACGGAAGAAAACTTGTTGCCAGTTTGTTTTATTTATGTTTTAATGTACAACGTCATCATTATTGTTTTGCGACTTTTGTAAAATTTATATCTCTGTTAATGTAACCCTTATGTTTTCGCGCTTAGCTTCTTGATTGCAGCGCAATAAAACACAACAAATAACAAGTTATTTTTCCTTTTAATTCTTATAGTTTTATTCAGAAAAATCTAGGTAAACTCGGTCGGCTGACAGCGACTTTACAGTGCGGTTCGGAGTGATTGTTATTGAGATCTGCCGTATCAGTGTAATTGTGTTAGTGATAATAAGGTGACATTTATTGTTGAGTGTTGGACAAATTTTAACTTGTAGAATTCCATAAGAGTGGCTTTGTTTACCTCTAGCTGTTGTTTGATTCTAATTACAGTTGTAACTGTGACTTCAGCTGGTGTCAGTTATTGTGTTTCCACTGTACAACACGACGGTCCATGCGACCGTCGTAACAATATCAACTAAGCAGTGAATTGATGACCTGAGAAACACCTATTCTTGTATCTCTGGCGTCCCAACAGTTTGACATTTCAAACCTGAACGCTGTATTTAGACGTTGGGGTGAAATCAATCTTTAATTTGATAACCCACATTTCTGCGATATTTTCTAAATTTTTGTCTCCAGCCTCTAATTTTGAGGCGATCAAGATTAAAAACGATAGGGCTTTGTGGGCGTAAAAATATGCATATGCATGCAAGGCTTTACGAAAATCGATTGATTCATTCGGAAGTTATCGTGAGACATAACCCAAACAGACAGATACATGCTAAACGGTCAAGCTCAAACTGAGAACTCGCTTCGCTCGTTCGATTAAGAAAAACACATAGGAATGAATTCGGTGATCTTGACCTCTGTTTACATAGAATTACCGAAAGAATGGCAAATAAGAATTGTTAAATAAAATAGAATTAAGATGAACCGTTTATCAGAGAAGAACATAGGAAAATGACCGAGGACCAACATAGAAAGGTATGTTGTATGGGACGAGAAAGAGGAGGGGAGGAGGAGGAGGAGGAGGAGGAGGAGGAGGAGGAGGAGGAGGAGGAGGAGAAGGAGGAGGAGAAGGAGAAGGAGAAGGAGGAGGAGGAGGAGGAGGAGGAGGAGGAGGAGGAGGAGGAGGAGGAGAAGAAGAAGAAGAAGAAGAAGAAGAAGAAGAAGAAGAAGAAGAAGAAGAAGAAGAAGAGAAGGAGGAGGAGGAGAAGGAGAAGGAGAAGGAGAAGTAGAAGGAGAAGGAGAAGGAGAAGGAGAACAACAACAACAACAACAACAACAACAAGAAATAGGAGGAGAAGAATGTAGTTCAACGCTAGTAAAGGCGTCAGTCAAAAATTAGGTCTAGAATAATTAAGTCTAGGTCTACTTACCTCGTAAATAACAATGGTTTCCAGTCGCGGTTTGAACATTTGTTTATGGATGCGAAGCACGATGACGATTGCTGAAAGCACACGAAACACATGTATTAATAATAAACCTTTACTAAAGGTTTATAACCTTTAATATGGTATAACTAAAGATATTTACAATAAAAAGTGCTTATCTAAAAATGGGAAAATAAGGCATTACAGTACAGTAGTGAAGCCAGAATGCCTATATGCAAGTGAATGTCTAGCATTGAATTATAATTTAGACAAACTAGAAATATTGGAAAGACGAATTATTAGGAAAATATTAGGCCCACGAAAAACTTCAGAAGGCTGGAAATTAAGAAGTAATGATGAAATATATCAAAGTATAGAAAACAGACCTATGAGAAAAAGAAGACTATTATTTTTTGGACATTTATATAGAATGGAGGACATTAGGTTAACAAAGCAGATCTTCATATCTGTGGGGAAGAAGTCAACATCAAGTTGGATTAAAGAAGCCTAAAAGGATTTAGAAAAAAATAATATAAACGCAGAAGAAGCAATTGAAAGAGAAGTTTTTCGGGCAAAAGTGTTAAAAACACTTGTAAATGGAAGGAGTCCAGAGTAGGAGAGAGGAAAACACAGGAGAGAGGAGAAAAAAAAGAACAAAGAATAAGGAATTGAAATTGGCAAGTGGTCTCCTTAGATGGCCGGAAAAAAAAAAACATTTCGGAGCCTAACGTGTAAAGGTTTAGATTGTAAACGCATTTCAGTGGAATGACAATACAAAGAACAGTGTTAAGACGGGTTTCTTTGCTAGAAATGTGACAGACTTTCTTGTTTGCTGAGCTGCGCAGACCAGCGAATGAATTACCCTCACTTAAGTTGTCTAGAGAGGAGTGAGGAGAGATAACGCGATAACAGTACACCTTCTCACTCATGCACTACCTCTGTTTCTGTCACACTCATGCTTCATTTGTTCTCACATGTCAGCCTTTTTGCAGCCGATGTTCATACTATGAAACACTGTACTAGAGGTGGGCCGATATATCTGTAACAGGTATTTTTGAACGATATTTTTGTGGAACGGATGTAACAGTTTCTGAATAGTTGAAATACCTGTTATTCGCGGCCTCGCTGTTCCGAGTCGAGGGACGCCCTAGGCGTATCACTGGTACACAAGGAACAACAAGTAAACGAGTACTACAAATACTAGGCGTATCACTGGTACACAAGGAACAACAAATATTTGGAGCATCAGGAGTATTTCGAGTACACGAGTACAAAGCCACTTTTCGGTGCTGAATACTTCATTCTGCGCAAAGAGACGAAGCTGTTTGTAATAAATGAAAAACATTCATGCTGATGTTACATTTATTCTCGTGTGTTACGCAGATATATAATACAGATTATAATAAATTATATGTTACACTAGTCACCAACTTGGTAAATTTTGAAAAAATGAATTATATTGTGTTATAACCTACAGAGTTGGTAGGCCATATTATACTTTTTGTTAATGTGATTTTAACTTCACTGCACACCTCACGTGAATGATGAGATTGTTGTAACGGACATTTATGCGCTTTATCTAGTTCTGTTCATTAAATCTTTACTGGTCTGATAAAGCTACCCTAAAACATAAGGTATTTTCGTAAATTTGTTTCTTTTATCTAAACTGCTAATTTTAATTTTTGTATCTATCACTTTACTTATCATTTGACTAATACTGTAGTAGTTTCCACTTAGTAAAGAAATAAAAGTAACAAACTCCATAACAGATAACACAATTAGGTGTAAATGGTCAAACTGCAGCCTAAGATAAATACACGATCTGATGAAGATGAGAATTTACTGAACTTATTAGAAGGCCATCATTGACACAAGGAGGTGATAAGAAGAGAAATCTACAAGTTTATCTGAATTTCTTGGAGACCGTAAAACATTCATGATTGATTTATGATATGGCTCGAAGTTTCAATTATTTGCCCAACTTGTGCTTTTGCCTGGACCTATCAGTTGCACAGTTGATCAACTAGCAGTGGTTCCCAACCTTTCCGGACCTGCGTAACACTTGTGTACCACCTGATAAGAAAAGAAAATAAGATAAGAGCAGATATCTAATGAAATTTACCGCAAATTGTTTAGGTTCTGTTTTTATAAGGGTATTTGGTTTAAATCATGTCCGATAAAAATTATTGTTGTTTTGAACATAAATTTGTATTTAGTTTTATTATTTTTTCAAATACCACTATTATATTAACGACTCGGAACACAAAGTTTTTTATAAGTAAAAACATAAAGTTTTACCTTACAGCCTGAACCGGTTTTCGCCTTTAAAAGGCTTCTTCAGAGGCTGCCGCTGGTAGCGCTGTCCGTCCAGTTGTGGGGGACGGAATCGAATTTAGAAAGATCGATGCTGTGTGTGTGGGGTGAGATATGTTCGAATAATGCGTGCGATTTGAATTGTGTCTGTTCGTTTAGGATGTCGTTTTTATTTGTTTTCGTGTGTTTGTATATTTCCAATTGTTCTAGAGTGTCTAGTTTTCGGCCTTTTGTGTGTACGCGTAGAATGTTCATGTTATTGTCGATGTTTTTATATGTGTGGTTTGCTTCAATGAGGTGGTTTGCAAAGGTGGATTCTGTAGTAGAGTGGAGTGCCTATGTGTGTTCAATGTGTCTCTGTTTGAAGCTACGTCCTGTCTGGCCTATGTAGAATTTGTTGCAATTTGAGCAATTTAGCTTGTAAACACCGGGTAGATCGAATTTGTTTTGTGCTTTGTGTGTGTGTTTTGATAGTGTGTGTTCTGTTTTGTTAGTAGTTTTGTAAGCGATTCTGTATCCTGCTTTTTTGAATTTGTGGGCTATTTTTTTCAGTTTGTTTGTTGATGTATGTTAGTGTTATGAATTTGTTGTTTTCTGTCTTTGTCTGTTGTCTGTTTTGTGTAGGAGTTTACTGACTATTGTATTTACTGACTCAGTATATACAGAAAACCAACTACAACTGACACACTAATACACAACTCCTCCAATCACCCAATACAACACAAACTAGCTTCCAGGGCGACCACCTGATTAGCGCCCTCGGTCGCTACCAATCTGTGCCAGGAGAATCTTGGACCCGGCCTCGGCGTACTCTCACCCTCAATTAACTGATACTTAATTGACACCCACGGCCGGTAGCAGGCCACACCCTTAATCCAGCCCCATCTATCGTCCCTGCGGCAGGAGCTCTATTTGAAGCTCGGGACGCAGTATACGAGCGAGCGACGGGCATGCCCTTCGTCCCACACAGCCCTCGAACTTGTGACATCTGCCGCAGACTGGTTTACCGTGTGAAAGAGCCCTAAGGAGAGACGCACAAATTAAATAATGGCAGCTCGAGCAAAAGTTGGATTCAAACTAACTGATACAGGTGCCGTGTAACACCCACCGCCACTCCTACACTATAGGTATAAGCATCGATGTATACTATATGGATCGCGTGCTGCATTCACTGAATTCGATCCGACCGCTGCACCAATGGGGGGCAAGAATTCTGCGTATGCTATACACTGTACCTGTACAAAGTCCGACTTTTCTGCTCTGTTATAGCGTTGTTGCTTTACCGGAGCACATTTTGCGTTAAATGGTGTAGCTATGTCATATTTTAACAATTAATGACTCCAAAGTGGGAGGTTTTTAATAAGTTCTTTTCCAAAATAAACACTTTTGTTTCACTCTAAGATGTCAGTATTCTGACACATTATTTCAGTTTATCGGTAATTTCTATTCCGTTCATAAATACTTATTTATGAACATTTAAAGTTGAAGCCAGACGAATAAAGATTAAAAATAAGGGAAACAAAGAATAAAAGACGTGAGCCGTAAACTTTAAAATGTTTATTGCGTGAAAAAAAGCTGGCGTATACTCTCGCCATGGTCGTTGAAGTGTTCAATTAGCAACATTAATTTACATTAAAATTTTTTGATTTTCTTTAATTAGCTAAATATTAATTGTATTGTTTACATTAAACATCACTAAATAATATAAATTTATTGAACTTTTGGTGAACACCAAGCTTAGAGAAGGTAGCTGCAACAGTTCTTTCCTTAGCAATATCATAGCACAAGATTTTATAAAATAATGTCCTATGGCGTACTTATTACTTCGAGATTTTTTTTTGAATTTTGGACATGTCGAGGGAGTAACATCAGCAATTAAAGCCCATCAAAAGTGACACATGTTAGCGTTGTTCAAGGGGGAGCGACAAAAGGAACAAACCTTTCCTTTCCACGTAAACAACAAGAAAGCCGTTAAGGGACAATACGCGATACGACACATGTTGCAACGAACTGGACCATGCGTGGGAGCACTTGGCTCTACAATTATAATAAAGGAACGTTACCCTTGCAACCGGCCAGTAGCGAGAAAAACAGATAACCATCGCTAAGAGCATTGTTCCAAGCACGTGTGCGACTTACAGAAGAACAATAGCTGAGCACAGACAATGTAAAATGGGATGAAGAGGCACACTACGATGAACACATATGCTTGCCACCCGTAAGTTCGTCAGAGGAAGTCGATAGTGTCTTAACAATACGATAATTCGACACGCTACACCAAATGGGCAGATGTGACTGTAGGAGCCAGGCCTTGGTGAAGATTCCAAGAAGGAGGCAACGTCCTGATGACAGCAACTCGTAGAGTCCACGTGGACCACGTAAGACTCAAGTAAAGATGCCAACCAGCCAATTAGAAAAGAGAATTCGAAGGGAAGTGACTGACGGGGATGGTGGTGACAGAAGCCGACGACCAGAGAGCGAATCCCATGGAAGAACATCCCTCTCCAAACGACACTAGGTGGAGAATTCTCCAGAATCACTGACTTTAGACAAGAGGACATAGGGAGGTCCTAATAACCGTCCTATCAGAGATAGTTTGGTGGGAAAGAGAAGCGTTCGTGGATGTAACAAGAGTGGGAATTAGGAAGGAAATAAAAACTGAATCCACGAGAGGAAGGGGGCTCAATTTACTAAATTTTTGGCTCAGTCGTATTAATATTTTATCTCAGTTGTATTAAATTTTACTCTCAGTCTTATGGAATTTTTTGCTCAGTAGTTGCGAAATATTCACTCAGTTTTATTAAATTTCTAGTTCAGTATTATTAAAGTTTCTCAGTGATGTA
This sequence comes from Magicicada septendecula, assembly GCA_034769895.1. NCBI lineage: Eukaryota > Metazoa > Arthropoda > Insecta > Hemiptera > Cicadidae > Magicicada > Magicicada septendecula. Next base: position 50,170,393 of record CM068374.1, on the reverse strand, counting down.
AAGACTTTGTTCGGAGAATTATTAGAAGTAGTGTACGGAATCAATGGAAGTTCGGAAATAAGACTCAAACCGTCAAGCCGAAACGGTAGTGTTCGCGATGATGAACGAATAACGGACTTTGTAAAAACCTTAAGCATCACGCTCATACGGTTAATACTGTCAGAAGTAAATATACAGTGGTAACACACTTGAACTTTTCACCAACGAAATGAATCGGGTTATCTCGTAATAAATTAGTGAGACTACGTTAGCTCGTAAAATAAAGTCAAGTGCTAAACGTTATATACGCCTAATAAACTTGAAAGAAGTGCGTGACCATATCGAACTGATAATCGCATAAATAGACTAACGCGAAACAACCAGTCGATGAAAACCTTAGTACGAGTACCGCGACTTGAACTGTGACCATTTCATAGAACTTATAACGAGTGTCGCGAAGTGCGGACCAGTGTTCCGGAAAATGTACGCATAATAATAAAAGTGCGAGTTACGAGTGTCCCATGGATTAACATCAACCGTCAGCAAACGGACCCTGGTGGACATAGGATGGGAGCGAGACACTACTACGCCATGAGTAACGTACAAAATTAATCACTTATATGATTACTAGTTTACCATAATTACCACTGACCTGTCACTTAGAACCAACTGCCTGAGATATATAATGTAAAGAGTCAATAAATGATATATAATGTAAAGAGTCAATAAAATACGAATCCATAGTTAGGAATTAATAAGGGCATAAGATATTGCACATGTATTGTTTTACTAGTATAAGCATATGATTATTTCAATTATGTTTGTGTTTTAATATGTCTGTTGCAGGTATCTGATTATTCAAATATGTATATGTCTTAATATGTTTTATTGCAAGTATTTGAGTATTTTATGTGTGTAAATGTTTAAATGTGTTTTGAAGTAGAATCACTTAGTGCCATTCGCAAGCACACTATGTTGATAGTTAATAACGTCACTACGCACGAATAAGTGCATACATTTGATTGTTCTTTCGATTACTAGAAATGTGTTGTAGAATTCAATTGCCTATAGAAAATATTTGTTGATATTCTTAAACTATGATTTATTTTCTAATATGAATACCTATAAAATGCTATATTATAATAAATATACTGTAAAATGGATTCGATAGTGTTGGATTAGTTTATTTAAGACCTGACTCACAAGATAACTTTTTAAATGATAGGATCCACAAGTAATAATTCTAATTTAACACGATTGAACAAGTACCAGATCCATAAATGTTCTAGATCTTGAAGTTCTATTTGGCAGTAAAAGCCAGAATTAATTATTTGAGTGATAACATTACTAATTACATATTTAATAAATTTGATTATGATTTATATAATTAACAAATTCAGTTAATTTATGCAAATAAAAAGATTTGCATTACATTGTAAACTATTAACATTGTATATGGCGTCCAATTGCGGGGCTATATGAAACAGTGAGATACGATAAAAGTAATAAAATTAACTAATCATTAACTCTAAAATTATAATTAGATGAAATTAATCTATGCAATAAAAATTAGCATAGAGAATTACATCGTATATGGCAGCCCAACGCGTGGCACAAGAAAAATTGTACTCCTAGACTATTGTAATAACGAGAAAATTCACTATCAATAAAAGGCATAATAATTTATGTACTTAATTAAACAGGCATAAATTATTAATTTCGTAGTCCCTATATTAATATATATTATATACTATTAATTTGATAAGTTTCACTTCATGGCTGCTTTCAGAAAAATCATTGTTTGAAATGTGTTTTGTAAACACTGTGCCGGCAAAGTTTTTGCAAGCTCATATAATCATTTTTTTTTTACTTCCATGTTCCTTAAGGAAATGGAAGTATGGTGATTTGTATTAAGTTTACTGTCAGATATAATCAAACGTCCAATTATAAACTTGTATAATTTTATAAATTATATATTAATTTTACAATCTTTAAAACGTCTGATGACGCTCTAATTAATTTTCCGCTTGACACAAAGTTAGTAAATGAGTGTAACCGCTCAAGTTATTGTCATCTGTTATCAGTAAATGAATACACTCTTCACTCCTTAACTTTGAAATAATTTTTTTTACAATAAAGCCCAAATGTTTTTTACAAGAACTGTCCCAAATGTAATAATTGTGGTGTCAAAGCAAATGCATTACTGACTGACTCGTTTACAGTGTTACCAACTCTCAAAAATATTTATCCCCAAAGCTAAAGTCAAAAACCCCTAAAATCCCCCTAAAAAAATAATACTTTGTAAAAATAATAAATAATAATTAATAAATAATAATTAATAAACAATAATTAATAAATAATAATAAATAAATAATAATGAATAATTAATAATTAATAAATAATAATTAATAATTAATAAATAATAAATAATATGCTGTGATATTTTTTAATACTCTTTATTTATAAATTATTTAATACATCAAATATAATTTCGTTCTCTTCTGGAGATTCAGATTTTTTAAAATCATACATGTTGACATTGAATAAACTTAACATTTTAGGGGGTACCTTTAGGTGAGTACCATAAAATAAAATACCTTTTTTGAATTTTATTGAAGAACGGGTACTGCGGTAATTCGATGACGCCGATGATTCTATGGTAAAAGATCATAAATATTGAATTTAATACTGTCTATCTTGATCATTTATAAATTACAAAAATGCAATGAAAATTCGTTACCTTTTAAATCTGGATCTGTTTCCCAAGTCTTCGTGTACTTCTGACTGTACTTCTTATTTTTAGTTTCTTTAGGCATCATTAACAAATTGCTTGTCGACACAGCAGTACAATAACAAAATTGAATTAAACAAGTAAACAACAATCAACGTACATATGAATTTCCAGTAAGCATAGGCACAATAACCACCAGTCACCGAGTCACCACAGAGTAGTTGTAATATATTTGTAATAGATGTCGCTAAGTCGCTAGGTCAACAAATAAATATCATTGGCTAGTTTGGAATTGTCTCAGGGCCTATACTTTTACATATTTATTTTTCTCAATAAAAAAAAATAATGAAGAGTACAAAAATCCCTAAAAATACCCCTAAAAAAATAAAACCCCTAAAAAAATCCCATCCCACTTATTTACCCCCTAAATTTGGGGGGGAACCCCTAAGTTGGGAACCCCTAAGTCGTTTAGTGCTCGTGTTAACTTAGCGCCAAACGCTTTATTCTCCCGATGGTGGGGGAAGCTGTACGTGCTTCGGAACGTTTTATACCGTTCACTTTGCCTGTCAGCACGTGATCCATTTAGTATACATCGATGGGTATAACTGACTTCGCTTGCCGGCCTCATCGTCACACAGACCTGACGATACTCATTGTAATATGACTGAAACGTTGTCATACAAGACATTTTTTATGCAGTCTACAGGGGGGTATTTACGGTGGGGGACGAAGAGGATCGAAAATTGACGAATTCTGTTAGTCTCTTAATTTTTAGCCTGTATTATTATTTTTTTCAGCTGTGTACAGTAACACAGTAGTAATTATTTTTTACACGACTGCCAAAAATAAAAAGGAGTGTTATGTTTTCAGTGGTAGGGTATGTATGTATGTATGTATGTATGTATGTATGTTTGTTCCACTATAACTTTTTAACGGCTTTACCGATTTTGATGTTCGATGGCTCGATGGATTCCTTACTTCACCAGAAGTGTCATAGGCTATATATCACCGTGAGTTGACTTCCGGTTTTGACCGGAAGTGAATACAAGTGATCGGTTCTAAGGATTTTTTTTTGTTCTTTTATTGGTCGATCAGGTGGCGCTAGTGGAAGGTATTCTGTAAAGTTCACTCCAGATAGGGCTAGCGATTTAAGACCACGCTCACTAATATTATAGTAGCACGCTATTGTGTAAGAGTATAGATGTGCTATCCGTGAGAAACGGAGGCAGAGAGAAATATGTATAGCAAACCAATATATATATATATATATATATATATATATATATATGTATATATACATATGTATATATACAGATATACTTTCAGATCAGCTGTTCTCTGTTTCTCACGGATTGCACATCTATACTCTCACACAATAGCGCGCTAACATAGTATTAGTGAGCGTGGTCTTAAATCGCGAGCGCCATCTGCAGTGAGCTTTACAGAATACCTTCCACTAGCGCCGCCGATAATATCCCATATAATAGGTATCACGAAATAATATCATATAGTAGGGATTCCTCACGAAAAGTGATCTTTGTTAATACTTGCTTTCCTGAGTTAAGGTACCGGATGTTGAGAATTGATGATAATGCAAACGAGCCATACAGAAATATTTTTGACTGCTACGTTGCCAGGCCTCACGCGCTCGAAGAATCAAGTTTGCAAGCGAGTCTGGTATGAGCCTATGATGCACAACAGATTCTCACAGGATGCTGATGGTTACGAACAGGCTCCAGAAGAAAATGCCTCTGTATCACTCTTCTTGATAATCAGGGAAAAATGAAAAAGCGTAAGCGCCCAGCTGTCTTACGAACTAGGTATTACACACCAAACTCAGATCCGGAAGCATATTATTATTCTCTTGTAGTCACGCACATTCCTTTCCGCTCTGAATCTGAATTGATGGAGGGGTATAACAGTGCAAAACAAGCGTTCGTAGCAAAACAAAGTTTGTTACGACCAATGCAAGGTGGAAACAAAGTGGAGGAAATGGCTAGGTGGGAGGAAGAGATTCAGCAAGCTGTAGCTAGAATTGTAGCAGAAAACCTAGCTAATGAAGTTAATTTAGATGCTGACGTGGTCGAAAATAATATGCGTGAAATTTTCGAACAAAACCTTATTGAAGAACATAATGATGAAATTGCTTTACCTAACGAAGATGGTGAACCTGAAATACATGAAATGACGGATCAACAATATGCCGCAGCAGTAAACTTAATGAATTTTCAACAGCGCCAATTGTTGAAAATGATTTCAGACAGATTGCTTCCAAGTGAAAATACAATACTGAGCCATACGTGTGTTCGTTACTGGAGAAGCAGGCACCGGCAAAACCTTTACTCTGAAATTTATTGTAGAACAGATTCGTCGTCTTTCTCATTTACTTGCAAGCAGAGCTGTTACGGTAGCAGCACCCACAGGTGTCGCTGCAAGATTGATTGGAGGTAGCACTTTGCACTCTACTTTTGCCCTTCCTATCGAAAAAGGCAAGGTGACAGCTCTTCGCCCTCTTACTGTTGAGCGTCTTCAAAGGGAACGGCTAAGGTGGAAGCATATTAATTGGCTAATCTTTGACGAAATCTCAATGGTACCCTATACTACCCTAAGAAATATTCACTTAACGTTGCAACAGCTTAAAATGAATGATGCTCTCTTCGGGGGTATCAATATTATTTTGTTTGGCGATCTAATGCAGTTGCCACCTGTATCAAAAGCAGTTGGTGGTACCTACTGCTTCAACCAGCCTCATTACTTATCAGCTGAAATTAATTTGTGGACACTGTTTAGCTTCTGTAAATTATCTCAAAATATGCGGCAAGCTAACGACACTACTTTTATAGACATTCTAAATAATTTACGAGTCGGCCAACTCACCATGCAGCAGCTAGAAATTTTAGATCGTCGAAGAGTTCCTTTGACAGATGAGTTTGCTGATGGCGAGTGTCCCAAGTGGCTGAGTGGCGTATTTTCCCAACCACTACACAGGTAGAAGAATATAATGCTATGATGACTGAAAAGTTGAAAACATCATCTAAAGTTTACGATTTTGCAGCGGTGGATGTGTCTGTCGAAGCTAAGAATTACGGACAAAAGTTAAAGAAAGACTTCATACCAACGGATCCAAACAAAACTGGAGGTATTCCAAACTCTTTAGTAATCGGAGTCGGATCTAGGGTAATGTTGCGAAAAAACATTAGTGTTAATCATGGTCTGGTCAACGGAGCAATCGGCATCATTAGAAAAATTGAGTGGCCTGCACTACGTCGAGATCAGCTTCAACCTGGTGAGCTTCCACAAGCCGTATTTGTAGAATTTGATGACAGATCAATTAGGGGAAATACTGCTGGTATTGGAGTAAAGATAGAGCCCAGCACTGTTGAATATGATGCTTTGCGAGGCCAGGGCAAAGTAGAACGACGTATGCTGCCATTAATATTGTGTTGGGCTGTAACAGTACATAAACTCCAAGGCACTACTTTAAACAAAGCAGTCATTGATTTGAGTAATAATATTTTTGGCAAGGGTCAGGCCTACGTCGCACTAGTCGTGTGAAAACATTAGAGGGATTACCAATAAGTTGTCTGCGTCCACGAAAATTGTTGCATGAACCGCACGATAAAAACTCACTTGAGGAATTAAATCGACTCAGAAATCTGTAGACCAAAGCTTTTTCTTTATCATTTCTAATAAATGAAATTATTTCGTTAAATATATAATTTATAAAGCAATTTATCGAAATGTTTGTATTATACTAGTTATATAATAGTATATAAAATAAAGTTATACTATATTTATAAGTTCATACGCTAATTATACTATGTATATAATAAAGTTTCTAAATAAAACTATGTAAAAATTGAAATTTTTTTTGCACTTCACACATACGCACGCACACACTGCGCATTCCCATTATACTCTTTTTAAACACAAAAAAGAATAAAATAAAAAAAAATAATTTAAAAAATTAAAATATCGGTATGGAGAACCATACATGACTTCCATATTCTAAGATTTATATTTAAAATCATTTTCAGCCAAACAGCCAGGGAAGGAATTTTAACAAAAAAATACTTCTTTGTTGCCAATAACGTAGTACACATATAAAAAAAAAATTATCCCCTCCCCCTTCAACTATAATTTTGATTTATAGAAAATTACCCCCAGCCCGTTCAACTAGCCTCTTCATTTATAGATATTTCATCTACGTTTCTACAGTGGATTATTAAGATCTTATCAGGATACTTTATCAAAATTAAGTACTTTACTCATGTTACAACAAAAAATGTTTCAGGTAAACTGCCCTTTCCCCGTAACCGATCTTCACCAAAATCAACAGACATTGAGTTCTCTATAGCTCAGGCACATATGTAAAAAGTTATTTGATTCTGTTTGAATTTACGGCAGTTATGGTTCGTCATATAAAAAATTACCCATGTTAAAACATAAAACATGAGATTTATAAAACATATCTAAGATTTATATTTAAAATCATTTTTGAAATAAAATATTTTCATAGAACCTACTAACGCTGGGGAAATCTGAGGAGCCAATCAGAGTTGGGCCTACCTGTCACTCTGCTGAATTTGGTGGAAAGCCCTGTCACTGTCGTCAAGTCCCCACCTCAATGAAGAACCCATTGTTTTATAAAAATATATTTAAATTTTGAAAACTGAAAATTCTTTTCTTGTAAATATTTATATTTTATAATCAAAATGACTTTATTTTTGTTACCTGGCAACAAAATTATTTTATTTTCAACAATTACCATTGTTTCAAAAAGTTTAAATAAATTTTCAAGTACTTTACTCTTGTTAAAACGTAAAAGGTTGCAGGTAAACTACCCCTTCCCCTCAACCGATCTTCACCAAAATCGAAAGTCCTTGAGACCTCTACAATTTAGGGATGTTTGCAAAAAATTATTTGATTCTGTTTGAATTTGCGGCAGTTATCGTTTGCCATAGAAAAAAAAACGTTGCAGGTAAACTACCCCTTCCCCTCAACCGATCTTCACCAAAAACAATAGGTCTTGAGTACTCTACAAATCAGGGCTGTATACAGAAAATTATTTGATTCTGTTTGAACGTGCGGCTGTTATCGTTTGCCATAGAAAATACCCTTGTTAAAAAAACGTTGTAGGTAAACTACCCCTTTCCCTTAACCGATCTTCACCAAAAACAATAGGTCTTGAGAACTCTACAATTCAGGGCTGTATGCGAAAAATTATTTGATTCTGTTTGAATTTGCGGCTGTTATCGTTTGCCAAAAAAAAAAATTTCCCTTGATAAAAAAAAACCGTTGCAGGTAAACTACCCCTTTCCCTCAACCGATCTTCACCAAAAACAATAGGTCGCGAGTACTCTACAAATCAGGGCTGTATGCAAAAAATTATTTGATTCTGTTTGAATTTGCGGCAGTTATCGTTTGCCATAGAAAAAAAATCTACAGACAGACACACAGACAGACAGACAGACACACAGACAGACACACACACACAGACACTTTTCGGAAAACGACTTTTTTTCATGTTTTGAGTGTAGTAGAATCAGAATCTGCAATAATCTCGAACACGATTTTTTTTTGCCATCACCATACTTCCATTCCTTAAGGAATATGGAAGTAAAAACACGACTGCCAAAAAAAAAAACGACTTTTTTTCATGTTTTGAGTGTAGTACAATCAGAATCTGCAATAATCTCGAACACGATTTTTTTTGCCATCACCATACTTCCATTCCTTAAGGAATATGGAAGTAATAAATGAATAAATAAAAAATAAATTGATAAAAACTAAATAAAAAAACTAAATAAAAATAATATTTAGTAAAAATCACAAAATCTAAATAAAGTCGATTTAAAAAGCCAAAAACAAGGTATTGAAATTCAGCTCTGATCAGATTTAACGAAAATGTTATGAATGATTAAACGCATAGTAATTTTATTAGATTTAAATTACTTTTCGATGCTGAATATATATCAATGCATCATATGAAGACTACAATTATAAAAAATATTGCTGATAAAATTTTGCTCTTCAATTTCTAATTTTCAATGCAGTCGGGGGCTGTTTCTAAATAGATTTGTTCTTTTCATTAAACAGCCCCCGACTGCATTGAAAATTAAAATTGTAGAGCAAAATTTTATCAGCAATATTTTTTATAATTGTAGTCTTTATATGATGCACTGATATATATTCAACATCGAAAAGTAATTTAAATCTAATAAAATTACTATGCGTTTAATCATTCATAACATTTTCGTTAAATCTGATCAGAGCTGAATTTCAATACCTTGTTTTTGGCTTTTTAAATCGACTTTATTTAGATTTTGTGATTTTTACTAAATATTATTTTTATTTAGTTTTTTTATTTAGTTTTTATCAATTTATTTTTTATTTATTCATTTATTTTTTTGGCAGTCGTGTTTTTTAATTTTTTAAATATTTTTTTTTTATTAAATATACAAACAGGCTTATTACACAGAATAATCGTATGCGTTTGAAGTACGAAAAAAAGACAAACAATTCAGTCAATGCAGTATCTTGTAAACGATGTTTCAATAACGCGTATTTTTGTTGTGTTATTACCGTTTACTTTCATGAGACTCATTTCAGTATGTTTTACATGCTTTTGAACCACTTTAAAGATAGTAATGTTGATTAGTCTTAACTTGTTTTTTTCTTTTGTGTGAAGCCGACTTAACTCCGGACCCCCCCCCCGACCAAATTCTAGATACGCCACTGGCAGTCCATACCGAAAGATGACTTCAAAAACATAATGGACACCGTCTGCGGACGCCTACGTGAGAATATATACTGACTCTTTGTTTTTGTCTTAACATGTAATGCAAATGAACTGCCTGTATGTAGCCACTGAAATAGAATAAGTATAGAGTACAATATTGCTAACGATATAAATTTGTAAGAAAGCATAAAATGAAAAAATAAATTATTATTTATAATAATTCTGAGACTGGATTTACGCGCGCGCGCATATTACGACATATAACTTTTATACTTATATACTTTATATACATTTATCATTTTTTTTACGACATATAAAGTAAAAATCATATTTTATTTCATTTTAGTTATTTAATTTTTATACTGTATTTTGTATGACGTAAAACAAAAATCATTATTATGTGGGGGAGGAAGATTTCAACGCTGAAAATTCTGGGTGGCGGCCTCATTTCAACTAAAATGTGACCCCGACTGCGTTAAGCGGACCGAGAAAATCTGTGCACTCGGTGTCAAGGTTTTTTTTTGTCAAACGTTTACCGCCAGCACTTTGTGTTACACACAAAATTAATCGATTTTCCACGAAGACCACTTCAAGGTTGTTTGTTTTATTTGTGTTCATGGAATCTGCTTATCGCCCGTCATACTAAACACAGAGTTAAGTGAATTTTAAACACACAGATGACATATAACGGACGTAACTTTCGGTCGTGTACACCTATCTGTTTAATGTTTACAGTCCTGGTCTGCAATTTATCCCAACTTCCTCCCTTCTCTGCTCTGTCTTGAGGCAAACGACCTATCCTAACCTAACCATACCAGCGCAATAGTTCGGCATCTATAGCATCCAAATCAATAAGCCTATACATTTCGTCTCTTACGGCGTTTTAACGTACTCTATCGTGCCCTGTAGCTCTATGTTCTACAAAAGTTCATCTCTGCTGGTTTTATTTTGTAGTTAATATTCCGTAATGAGAGAGAGAGAGAGAGAGAGACTGCACGCGCTGTACTGGATTTTTAACAATTTGCATCCAGGGGCCTCATGCCAAAGAAGTTTCTCAAAATTTAAATTAATTAAAATTTATCGTAAATCAACGATGACTGAGGAAAGACTATAGGACTTGGCCAACTTCTTTGGAGGTCCACAATAGATCAATTCAGTAAAGTAAACAATTTAACTTCTTTGTAACTTGAAAATTATGTGTTTTTCTCATTTTATGAGTCTTGGTTTTTCTGTTCCGTTAAATTAGTAAAATATGTAGAAAAGTATTACTAAACAAAAAAATAAATAAACGTATCTCCTTCTTCTTCTTCTTATCTGGCGTTACAGCCTTTGGTGGGCTTTAGCCTCCTCAACAATACTTCTCCATGCTTCCCTGTTCTCCGCCCTTCCTCTCCACCCTATGATTCCCATGCTAGCAAGATCTCCTGTTACGCCATCCAACCATCCCATCCTTGGTCTGTCTCTACGTCTAGTAGCATATAATCTTCCCTTCAGCATTCTTTCCTCAGACATTCTTTTCACACTATGTTTTTGAAGTCTTCTTTCGGTAAGGACCGTGCCAAAAATGTCTTGTATGACAACGTTTTCACTCATATTACAATGAGTATCCTCAGGTTTAAGTGACAAAAACGCCGGCAAGAGAACTCTTGCCGTATTCTGTCGAGGCGGCACTAGTTCAACGAATAACAAATCTTGCATTTTCACAACATCGATCTTTACATAATCGATTTCAATCGCCGGTCCGGGGGGGGGGGGTAACGAACATAGTCTCAGTGGGTACCATAAGCGTAAACCTCTGCATAGGTAATGTTTTGTGACTAGTGAGCACTGGCGTGCGGTGAAGGGAAGCAAGTGAAGCACTGCTTCAGTAATGATTGGCGACACACTAACTGCAATCATTTAAAGTAAAAGTTATAATTTAATTGAATCAAATTTTAAGTAACCAAAATAAAAATTCACTGGAATTTTCTACATGACTGTTTCAAAAATTTTTTAAGTATAGACTGATTTCACCCGCTGGCTCTGCAGTGGTAGGTGAAGCCGACTTGCGTCTGTGTATGAGCCATAGGTGTTGCGGAGCCTGTAATCTGGCGACATGGTGGGCGATGACCGAGCCGCGAATCTGGCATGGTGGGGAGCTTAGCTGATTATGGTACGAATTTTAACGAATGTTTCGTATGGCACTGTCCATACACGAACACACAAACTCATGAAAGCAAGAGTTACAGTGTATGCACTGTAAATGACATGATTTGCAGTGTTTAATCCGTTTAACAGTATAAAATTCTGTTTGTGTGGATGACAGGACCTGCCACTTGTCATCTAAAGTTGTCAAAACTTTGTGACGATTTCTTAATACTTGCAATTTTTTCACAAGTTTTCCTTTTTTAATTTTAATTATCAGATCAAAAGTTTTATCTCTGAGCAAATGTAATGTGGCACAGATTGTTTTATCCAGTCTTTTAATCCGTTTTCCTTTTAGATAACAATATTTTAATATTTTATTAAAATTTTCTATTGACATGTTAGTGTTTATGCCTAAATGAATCCGTTAACAGTAGGCCCATTATCTGTATTGTTTCTTATTAATATGTTGTTTTATAAAATATTCATAAAATGAATGTGTTTCTTCATCATTAAAGGAGCATTTATAAAAAATTAGTGTTCCTAGTCAGTAGTGATATATTTATAGTCAGTGGACAACAAAATCCAGGAATTCAAATTACATTAAGGTACTACATGATATTGAAATTTTTATTAGGTCTATAAATAGAATCTTAATATAAATAAAAGTCATTGTATCTATGTATGTATGTATGTTCCACATCTCCTCCTAAACCACTGGACCGATTTCAACCAAACTTGGCACAAATATTTTACGCAACGGGAAAACCAACATAGGATGGGTGTTTTTTTTCGATACGATCCTTCGGGGGGGGGGGGGGTCCTTTGGGGTCTTCCACATCTCCTCCTAAACCACTGGACCGATTTCAACCAAACTTGGCACAAATATTTTACGCAACGGGAGAACCAATATAGGATAAGTGTTTTTTCGATACGATCCTCTGGGGGGTCCTTTGGGTCTTAAAAAAATTATTAGATCTGGTTACCATGGCAACCCAATAGAATAGATTCTGGTTGCCATAGCATCGGTGGAAGTCTCCCGCGTAGGAAATAGCGTGGGAGTCGTCCGGCGGGCCTTCCCCGGAGTCCGTCCACGGAACCCGGGGAGTCTTAGGTCGGAAATCGCGAAAAACGGCCGGGCCAGAGTCTCAGCTCTTCGCCCGGCATGTTGACGGCTTTCCCGGGCTTCGGAGAACCTTTCGTACCCCGGGGAGGTCTCTGACCAACTCCTAGCGCGGGAGTTCGACCGGCCTGGATGCCGGAAAAAGCAGGAGGTGTCCCGGCATAGGTAGAACCCTCCCGCGTAGGGAATAGCGTGGGAGTCGTCTGACGGGCCTTCCCTGGAGTCCGTCCACGGAACCCGGGGAGTCTTAGGTCTGATCTCGCGAAAGACGGCCGGGCCAGAGTCCCAGCTCTTCGCCCGGCATGTCGACGGCTTTCCCAGGCTTCGGAGAACCTTTCGTACCCCGGGAGGTCTCTGACCAATTCCTAGCGCGGGAGTTCGACCGGCCTGGATGCCGGAAAAAGCAGGCGGTGTCCCGGCATAGGTGGAAGCCTCCCGCGTAGGGAATAGCGCGGGAGTCGTCCGACGGGCCTTCCCCGGAGTCCGTCCACGGAACCCGGGGAGTCTTAGGTCGGATCTCGCGAAAGACGGCCGGGCCAGAGTCCCTACTCTTCGCCCGGCATGTCGACGGCTTTCCCGGGCTTCGGAGAACCTTTCGTACCCCGGGAGGTCTCTGACCAATTCCTAGCGCGGGAGTTCGACCGGCCTGGATGCCGGAAAAAGCAGGCGGTGTCCCGGCATAGGTGGAAGCCTCCCGCGTAGGGAATAGCGCGGGAGTCGTCCGACGGGCCTTCCCCGGAGTTCATCCACGGAACCCGGGGAGTCTAAGGTCGGAACCCGCGAAAGACGTCGGGGCCAGAGTCCACGGTTCTTATAAATAAAGATATAGGTTATGATATCGAAGGTGGTGTATCTTAAGAAACTTCTTAATAGTGCGTGAATTCCATAGTTGTTTCAGTTTGAATTTAAAAGTGGATAAGTTAAGATCGAAGTAAGTTATAAGCGAGTATAAAAAACAACGTTTTGATAGCGAATGTATTCAGATCATAGTGTTCAGACAATATAAATGCGCTTGCTTCAGTTTGAATTTAAAAATTGATAAGCTAAAATCTATAGAGGTATTGTATTGTTAGAATAAGTTTAGGAGACACTAATTTAACAAATACCTTATTTCAACATTAACACAATGAATTATAAAAGGACAGTTAAATACGCAGAGCGTCCAAGTACTGTAGACATTTTATTGAAAACTAATTTAGCTGTTCGCCCTCTCCCAGAGTTAGAAATTGAGCAGGAGCATCACGCGCAACAGAATTCTTCTCCAGATATAAGAATAAAGTTTATGACATGTTCTTAAACAGGTGCGCTACAGAGTATTCCTCCAGTGAGAATGTGAACATAACAATATAAGGAAGATTATACAATATACAAGTAATATAACGTTAGAACAAGAATAGGTGCCTATGAGCCTATGAATAAATTATGAACCCGAGCAACGCTGGGTAAATCGGCTAGTAATATAATAAATCTTAAAATATGATTACGTTAAGGTAACATTTATTATTAAGAAAAATCGTTACAAGAAAAATGGCTGCATGTGCCAACCAACTAAATTCTTATAAAACCGCCAACATCTCGAAAACGAAAAAGCCGATTTTATTGAAACAAAAGCAAAATAAAATTTGGAATTTTCTATAATTTTCACTCGCTGACACCATATAGCTATCTCTCATAAAACGAAAGTTTGTCGCATGCCGAAAATTTCACTACATGAAAATTAAAAAAGAAACTTCATGACGTGGAACCGTCTGAAGATTCTGTTTTTGAACACTGTTAAAACTATCGGTTAAAATTTATGCCTAAAACCATCTTCAAACTTCAAGGAACACGGTGGTGAAAGAATTTTAAAAATCAGATCAGCTGTTACTGAAGTTATGTCGAGCAATGAAACACATCGCATTCTCTCGCGCTCTCCGCCCCACCATGCGGCTCGGTTATCGCTCCACCATGCCGCCAGATTTCAGGCTCCGCAACACCTATGGCTCATGCACAGACGCAAGTGGTGAAGCAGGTTTGTCACAGCTTGAGGTAGCCTGGTGTAGAGAGATGCGCGCGCACTTAGAGTGAGATAGAAAACCGCCTCTGCAGTGGTCGGTAACTGTCAGTTGAGTTGGACTGAATGGTGTTGAGTTTGCTGGTATTGCTATGGATGTTACTTTATTTATACCGCATTTAAACCTTATGTGTTTTCCGTTTTTAACATTTGAAGTTATAATTGTACCTTATTAAATAGTGCGTCTTACATTTTATTTACGTTGTATTTAAACGATACAATATAACGGTACAACGGTGCAAATTTATTGCATTATATTTGAAGTTATAGTTATATATTTTAGAATTGTTTCAATGTTGGTTTAATATATTTTCTACAGTATCGGTTTGTATAATAAAAGACGTTTTAGCAAAACCTTTTTCTTCCCGGTCATTCAACGAAAAAACTGAAATGATAAAAATTGGTATTTGGTAAGCCGGCCCCGAATCTTTTAAACTTAACCCAGCTATCTGGAAAGTTTACTTGGCGATTCCAGTCTAGTATGTACAGCAAATGTGAGTGGTTGGCTGGTAGTGGTGAACTAAACGCACCATTTTGCTGGTATCGTTTGTTGTTTGGAAAGGACAGGAACACTAGTTGGCCAAGACGTGATTCAAACATTTAGGAAACCTAGTTGAATCTAGTGGCGGCCATAAAATTACTGTGAATCATCTTCCTTCATCATTATGTATTGCTGCTTTTGGTCAGAGTAGAATAGAAACTGCGTTAGATGACCAACTTAAATCGGAGATATCGGCTCACAATCAGGAGGTTCAACGCAATTTTCTTAGGAGACTAATGCTGTTTGATATCTCGGTAAATAAGAATTAGCATTTTGAGGACACGACGAAATAGAAAAGACTGTTAATCGAGGTAATTACGTAGAACTTCTTAAGTACACAGCCGAATATCATCCTCTTCTTACGGAGCATCTACCGCGTTTAAGAAACTGTCTAATCTTATTGAAGCGATTAGCTCAGTTCTTTTAGTGGCTATAAAAAATGAAAGAAAGGAGGTACGCTTTGTAGCTGTATTAGTCGATGAAACCAGATATATTTCAAATAAAGCATAGTGCTCTATAGTTTTGCATTATTCGTATAATGGAGAAGTAAAAGAGAGATTATTAGGATCCAATGACGTAAGTTGTGATCAACATGCCCAGGCTGTTGCAACGCTCATTCGCCAGTTCTTGACTGAATTTGAATGCAGTAAAAAACTAGTTGCTCAAGCCTACCATGGGGCGGCAACAATGGGGAAATTTTAATTGGAGTAGAGACCATAATTAAAAGAACTAATCTGCAAGCTCTCTTTGTCCAACTATATTTAATATTACCTTGTGTATCCAGGTACACTGGTGCTCCTCCTTGCAACTTCAATATTTCTTTAAAAACTACGCGTTTCGGGACTCATGGTCCCATCATCAGGTTGATAAAAAACAAGAATCACTCACATGGAGTACGTCAACTTAATAAGAAGTAAATAAAAAGTTTCACTCGCACATACCGCGTGTATACAATTACACAACTACACGATGCGCATCGTATCGGAACTTGCAAGCGACTAACCGTTACGCGTCGCACTATCTCTACGATACGATGCGCATCGTGTAGTTGTGTAATTGTATACACGCGGTATGTGCGAGTGAAACTTTTTATTTATTTCTTATTAAGTTGACGTACTCCATGTGAGTGATTCTTGTTTTTTATCAACCTGATGATGGGACCATGAGTCCCGAAACGCGTAGTTTTTAAAGAAATATTGAAGTTGCAAGGAGGAGCACCAGTGTACCTGGATACACAAGGTAATATTAAATATAGTTAGTTATATGCAACTTGGAGACCACAACACAATATGTCTCTTTGTCCATTGATATGTTAACGTTTTAAACCTTGTTGTGTCTCAAAGTGTCAGGCAAATACCCGAGTGCAAAATATTTTGTAACATATTAATGCTGTTGCAGCCATTTTTCGAGATCTCCGAAACGGACTAAATTTTTACATGAGTTTGTGCAGCGATGACTTCCCGATCTGTGCCCAATGAGATGGAATTATTCCTCTACACTTGTAAATACCATTTAAGGAACAGACGTCAATTTTGTGACGTATTCAATGCCACGTTAGATGACCTTGAAGAGATCGAGTCTCATATTTTAGCTCCCATTAGTGAATTTTTGTGTTAGAGACAAAATGCTTTCGATAAAATATTTTCATATACAGATGACAGACTTAAGCGAGTGACATTTTGTACTGCCGAAAGAAAATTGCAGAAACTCGACGAAGTATAGGCCTAGCATCTCTCCATGATGATTTTGAAGCCGTTTTTCAGCAAACTCTATCTGTAGTAGGGGAGCCATCACAGAGAAGGAATGTGAACTACAAGCGTATTTATTGTGAGCGTTTGATAACATTGAGAATCACATGTATACACGGTTTCAAGATTATTCTTTTTAAAGCCTTTTGGAAACATTTGGCAAATTCTTTGACAGTGTACGTTTATGAAACGAACTTATTGTGTTGTACAGTAGTGAAGAATTTGAAGGGAAAATTGTATCCCATCTTTTAAAGCTTTAAAGCTATTAAACTCTAATACGATATTGAAAACTAGCTAAATGTTTGTATATTTAAGGAAAATGTGTTTACGTGCAAGAGAGTTATTAGTATGCTTCAACAAAGTATTAGTGTGTTTATTCGTAAATAAGTTGATATTTTACCACTGCAAATGTGCTATTACAGTATTTATATTTTTAAACACATGTGTTTTAAAAAGAATTTGCACCTCACGTTAAAGGCTGTATTGTGCCAGTGTTTTTTAAAGCGTTAGTAACTCGGTGTTAGAGATTTCGAACCACGGGGTATACGTGTTCTGCGTTAAACATAATATTTTATCACGCTATAAACGTGATTAAAATGCTATCCATTATAATTATACTTAATAATGGATCTTATACCTAAAATTCAATCATAATCGTGTGTGCCACCTACTAACAGGAATAGGTAATAGGTAAGCCACTATACGTTAATTTTAATTATAACTTGAGCTTCCGCTATCTTTTTGAAACTGAATTAGGCCTACGGTATAGGATATAACTCAGCTTCACCAAAGGTTTTACCCACCGCACGCCACTGCTAGTGAGAGAACTGAGAACTGTGAATGTGTTTCTGAAAATAAAAATGCATAAAAGAAGGCATTACAGTACAGTAGTGAAGCCAAAATGCCTATACGCAAGTGAATGTCTAGCACTGAATTATAATTTAGACAAATTAGAAATATTTTAAAGACGAATTATTAGGAAAATATTAGGCGCACGAAAATCTTCAGAAGGTTGGAAATTAATAAGTAATGTTGAAATATATCAAAGTATAGAAAATATAACAGAAACAATGAGAAAAAGAAGACTATTATTTTTTGGACATTTATATAGAATGGACGACAATAGGTTAACAAAGCAGATCTTCAAATATCTGTGGGGAAAGAAGTCAACATCAAGTTGGATTAAAGAAGTCCAAAAGGATTTAGAAAAAAATAATGTACACGCAGAAGAAGCAATTGAAAGAGAAGTTTTTCGGGGGAAAATAGAAGGAGTCCAGAGTAGGAGAGAGTAAAATGCAGGTTCAAAGTGGACTGAAGACAGGAAGAAGAGACACAGTGAAAAGATGAAAGAATATTGGAGAAAAAGGAAAGAACAAAGAATAAAGAATTGAAATTGGCATGTGGTCCTTAGATGGCCGATACAAAAAAAGGTTTTATTTTAACGATGAACTGAGAAAAGACTTTCCAATTTCAATAGAAAAAAAAGTTAATCTGTGTCCGATTTGTAAAAATGTTATCAGTACTGAACACGTTGGCATATCATATATCATATATATTACACAACGGACACATCCCAGATGGAGCAGCCTACCATCTATCTAGGAAGTTTATAAAACTATCTATAAAATTCATATTGTTTAATTTTTATTATAAACAATGTTAATTCCTTTCTTCTCAGTGCCAGTTTCTTTATTAAAAGACCGGTGGTGCGGCCGAAACGTTTAGCAGTAGATCAAGCACTCGACCACGGCCTTTCAGCCCGGAAGTTTTAGAAAATAATCATAATGACACCGGCCGTGAAAGCCTACGTACTAAGATTAAGAACCTCTACGGGGAGGAGGTTTTCAAGAAAATTAAAAAGCTGGAGACGCTACGTAAGAAGAAAGCCAGTCTGCTGTGTTCCTTGGCCTTTTTACTTCGCTGTAGAGACTCGGGAACCGTTCCTAGGTTCCTACGACAGAGACACATTTTTAATACGCCACAGGCCAATAGGATATACAGGAGAACGGAAAATGCCATGCTGCTTGAGCGCATACACCACACGAGGAAAGAGTTGGCACTAAATTATCAAGACCTGTTGAAGCTGCATTTACATCTCAGCAGTTCCCTCCAACGACATGATTGGGAGATGTTGGATGGGCTCACATATAATGCTTTCGAGGCGTGTTATGCCAGTACCAGCCAGAGACAGCGTGACAAATTCGAGCGGTTTGGTTCCCAGAACATCGGGGGAAGAATACTAGATCGTGACAGGATGGACAGGATGGTTGTGAATCTATCGAACCGTCAACTAACACCACATGAGACCTCGGTGTTAGCCAAAGGTGAGAAGTTTGCGGTTACCCCGAAGACAGTACCGGTGGAGGAAATAGTTGCGAGCGTGGAGGCAGGCATCCGAGGACTACCCCGAGACCAGGCAGATGAAATACGATTGGAAGCTTCTAGGGCCCTTAGAAGGGCCGCTCCGCCAAAATGCAATCTTCTGTCGGCGGAGTTGCGAGCCTTGAGGGAATTGAAAAAGGATGACTCCATTGTCATTGTGCCGGCGGATAAGGGGAGCGCCACTGTGGTCTTGAACACCGAAGACTACCAGCGGAAGATTGAAGGTTTATTAGATCCGGCCACTTATCGGAGGCTGAACAAAGATCCGACTACTACTGTTCTAAGAGTTGCTTGTTCCCAGTTCATTGGGAGACGTGTTCGGCGTGTCATCTATTCGAACACAATTTTTTCGCTACTGAAGATGGCCACCGGTGGTGCGGCCGAAACGTTTAGCAGTAGATCAAGCACTCGACCACGGCCTTTCAGCCCGGAAGTTTTAGAAAATAATCATACGTACTAAGTGTTAATTGGCAATTTTAACTTAAAGCAGAAACTATTTTCTTTCGTAGTTGGTGTTGGAATAGTGCGTGTCTTTGACGTGCGGTAGGCAGTACCGGATTTAAGCACAGGCTATATAGGCTGCAGCCTAGGAGCCCACACCACAAACAAAAAGAAAAACAAGAACGGTCAACTTGCATAAAAATTATTTCGTTCGTGTTTCCAGAGAACAGTAAAAGTCATTAGAGGAAATGTGGTATTATTGGCCATGTATACTGTATAATATGATCCCCTCAATATACCCTAATACTTTTATGTTCTTTTTTAAAATACGCTTAATTTGTGATAATCTCAATGACCTTGTTTTGCTTTCCTTTGTAAATCAGTTTTTTTATTTTTCCTACATTTTTATTCTGTTTAGAGTCTTTTGATTGTAATTCAAAAACGAGTGCAATTTTTTATTATTATTTTCATAGATTCCAGAATGCCATTGCATATTGAGATACCTTGAAACCGTTAAATTTTTTGAATTAAAATTTGATTTAAGTAATTTTTAAATTAAACATAGTATTGAAAATTTACAAAAAGAAAAGGTATATCCCAATTTAATTTGTACACTTAACAATGATTTTATTTGCAGTTCTGCAAGATGTATTTTTCGGAGGAGGGACCCGGACCCCCCGGTAGTTGGGGGGGGGGATCACATGTTGAGGCTCACTCTAACTCTAAATCCGGCCCTAGGGAGGGGGTCCTTTTTCAAATTTCAAATCTGATCACCCTAGGCTACATAGTGATTGCCGATGAAACTGTCGGTAGAGCCCCTAACGATGATTATGATGATGATTATACAGTATTAACAATAACTGGCGAAATGTACTTACCGACAGCCGTGAGGAAAATGTGCAAGTAGCGGAGCCTCGTGTTGAGCGTTCCTTCGCTGGCCGCAATGTTGGCGCTCTTGATTTTCACGGTCACGTCGTAAAAGCGATTCCAACACCGAGACCGAGAAGACAAAAACAACAACATAATGAATACTATACACATTACTGTTCAAACAACAAGCTCAACATAATTCGTGTGCGTTGTGCTTGTGTTTTGTGAGTGTTGTGTTTTATTTTATGAAGGTGATTGTCACACCGTTTTGGTATCTAGAAAATATCTGTATTGCCACACCGTAAAGCAGACTGGAAAAGTGTCAGATCGCGAAGAATAAAAGTAAGTAAATTGTCACACCACGACCGCGCAGGACTGCTGGTATGTGTTGGCAATTAATAAAGAAAAAAACATTTTCGTATAAGTTGTTCCATTAAATTTCCCACAGTAGAATTTCTGAGGCTATGTCTGATAAGTAATGATGGACGTTTGCTGCAATTTGGTAAAAACTATTGTTATGTAATGCAGAAAAAGTGTTATGTCATTACGGAACGTTCTGGTACATTGGAGAACGATCCCGCAGCTGTAATGCGTACGTGACGCTTGACATGTGATGCAGTATTACGTAATGCGGAACGTCTCGTGCGTTCTGGAAGCATCTCAATTAGCCCAACGGTGCGTGTTTCTGCGAAGGTCGCGCTGAAGTGTCCTCTAGAATTTTCGATGGCTTGTTAAGGACGCATGTTATGGAACACTGTAGACTATAAATAGCTCACACCTGCTGCTTAATTTTTAGTTTATTGTCGGGCGATTACAAGTGATTATCGGGCAATATTACTGTGTGCGTTCAAGTGGTTATTAGTGAAGTGTTTAATAATCGGGCGGGGTAATTGTAATACAATTGTGTTTAATATTAGTGGACATTTCATTGCGTGTGAACAATTTTTATTTGATTTATTGTAAGAGACTGTGTTGTTAATTACGAACTGTTTAACTGTGAAAATTAAAGCTGGTGATTAGTGACTTAATTGGTGTCTTGTATTTTGTTTCCACTGTACGTACGACGATCAAGTAGACCGTCGTAACAGTGGTGTCAGAACTGGGATAGAACGGTTAACAGTGGAAACAGTGGACACTTTGTTCAAGTCGAGGTAATTCGTAATTAATCGGTAAACAATGGATGCCACTTAGATGATGGAAAATTTCCAGGCGCTGCTGTTGCAGAGGAACAACGCCGACAAGAGGCGGAAGAAGCAGAAAAACGACAGGAGGAGAAACGCAGACAAGAAAGGGAAGAAACAGAGGAACGACGTAAGCAGGAAGCAGAGGAACGTAAACGTGAAGCAGGTGACATCAAAGCGTTAATTCATGAGCAAAAGCATATGCAAGAACATACTACCGCAGAATTGAGTCTCCTACGTGGTGACGTAAGTGAAATACAAGGTGAGCTTAATAATCAGATTACCAGAATATATGACGTAGAAGAATCCATGTCAAATAAAATAGCTGAAGTAGAAAAATCTGTCTTGACTGTGGAAGAAGCTATGTCAACAAAAATATCTGCAGTGGAAAACTCAATGGCAAACATAAGAGAACGAATTAAAATTGAAGTTGAGCAGTGCTTGAAGATACAACGAAAACAACTTTGTGAACAGACTGTACTAATGATAAAGACAGAAAAAGACACAAAATAAATTAATAAAGAAAGTCACTTTGCCTGCAGTAGGGACAGTTCATGTCAAAGCTCCAACCTTTGACGGAAGCAGTCACTGGGCAACGTACCTCCGCCAATTTGAAGCTGCTGCATGCGCAAATAATTGGACAGAGAAAGACAAGGCAGTCCCACTCGTTCTTGCATTAAAAGGACCCGTGGCAGAATTACTACAGAAAGTGCCGCCTGACAGCCAGAACATCTATGCCGAGTTGATAAAAGCTCTAGAATTACGGTATGGTGATAAACATTTGCGAGATGTGTACTGCACCCAAATGAGAGCAAGGCAACAGCATTCCGGGGAAAGCCTTCAAGAGTTTGAAGCAAGTATCGACAGACTAATTAGACTGGCCTATCCTGAAGCGCCAGAAGATTTTCGAACGAGTTTTGCGATACAGACATTTACTGCCGGTGTCCGAGATAACGAATTACTACAAGTGTTACGAATGGCAAGACACCAGAACAGTGCGGACGCCCTGGTACATGATTTGCAATTTGAGGCCGCCAAATCAGCGTCTGGTTGGACAAGTCATAAAGTGCGCGCTAAAAGATCGCGACGGCACAGACGATGAGGAAGAAGAATAAGGAACAGACTCGACGGTCGGCGCCACAGAATAAAGTAAGAAAGGATGGAAGACCGAAGTGTTATCGATGTGGGAAACCTGGACATCTACAAGGGGATTGTCGGGTTAGAGTCCAGCAGCAGGGAAACGAGCAGTAGTTGGTACAACGGGGCGTGTGCTGACTAACTGGAGTAACGAAGCCCCTAGACAATATGCAATTTCTACACTTCAGAAAAACAGCGGGAGCTTGGTGGTTATCGGATTCGTTCAAGAAAGGCCAACCTCGATTACAGTTGACACAGGCGCAACAGTTTCCATTGTGCGGTCCGACGTGGTGAAAGATCTGAAGCCAATCTGGTGCTCTTGCAGCTTGCGAACAGCTACTGGACGGCCTGTAAAAGTGTTTGGAAAAGTGGAGATACACCTACGCCTCGGTCGACTTGAGTTTAATCATCAAGTACTTGTTGCAGACATTGTGGATGAAGCAATTCTTGATGTGGACGTTATGAAAGCATACGGATTTATAGTCGACTTCAAAAACAATGCTTCAGAATCGGAGGAGAAGAGGTAATGCTCTCCACAATGACTACTTTAGAAAAATCGATGGACGTCATAAACCAAGTGGCCGTAACTGTTCCACCAAACTCCGAAAAGATCATCATGATTAGAACCGAGGTAGATACTAGGGGCAACCAGTGCCCTTCCCCATATTCGAACCCCAGGTAGTCAGCACACCGGGAACACTAATTGCCAAAAGTTTAGTAAAACCTGACGAAAACGGAAATGTACCTATTAGAGTAGCGAATATTCTGGATCAAGCTGTCACCTTACAAAGCAATACGCTCCTAGGCAAATTGACTCCAGTGGCCTGGATAGCCGGAATGACGCAACAAAGATCCAGTTGTGCTTCGGATACTTCCAAATTACCAGAGGAACTGCAGGAATTATTGAACAGATCTTCTTCTAACGACCTCTCAAGGGGTGAGGTAAAAGAACTCAGACGGTTTTTACATGAATTCAAAGATTCTTTTGCAGTTCGGGGACAGTCACTGGGAAGAACCTCTCTTGTACAACATCGCATCAATACCGGGGACACAACACCGATACGCCAACCTCCTCGAAGGCCTCCATTATCTAAACAAGAGGAAATGTCTCGGTTGGTACAGGACATGTTGACAGAGGGAGTAATCGAGCCTTCGTCAAGTGAAGTGCTTGGTCTTCTCCGGTAGTGCTGGTAGCGAAGAAGGATGGTGGATTGGGTTTCTGCGTAGACTACCGGAGGTTGAATGACGTCACAAAGAAAGACTGCTATCCATTACCTCGCGTTGAGGATACACTCGACACGCTGTCTGGAGCACAGTGGTTTTCCACATTGGACCTGAAGAGTGGATATTGGCAAGTGGCTCTTCATCAAGATGACAAGGAAAAGACCCCTTTCTCGACCACAAGTGACTTATTCCAATTTAACGTCATGACATTTGGACTCTGTAATGCACCGGCAACATTTGAAAGATTGATGGACCTGGTACTCCGAGGCCAACATGGAAAACTTGCCTTGTTTATTTAGACGATGTCACAGTCATCGGGAAGACTTTGGAAGACCATTTGGAAAACCTTAAGGAGGTTCTAACTAGAATTCACGGTGCCCAACTGAAGCTGAGCCCGAAGAAGTGTTCTCTATTCCAGAAGGAATACAGTATCTGGGCCATCTGGTTTCAGCAGAGGGTGTTAGCATGGATCCTAATAAAGTAGACACCGTAAGAGACTGGCCAGTTCCGAAGAGTAAACACGAAGTTCGGAGTTTCCTGGGGTTATGCTCATATTACCGACGTTTTGTGAAAGGCTTCGCTACTATTGCTAAACCACTACATGAGCTGACGGAAAATAAACGAAACTTACAGTGGTCGAGAGAGTGTGACCAAGCATTTAGGACTTTGAAGATTGCATTATGTTCGCAGCCAATTCTCGCTTTTCCAGCTTCCGAAGGGAAGTACATCGTAGACACAGACGCAAGCAATACTGGTCTAGGAGCAGTTTTGTCTCAAGTTCAAAACGGTGAAGAACGAGTAATAGCGTATTACAGCAAGACACTTTCTAAACCGGAGAGAAATTATTGCGTCAAAAGGAGAGAGTTGCTGGCAATCGTCCAAGCGTTGGAGCACTTCCATAAATACCTCTATGGAAGAGTTTTCACTACGTACCGACCATGCCGCGCTTGCATGGCTCTTAAGATTTAAAAAACCCGGAAGGACAGTTGGAAAGGTGGCTAGAACGTCTGCAAGAGTACAACTTCAAGGTTCAACATCGGCGGGGGCGCCTGCATGGTAATGCAGATGGCTTATCACGAAGACCGTGCTCGGAAGACTGCCGACATTTCCACAGAAAGGAAGAACAAAACTCAAGCGAACATGTTCAAGCCATCACTGTAGATTTCCTGGCTGACGGCTGGACAACACAAGACTGTCGACAAGAACAGATGACTGATGAAGACATTGGACCGATCTTGACGTCCAAAAGAGGAAGGTCGCCGCCCGAATTGGCAAGATATCTGCCATGGTTCCGAAGTGCTGAAGGGCTACTGGGCACATTGGGAATCTCTTACCTTAGAAAACGGATTGCTGAAAAGGGCTTGGGAAAGTGCAGATGGACGAGACGTGGTCATGCAATTGATAGTTCCCCGAAGTAAAGTGCAGTCTGTTTTGAAGGAGATGCATGATGGAACATCTAGAGGGCATCTTGGCGTTAACAAAACCCTTGACAAAATACGGAAGCGATTCTATTGGCTTCATCTTCGCCACGACGTAGAGGGATGGGTTCGGACGTGTGAAATATGTGTTGCAAGCAAGGGCCCACAAACCAGAAGCAGGGGAAAAATGAGACAGTATAACGTTGGACTGCCTTTCGAGAGAATTGCCATAGACATTGCTGGACCATTCCCAGATACTGACAATGGAAACCGATACATCATGGTTGTAGGTGACTACTTTACTAAGTGGGTGGAAGCCTATGCAATTCCAAATCATGAGGTTACCACTGTGGCAAAGCAGTTAGTTCACAACTTCTGTTGCCGTTATGGAGCACCTATGGAAATCCATACGGATCAAGGGAGAAATTTCGAATCAGGAGTGTTTAAAGAATTATGCCGTCTACTCGGAATTCGAAAGACCAGGACAACGCCTCTGCATCCTCAGTCAGACGGGATGGTTGAGAGATTCAATAGAACACTTAAGCATCTTTCGAAAGTTGTTGACGAGAACCAAACAGATTGGGACCAACGTATACCACTAATCTTATGGCGTATAGGTCATCAGTACACGACACAACAGGCATGACTCCAGTAAAATTGGTGTTTGGGCGGGAGATTCGTCTTCCTGGGGACTTGATGTTTGGATCACCTGAGACTCAGTCCCAAGAGCCAAAGAACTATTCCTCGCAATTAAAAAACCAACTGCGAGAAATGAATCGCTTGATAAGAGGACGGCTGAATATAGCCAGTGATAAAATGAAAACTCGGTATGACATTCGCATTAATAGTGTGGGTTTCCAAGAAGGAGATCAGGTTTGGTTGTTTAACCCAAAGTGCCGTCGTGGTCGCTCACCTAAACTTTAGACTAACTGGGAAGGACCCTACACTGTGAAAAAAGAATCAACGATGTTGTCTATCGGATTCAACAGGAAGGACAGCGGAAGTTCAAGGTCGTCCACCTAGATCGCCTCGCCAAGTATTACTTCAGAGACGGTTTACCAGTTCGGGACGAACAGGCTTAAGGAGAGGGAAGTGTTACGTAATGCAGAAAGAGTGTTATGTCATTACGGAACGTTCTGCTACATTGGAGATCGATCCCGCAGCTGTAATGCATACGTGACACTTGACATGTGATGCAGTATTACGTAATGCGGCACGTCTCGTGCGTTCTGGGAGCATCTCAATTAGCCCAACGGTGCGTGTTTCTGCGAAGGTCGCGCTGAAATGTCCTCTAGAATTTTCGATGGCTTGTTAAGGACGCATGTTATGGAACACTGTAGACTATAAATAGCCCACACCTGCTGCTATAAATAGCCCATACCTGCTGCTTAGTTTTTAGTTTATTGTCGATTACAAGTGTTAGTTTTTAGTTTGTTGATTACAAGTGATTATCAGGCAATATTACTGTGTGAGTTCAAGTGGTTATTAGTGAAGTGTTTAATAATCGGGAGGGGTAATTGTAATACAATTATGTTTAATATTAGTGGACATCTTATTGAATGTGAACAATTTTTATTTGATTTATTGTAAGAGACTGTGTTATTAATTACGAACTGTTTAACTGTGAAAATTAAAGCTGGTGATTAGTGACTTAATTGGTGTCTTGTATTTTGTTTCCACTGTACAAATGGACGATCAAGTAGACCGTCGTAACATTATATTGGTGCAGTAAAAATTGCATTTGTTATCATATCTCCAAAAGAAATGTTCAATGTACAAAACAATTGCATTTGTTATCATATCTCCAAAAGAAATGTTCAATGTACAAAACAATTGTATTTGTTATCATATCTCCAAAAGAAATGTTCAATGTACAAAACAATTGCATTTGTTATCATATCTCCAAAAGAAATGTTCAATGTACAAAACAATTGCATTTGTTATCATATCTCCAAAAGAAATGTTCAATGTACAAAACAATTGCATTTGTTATCATATCCCCAAAAGAAATGTTCAATGTACAAAACAATTGCATTTGTTATCATATCTCCGAAAGAAATGTTCAATGTACAAAACAATTTAATACCAAATTTTAATAATGTGTCTTAGTTTTTGTTTGGATAGGTTGAACGTTTTTAAAAATTTGAAAAATTTATAAAGTAGTAATCAACTTTACAGACTTTTGGTCACGAGAAATAATACTTTGTTGTGTATAGAAATGATTTCTAATAGAACATTTATAAATTTATATGTTAAGAATCCTGGATTTCTCTTTTTCCGTGATAAAATGAAGGATCCAACCTTGAAGCTAGTTTTATCCTAGCTAAAGGAACATATCCTAGTTACCCCACTGTGTATAATATCCGTTACTATGTTTTTACGAATATTACTTTTTCAGTTACTTTTTGTGTTCAAGTCACTGAAAAATATTTTCATTCTTTACTATAACGCAAACAACACATACCAGCAGTCCTGCACGGTCGTGGTGTGGTAATTCACTGACGTTCATCGTTTCCGAGCTGATTCATTCCCTATGTGCTTTACGGTGTGGCAAATCGGACAATTTATTGATTTGATTTCTCATTATTTCCATTTTTGGTGGTGATAATTTGTATGGGTGCAGTCGTATTACTTTATTGTCACTCAGGTTGATCTTGTACTCTATAAGATTCGTTAATCCTAACTTTGGGGTGAGGACGGTGGAAAATTCTTTTATTAGTTTCTGTATATTCAGTCTATCTTTACTTTCTAAGTGATCTAATTCAGACTCGCGGTGTTCTAGGTGCGTTGCAGAAGTTTCCATTTTTTTTTACTGTTATTTACTTCATAATCAAAATTATATTTTTGAGTACGGTCGAATCTAAAATAATACTTCTTATCGTACATGTCAAGAATTATACCTGTTTTACTGATAAAGTCCGCTCCCAATATTAAGTCTGGTCCTAATTCGTCATATACTAACACTGGAAAATACCACGTAAATTTTTAATTTTTAGTTTAATCGTAACGCTGAGTTTTATGATTAAGTTTTGTTTGTTAGCGGTAGCGCATTTAATGTTCACCGGTTGACTACGTTTAACAAGATTGTGTTTAGCTAAAATATCGGCTAGCTGTTGGCTGATTAAGCTCCGTGTCGATCCGGAATCAATTAATCCAAGTGTGGTAGTAACGCCAAGGTCAACTTGTATGTATGGTAATTGACACATACTGGACTTGCATGTAGTAA
Organism: Magicicada septendecula; assembly: GCA_034769895.1. NCBI lineage: Eukaryota > Metazoa > Arthropoda > Insecta > Hemiptera > Cicadidae > Magicicada > Magicicada septendecula. Next base: position 50,141,473 of record CM068374.1, on the reverse strand, counting down.
TTGAGTTGCATTTATCGATAAATCTCTCTACGTAGGGGTATAATAATTTTTTTTTATTTTTATTTTTTTTCCTTTTTGGTACTCCCGGGTTTTACCTATTTTCACGATGCTGCGGAAGACACAGGATTTATTTCGCTTAATCGACCTAACTATGCGGGTGTATCTGGCCTACTTTCGCGTAACGTTTTGCTTAGTTCCGCGACCGTTACGTTCGCGTAAGGGAGTCCGCGCAACAGTGCTTCATAGCATAATTCGTCTTTTAACAACAAATCTGGATTGAATTGAGCCATGTTCTTAAGATGCTAAGTCTTATACACTCCTTATTCTACTTATACTAAACACTCTATTTTACTATCTTTAGTTTTTTGTACAAATTTAAATACATGAGAGATATTTACAAATAGGTGATACGAGAGAATCGAATCTCGCCTCAGAGAGAGAGAGAGAGAGAGAGAGAGAGAGAGAGAGAGAGAGAGAGAGAGAGAGAGAGAGAGAGAGAGAGAGAGAGAGAGCAGAGAAATCTCACACAGCCATATTTTACTTTTCAACATATGGTTAAAATCTGTTGTTACTGGGCAAAGGGGGTCAAATACTTTGTATTAGACAATAGAGGGAGGTGGTGTATTGTATAACTCGACTTTGCAGCTTGTAACAATGGGGTTGTTTCGTACAGGCGGTAACAGGTTATTTTCCTGTCCGAGATTGTCGTCAAACCGACCAGTTGGGGAATAAATTTTTGAACAGGAAAAAACCTGGGCTTACTACATTTAAATATCCTTACGTTTTATGTTGCGTAATAATGATTATAATTTTCTCTCTATCCTAATTTATGATTTTACTTATTGTAATACGAGTTCTTATTTTGATTAAATTAAATTTTTTTTTTTACTTACTATTAAATATTAAGGGTTAATAATAAAGACTTCTTATTTCACTACACGCAAAAGGGAGAGTTGCGTATTTTAAATTAACACGGTAGTTAAACTAACAGAGTGAATAATTCTACAAAATATTAAATGACAACAGCAGAGTAACGTATTTTATTTTGCTATTGTCACTGGCGCATTAAAACAAAACAAGCAGAGTGGCGCATTTTATAACGTCTCGTCGTTATAATATCGGGAACCTGGTTAATTGGCTCAGGTCAATTAAACAGGCTGCCGTAATCTTAACAAACTCATAAATTACTGGAAAGTAAACAATGTTAAATAGGATCCCGTGAATTGAGGAATATTGACAGGGGTTTGTAGATTTATTCACTCACCTTTTTGGACCATGACATCTCTTTATTACATTTTTGTTTTAACATCTGCGAAGAAATTTAGAAATGAGTATATTAAAAATAAAACCATTTGCACCTCTTGTACAAATAGAATTAGAGTAATTAATGAGTTAACATAGCTTGTACTGCCCTCGGATCCGAGTAGTTTGTTTCAGTATATGATATTAAAATTATAATCTTTATTTTGTGCCATATGAAGAATGGGCTTATTTAACTTTAACGTGTTATATTCATAAAAGCCTTAAACTTAACATATATTATTACTAAGCATGAAATTACAATTTTATGGTAATTAAGTCAGTCTTTCGTGTTTTACTTTACTTTCATTGGTTAATTAAGTGTCTATCATGTATTATTTTAAGTTAAGTTCTGAACCACGGAAGTTGAACTTCCGTGTCACCTGTGTGTAACATCGTCGGCGAATCGGCGCTTCTATCGGTTGTGCAGGGTGTCTTGGAGATCTTCTGGCTATCGTGTTTTGGTGAAATCTGCTGTCATTCCTAAAGATGAGTCGTCTGTTGGGTCTGTAGATTCTTGTGGTAGGTTTTGGGTTGTAACTTTCACTGGTATTCACATTGTTGTACCGCACATATTACTCACGGTTAACAGTTACATGTTAAAAGTTTAACATCACATTTAGGTGATGTTAGTTTGTTACAGGGATGTCATTGTCATACACTCACGTCATTTTCGACATTTTTTACATCATCCGGCTATCTCACACAAGTTTCTCCTCTTTTATAGGTTTTTATATTGACTACATACTTTTGTACGCTGTATCAGCAGCGGAGTCTGAGATACAACTGAACTGGCTAACTATAGGGGTGAAGAGGCTGTCCGCGCGCGGGTAGCTTCTTAGCGTAAAAGTAGTTCTCACTTATTATTAATTATTTTCCTTTAATTCGCTTACAACTTAATGACATCGCTCTTTACTTTGATTACTCTTTTATGTGACTAGGGGTAGTTACGGATTTATTTAGTTTCTCAAATCTAATTTTATTAACTGCTACATTGGCAAATCGGCAGGTTACTACCGGTTTGGGGCATGGAGAAGGGTTCATTCGTACCTTATTAAAGCTAATATTAGTATTATAAAAATTTTTGTGGGATTTAGGCTTATTAAATCGTCACATACTCCTCCACTTAAAGAAGACACAGAGCCAGGGACCGATGTGTTTTCAACGGGGACACATCTATTGATTAATCTATTGATTAGAATTGCACTGGGAGTATGCTCGGAATTTCTGTGTGAAATTCCTTTCTCTCTTTTAACAACTTCCTCATGAGTTACATGAATCACTCTCAATTCACTATTTACTATTAGCAAGAAATACAATACCTTATTAACTAATACTTAAAATACATAAAATTCAAAGGTCATAAAATATATAAAATACACAAAATTCATCTTAATTCTACTACTTAAGACTACTACCGGTTTTTTCTTTAGCTTTTTCTTACTCTTGTTATGGAGTTACTCTTCACAGAGTAGGTTTCACATCCTTACTGCGTTTCCTTTTCTCTGTCAAGGATTTCGTTAATTCGCGGTTGACGAATCATTTTATTAAAGTTATTATAACGTAATTGTAAAGTAACGTTACTTATATTCTGTGTCAGCTGACTTCTCACTTTTCTTATTCTCGATGAACATCTCGATGAACAGGATCTAAGGTTGATCAGGCCTCATTCCTATTTATACGATTTGGTAATTAAGTAGTGACTCAATTACAATATAGAAAATATACGTCTTAATACATCTATCCTTTTCTACTTCATTTTTTTCTTGCTCACTAGCATTTTTCTTTCCATGATAATATTTTATCTGGGAAACATGGACTTCTACGTACATATTTATTCGTAGTGGGTTCATACAGTTCTACGGTTACGGGAGTTAAGTATCTGTAAATTTTGTAAGGGCCACACCATCGATAAGATAGTTTGGAGGTGGTCTTATCAACCAACTGCACTACTCGTAGGGTGAGTTTTGTACATCACTAAGTCTCCGACTTGATACTTTAGTTCTTTACTATCCCGCTCGTGATATTTTCGCGATTTTCTCAAGTTCACTCTTAAGTTAGCGCGAGCTTCGTTCCATATCTTTTTTATATTTTTACCACTAATTTCGTGGGGTAGTAATTCATGTATTTTCCACTTTGTGGATAATGGGTGATTCGGTTTCTATTTATACAACAAATCAAAAGGTGTCGATTTATGTCCTTCATGATATGCTGAGTTGAAGGCAAATTGTATCCAGGATAGGTTCTGGTCCCAAGAGGTATGGTCGTTTGCATGGTAGGCTATTAAAGCAGATTTTAGGTTTCGCAAATACCTTTCAGCAATATTACCTTGTGGACGATACTCTGTAACGGTAATGTGGTCTATGCCTAGTCTGAAACACATGTCTTTGAATTCTTTGGACTTAAACTGGGGTCCGTTATCTGACACTAGATGTACTGATGTACCGAAGTCTTTAAATAATCTATCTTGCAAAATCTTCACAGTGGTAGATGCTAACGCTCGTCGCATGGGATACATCCAGACGAATTTGGTAAATGAGTCTACACAAATGAGTAGCACGGTATTACCTGATTTTGAACGTGGGTAGGGGCCAGAAAAGTCCAAGTAAATTTTAGAAAAGGGTGTCGTGGGAGTCTCCGAGATTAATTTTCCTATGTGGCTGTTTCTCGCTGGCTTGCTCAGTGCACACAACTTACACCGTTTTACAAATTTAGCTATCTCGCAGTTCATATTTTCCCAATGATATTCTTTTCGAATGCGATGATTCGTTTTATTTATTCCCATATGTGCTCCAATGGTGGATGAGTGGTAGTATTCCATAAGCATAGGTTTAATAATATCCGGGGCAATTATTCTCAAGGATTTTCCATTAGATACTCTATAACATAATACTCTCTTACTCAATATATATTTTTCTGAATTATTTCCTTTATCTAGGTGTTCTATTATTGTATTTAAATACGGGTCTTGTTGTTGCTACTGAGCTATATCAGTAAATGCAAGGGGGAATTCAGTAATTAGCGTATTGATAATCGATGTTTCACCACTTTCCTTATTTTCGGATATTTTATTAGGCGGCTGGAACATACGGGACAGTGTATCGGCAACTACATTTTGGGTGCCACGAATGTGTTGTACCTTAAACTTGTAACAATTTAATCTCAATACCCATCGTCCGATACGACCTAACTGTTTAGGGTGATTTAATAACCAAGATAAGGCTTGATTATCCGTTTCTAACAGAAATTCTTTATGTTCTAAAAAGGGTTTGAATTTCTCAAAATGCGAATACTACAGCTAAACATTCTAATTCGTATGCGGAGAATTTCTTTTCCTGGTCGGTTAGAGTTCGTGAGGCATAACTGATCGGTAATCTAGAATTATCTACTTCCTGATGTATTACTGCTCCTAGTGCTACACTTGAACTGCCTGTCTGTACAAAAATGGTTTAGTAAAATCGGCTAATTGTAATACCGGGGGTGATATTATGCTTTCTTTCAGTTTTTCAAATGCATATTGGTGTTGTGGAGTCCATTCAAATTTCGCTCCTTTTTTTCTTAATGCGTTCAACGGAGCTGCTATATCAACTAGGTGAGGGATATACTTGTGGAAGTAATTTATCATTTCCAAAAATCGGGCTATTCGTTTTGTATCCCGTGGTGGTAAAAACTCTCTGATAGCACGGGTGCGTTCTGGGTCTATACTTACCTTTCCGTCTGCCTTTACTATGAGACCTAAAAATGAAAATTGTTTAACAGCAAAATTTACTTTACTAGGGTTTACTGTTAATCAGGCTTTCTTTAATCGTGATAATACTTCACGTAAATGATGAAGATGTTGATCCATAGATTCGCTGTAAATAACTATGTCATCTAGGTAGTGATATACAAATTTAAATTTTATGTCGTGGAATATTTTCTCTAACAATCGGCTACATACAGAACTTCCTTGGGATATTCCAAAGGGTACTCTAGTAAGTTGGTACAGTTTGAATGGGACGGCGAAGGCGGTTAGGCGTTTGGATTCTTCCGATAGTGGTATTTGATGAAATGCCTGATTGAGATCCATTATGGTGAAAACTTTAGCTTTTGTAAAATAATGGAAGGCGCTGTGGATGTCGGGGAGTGGTATGGACTCGAATTCTATCCTTTTATTTGATTGTCTATAGTCCACAACTAATCTATGTTTATCGGTGCCTTTAGGTACTAAAAACGCAGGTGATGAATACGGTGAAGTGGAAGGTTCTATGACTTGTTGTTCTAACAATTTATTGATTTGATTTCTCATTATTTCCATTTTTGGTGGTGATAATTTGTATGGGTGCAGTCGTATTACTTTATTGTCACTCAGGTTGATCTTGTACTCTATAAGATTCGTTAATCCTAACTTTGGGGTGAGGACGGTGGAAAATTCTTTTATTAGTTTCTGTATATTCAGTCTATCTTTACTTTCTAAGTGATCTTTCAGTTTAGTTTCTAAGTGATGGATTCATACTCGCGGTGTTCTAGGTGCGTTGCAGAAATTTCCATTTTTTTTTTTACTGTTATTTACTTCATAATCAAAATTATATTTTTGAGTACGGTCGAATCTAAAATAATACTTCTTATCGTACATGTCAAGAATTATACCTGTTTTACTGATAAAGTCCGCTCCCAATATTAAGTCTGGTCCTAATTCGTCATATACTAACACTGGAAAATACCACGTAAATTTTTAATTTTTAGTTTAATCGTAACGCTGAGTTTTATGATTCAGTTTTGGTTATTAGCGGTAGCGCATTTAATATTCACCGGTTGACTACGTTTAACAAGATTGTGTTTAGCTAAAATATCGGCTAGCTGTTGGCTGATTAAGCTCCGTGTCGATCCGGAATCAATTAATCCAAGTGTGGTAGTAACGCCAAGGTCAACTGGATTTGCATGTAGTAATTGAGTTGCATTTATCGATAAATCTCTCTACGTAGGGGTCTAATCATTTATTTTTTTATTTATTTTTTTCCTTTTTGGTACTCCCGGGTTTTACCTATTTTCACGATGCTGCGCAAGACACAGGATTTCGGATCTCCCTGCCTTACATGTTTTTCGAATAAGAGGGTTTTTGGTAGTGCTGTTTCTGTTTACAGTCTTTACTGATGTGTCCTAATTTCCCGCAGTTATAACATATTTTTTCTCTACTCACAGTATCACTAGTATTCTGTTGGGGTTGTTGATTACTCGATTTAGTTTGGTAGTGAGAGGTTGCAGGAATTCGAAATGGTCGTCTATCACGGTGTGTTCTTGTCTCTGTTACCAGGGGTTGTGTTTCATTTCTACGTTGTACCTGGGGGAGTAACGCACGTCGGTTCTGATCCGAATACCATACGTTGGATGAGTGGATACTGCATTTTTCTAATTCTGCGAACATGTTGGGCTTATTTATAAGTGCTAAGCGAGATCTCTCTTCTGGGGATAATCCTACCAAGATTGTTTCTACTAACTGCTTTTCGCTCCAGTTTACTTGCAGTAATCGTGAAGCTTCTCTTATGTCAGCGATATATTGGGCGAGTCTCTCGTGAACTCCTTGTACTCGAAATACTGTGTTTCGTTTCAGCTCTTCGTAAATTCCCGTTGGAATAAAATGTCTTTTCAGAGTAGTATGGAGTTCTTCTACTGGATGTTGAGAGCTTAATGACTCCAGTACACGATCTTTTAATGGTGGTCTACTTTTGGGCAGAAGGACTTGTAATATTTGGCAATCGCTTAGTTGCTGTAAGTTTTTTATTTGTAGCAGATATTTTATGAAAGCTAATAGTTTGGTGATACTCAATCTATCGGTGTATGAGATTTCTGATAGAATTTTTTCTACGGGGTGAGTTATCTTTCCGTAGAGGTCCGCACTAAAGTTTACGTGAGGTGTTATTCTAGGAGGTCCCGATGCTTGATTTGTCATCGCTGAGGGTGGTAACGCATACTTATTGGTGAGATTGTGGAGGGCATTGGGAAGTGTTGCTTCAGCTATCGGTAGGGTATTCACGTTCCTATTCAGTAACTGATCATTACTCGGTTCTATCCTTGATACCGGGGGGGGGGGGGATTCGAAATTCACGGTAGTGGGTCTCTGTTCTAGGGTAGGTGATTGAAATGGGGAGATATATAATTTCGTCAGAGCTTCTTCAATTTCCTCCATTTTAAATGAGTCGGACTTTCTACGTAATTCTCTTATTATTGTGGGTAATTGCTGTAATTCTTCATCAGCAAATTTTTGCACATCTGGGGGAATTACAGTAACTTTGGGCCAGTTTAATAAATTATTTATCCGACGGGTTAAATGCTCTATTCTCTGCGTGGTACGTAAGATTATAGCGGGTGATTTTTCGTCGTGGAGGGTTTGCGATATTGACGTCAATTCCGTATACTTCGCATAACATGTTTCTCTTTCGCTCTCAAGATCTATTTCGCTTAATCGACCTAACTATGCGGGTGTATCTGGCCTACTTTCGCGTAAGGGAGTCCGCGCAACAGTGCTTCATAGCATAATTCGTCTTTTAACAACAAATCTGGATTGAATTGAGCCATGTTCTTAAGATGCTAAGTCTTATACACTCCCTTATTCTACTTATACTAAACACTCTATTTTACTATCTTTAGTTTTTTGTACAAATTTAAATACATGAGAGATATTTACAAATAGGTGATACGAGAGAATCGAATCTCGCCTCAGAGAGAGAGAGAGAGAGAGAGAGAGAGAGAGAGAGAGAGAGAGAGAGAGAGAGAGAGAGAGAGAGAGAGAGAGAGAGAGAGAGAGAGAGAGAGAGAGAGAGAGAGAGAGAGAGCAGAGAAATCTCACACAGCCATATTTTACTTTTCAACATATGGTTAAAATCTGTTGTTACTGGGCAAAGGGGGTCAAATACTTTGTATTAGACAATAGAGTGAGGTAGTGTATTGTCTAACTCGACTTTGCAGCTTGTAACAATGGGGTTGTTTCGTACAGGCGGTAACAGGTTATTTTCCTGTCCGAGATTGTCGTCAAACCGACCAGTTGGGGAATAAATTTTTGAACAGGAAAAAACCTGGGCTTACTACATTTAAATATCCTTACGTTTTATGTTGCGTAATAATGATTATAATTTTCTCTCTATCCTAATTTATGATTTTACTTATTGTAATACGAGTTCTTATTTTGATTAAATTAAATTTTTTTTTTTTACTTACTATTAAATATTAAGGGTTAATAATAAAGACTTCTTATTTCACTACACGCAAAAGGGAGAGTTGCGTATTTTAAATTAACACGGTAGTTAAACTAACAGAGTGAATAATTCTACAAAATATTAAATGACAACAGCAGAGTAACGTATTTTATTTTGCTATTGTCACTGGCGCATTAAAACAAAACAAGCAGAGTGGCGCATTTTATAACGTCTCGTCGTTATAATATCGGGAACCTGGTTAATTGGCTCAGGTCAATTAAACAGGCTGCCGTAATCTTAACAAACTCATAAATTACTGGAAAGTAAACAATGTTAAATAGGATCCCGTGAATTGAGGAATATTGACAGGGGTTTGTAGATTTATTCACTCACCTTTTTGGACCATGACATCTCTTTATTACATTTTTGTTTTAACATCTGCGAAGAAATTTAGAAATGAGTATATTAAAAATAAAACCATTTGCACCTCTTGTACAAATAGAATTAGAGTAATTAATGAGTTAACATAGCTTGTACTGCCCTCGGATCCGAGTAGTTTGTTCAGTATATGATATTAAAATTATAATCTTTATTTTGTGCCATCTGAAGAATGGGCTTATTTAACTTTAACGTGTTATATTCATAAAAGCCTTAAACTTAACACATATTATTACTAAGCATGAAATTACAATTTTATGGTAATTAAGTCAGTCTTTCGTGTTTTACTTTACTTTCATTGGTTAATTAAGTGTCTATCATGTATTATTTTAAGTTAAGTTCTGAACCACGGAAGTTGAACTTCCGTGTCACCTGTGTGTAACATCGTCGGCGAATCGGCGCTTCTATCGGTTGTGCAGGGTGTCTTGGAGATCTTCTGGCTATCGTGTTTTGGTGAAATCTGCTGTCATTCCTAAAGATGAGTCGTCTGTTGGGTCTGTAGATTCTTGTGGTAGGTTTTGGGTTGTAACTTTCACTGGTATTCACATTGTTGTACCGCACATATTACTCACGGTTAACAGTTACATGTTAAAAGTTTAACATCACATTTAGGTGATGTTAGTTTGTTACAGGGATGTCATTGTCATACACTCACGTCATTTTCGACATTTTTTACATCATCCGGCTGTCTCACACAAGTTTCTCCTCGTTTATAGGTTTTTATATTGACTACATACTTTTGTACGCTGTATCAGCAGCGGAGTCTGAGATACAACTGAACTGGCTAACTATAGGGGTGAAGAGGCTGTCCGCGCGCGGGTAGCTTCTTAGCGTAAAAGTAGTTCTCATTTATTATTAATTATTTTCCTTTAATTCGCTTACAACTTAATGACATCGCTCTTTACTTTGATTACTCTATTATGTGACTAGGGGTAGTTACGGATTTATTTAGTTTCTCAAATCTAATTTTATTAACTGCTACATTGGCAAATCGGCAGGTTACTACCGGTTTGGGGCATGGAGAAGGGTTCATTCGTACCTTATTAAAGCTAATATTAGTATTATAAAAATTTTTTTAATTTTTGTGGGATTTAGGCTTATTAAATCGTCACAAGGTCGTTAATTCGGATTTCAAGTGAAACATCGGAAGTAACATTAACAGCTGCTTTTGTGCTCGTGGTTTATTATTGTTTGGTATTTATACTAATATTCATCGTAAAAAGTGTAATATTTAAACACCCTTCAATACAAAACGGTGTAGTGGACACACGTTTGTGGTTACTTGACGCAGAAAATAACGCTAAATAATTGTAATTTAAGATGGCCCTGACAGATATTAATAATTTTGTCCATCGAAAATCACGACGTAAAGTGTAAAAATTATTTCAAGGACTGTTATTACAACTCTCTTTGTGTTTTTAATTTTGTTCCAACTTGCATACAAAATTGTATTAAATTGCTACCGTATGTTTTAAGTTCAGTTAAAATGTTTTGGAATAAACACGGTTACAGTAATTTAATTTGTTATTGTACTCTATGGCTTTGAGCTAATAATGGCTCAAAGCAATGGATATCAGCCTCAAATGATCGATAAAATCATTGAAAACAAAAAAGAAATAAATCAAAAACAAATAACATATCAATAAAAAGGAAGAAAACATATATACCTGCACATTACATTGACGACAACTCTTAAAAATTAGCTAGAACATTTGCAAAATACGACTATCAATTAGCGTTCAGAAAAAGCAATGACATCTACAACAATCTGAAAATAAGCAGTACAAAAAAGAAAACCATTTATGAAAAAGCTGGAGTCTACCAATATCAATGTCAGCCTGCGAACTCGACAGAATGTAATGTACGGTGCAACAAAAAATACATAGGATTCACTTGAAGGTCGTTTTAACACAGATATATTGAACACACCAAACATTCTCAACACTCAAATCCGAACTCAACGTTAGCCAAACACATAAAACAACAGACTTGTATATGGTCCAATACAGCAACATTTAACCGTATTGAAAACATGCAATGATGAAGTAAGATCGAATACATATGAACAATACCGAATATACAAACATGTAAAAGAAGAGGGACACGAAAATCTATTGAACATCATGACGGACTTCAAAAATCGTATCACATTTGAAACATTGCGGCAAAATGAAAATCAACATACAGTAATCAGCTGATATAATATATAGAACGGAATGTAAACATAAACACTCTGTAACAAAATCAGTTCTCGGGAAACTTTGGACAACGACGTACGTATCACGTTCATTAATCAATGTCTACGAATTCGTTTTTGTAAATAGTGGTTGTTTTACGATATTGTGACCGCAAGTGTGCTGTATATGACCTGACGATGGTCTGTGACCGAAATCGATCGTTTTTAAGAATGTGAGTAATAAAAATTTTATTGCACATCGTATGTATGGTACCTTTAGGCTATGAACAATAAATACAATACAATAAAAAATTGAAATTATAGGTACCATTAGTAAACCATTAGGTACCATTTATAATAAGTGTGTGTATATTATAAATACATCACATTATCATTAGTAAATTGTTCTATAGAAATGTATAAAGAAAAATTGGGAAAAAAATATTATATAAAGAACAAATTTTAGGTTAACTGAAAATATAAAGGATTGAATTAAACCTGTAAACGCACCCCCCCCCCCAACAGAGATCTGTGGGAGGGCGGCAAATTTATACTGCCTACGGGCGGCAAAATGGTAAATCTGCCTCTTGTCGCCAGCCTACCGATGTCATATTTTGAAACACAAAGTGAATAAGAAGTGCTTCGGTTGTGCTAATAGTTATTCGTAACACATTACTAACCTGATTCGATTGTCCCATCGTATAAAACACCTGTATCACAGACGCGCACACATACTGTCACAAAGTCTCCAATGCACTTAAATACCGATAAACAATCTGTACGGTGATTACTACGAACTATAGATAACGGACAAAGATAACGGCAAAGCTAGCTGTGGTGTGGTACTGCGATTTCTCGGTAACCGATTACGCGTCATCAGAGTTTAAACTGCTTCAGGGAGTGTGGAGTGGAAAGCCTTAAGATATGTTTTATTAGTCATATTATGTTTTATTATTATCATAACCAATGTGACACTAATAAAACATATACCACACAAAGGCGCCATAATGAACATTTGGGAAAATTTACAAATATACAAACATAAAACACAAAACAAACTAATACCTGAACAAATACAAATCAATACAAAACATGACACAATATTCAAAGCACTCAACATCGAAAATACACAAAAAGCTAACACATACACCACAATCACACACAATAAAACCAATTTGAAGTAACAGAAGCCAACAGGAAACCACAATAATAATAGTCAACCAACACATATGTACTTCACCAGACACAAAAACCGGAAGGCTGAGGATGGGTACAAGATGGTACCCGAAACATGTTCCTAATAAGAAAAAAAAGGTATATCTTGAGGTAAATTTATTTATAAATATTAAATGTAATATATATATATATATATATATATATATATATATATATATATATATATATTCCTTTGTAAGTAACTTGTTGAGTTTGCTGCAGGTCGCCCATGTAATATCTTTAAGTAAATATACTGCGAGTAGGTTTATTTTCACCTGACGCACGTTTCATAGAAATTATTTTGCATCTTCAGAGGTTTATTTGAATTGTAATATTGAACCCTGTAATTGTGATGATTTTATTAATTATGATTAAATATGATTCAAAATGTCAAATTAATTAAAAACGTACAAAATGGTAACATAATGAATGTCTGGGAAAATCTTAATATTTACAAACACAATAATAATAATAATAATAATAATCTAGTAAGTTAATTAAAGAACAAAGTCAATCATACATTTATTAGAATAAAAAAATAAAACATTAAAATCCATAATAAATAGCTGACTACAAAAAAATTACAACAATCGAAAATATGAATCGAAGTAAAATCGATTATCCGTTAACTATATTGTAAGCGAAACATTCAATTACAAAATCTGTATAGCCTAATATTTACCGTAGTTCTTCCGTCGTGTGACTTCGTATTGCGTTCGATTGATTTACGCGTTTCGAAACATATGTTCGTCTTCAGAAATAAAAAAAAATCACTCAAAGTGAGGTCGTTAAGTATTAAAATTGTAAATATTGAAAACAATTCCAAACATATCCGCGTTACATAAGTGCGCACTCGAGTGGGACCGATCGGACACTCACTCGAGTGCGCACTCATGTAACGCGGATATGTTTGGAATTGTTTTCAATATTTGAAATTTTAATATTTGACGACCTCACTTTGAGTGATTTTTTTATTTCTGAAGACGAAACATATGTTTCGAAACGCGTAATCAATCGAACGCAACACGAAGTCACACGACGGAAGAAATACGGCAAATATTATACAGATTTTGTTAACAAGTGACTTGGATACCAATTCAAACATGTTTTTTAAATTCACACACACACACACACACACACACACACACACACACACACACACACACACACACACACACACACACACACACACACACACACACACACACACACACACACACACACACACACACACACACACACACACACACACACACAGAGAACAACATAAATGCGCCCCCGTCAGGTAGGGTGCTATCATCCTGCTCTCGGCTAACTCCGCCCCGCAGAATGCGTAAATCACAGGGACACTATACACCGGATGTAGATAATATCCTACTCCTACAATGATATATTAACATTGTTTGTTTTGTCTTTTATCCAACGAGTTTTCGAGAAGAGAGCAAAGCGCGAGTCAAGCGCAGACGAAAATTCTTGTTAGAAGTGACGTCGGAGGCTGTGGAGTGTGTGTAAACATTGCGGAAATCAATGTAAACGGCGCTTGATATGACATCAAACTAATGTAAATGTTGACGTAAGCCACCACGCGTGTCCACCAGCAGTCGCCGTCTCCCGGAATTAGAGGGTGTGCTAAACTAGTATTTGAAAATATGGAGGTCTGATTCTACTTCCATACAGTCCTGTCTATACTTAAGGCCCCTACACACCTTCCGATCCAATCCGATCCGATGTCCTAAATGTAGGATGAAAATAGCAAATTGTATAGTGTGTAGGACGATCGTCCTTACAAAAAAGTTGGAATCCGATTTAGGAAGGTCGGGCGGTCCTCCCCATCCTACTAGCCGACTTAGGGCAGATCCCCTCCACCTTCCATCCTAGATCGTATAGTGTGTAGCGCAGTCGGGCGTCGGTTCCGATTAGTTCTTTCTTTTCTTTTCAGCGGACTGCAAGTTGTTGAATATGTTTTTCATTTTGTTTTGAGTATACAGTGAGTAAAATGACTGAAGACGAATGTAGAAATATTTTATTGAACTCGCAAAATGGTATTACGTTTTTCTATGAACGGCTTTACCATTCTCAGCAATTCCATAAAACATTGTTCATTCATTCGTAAAAAAGTTCGGAAATCGTCCGAGTTCAAATGCTTCAACAATATCGAATGGGTAAATTTCTTTCTTTCCTTTAACCACTTTGTGCCCAAAATTTCCTTTCTGGTGGGGGCTTTTGGAGGATCAACAGTGTTGTAAGGGCAACCCCGATTTTTTAATTTTTCGACAAAAACGGTGCCATTACGAGGGTGTGACCAGGTCGGGAATCTCAATGGTACTGACTAAAATGACGAGATCGGAGAAAGAAATTGGACAGTATGGATAGCAATCTCCTTTCCTAAATTAGGCGGAATACGAAATTAGGCGGTGAAGAAAATGTTTACGTGCAGACTATCAAACCGACGAAACGTGGTGCTGCAAGATGGTAGCTTATTTCACAGCAAAATTAATACAAAACGATCAAAATATTTCAGCTACCAGATACAAGAAATAGGTATTTAGAAGCCGCCAGAGTAGTCCGTGAAGGAATTACGAGAATTCGCCGCGGGCAGTGTTTCGAGTGATTTTAAATTTTCTTCACATTTCTTACATCGTTTTCACAGGGTTCGGCACTCATCCTCAAGTACAGTTCCCCTTCGGCACCGCCGTCTTCCGTTTATCAGCTCTCCAAGGCTTATCATATTTTGTACAGGCTGTCGGGAAACATGAAACTTTTCTACAGATGCTAATTTTTTTTTTTTGTATTTGTGCATTAGGTATGGAACAAAAATGGGAATTGAAGTAAATATGTTATAGCGTAGTCTTATATATTGGAAAACAGATGATATTGCGTTTAATCCTGTTCCGGACTAAACTGCAGAGAGTACTTTGTAAAGGGCAGTTTTTCGTGTAGTCCCTAAACCAGTTAACTGGTACCGGAAAAATACGTGGAGACGGTTTTAAATTCACAGGCTCAGTCGTAAAAATCCCCTTCGAATTTTGTATAACTGAATAGCAGAGAAGATGCTGAACAGTTACAGAATTTCATTCGAAGCCTGTCACAAAAAAAACTACGTTTCCGTTATAAGTGATTCTGCATTTTCGAACAACAGCCTGGCCGTCCAGTTGAGTATTAACTTTTATCCCGTGTGACGGTAGTAAATATTAAGTAAGCATGGTTAAGCACAGGAGTGTGTATAATCTGTTCCGCGTACATTTTGTTTTGAATTTATTTGTTTTCTGGTGTCAATAAAGGTGTAGGCATTAATTTAAAGAACTCGCGCCACAAAGTGGGCTCGACAGTCTAGAGGTGTGCTTAACTAGTATTTGAAAATAACAGGTACAAACGAAACCGTTCAAATAACAGGTACAAACGAAACCGTTCCAAAAAAAAATAATAATAATAAATATCAGGTACATATACCTGTATTATACAATTTATTACAGGAAATAAATTGAAACTAAAAGTATTAACAGTGTTACTTTACACTGTGACTTTATTAAGGTGTTACTGTTTAAAAGATAATAAGAAACAAGAGAATTTATAGCCCTACCTCCCTTTGGTAATACTAATTTAAGTTTTCACTAGGAGTAAACAAACTGACATAGATTTAATATTAAATTTTTTTTTTTTTTTTTTTTTTTTTTTTTTTTTTTTTTTCCGGCAGGGGAGGTGAAAATCTCTATAGACACACTGGAGCCCCGTAGCTCTAGGTAGTGTGGGACTCTAACCCACTAAAAACACCTCCCTTTGCAACAACTGAGCGAGCCCAACAAGTTGCTTTTCTTTAATATTACGTCACGGTTTATGGGGTAGAAGCCCGCTGGCTGTTCCCCGGGTTGAGATTATTGTCTTTCTCTCTTTTAGAGTTTTACAGATTTAAATGCACTAATGTGTCACAAAATCTTGGGGCTTCAATCTTTTAAGCCTTCTTAGCGTGTGCGGAGCTTCTTCCACCACGCAAAGCATTTCAGGATTTATATGAGTCTGAATTCTCATGTCATGGTTAACTGCATATTTTGTTACGATTTCACTGACATATTCTACTTTGAGATCTTTGTGCAGATTGTCATTCCTAATATACCAGGGGGCATCAACGATACTCCTAAGTACTTTGTTTTGAAAAGTTTGTATCATTTGAATGTTAGATTTCTTGGTGCATCCCCAGAGTTGTACACCATAAGTCCACACAGGTCTCAGCACTTGTTTATACAACAGCAATTTGTTTTCAACTGTTAGTTGTGAATTCCTACCTAACAGCCAGTACAATTTCCTGAATTTTATGTTGAGTTCCTCTTTCTTTTTTTTTACATGCTCCCTCCATTTAAGTTTTGCGTCCAGAGTCATACCCAAATACTTAGCAGTGTTAGAGTATGGCACTTCTTGTTCATTGATGTAGATCCTTTGTATTTCTATTTTTCTGTTGGTAAAATTGGTGTGCATTGATTTCGTTTCATTGAGTTTGATCCTCCAGCGTCGAGTCCAATCCCATACCTCTGCGATTGAAGTTTGCAGTTTATTGGCCGCTGTCTCGGCATCATTACCTACCGCCAGAACAGCAGTATCATCCGCAAAAGTCGCAACGGTTGTTTCCTCACTGTTTGGTAAATCTCTCGTGTATAACAAATACAAAATTGGACCCAATACGCTCCCTTGGGGAACTCCCTCGGATATTTTCTTTAAAGTTGAATATTCATCCTCATGCTTCACCCTAAAGTATCTTTCTGAGATGTAAGACTTTAGTATCAGATAGAATTCCTCTGGGAGATCCCTATGTAACTTGTACTCAAGGCCATGATGCCAGACCTTATCAAAAGCTTGCGCTACATCCAGGAAGACGGCTGAGCAAAATATTAAATTATTGATTCCATTTTGGTTAGACAAATCAGTTGCAAAACTCGGGCAATAAAAATTAGAGTGCACATAGTAGGACAACAAATAATGTCAAAAACATTAGAATCATATAATAAAAACATAACAGTAAGCCACAAGAGTGAACGAGAATAAAAACAATTTTACAAACAAAAATCGTCTCCGAAATCACATTAACAAAAAGTACTATATGGCCTATCAGCCACTCTGTACTCTGTAGGTTATAACACAATATAATTCAAAATTTTTACCAAGTTGGTGACTAGTATAATATATAATTTGTTATAATAATCTGTATTATATATCTGCACAACACACGAGAATAAATATAACATCAGTATGAATTTTTTTCATTTATTAAAAAACAGCTTCGTCTCTTTGGCATAGAGATATTCTAAACCTGACTGTTTTGCTTCGTTTTGTACTTGTATGGCATCGGGCACAGGCGCAGAATCAAGTATTCAGCACCAATAACTGTGACTTTGTACTCGTAGTACTCGTTGCTTCGGAAGGGGGTCCCACGAGTAATTGGAACGGGTATTTTGACTTTTCAGTTATCGTTGAATCGGAACAGGTATTTAAACTTTTTAGTCACTGTTATATCCGTTCCACAAAAATAATCGTTCCAAAATACCTGTTATATGTATCTCGGTCCACCTCTACCCGGAATTGTGGTTGGCGAGGCGAGACTTTTTACTTTACTCAATTGACGTAGTCTACTAGTTCATGAACACATGTACAGTTAGGTATGTATAACTAAAAGCTGTATAAAAATTACAAAATACAGTATATACATAAAGGAATAAATGAAAAGGAACATGCCTAAAAACAATTATTATAAACATCATACAGGAGATATATAGAAAATATACAAATGCCGCCATTAGAATAGTACGGTCGAGTGAGCTTCACTCAAAAGATGATAAAACAAGTTGACACTAATCAATATTACAATCTATAAAGTGGCTGAAAAACAAAACGTGTAACAACATACTGAAATAAATCCCATTGAAGTAATAACACAGTAAAAATAAGCGCTATTGGCACATTGTTTATAAGATACTTATTGACTTAATTGATTTTCCTATATTTCATGTATCAAACGTACACGCAAGTGCTGTGTAATAAACTTGTTTGTAGATCTATATTTAATGAAATTGTTACTACTGTATTAACGTACACAACTGAAAAATTTATATACCATTTTAAAAATTAAGACATTAACAAAATTTCTTGTCAACTTTCTACCCTCTGGGGAGAGGGTCCGGTCCTTTTGTCCCCCTCCCCCGTAAATACGCCCCTGAAAAATTTAATGGGGAACTTTACACCTAATCACGGCTATAAAATGGATACAAAAAGCTGATTCACTTAGTCCCTTACTTTGTAACTTGGTAATGGACGAAATAATAATAGCCATAGAATATATGAAGGGATATGACATGGGTAATATTAGTTTGGACATTATTTGCTATGACGTACTTGATACAGTAGCTGAGACCGAAGGTGATCTGCAAAGGCTTCTGTATAGATTTACCAACGTGTATAAACAACACGACACGGTGATCTCTACAGCTAAGACTAAAGTAGTGACTATTGCTGTATCCAGAGATGGATTAGAAGCGTGCGGTGTCCTATGCTGCCATCAGAGTGGTGCCCCCCCTCCCCGATTCAGAATTCAACCTTTTATCCAATATTTATACTGATAAATGGCTACTACCTTCAGCTCTTTGGTGAACCTTACTATACCTTGAGCCGTTCAAAGCAAGGGTTAATTTATAAAATTCTAATCAAGCATTGAATGGACTCACTACTAAACTAATATTGATATAGAGTGTCCGATCAGTCCGTCTCGAGTGCGCACTCAAGTAAAGCGGGTATGTGTGTAATCGTTTTCGAATATTTGTATTTTAATGTGTAACGGCCTCGCTAAGAGTGAATTTTTATTTTATTTATTTCTGATGACGAGACATATGTCTCGAAACGCGTAAAGCAAATCAAAACGCAAAACGAAGTCACACGACGGAAGAAATAAGGTAAATATTATACAGATAATATTAATAATTATTGAAATTTTAATTATTACACCTATCTTGTAATTGATATGTTAGGTATAATTTTACTAATAAATAACTGTTTACTTAACTCTTGCTTTGGGCAACGACTCTTATAGTTTATCCCAGAGCGCCAGTAATAAATAAACACAATATTAAATGTTATAACTTGTATGTTTAATAACTTTTGCATTTAAATATTACATTTAATAATCTTGATTGATTAGTAATATCAATATGTAAATTTTATGATAAATTTCTTTTGATTGTGGGTTTTTTGAAACTGATTGAGTCACTAATAGTAAAATTTAAAGAATTGACTCTAGATTACAATATTACATGAGTGTTCATTAAAATTTTTACTTGTTCGTTGAATTCCACAAATCTGCGAAGCGCTGTGTCAAATTCCTTTGAACGTTGTACGTACTTGAAGTCCCGAGGTCCGCTGCTGAGCCGTAGATCCTGGTGTATTTCACTCGTTGATTACCATTTCACTTATACACAATATTCACATACACTAGATACCATTCACTTTTAAGATCTAGAGAGAATGCGAATGTGCTGTATTACACACTATTTACTGAGCACATAATATATAAGTTGTTTGGCAACAACGTGTTTGTGTTTGTGTGTGTTTTGTATTTAAGGAAAACATTTGATGATGTAAAACAAACTGTTTCAACTCCTTCACATATACGCATGTGCGCGCGCGCACACATACAGTGTATTAGAAAAAGTAGTACGAGAGACTACTTGCCAATAAGCTCCTCTTGACTAGCATTTGTAACGTGACGAATTTTGAGGGATTTTAATTTTATTAATTTTTGGGGACTTGTTATAAAATATTCATAAATTTATTTTCCAACTGGGTTACGGCCACGTGTTGAATAAAGCATTGTGCGAACAAAGGAACAATACGCAATTAGCTGTTGTGCAACCTTTACAAAAGAATGTGCTCGGCGTCATTTCTTAGAACTTTGCGGGTGTGTGGCAGTTACGCCCGAACGCACCACCCCATCAGGTGCGCAGACGACGCCACGGTAGTAAAACTCAAAATGGCTTAGAGACGAAAGTTTGAACGCACATGGTCTCAAAACGACGGATGTAAATCTAAGCCCAACCTCTTTTGTGACGTCAACCAGTGCTTACCGAATGTCATCCACGTCAAACACACAAAAAACCACGCGTGTTGAATGGGACACAACAGTGGCGTTGAAATAGAAGGCATTGCTTTCCACCTTGTGGGACGGCAATCTAGTTGATAGTAAGCGTAGAGACGCTCTTCCCAGTTCGCTTACAGGCAGTGCCTGGCCAGGCATCTGCCCCAAGGGGCTCTTTCAAAATTTATTAGTTTCAAGTAAAAAGTGAGTTTCAATTAGCAGCAATGTGACAGTGGTGTTAGTGTTCAACGAAAGGACATCAAAATCTATTTTTTTTTTGACATCTACGAAGTTATAAATGAAGTAAATAGAGGTGGCGAGGACGCCTCGTGCCGGCAAGGGGTATATGTATCAATTTCATTAATAATGGGGCGCATTTCTATTTAAAGGGGGTAAATTAGTATGAATGAGAGAGAGAGCAGGCTGGGCGACCTTTATAAATATAAAATGTTTTAGGATAATTTGTATGTATATTTTAATATTATGGTTTTAATAATAAGCAAGTAAATATTTTGTAACCTTATCCAAATATGAAAAGGAATGATTAATTCTGTTTATTTTGGTAGTATCATGTTGATAAAACTTTAAATGGAAAATATTTTAATTGATTGCACAACTACGCCTCATGGCGAAGTGCATGTAAATATGTGGGGTTCAATGTGAGTAATTCTAATTTATTAAAAATTAAACAGAAGTTTTTCTTTTCAATATATATGTCGTCAGAATATTTATTTCGTTCCCCCACACTGTTTCTGACCTCGCTTATGAAAGAACTCTGGGACCCAAGGAATAGCGGAATAGTGGTAAGTACGAAATATGAAACATTATTCTTAACAACTAATAAAAAATAAATTAATATGTTTTTATACACATTCTGTGGCATAAACAAATACCAAAAAACAACAAAAGGCAAATATACAGCAATACAACAATAAGAAGCATCATAGCTTACAACCCCAAGGTGTGGCCAATAAAATCAAGACGGAGGACAACTCTTGAATGCTACAGAAATTGAATTTTTGAAGCAAACTTTTGTAATTTCAAGATGAGACAAAGCCATGAATGTAAGCCTGGAAGTACTTTGCTGATCTTCTTCTTCTTCTTCTATCAAGGTCTAGGCAAATCAGCTGCTTTGGTCCCAAAGTAATACGTTCACTTCACCAACGCTTCCTACATCTTCCTCTCCAATTTGTTCCTTTGTCACTTTCATGTTCTCTAAGGACATCAACAGCATCCTGTAGAGTAAGACCAGTGGCGGGAGTATTACCTTTCAGCATCTGGTCCTGCCCTGGGTTTAAGTCAGAGCTCCACCTCCCAGGTTCTTCCACCCGTTGTGCGCCTGAGAAACCTTCCTCTTCCGCCTCTACGGTCATTGACCATTTGACACTTTTAACCCCGGATGGGCCCTTACCGGGTAGTATGAAAGGAAACCAAGTAAACAAGAATTACAGAGTAAAGCTGAAGTATGAAAACAATGAAAGACTCCCAATCCCTCGAAAACCTAATAGTGTTGGGGTCAAAAAGACCAAGAGTTGGTCAAGAGAGAGCAGACAGGAAAGATTAAAGACAGGGATTCTACCCAAGGCAGGTTGAAGCAAGGTGAGAATCCAGCTAGGCTATATAGGACCTGTATCCACCCGGTGTGGACCCCTGACAAGAACCTTTTGCTGATCCAGACATAAAAACAAGACAGCTTCTGGAATCAAGAGTGCAGTCAGGACTGCCTTCTGGGAGGGGGGTGTTGGCAGGTTCTGGGGGATGTTAAATTTTCATGAATAAATCTACAAAAATTAGATTTGCTACTTATTTTGTTGTAATCAAGTTGGTTAGTATGGAAACATAAGGGTTACACTAACAGATACTTAAAATGTATCAGGTTATAAACGAATAAAAATGACACCTTAAATTACAAAATAAATATATGATACCAGAAAATTGTTGCAAGTTTTCTTCTATCTTCTGCAGATGCAAATCTACTCTCTCCACAAATCTCCATTTTAACGATACATTTCTGCATCTATTTTTGATGGCAATGTATTCAGTCTTATTTGCATTTATCGTTAAGCCCCATTTCTGGCATTCTTCATCTAACTTCCTAAGCACATAACAGATGTCATCCAGATCCTTCTGCTATAGTTACTTGACCGTCCATGGCATGCAAAATGAAAAGCTTTTCATCACTGATATCTGTCCCCATGTTGCAACAGGTGCGTCTACAATGTTCTGAAACTGAATTCAAGTATATCTTAAATAAAGTGTCTACTGTAGCACAACCTTGTCACAGTCCCTTGGTGACAGAAAACTTATCAGATACTCTTGAGGCTAATGGTGATATATAGTGCTTCCACAGATCTATTATATACATCATTGACACCATTTTTTAATAACACTGGCCACAGCTTATCCAGTGGAACACTGTCATATGCCTTCTTGAGATCAACAAATACTAAATGGTTTCTATATTTCTTGTCATTCTTTTTTCAAGAAGTTGTTTTAATGTGAAGATATTATCGGTAAAAGATTGGGCTACATGAAACTCATCCTGTTCTTCAATATCATCAAAAATTGGCTTTAAATTCTTGCTTTCGTAATTTTTCCATATAACCTTGAGATGGAGTTGGTTACACTCAGTCCTCTGTAATTTGATAGTATTATCCTGCTGCCTTCTTTGTGGAGGCTGGAAAAATATGCAGTATTCCATTCTAGAGGAAGCTCTTCATCTTATAAAAAGCAATTGAACACATATACCAGGAGGTCCAAAAGTAGATCTGTCCCAGTCTTAAAGAGCTCTGCAGGGAGTCCATTTGGACCTGGTGCCTGTCCTTTTTACTTCCATATTCCTTAAGGAATGGAAGTATGGTGATGGCAAAAAAAATCGTGTTCGAGATTATTGCAGATTCTGATTCTACTACACTCAAAACATGAAAAAAAGTCGTTTTCCGAAAAGTGTCTGTGTGTGTGTCTGTCTGTAGATTTTTTTTCTATGGCAAACGATAACTGCCGCAAATTCAAACAGAATCAAATAATTTTTTGCATACAGCCCTGATTTGTAGAGTACTCACGACCTATTGTTTTTGGTGAAGATCGGTTGAGGGAAAGGGGTAGTTTACCTGCAACGGTTTTTTTTTATCAAGGGAAATTTTTTTTTTTTGGCAAACGATAACAGCCGCAAATTCAAACAGAATCAAATAATGTTTCGCATACAGCCCTGAATTGTAGAGTTCTCAAGACCTATTGTTTTTGGTGAAGATCGGTTAAGGGAAAGGGGTAGTTTACCTGTAACGTTTTATGTTTTAACAAGGGTATTTCCTATGGCAAACGATAACAGCCGCAAATTCAAACAGAATCAAAAGATTATTTGCATACAGCCCTAAATTGTAGAGTTCTCAAGACCTATTGTTTTTGGTGAAGATCGGTTAAGGGAAAGGGGTAGTTTACCTACAACGTTTTTTTAACAAGGGTTTTTTCTATGGCAAACGATAACAGCCGCAAATTCAAACAGAATCAAATAATTTTCTGCATACAGCCCTGATTTGTAGAGTACTCAAGACCTATTGTTTTTGGTGAAGATCGGTTGAGGGGAAGGGGTAGTTTACCTGCAATGTTTTTTATCAAGCGTATTTTCGATGGCAAACGATAACAGCCGCAAATTCAAACAGAATCAAATAATTTTTTGCATACGTCAGTGAATTGTAGAGGACTCAAGGCCTTTAGATTTTGGTGAAGATCGGTTAAGGGGAAGGGGTAGTTTACCTGCAACCTTTTACGTTTTAACAAGAGTAAAGTACTTGAAAAATTATTTAAACTTTTTGAAACAATGGTAATTGTTGAAAATAAAATAATTTTGTTGCCAGGTAACAAAAATAAAGTCATTTTGATTATAAAATATAAATATTTACAACAAGAAAAGAATTTTCAGTTTTCAAAATTTAAATATATTTTTATAAAACAATGGGTTCTTCATTGAGGTGGGGACCATGTCACTCACTCCATCTCAAGCCTCTCCCATTTTGCAGAAAAAGAGGACCCTGTCAAGGCTGATACTTTGACGACAGTGACAGGGCTTTCCACCAAATTCAGCAGAGTGACAGGTAGGCCCAACTCTGATTGGCTCCTCAGATTTCCCCAGCGTTAGTAGGTTCTATGAAAATATTTTATTTCAAAAATGATTTTAAATATAAATCTTAGATATGTTTTATAAATCTCATGTTTTATGTTTTAACATGGGTAATTTTTTATATGACGAACCATAACTGCCGTAAATTCAAACAGAATCAAATAATTTTTTACATATGTGCCTGAGCTATAGAGAACTCAATGTCTGTTGATTTTGGTGAAGATCGGTTACGGGGAAAGGGCAGTTTACCTGAAACATTTTTTGTTGTAACATGAGTAAAGTACTTAATTTTGATAAAGTATCCTGATAAGATCTTAATAATCCACTGTAGAAACGTAGATGAAATATCTATAAATGAAGAGGCTAGTTGAACGGGCTGGGGGTAATTTTCTATAAATCAAAATTATAGTTGAAGGGGGAGGGGATAATTTTTTTTTATATGTGTACTACGTTATTGGCAACAAAGAAGTATTTTTTTGTTAAAATTCCTTCCCTGGCTGTTTGGCTGAAAATGATTTTAAATATAAATCTTAGAATATGGAAGTCATGTATGGTTCTCCATACCGATATTTTCATAGTTTTCAGAGCATTATTAACCTCAGTAACAGAAATTTCACATTCCTCAGACAAACGATACATCAGCGAGATCAATGTCATTATAATTTTTTGGAAGGAATTCTAGATGATTTTCTTTCAGCAATTCTTTATGTATAGAATATATTTATATATTTATTCAAACACTTCCTGCTACAGTCTATTTCTTGATGCATATATAACATATTTAATATTTATAATCTAACATCAAAACGCATACAAAAAACGAGAAATATATAAATCTAATTTGGCCACACATGGAATAAACACAGGACATGAATTCCCAGACAAGTCCGGGAAAGTTAGACATAAAAAGACGGAATAAGCGAACTTTTTTACTCTGAGATTTTTTTATAGAAAAGTGTAGGTTTTGAGGTCAGAAAACATGTCACACACGCAACCACCAGCAACATACAGCGTTTTGAGAGATATATATATTATTCATATATATATATATATATATATATATATAGTTATTCAATACATCTTGAGGTAAAATAGTTATAAGTATTATAGTAATATATATATATATATATATATATATATATATATATATATGATTTTTCACGTTTTTTGAACAAAAACTGCCAATATCTCAATGAAGATGCATTTTTTCATAAAAAAGTTTCAAATAAAAGTTGTTCCTATTTAAATTAAATTTCCTACAAAATTGCTAATATGGAAAAGCAGAATTGCTCCCGTAAAAGCGGAAAAACCGCATGTATATATATATATATTTTTTAAATGAACTACAGATTATGTGAAAATTAATGTTTTGGAGCCAAAACAATTTTGTGTGCACCCACTTTATAATCATATTTTTGGTAACACTGAGAACTTTAAGCCTTCTTTTATGCTTACCCAAATTATATATACACTTAATTATAAAAAAGCAAATATGTAATTCAAAAGACTAATTTGCTCTAATAAACACATGCTGAAGTTAAAAACAAAAGAGTTTTTACTTGCCTAACTAATCATTAGTTACTAATGTGACAGTTGGGGCTGCTTTTTCTGCAAAAGCTGGGGTATGTTGGATTCAACAGTGGTTAAATTAAGTCATAAATCTGAGTGTGCGTCAAGTCTATTTCTGTGCTTGCTTTTCACTTGAGATGAAAATCCCATTTCACTCAAGAATGAGGTGGTGAATGGGATGAGCAACTCCGAAAGTTCAGGATATTCATCTCTTAAAGATATCCAGAACTTTGTTAAGTCAGAATCTAAAAGTTTATGGATTTTGTTGTCCATGACATGTCTCATGTTATCACTAACTATACAAAATAATTTACTAAAAATTTAGTTTTAATCCCAGCAATACAGATGATATCACACAATTGCTCATTTAGTTTTACTGAAAGCGTGTTAGAACTTTCGAAATACAAGAACGGGTCTTGAATCCAATTGAATTCACTGTATCCCTCTGGGAAGCAACTTTCAATCTGGTTATAGAGAGTTAAACATCAGAGCTGGTAAAAAACAATGGTAGAGCATGAATAACAAAAATGTACAGTTTAGACTATGTACAAAACAGGTTGAATTTAAATTGTTAAAATGATATATCTTAGTTATTTACATGTAGTAGCTTTTTAAGACACAATAAATAAATTTCCGAACCTGACTTTGCAACCCTCCAAATGCCCTCTCGGGGCCCAGCAGTGGCTCATGACCAATAGGTTAAGAAATGCTGAACTAAAGGCATGTTTGTGGAGTGAAACATAAAAGATAGCCCAGACTTCTAAAATGCTCTTAGTGAAATGGGATTTTCAGGAGTAACAACACACTATTTGGTTAACAAGCACATTTTACTAATATTGTAATACCAAGTCAATTAGATAGCTTAAATGTGTAGTACTCTATGTGATGCTGATCACATACTGTTAATCAGCAGCACTGCAGAATATTCTAGAGCCACATATTCTAGAGCCACACTCTTGGCATTCATCTAGAACTTTCTCACATTAGCCTGATAATTAGGATGTTGCCACCAGCTCAGTTTTAGAAAGTTGGTGTAGTAGGTTGTGCATTCATATAGGATGATATTAGACAGCAGTTTTTAATGAAAGTGACAAATGATCAATTGTTTACTTGTGTTGTAAATTATTGTGATTTTTTTATTACTGTTTGTAGGCTATACAGTGTGTCCTGGATAATTATATAAAGAGAACTGTTGTAATATAAGTGTGTTTGTTTTAGCAATTGAGAGTATCTGGTATTCAATAATTCATTCCACTGTTTTAAGTTCATAATTCTTGTCACTGGTTGTAAGAATATTATTTTCATTAATTTTCCATTTCTATGAAGTCTTCAGTAGTTTTACCATGATGAGACTCAACTTTATCACTGAAGATGCCACATCACTGAATGAGCAAAACTTTTCTTTAATAATCTCAACAAAGCATGGTTATCAGCTGAAAAAAAGTTTTAGTATTAAAAGTTTTGATCACGCAAATCTATAAGGGATACTAAAAAGAAATAACATAATAATTGTATTGGACATAAAGTTATGTCCACAAAACAGATTTTGTTTGAAATAAATAAAACACAATTTGACACAAATATTAATTTTATGAATACTTGTTTGGCACATATTACAGAAGGTTACACCATTAAATGAGTTTGCCTAAGTATAAAATTCTTGTCAGATGAAAAACGTGTACAGTCAGAATACTATTTGTTATATACAATACAAATGATTCACTATGGGTAGCAGTGACACATAAACACTAGACACTGACACTGAATTGTACTTGTTTTGAATGATTCATTGTGTGCTACCTGACCAGAGTACAGGTATTAACCAAGAGATGTTTAGTATACTGCTGTGTAACTGCTACAATGATGAATTATAAGTAGTACTTTTTGTTTTGGTCACAAACCTTGAAAATTATAATAGAAACTTTGTATACCTTGCTTCCAGCAGTTTTACATGATACATTCCTAGCACGAATAAGAAAAGTTTAAATCTGCTGATGATCTAAAAGAGTGATAGTTATTTGCAGACTGACAGGGTTATAAAATAATTCTGAAAGAATTGTTGCTTTTACAATACCATCCTTTATCAACTGACTACTCAAATCTGCCAGTTTTTCACAGAAACTGAAGTTTGATGATTTGATCCATCATGACCTAGTGATGCTCCAAACATTTCAAGGATTCTCCTAGCCTTAAAAAACTGGACTGGCCTCATTGATTGACATGATTAATGTTAAATTTACTTTGGGATACTTCCAAACATAATACAGTTTAAAATAAACAACAAAAAATTTTATTTCTAATTTTTCCAGAACTGTATACACATAATTTGATCTGGATAGAATGTGTATTAAACAATAATACTATTTGATGCAAATAATGAAAATATCCGTGTGGAGAACTATAAAGGTTGTATTTATTCGAAGTACCGGAATTTACTTCCAATTTATAACTTAGTACAATCTAACGTATAACCAAACAAGTACATTAAAATCCGGGTACCCTAAAATCTTTTTTCAATTTCAAGAGGAGTGTCAGTTTTTTAGTTTCAAAGGATAAAGCAAACACTTGTTTACAATTACTTCTAAGATGTCAAGGGTAATTGTAAATTGGGGTACCCGTAAATTGAATTTTAGAGCTGTATTTATTATTTATATTTAAACAATTTTTTGTACGCAACATAATAACAAAAGGTTGAAATATTTGCAGTTATTTCAATTTTAAAACGTATACACAATTTTTAATAAATCAAAATGTTTCAATCCATGTTCCGTTTACAATTACCCCACCTAACCAGATTATGTTTATTTTTTGTCTTCAATTTAGACCATAGTAACATTGAATTCCACTCTAACCCATTATTAATACTTAATCATTTGGGTGTTAACAGAAACTGCACATTGCTTTTTATTGCATTATGTTGAAAAAAGGATTTTAATGTACAGTACTTGTTTGGTTATACGCCTACGTTAGATTGTACCGTGTTCTAAATTGGAAGTAGGTTTTAATTCCAGTACTCCGAATAAATACAGCCTTTAATGTTATGTACAGCAGCCTTGTATCTATACAATAATTTAATGTACACTAACAAAGGAAATTTTTGTTAAATCTAATTAATTTTAAAAAGCTAGAAGGTTAAGTTGCATTGTTAAACGTAGACACAACCTCCAAAAATCGTCTGTGTACCGTAATTATGTGCGATAAATGGAAAATTATTTCTGTACTTCCAGTAAATACACCCTTTTATTGTACACTAACAAAGTAAATTTTATTTAAGTTACATTGTGTACATAACCTCCATAACCTGGCATTAGTTACTTGTGAAGAAAACAGTTCTAGTACACATCGAACACGGAAAAGAAATACTAACGTGGAGACGGAAGTCATATTTGGCCGCAGGATTTAGTGAAAGACCCGCAATGTCGTTTATGCTGTAATATTTCTGAATTATAATAAATTTTTGAATGTTTATTCCATTATTTGTGACAGTTAATGAATATTTGAATTATTATATTACATCAATAAATACGTAAAATTGATATGTATTCTTATACAATTATATTCATATCCAAAAGCCATCTTTACATTGTACATCCATTAGCCAACAAAACAAAGCAGATTAATGTGTTTGTCGATGTACTAATGTACTCTTTGAAACCGCCATTCTTCACGCAGACGATTAGTTATTCGTTTTATTATTTATCAGGAGTTCTAGGTAAATGAAACGTGCGATTTTTTATACAGTAAGTTCATTTAAGCCTTTGGTAGTAGAAATTCTTCCATTAAAAGATTAGCGCTGAAGTATTGATTTGGACCATATTGTCAAATCTTTGTTAACTTATTAGTTGTGAGCTTAAAAAAGCTAAATACATAGTTTGTATATTTATAAAAGTTAGCAAATGGAAGGGTAAATATTTACCTGTGCTACACCATACGCCATATTAACTGAGTAGTTAGTGGGATCACCACTACATTTTGCCTTAACGTAATTCAATTGCCTACAACGCAAAACACTATATTCTAGTTACATTGGCAAAGCATTACATTTCAGACTCGTGGGTGGCCGACTCATCAGTTTCCTACAGTATCCACCGCTGAGAGCGATTTTGGGTAGCCGGCTCACCGCACATGCTTTAGTCTACGGCGCCTCCGAGGTTACTAATAATAAACTCGCGGTGGGCTCAACGCAAAGCTTTAAACCGCCGTTTGGGCTCAACGCAATTTTGAACATGTAAGAATCATGTAAATTTTGTTTTGGAAACGCATCAACATGATTTCCAGTCAAATTCGGCTCACCGTCTACACAGTCAATATGGCGATCATTCACTTTTGCATGCATCCTTATGGGAGTATTTATTTTATTTTTTTTCTTCGTAAATAGCTTTGACCCCCGTTTAAAAGTAATTTTCGCGTGTTTTATCTAACATAGAAGAATAAAAAAAAAATATTTCACTTCAAGATTGTATGGTGGAGCACAGGTAAATATTAAC
This sequence comes from Magicicada septendecula, assembly GCA_034769895.1. Lineage (NCBI taxonomy): Eukaryota > Metazoa > Arthropoda > Insecta > Hemiptera > Cicadidae > Magicicada > Magicicada septendecula. The sequence goes on along the minus strand of CM068374.1, from coordinate 50,110,890 downwards.
CAATAATGGAAGTGTTTAATGTAATATAAACTTTTAATGTTTGGATTGAAATAATGATTATGTAATTACGTAATTGAAAAGGAGGATTTGGTGTCTGCTTTACAAGTTAAGGGGATATGGCACTGAAAATGCTATCTTCTATATTAAACATATTAGACATTTCAGACTACCTTTATCTGTTTTATAGTCATAAAAAATGACCATAAATGGAAAAAAGTTTTTTTTCTCATTAGTATATGGGTGATTCTACTAATAGGGGACACTTTGTGCTTGGGAAATTTTGTTTTTCCTACATTTTAAAAAGTATTCAAGTACATGTTTTTTATATCACACTTACACTTAGTACTCACCTTATATATGCTGCAGAGCTGAATTTTTGTTATTTAATTTTTTTATGAAATTTAAAAAATCTGTGATCCATGCTAATGACATGTTGCCCATGCTAATGACATTAAACTAAATTAGATAAATTGATGGGAACAAAAACTCAAATAAAAATTGTTAATGATAGTTTTATTAATTATAATGACATTTATGGTTGCAAAATTTTGATAGCCATTATTACAATTACGAAAAAAGAACCAAAAGCATATTATTTTGGAGTGTATTTATGTGTCTTTTCAACTTTAAATGAACAGTTTTGCCTTTATAAAAATTTAACTTAAACTCCATTAACACCATATTTTGCATCTATCAAGTTAGAATTATGAAAAGAAAAGCAGTTAATCCTAAAGGGCATAACAGGCTGTGGATTAGGCAGCTTGTCTAGAATATCACTGATGTAAATTCTCTGTTCATCAGGCTTTCTCTCCGGCCACTTAAAAAATGATTTCTTCACTCCTCTTCGTTCCATGAAATGGATCACCGCCACACCATCTTCCAAAGATTTCTCCTGAAAAAATAACAACTTGTTATAAAAACACTAATGTACAGTAATTTATTTGACTAATGAATTACTAATTATTTACTAATGAATTTATTTCTCTTGAAAATCAAAATTTCTTATAAATCCACTAAGCACGAAGTGTTTTTGTTTCATTTAAGTACTTTTAAAACTATTTTCATATTTTTGGTTATATGTTAGGATAACAACATACATATTGAAGAGTACATAATTTGTATTCCGTGATATAGTAATTTTGATTCCTTATAGCAACTTAAAACTCGAAATAAATAAGAATTGTTTATGATAATAAAAGTTACCTGGGTACCAGTTATCTTGAAACGCCACTGCAACAAAGTCTCCCATTTGTACTTTTGAACTCATGTCAGGTGCTGGACTATTAATGTCAGATGGAGTATCAAGTACTGAAGTGTCCACCTTCTCACCGTTTACCCCAGTCACATCCATTTCTATGAGATGATAATGAGGGCATTCTTTTGACGTTTTACAGGAAAAACAGCTAAGGGTTCTAAACATCATCTTGTCTGATTCTCTAGTCCAGCAGGCTTGATGAACTTTCATAGATCCACGGACGGGTTTCGGGTTTTAGATTTGGTGCAGACAACTTAAGGTTTTCAGTCGAGTTTGTGATGGACTCTTTTGAGATTGAAAACAGCAATATATTATTAATCTTTGACTTAATAACATTAAAGAAAACATCAAAGTTGTTGATATCATTTCCTTGGGCAACAATTTCATCGGCTGTTCGTTTCAATGTGGCTCCAACGCCATCAGGAGCGCCCTTGCCGTGTCCGGCCTCTGAGTAGTTCCATGTTTGTGTTCTTATGTTAGGCAGTAGTTCAGGGAGCTTCGTTGACATGATGTGAAATACCGTCTTATTTCTGTACTGCGAACTAACACTATCTGATAAAAAATGTAAGTTTTCTATCTCTTGGTTCTGATGTAGATAGTGCTGCAAAACTGGTGTGAGATGAGCTAAGACAGCAGAAGCCGAATGGTCTAGCTCTGGAGTCACAGTACAGAAGGCTTCCTTTAGACCTGAAGAGTATGCAACGCCTGTTAATAGAGTGATTTGTTGACGTGATGCTCCGAAGTGAACGGATTGTATTTCAGTATCATATTTACATACATAATTTTCAGCAAAATCTATGTGGATCAGAAGGTCTTTAGATGTTAACTTTGACTTTAGTTCCTTAATTGCATCGAACTGGTGTTTGATGTTCATGTTGTGTAACAGGAATGAATCTTGTATATTCTCAAACTTATTCACCAATTCAACATATGTAATAGGGTATGTTCTCTTGAGCGTAATTTTCACTTTGATTTCCTTTTTTGTTTTGCTGCTTATTCTTGTTTCTACTTCTGTGGTCCATTGTTTTACTTCTGTTTGAAAGTCACTATCAAATGCTGAGTACATTATTGTCTTATCTTTGCACTGAGAGCATTTCCTTTTATAGCAATCCTCTTTTCTTTCATTACCAGGACATGTTAAAGTTCTCACTACATCAAAAGTACTATTTTCTTTGATAATCTTAAGAAAATGTAATTTCTGGATGATGAGGTTCATATTTTCGTGCTTAACACAAAGACAGGTGTCACGATTGGCGGGGTTTGCCTTGACAACCCAAAATGGTCTTAGCCGGCAGAAAAGGGCCAGGCTAATCTTGAAATTACTTTCCAAAAATACTGTATGGAGTTCTCTCATTTTTGCGTTCAAGTATCGTTTCTGCTTGCTTATTCCATCCTTTCTAACAATATCATGTTTTCCTGGACAAAGTCTTGAGTTTTCATCTCTTTCAAAAAATTTGCAAACTTTGTTGCTAAGAAATGTTTTGGATCCTGAGTTAAGTCTTTCGTATGTCAATGTTGTTAATCGGTTCGATTTTGACTTCATCACCTTTCTAGACAAAAAACGTCTACACTGGCCTGTTACTCTGTACTTCCTTAAAAGATTGCCTCCTACCGCTTTGGCGAATATTTGTTTCTCTCTGTGTGTGCGCAATTCACAATATTTTGTCTTCAAGTTGTATTTCATAGTCGTACTCCATAGCAGTTCTTTTCTTACCTCATTACCACATTCACGTATCATAGCTTTAACTTTTTTTGTAGGTGTAATATCAATATTGTCTTCTTTTTCTTCAGCTTTATGTTTCATCCTATAATACTTTTTCTTATACTTATCACACGATCTCTTCAAATTTTCAATTTTTCTTTTCAGTTTCTCATTAACTCTGTAGCATGCAGCTCTATCTTTTCGAACCTGTTTTCTTCCCCTTTCTTTGTGAGCATTATCTTCAAACCTTGGCATACTGGGACCACCAATAGGACTACTGACACTATTAGTTTCTATTAAGTGGTTGGAGAGGTCTGTTCATCATTTTCTATCTCAATGTCTGATGCTGGAGGTGTATTTTTTGCTATCTCACTTTCCAGTTCCTCGGCTGCTTTCAGTCTTTTTCGCCTATTTCTAGTGTTTTCCTTCCACTTCTTGCGAACTGCTTTCTGTTCTCTTCTGTTTAGCTCTTTGATTGATTTGACTTTACCTTGTTCTTTTAATCTCAAAAATATTTCGTGTTTCAGCTTTTTCAATTCTTCAGTTGCTTCAGGGCTTTGCTTAATTCTTTCTCTTCTCCTCTTTTCAAATTCCTGTTTCTTTCGCAATCGCTCCTCTTTGCTCATAGACTTTTCCTTCACCATGTTACTTACAACTGAAAAAGAACAAATCGGTATAAACGGGAAACCTAATATTCTTGTTAGAAATATAGAATAATATTTCTAAATTCTAAATATATATATATATATATATATATATATATATATATATACACTAGTTAGAAATTTTATTTTAGAAAGTTTTAAAACTTTCCTACTTTTACTGTCATTTTTTGAAAAAGAATTACAGTAGTTATGAAACTCAATTTTTTTCATACATTCATAAAATTATATCGACTAAAGACTAAATAACACATGTGTTTGTTAGTCGATATAATTTATGAATTTATCAACAGTAAACATTATGGATCTGATAACAATGTTAATTTTTATTTCATAAAAAAAATTAAATAGTATTATAGAACATTAATTTTAAATTAATGTAATTAGCATGGCAGGTTGTCCTTAGCATGGACAAAAATGGTCCATGCCAATGACCTGAAATGTGTCCATGCTAATGACAAAATGGCCATATTTATTGTATTTTGCTGTAAGGTTAACTTCAACAGATCTTTGGTTTACACCCTTAAATTCATTCATTTTAAAAAACAATTGGATGATTTATTTAGCTAATTGTTGTAAACCTATTTATTTCTACATTGTCCATTCTAATGACTATGAATTAATATACGTACCTAGAATGCAGGAGTAAAGAAGCCTATAAAAATCACAATAACAAACCACTTCAGCAAGACAGTCCACCATTACAACCTGGATCAGTGCTGCCACACACATATTATCCCAGTGCAAAACGAACATTCCCTCACCTTCTGGATCCTTTTTATTTTTGTCCACGCTAATGACAGTAAACTTCAGGGATAGATTTTCAAAAATTATACAGAGTTATTTATTTGGTTCTAAAAATGAAAATTGTTTTTTTTTATAAGGTAAGGTTTATGCTAGTCAAATTTACGCGTCATAAGAAAAAATAACTCATACTTCAATAAATAAGTTACAATAGCAATAACTTAAGAAGTGATGACTAGGGACATCCATGCTAATGACAAATCGCGTATTATTATTATTTTTTTTGTATTGTTCAAAACTAGTCTATTTTTACGATATTCATGTATACAATGATAGGGTGATTGCACCAGTAGTCAGCCATTTAACAGGGTTGCAGTACATTACAGTAAATTTCAACGAACTGATCAATTATATCACATCATTATATTAATCAATATTACAAGAAATATGTCTGGTTTAAGTAATGCACTTAATTAACAAATTTATTTAATATACTTTGGCTAAATTTGCATATTTTCCAAATAGTAGCAAATTCTCCAATACTCAGCCACCAAAATCCAGTGGTCAGCCATTTTGAAACCAATACTCAGCCACTAAATGCGAGTACATTAAGCATTTAATTTACAATATAAAAATGAAATAACACTTGAAAATGCACCATAAACTTGTTACACATTAGCCTATCTTAAGTACAGAAATTATTCTTGAATTACACAATATCAACAGAATTATCTCGCATCAGCAAAAGTGACAATTGAACTATCTTCTTGCTGCTAAGTCATAAGGCAATGCACGAAGTTCAGTACATTTTAGATGAAACCACTTCGAACAACTGTCACACCCGATATTTTTTAGCACATCGTCTTCAACATCACTAATAAGTTCATCATTGCAAACAGCGCACTGTTGCCTAACATAATTTTCTTGCGTCATAAGATCGGCTCCACTTTCATCTGAACTGAATCGGCTATTTTTTTTTGTCTTTACCCTTTCCAGACTTTTTCTTTAAAACTTTTTGTGACTTTCGATTTTCTCGTTCCTGTTTTCTGTGTGCTTTTAATTCTTCTTCCTTACTTTTAGCCAAATCCTTTTTACTGTAGAACTCTCGCCATGCTGCTGATGAAATAGCACTTGGTGGTCTCTCTTTGGCAGGCCGTTGCTTTCTTGTACTTGATAAGGGACCTGGCCAGAATAAATGATTTTCAAAATGGGAACTGGTATTTTTCACAACTTGAGAATGTTGTGAATTTTCTTTATCACAAACTTGTATTTCTACATGTGAGGCTGAGCTTTCTTCGGATCTCATACTATTTTCTTCCACTGAAGCCACACTCGTCAAAATGCCTGTTCCTGTGACAGCTAGGTCTTCGCACCCATTTCCAGTATTCTCTGTGCGTACAGGAGACAATTCTTCATGCCCACAGGTATGATCATTTTTGATGTTGTCTGAAATTGTTGAAATAGGGGTAGGTGTACTTGAAGTTTGAAGAACACCATCACAATCCACATCATACACACCCGGTTCAATGTCAAAATCCACGTTATTAAGTTCGATTGCCATGGGCACAGAATCTAGAAGCACTGACTGAGCACTGGTTGTGACATCTTGTTCGTCTGGAAAGTGCGAAGTTGAAGCTGAAGACAGTTGAGCCTTATGAATTTCTTCTAGCACAACATCAACATTCACTCCTCTGTCAGAAAGACTTTACCACTGATTACACGTTCAGCAGACGTGAAATAATGGTCCTGCAGTTGGATTGTAGTCTCTGATGTACCCCGGTTCATCACTTCAAGTGTGTTTTGTATACATTTGGTGTAATCCACGGCATCAGGATTAAATGGATACAATCCACACTTGCGAAATCTATTCTGTATTGTGCTTGCAAGTTCAGTATTTTTTAACAATAAATTTTAACAATTACTGTTATATTATCTAGTTAATGTCCCGCGTGTGGACGCCAATTTAACATTATTATATATGTTTGATGTTGTGTGCGTCAATTTAGCAAAATTTTTAACATTATTTACTGTTTATTCTCTTGATCTCAGGGTTAAAAAATAATAATAATAATAAATGCTCATTTCTACTGATAGCTCTTAAATTTATTCACATTAGTTTGCTATTACTTGTAAATATTAAAGTAGCACAAAATTCTATGTACTCATTAGTACTTGTAAATATATAAAATTAACACATTACCAAAATTTAATACTCATGGCTAAATCGTAAATATCAAACAATAATACATTAATAACTTGAATACTCATTAAATTGTAAATATCAAACAATAATACATTAATAAAATTGAATACTCATTAAATTGTAAATATCAAAATAATACATTAATAAAATTAGTTATCCAAACTCAATCTAATGGTTGCATATTAATGATCATTCATCAATTGCGTTTAGTACTTAAGTAAATTATAATGTTTAGCTTCATCTTATAAATTCTTAATATGAATATCTCTTAAGTTGTTACTATATTTTGTAATTACGGATTCATTTAGAACTTGGAAATAAACATTACTCCAAACTGATAAACAATGATAATTTTATTTCTACACAAACTTTAGAATCGATTTCTTTAATTCCTTTACGATTACTTTATTGAATTTTATTGTGTGTGGATTCTTTGAGATGACAGACAGTGGATCTAAATTAATTAAGACATGTTTTACTATACTTGGTATTCGAATATCCAATCACTCGGTAGTTGCGGTGATGATTCCCCCATGTCGATCGTTCTAGAATCGTGCAGATAACTCCTCCAGATGATATATGGCACTGGATGAATTCCACGATGTCACTCACAGACACTTCACTCACCAACTCCACGCATTCGGATTATAATTTATGAATAAAAGTTAGCATTCTCTGTTGTACACCGACATCGTAAATCATTTCAAATCTGAATTAATATTACGCACCTTTGTTGCGGTATGTCTGGTTATTAAGTGTTCATGAATGTAATTTGTGTTGTTAATCGTTCTTAAAAGTTATTGTTGTAAAGTGTTCGTATACACTGAAATTACATTATTGTCTGGTTACTATTTGTTTCAGTTAATGTTCACTGGTAGGGTAATAGTGTGACTCTACTTCATAGTTCGTTTGCTTGTAATGACTGTATTAATTTTTGTTATAAGTTCGAAAACTACCTTCTCACACTGTGTATCGAATTATTCTAAGTTCGATAATATGCTAATTTCTCCCGTCACGGACTTCACTCCTCTCGCGTCCGAAATTTAGTTAGAACTCGATGAGCGCGTTCCTGTCTCCTTCCTATATTTTCCTTACCAAATCTCCCACCAGACTTCTGATTCCAACGATGCCGTGTCCTTATTGGTTTCATGTTTTTCCCTCCAAGTCCAAATACCACCCATCTTTTCAAAGGCGTTCTCTGATAGGGCTTCTGGTTCCCCACCAGATTCTTCCCTTGCTTCGTATTTTGAGGTCGTTGTCATTTCCAGCCAACGCAGCAATAAATTGTATCTGTCGTTTTTTCTAAAGTCTTCAGTAACAACTCTGAGTTTCTCTTCCATTTTCATTGTTTCTCAACTTCGTCGCTCTGGCGTTATTATCTATTGTTGTTCAAGGGCCTCGCCTACCCTTCTTTGAAAGTTGGTTTTTTCTTTTAGTTGCCCGGCAACACCCCATCCTTGAGTTTGGGACGTACTCTCTGCGCTTTCGTTTCCAAGTAAGGTCAAAACCCTGTCATCGACCGCTGGAGTCCTTCAAATCAATCCACCCTTCGTCGCTTTCTCCTGACAGCTGGCGTACACATGTATGCTTGACCATTGTTAAGCCTTTTCTCCTTTAATGGCTCTGTACACATTGTGTGTAGTTTCCTATGGAATCAATGTGTTTTCACAAAAAACTGGTGTTCTACGTACCGGGAGCAGTGAACTCTGTTCACAGGGTAGGCGTTGCAGCTGCCTACGAAATTTATGACCTGTCCGTCACTACAGCGTGCTTGCTCGTTCCCCTTTTGTCCCTTACAAAATATGTTTTCCACACATACACCCTTCGTTATTGCTTTCAGCGACATTCCTTACTGCTAATTATAAAATAAAACTTTTCGAAATTTTTTTTTTGTGTTATATTGTCCCCAAATTTTGTCAGTTTGGATGGGCTCTGTACATCCAAAATTGATCCAAAATTTTGCGCCCTTTCAGTAAGGTTTAAATGCCAAAATCTGCGTGTCAATATGCGTACTTTGTGTTGCCTTGTAGTGGCTCGTTCTTCATTGGACCTAGTATAGAGGTCTTCGTATTGTTTAAATTAGCAGCCATCCTTACTATTTCTTTTATGAATTTGCTAACTGCTATAATTTTTTATTGTTCGACTAAGCTTTTCGTCATTGCTGACATCTTCAGGTCTTAAACAACCTAAGTTGTTTAAGACCTGAGGATGTCAGCAATGACGAAAAGCTTAGTTGAACAATAAAAAATTATAGCAGTTAGCAAATTCATAAAAGAAATACTAGTATAGAGTTGTTTACATTTCGTCGTTGACCTAGTCTCAGCGTAACAGAAAAAGGTTCGTTACATAATGGTAAACACACCCCATCCCTTCTAAAGTACTTTCGCTTTCGACATCCTAAATGAATCCGTTTTTTTTTTCACTCTAATTAACATGGTATTATATTTACAAATTTATATTTAGTCAAAATCTTAAACTAAATTTGTAATTCTCCCTAACTATTCTTCATATAATATTTCAATATCTACAAAATTCAATTACACAAATTATTCGATACTGGTATTAATATTTCTTGCCTTTAGGATTAATTTTCTTTGTATCCTTTAATACATCTAATTTTTATGTCACAACTTACTAAAATATGCATCAATATCTCCAAATTAATTGGCTTTAAAAAAAAACTTACCACCTATATATAGAATTCTTAGTGACCATCATACTTTCTATCATCACTAAATTATAAATAGCACATTGGTATTAATAATAATAATACGTATTTCTATATCCTAATTCACTATAGTTTTCTAACCTATTTTATTATTACTGTCTCTGGTTAGTCCATATTTTCTGATATCTCGCTAGCATTTTCACTAAGAAAAAACATTTTTTCTTTTCTATTTACTAACATTTTGGAACACAAGTATATTATACAATCTTATACTAAGCTTGTAAGTTGTCCTTACGTAAACATGATCTTAAATATATACAACTTGAATATTTCTCTCACAATTCTATTAATTGTCTTCACATATATACCATTTAAACATTTACCCTTCTATCTTCTTCACTCTTATTGACATCTATTATCATTAATTGTTTTATTCATAATCATTAACATGACATTTATTGACTATGACAACTAATCATTAAAATAATTCATTTTATACACTTGCTTTCTTATTTCTATTTTCTTTTATCTCGTGTTACTACTAAGACATTTCATTAATTGTTCTAGCAAATTATAATAATTCTTTTACATTTTTGATAGGCCCCCCTAAGCTTCTGAATGATATTTCTATTTTATACAAGGCAATTGCAAACGATCTACCTACCAGGCATCTGGACATTTTTACATAACCCAGTACCCCTTTACTTGCAGTTCCCAGAGATTGGATATCGGTGCTTTGGGTATATTCTTAATAATCCCATTCCAAGCATTCCTTAATCACAGCTACTTCAGCCTTCTGGTGCCTTTTGGTCGAGGAAATCCCATTTTTTTTCTCGGGTTCATCATGTTGTCATGCCCTGGTGGTGCTTTTGTTTCAATCCATATCACTTATTTCCTGGGTATTGTAACGTAGACAAACGAGGTCGTACCTGTTAAAATGTCTCACACTTGTTTATTTTGTGTATTAGTGTGATTGTAGTGTGTTTGCCTCACACTGGTTGTTACATAAATCGACGTCACTACTGGAGTCCGTAGCGTTGTCAATGTCACCAGTACAACCTACCTGTTAATTCATAGGGATTACGATTCCCGGGTGGCGCCAAATTGTTTTGTTAAAACAATTAAAACATTTAGTTTTTAAAGTAATATGTGGTATTCGCATGGACAGCTGTGGCGTTCGAATTATTCCCGCTGCTACACAGGTTGTCGACTCGGCCACTCGTGACAAGCGCTAGTTGGCTATGACTTAAACTTGCTAACACACATATATTTACAACAAAAATAAATCCTATGAAATAACAAGAGAATATTGTGTTGTACTGTATCTTTTAATACAAATTTAATTATTAATAAATATGACAATTGAATCATAAACAGATTATAATATTATGCCCCGGCTTAGAGCGTGAAACATAAACATCTCAAGGTTGGCAAATTTCGATTTTAAAACACTATCGTTCCGTTATGTCAACAAATTACTATGTTTTTACAATCTGGGGTTCTTTTGATCATGAAAATAGACATAAACGTTGATTACATGAAAAGAAAGTACACTATTATACCTTATAGGTACTTAGGATTTATAATGTGTTTGTACAATTTGTTCTGTAGTGTCGTATTTCTGTTACAGTAGTTATGTTCACAAATAAGGTTATCTCTATAAGTTAATTAAATGTTTTTGATATAAGTTAATTATGCCTTTACCTTTGAAAGAAAATAATATTTTTTAAATAGTGAGAAATTTCACCATTTGCAAATAATTTAAGTGATTTGGGGTTTTAGGAGTAAGAAATTATTCGGTACTTATCAGTTCGTCTCACGTTGAAAGGTCGTCATCAATGTAGGCGTTTATTTTTCGAATTTGGTCTGGTTGAAGGCTTCCAGCATCTTCTTCAAACTGGTCTGAGTTTTTTCGTTAATTAATTCATTTAATTTCGTTCTTGGTCATCATTAATTCTGTATAGATCGACGTCTCTTCATATTGGATCATCTTGGTTCACTATTTCAATTTGTTATCACTGTTTAAATTAAAGTTTAGTTTGTCCAATTTCTTGTGTGGCTTACCCACGCTTCATTTCTTGGCGTCTTGTCTAATTTAACGGAAAAATAAGCCTCAAATGACTCGTTGTCATAGTAACTAATAATTCGATGCTAGTTTAATTACTCTTTGCTTACATTGTTAGAGATATTTGAATTTTTATTCAAATTTATTAAGTATTTTTCTAATGATTTTACTCCCTTATAATTCCCTTGGGATAATAAATGACATCACTATTATTTTTCTTTCCTTTCAAAGTTTACAATGATACCTCATAAGGTCATATTTTGTTACACTTTAACTATAGTCTAATTATTTGACATTTAATAAATAACATATCTTTCTTGAATTAAATTATTACAATATTATTTCTGTTTTAAAATAACTGATATATTAATACTGTCCCTTCACTGTTCTTAGATTAGTAAGATTTTTTGTGAAATTGATACAATTTGCATCTGAAAGTTCTTGGCAGTTAACTGTTTTCATAGTTACAAACAGCCATGATTGTTTTTTGTGTATCTCCTTTTTAAATTACATTCTGAATTCAGCCTGATGGGCTTCACTTATTTGTTTGTGTTTTAATTATTATTCAACATAAATTTTTATTACTTTTCATTTAACATATAATAGTTAGGTTTATGGACTGTAAGTCCCTTTTCAGTCATATTCCTTCTTTAACATTGAATCAACTATTCTTTATAAATCATAAATTATTCTTAGTATTAACATTGATTTCTTTCTTGTTTTATAAACTAGGGTAATAAACATTGTTACTTTCTCTAATATTATGAAGGTTAATTCCCCTTTCAACATGGGGTGTTGTATTCTTTATAAATTTAATCCTTAATAACAAACTTTACTTCTATCCTATCATGCCATGTTAACACAAGTTATGGTACTGGGCTTTCTCCCTGATATGTCACATGCTTCCCTTATCTTAATTTTAAATACTATTTTTAATTACTTCTAGTTATACAACTAATTATAATTCCACTCCAATCATTGGTAATTTATCAATGTTTTCAAGAGTGTCTACTTCCTTAGCATTCTAACTTGAATGTTTCACATTCACTTTCACTATTTTTATTTAGGGCATTCACTTCACTAAAACACTTCACTTCGGTTCACTGTTTTGGTAATTAGTGTTATTTAATGGGTAACCCCTATACTTTTTCCTACCATTTCTCACTATTTTTGTTTTAGTATTATTTTTACTATAAACAATATTAGGCTCGTTGAGTTTTGGGTTGAATCTAACCTTTCTGACAGGGTTAGTGTACTCTTCCTATACTACTTTGCTTTATAATTGTATTGTCTTAAAAATGGTTACATATGTTAAATCAATAATAATAATAACATTGGTTTTATTAATATATAATTATTTAAGGTTTATTGACCGTATTCTATCTTTAACATACAATCTTTCCCTTTTATATATGTGTGTTAGTTTCCCCTTGGGTTTTATCTGTCTCCTCTTCATTCTTCCTCTTCTTCTTCTTCAATAATCTTCATCTTCTTTCTTCATCTTGGTTTGGTCCTCCTTTAGTTCTATGTCCATCATTGTTTTGTCAATCACATTTTCTTAAGTATGTTTGGGTTGTCGGCTCAATCGTGTCAAAATATCTACATTTTAATAAGTATGTTACGTGGTTCCCTTCTTTATGTTTATGTTTTTTGGCTCAATCACTTGGGTTGGGTAATGTCGTTGTACGTCATGTCAAAGTATTTACATTTTAATAATTTTTTACACATTTTTTTTCATATGAAGTAACTTTTATATTAAGAATTGTCTTTTTTATTACTGGTACGAGATTTGGCTTAATTGTATCGTTACATAATGCCTCTCCTCTAAAATTGATCATTTTAATAAAATACTAGCATAGTGTTTTATGAAATTATCAGTTATAGATAACTTTTTTCCTTCTCTTCCTTGTTTGTTTCTCCATTCTCCATTTCTCTTCTTACTTAATTCACTCCATTTTATTTGGATCTGTTTTTATTTATTTCCATTGGTGCATATTCCCTCATACACAAATTTTATTTCCCTAACTTTATATAGTAGCTGGTTTCTCCCATTACTACTCATTTTTCTGAGACTAGAGGCACATCTCTACTCAGTTCACATAGATTGCTGGACTTTTCAACAGTCAATCTTAAATCTTTGTCAACTTGTGACTTAATAATAATAACAATATAATAATATAATTGGGATTGTCCACCTTGTGGTTTGACTTTAGATCACTTTATCCTTACTACTCATTCTTCCTTCCGCTATACCTTAACTATACACTATCATCTACTCATATACTATATTGAGAAATTTTATCTTTATTCATATGTTAATTTCATCATATCTCACTTTTCATTATTTTGTTTTCAATGCTTGTTGTGATCATTTTAATTGTTTTAGACATTTTTTAGTCATCTAGCAGGATTCTGCTTTAGCCATATTTGTATATTTGTTTTATATACAATTTCTCTCTCTCTCTCCTTGTACCAGGTAAAGTTTTATTTATTTATTTTTTTCTCTGATAATACTTTTGATTCAGTATAATTTCAAGTATTTATCTCAGTAATTTGAACTTGATTTTATTTTTGTTTATTTTACTCTGTATTCAACATCATTTTTGATAATTCTTTGGTAAGTTAATAGTCTTACCTTAAAGGAATGTTTGTAGCGTATTTCTTTTAGCTATTTTTTGTTTTAATTATAATTGTAAGTTTGTGCTTCTTACATTTTTATTACATAGGAATGTGTGTAACTTATTCCTGATTATCTCACTTTTTACTTCATACTTCATATTTAAAAATTTTTGGTTATATTTTAAACTGATTTAAATTGAAAGGAATTTGTGTAACTGTTTCCTTTGTTTTTTTTTTCATTAAAACTTTTTATTGTTCCGCATACATCATCTAAATATTTGAGTAAGCTGCTCTTACAATCTCTTTTAGAATTTTGAAATTTGTTTCATTTCACAATGGTATTCTTCCTCGTAAAACTTTTTTATTGAAGTTTGATTGTAAACTCCCTTGATTTTCCTTGTATTGATATAACTGATTTGGTAAGTGTTATTACCATTGTCTCTTGTGATGATATACGGATTATTATGATATACATAATTGTTCTATTCATATCGCTATACACAGGTCCTTGTTATTTATATTCTTGTAAGTTGACTTTTCCTTTTCTTTCCTTTATTATTTCCTTCTCTTGTTCGACTCTTTGTTGTTATACACCTCTACTCCTTCAAGTGCTTGGTAGACACACTTATTCTGGATGATATTATTTTTAAGTTTATTTGATCATGGTTCATTAGGCATTCCACCTATCGGCCGTCCCTTCTTCTTCGTCAATGACTTGCCTTTCTGTCTGAGGTGTGTTTGATCGATTTCCATTACTTCTTGATGGAATCCATAGTTCCGGTGGGTTTCGTTTGTTATACGCTATGCGGAAATTTTCTGCTGGGTCATCGCTGAATGGTATCCAGTCATAGTCTTCTTCGGCTTGATTACTTCCGGATGGAGCGTCCCTTTGTATTCGGATTGCTCTGGTGTGTATTACCGTCTCCCTTCTTATGAAGTGATTCTCTGCTACTTGGTATAGTATTTCTTCTACTACCATGGGTTCCCCTCTATCCATACCTACGTCGTTCACTTTAAGAGGTAGTTTGTTAATCGGTGGAGTTAATGGTAATTCCTTTGCTAATGTCATTATTGAATTTTTATTTTGCATTTCTAATGCTGGTGGAATTCTGTGTTTTAGAAACCTGTGCAATTTGTGACACATTATTCTGTTGTGGGTCCTTTCTATTTCTTGTATTTCCCATTTAAGTATATAATTGCGGAAATTTTCATCCACTGGTTGGTTGTGAATTCCTTTTATAACTTCCCTCAGGGTCCTCCTACAATCTTTATATTTGATTAATTTGCTCTGATCAGTAATGGGCAAATTAAATACATCGATGAGTCCGTTCTTCATCATCTCCACTTCTTCTCGTGTTTTGATGAGTTTCCTCTTATATACCTTTCTGATTTCTTCTGTTTTCTTACTCTTCTTAATAATTCGATTCTTCTTCATACGACTGGTTACACCTATTTGTAGTCCTTGGTGCCTCTCCTCCAGTTCCTTTACCATCTCCTTCTGTGTTATCTTCTGATTCCCCGGTTCCATGTTCTCATTCACCGTTTCTTTGATACTTTTAGAAGTGCTGTCTAGTGTTTCATTCCATTGTTTGAAATCACTAACTACTGTTTCTTGAAGCTGATTCAATGGGTAACTTGTTTCTTCCCATCTCTTATTCATCCCTGTTTTCGTCCATCTGTCTTCTTCACGAAACTCTGCAAACATGAATCTCAATTCTTCTCTGTTCTTCTCCAATGCCTCCTGACCTCTCTTCAAGTCTTCATGGTTGCTCTCTATCTTGTCATTCAGGAATTCTATACTCTCCTTCATTTGCTTCTTCAATTCTTCACTGTTTTGGTCCAATTTTTCCAATATTCTATTTAAATTTTCCTTGTCTTGTCTTCTCTCCTCCTTGTCTGATTCTAATTTCTTATTTAAATCTTCATGGCTCCTGCTCATTTGTCCAAACTGTTCCATCATGAATTTCATCATCTATCTAAATTCGTTTCTTCCGTCGGTTTGATCGGTTGTTCAGTCACCATGACTTCCGCTTCTATTTCCGGTTCAGTTGTATTAGGATTTTCTATTTGGTCCTCCTGTGGGTTTTCTTCTGACAATTCTCCAGTCGTTTCCTCCATTTCTACTTCTTCAACTTCCTCCACTTCTTCTGGGTTTCCTTCTTGGTTTGGTGTTTCCTTCCCTTTGCGTCTCGTAACCATCCCGTGTCTATTCATGATCGCCGCTAGTTATTTTTACCAGCCGCACGTTGTTGGTCGCCAATATGTAACGTAGACAAACGAGGTCGTACCTGTTAAAATGTCTCACACTTGTTTATTTTGTGTATTAGTGTGATTGTAGTGTGTTTGCCTCACACTGGTTGTTACATAAATCGACGTCACTACTGGAGTCCGTAGCGTTGTCAATGTCACCAGTACAACCTACCTGTTAATTCATAGGGATTACGATTCCCGGGTGGCGCCAAATTGTTTTGTTAAAACAATTAAAACATTTAGTTTTTAAAGTAATATGTGGTATTCGCATGGACAGCTGTGGCGTTCGAATTATTCCCGCTGCTACACAGGTTGTCGACTCGGCCACTCGTGACAAGCGCTAGTTGGCTATGACTTAAACTTGCTAACACACATATATTTACAACAAAAATAAATCCTATGAAATAACAAGAGAATATTGTGTTGTACTGTATCTTTTAATACAAATTTAATTATTAATAAATATGACAATTGAATCATAAACAGATTATAATATTATGCCCCGGCTTAGAGCGTGAAACATAAACATCTCAAGGTTGGCAAATTTCGATTTTAAAACACTATCGTTCCGTTATGTCAACAAATTACTATGTTTTTACAATCTGGGGTTCTTTTGATCATGAAAATAGACATAAACGTTGATTACATGAAAAGAAAGTACACTATTATACCTTATAGGTACTTAGGATTTATAATGTGTTTGTACAATTTGTTCTGTAGTGTCGTATTTCTGTTACAGTAGTTATGTTCACAAATAAGGTTATCTCTATAAGTTAATTAAATGTTTTTGATATAAGTTAATTATGCCTTTACCTTTGAAAGAAAATACTATTTTTTAAATAGTGAGAAATTTCACCATTTGCAAATAATTTAAGTGATTTGGGGTTTTAGAAGTAAGAAATTATTCGGTACTTATCAGTTCGTCTCACGTTGAAAGGTAGGTCGTCATCAATATAGGCGTTTATTTTTCGAATTTGGTCTGGTTGAAGGCTTCCAGCATCTTCTTCAAACTGGTCTGAGTTTTTTCGTTAATTAATTCATTTAATTTCGTTCTTGGTCATCATTAATTCTGTATAGATCGACGTCTCTTCATATTGGATCATCTTGGTTCACTATTTCAATTTGTTATCACTGTTTAAATTAAAGTTTAGTTTGTCCAATTTCTTGTGTGGCTTACCCACGCTTCATTTCTTGGCGTCTTGTCTAATTTAACGGAAAAATAAGCCTCAAATGACTCGTTGTCATAGTAACTAATAATTCGATGCTAGTTTAATTACTCTTTGCTTACATTGTTAGAGATATTTGAATTTTTATTCAAATTTATTAAGTATTTTTCTAATGATTTTACTCCCTTATAATTCCCTTGGGATAATAAATGACATCACTATTATTTTTCTTTCCTTTCAAAGTTTACAATGATACCTCATAAGGTCATATTTTGTTACACTTTAACTATAGTCTAATTATTTGACATTTAATAAATAACATATCTTTCTTGAATTAAATTATTACAATATTATTTCTGTTTTAAAATAACTGATATATTAATACTGTCCCTTCACTGTTCTTAGATTAGTAAGATTTTTTGTGAAATTGATACAATTTGCATCTGAAAGTTCTTGGCAGTTAACTGTTTTCATAGTTGCAAACAGCCATGATTGTTTTTTGTGTATCTCCTTTTTAAATTACATTCTGAATTCAGCCTGATGGGCTTCACTTATTTGTTTGTGTTTTAATTATTATTCAACATAAATTTTTATTACTTTTCATTTAACATATAATAGTTAGGTTTATGGACTGTAAGTCCCTTTTCAGTCATATTCCTTCTTTAACATTGAATCAACTATTCTTTATAAATCATTCTTAGTATTAACATTGATTTCTTTCTTGTTTTATAAACTAGGGTAATAAACATTGTTACTTTCTCTAATATTATGAAGGTTAATTCCCCTTTCAACATGGGGTGTTGTATTCTTTATAAATTTAATCCTTAATAACAAACTTTACTTCTATCCTATCATGCCATGTTAACACAAGTTATGGTACTGGGCTTTCTCCCTGATATGTCACATGCTTCCCTTATCTTAATTTTAAATACTATTTTTAATTACTTCTAGTTATACAACTAATTATAATTCCACTCCAATCATTGGTAATTTATCAATGTTTTCAAGAGTGTCTACTTCCTTAGCATTCTAACTTGAATGTTTCACATTCACTTTCACTATTTTTATTTAGGGCATTCACTTCACTAAAACACTTCACTTCGGTTCACTGTTTTGGTAATTAGTGTTATTTAATGGGTAACCCCTATACTTTTTCCTACCATTTCTCACTATTTTTGTTTTAGTATTATTTTTACTATAAACAATATTAGGCTCATTGAGTTTTGGGTTGAATCTAACCTTTCTGACAGGGTTAGTGTACTCTTCCTATACTACTTTGCTTTATAATTGTATTGTCTTAAAAATGGTTACATATGTTAAATCAATAATAATAATAACATTGGTTTTATTAATATATAATTATTTAAGGTTTATTGACCGTATTCTATCTTTAACATACAATCTTTCCCTTTTATATATGTGTGTTAGTTTCCCCTTGGGTTTTATCTGTCTCCTCTTCATTCTTCCTCTTCTTCTTCTTCAATAATCTTCATCTTCTTTCTTCATCTTGGTTTGGTCCTCCTTTAGTTCTATGTCCATCATTGTTTTGTCAATCACATTTTCTTAAGTATGTTTGGGTTGTCGGCTCAATCGTGTCAAAATATCTACATTTTAATAAGTATGTTACGTGGTTCCCTTCTTTATGTTTATGTTTTTTGGCTCAATCACTTGGGTTGGGTAATGTCGTTGTACGTCATGTCAAAGTATTTACATTTTAATAATTTTTTACACATTTTTTTTCATATGAAGTAACTTTTATATTAAGAATTATCTTTTTTATTACTGGTACGAGATTTGGCTTAATTGTATCGTTACATAATGCCTCTCCTCTAAAATTGATCATTTTAATAAAATACTAGCATAGTGTTTTATGAAATTATCAGTTATAGATAACTTTTTTCCTTCTCTTCCTTGTTTGTTTCTCCATTCTCCATTTCTCTTCTTACTTAATTCACTCCATTTTATTTGGATCTGTTTTTATTTATTTCCATTGGTGCATATTCCCTCATACACAAATTTTATTTCCCTAACTTTATATAGTAGCTGGTTTCTCCCATTACTACTCATTTTTCTGAGACTAGAGGCACATCTCTACTCAGTTCACATAGATTGCTGGACTTTTCAACAGTCAATCTTAAATCTTTGTCAACTTGTGACTTAATAATAATAACAATATAATAATATAATTGGGATTGTCCACCTTGTGGTTTGACTTTAGATCACTTTATCCTTACTACTCATTCTTCCTTCCGCTATACCTTAACTATACACTATCATCTACTCATATACTATATTGAGAAATTTTATCTTTATTCATATGTTAATTTCATCATATCTCACTTTTCATTATTTTGTTTTCAATGCTTGTTGTGATCATTTTAATTGTTTTAGACATTTTTTAGTCATCTAGCAGGATTCTGCTTTAGCCATATTTGTATATTTGTTTTATATACAATTTCTCTCTCTCTCTCCTTGTACCAGGTAAAGTTTTATTTATTTTTTTTTTCTCTGATAATACTTTTGATTCAGTATAATTTCAAGTATTTATCTCAGTAATTTGAACTTGATTTTATTTTTGTTTATTTTACTCTGTATTCAACATCATTTTTGATAATTCTTTGGTAAGTTAATAGTCTTACCTTAAAGGAATGTTTGTAGCGTATTTCTTTTAGCTATTTTTTGTTTTAATTATAATTGTAAGTTTGTGCTTCTTACATTTTTATTACATAGGAATGTGTGTAACTTATTCCTGATTATCTCACTTTTTACTTCATACTTCATATTTCAAAATTTTTGGTTATATTTTAAACTGATTTAAATTGAAAGGAATTTGTGTAACTGTTTCCTTTGTTTTTTTTTTTCATTAAAACTTTTTATTGTTCCGCATACATCATCTAAATATTTGAGTAAGCTGCTCTTACAATCTCTTTTAGAATTTTGAAATTTGTTTCATTTCACAATGGTATTCTTCCTCATAAAACTTTTTTATTGAAGTTTGATTGTAAACTCCCTTGATTTTCCTTGTATTGATATAACTGATTTGGTAAGTGTTATTACCATTGTCTCTTGTGATGATATACGGTTTATTATGATATACATAATTGTTCTATTCATATCGCTATACACAGGTCCTTGTTATTTATATTCTTGTAAGTTGACTTTTCCTTTTCTTTCCTTTATTATTTCCTTCTCTTGTTCGACTCTTTGTTGTTATACACCTCTACTCCTTCAAGTGCTTGGTAGACACACTTATTCTGGATGATATTATTTTTAAGTTTATTTGATCATGGTTCATTAGGCATTCCACCTATCGGCCGTCCCTTCTTCTTCGTCAATGACTTGCCTTTCTGTCTGAGGTGTGTTTGATCGATTTCCATTACTTCTTGGTGGAATCCATAGTTCCGGTGGGTTTCGTTTGTTATACGCTATGCGGAAATTTTCTGCTGGGTCATCGCTGAATGGTATCCAGTCATAGTCTTCTTCGGCTTGATTACTTCCGGATGGAGCGTCCCTTTGTATTCGGATTGCTCTGGTGTGTATTACCGTCTCCCTTCTTATGAAGTGATTCTCTGCTACTTGGTATAGTATTTCTTCTACTACCATGGGTTCCCCTCTATCCATGCCTACGTCGTTCACTTTAAGAGGTAGTTTGTTAATCGGTGGAGTTAATGGTAATTCCTTTGCTAATGTCATTATTGAATTTTTATTTTGCATTTCTAATGCTGGTGGAATTCTGTGTTTTAGAAACCTGTGCAATTTGTGACACATTATTCTGTTGTGGGTCCTTTCTATTTCTTGTATTTCCCATTTAAGTATATAATTGCGGAAATTTTCATTCACTGGTTGGTTGTGAATTCCTTTTATAACTTCCCTCAGGGTCCTCCTACAATCTTTATATTTGATTAATTTGCTCTGATCAGTAATGGGCAAATTAAATACATCGATGAGTCCGTTCTTCATCATCTCCACTTCTTCTCGTGTTTTGATGAGTTTCCTCTTATATACTTTTCTGATTTCTTCTGTTTTCTTACTCTTCTTAATAATTCGATTCTTCTTCATACGACTGGTTACACCTATTTGTAGTCCTTGGTGCCTCTCCTCCAGTTCCTTTACCATCTCCTTCTGTGTTATCTTCTGATTCCCCGGTTCCATGTTCTCATTCACCGTTTCTTTGATACTTTTAGAAGTGCTGTCTAGTGTTTCATTCCATTGTTTGAAATCACTAACTACTGTTTCTTGAAGCTGATTCAATGGGTAACTTGTTTCTTCCCATCTCTTATTCATCCCTGTTTTCGTCCATCTGTCTTCTTCACGAAACTCTGCAAACATGAATCTCAATTCTTCTCTGTTCTTCTCCAATGCCTCCTGACCTCTCTTCAAGTCTTCATGGTTGCTCTCTATCTTGTCATTCAGGAATTCTATACTCTCCTTCATTTGCTTCTTCAATTCTTCACTGTTTTGGTCCAATTTTTCCAATATTCTATTTAAATTTTCCTTGTCTTGTCTTCTCTCCTCCTTGTCTGATTCTAATTTCTTATTTAAATCTTCATGGCTCCTGCTCATTTGTCCAAACTGTTCCATCATGAATTTCATCATCTATCTAAATTCGTTTCTTCCGTCGGTTTGATCGGTTGTTCAGTCACCATGACTTCCGCTTCTATTTCCGGTTCAGTTGTATTAGGATTTTCTATTTGGTCCTCCTGTGGGTTTTCTTCTGACAATTCTCCAGTCGTTTCCTCCATTTCTACTTCTTCAACTTCCTCCACTTCTTCTGGGTTTCCTTCTTGGTTTGGTGTTTCCTTCCCTTTGCGTCTCGTAACCATCCCGTGTCTATTCATGATCGCCGCTAGTTATTTTTACCAGCCGCACGTTGTTGGTCGCCAATATGTAACGTAGACAAACGAGGTCGTACCTGTTAAAATGTCTCACACTTGTTTATTTTGTGTATTAGTGTGATTGTAGTGTGTTTGCCTCACACTGGTTGTTACATAAATCGACGTCACTACTGGAGTCCGTAGCGTTGTCAATGTCACCAGTACAACCTACCTGTTAATTCATAGGGATTACGATTCCCGGGTGGCGCCAAATTGTTTTGTTAAAACAATTAAAACATTTAGTTTTTAAAGTAATATGTGGTATTCGCATGGACAGCTGTGGCGTTCGAATTATTCCCGCTGCTACACAGGTTGTCGACTCGGCCACTCGTGACAAACGCTAGTTGGCTATGACTTAAACTTGCTAACACACATATATTTACAACAAAAATAAATCCTATGAAATAACAAGAGAATATTGTGTTGTACTGTATCTTTTAATACAAATTTAATTATTAATAAATATGACAATTGAATCATAAACAGATTATAATATTATGCCCCGGCTTAGAGCGTGAAACATAAACATCTCAAGGTTGGCAAATTTCGATTTTAAAACACTATCGTTCCGTTATGTCAACAAATTACTATGTTTTTACAATCTGGGGTTCTTTTGATCATGAAAATAGACATAAACGTTGATTACATGAAAAGAAAGTACACTATTATACCTTATAGGTACTTAGGATTTATAATGTGTTTGTACAATTTGTTCTGTAGTGTCGTATTTCTGTTACAGTAGTTATGTTCACAAATAAGGTTATCTCTATAAGTTAATTAAATGTTTTTGATATAAGTTAATTATGCCTTTACCTTTGAAAGAAAATACTATTTTTTAAATAGTGAGAAATTTCACCATTTGCAAATAATTTAAGTGATTTGGGGTTTTAGAAGTAAGAAATTATTCGGTACTTATCAGTTCGTCTCACGTTGAAAGGTCGTCATCAATATAGGCGTTTATTTTTCGAATTTGGTCTGGTTGAAGGCTTCCAGCATCTTCTTCAAACTGGTCTGAGTTTTTTCGTTAATTAATTCATTTAATTTCGTTCTTGGTCATCATTAATTCTGTATAGATCGACGTCTCTTCATATTGGATCATCTTGGTTCACTATTTCAATTTGTTATCACTGTTTAAATTAAAGTTTAGTTTGTCCAATTTCTTGTGTGGCTTACCCACGCTTCATTTCTTGGCGTCTTGTCTAATTTAACGGAAAAATAAGCCTCAAATGACTCGTTGTCATAGTAACTAATAATTCGATGCTAGTTTAATTACTCTTTGCTTACATTGTAAGAGATATTTGAATTTTTATTCAAATTTATTAAGTATTTTTCTAATGATTTTACTCCCTTATAATTCCCTTGGGATAATAAATGACATCACTATTATTTTTCTTTCCTTTCAAAGTTTACAATGATACCTCATAAGGTCATATTTTGTTACACTTTAACTATAGTCTAATTATTTGACATTTAATAAATAACATATCTTTCTTGAATTAAATTATTACAATATTATTTCTGTTTTAAAATAACTGATATATTAATACTGTCCCTTCACTGTTCTTAGATTAGTAAGATTTTTTGTGAAATTGATACAATTTGCATCTGAAAGTTCTTGGCAGTTAACTGTTTTCATAGTTGCAAACAGCCATGATTGTTTTTTGTGTATCTCCTTTTTAAATTACATTCTGAATTCAGCCTGATGGGCTTCACTTATTTGTTTGTGTTTTAATTATTATTCAACATAAATTTTTATTACTTTTCATTTAACATATAATAGTTAGGTTTATGGACTGTAAGTCCCTTTTCAGTCATATTCCTTCTTTAACATTGAATCAACTATTCTTTATAAATCATTCTTAGTATTAACATTGATTTCTTTCTTGTTTTATAAACTAGGGTAATAAACATTGTTACTTTCTCTAATATTATGAAGGTTAATTCCCCTTTCAACATGGGGTGTTGTATTCTTTATAAATTTAATCCTTAATAACAAACTTTACTTCTATCCTATCATGCCATGTTAACACAAGTTATGGTACTGGGCTTTCTCCCTGATATGTCACATGCTTCCCTTATCTTAATTTTAAATACTATTTTTAATTACTTCTAGTTATACAACTAATTATAATTCCACTCCAATCATTGGTAATTTATCAATGTTTTCAAGAGTGTCTACTTCCTTAGCATTCTAACTTGAATGTTTCACATTCACTTTCACTATTTTTATTTAGGGCATTCACTTCACTAAAACACTTCACTTCGGTTCACTGTTTTGGTAATTAGTGTTATTTAATGGGTAACCCCTATACTTTTTCCTACCATTTCTCACTATTTTTGTTTTAGTATTATTTTTACTATAAACAATATTAGGCTCGTTGAGTTTTGGGTTGAATCTAACCTTTCTGACAGGGTTAGTGTACTCTTCCTATACTACTTTGCTTTATAATTGTATTGTCTTAAAAATGGTTACATATGTTAAATCAATAATAATAATAACATTGGTTTTATTAATATATAATTATTTAAGGTTTATTGACCGTATTCTATCTTTAACATACAATCTTTCCCTTTTATATATGTGTGTTAGTTTCCCCTTGGGTTTTATCTGTCTCCTCTTCATTCTTCCTCTTCTTCTTCTTCAATAATCTTCATCTTCTTTCTTCATCTTGGTTTGGTCCTCCTTTAGTTCTATGTCCATCATTGTTTTGTCAATCACATTTTCTTAAGTATGTTTGGGTTGTCGGCTCAATCGTGTCAAAATATCTACATTTTAATAAGTATGTTACGTGGTTCCCTTCTTTATGTTTATGTTTTTTGGCTCAATCACTTGGGTTGGGTAATGTCGTTGTACGTCATGTCAAAGTATTTACATTTTAATAATTTTTTACACATTTTTTTTCATATGAAGTAACTTTTATATTAAGAATTGTCTTTTTTATTACTGGTACGAGATTTGGCTTAATTGTATCGTTACATAATGCCTCTCCTCTAAAATTGATCATTTTAATAAAATACTAGCATAGTGTTTTATGAAATTATCAGTTATAGATAACTTTTTTCCTTCTCTTCCTTGTTTGTTTCTCCATTCTCCATTTCTCTTCTTACTTAATTCACTCCATTTTATTTGGATCTGTTTTTATTTATTTCCATTGGTGCATATTCCCTCATACACAAATTTTATTTCCCTAACTTTATATAGTAGCTGGTTTCTCCCATTACTACTCATTTTTCTGAGACTAGAGGCACATCTCTACTCAGTTCACATAGATTGCTGGACTTTTCAACAGTCAATCTTAAATCTTTGTCAACTTGTGACTTAATAATAATAACAATATAATAATATAATTGGGATTGTCCACCTTGTGGTTTGACTTTAGATCACTTTATCCTTACTACTCATTCTTCCTTCCGCTATACCTTAACTATACACTATCATCTACTCATATACTATATTGAGAAATTTTATCTTTATTCATATGTTAATTTCATCATATCTCACTTTTCATTATTTTGTTTTCAATGCTTGTTGTGATCATTTTAATTGTTTTAGACATTTTTTAGTCATCTAGCAGGATTCTGCTTTAGCCATATTTGTATATTTGTTTTATATACAATTTCTCTCTCTCTCTCCTTGTACCAGGTAAAGTTTTATTTATTTTTTTTTTTCTCTGATAATACTTTTGATTCAGTATAATTTCAAGTATTTATCTCAGTAATTTGAACTTGATTTTATTTTTGTTTATTTTACTCTGTATTCAACATCATTTTTGATAATTCTTTGGTAAGTTAATAGTCTTACCTTAAAGGAATGTTTGTAGCGTATTTCTTTTAGCTATTTTTTGTTTTAATTATAATTGTAAGTTTGTGCTTCTTACATTTTTATTACATAGGAATGTGTGTAACTTATTCCTGATTATCTCACTTTTTACTTCATACTTCATATTTCAAAATTTTTGGTTATATTTTAAACTGATTTAAATTGAAAGGAATTTGTGTAACTGTTTCCTTTGTTTTTTTTTTTCATTAAAACTTTTTATTGTTCCGCATACATCATCTAAATATTTGAGTAAGCTGCTCTTACAATCTCTTTTAGAATTTTGAAATTTGTTTCATTTCACAATGGTATTCTTCCTCATAAAACTTTTTTATTGAAGTTTGATTGTAAACTCCCTTGATTTTCCTTGTATTGATATAACTGATTTGGTAAGTGTTATTACCATTGTCTCTTGTGATGATATACGGTTTATTATGATATACATAATTGTTCTATTCATATCGCTATACACAGGTCCTTGTTATTTATATTCTTGTAAGTTGACTTTTCCTTTTCTTTCCTTTATTATTTCCTTCTCTTGTTCGACTCTTTGTTGTTATACACCTCTACTCCTTCAAGTGCTTGGTAGACACACTTATTCTGGATGATATTATTTTTTAAGTTTATTTGATCATGGTTCATTAGGCATTCCACCTATCGGCCGTCCCTTCTTCTTCGTCAATGACTTGCCTTTCTGTCTGAGGTGTGTTTGATCGATTTCCATTACTTCTTGGTGGAATCCATAGTTCCGGTGGGTTTCGTTTGTTATACGCTATGCGGAAATTTTCTGCTGGGTCATTGCTGAATGGTATCCAGTCATAGTCTTCTTCGGCTTGATTACTTCCGGATGGAGCGTCCCTTTGTATTCGGATTGCTCTGGTGTGTATTACCGTCTCCCTTCTTATGAAGTGATTCTCTGCTACTTGGTATAGTATTTCTTCTACTACCATGGGTTCCCCTCTATCCATGCCTACGTCGTTCACTTTAAGAGGTAGTTTGTTAATCGGTGGAGTTAATGGTAATTCCTTTGCTAATGTCATTATTGAATTTTTATTTTGCATTTCTAATGCTGGTGGAATTCTGTGTTTTAGAAACCTGTGCAATTTGTGACACATTATTCTGTTGTGGGTCCTTTCTATTTCTTGTATTTCCCATTTAAGTATATAATTGCGGAAATTTTCATTCACTGGTTGGTTGTGAATTCCTTTTATAACTTCCCTCAGGGTCCTCCTACAATCTTTATATTTGATTAATTTGCTCTGATCAGTAATGGGCAAATTAAATACATCGATGAGTCCGTTCTTCATCATCTCCACTTCTTCTCGTGTTTTGATGAGTTTCCTCTTATATACTTTTCTGATTTCTTCTGTTTTCTTACTCTTCTTAATAATTCGATTCTTCTTCATACGACTGGTTACACCTATTTGTAGTCCTTGGTGCCTCTCCTCCAGTTCCTTTACCATCTCCTTCTGTGTTATCTTCTGATTCCCCGGTTCCATGTTCTCATTCACCGTTTCTTTGATACTTTTAGAAGTGCTGTCTAGTGTTTCATTCCATTGTTTGAAATCACTAACTACTGTTTCTTGAAGCTGATTCAATGGGTAACTTGTTTCTTCCCATCTCTTATTCATCCCTGTTTTCGTCCATCTGTCTTCTTCACGAAACTCTGCAAACATGAATCTCAATTCTTCTCTGTTCTTCTCCAATGCCTCCTGACCTCTCTTCAAGTCTTCATGGTTGCTCTCTATCTTGTCATTCAGGAATTCTATACTCTCCTTCATTTGCTTCTTCAATTCTTCACTGTTTTGGTCCAATTTTTCCAATATTCTATTTAAATTTTCCTTGTCTTGTCTTCTCTCCTCCTTGTCTGATTCTAATTTCTTATTTAAATCTTCATGGCTCCTGCTCATTTGTCCAAACTGTTCCATCATGAATTTCATCATCTATCTAAATTCGTTTCTTCCGTCGGTTTGATCGGTTGTTCAGTCACCATGACTTCCGCTTCTATTTCCGGTTCAGTTGTATTAGGATTTTCTATTTGGTCCTCCTGTGGGTTTTCTTCTGACAATTCTCCAGTCGTTTCCTCCATTTCTACTTCTTCAACTTCCTCCACTTCTTCTGGGTTTCCTTCTTGGTTTGGTGTTTCCTTCCCTTTGCGTCTCGTAACCATCCCGTGTCTATTCATGATCGCCGCTAGTTATTTTTACCAGCCGCACGTTGTTGGTCGCCAATATGTAACGTAGACAAACGAGGTCGTACCTGTTAAAATGTCTCACACTTGTTTATTTTGTGTATTAGTGTGATTGTAGTGTGTTTGCCTCACACTGGTTGTTACATAAATCGACGTCACTACTGGAGTCCGTAGCGTTGTCAATGTCACCAGTACAACCTACCTGTTAATTCATAGGGATTACGATTCCCGGGTGGCGCCAAATTGTTTTGTTAAAACAATTAAAACATTTAGTTTTTAAAGTAATATGTGGTATTCGCATGGACAGCTGTGGCGTTCGAATTATTCCCGCTGCTACACAGGTTGTCGACTCGGCCACTCGTGACAAACGCTAGTTGGCTATGACTTAAACTTGCTAACACACATATATTTACAACAAAAATAAATCCTATGAAATAACAAGAGAATATTGTGTTGTACTGTATCTTTTAATACAAATTTAATTATTAATAAATATGACAATTGAATCATAAACAGATTATAATATTATGCCCCGGCTTAGAGCGTGAAACATAAACATCTCAAGGTTGGCAAATTTCGATTTTAAAACACTATCGTTCCGTTATGTCAACAAATTACTATGTTTTTACAATCTGGGGTTCTTTTGATCATGAAAATAGACATAAACGTTGATTACATGAAAAGAAGTACACTATTATACCTTATAGGTACTTAGGATTTATAATGTGTTTGTACAATTTGTTCTGTAGTGTCGTATTTCTGTTACAGTAGTTATGTTCACAAATAAGGTTATCTCTATAAGTTAATTAAATGTTTTTGATATAAGTTAATTATGCCTTTACCTTTGAAAGAAAATACTATTTTTTAAATAGTGAGAAATTTCACCATTTGCAAATAATTTAAGTGATTTGGGGTTTTAGAAGTAAGAAATTATTCGGTACTTATCAGTTCGTCTCACGTTGAAAGGTCGTCATCAATATAGGCGTTTATTTTTCGAATTTGGTCTGGTTGAAGGCTTCCAGCATCTTCTTCAAACTGGTCTGAGTTTTTTCGTTAATTAATTCATTTAATTTCGTTCTTGGTCATCATTAATTCTGTATAGATCGACGTCTCTTCATATTGGATCATCTTGGTTCACTATTTCAATTTGTTATCACTGTTTAAATTAAAGTTTAGTTTGTCCAATTTCTTGTGTGGCTTACCCACGCTTCATTTCTTGGCGTCTTGTCTAATTTAACGGAAAAATAAGCCTCAAATGACTCGTTGTCATAGTAACTAATAATTCGATGCTAGTTTAATTACTCTTTGCTTACATTGTTAGAGATATTTGAATTTTTATTCAAATTTATTAAGTATTTTTCTAATGATTTTACTCCCTTATAATTCCCTTGGGATAATAAATGACATCACTATTATTTTTCTTTCCTTTCAAAGTTTACAATGATACCTCATAAGGTCATATTTTGTTACACTTTAACTATAGTCTAATTATTTGACATTTAATAAATAACATATCTTTCTTGAATTAAATTATTACAATATTATTTCTGTTTTAAAATAACTGATATATTAATACTGTCCCTTCACTGTTCTTAGATTAGTAAGATTTTTTGTGAAATTGATACAATTTGCATCTGAAAGTTCTTGGCAGTTAACTGTTTTCATAGTTGCAAACAGCCATGATTGTTTTTTGTGTATCTCCTTTTTAAATTACATTCTGAATTCAGCCTGATGGGCTTCACTTATTTGTTTGTGTTTTAATTATTATTCAACATAAATTTTTATTACTTTTCATTTAACATATAATAGTTAGGTTTATGGACTGTAAGTCCCTTTTCAGTCATATTCCTTCTTTAACATTGAATCAACTATTCTTTATAAATCATTCTTAGTATTAACATTGATTTCTTTCTTGTTTTATAAACTAGGGTAATAAACATTGTTACTTTCTCTAATATTATGAAGGTTAATTCCCCTTTCAACATGGGGTGTTGTATTCTTTATAAATTTAATCCTTAATAACAAACTTTACTTCTATCCTATCATGCCATGTTAACACAAGTTATGGTACTGGGCTTTCTCCCTGATATGTCACATGCTTCCCTTATCTTAATTTTAAATACTATTTTTAATTACTTCTAGTTATACAACTAATTATAATTCCACTCCAATCATTGGTAATTTATCAATGTTTTCAAGAGTGTCTACTTCCTTAGCATTCTAACTTGAATGTTTCACATTCACTTTCACTATTTTTATTTAGGGCATTCACTTCACTAAAACACTTCACTTCGGTTCACTGTTTTGGTAATTAGTGTTATTTAATGGGTAACCCCTATACTTTTTCCTACCATTTCTCACTATTTTTGTTTTAGTATTATTTTTACTATAAACAATATTAGGCTCGTTGAGTTTTGGGTTGAATCTAACCTTTCTGACAGGGTTAGTGTACTCTTCCTATACTACTTTGCTTTATAATTGTATTGTCTTAAAAATGGTTACATATGTTAAATCAATAATAATAATAACATTGGTTTTATTAATATATAATTATTTAAGGTTTATTGACCGTATTCTATCTTTAACATACAATCTTTCCCTTTTATATATGTGTGTTAGTTTCCCCTTGGGTTTTATCTGTCTCCTCTTCATTCTTCCTCTTCTTCTTCTTCAATAATCTTCATCTTCTTTCTTCATCTTGGTTTGGTCCTCCTTTAGTTCTATGTCCATCATTGTTTTGTCAATCACATTTTCTTAAGTATGTTTGGGTTGTCGGCTCAATCGTGTCAAAATATCTACATTTTAATAAGTATGTTACGTGGTTCCCTTCTTTATGTTTATGTTTTTTGGCTCAATCACTTGGGTTGGGTAATGTCGTTGTACGTCATGTCAAAGTATTTACATTTTAATAATTTTTTACACATTTTTTTTCATATGAAGTAACTTTTATATTAAGAATTGTCTTTTTTATTACTGGTACGAGATTTGGCTTAATTGTATCGTTACATAATGCCTCTCCTCTAAAATTGATCATTTTAATAAAATACTAGCATAGTGTTTTATGAAATTATCAGTTATAGATAACTTTTTTCCTTCTCTTCCTTGTTTGTTTCTCCATTCTCCATTTCTCTTCTTACTTAATTCACTCCATTTTATTTGGATCTGTTTTTATTTATTTCCATTGGTGCATATTCCCTCATACACAAATTTTATTTCCCTAACTTTATATAGTAGCTGGTTTCTCCCATTACTACTCATTTTTCTGAGACTAGAGGCACATCTCTACTCAGTTCACATAGATTGCTGGACTTTTCAACAGTCAATCTTAAATCTTTGTCAACTTGTGACTTAATAATAATAACAATATAATAATATAATTGGGATTGTCCACCTTGTGGTTTGACTTTAGATCACTTTATCCTTACTACTCATTCTTCCTTCCGCTATACCTTAACTATACACTATCATCTACTCATATACTATATTGAGAAATTTTATCTTTATTCATATGTTAATTTCATCATATCTCACTTTTCATTATTTTGTTTTCAATGCTTGTTGTGATCATTTTAATTGTTTTAGACATTTTTTAGTCATCTAGCAGGATTCTGCTTTAGCCATATTTGTATATTTGTTTTATATACAATTTCTCTCTCTCTCTCCTTGTACCAGGTAAAGTTTTATTTATTTTTTTTTTCTCTGATAATACTTTTGATTCAGTATAATTTCAAGTATTTATCTCAGTAATTTGAACTTGATTTTATTTTTGTTTATTTTACTCTGTATTCAACATCATTTTTGATAATTCTTTGGTAAGTTAATAGTCTTACCTTAAAGGAATGTTTGTAGCGTATTTCTTTTAGCTATTTTTTGTTTTAATTATAATTGTAAGTTTGTGCTTCTTACATTTTTATTACATAGGAATGTGTGTAACTTATTCCTGATTATCTCACTTTTTACTTCATACTTCATATTTCAAAATTTTTGGTTATATTTTAAACTGATTTAAATTGAAAGGAATTTGTGTAACTGTTTCCTTTGTTTTTTTTTTTCATTAAAACTTTTTATTGTTCCGCATACATCATCTAAATATTTGAGTAAGCTGCTCTTACAATCTCTTTTAGAATTTTGAAATTTGTTTCATTTCACAATGGTATTCTTCCTCATAAAACTTTTTTATTGAAGTTTGATTGTAAACTCCCTTGATTTTCCTTGTATTGATATAACTGATTTGGTAAGTGTTATTACCATTGTCTCTTGTGATGATATACGGTTTATTATGATATACATAATTGTTCTATTCATATCGCTATACACAGGTCCTTGTTATTTATATTCTTGTAAGTTGACTTTTCCTTTTCTTTCCTTTATTATTTCCTTCTCTTGTTCGACTCTTTGTTGTTATACACCTCTACTCCTTCAAGTGCTTGGTAGACACACTTATTCTGGATGATATTATTTTTAAGTTTATTTGATCATGGTTCATTAGGCATTCCACCTATCGGCCGTCCCTTCTTCTTCGTCAATGACTTGCCTTTCTGTCTGAGGTGTGTTTGATCGATTTCCATTACTTCTTGGTGGAATCCATAGTTCCGGTGGGTTTCATTTGTTATACGCTATGCGGAAATTTTCTGCTGGGTCATCGCTGAATGGTATCCAGTCATAGTCTTCTTCGGCTTGATTACTTCCGGATGGAGCGTCCCTTTGTATTCGGATTGCTCTGGTGTGTATTACTGTCTCCCTTCTTATGAAGTGATTCTCTGCTACTTGGTATAGTATTTCTTCTACTACCATGGGTTCCCCTCTATCCATGCCTACGTCGTTCACTTTAAGAGGTAGTTTGTTAATCGGTGGAGTTAATGGTAATTCCTTTGCTAATGTCATTATTGAATTTTTATTTTGCATTTCTAATGCTGGTGGAATTCTGTGTTTTAGAAACCTGTGCAATTTGTGACACATTATTCTGTTGTGGGTCCTTTCTATTTCTTGTATTTCCCATTTAAGTATATAATTGCGGAAATTTTCATTCACTGGTTGGTTGTGAATTCCTTTTATAACTTCCCTCAGGGTCCTCCTACAATCTTTATATTTGATTAATTTGCTCTGATCAGTAATGGGCAAATTAAATACATCGATGAGTCCGTTCTTCATCATCTCCACTTCTTCTCGTGTTTTGATGAGTTTCCTCTTATATACTTTTCTGATTTCTTCTGTTTTCTTACTCTTCTTAATAATTCGATTCTTCTTCATACGACTGGTTACACCTATTTGTAGTCCTTGGTGCCTCTCCTCCAGTTCCTTTACCATCTCCTTCTGTGTTATCTTCTGATTCCCCGGTTCCATGTTCTCATTCACCGTTTCTTTGATACTTTTAGAAGTGCTGTCTAGTGTTTCATTCCATTGTTTGAAATCACTAACTACTGTTTCTTGAAGCTGATTCAATGGGTAACTTGTTTCTTCCCATCTCTTATTCATCCCTGTTTTCGTCCATCTGTCTTCTTCACGAAACTCTGCAAACATGAATCTCAATTCTTCTCTGTTCTTCTCCAATGCCTCCTGACCTCTCTTCAAGTCTTCATGGTTGCTCTCTATCTTGTCATTCAGGAATTCTATACTCTCCTTCATTTGCTTCTTCAATTCTTCACTGTTTTGGTCCAATTTTTCCAATATTCTATTTAAATTTTCCTTGTCTTGTCTTCTCTCCTCCTTGTCTGATTCTAATTTCTTATTTAAATCTTCATGGCTCCTGCTCATTTGTCCAAACTGTTCCATCATGAATTTCATCATCTATCTAAATTCGTTTCTTCCGTCGGTTTGATCGGTTGTTCAGTCACCATGACTTCCGCTTCTATTTCCGGTTCAGTTGTATTAGGATTTTCTATTTGGTCCTCCTGTGGGTTTTCTTCTGACAATTCTCCAGTCGTTTCCTCCATTTCTACTTCTTCAACTTCCTCCACTTCTTCTGGGTTTCCTTCTTGGTTTGGTGTTTCCTTCCCTTTGCGTCTCGTAACCATCCCGTGTCTATTCATGATCGCCGCTAGTTATTTTTACCAGCCGCACGTTGTTGGTCGCCAATATGTAACGTAGACAAACGAGGTCGTACCTGTTAAAATGTCTCACACTTGTTTATTTTGTGTATTAGTGTGATTGTAGTGTGTTTGCCTCACACTGGTTGTTACATAAATCGACGTCACTACTGGAGTCCGTAGCGTTGTCAATGTCACCAGTACAACCTACCTGTTAATTCATAGGGATTACGATTCCCGGGTGGCGCCAAATTGTTTTGTTAAAACAATTAAAACATTTAGTTTTTAAAGTAATATGTGGTATTCGCATGGACAGCTGTGGCGTTCGAATTATTCCCGCTGCTACACAGGTTGTCGACTCGGCCACTCGTGACAAACGCTAGTTGGCTATGACTTAAACTTGCTAACACACATATATTTACAACAAAAATAAATCCTATGAAATAACAAGAGAATATTGTGTTGTACTGTATCTTTTAATACAAATTTAATTATTAATAAATATGACAATTGAATCATAAACAGATTATAATATTATGCCCCGGCTTAGAGCGTGAAACATAAACATCTCAAGGTTGGCAAATTTCGATTTTAAAACACTATCGTTCCGTTATGTCAACAAATTACTATGTTTTTACAATCTGGGGTTCTTTTGATCATGAAAATAGACATAAACGTTGATTACATGAAAAGAAAGTACACTATTATACCTTATAGGTACTTAGGATTTATAATGTGTTTGTACAATTTGTTCTGTAGTGTCGTATTTCTGTTACAGTAGTTATGTTCACAAATAAGGTTATCTCTATAAGTTAATTAAATGTTTTTGATATAAGTTAATTATGCCTTTACCTTTGAAAGAAAATACTATTTTTTAAATAGTGAGAAATTTCACCATTTGCAAATAATTTAAGTGATTTGGGGTTTTAGAAGTAAGAAATTATTCGGTACTTATCAGTTCGTCTCACGTTGAAAGGTCGTCATCAATATAGGCGTTTATTTTTCGAATTTGGTCTGGTTGAAGGCTTCCAGCATCTTCTTCAAACTGGTCTGAGTTTTTTCGTTAATTAATTCATTTAATTTCGTTCTTGGTCATCATTAATTCTGTATAGATCGACGTCTCTTCATATTGGATCATCTTGGTTCACTATTTCAATTTGTTATCACTGTTTAAATTAAAGTTTAGTTTGTCCAATTTCTTGTGTGGCTTACCCACGCTTCATTTCTTGGCGTCTTGTCTAATTTAACGGAAAAATAAGCCTCAAATGACTCGTTGTCATAGTAACTAATAATTCGATGCTAGTTTAATTACTCTTTGCTTACATTGTTAGAGATATTTGAATTTTTATTCAAATTTATTAAGTATTTTTCTAATGATTTTACTCCCTTATAATTCCCTTGGGATAATAAATGACATCACTATTATTTTTCTTTCCTTTCAAAGTTTACAATGATACCTCATAAGGTCATATTTTGTTACACTTTAACTATAGTCTAATTATTTGACATTTAATAAATAACATATCTTTCTTGAATTAAATTATTACAATATTATTTCTGTTTTAAAATAACTGATATATTAATACTGTCCCTTCACTGTTCTTAGATTAGTAAGATTTTTTGTGAAATTGATACAATTTGCATCTGAAAGTTCTTGGCAGTTAACTGTTTTCATAGTTGCAAACAGCCATGATTGTTTTTTGTGTATCTCCTTTTTAAATTACATTCTGAATTCAGCCTGATGGGCTTCACTTATTTGTTTGTGTTTTAATTATTATTCAACATAAATTTTTATTACTTTTCATTTAACATATAATAGTTAGGTTTATGGACTGTAAGTCCCTTTTCAGTCATATTCCTTCTTTAACATTGAATCAACTATTCTTTATAAATCATTCTTAGTATTAACATTGATTTCTTTCTTGTTTTATAAACTAGGGTAATAAACATTGTTACTTTCTCTAATATTATGAAGGTTAATTCCCCTTTCAACATGGGGTGTTGTATTCTTTATAAATTTAATCCTTAATAACAAACTTTACTTCTATCCTATCATGCCATGTTAACACAAGTTATGGTACTGGGCTTTCTCCCTGATATGTCACATGCTTCCCTTATCTTAATTTTAAATACTATTTTTAATTACTTCTAGTTATACAACTAATTATAATTCCACTCCAATCATTGGTAATTTATCAATGTTTTCAAGAGTGTCTACTTCCTTAGCATTCTAACTTGAATGTTTCACATTCACTTTCACTATTTTTATTTAGGGCATTCACTTCACTAAAACACTTCACTTCGGTTCACTGTTTTGGTAATTAGTGTTATTTAATGGGTAACCCCTATACTTTTTCCTACCATTTCTCACTATTTTTGTTTTAGTATTATTTTTACTATAAACAATATTAGGCTCGTTGAGTTTTGGGTTGAATCTAACCTTTCTGACAGGGTTAGTGTACTCTTCCTATACTACTTTGCTTTATAATTGTATTGTCTTAAAAATGGTTACATATGTTAAATCAATAATAATAATAACATTGGTTTTATTAATATATAATTATTTAAGGTTTATTGACCGTATTCTATCTTTAACATACAATCTTTCCCTTTTATATATGTGTGTTAGTTTCCCCTTGGGTTTTATCTGTCTCCTCTTCATTCTTCCTCTTCTTCTTCTTCAATAATCTTCATCTTCTTTCTTCATCTTGGTTTGGTCCTCCTTTAGTTCTATGTCCATCATTGTTTTGTCAATCACATTTTCTTAAGTATGTTTGGGTTGTCGGCTCAATCGTGTCAAAATATCTACATTTTAATAAGTATGTTACGTGGTTCCCTTCTTTATGTTTATCTTTTTTGGCTCAATCACTTGGGTTGGGTAATGTCGTTGTACGTCATGTCAAAGTATTTACATTTTAATAATTTTTTACACATTTTTTTTCATATGAAGTAACTTTTATATTAAGAATTGTCTTTTTTATTACTGGTACGAGATTTGGCTTAATTGTATCGTTACATAATGCCTCTCCTCTAAAATTGATCATTTTAATAAAATACTAGCATAGTGTTTTATGAAATTATCAGTTATAGATAACTTTTTTCCTTCTCTTCCTTGTTTGTTTCTCCATTCTCCATTTCTCTTCTTACTTAATTCACTCCATTTTATTTGGATCTGTTTTTATTTATTTCCATTGGTGCATATTCCCTCATACACA
Source organism: Magicicada septendecula (assembly GCA_034769895.1). Taxonomy (NCBI): domain Eukaryota; kingdom Metazoa; phylum Arthropoda; class Insecta; order Hemiptera; family Cicadidae; genus Magicicada; species Magicicada septendecula. Next base: position 50,073,433 of record CM068374.1, on the reverse strand, counting down.
AATTTTATTTCCCTAACTTTATATAGTAGCTGGTTTCTCCCATTACTACTCATTTTTCTGAGACTAGAGGCACATCTCTACTCAGTTCACATAGATTGCTGGACTTTTCAACAGTCAATCTTAAATCTTTGTCAACTTGTGACTTAATAATAATAACAATATAATAATATAATTGGGATTGTCCACCTTGTGGTTTGACTTTAGATCACTTTATCCTTACTACTCATTCTTCCTTCCGCTATACCTTAACTATACACTATCATCTACTCATATACTATATTGAGAAATTTTATCTTTATTCATATGTTAATTTCATCATATCTCACTTTTCATTATTTTGTTTTCAATGCTTGTTGTGATCATTTTAATTGTTTTAGACATTTTTTAGTCATCTAGCAGGATTCTGCTTTAGCCATATTTGTATATTTGTTTTATATACAATTTCTCTCTCTCTCTCCTTGTACCAGGTAAAGTTTTATTTATTTATTTTTTTCTCTGATAATACTTTTGATTCAGTATAATTTCAAGTATTTATCTCAGTAATTTGAACTTGATTTTATTTTTGTTTATTTTACTCTGTATTCAACATCATTTTTGATAATTCTTTGGTAAGTTAATAGTCTTACCTTAAAGGAATGTTTGTAGCGTATTTCTTTTAGCTATTTTTTGTTTTAATTATAATTGTAAGTTTGTGCTTCTTACATTTTTATTACATAGGAATGTGTGTAACTTATTCCTGATTATCTCACTTTTTACTTCATACTTCATATTTCAAAATTTTTGGTTATATTTTAAACTGATTTAAATTGAAAGGAATTTGTGTAACTGTTTCCTTTGTTTTTTTTTTCATTAAAACTTTTTATTGTTCCGCATACATCATCTAAATATTTGAGTAAGCTGCTCTTACAATCTCTTTTAGAATTTTGAAATTTGTTTCATTTCACAATGGTATTCTTCCTCGTAAAACTTTTTTATTGAAGTTTGATTGTAAACTCCCTTGATTTTCCTTGTATTGATATAACTGATTTGGTAAGTGTTATTACCATTGTCTCTTGTGATGATATACGGATTATTATGATATACATAATTGTTCTATTCATATCGCTATACACAGGTCCTTGTTATTTATATTCTTGTAAGTTGACTTTTCCTTTTCTTTCCTTTATTATTTCCTTCTCTTGTTCGACTCTTTGTTGTTATACACCTCTACTCCTTCAAGTGCTTGGTAGACACACTTATTCTGGATGATATTATTTTTAAGTTTATTTGATCATGGTTCATTAGGCATTCCACCTATCGGCCGTCCCTTCTTCTTCGTCAATGACTTGCCTTTCTGTCTGAGGTGTGTTTGATCGATTTCCATTACTTCTTGGTGGAATCCATAGTTCCGGTGGGTTTCGTTTGTTATACGCTATGCGGAAATTTTCTGCTGGGTCATCGCTGAATGGTATCCAGTCATAGTCTTCTTCGGCTTGATTACTTCCGGATGGAGCGTCCCTTTGTATTCGGATTGCTCTGGTGTGTATTACCGTCTCCCTTCTTATGAAGTGATTCTCTGCTACTTGGTATAGTATTTCTTCTACTACCATGGGTTCCCCTCTATCCATGCCTACGTCGTTCACTTTAAGAGGTAGTTTGTTAATCGGTGGAGTTAATGGTAATTCCTTTGCTAATGTCATTATTGAATTTTTATTTTGCATTTCTAATGCTGGTGGAATTCTGTGTTTTAGAAACCTGTGCAATTTGTGACACATTATTCTGTTGTGGGTCCTTTCTATTTCTTGTATTTCCCATTTAAGTATATAATTGCGGAAATTTTCATCCACTGGTTGGTTGTGAATTCCTTTTATAACTTCCCTCAGGGTCCTCCTACAATCTTTATATTTGATTAATTTGCTCTGATCAGTAATGGGCAAATTAAATACATCGATGAGTCCGTTCTTCATCATCTCCACTTCTTCTCGTGTTTTGATGAGTTTCCTCTTATATACCTTTCTGATTTCTTCTGTTTTCTTACTCTTCTTAATAATTCGATTCTTCTTCATACGACTGGTTACACCTATTTGTAGTCCTTGGTGCCTCTCCTCCAGTTCCTTTACCATCTCCTTCTGTGTTATCTTCTGATTCCCCGGTTCCATGTTCTCATTCACCGTTTCTTTGATACTTTTAGAAGTGCTGTCTAGTGTTTCATTCCATTGTTTGAAATCACTAACTACTGTTTCTTGAAGCTGATTCAATGGGTAACTTGTTTCTTCCCATCTCTTATTCATCCCTGTTTTCGTCCATCTGTCTTCTTCACGAAACTCTGCAAACATGAATCTCAATTCTTCTCTGTTCTTCTCCAATGCCTCCTGACCTCTCTTCAAGTCTTCATGGTTGCTCTCTATCTTGTCATTCAGGAATTCTATACTCTCCTTCATTTGCTTCTTCAATTCTTCACTGTTTTGGTCCAATTTTTCCAATATTCTATTTAAATTTTCCTTGTCTTGTCTTCTCTCCTCCTTGTCTGATTCTAATTTCTTATTTAAATCTTCATGGCTCCTGCTCATTTGTCCAAACTGTTCCATCATGAATTTCATCATCTATCTAAATTCGTTTCTTCCGTCGGTTTGATCGGTTGTTCAGTCACCATGACTTCCGCTTCTATTTCCGGTTCAGTTGTATTAGGATTTTCTATTTGGTCCTCCTGTGGGTTTTCTTCTGACAATTCTCCAGTCGTTTCCTCCATTTCTACTTCTTCAACTTCCTCCACTTCTTCTGGGTTTCCTTCTTGGTTTGGTGTTTCCTTCCCTTTGCGTCTCGTAACCATCCCGTGTCTATTCATGATCGCCGCTAGTTATTTTTACCAGCCGCACGTTGTTGGTCGCCAATATGTAACGTAGACAAACGAGGTCGTACCTGTTAAAATGTCTCACACTTGTTTATTTTGTGTATTAGTGTGATTGTAGTGTGTTTGCCTCACACTGGTTGTTACATAAATCGACGTCACTACTGGAGTCCGTAGCGTTGTCAATGTCACCAGTACAACCTACCTGTTAATTCATAGGGATTACGATTCCCGGGTGGCGCCAAATTGTTTTGTTAAAACAATTAAAACATTTAGTTTTTAAAGTAATATGTGGTATTCGCATGGACAGCTGTGGCGTTCGAATTATTCCCGCTGCTACACAGGTTGTCGACTCGGCCACTCGTGACAAGCGCTAGTTGGCTATGACTTAAACTTGCTAACACACATATATTTACAACAAAAATAAATCCTATGAAATAACAAGAGAATATTGTGTTGTACTGTATCTTTTAATACAAATTTAATTATTAATAAATATGACAATTGAATCATAAACAGATTATAATATTATGCCCCGGCTTAGAGCGTGAAACATAAACATCTCAAGGTTGGCAAATTTCGATTTTAAAACACTATCGTTCCGTTATGTCAACAAATTACTATGTTTTTACAATCTGGGGTTCTTTTGATCATGAAAATAGACATAAACGTTGATTACATGAAAAGAAAGTACACTATTATACCTTATAGGTACTTAGGATTTATAATGTGTTTGTACAATTTGTTCTGTAGTGTCGTATTTCTGTTACAGTAGTTATGTTCACAAATAAGGTTATCTCTATAAGTTAATTAAATGTTTTTGATATAAGTTAATTATGCCTTTACCTTTGAAAGAAAATACTATTTTTTAAATAGTGAGAAATTTCACCATTTGCAAATAATTTAAGTGATTTGGGGTTTTAGAAGTAAGAAATTATTCGGTACTTATCAGTTCGTCTCACGTTGAAAGGTCGTCATCAATATAGGCGTTTATTTTTCGAATTTGGTCTGGTTGAAGGCTTCCAGCATCTTCTTCAAACTGGTCTGAGTTTTTTCGTTAATTAATTCATTTAATTTCGTTCTTGGTCATCATTAATTCTGTATAGATCGACGTCTCTTCATATTGGATCATCTTGGTTCACTATTTCAATTTGTTATCACTGTTTAAATTAAAGTTTAGTTTGTCCAATTTCTTGTGTGGCTTACCCACGCTTCATTTCTTGGCGTCTTGTCTAATTTAACGGAAAAATAAGCCTCAAATGACTCGTTGTCATAGTAACTAATAATTCGATGCTAGTTTAATTACTCTTTGCTTACATTGTTAGAGATATTTGAATTTTTATTCAAATTTATTAAGTATTTTTCTAATGATTTTACTCCCTTATAATTCCCTTGGGATAATAAATGACATCACTATTATTTTTCTTTCCTTTCAAAGTTTACAATGATACCTCATAAGGTCATATTTTGTTACACTTTAACTATAGTCTAATTATTTGACATTTAATAAATAACATATCTTTCTTGAATTAAATTATTACAATATTATTTCTGTTTTAAAATAACTGATATATTAATACTGTCCCTTCACTGTTCTTAGATTAGTAAGATTTTTTGTGAAATTGATACAATTTGCATCTGAAAGTTCTTGGCAGTTAACTGTTTTCATAGTTGCAAACAGCCATGATTGTTTTTTGTGTATCTCCTTTTTAAATTACATTCTGAATTCAGCCTGATGGGCTTCACTTATTTGTTTGTGTTTTAATTATTATTCAACATAAATTTTTATTACTTTTCATTTAACATATAATAGTTAGGTTTATGGACTGTAAGTCCCTTTTCAGTCATATTCCTTCTTTAACATTGAATCAACTATTCTTTATAAATCATTCTTAGTATTAACATTGATTTCTTTCTTGTTTTATAAACTAGGGTAATAAACATTGTTACTTTCTCTAATATTATGAAGGTTAATTCCCCTTTCAACATGGGGTGTTGTATTCTTTATAAATTTAATCCTTAATAACAAACTTTACTTCTATCCTATCATGCCATGTTAACACAAGTTATGGTACTGGGCTTTCTCCCTGATATGTCACATGCTTCCCTTATCTTAATTTTAAATACTATTTTTAATTACTTCTTGTTATACAACTAATTATAATTCCACTCCAATCATTGGTAATTTATCAATGTTTTCAAGAGTGTCTACTTCCTTAGCATTCTAACTTGAATGTTTCACATTCACTTTCACTATTTTTATTTAGGGCATTCACTTCACTAAAACACTTCACTTCGGTTCACTGTTTTGGTAATTAGTGTTATTTAATGGGTAACCCCTATACTTTTTCCTACCATTTCTCACTATTTTTGTTTTAGTATTATTTTTACTATAAACAATATTAGGCTCATTGAGTTTTGGGTTGAATCTAACCTTTCTGACAGGGTTAGTGTACTCTTCCTATACTACTTTGCTTTATAATTGTATTGTCTTAAAAATGGTTACATATGTTAAATCAATAATAATAATATTGGTTTTATTAATATATAATTATTTAAGGTTTATTGACCGTATTCTATCTTTAACATACAATCTTTCCCTTTTATATATGTGTGTTAGTTTCCCCTTGGGTTTTATCTGTCTCCTCTTCATTCTTCCTCTTCTTCTTCTTCAATAATCTTCATCTTCTTTCTTCATCTTGGTTTGGTCCTCCTTTAGTTCTATGTCCATCATTGTTTTGTCAATCACATTTTCTTAAGTATGTTTGGGTTGTCGGCTCAATCGTGTCAAAATATCTACATTTTAATAAGTATGTTACGTGGTTCCCTTCTTTATGTTTATGTTTTTTGGCTCAATCACTTGGGTTGGGTAATGTCGTTGTACGTCATGTCAAAGTATTTACATTTTAATAATTTTTTACACATTTTTTTTCATATGAAGTAACTTTTATATTAAGAATTATCTTTTTTATCACTGGTATGAGATTTGGCTTAATTGTATCATTACATAATGCCTCTCCTCTAAAATTGATCATTTTAATAAAATACTAGCATAGTGTTTTATGAAATTATCAGTTATAGGTAACTTTTTTCCTTCTCTTCCTTGTTTGTTTCTCCATTCTCCATTTCTCTTCTTACTTAATTCACTCCATTTTATTTGGATCTGTTTTTATTTATTTCCATTGGTGCATATTCCCTCATACACAAATTTTATTTCCCTAACTTTATATAGTAGCTGGTTTCTCCCATTACTACTCATTTTTCTGAGACTAGAGGCACATCTCTACTCAGTTCACATAGATTGCTGGACTTTTCAACAGTCAATCTTAAATCTTTGTCAACTTGTGACTTAATAATAATAACAATATAATAATATAATTGGGATTGTCCACCTTGTGGTTTGACTTTAGATCACTTTATCCTTACTACTCATTCTTCCTTCCGCTATACCTTAACTATACACTATCATCTACTCATATACTATATTGAGAAATTTTATCTTTATTCATATGTTAATTTCATCATATCTCACTTTTCATTATTTTGTTTTCAATGCTTGTTGTGATCATTTTAATTGTTTTAGACATTTTTTAGTCATCTAGCAGGATTCTGCTTTAGCCATATTTGTATATTTGTTTTATATACAATTTCTCTCTCTCTCTCTCCTTGTACCAGGTAAAGTTTTATTTATTTTTTTTTTCTCTGATAATACTTTTGATTCAGTATAATTTCAAGTATTTATCTCAGTAATTTGAACTTGATTTTATTTTTGTTTATTTTACTCTGTATTCAACATCATTTTTGATAATTCTTTGGTAAGTTAATAGTCTTACCTTAAAGGAATGTTTGTAGCGTATTTCTTTTAGCTATTTTTTGTTTTAATTATAATTGTAAGTTTGTGCTTCTTACATTTTTATTACATAGGAATGTGTGTAACTTATTCCTGATTATCTCACTTTTTACTTCATACTTCATATTTCAAAATTTTTGGTTATATTTTAAACTGATTTAAATTGAAAGGAATTTGTGTAACTGTTTCCTTTGTTTTTTTTTTTCATTAAAACTTTTTATTGTTCCGCATACATCATCTAAATATTTGAGTAAGCTGCTCTTACAATCTCTTTTAGAATTTTGAAATTTGTTTCATTTCACAATGGTATTCTTCCTCATAAAACTTTTTTATTGAAGTTTGATTGTAAACTCCCTTGATTTTCCTTGTATTGATATAACTGATTTGGTAAGTGTTATTACCATTGTCTCTTGTGATGATATACGGATTATTATGATATACATATCGCTATACACAGGTCCTTGTTATTTATATTCTTGTAAGTTGACTTTTCCTTTTCTTTCCTTTATTATTTCCTTCTCTTGTTCGACTCTTTGTTGTTATACACCTCTACTCCTTCAAGTGCTTGGTAGACACACTTATTCTGGATGATATTATTTTTAAGTTTATTTGATCATGGTTCATTAGGCATTCCACCTATCGGCCGTCCCTTCTTCTTCGTCAATGACTTGCCTTTCTGTCTGAGGTGTGTTTGATCGATTTCCATTACTTCTTGGTGGAATCCATAGTTCCGGTGGGTTTCGTTTGTTATACGCTATGCGGAAATTTTCTGCTGGGTCATCGCTGAATGGTATCCAGTCATAGTCTTCTTCGGCTTGATTACTTCCAGATGGAGCGTCCCTTTGTATTCGGATTGCTCTGGTGTGTATTACCGTCTCCCTTCTTATGAAGTGATTCTCTGCTACTTGGTATAGTATTTCTTCTACTACCATGGGTTCCCCTCTATCCATGCCTACGTCGTTCACTTTAAGAGGTAGTTTGTTAATCGGTGGAGTTAATGGTAATTCCTTTGCTAATGTCATTATTGAATTTTTATTTTGCATTTCTAATGCTGGTGGAATTCTGTGTTTTAGAAACCTGTGCAATTTGTGACACATTATTCTGTTGTGGGTCCTTTCTATTTCTTGTATTTCCCATTTAAGTATATAATTGCGGAAATTTTCATCCACTGGTTGGTTGTGAATTCCTTTTATAACTTCCCTCAGGGTCCTCCTACAATCTTTATATTTGATTAATTTGCTCTGATCAGTAATGGGCAAATTAAATACATCGATGAGTCCGTTCTTCATCATCTCCACTTCTTCTCGTGTTTTGATGAGTTTCCTCTTATATACTTTTCTGATTTCTTCTGTTTTCTTACTCTTCTTAATAATTCGATTCTTCTTCATACGACTGGTTACACCTATTTGTAGTCCTTGGTGCCTCTCCTCCAGTTCCTTTACCATCTCCTTCTGTGTTATCTTCTGATTCCCCGGTTCCATGTTCTCATTCACCGTTTCTTTGATACTTTTAGAAGTGCTGTCTAGTGTTTCATTCCATTGTTTGAAATCACTAACTACTGTTTCTTGAAGCTGATTCAATGGGTAACTTGTTTCTTCCCATCTCTTATTCATCCCTGTTTTCGTCCATCTGTCTTCTTCACGAAACTCTGCAAACATGAATCTCAATTCTTCTCTGTTCTTCTCCAATGCCTCCTGACCTCTCTTCAAGTCTTCATGGTTGCTCTCTATCTTGTCATTCAGGAATTCTATACTCTCCTTCATTTGCTTCTTCAATTCTTCACTGTTTTGGTCCAATTTTTCCAATATTCTATTTAAATTTTCCTTGTCTTGTCTTCTCTCCTCCTTGTCTGATTCTAATTTCTTATTTAAATCTTCATGGCTCCTGCTCATTTGTCCAAACTGTTCCATCATGAATTTCATCATCTATCTAAATTCGTTTCTTCCGTCGGTTTGATCGGTTGTTCAGTCACCATGACTTCCGCTTCTATTTCCGGTTCAGTTGTATTAGGATTTTCTATTTGGTCCTCCTGTGGGTTTTCTTCTGACAATTCTCCAGTCGTTTCCTCCATTTCTACTTCTTCAACTTCCTCCACTTCTTCTGGGTTTCCTTCTTGGTTTGGTGTTTCCTTCCCTTTGCGTCTCGTAACCATCCCGTGTCTATTCATGATCGCCGCTAGTTATTTTTACCAGCCGCACGTTGTTGGTCGCCAATATGTAACGTAGACAAACGAGGTCGTACCTGTTAAAATGTCTCACACTTGTTTATTTTGTGTATTAGTGTGATTGTAGTGTGTTTGCCTCACACTGGTTGTTACATAAATCGACGTCACTACTGGAGTCCGTAGCGTTGTCAATGTCACCAGTACAACCTACCTGTTAATTCATAGGGATTACGATTCCCGGGTGGCGCCAAATTGTTTTGTTAAAACAATTAAAACATTTAGTTTTTAAAGTAATATGTGGTATTCGCATGGACAGCTGTGGCGTTCGAATTATTCCCGCTGCTACACAGGTTGTCGACTCGGCCACTCGTGACAAACGCTAGTTGGCTATGACTTAAACTTGCTAACACACATATATTTACAACAAAAATAAATCCTATGAAATAACAAGAGAATATTGTGTTGTACTGTATCTTTTAATACAAATTTAATTATTAATAAATATGACAATTGAATCATAAACAGATTATAATATTATGCCCCGGCTTAGAGCGTGAAACATAAACATCTCAAGGTTGGCAAATTTCGATTTTAAAACACTATCGTTCCGTTATGTCAACAAATTACTATGTTTTTACAATCTGGGGTTCTTTTGATCATGAAAATAGACATAAACGTTGATTACATGAAAAGAAAGTACACTATTATACCTTATAGGTACTTAGGATTTATAATGTGTTTGTACAATTTGTTCTGTAGTGTCGTATTTCTGTTACAGTAGTTATGTTCACAAATAAGGTTATCTCTATAAGTTAATTAAATGTTTTTGATATAAGTTAATTATGCCTTTACCTTTGAAAGAAAATACTATTTTTTAAATAGTGAGAAATTTCACCATTTGCAAATAATTTAAGTGATTTGGGGTTTTAGAAGTAAGAAATTATTCGGTACTTATCAGTTCGTCTCACGTTGAAAGGTCGTCATCAATATAGGCGTTTATTTTTCGAATTTGGTCTGGTTGAAGGCTTCCAGCATCTTCTTCAAACTGGTCTGAGTTTTTTCATTAATTAATTCATTTAATTTCGTTCTTGGTCATCATTAATTCTGTATAGATCGACGTCTCTTCATATTGGATCATCTTGGTTCACTATTTCAATTTGTTATCACTGTTTAAATTAAAGTTTAGTTTGTCCAATTTCTTGTGTGGCTTACCCACGCTTCATTTCTTGGCGTCTTGTCTAATTTAACGGAAAAATAAGCCTCAAATGACTCGTTGTCATAGTAACTAATAATTCGATGCTAGTTTAATTACTCTTTGCTTACATTGTTAGAGATATTTGAATTTTTATTCAAATTTATTAAGTATTTTTCTAATGATTTTACTCCCTTATAATTCCCTTGGGATAATAAATGACATCACTATTATTTTTCTTTCCTTTCAAAGTTTACAATGATACCTCATAAGGTCATATTTTGTTACACTTTAACTATAGTCTAATTATTTGACATTTAATAAATAACATATCTTTCTTGAATTAAATTATTACAATATTATTTCTGTTTTAAAATAACTGATATATTAATACTGTCCCTTCACTGTTCTTAGATTAGTAAGATTTTTTGTGAAATTGATACAATTTGCATCTGAAAGTTCTTGGCAGTTAACTGTTTTCATAGTTGCAAACAGCCATGATTGTTTTTTGTGTATCTCCTTTTTAAATTACATTCTGAATTCAGCCTGATGGGCTTCACTTATTTGTTTGTGTTTTAATTATTATTCAACATAAATTTTTATTACTTTTCATTTAACATATAATAGTTAGGTTTATGGACTGTAAGTCCCTTTTCAGTCATATTCCTTCTTTAACATTGAATCAACTATTCTTTATAAATCATTCTTAGTATTAACATTGATTTCTTTCTTGTTTTATAAACTAGGGTAATAAACATTGTTACTTTCTCTAATATTATGAAGGTTAATTCCCCTTTCAACATGGGGTGTTGTATTCTTTATAAATTTAATCCTTAATAACAAACTTTACTTCTATCCTATCATGCCATGTTAACACAAGTTATGGTACTGGGCTTTCTCCCTGATATGTCACATGCTTCCCTTATCTTAATTTTAAATACTATTTTTAATTACTTCTAGTTATACAACTAATTATAATTCCACTCCAATCATTGGTAATTTATCAATGTTTTCAAGAGTGTCTACTTCCTTAGCATTCTAACTTGAATGTTTCACATTCACTTTCACTATTTTTATTTAGGGCATTCACTTCACTAAAACACTTCACTTCGGTTCACTGTTTTGGTAATTAGTGTTATTTAATGGGTAACCCCTATACTTTTTCCTACCATTTCTCACTATTTTTGTTTTAGTATTATTTTTACTATAAACAATATTAGGCTCGTTGAGTTTTGGGTTGAATCTAACCTTTCTGACAGGGTTAGTGTACTCTTCCTATACTACTTTGCTTTATAATTGTATTGTCTTAAAAATGGTTACATATGTTAAATCAATAATAATAATAACATTGGTTTTATTAATATATAATTATTTAAGGTTTATTGACCGTATTCTATCTTTAACATACAATCTTTCCCTTTTATATATGTGTGTTAGTTTCCCCTTGGGTTTTATCTGTCTCCTCTTCATTCTTCCTCTTCTTCTTCTTCAATAATCTTCATCTTCTTTCTTCATCTTGGTTTGGTCCTCCTTTAGTTCTATGTCCATCATTGTTTTGTCAATCACATTTTCTTAAGTATGTTTGGGTTGTCGGCTCAATCGTGTCAAAATATCTACATTTTAATAAGTATGTTACGTGGTTCCCTTCTTTATGTTTATGTTTTTTGGCTCAATCACTTGGGTTGGGTAATGTCGTTGTACGTCATGTCAAAGTATTTACATTTTAATAATTTTTTACACATTTTTTTTCATATGAAGTAACTTTTATATTAAGAATTGTCTTTTTTATTACTGGTACGAGATTTGGCTTAATTGTATCGTTACATAATGCCTCTCCTCTAAAATTGATCATTTTAATAAAATACTAGCATAGTGTTTTATGAAATTATCAGTTATAGATAACTTTTTTCCTTCTCTTCCTTGTTTGTTTCTCCATTCTCCATTTCTCTTCTTACTTAATTCACTCCATTTTATTTGGATCTGTTTTTATTTATTTCCATTGGTGCATATTCCCTCATACACAAATTTTATTTCCCTAACTTTATATAGTAGCTGGTTTCTCCCATTACTACTCATTTTTCTGAGACTAGAGGCACATCTCTACTCAGTTCACATAGATTGCTGGACTTTTCAACAGTCAATCTTAAATCTTTGTCAACTTGTGACTTAATAATAATAACAATATAATAATATAATTGGGATTGTCCACCTTGTGGTTTGACTTTAGATCACTTTATCCTTACTACTCATTCTTCCTTCCGCTATACCTTAACTATACACTATCATCTACTCATATACTATATTGAGAAATTTTATCTTTATTCATATGTTAATTTCATCATATCTCACTTTTCATTATTTTGTTTTCAATGCTTGTTGTGATCATTTTAATTGTTTTAGACATTTTTTAGTCATCTAGCAGGATTCTGCTTTAGCCATATTTGTATATTTGTTTTATATACAATTTCTCTCTCTCTCTCCTTGTACCAGGTAAAGTTTTATTTATTTTTTTTTTCTCTGATAATACTTTTGATTCAGTATAATTTCAAGTATTTATCTCAGTAATTTGAACTTGATTTTATTTTTGTTTATTTTACTCTGTATTCAACATCATTTTTGATAATTCTTTGGTAAGTTAATAGTCTTACCTTAAAGGAATGTTTGTAGCGTATTTCTTTTAGCTATTTTTTGTTTTAATTATAATTGTAAGTTTGTGCTTCTTACATTTTTATTACATAGGAATGTGTGTAACTTATTCCTGATTATCTCACTTTTTACTTCATACTTCATATTTCAAAATTTTTGGTTATATTTTAAACTGATTTAAATTGAAAGGAATTTGTGTAACTGTTTCCTTTGTTTTTTTTTTTCATTAAAACTTTTTATTGTTCCGCATACATCATCTAAATATTTGAGTAAGCTGCTCTTACAATCTCTTTTAGAATTTTGAAATTTGTTTCATTTCACAATGGTATTCTTCCTCATAAAACTTTTTTATTGAAGTTTGATTGTAAACTCCCTTGATTTTCCTTGTATTGATATAACTGATTTGGTAAGTGTTATTACCATTGTCTCTTGTGATGATATACGGATTATTATGATATACATAATTGTTCTATTCATATCGCTATACACAGGTCCTTGTTATTTATATTCTTGTAAGTTGACTTTTCCTTTTCTTTCCTTTATTATTTCCTTCTCTTGTTCGACTCTTTGTTGTTATACACCTCTACTCCTTCAAGTGCTTGGTAGACACACTTATTCTGGATGATATTATTTTTAAGTTTATTTGATCATGGTTCATTAGGCATTCCACCTATCGGCCGTCCCTTCTTCTTCGTCAATGACTTGCCTTTCTGTCTGAGGTGTGTTTGATCGATTTCCATTACTTCTTGGTGGAATCCATAGTTCCGGTGGGTTTCGTTTGTTATACGCTATGCGGAAATTTTCTGCTGGGTCATCGCTGAATGGTATCCAGTCATAGTCTTCTTCGGCTTGATTACTTCCAGATGGAGCGTCCCTTTGTATTCGGATTGCTCTGGTGTGTATTACCGTCTCCCTTCTTATGAAGTGATTCTCTGCTACTTGGTATAGTATTTCTTCTACTACCATGGGTTCCCCTCTATCCATGCCTACGTCGTTCACTTTAAGAGGTAGTTTGTTAATCGGTGGAGTTAATGGTAATTCCTTTGCTAATGTCATTATTGAATTTTTATTTTGCATTTCTAATGCTGGTGGAATTCTGTGTTTTAGAAACCTGTGCAATTTGTGACACATTATTCTGTTGTGGGTCCTTTCTATTTCTTGTATTTCCCATTTAAGTATATAATTGCGGAAATTTTCATCCACTGGTTGGTTGTGAATTCCTTTTATAACTTCCCTCAGGGTCCTCCTACAATCTTTATATTTGATTAATTTGCTCTGATCAGTAATGGGCAAATTAAATACATCGATGAGTCCGTTCTTCATCATCTCCACTTCTTCTCGTGTTTTGATGAGTTTCCTCTTATATACTTTTCTGATTTCTTCTGTTTTCTTACTCTTCTTAATAATTCGATTCTTCTTCATACGACTGGTTACACCTATTTGTAGTCCTTGGTGCCTCTCCTCCAGTTCCTTTACCATCTCCTTCTGTGTTATCTTCTGATTCCCCGGTTCCATGTTCTCATTCACCGTTTCTTTGATACTTTTAGAAGTGCTGTCTAGTGTTTCATTCCATTGTTTGAAATCACTAACTACTGTTTCTTGAAGCTGATTCAATGGGTAACTTGTTTCTTCCCATCTCTTATTCATCCCTGTTTTCGTCCATCTGTCTTCTTCACGAAACTCTGCAAACATGAATCTCAATTCTTCTCTGTTCTTCTCCAATGCCTCCTGACCTCTCTTCAAGTCTTCATGGTTGCTCTCTATCTTGTCATTCAGGAATTCTATACTCTCCTTCATTTGCTTCTTCAATTCTTCACTGTTTTGGTCCAATTTTTCCAATATTCTATTTAAATTTTCCTTGTCTTGTCTTCTCTCCTCCTTGTCTGATTCTAATTTCTTATTTAAATCTTCATGGCTCCTGCTCATTTGTCCAAACTGTTCCATCATGAATTTCATCATCTATCTAAATTCGTTTCTTCCGTCGGTTTGATCGGTTGTTCAGTCACCATGACTTCCGCTTCTATTTCCGGTTCAGTTGTATTAGGATTTTCTATTTGGTCCTCCTGTGGGTTTTCTTCTGACAATTCTCCAGTCGTTTCCTCCATTTCTACTTCTTCAACTTCCTCCACTTCTTCTGGGTTTCCTTCTTGGTTTGGTGTTTCCTTCCCTTTGCGTCTCGTAACCATCCCGTGTCTATTCATGATCGCCGCTAGTTATTTTTACCAGCCGCACGTTGTTGGTCGCCAATATGTAACGTAGACAAACGAGGTCGTACCTGTTAAAATGTCTCACACTTGTTTATTTTGTGTATTAGTGTGATTGTAGTGTGTTTGCCTCACACTGGTTGTTACATAAATCGACGTCACTACTGGAGTCCGTAGCGTTGTCAATGTCACCAGTACAACCTACCTGTTAATTCATAGGGATTACGATTCCCGGGTGGCGCCAAATTGTTTTGTTAAAACAATTAAAACATTTAGTTTTTAAAGTAATATGTGGTATTCGCATGGACAGCTGTGGCGTTCGAATTATTCCCGCTGCTACACAGGTTGTCGACTCGGCCACTCGTGACAAACGCTAGTTGGCTATGACTTAAACTTGCTAACACACATATATTTACAACAAAAATAAATCCTATGAAATAACAAGAGAATATTGTGTTGTACTGTATCTTTTAATACAAATTTAATTATTAATAAATATGACAATTGAATCATAAACAGATTATAATATTATGCCCCGGCTTAGAGCGTGAAACATAAACATCTCAAGGTTGGCAAATTTCGATTTTAAAACACTATCGTTCCGTTATGTCAACAAATTACTATGTTTTTACAATCTGGGGTTCTTTTGATCATGAAAATAGACATAAACGTTGATTACATGAAAAGAAAGTACACTATTATACCTTATAGGTACTTAGGATTTATAATGTGTTTGTACAATTTGTTCTGTAGTGTCGTATTTCTGTTACAGTAGTTATGTTCACAAATAAGGTTATCTCTATAAGTTAATTAAATGTTTTTGATATAAGTTAATTATGCCTTTACCTTTGAAAGAAAATACTATTTTTTAAATAGTGAGAAATTTCACCATTTGCAAATAATTTAAGTGATTTGGGGTTTTAGAAGTAAGAAATTATTCGGTACTTATCAGTTCGTCTCACGTTGAAAGGTCGTCATCAATATAGGCGTTTATTTTTCGAATTTGGTCTGGTTGAAGGCTTCCAGCATCTTCTTCAAACTGGTCTGAGTTTTTTCGTTAATTAATTCATTTAATTTCGTTCTTGGTCATCATTAATTCTGTATAGATCGACGTCTCTTCATATTGGATCATCTTGGTTCACTATTTCAATTTGTTATCACTGTTTAAATTAAAGTTTAGTTTGTCCAATTTCTTGTGTGGCTTACCCACGCTTCATTTCTTGGCGTCTTGTCTAATTTAACGGAAAAATAAGCCTCAAATGACTCGTTGTCATAGTAACTAATAATTCGATGCTAGTTTAATTACTCTTTGCTTACATTGTTAGAGATATTTGAATTTTTATTCAAATTTATTAAGTATTTTTCTAATGATTTTACTCCCTTATAATTCCCTTGGGATAATAAATGACATCACTATTATTTTTCTTTCCTTTCAAAGTTTACAATGATACCTCATAAGGTCATATTTTGTTACACTTTAACTATAGTCTAATTATTTGACATTTAATAAATAACATATCTTTCTTGAATTAAATTATTACAATATTATTTCTGTTTTAAAATAACTGATATATTAATACTGTCCCTTCACTGTTCTTAGATTAGTAAGATTTTTTGTGAAATTGATACAATTTGCATCTGAAAGTTCTTGGCAGTTAACTGTTTTCATAGTTGCAAACAGCCATGATTGTTTTTTGTGTATCTCCTTTTTAAATTACATTCTGAATTCAGCCTGATGGGCTTCACTTATTTGTTTGTGTTTTAATTATTATTCAACATAAATTTTTATTACTTTTCATTTAACATATAATAGTTAGGTTTATGGACTGTAAGTCCCTTTTCAGTCATATTCCTTCTTTAACATTGAATCAACTATTCTTTATAAATCATTCTTAGTATTAACATTGATTTCTTTCTTGTTTTATAAACTAGGGTAATAAACATTGTTACTTTCTCTAATATTATGAAGGTTAATTCCCCTTTCAACATGGGGTGTTGTATTCTTTATAAATTTAATCCTTAATAACAAACTTTACTTCTATCCTATCATGCCATGTTAACACAAGTTATGGTACTGGGCTTTCTCCCTGATATGTCACATGCTTCCCTTATCTTAATTTTAAATACTATTTTTAATTACTTCTAGTTATACAACTAATTATAATTCCACTCCAATCATTGGTAATTTATCAATGTTTTCAAGAGTGTCTACTTCCTTAGCATTCTAACTTGAATGTTTCACATTCACTTTCACTATTTTTATTTAGGGCATTCACTTCACTAAAACACTTCACTTCGGTTCACTGTTTTGGTAATTAGTGTTATTTAATGGGTAACCCCTATACTTTTTCCTACCATTTCTCACTATTTTTGTTTTAGTATTATTTTTACTATAAACAATATTAGGCTCGTTGAGTTTTGGGTTGAATCTAACCTTTCTGACAGGGTTAGTGTACTCTTCCTATACTACTTTGCTTTATAATTGTATTGTCTTAAAAATGGTTACATATGTTAAATCAATAATAATAATAACATTGGTTTTATTAATATATAATTATTTAAGGTTTATTGACCGTATTCTATCTTTAACATACAATCTTTCCCTTTTATATATGTGTGTTAGTTTCCCCTTGGGTTTTATCTGTCTCCTCTTCATTCTTCCTCTTCTTCTTCTTCAATAATCTTCATCTTCTTTCTTCATCTTGGTTTGGTCCTCCTTTAGTTCTATGTCCATCATTGTTTTGTCAATCACATTTTCTTAAGTATGTTTGGGTTGTCGGCTCAATCGTGTCAAAATATCTACATTTTAATAAGTATGTTACGTGGTTCCCTTCTTTATGTTTATGTTTTTTGGCTCAATCACTTGGGTTGGGTAATGTCGTTGTACGTCATGTCAAAGTATTTACATTTTAATAATTTTTTACACATTTTTTTCATATGAAGTAACTTTTATATTAAGAATTATCTTTTTTATTACTGGTACGAGATTTGGCTTAATTGTATCGTTACATAATGCCTCTCCTCTAAAATTGATCATTTTAATAAAATACTAGCATAGTGTTTTATGAAATTATCAGTTATAGATAACTTTTTTCCTTCTCTTCCTTGTTTGTTTCTCCATTCTCCATTTCTCTTCTTACTTAATTCACTCCATTTTATTTGGATCTGTTTTTATTTATTTCCATTGGTGCATATTCCCTCATACACAAATTTTATTTCCCTAACTTTATATAGTAGCTGGTTTCTCCCATTACTACTCATTTTTCTGAGACTAGAGGCACATCTCTACTCAGTTCACATAGATTGCTGGACTTTTCAACAGTCAATCTTAAATCTTTGTCAACTTGTGACTTAATAATAATAACAATATAATAATATAATTGGGATTGTCCACCTTGTGGTTTGACTTTAGATCACTTTATCCTTACTACTCATTCTTCCTTCCGCTATACCTTAACTATACACTATCATCTACTCATATACTATATTGAGAAATTTTATCTTTATTCATATGTTAATTTCATCATATCTCACTTTTCATTATTTTGTTTTCAATGCTTGTTGTGATCATTTTAATTGTTTTAGACATTTTTTAGTCATCTAGCAGGATTCTGCTTTAGCCATATTTGTATATTTGTTTTATATACAATTTCTCTCTCTCTCTCCTTGTACCAGGTAAAGTTTTATTTATTTATTTTTTTCTCTGATAATACTTTTGATTCAGTATAATTTCAAGTATTTATCTCAGTAATTTGAACTTGATTTTATTTTTGTTTATTTTACTCTGTATTCAACATCATTTTTGATAATTCTTTGGTAAGTTAATAGTCTTACCTTAAAGGAATGTTTGTAGCGTATTTCTTTTAGCTATTTTTTGTTTTAATTATAATTGTAAGTTTGTGCTTCTTACATTTTTATTACATAGGAATGTGTGTAACTTATTCCTGATTATCTCACTTTTTACTTCATACTTCATATTTCAAAATTTTTGGTTATATTTTAAACTGATTTAAATTGAAAGGAATTTGTGTAACTGTTTCCTTTGTTTTTTTTTTCATTAAAACTTTTTATTGTTCCGCATACATCATCTAAATATTTGAGTAAGCTGCTCTTACAATCTCTTTTAGAATTTTGAAATTTGTTTCATTTCACAATGGTATTCTTCCTCATAAAACTTTTTATTGAAGTTTGATTGTAAACTCCCTTGATTTTCCTTGTATTGATATAACTGATTTGGTAAGTGTTATTACCATTGTCTCTTGTGATGATATACGGATTATTATGATATACATAATTGTTCTATTCATATCGCTATACACAGGTCCTTGTTATTTATATTCTTGTAAGTTGACTTTTCCTTTTCTTTCCTTTATTATTTCCTTCTCTTGTTCGACTCTTTGTTGTTATACACCTCTACTCCTTCAAGTGCTTGGTAGACACACTTATTCTGGATGATATTATTTTAAGTTTATTTGATCATGGTTCATTAGGCATTCCACCTATCGGCCGTCCCTTCTTCTTCGTCAATGACTTGCCTTTCTGTCTGAGGTGTGTTTGATCGATTTCCATTACTTCTTGGTGGAATCCATAGTTCCGGTGGGTTTCGTTTGTTATACGCTATGCGGAAATTTTCTGCTGGGTCATCGCTGAATGGTATCCAGTCATAGTCTTCTTCGGCTTGATTACTTCCGGATGGAGCGTCCCTTTGTATTCGGATTGCTCTGGTGTGTATTACCGTCTCCCTTCTTATGAAGTGATTCTCTGCTACTTGGTATAGTATTTCTTCTACTACCATGGGTTCCCCTCTATCCATGCCTACGTCGTTCACTTTAAGAGGTAGTTTGTTAATCGGTGGAGTTAATGGTAATTCCTTTGCTAATGTCATTATTGAATTTTTATTTTGCATTTCTAATGCTGGTGGAATTCTGTGTTTTAGAAACCTGTGCAATTTGTGACACATTATTCTGTTGTGGGTCCTTTCTATTTCTTGTATTTCCCATTTAAGTATATAATTGCGGAAATTTTCATCCACTGGTTGGTTGTGAATTCCTTTTATAACTTCCCTCAGGGTCCTCCTACAATCTTTATATTTGATTAATTTGCTCTGATCAGTAATGGGCAAATTAAATACATCGATGAGTCCGTTCTTCATCATCTCCACTTCTTCTCGTGTTTTGATGAGTTTCCTCTTATATACCTTTCTGATTTCTTCTGTTTTCTTACTCTTCTTAATAATTCGATTCTTCTTCATACGACTGGTTACACCTATTAGTAGTCCTTGGTGCCTCTCCTCCAGTTCCTTTACCATCTCCTTCTGTGTTATCTTCTGATTCCCCGGTTCCATGTTCTCATTCACCGTTTCTTTGATACTTTTAGAAGTGCTGTCTAGTGTTTCATTCCATTGTTTGAAATCACTAACTACTGTTTCTTGAAGCTGATTCAATGGGTAACTTGTTTCTTCCCATCTCTTATTCATCCCTGTTTTCGTCCATCTGTCTTCTTCACGAAACTCTGCAAACATGAATCTCAATTCTTCTCTGTTCTTCTCCAATGCCTCCTGACCTCTGTTCAAGTCTTCATGGTTGCTCTCTATCTTGTCATTCAGGAATTCTATACTCTCCTTCATTTGCTTCTTCAATTCTTCACTGTTTTGGTCCAATTTTTCCAATATTCTATTTAAATTTTCCTTGTCTTGTCTTCTCTCCTCCTTGTCTGATTCTAATTTCTTATTTAAATCTTCATGGCTCCTGCTCATTTGTCCAAACTGTTCCATCATGAATTTCATCATCTATCTAAATTCGTTTCTTCCGTCGGTTTGATCGGTTGTTCAGTCACCATGACTTCCGCTTCTATTTCCGGTTCAGTTGTATTAGGATTTTCTATTTGGTCCTCCTGTGGGTTTTCTTCTGACAATTCTCCAGTCGTTTCCTCCATTTCTACTTCTTCAACTTCCTCCACTTCTTCTGGGTTTCCTTCTTGGTTTGGTGTTTCCTTCCCTTTGCGTCTCGTAACCATCCCGTGTCTATTCATGATCGCCGCTAGTTATTTTTACCAGCCGCACGTTGTTGGTCGCCAATATGTAACGTAGACAAACGAGGTCGTACCTGTTAAAATGTCTCACACTTGTTTATTTTGTGTATTAGTGTGATTGTAGTGTGTTTGCCTCACACTGGTTGTTACATAAATCGACGTCACTACTGGAGTCCGTAGCGTTGTCAATGTCACCAGTACAACCTACCTGTTAATTCATAGGGATTACGATTCCCGGGTGGCGCCAAATTGTTTTGTTAAAACAATTAAAACATTTAGTTTTTAAAGTAATATGTGGTATTCGCATGGACAGCTGTGGCGTTCGAATTATTCCCGCTGCTACACAGGTTGTCGACTCGGCCACTCGTGACAAGCGCTAGTTGGCTATGACTTAAACTTGCTAACACACATATATTTACAACAAAAATAAATCCTATGAAATAACAAGAGAATATTGTGTTGTACTGTATCTTTTAATACAAATTTAATTATTAATAAATATGACAATTGAATCATAAACAGATTATAATATTATGCCCCGGCTTAGAGCGTGAAACATAAACATCTCAAGGTTGGCAAATTTCGATTTTAAAACACTATCGTTCCGTTATGTCAACAAATTACTATGTTTTTACAATCTGGGGTTCTTTTGATCATGAAAATAGACATAAACGTTGATTACATGAAAAGAAAGTACACTATTATACCTTATAGGTACTTAGGATTTATAATGTGTTTGTACAATTTGTTCTGTAGTGTCGTATTTCTGTTACAGTAGTTATGTTCACAAATAAGGTTATCTCTATAAGTTAATTAAATGTTTTTGATATAAGTTAATTATGCCTTTACCTTTGAAAGAAAATACTATTTTTTAAATAGTGAGAAATTTCACCATTTGCAAATAATTTAAGTGATTTGGGGTTTTAGAAGTAAGAAATTATTCGGTACTTATCAGTTCGTCTCACGTTGAAAGGTCGTCATCAATATAGGCGTTTATTTTTCGAATTTGGTCTGGTTGAAGGCTTCCAGCATCTTCTTCAAACTGGTCTGAGTTTTTTCGTTAATTAATTCATTTAATTTCGTTCTTGGTCATCATTAATTCTGTATAGATCGACGTCTCTTCATATTGGATCATCTTGGTTCACTATTTCAATTTGTTATCACTGTTTAAATTAAAGTTTAGTTTGTCCAATTTCTTGTGTGGCTTACCCACGCTTCATTTCTTGGCGTCTTGTCTAATTTAACGGAAAAATAAGCCTCAAATGACTCGTTGTCATAGTAACTAATAATTCGATGCTAGTTTAATTACTCTTTGCTTACATTGTTAGAGATATTTGAATTTGTATTCAAATTTATTAAGTATTTTTCTAATGATTTTACTCCCTTATAATTCCCTTGGGATAATAAATGACATCACTATTATATTTCTTTCCTTTCAAAGTTTACAATGATACCTCATAAGGTCATATTTTGTTACACTTTAACTATAGTCTAATTATTTGACATTTAATAAATAACATATCTTTCTTGAATTAAATTATTACAATATTATTTCTGTTTTAAAATAACTGATATATTAATACTGTCCCTTCACTGTTCTTAGATTAGTAAGATTTTTTGTGAAATTGATACAATTTGCATCTGAAAGTTCTTGGCAGTTAACTGTTTTCATAGTTACAAACAGCCATAATTGTTTTTTGTGTATCTCCTTTTTAAATTACATTCTGAATTCAGCCTGATGGGCTTCACTTATTTGTTTGTGTTTTAATTATTATTCAACATAAATTTTTATTACTTTTCATTTAACATATAATAGTTAGGTTTATGGGACTGTAAGTCCCTTTTCAGTCATATTCCTTCTTTAACATTGAATCAACTATTCTTTATAAATCATTCTTAGTATTAACATTGATTTCTTTCTTGTTTTATAAACTAGGGTAATAAACATTGTTACTTTCTCTAATATTATGAAGGTTAATTCCCCTTTCAACATGGGGTGTTGTATTCTTTATAAATTTAATCCTTAATAACAAACTTTACTTCTATCCTATCATGCCATGTTAACACAAGTTATGGTACTGGGCTTTCTCCCTGATATGTCACATGCTTCCCTTATCTTAATTTTAAATACTATTTTTAATTACTTCTAGTTATACAACTAATTATAATTCCACTCCAATCATTGGTAATTTATCAATGTTTTCAAGAGTGTCTACTTCCTTAGCATTCTAACTTGAATGTTTCACATTCACTTTCACTATTTTTATTTAGGGCATTCACTTCACTAAAACACTTCACTTCGGTTCACTGTTTTGGTAATTAGTGTTATTTAATGGGTAACCCCTATACTTTTTCCTACCATTTCTCACTATTTTTGTTTTAGTATTATTTTTACTATAAACAATATTAGGCTCGTTGAGTTTTGGGTTGAATCTAACCTTTCTGACAGGGTTAGTGTACTCTTCCTATACTACTTTGCTTTATAATTGTATTGTCTTAAAAATGGTTACATATGTTAAATCAATAATAATAATAACATTGGTTTTATTAATATATAATTATTTAAGGTTTATTGACCGTATTCTATCTTAACATACAATCTTTCCCTTTTATATATGTGTGTTAGTTTCCCCTTGGGTTTTATCTGTCTCCTCTTCATTCTTCCTCTTCTTCTTCTTCAATAATCTTCATCTTCTTTCTTCATCTTGGTTTGGTCCTCCTTTAGTTCTATGTCCATCATTGTTTTGTCAATCACATTTTCTTAAGTATGTTTGGGTTGTCGCTCAATCGTGTCAAAATATCTACATTTTAATAAGTATGTTACGTGGTTCCCTTCTTTATGTTTATGTTTTTTGGCTCAATCACTTGGGTTGGGTAATGTCGTTGTACGTCATGTCAAAGTATTTACATTTTAATAATTTTTTACACATTTTTTTTCATATGAAGTAACTTTTATATTAAGAATTGTCTTTTTTATTACTGGTACGAGATTTGGCTTAATTGTATCGTTACATAATGCCTCTCCTCTAAAATTGATCATTTTAATAAAATACTAGCATAGTGTTTTATGAAATTATCAGTTATAGATAACTTTTTTCCTTCTCTTCCTTGTTTGTTTCTCCATTCTCCATTTCTCTTCTTACTTAATTCACTCCATTTTATTTGGATCTGTTTTTATTTATTTCCATTGGTGCATATTCCCTCATACACAAATTTTATTTCCCTAACTTTATATAGTAGCTGGTTTCTCCCATTACTACTCATTTTTCTGAGACTAGAGGCACATCTCTACTCAGTTCACATAGATTGCTGGACTTTTCAACAGTCAATCTTAAATCTTTGTCAACTTGTGACTTAATAATAATAACAATATAATAATATAATTGGGATTGTCCACCTTGTGGTTTGACTTTAGATCACTTTATCCTTACTACTCATTCTTCCTTCCGCTATACCTTAACTATACACTATCATCTACTCATATACTATATTGAGAAATTTTATCTTTATTCATATGTTAATTTCATCATATCTCACTTTTCATTATTTTGTTTTCAATGCTTGTTGTGATCATTTTAATTGTTTTAGACATTTTTTAGTCATCTAGCAGGATTCTGCTTTAGCCATATTTGTATATTTGTTTTATATACAATTTCTCTCTCTCTCTCTCCTTGTACCAGGTAAAGTTTTATTTATTTATTTTTTCTCTGATAATACTTTTGATTCAGTATAATTTCAAGTATTTATCTCAGTAATTTGAACTTGATTTTATTTTTGTTTATTTTACTCTGTATTCAACATCATTTTTGATAATTCTTTGGTAAGTTAATAGTCTTACCTTAAAGGAATGTTTGTAGCGTATTTCTTTTAGCTATTTTTTGTTTTAATTATAATTGTAAGTTTGTGCTTCTTACATTTTTATTACATAGGAATGTGTGTAACTTATTCCTGATTATCTCACTTTTTACTTCATACTTCATATTTCAAAATTTTTGGTTATATTTTAAACTGATTTAAATTGAAAGGAATTTGTGTAACTGTTTCCTTTGTTTTTTTTTTTCATTAAAACTTTTTATTGTTCCGCATACATCATCTAAATATTTGAGTAAGCTGCTCTTACAATCTCTTTTAGAATTTTGAAATTTGTTTCATTTCACAATGGTATTCTTCCTCATAAAACTTTTTTATTGAAGTTTGATTGTAAACTCCCTTGATTTTCCTTGTATTGATATAACTGATTTGGTAAGTGTTATTACCATTGTCTCTTGTGATGATATACGGATTATTATGATATACATAATTGTTCTATTCATATCGCTATACACAGGTCCTTGTTATTTATATTCTTGTAAGTTGACTTTTCCTTTTCTTTCCTTTATTATTTCCTTCTCTTGTTCGACTCTTTGTTGTTATACACCTCTACTCCTTCAAGTGCTTGGTAGACACACTTATTCTGGATGATATTATTTTTAAGTTTATTTGATCATGGTTCATTAGGCATTCCACCTATCGGCCGTCCCTTCTTCTTCGTCAATGACTTGCCTTTCTGTCTGAGGTGTGTTTG
The DNA here is from genome assembly GCA_034769895.1 of Magicicada septendecula. Taxonomy (NCBI): domain Eukaryota; kingdom Metazoa; phylum Arthropoda; class Insecta; order Hemiptera; family Cicadidae; genus Magicicada; species Magicicada septendecula. The sequence goes on along the minus strand of CM068374.1, from coordinate 50,047,956 downwards.
ATCGATTTCCATTACTTCTTGGTGGAATCCATAGTTCCGGTGGGTTTCGTTTGTTATACGCTATGCGGAAATTTTCTGCTGGGTCATCGCTGAATGGTATCCAGTCATAGTCTTCTTCGGCTTGATTACTTCCAGATGGAGCGTCCCTTTGTATTCGGATTGCTCTGGTGTGTATTACCGTCTCCCTTCTTATGAAGTGATTCTCTGCTACTTGGTATAGTATTTCTTCTACTACCATGGGTTCCCCTCTATCCATGCCTACGTCGTTCACTTTAAGAGGTAGTTTGTTAATCGGTGGAGTTAATGGTAATTCCTTTGCTAATGTCATTATTGAATTTTTATTTTGCATTTCTAATGCTGGTGGAATTCTGTGTTTTAGAAACCTGTGCAATTTGTGACACATTATTCTGTTGTGGGTCCTTTCTATTTCTTGTATTTCCCATTTAAGTATATAATTGCGGAAATTTTCATCCACTGGTTGGTTGTGAATTCCTTTTATAACTTCCCTCAGGGTCCTCCTACAATCTTTATATTTGATTAATTTGCTCTGATCAGTAATGGGCAAATTAAATACATCGATGAGTCCGTTCTTCATCATCTCCACTTCTTCTCGTGTTTTGATGAGTTTCCTCTTATATACTTTTCTGATTTCTTCTGTTTTCTTACTCTTCTTAATAATTCGATTCTTCTTCATACGACTGGTTACACCTATTTGTAGTCCTTGGTGCCTCTCCTCCAGTTCCTTTACCATCTCCTTCTGTGTTATCTTCTGATTCCCCGGTTCCATGTTCTCATTCACCGTTTCTTTGATACTTTTAGAAGTGCTGTCTAGTGTTTCATTCCATTGTTTGAAATCACTAACTACTGTTTCTTGAAGCTGATTCAATGGGTAACTTGTTTCTTCCCATCTCTTATTCATCCCTGTTTTCGTCCATCTGTCTTCTTCACGAAACTCTGCAAACATGAATCTCAATTCTTCTCTGTTCTTCTCCAATGCCTCCTGACCTCTCTTCAAGTCTTCATGGTTGCTCTCTATCTTGTCATTCAGGAATTCTATACTCTCCTTCATTTGCTTCTTCAATTCTTCACTGTTTTGGTCCAATTTTTCCAATATTCTATTTAAATTTTCCTTGTCTTGTCTTCTCTCCTCCTTGTCTGATTCTAATTTCTTATTTAAATCTTCATGGCTCCTGCTCATTTGTCCAAACTGTTCCATCATGAATTTCATCATCTATCTAAATTCGTTTCTTCCGTCGGTTTGATCGGTTGTTCAGTCACCATGACTTCCGCTTCTATTTCCGGTTCAGTTGTATTAGGATTTTCTATTTGGTCCTCCTGTGGGTTTTCTTCTGACAATTCTCCAGTCGTTTCCTCCATTTCTACTTCTTCAACTTCCTCCACTTCTTCTGGGTTTCCTTCTTGGTTTGGTGTTTCCTTCCCTTTGCGTCTCGTAACCATCCCGTGTCTATTCATGATCGCCGCTAGTTATTTTTACCAGCCGCACGTTGTTGGTCGCCAATATGTAACGTAGACAAACGAGGTCGTACCTGTTAAAATGTCTCACACTTGTTTATTTTGTGTATTAGTGTGATTGTAGTGTGTTTGCCTCACACTGGTTGTTACATAAATCGACGTCACTACTGGAGTCCGTAGCGTTGTCAATGTCACCAGTACAACCTACCTGTTAATTCATAGGGATTACGATTCCCGGGTGGCGCCAAATTGTTTTGTTAAAACAATTAAAACATTTAGTTTTTAAAGTAATATGTGGTATTCGCATGGACAGCTGTGGCGTTCGAATTATTCCCGCTGCTACACAGGTTGTCGACTCGGCCACTCGTGACAAACGCTAGTTGGCTATGACTTAAACTTGCTAACACACATATATTTACAACAAAAATAAATCCTATGAAATAACAAGAGAATATTGTGTTGTACTGTATCTTTTAATACAAATTTAATTATTAATAAATATGACAATTGAATCATAAACAGATTATAATATTATGCCCCGGCTTAGAGCGTGAAACATAAACATCTCAAGGTTGGCAAATTTCGATTTTAAAACACTATCGTTCCGTTATGTCAACAAATTACTATGTTTTTACAATCTGGGGTTCTTTTGATCATGAAAATAGACATAAACGTTGATTACATGAAAAGAAAGTACACTATTATACCTTATAGGTACTTAGGATTTATAATGTGTTTGTACAATTTGTTCTGTAGTGTCGTATTTCTGTTACAGTAGTTATGTTCACAAATAAGGTTATCTCTATAAGTTAATTAAATGTTTTTGATATAAGTTAATTATGCCTTTACCTTTGAAAGAAAATACTATTTTTTAAATAGTGAGAAATTTCACCATTTGCAAATAATTTAAGTGATTTGGGGTTTTAGAAGTAAGAAATTATTCGGTACTTATCAGTTCGTCTCACGTTGAAAGGTCGTCATCAATATAGGCGTTTATTTTTCGAATTTGGTCTGGTTGAAGGCTTCCAGCATCTTCTTCAAACTGGTCTGAGTTTTTTCTTTAATTAATTCATTTAATTTCGTTCTTGGTCATCATTAATTCTGTATAGATCGACGTCTCTTCATATTGGATCATCTTGGTTCACTATTTCAATTTGTTATCACTGTTTAAATTAAAGTTTAGTTTGTCCAATTTCTTGTGTGGCTTACCCACGCTTCATTTCTTGGCGTCTTGTCTAATTTAACGGAAAAATAAGCCTCAAATGACTCGTTGTCATAGTAACTAATAATTCGATGCTAGTTTAATTACTCTTTGCTTACATTGTTAGAGATATTTGAATTTTTATTCAAATTTATTAAGTATTTTTCTAATGATTTTACTCCCTTATAATTCCCTTGGGATAATAAATGACATCACTATTATTTTTCTTTCCTTTCAAAGTTTACAATGATACCTCATAAGGTCATATTTTGTTACACTTTAACTATAGTCTAATTATTTGACATTTAATAAATAACATATCTTTCTTGAATTAAATTATTACAATATTATTTCTGTTTTAAAATAACTGATATATTAATACTGTCCCTTCACTGTTCTTAGATTAGTAAGATTTTTTGTGAAATTGATACAATTTGCATCTGAAAGTTCTTGGCAGTTAACTGTTTTCATAGTTGCAAACAGCCATGATTGTTTTTTGTGTATCTCCTTTTTAAATTACATTCTGAATTCAGCCTGATGGGCTTCACTTATTTGTTTGTGTTTTAATTATTATTCAACATAAATTTTTATTACTTTTCATTTAACATATAATAGTTAGGTTTATGGACTGTAAGTCCCTTTTCAGTCATATTCCTTCTTTAACATTGAATCAACTATTCTTTATAAATCATTCTTAGTATTAACATTGATTTCTTTCTTGTTTTATAAACTAGGGTAATAAACATTGTTACTTTCTCTAATATTATGAAGGTTAATTCCCCTTTCAACATGGGGTGTTGTATTCTTTATAAATTTAATCCTTAATAACAAACTTTACTTCTATCCTATCATGCCATGTTAACACAAGTTATGGTACTGGGCTTTCTCCCTGATATGTCACATGCTTCCCTTATCTTAATTTTAAATACTATTTTTAATTACTTCTAGTTATACAACTAATTATAATTCCACTCCAATCATTGGTAATTTATCAATGTTTTCAAGAGTGTCTACTTCCTTAGCATTCTAACTTGAATGTTTCACATTCACTTTCACTATTTTTATTTAGGGCATTCACTTCACTAAAACACTTCACTTCGGTTCACTGTTTTGGTAATTAGTGTTATTTAATGGGTAACCCCTATACTTTTTCCTACCATTTCTCACTATTTTTGTTTTAGTATTATTTTTACTATAAACAATATTAGGCTCGTTGAGTTTTGGGTTGAATCTAACCTTTCTGACAGGGTTAGTGTACTCTTCCTATACTACTTTGCTTTATAATTGTATTGTCTTAAAAATGGTTACATATGTTAAATCAATAATAATAATAACATTGGTTTTATTAATATATAATTATTTAAGGTTTATTGACCGTATTCTATCTTTAACATACAATCTTTCCCTTTTATATATGTGTGTTAGTTTCCCCTTGGGTTTTATCTGTCTCCTCTTCATTCTTCCTCTTCTTCTTCTTCAATAATCTTCATCTTCTTTCTTCATCTTGGTTTGGTCCTCCTTTAGTTCTATGTCCATCATTGTTTTGTCAATCACATTTTCTTAAGTATGTTTGGGTTGTCGGCTCAATCATGTCAAAATATCTACATTTTAATAAGTATGTTACGTGGTTCCCTTCTTTATGTTTATGTTTTTTGGCTCAATCACTTGGGTTGGGTAATGTCGTTGTACGTCATGTCAAAGTATTTACATTTTAATAATTTTTTACACATTTTTTTTCATATGAAGTAACTTTTATATTAAGAATTATCTTTTTTATTACTGGTACGAGATTTGGCTTAATTGTATCGTTACATAATGCCTCTCCTCTAAAATTGATCATTTTAATAAAATACTAGCATAGTGTTTTATGAAATTATCAGTTATAGATAACTTTTTTCCTTCTCTTCCTTGTTTGTTTCTCCATTCTCCATTTCTCTTCTTACTTAATTCACTCCATTTTATTTGGATCTGTTTTTATTTATTTCCATTGGTGCATATTCCCTCATACACAAATTTTATTTCCCTAACTTTATATAGTAGCTGGTTTCTCCCATTACTACTCATTTTTCTGAGACTAGAGGCACATCTCTACTCAGTTCACATAGATTGCTGGACTTTTCAACAGTCAATCTTAAATCTTTGTCAACTTGTGACTTAATAATAATAACAATATAATAATATAATTGGGATTGTCCACCTTGTGGTTTGACTTTAGATCACTTTATCCTTACTACTCATTCTTCCTTCCGCTATACCTTAACTATACACTATCATCTACTCATATACTATATTGAGAAATTTTATCTTTATTCATATGTTAATTTCATCATATCTCACTTTTCATTATTTTGTTTTCAATGCTTGTTGTGATCATTTTAATTGTTTTAGACATTTTTTAGTCATCTAGCAGGATTCTGCTTTAGCCATATTTGTATATTTGTTTTATATACAATTTCTCTCTCTCTCTCCTTGTACCAGGTAAAGTTTTATTTATTTTTTTTTTTCTCTGATAATACTTTTGATTCAGTATAATTTCAAGTATTTATCTCAGTAATTTGAACTTGATTTTATTTTTGTTTATTTTACTCTGTATTCAACATCATTTTTGATAATTCTTTGGTAAGTTAATAGTCTTACCTTAAAGGAATGTTTGTAGCGTATTTCTTTTAGCTATTTTTTGTTTTAATTATAATTGTAAGTTTGTGCTTCTTACATTTTTATTACATAGGAATGTGTGTAACTTATTCCTGATTATCTCACTTTTTACTTCATACTTCATATTTCAAAATTTTTGGTTATATTTTAAACTGATTTAAATTGAAAGGAATTTGTGTAACTGTTTCCTTTGTTTTTTTTTTTCATTAAAACTTTTTATTGTTCCGCATACATCATCTAAATATTTGAGTAAGCTGCTCTTACAATCTCTTTTAGAATTTTGAAATTTGTTTCATTTCACAATGGTATTCTTCCTCATAAAACTTTTTTATTGAAGTTTGATTGTAAACTCCCTTGATTTTCCTTGTATTGATATAACTGATTTGGTAAGTGTTATTACCATTGTCTCTTGTGATGATATACGGATTATTATGATATACATAATTGTTCTATTCATATCGCTATACACAGGTCCTTGTTATTTATATTCTTGTAAGTTGACTTTTCCTTTTCTTTCCTTTATTATTTCCTTCTCTTGTTCGACTCTTTGTTGTTATACACCTCTACTCCTTCAAGTGCTTGGTAGACACACTTATTCTGGATGATATTATTTTTAAGTTTATTTGATCATGGTTCATTAGGCATTCCACCTATCGGCCGTCCCTTCTTCTTCGTCAATGACTTGCCTTTCTGTCTGAGGTGTGTTTGATCGATTTCCATTACTTCTTGGTGGAATCCATAGTTCCGGTGGGTTTCGTTTGTTATACGCTATGCGGAAATTTTCTGCTGGGTCATCGCTGAATGGTATCCAGTCATAGTCTTCTTCGGCTTGATTACTTCCGGATGGAGCGTCCCTTTGTATTCGGATTGCTCTGGTGTGTATTACCGTCTCCCTTCTTATGAAGTGATTCTCTGCTACTTGGTATAGTATTTCTTCTACTACCATGGGTTCCCCTCTATCCATGCCTACGTCGTTCACTTTAAGAGGTAGTTTGTTAATCGGTGGAGTTAATGGTAATTCCTTTGCTAATGTCATTATTGAATTTTTATTTTGCATTTCTAATGCTGGTGGAATTCTGTGTTTTAGAAACCTGTGCAATTTGTGACACATTATTCTGTTGTGGGTCCTTTCTATTTCTTGTATTTCCCATTTAAGTATATAATTGCGGAAATTTTCATCCACTGGTTGGTTGTGAATTCCTTTTATAACTTCCCTCAGGGTCCTCCTACAATCTTTATATTTGATTAATTTGCTCTGATCAGTAATGGGCAAATTAAATACATCGATGAGTCCGTTCTTCATCATCTCCACTTCTTCTCGTGTTTTGATGAGTTTCCTCTTATATACCTTTCTGATTTCTTCTGTTTTCTTACTCTTCTTAATAATTCGATTCTTCTTCATACGACTGGTTACACCTATTAGTAGTCCTTGGTGCCTCTCCTCCAGTTCCTTTACCATCTCCTTCTGTGTTATCTTCTGATTCCCCGGTTCCATGTTCTCATTCACCGTTTCTTTGATACTTTTAGAAGTGCTGTCTAGTGTTTCATTCCATTGTTTGAAATCACTAACTACTGTTTCTTGAAGCTGATTCAATGGGTAACTTGTTTCTTCCCATCTCTTATTCATCCCTGTTTTCGTCCATCTGTCTTCTTCACGAAACTCTGCAAACATGAATCTCAATTCTTCTCTGTTCTTCTCCAATGCCTCCTGACCTCTGTTCAAGTCTTCATGGTTGCTCTCTATCTTGTCATTCAGGAATTCTATACTCTCCTTCATTTGCTTCTTCAATTCTTCACTGTTTTGGTCCAATTTTTCCAATATTCTATTTAAATTTTCCTTGTCTTGTCTTCTCTCCTCCTTGTCTGATTCTAATTTCTTATTTAAATCTTCATGGCTCCTGCTCATTTGTCCAAACTGTTCCATCATGAATTTCATCATCTATCTAAATTCGTTTCTTCCGTCGGTTTGATCGGTTGTTCAGTCACCATGACTTCCGCTTCTATTTCCGGTTCAGTTGTATTAGGATTTTCTATTTGGTCCTCCTGTGGGTTTTCTTCTGACAATTCTCCAGTCGTTTCCTCCATTTCTACTTCTTCAACTTCCTCCACTTCTTCTGGGTTTCCTTCTTGGTTTGGTGTTTCCTTCCCTTTGCGTCTCGTAACCATCCCGTGTCTATTCATGATCGCCGCTAGTTATTTTTACCAGCCGCACGTTGTTGGTCGCCAATATGTAACGTAGACAAACGAGGTCGTACCTGTTAAAATGTCTCACACTTATTTATTTTGTGTATTAGTGTGATTGTAGTGTGTTTGCCTCACACTGGTTGTTACATAAATCGACGTCACTACTGGAGTCCGTAGCGTTGTCAATGTCACCAGTACAACCTACCTGTTAATTCATAGGGATTACGATTCCCGGGTGGCGCCAAATTGTTTTGTTAAAACAATTAAAACATTTAGTTTTTAAAGTAATATGTGGTATTCGCATGGACAGCTGTGGCGTTCGAATTATTCCCGCTGCTACACAGGTTGTCGACTCGGCCACTCGTGACAAGCGCTAGTTGGCTATGACTTAAACTTGCTAACACACATATATTTACAACAAAAATAAATCCTATGAAATAACAAGAGAATATTGTGTTGTACTGTATCTTTTAATACAAATTTAATTATTAATAAATATGACAATTGAATCATAAACAGATTATAATATTATGCCCCGGCTTAGAGCGTGAAACATAAACATCTCAAGGTTGGCAAATTTCGATTTTAAAACACTATCGTTCCGTTATGTCAACAAATTACTATGTTTTTACAATCTGGGGTTCTTTTGATCATGAAAATAGACATAAACGTTGATTACATGAAAAGAAAGTACACTATTATACCTTATAGGTACTTAGGATTTATAATGTGTTTGTACAATTTGTTCTGTAGTGTCGTATTTCTGTTACAGTAGTTATGTTCACAAATAAGGTTATCTCTATAAGTTAATTAAATGTTTTTGATATAAGTTAATTATGCCTTTACCTTTGAAAGAAAATACTATTTTTTAAATAGTGAGAAATTTCACCATTTGCAAATAATTTAAGTGATTTGGGGTTTTAGAAGTAAGAAATTATTCGGTACTTATCAGTTCGTCTCACGTTGAAAGGTCGTCATCAATATAGGCGTTTATTTTTCGAATTTGGTCTGGTTGAAGGCTTCCAGCATCTTCTTCAAACTGGTCTGAGTTTTTTCGTTAATTAATTCATTTAATTTCGTTCTTGGTCATCATTAATTCTGTATAGATCGACGTCTCTTCATATTGGATCATCTTGGTTCACTATTTCAATTTGTTATCACTGTTTAAATTAAAGTTTAGTTTGTCCAATTTCTTGTGTGGCTTACCCACGCTTCATTTCTTGGCGTCTTGTCTAATTTAACGGAAAAATAAGCCTCAAATGACTCGTTGTCATAGTAACTAATAATTCGATGCTAGTTTAATTACTCTTTGCTTACATTGTTAGAGATATTTGAATTTTTATTCAAATTTATTAAGTATTTTTCTAATGATTTTACTCCCTTATAATTCCCTTGGGATAATAAATGACATCACTATTATATTTCTTTCCTTTCAAAGTTTACAATGATACCTCATAAGGTCATATTTTGTTACACTTTAACTATAGTCTAATTATTTGACATTTAATAAATAACATATCTTTCTTGAATTAAATTATTACAATATTATTTCTGTTTTAAAATAACTGATATATTAATACTGTCCCTTCACTGTTCTTAGATTAGTAAGATTTTTTGTGAAATTGATACAATTTGCATCTGAAAGTTCTTGGCAGTTAACTGTTTTCATAGTTACAAACAGCCATGATTGTTTTTTGTGTATCTCCTTTTTAAATTACATTCTGAATTCAGCCTGATGGGCTTCACTTATTTGTTTGTGTTTTAATTATTATTCAACATAAATTTTTATTACTTTTCATTTAACATATAATAGTTAGGTTTATGGACTGTAAGTCCCTTTTCAGTCATATTCCTTCTTTAACATTGAATCAACTATTCTTTATAAATCATAAATTATTCTTAGTATTAACATTGATTTCTTTCTTGTTTTATAAACTAGGGTAATAAACATTGTTACTTTCTCTAATATTATGAAGGTTAATTCCCCTTTCAACATGGGGTGTTGTATTCTTTATAAATTTAATCCTTAATAACAAACTTTACTTCTATCCTATCATGCCATGTTAACACAAGTTATGGTACTGGGCTTTCTCCCTGATATGTCACATGCTTCCCTTATCTTAATTTTAAATACTATTTTTAATTACTTCTAGTTATACAACTAATTATAATTCCACTCCAATCATTGGTAATTTATCAATGTTTTCAAGAGTGTCTACTTCCTTAGCATTCTAACTTGAATGTTTCACATTCACTTTCACTATTTTTATTTAGGGCATTCACTTCACTAAAACACTTCACTTCGGTTCACTGTTTTGGTAATTAGTGTTATTTAATGGGTAACCCCTATACTTTTTCCTACCATTTCTCACTATTTTTGTTTTAGTATTATTTTTACTATAAACAATATTAGGCTCGTTGAGTTTTGGGTTGAATCTAACCTTTCTGACAGGGTTAGTGTACTCTTCCTATACTACTTTGCTTTATAATTGTATTGTCTTAAAAATGGTTACATATGTTAAATCAATAATAATAATAACATTGGTTTTATTAATATATAATTATTTAAGGTTTATTGACCGTATTCTATCTTTAACATACAATCTTTCCCTTTTATATATGTGTGTTAGTTTCCCCTTGGGTTTTATCTGTCTCCTCTTCATTCTTCCTCTTCTTCTTCTTCAATAATCTTCATCTTCTTTCTTCATCTTGGTTTGGTCCTCCTTTAGTTCTATGTCCATCATTGTTTTGTCAATCACATTTTCTTAAGTATGTTTGGGTTGTCGGCTCAATCGTGTCAAAATATCTACATTTTAATAAGTATGTTACGTGGTTCCCTTCTTTATGTTTATGTTTTTTGGCTCAATCACTTGGGTTGGGTAATGTCGTTGTACGTCATGTCAAAGTATTTACATTTTAATAATTTTTTACACATTTTTTTTCATATGAAGTAACTTTTATATTAAGAATTATCTTTTTTATTACTGGTACGAGATTTGGCTTAATTGTATCGTTACATAATGCCTCTCCTCTAAAATTGATCATTTTAATAAAATACTAGCATAGTGTTTTATGAAATTATCAGTTATAGATAACTTTTTTCCTTCTCTTCCTTGTTTGTTTCTCCATTCTCCATTTCTCTTCTTACTTAATTCACTCCATTTTATTTGGATCTGTTTTTATTTATTTCCATTGGTGCATATTCCCTCATACACAAATTTTATTTCCCTAACTTTATATAGTAGCTGGTTTCTCCCATTACTACTCATTTTTCTGAGACTAGAGGCACATCTCTACTCAGTTCACATAGATTGCTGGACTTTTCAACAGTCAATCTTAAATCTTTGTCAACTTGTGACTTAATAATAATAACAATATAATAATATAATTGGGATTGTCCACCTTGTGGTTTGACTTTAGATCACTTTATCCTTACTACTCATTCTTCCTTCCGCTATACCTTAACTATACACTATCATCTACTCATATACTATATTGAGAAATTTTATCTTTATTCATATGTTAATTTCATCATATCTCACTTTTCATTATTTTGTTTTCAATGCTTGTTGTGATCATTTTAATTGTTTTAGACATTTTTTAGTCATCTAGCAGGATTCTGCTTTAGCCATATTTGTATATTTGTTTTATATACAATTTCTCTCTCTCTCTCCTTGTACCAGGTAAAGTTTTATTTATTTTTTTTTTTCTCTGATAATACTTTTGATTCAGTATAATTTCAAGTATTTATCTCAGTAATTTGAACTTGATTTTATTTTTGTTTATTTTACTCTGTATTCAACATCATTTTTGATAATTCTTTGGTAAGTTAATAGTCTTACCTTAAAGGAATGTTTGTAGCGTATTTCTTTTAGCTATTTTTTGTTTTAATTATAATTGTAAGTTTGTGCTTCTTACATTTTTATTACATAGGAATGTGTGTAACTTATTCCTGATTATCTCACTTTTTACTTCATACTTCATATTTCAAAATTTTTGGTTATATTTTAAACTGATTTAAATTGAAAGGAATTTGTGTAACTGTTTCCTTTGTTTTTTTTTTTCATTAAAACTTTTTATTGTTCCGCATACATCATCTAAATATTTGAGTAAGCTGCTCTTACAATCTCTTTTAGAATTTTGAAATTTGTTTCATTTCACAATGGTATTCTTCCTCATAAAACTTTTTTATTGAAGTTTGATTGTAAACTCCCTTGATTTTCCTTGTATTGATATAACTGATTTGGTAAGTGTTATTACCATTGTCTCTTGTGATGATATACGGATTATTATGATATACATAATTGTTCTATTCATATCGCTATACACAGGTCCTTGTTATTTATATTCTTGTAAGTTGACTTTTCCTTTTCTTTCCTTTATTATTTCCTTCTCTTGTTCGACTCTTTGTTGTTATACACCTCTACTCCTTCAAGTGCTTGGTAGACACACTTATTCTGGATGATATTATTTTTAAGTTTATTTGATCATGGTTCATTAGGCATTCCACCTATCGGCCGTCCCTTCTTCTTCGTCAATGACTTGCCTTTCTGTCTGAGGTGTGTTTGATCGATTTCCATTACTTCTTGGTGGAATCCATAGTTCCGGTGGGTTTCGTTTGTTATACGCTATGCGGAAATTTTCTGCTGGGTCATCGCTGAATGGTATCCAGTCATAGTCTTCTTCGGCTTGATTACTTCCGGATGGAGCGTCCCTTTGTATTCGGATTGCTCTGGTGTGTATTACCGTCTCCCTTCTTATGAAGTGATTCTCTGCTACTTGGTATAGTATTTCTTCTACTACCATGGGTTCCCCTCTATCCATGCCTACGTCGTTCACTTTAAGAGGTAGTTTGTTAATCGGTGGAGTTAATGGTAATTCCTTTGCTAATGTCATTATTGAATTTTTATTTTGCATTTCTAATGCTGGTGGAATTCTGTGTTTTAGAAACCTGTGCAATTTGTGACACATTATTCTGTTGTGGGTCCTTTCTATTTCTTGTATTTCCCATTTAAGTATATAATTGCGGAAATTTTCATCCACTGGTTGGTTGTGAATTCCTTTTATAACTTCCCTCAGGGTCCTCCTACAATCTTTATATTTGATTAATTTGCTCTGATCAGTAATGGGCAAATTAAATACATCGATGAGTCCGTTCTTCATCATCTCCACTTCTTCTCGTGTTTTGATGAGTTTCCTCTTATATACCTTTCTGATTTCTTCTGTTTTCTTACTCTTCTTAATAATTCGATTCTTCTTCATACGACTGGTTACACCTATTAGTAGTCCTTGGTGCCTCTCCTCCAGTTCCTTTACCATCTCCTTCTGTGTTATCTTCTGATTCCCCGGTTCCATGTTCTCATTCACCGTTTCTTTGATACTTTTAGAAGTGCTGTCTAGTGTTTCATTCCATTGTTTGAAATCACTAACTACTGTTTCTTGAAGCTGATTCAATGGGTAACTTGTTTCTTCCCATCTCTTATTCATCCCTGTTTTCGTCCATCTGTCTTCTTCACGAAACTCTGCAAACATGAATCTCAATTCTTCTCTGTTCTTCTCCAATGCCTCCTGACCTCTGTTCAAGTCTTCATGGTTGCTCTCTATCTTGTCATTCAGGAATTCTATACTCTCCTTCATTTGCTTCTTCAATTCTTCACTGTTTTGGTCCAATTTTTCCAATATTCTATTTAAATTTTCCTTGTCTTGTCTTCTCTCCTCCTTGTCTGATTCTAATTTCTTATTTAAATCTTCATGGCTCCTGCTCATTTGTCCAAACTGTTCCATCATGAATTTCATCATCTATCTAAATTCGTTTCTTCCGTCGGTTTGATCGGTTGTTCAGTCACCATGACTTCCGCTTCTATTTCCGGTTCAGTTGTATTAGGATTTTCTATTTGGTCCTCCTGTGGGTTTTCTTCTGACAATTCTCCAGTCGTTTCCTCCATTTCTACTTCTTCAACTTCCTCCACTTCTTCTGGGTTTCCTTCTTGGTTTGGTGTTTCCTTCCCTTTGCATCTCGTAACCATCCCGTGTCTATTCATGATCGCCGCTAGTTATTTTTACCAGCCGCACGTTGTTGGTCGCCAATATGTAACGTAGACAAACGAGGTCGTACCTGTTAAAATGTCTCACACTTGTTTATTTTGTGTATTAGTGTGATTGTAGTGTGTTTGCCTCACACTGGTTGTTACATAAATCGACGTCACTACTGGAGTCCGTAGCGTTGTCAATGTCACCAGTACAACCTACCTGTTAATTCATAGGGATTACGATTCCCGGGTGGCGCCAAATTGTTTTGTTAAAACAATTAAAACATTTAGTTTTTAAAGTAATATGTGGTATTCGCATGGACAGCTGTGGCGTTCGAATTATTCCCGCTGCTACACAGGTTGTCGACTCGGCCACTCGTGACAAGCGCTAGTTGGCTATGACTTAAACTTGCTAACACACATATATTTACAACAAAAATAAATCCTATGAAATAACAAGAGAATATTGTGTTGTACTGTATCTTTTAATACAAATTTAATTATTAATAAATATGACAATTGAATCATAAACAGATTATAATATTATGCCCCGGCTTAGAGCGTGAAACATAAACATCTCAAGGTTGGCAAATTTCGATTTTAAAACACTATCGTTCCGTTATGTCAACAAATTACTATGTTTTTACAATCTGGGGTTCTTTTGATCATGAAAATAGACATAAACGTTGATTACATGAAAAGAAAGTACACTATTATACCTTATAGGTACTTAGGATTTATAATGTGTTTGTACAATTTGTTCTGTAGTGTCGTATTTCTGTTACAGTAGTTATGTTCACAAATAAGGTTATCTCTATAAGTTAATTAAATGTTTTTGATATAAGTTAATTATGCCTTTACCTTTGAAAGAAAATACTATTTTTTAAATAGTGAGAAATTTCACCATTTGCAAATAATTTAAGTGATTTGGGGTTTTAGAAGTAAGAAATTATTCGGTACTTATCAGTTCGTCTCACGTTGAAAGGTCGTCATCAATATAGGCGTTTATTTTTCGAATTTGGTCTGGTTGAAGGCTTCCAGCATCTTCTTCAAACTGGTCTGAGTTTTTTCGTTAATTAATTCATTTAATTTCGTTCTTGGTCATCATTAATTCTGTATAGATCGACGTCTCTTCATATTGGATCATCTTGGTTCACTATTTCAATTTGTTATCACTGTTTAAATTAAAGTTTAGTTTGTCCAATTTCTTGTGTGGCTTACCCACGCTTCATTTCTTGGCGTCTTGTCTAATTTAACGGAAAAATAAGCCTCAAATGACTCGTTGTCATAGTAACTAATAATTCGATGCTAGTTTAATTACTCTTTGCTTACATTGTTAGAGATATTTGAATTTTTATTCAAATTTATTAAGTATTTTTCTAATGATTTTACTCCCTTATAATTCCCTTGGGATAATAAATGACATCACTATTATATTTCTTTCCTTTCAAAGTTTACAATGATACCTCATAAGGTCATATTTTGTTACACTTTAACTATAGTCTAATTATTTGACATTTAATAAATAACATATCTTTCTTGAATTAAATTATTACAATATTATTTCTGTTTTAAAATAACTGATATATTAATACTGTCCCTTCACTGTTCTTAGATTAGTAAGATTTTTTGTGAAATTGATACAATTTGCATCTGAAAGTTCTTGGCAGTTAACTGTTTTCATAGTTACAAACAGCCATGATTGTTTTTTGTGTATCTCCTTTTTAAATTACATTCTGAATTCAGCCTGATGGGCTTCACTTATTTGTTTGTGTTTTAATTATTATTCAACATAAATTTTTATTACTTTTCATTTAACATATAATAGTTAGGTTTATGGACTGTAAGTCCCTTTTCAGTCATATTCCTTCTTTAACATTGAATCAACTATTCTTTATAAATCATAAATTATTCTTAGTATTAACATTGATTTCTTTCTTGTTTTATAAACTAGGGTAATAAACATTGTTACTTTCTCTAATATTATGAAGGTTAATTCCCCTTTCAACATGGGGTGTTGTATTCTTTATAAATTTAATCCTTAATAACAAACTTTACTTCTATCCTATCATGCCATGTTAACACAAGTTATGGTACTGGGCTTTCTCCCTGATATGTCACATGCTTCCCTTATCTTAATTTTAAATACTATTTTTAATTACTTCTAGTTATACAACTAATTATAATTCCACTCCAATCATTGGTAATTTATCAATGTTTTCAAGAGTGTCTACTTCCTTAGCATTCTAACTTGAATGTTTCACATTCACTTTCACTATTTTTATTTAGGGCATTCACTTCACTAAAACACTTCACTTCGGTTCACTGTTTTGGTAATTAGTGTTATTTAATGGGTAACCCCTATACTTTTTCCTACCATTTCTCACTATTTTTGTTTTAGTATTATTTTTACTATAAACAATATTAGGCTCGTTGAGTTTTGGGTTGAATCTAACCTTTCTGACAGGGTTAGTGTACTCTTCCTATACTACTTTGCTTTATAATTGTATTGTCTTAAAAATGGTTACATATGTTAAATCAATAATAATAATAACATTGGTTTTATTAATATATAATTATTTAAGGTTTATTGACCGTATTCTATCTTTAACATACAATCTTTCCCTTTTATATATGTGTGTTAGTTTCCCCTTGGGTTTTATCTGTCTCCTCTTCATTCTTCCTCTTCTTCTTCTTCAATAATCTTCATCTTCTTTCTTCATCTTGGTTTGGTCCTCCTTTAGTTCTATGTCCATCATTGTTTTGTCAATCACATTTTCTTAAGTATGTTTGGGTTGTCGGCTCAATCGTGTCAAAATATCTACATTTTAATAAGTATGTTACGTGGTTCCCTTCTTTATGTTTATGTTTTTTGGCTCAATCACTTGGGTTGGGTAATGTCGTTGTACGTCATGTCAAAGTATTTACATTTTAATAATTTTTTACACATTTTTTTTCATATGAAGTAACTTTTATATTAAGAATTATCTTTTTTATTACTGGTACGAGATTTGGCTTAATTGTATCGTTACATAATGCCTCTCCTCTAAAATTGATCATTTTAATAAAATACTAGCATAGTGTTTTATGAAATTATCAGTTATAGATAACTTTTTCCTTCTCTTCCTTGTTTGTTTCTCCATTCTCCATTTCTCTTCTTACTTAATTCACTCCATTTTATTTGGATCTGTTTTTATTTATTTCCATTGGTGCATATTCCCTCATACACAAATTTTATTTCCCTAACTTTATATAGTAGCTGGTTTCTCCCATTACTACTCATTTTTCTGAGACTAGAGGCACATCTCTACTCAGTTCACATAGATTGCTGGACTTTTCAACAGTCAATCTTAAATCTTTGTCAACTTGTGACTTAATAATAATAACAATATAATAATATAATTGGGATTGTCCACCTTGTGGTTTGACTTTAGATCACTTTATCCTTACTACTCATTCTTCCTTCCGCTATACCTTAACTATACACTATCATCTACTCATATACTATATTGAGAAATTTTATCTTTATTCATATGTTAATTTCATCATATCTCACTTTTCATTATTTTGTTTTCAATGCTTGTTGTGATCATTTTAATTGTTTTAGACATTTTTTAGTCATCTAGCAGGATTCTGCTTTAGCCATATTTGTATATTTGTTTTATATACAATTTCTCTCTCTCTCTCCTTGTACCAGGTAAAGTTTTATTTATTTTTTTTTTCTCTGATAATACTTTTGATTCAGTATAATTTCAAGTATTTATCTCAGTAATTTGAACTTGATTTTATTTTTGTTTATTTTACTCTGTATTCAACATCATTTTTGATAATTCTTTGGTAAGTTAATAGTCTTACCTTAAAGGAATGTTTGTAGCGTATTTCTTTTAGCTATTTTTTGTTTTAATTATAATTGTAAGTTTGTGCTTCTTACATTTTTATTACATAGGAATGTGTGTAACTTATTCCTGATTATCTCACTTTTTACTTCATACTTCATATTTCAAAATTTTTGGTTATATTTTAAACTGATTTAAATTGAAAGGAATTTGTGTAACTGTTTCCTTTGTTTTTTTTTTTTCATTAAAACTTTTTATTGTTCCGCATACATCATCTAAATATTTGAGTAAGCTGCTCTTACAATCTCTTTTAGAATTTTGAAATTTGTTTCATTTCACAATGGTATTCTTCCTCGTAAAACTTTTTTATTGAAGTTTGATTGTAAACTCCCTTGATTTTCCTTGTATTGATATAACTGATTTGGTAAGTGTTATTACCATTGTCTCTTGTGATGATATACGGATTATTATGATATACATAATTGTTCTATTCATATCGCTATACACAGGTCCTTGTTATTTATATTCTTGTAAGTTGACTTTTCCTTTTCTCTCCTTTATTATTTCCTTCTCTTGTTCGACTCTTTGTTGTTATACACCTCTACTCCTTCAAGTGCTTGGTAGACACACTTATTCTGGATGATATTATTTTTAAGTTTATTTGATCATGGTTCATTAGGCATTCCACCTATCGGCCGTCCCTTCTTCTTCGTCAATGACTTGCCTTTCTGTCTGAGGTGTGTTTGATCGATTTCCATTACTTCTTGGTGGAATCCATAGTTCCGGTGGGTTTCGTTTGTTATACGCTATGCGGAAATTTTCTGCTGGGTCATCGCTGAATGGTATCCAGTCATAGTCTTCTTCGGCTTGATTACTTCCGGATGGAGCGTCCCTTTGTATTCGGATTGCTCTGGTGTGTATTACCGTCTCCCTTCTTATGAAGTGATCTCTGCTACTTGGTATAGTATTTCTTCTACTACCATGGGTTCCCCTCTATCCATGCCTACGTCGTTCACTTTAAGAGGTAGTTTGTTAATCGGTGGAGTTAATGGTAATTCCTTTGCTAATGTCATTATTGAATTTTTATTTTGCATTTCTAATGCTGGTGGAATTCTGTGTTTTAGAAACCTGTGCAATTTGTGACACATTATTCTGTTGTGGGTCCTTTCTATTTCTTGTATTTCCCATTTAAGTATATAATTGCGGAAATTTTCATCCACTGGTTGGTTGTGAATTCCTTTTATAACTTCCCTCAGGGTCCTCCTACAATCTTTATATTTGATTAATTTGCTCTGATCAGTAATGGGCAAATTAAATACATCGATGAGTCCGTTCTTCATCATCTCCACTTCTTCTCGTGTTTTGATGAGTTTCCTCTTATATACCTTTCTGATTTCTTCTGTTTTCTTACTCTTCTTAATAATTCGATTCTTCTTCATACGACTGGTTACACCTATTTGTAGTCCTTGGTGCCTCTCCTCCAGTTCCTTTACCATCTCCTTCTGTGTTATCTTCTGATTCCCCGGTTCCATGTTCTCATTCACCGTTTCTTTGATACTTTTAGAAGTGCTGTCTAGTGTTTCATTCCATTGTTTGAAATCACTAACTACTGTTTCTTGAAGCTGATTCAATGGGTAACTTGTTTCTTCCCATCTCTTATTCATCCCTGTTTTCGTCCATCTGTCTTCTTCACGAAACTCTGCAAACATGAATCTCAATTCTTCTCTGTTCTTCTCCAATGCCTCCTGACCTCTCTTCAAGTCTTCATGGTTGCTCTCTATCTTGTCATTCAGGAATTCTATACTCTCCTTCATTTGCTTCTTCAATTCTTCACTGTTTTGGTCCAATTTTTACAATATTCTATTTAAATTTTCCTTGTCTTCTATCTTCCTTGTCTTGTCTTCTCTCCTCCTTGTCTGATTCTAATTTCTTATTTAAATCTTCATGGCTCCTGCTCATTTGTCCAAACTGTTCCATCATGAATTTCATCATGCTATCTAAATTCGTTTCTTCCGTCGGTTTGATCGGTTGTTCAGTCACCATGACTTCCGCTTCTATTTCCGGTTCAGTTGTATTAGGATTTTCTATTTGGTCCTCCTGTGGGTTTTCTTCTGACAATTCTCCAGTCGTTTCCTCCATTTCTACTTCTTCAACTTCCTCCACTTCTTCTGGGTTTCCTTCTTGGTTTGGTGTTTCCTTCCCTTTGCGTCTCGTAACCATCCCGTGTCTATTCATGATCGCCGCTAGTTATTTTTACCAGCCGCACTTTGTTGGTCGCCAATATGTAACGTAGACAAACGAGGTCGTACCTGTTAAAATGTCTCACACTTGTTTATTTTGTGTATTAGTGTGATTGTAGTGTGTTTGCCTCACACTGGTTGTTACATAAATCGACGTCACTACTGGAGTCCGTAGCGTTGTCAATGTCACCAGTACAACCTACCTGTTAATTCATAGAGATTACGATTCCCGGGTGGCGCCAAATTGTTTTGTTAAAACAATTAAAACATTTAGTTTTTAAAGTAATATGTGGTATTCGCATGGACAGCTGTGGCGTTCGAATTATTCCCGCTGCTACACAGGTTGTCGACTCGGCCACTCGTGACAAGCACTAGTTGGCTATGACTTAAACTTGCTAACACACATATATTTACAACAAAAATAAATCCTATGAAATAACAAGAGAATATTGTGTTGTACTGTATCTTTTAATACAAATTTAATTATTAATAAATATGACAATTGAATCATAAACAGATTATAATATTATGCCCCGGCTTAGAGCGTGAAACATAAACATCTCAAGGTTGGCAAATTTCGATTTTAAAACACTATCGTTCCGTTATGTCAACAAATTACTATGTTTTTACAATCTGGGGTTCTTTTGATGATGAAAATAGACATAAACGTTGATTACATGAAAAGAAAGTACACTATTATACCTTATAGGTACTTAGGATTTATAATGTGTTTGTACAATTTGTTCTGTAGTGTCGTATTTCTGTTACAGTAGTTATGTTCACAAATAAGGTTATCTCTATAAGTTAATTAAATGTTTTTGATATAAGTTAATTATGCCTTTACCTTTGAAAGAAAATACTATTTTTTAAATAGTGAGAAATTTCACCATTTGCAAATAATTTAAGTGATTTGGGGTTTTAGAAGTAAGAAATTATTCGGTACTTATCAGTTCGTCTCACGTTGAAAGGTCGTCATCAATATAGGCGTTTATTTTTCGAATTTGGTCTGGTTGAAGGCTTCCAGCATCTTCTTCAAACTGGTCTGAGTTTTTTCTTTAATTAATTCATTTAATTTCGTTCTTGGTCATCATTAATTCTGTATAGATCGACGTCTCTTCATATTGGATCATCTTGGTTCACTATTTCAATTTGTTATCACTGTTTAAATTAAAGTTTAGTTTGTCCAATTTCTTGTGTGGCTTACCCACGCTTCATTTCTTGGCGTCTTGTCTAATTTAACGGAAAAATAAGCCTCAAATGACTCGTTGTCATAGTAACTAATAATTCGATGCTAGTTTAATTACTCTTTGCTTACATTGTTAGAGATATTTGAATTTTTATTCAAATTTATTAAGTATTTTTCTAATGATTTTACTCCCTTATAATTCCCTTGGGATAATAAATGACATCACTATTATTTTTCTTTCCTTTCAAAGTTTACAATGATACCTCATAAGGTCATATTTTGTTACACTTTAACTATAGTCTAATTATTTGACATTTAATAAATAACATATCTTTCTTGAATTAAATTATTACAATATTATTTCTGTTTTAAAATAACTGATATATTAATACTGTCCCTTCACTGTTCTTAGATTAGTAAGATTTTTTGTGAAATTGATACAATTTGCATCTGAAAGTTCTTGGCAGTTAACTGTTTTCATAGTTACAAACAGCCATGATTGTTTTTTGTGTATCTCCTTTTTAAATTACATTCTGAATTCAGCCTGATGGGCTTCACTTATTTGTTTGTGTTTTAATTATTATTCAACATAAATTTTTATTACTTTTCATTTAACATATAATAGTTAGGTTTATGGACTGTAAGTCCCTTTTCAGTCATATTCCTTCTTTAACATTGAATCAACTATTCTTTATAAATCATAAATTATTCTTAGTATTAACATTGATTTCTTTCTTGTTTTATAAACTAGGGTAATAAACATTGTTACTTTCTCTAATATTATGAAGGTTAATTCCCCTTTCAACATGGGGTGTTGTATTCTTTATAAATTTAATCCTTAATAACAAACTTTACTTCTATCCTATCATGCCATGTTAACACAAGTTATGGTACTGGGCTTTCTCCCTGATATGTCACATGCTTCCCTTATCTTAATTTTAAATACTATTTTTAATTACTTCTAGTCATACAACTAATTATAATTCCACTCCAATCATTGGTAATTTATCAATGTTTTCAAGAGTGTCTACTTCCTTAGCATTCTAACTTGAATGTTTCACATTCACTTTCACTATTTTTATTTAGGGCATTCACTTCACTAAAACACTTCACTTCGGTTCACTGTTTTGGTAATTAGTGTTATTTAATGGGTAACCCCTATACTTTTTCCTACCATTTCTCACTATTTTTGTTTTAGTATTATTTTTACTATAAACAATATTAGGCTCGTTGAGTTTTGGGTTGAATCTAACCTTTCTGACAGGGTTAGTGTACCTTTGCTTTATAATTGTATTGTCTTAAAAATGGTTACATATGTTAAATCAATAATAATAATAACATTGGTTTTATTAATATATAATTATTTAAGGTTTATTGACCGTATTCTATCTTTAACATACAATCTTTCCCTTTTATATATGTGTGTTAGTTTCCCCTTGGGTTTTATCTGTCTCCTCTTCATTCTTCCTCTTCTTCTTCTTCAATAATCTTCATCTTCTTTCTTCATCTTGGTTTGGTCCTCCTTTAGTTCTATGTCCATCATTGTTTTGTCAATCACATTTTCTTAAGTATGTTTGGGTTGTCGGCTCAATCGTGTCAAAATATCTACATTTTAATAAGTATGTTACGTGGTTCCCTTCTTTATGTTTATGTTTTTTGGCTCAATCACTTGGGTTGGGTAATGTCGTTGTACGTCATGTCAAAGTATTTACATTTTAATAATTTTTTACACATTTTATTTCATATGAAGTAACTTTTATATTAAGAATTATCTTTTTTATTACTGGTACGAGATTTGGCTTAATTGTATCGTTACAGTATGCATAACTCTCATTTGTTTATCCATTCGTGACCTTCATTCCTTAATGATCAATTTCCTTCTGCTCCTTCGTATAACTCATCTTACTATTTAATTCGCTATTAATTTTCTTCATTAATATTCCGTACTTTCACGGCAATGTTTTTATTTACCATTTATTTAATTGTATTCATATTATATTCATATCTATTTATTTTCTTCGGTTAATGTAATCTTACATAACCAGTCTTATCTAAGGTATTTTACCCAATATTATCTAACTTAATTATTAAATTTTCGGACATTCTTAAGATTGTTTTCTTTAATCCGTTACATTTAATTACTTTTAATTTTCTATTTGTGGAGGCATAGTTGTACGTTTTGTTAAGTGAGTTCCGTTACAACACATTTTGTTGGTAATTAGTAAGGGTATTGAATTCGTGAGTTTCGTTTCACACTTACCCTGCAGTCGGCCGTTGACACCTAAAGAATTTATGACCTCTCTCTCTCTCTCTCTCTTTTATGATAGTGTGTTGAAAATGGTTCTCCCCATCCTTGTCGACAACTTCCCCCCGGTCATATTACCATTATTTATGTACGCGCTGAGTTTTTTTTGTCGTTTCTTCTTTTCAACCCTCTTACAAATACGTTTTTTGACAGCTTGTGGCGTTTTAATTATTTTCGTTTTCCTGTCCGCGTACTCGCATAATGATGTTTTGTTTTCATGACTTCTAAGACATCTCATCTCCATCGCTTGAAATCTTCCTTTCGTTCTCATACCAATCTTCACAATATTCTTGAATAGTCCAGCAAATTTCATCCTTTTCTTCTTTCGTGCTAACGCAGTTCGCCCTTGATAATCATCAGAACGGTTTTTCATCTTCTTAATCTCAGGTTTGGTTCCAAAATTTTTACGCACTTCCCTAGTCCTACTTCTAAATTTTCTATCAGTACTGGTAATATTAATTGTAGTACTCAATTTTTTCTTTTTAGTTCTCTGCTTTTCTTCAGCCTTCGTGTTAGCTGACTCAATTCTCAGGTGGTAACCCTCATACACATTACCATTTGCTTCCAACGCACGATATGCACTATTTTCATCAGTAAAACGTACATATGCATGGATATTTATTCTTTCTTTATGAAACTCTTTCTTAATAACAGTACGTCTTTTGGGAAATCGTGGATCAGATACTGCAGCATATCGCAATCTCGTACTTACAACCGTACCAAACTTCCTGAAATATTTGATAATTTTCTTTTTTGTAGTTGTGTTTGGTAAGTTGCTAACAAACACAGTACAAGTGTCTTTATCATCTTCATATCTACCATTAATAATTGTAGAGCTTTCTTTTGATCTTGAAGCATGATGTGCAGACGATGCTTTATTTGTTGAAGATTGATACTCGGTGTCAATTTGATCCATAGTATTTCCATCTAATTTGTTTTCTTCCATTTTTTCTGATTGTTTTTGTAAATCAGTACCCACCTGGTGGTTTTGTCCTCGTAAATCTCTTCCCATTAACTCTATCTGTCTTAGTGTCTCTTCATGTAGTTTTCTTTGTTTTTCATCTCTCTTCCTTTCCGCTTCTTCCTTTTGCTTTTTCAATTCTTCAAATTGTTGTTTTATAAATGTCATTAACATTTGAAAATTTGCTTCAGATAACTGCGGCTGTGATTGCGGTCCCCCGGCCCTAGTTCCTGCACCGGTTGTTGAGCTTTCTTCATTCATTACGTTTCCGTCCTCAGGCTGCTCATAGCCCATCTGGTTATTGACATCAAACTCATTTGAATTCTCTCCACTAGATGCCATTTTAGCTTGACTTCGGGTTATCATTCAGAGACTTAGAGACCGATATACGACAACAATAATATAGCTTAAGCTACTTACATGTACTTATTTTAAACTTATTGCTAGCCACTGTCTGTCACTGCCCTAGCTTACTATTTTATCAAGCTGCGCGGTGCGGCGCCAATTTAACAATAAATTTTAACAATTACTGTTATATTATCTATTTAATGTCCCGCGTGTGGACGCCAATTTAACATTATTATATATGTTTGACGTTGTGTGCGTCAATTTAGCAAAATTTTTAACATTATTTACTGTTTATTCTCTTGATCTCAGGGTTAAAAAATAATAATAATAAATGCTCATTTCTACTGATAGCTCTTAAATTTATTCACATTAGTTTGCTATTACTTGTAAATATTAAAGTAGCACATAATTCTATGTACTCATTAGTACTTGTAAATATATAAAATTAACACATTACCAAAATTTAATACTCATGGCTAAATCGTAAATATCAAACAATAATACATTAATAACTTGAATACTCATTAAATTGTAAATATCAAGCAATAATACATTAATAAAATTGAATACTCATTAAATTGTAAATATCAAAATAATACATTAATAAAATTAGTTATCCAAACTCAATCTAATAGTTGCATATTAATGATCATTCATCAATTGCGTTTAGTACTTATGTAAATTATAATGTTTAGCTTCATCTTATAAATTCTTAATATGAATATCTCTTAAGTTGTTACTATATTTTGTATTTACGGATTCATTTAGAACTTGGAAATAAACATTACTCCAAACTGATAAACAATGATAATTTTACTTCTACACAAACTTTAGAATCGATTTCTTTAATTCCTTTACGATTACTTTATTGAATTTTATTGTGTGTGGATTCTTTGAGATGACAGACAGTGGATCTAAATTAATTAAGACATGTTTTACTATACTTGGTATTCAAATATCCAATCACTCGGTAGTTGCGGCGATGATTCCCCCATGTCGATCGTTCTAGAATCGTGCAGATAACTCCTCCAGATGATATATGGCACTGGATGAATTCCACGATGTCACTCACAGACACTTCACTCACCAACTCCACGCATTCGGATTATAATTTATGAATAAAAGTTAGCATTCTCTGTTGTACACCGACATCGTAAATCATTTCAAATCTGAATTAATATTACGCACCTTTGTTGTGGTATGTCTGGTTATTAAGTGTTCATGAATGTAATTTGTGTTGTTAATCGTTCTTAAAAGTTATTGTTGTAAAGTGTTCGTATACACTGAAATTACATTATTGTCTGGTTACTATTTGTTTCAGTTAATGTTCACTGGTAGGGTAATAGTGTGACTCTACTTCATAGTTCGTTTGCTTGTAATGACTGTATTAATTTTTGTTATAAGTTCGAAAACTACCTTCTCACACTGTGTATCGAATTATTCTAAGTTCGATAATATGCTAATTTCTCCCGTCACGGACTTCACTCCTCTCTCGTCCGAAATTTAGTTAGAACTCCTCTCGCGTCCGAAATTTAGTTAGAACTCCTGTAATGGGTCAAATTAGAAGGTTTTTTATTTTTTATTAATCTTGGTTTTGATTTTGTTAAAAGTGTACAGTTCACTTCATATATGGGGGCCACCACAGTTTAATTTTATATTAACATACGAGGGCTATCCAGAAAGTAACAGACGTTTTGACCGACCGCAGCGGTGGGCGGGGATAGAGCCGCCATCTTGGTGTCAGAACGTTCCTACACTCAGTACGCATCCAGTTGTGGTAGCGTGCGGTCTGTGCCCCTCTTACTTTGCTCTCTGTGACGTGTTAAAATGTGCGCTGCAATAGAAAATCCCGCCACTTGTGAGGTGCGTTCTGTGATTAGGTTTTTGTTGGCAAAAAATCACAAACCAATTGAAATTTATCGCCAACTTTGTGATGTGTACGGAAAAGGAATAATGAGTGAAAGCCGAGTGAGGCAATGGTGCATTGATTTTAAAAATGGCCGTACCAATGTTCACGATGAGGACCGCAGTGGTAGACCTAGCCTTGTGACTGATGAACTGGTGATGAAAATCAACGACAAAATTCGTGAAGATCGTCGTTTCACGATTACGGAACTTTCGAAACATTTTCCCCAAATTTCACGGAGTTTGGTGCATGAAATTGTGGCGGAAAAGCTTGATTACCACAAATTTTGTGCTAGGTGGATTCCGAAAATCCTAACGGAAGACCACAAAAAACAGAGACTGGCTGCAGCACTAACTTTCCTCGAAGATTACGACAAAAATGGTAAAGTTATCGATCGTATCTTAACTGGGGACGAGACTTGGGTGAAGCATGTCAATAGTGAAACAAAAAGGCAGTCGATGGAATGGGGACACACAAATTCTCCCAAGAAACCAAGGAAGTTTGCAAACGCTGTCAGCAAGAAAGATCATGGCTACTGTGTTTTGGGACTCTGAAGGAGTGATTCTCGTTGATTTTCTTGAACGTGGCACAACAATTAACTCAGAGAGGTATTGTGAAACACTGAGAAAGTTAAGGCGCGCGATACAAAACAAGCGTCGGGGAAAACTTAGTGCGAAGGTTTTGTTTTTTCACGACAACGCACGTCCACACACGGCCAATCGTACCCGAGAGCTCTTCGATGGTTTTGGATGGGAGGTGTTCGATCATCCACCATACAGCCTGGATTTGGCACCGAGCGAGTATCACCTCTTCCCAGCGATGAATGCATGGCTCGCTACACAACGCTTTGATACTGACGCCGAACTGCATACCGGTGTAAACCAGTGGTTGAAATCACAGGCGGCAGATTTCTGCAGAGACGGTATTGAAAAACTTGTGCCACGGTATGATAAGTGCCTTAATTTGAATGGCGATTATGTAGAAAAATAGCTTAAGAGTGTACCTTTCAAATGTATATAATAAAATTTTGTTTTTTCATTTTGTAAATTTTTTATTTCAAAACGTCTGTTACTTTCTGGATAGCCCTCGTAGATCACCCAGTCAATCACTTTTAAATTGCCAGACTTCACCTGTAAGGAGCCTCTAGTACAGCAATGCAACATACACACAGTCAGTCAAAACAATTGCCAGACGCATTGCGCAATCACATAGCAGCAGCCTTGTGACACAGTCTACAGTGTGTCATCAGTGTGTGCAGTTTGGTATCAGAGAGCAAGCAGCACCAGACAATAGAATTGTGAATTTAAAACAGGGGCCTCGGGTTTACAAGATAGGCCGTTAAAACAACTTTGGCCTATCTTAGAAAGTGCGAAACAGTCATTAAAAAGTAACAGTGTACAAACAAAAAGTTTGCAGCCCAGTTCCACTAGAGTTGCCGGACGGCAATGAGCTGATTAAGCTCTCTCCAAAGTTTTTTTTTGTTTTACCAGTAAAGAGTGAAATAATAGTGGAAAAGTTTGTGACTGACATCAATCTAGAATGCGGCAAATAGTAAAGTATTTTTTCGGACATTAAGAAGTATAACATTTAATAAAACGGACAATGAGTGTGCGCGGCGACCGCGTGGCAAGGGGTTACGTAAGGGCTGGGGTGGGTTTTATGTAAAATATTAAGGGTTTTATCAATTATGAATGAGTGGGTGTGTAAGCAAAGCTGGGCTGGTTTCTGTTTGTGTAGTATAATTGTGTTTGTGCTTTAGAAAAGAAGGTAAGAGATAGTTGGTAAGTTCTTTTACAAGACGCACGAGTTGCACAATATGTAACTCCATGTAAAGCTATTTGTCAAACAGTAATTCCAACAATTGAACATTAAAATTAATAATTCTCTTCTTAAAGATGTGTAGAGTTAATTATTTCAAGAACCCATGAAACACGTTTGTATCTGCATTCGTACGAAAGGATCCTGGCCCGAAATAAAACGAAACCTTCCAGGTATGTGGAAGTCAATCTATTATATTATATTAGAAGAAATTTATTAATAGGTATTAGACATCTCAATGGCTTCCGTTAACAGGGACAGTTTTGGGTAATTAAAATATCAAAGACCGTACCTATAGTAGAGATACAAACATGTTTTGGGGTCAGCGGAATAAAACAAAAGTGCGTTGTTAACGCAAAAGTGGTTATATAATACACTTTATTGATTATATGTTATTTATAAACAAATATAAAGTATAAAATAAGAAATGGCAGACAACAGTGAAGTCGGCTTATCTGACAATCAGACCGAGAGTCAAGCAAATGTTGACTCCGGTATTCAAACAGAAGTAACGTCAATAAATGAGTATAACGCAGAAGCATCTGTATTTAGCTCACCAGGAGCGATATCAACTCCCGTAACAAATAAAGCTACAGAGTTGTCAATGAACGATTTATTTAATTTCATGAGAACCATGTCTAGTGACATGAGAACCATGTCCAGTGACGTGAGAAATATGTCTAAGGATATTAACGTAAAATTTGATATACAGAACAATAAATTTGCAAAAATGAACAATAAATTTGACATGTTAAATAGTCGTTTTGATGATAATGAAATAATTTTAAATAAAATGAAAAGTGATTTTAACTACAAATTAGACCAATTAACGAATGATTTTAATGAACAGAAAATAAAATGCGAGCAGCAGAATATTAAAAACGAGATTAATTTTAAAGCAATTAAAGACCAGAATGTGCAGTTACAGCAAAATATAAATGTAAAATTTAGTGAGTTGATAAATAATATACAAGACAAGAATGTATGTCTTGAAAATGCCGATGAAATGACAAGAAATAGTCTGAATAAAGTAGAATCAAGTACGAGTAATACAAACGAAAGTTGTAATGACAATGTTGTATTAGGTAATGAATTAATAAATAATAATGATGTTGATAATAATGAGAATAATAATGTAGTCGAAAAAGTGGTATCTGAGAGTACTAATGAAGTTGTAGAATGTGATTATGAAATGTTAATGTGTGTTAAGGAGTTAGAGAGAGAGTGGAGAGAGAGCTATATTACAGGTATGAAACGGGGGGTAAATTGTTTACGAGGTAGAATGGGGGGTGAAGGAAGACCTTCACGTATATATTGTGTAGACAAGTGTGCTACAAATAAGTTTTTTGTTTTTCCTGGAGAAGTCAGGAAAGATTTAATTGAATTTATACCCTCTGTCTGTAATACTTTTGAGAGTGTGATTTGGGGTTATGAAGAGAGAGATGTAAACAGAGAATTGTGTGCTAATAAAGTCACAGAATTATATAACTTAAATAAAAAGTATGATGAATGGAAGGAAAGTTTAGAAATATATGTGAATGATAACAACTACAATGATTTAATAAAAATGATTAACCCAATAGTTAATGAATTTAATGATGGAGACTTAACAAAAATACCCAATGTAGACCGGTTTAATGAGTATTTGAATAAACGGAATGAATTTAGTTTGTATGGTTACCACACACAAAACAGTCATTTGTGTGCTAATAAAATTGAACGATGTTATGTGAAACCCCGATTAATTTTTGACGATGGAGGTTGAAATTCATAAATGAACAATTTTAAATATGTTAATATATGGTAATGACCTAGCTGATTTTAGATATTGAAGTGTGATATAACTGAATAATTATTGATGAAGGATTGTAAATACATGTTTAGTAAATTTATTTGTGTGTTGTAAAACTTTATGAAAGTAATTAAAAATGTTGTTTCCAATAATTGAAATAATTAAAATAATATATTAAATATTGTAATTAAAAATAACTACAAAATCAGGAATAATATAAAACAGTTAGTGGTAGCGGATAGGTGTTCCCCACTTGTCCCAGTGGGGTTCGTCTATTTCAGGGACGCGCCCCTGCCCACGCGAGCCTTGGTTTTCTCCAGTACCTTTGTTTTCGGAGGAAGCTTTGTCCCTACCTTTAGTCCTAGTTCGTGACCCTGTAATAATCCTTATCCCTTTTATCTTCCCGATTTCCCTAACCCTTCCCTTAGAGTAAACACACAAACAATAGTTACACAAATTGGCACACTTTTTTGGAACCATTTGATTGCCTTAATTCTAAACAATACATTAGGGTAATCCTCAAAATTAAATAAACCGGCGTTATTTATGAATTGTAAACTCATCCCTTAATTAGGTAGCTAGTGGAGAAGTTTTGTGGCTGAGTAGACAAATTAGATAATAAATTTCTGTATAGTTAATAGAATTGTTGTCTATAGAGATGGGGCTGTAGATTAGTGGTTGTGGTTTGTTTAAAAAAAAAAAAAAAAAATGGAGTTGAGTTCTGTTCGTTTTCAATCGCATCCCTGTAGACAATGATTCTGTACACATAAAGTATAACCTATTTACAGGTAGTTAAGAAAAAATAATAAGTATAAATATTATAATAAGTAAGTAAATAATTTTGGAAAATATTTCACCGTAAAAGTTGTAATCAAAGGGTTCAATTATTATTTTGTGGTACCTGCTATGTTAGGTTATGAGTACGGTATATTGGTAGTTGGAATGTGATTGTGGAGGAATTTAAAGAGAGATTAGAACCAATGATGTCATGTTTGTAAAACTTATTGAAATATTAAGAAAAACTGAACCATTTAATCACGTAGAATCATTTTGAAAATGGTAATTAAAGTCATGGAAATTGTAATTTTACATATTGATGCATTAACTTCATAAAATAAAAATGTAAGAGACAAATATGTTATCTAAAAGATTTATAAAACTTGAAAAGTGTAGCAAGCAGATATGTCAGTATATGAAGTAACCCAAAGTGTTTAGTCTATGAAAGCTGAAACTGAGAAGGTTTATAACTGTTGTTTATACAAGTCTGGCACATAACTGTGTTCATGTAAACAATAGACAGGTGTGTTGTAGTGGTATGTTGTGACTCAAGCCTGTGGTCATGCTTGGTGACCATAACAAGGAATGTTGTAGTCTGCTGAATCAGTATCTTGAGCAAAATCCTATTGTGACACAAAATAATTAAAGAAAATTTTTTGTTAAAATAATAATGAGGTAATAGAGTGTGTGGCTAGGAGGTGACGCAAAGGAGTCACGAATGCAAATTTTATAACATAACATTTTTTTATTCAAAGTTTAATTCAAATAAAACTGCTTGTGCTCTGTTCAGGTAACTAGCTGCTTAGATATTTAAAAATAAGGTGTTCATGCTATAATTTTAAGTGTATTATTTTATTGTTGTCTGTTAGATAAGCATTGATAAGAATATGTAATTTTATTATGTGTGTATTTTTTTTAGCCAATAAGTAAATCGTCTGGCAGGCTAACATAAATAACCAGAATCAGAGAAATGGGAAACAATGAGGTGAGAAGGGAGAATAAATAAAAATAAATATGTATCTTCCATGTAATTTGTTCAATTTTAAGATGTATTTTCATTGTGTTAGGAGGATCAGCTGATCAGCAATAACGTCACTGGTATATTGTTATTGGTTTGTAAATGTTACAAGTAATTAATGTTTAATGTACTACAGATATTTTGAAGTAAAGACAAAAAGAATATGAGAAATAAAATAACAATAATTTATGCAAATTAATAAAAGATAATTCATGGGTGATAAATGTTTTATGGGACATGTAGACCTGTCCCAATGGAATTCAAAGTTGAATTTGAAATAGTGTAGATGAATATGATGTAATGTTGTTTTTGAGTTAATGTAATGTGACAGAATGTTTGAGAAGTATTAATGTTGACACAGTAGTAATGGAGAAGAATTGTAGAGTTTTGAATGATATATTGGTGTTTATAATTAAGGAGATTATTTTGTTGTATTGGTAGTAAGGTTATGAGATTGAGAATTTTGGGGATGGCAATTTTGTATTAGGGGGTAGTGTCATGTAGGAGTCCGCAACAAGGGTTGGGACGGGATAGGGATAGATTTTAGTGGGGAAGGGGCCGCCTTAGGTAAAATCCAGGGGCCAAATAAGGGAATTGAGTTTTGGGTAGGGGAAACACATATCCTATATACAAAGGGTTAGAGAGTATTTTATAATGGGAGAAGGCGGCGAATTGTGTTAGAAGATAAGTTGGGGTTTAGAGTGTCCTGATTAG
Source organism: Magicicada septendecula (assembly GCA_034769895.1). Lineage (NCBI taxonomy): Eukaryota > Metazoa > Arthropoda > Insecta > Hemiptera > Cicadidae > Magicicada > Magicicada septendecula. The sequence goes on along the minus strand of CM068374.1, from coordinate 50,015,513 downwards.
TAGATATTTTGGTAGAGATGGGTGTCATGGGAGTTGAAGTTGATAATATTAGAGCCATAGGGAGAGTAAAGATGATATATGTATACAGATCTAATACGGTCAATGAGAATGAATAATTTAAATCACCCACAGTAGAATAGAGTAAGATTGTTGAACAAAAAGAGAGATTCATGATAAAGAATATACAATTGTTTATTTTTTTCAACCAGTGACAGAATTTTGATAAAATTTGAAGATGATGTAAAGTCAAGAATTGTTTATTTTAAATAATTTAAATGTCAAGTTGATGATCATTAATATTAATATTTTGTAATTTTAAATATTTTATGTTATTATGTTTTGTATTTCAAGATAGGATTTTACAGATGTCAAATGTATTTCAGATAGAAATCATACATAACATAGGTAGGTCAAGGGGTTTTGAACTTGACCTAGTTTCGATCAGCTGATGAGGTCATACACCTACTAAGCTTGTATAGTAGGAAGCCAATTTTAATTTGTTTGTTTAATTAATTCAAACCAATATTTAAATAATTTTAAATCTGAAGGAAACATTTTAATAAGTATAATTTTTTTTTGAATTTTAAAATTTTGAAAATTTTAATTTTTTTTTGAAAAAAAAAATTTTTTGATTTTTCGCCTGCCAGCATATGAATATTTTAGATAATGATTCTTTTATTATGTGTGTATGTACCATGTTTTGTTGTTTTGTTGATTGTTTAGTTTACAGATTTCTTGTATTGAACTGTATTTGTTAGACTAATACATGTTAGGTTAAGGACTAGTTCAAGTAGAGAAAACTCTTAATTCAAGTCATTTTAAAGGAAACAAAAAATAATGAAGAGAATTTTTTTGAGCATATCATTTTTTTGTTTGAACTTTGAATTTTTTAAAAAAACCTTTTGTCAATTTTAAAGAATTTTGTAATTTTTCAATTTCACAATGTATCATGTAATGTGAGTATGTGTGAGCCCAGTATTTGCTAAAGGCAGCCCAGCTTGCAAAAAGGGGAAACATATCGGCGGAGGAGCTGGAACAATTTTAGCCAGGGATTGAGGATTTTTGGGGGTAGCATGTTAAAAGGTGAGGTGCGCTGTGGTGCGAGTCTGCTCGATTTCTCGGTGTTGGGATCTCTTACGGAGAAGTCCAGTGATCTCGTTCAGATGAGTCCATGGTCGCTAAGCCAGGGGTGTCGGGTACCCATGCAGATTAAGAACCAGGGGGTTGTTGGCACCAGTTCCTCACCGGTCCTTTTCGGGGTTTATCGATGAGATTTCTTCTGTTGTGAACAGCAGAATTCTCATCGAGGGGGTATTGTAATGGGTCAAATTAGAAGGTTTTTTATTTTTTATTAATCTTGGTTTTGATTTTGTTAAAAGTGTACAGTTCACTTCATATATGGGGGCCACCACAGTTTAATTTTATATTAACATAGATCACCCAGTCAATCACTTTTAAATTGCCAGACTTCACCTGTAAGGAGCCTCTAGTACAGCAATGCAACATACACACAGTCAGTCAAAACAATTGCCAGACGCATTGCGCAATCACATAGCAGCAGCCTTGTGACACAGTCTACAGTGTGTCATCAGTGTGTGCAGTTTGGTATCAGAGAGCAAGCAGCACCAGACAATAGAATTGTGAATTTAAAACAGGGGCCTCGGGTTTACAAGATAGGCCGTTAAAACAACTTTGGCCTATCTTAGAAAGTGCGAAACAGTCATTAAAAAGTAACAGTGTACAAACAAAAAGTTTGCAGCCCAGTTCCACTAGAGTTGCCGGACGGCAATGAGCTGATTAAGCTCTCTCCAAAGTTTTTTTTTGTTTTACCAGTAAAGAGTGAAATAATAGTGGAAAAGTTTGTGACTGACATCAATCTAGAATGCGGCAAATAGTAAAGTATTTTTTCGGACATTAAGAAGTATAACATTTAATAAAACGGACAATGAGTGTGCGCGGCGACCGCGTGGCAAGGGGTTACGTAAGGGCTGGGGTGGGTTTTATGTAAAATATTAAGGGTTTTATCAATTATGAATGAGTGGGTGTGTAAGCAAAGCTGGGCTGGTTTCTGTTTGTGTAGTATAATTGTGTTTGTGCTTTAGAAAAGAAGGTAAGAGATAGTTGGTAAGTTCTTTTACAAGACGCACGAGTTGCACAATATGTAACTCCATGTAAAGCTATTTGTCAAACAGTAATTCCAACAATTGAACATTAAAATTAATAATTCTCTTCTTAAAGATGTGTAGAGTTAATTATTTCAAGAACCCATGAAACACGTTTGTATCTGCATTCGTACGAAAGGATCCTGGCCCGAAATAAAACGAAACCTTCCAGGTATGTGGAAGTCAATCTGTTATATTATATTAGAAGAAATTTATTAATAGGTATTGACATTTCACTCCATGAGCGCGTTCCTGTCTCCTTCCTATATTTTCCTTACCAAATCTCCCACCAGACTTCTGATTCCAACGACACCGTGTCCTTATTGGTTTCATGTTTTTCCCTCCAAGTCCAAATACCACCCATCTTTTCAAAGGCGTTCTCTGATAGGGCTTCTGGTTCCCCACCAGATTCTTCCCTTGCTTCGTATTTTGAGGTCGTTGTCATTTCCAGCCAATGCAGCAATAAATTGTATCTGTCGTTTTTTCTAAAGTCTTCAGTGACAACTCTGAGTTTCTCTTCCATTTTCATTGTTTCTCAACTTCGTCGCTCTGCCGTTATTATCTATTGTTGTTCAAGGGCCTCGCCTACCCTTCTTTGAAAGTTGGTTTTTTCTTTTAGTTGCCCGGCAACACCCCATCCTTGAGTTTGGGACGTACTCTCTGCGCTTTCGTTTCCAAGTAAGGTCAAAACCCTGTCATCGACCGCTGGAGTCCTTCAAATCAATCCACCCTTCGTCGCTTTCTCCTGACAGCTGGCGTACACATGTATGCTTGACCATTGTTAAGCCTTTTCTTCTTTAATGGCTCTGTACACATTGTGTGTAGTTTCCTATGGAATCAATGTGTTTTCACAAAAAACTGGTGTTCTACGTACCGGGAGCAGTGAACTCTGTTCACAGGGTAGGCGTTGCAGCTGCCTACGAAATTTATGACCTGTCCGTCACTACAGCGTGCTTGCTCGTTCCCCTTTTGTCCCTTACAAAATATGTTTTCCACACATATACCCTTCGTTATTGCTTTCAGCGACATTCCTTACTGCTAATTATAAAATAAAACTTTTCGAAATTTTTTTTTTGTGTTATAATTTTTTAAAACTGTAGCCAGCAATGGACAAAAGGTAGCTTTAGTCAGCACTGAATTTATATTTTCAAGACGAATTTGCCACTCTCGGATCGTCTTTTTCCATTGTGACTTGAGTGGCTTGAAGACACTCACATCAGCAGGCTGGATCATGTGTGTAGTATTGGGTGGCAGGGCATACAAAATTATGCCACTGTTACTGCAATATTCACTAAGCTCCATTGTCAGATGGATTCGATGGCCATCTACCAACAAAAGAACTGGCCTCTTTATGTTGTTTTCATCAATCCATTTGTTGACTCCGTTTACAACATATTCGTAAAAAATTTCACTTTTCATCCATCCGGAATCAGATCGTCCAAGGAACCAGTCTGGCGGCATGCTCTCTACAACATCTCTTGGTGGTCTCACATACGGAAATGCAACCGTCGGTGCAATAGTTTTGCCAGATGCCGTAAATACTAACAGAACAGTGATTGTTTCTTTTGCATTTCCTAACTGGAGTTCATAAACATTTTTCCACCCTTTTGGTGCTATCACCTTTCCTGTTTTGGGACACATGCTGAAACTGGTTTCATCCCCATTCATAATCCTGTTAGGATCTGATAGAATATCTGCACTATTAATGTTTTCTAAATAGACAGTAAGTTCCTGAAACCATTTCCTAATCATTTCCTCCGTTACAATGGCACGTCATTTCGTTATACCCTCTGGAACACGATCTGTCAGAATATTATGGCGCCGAAGAAAGGAACTATACCATTTCTTGCCTGGTCGTCCATCTGTAAATGGACTTTTTCGGTTACCTGCCAAAATAATAGTTTGGACAGGGTTCAGCAGGTCATCCTTTATTCGTGGAAATCCGCATTTGCTCAACTGTATCAACCAATCTACTAAATGTGTTTCTTCATCTTGGCTCAGAACAGTTTGGGGACCCATTCGCCTTGCTCCTTCTTGAATTCTACCATGTAATCTGTCCTGCAAAGTACCTCTTGGGACACCATAACAACGACTGGCTTCTCTAATACTCAAATCATGTTCTCGTATTTCAAATAAGGCGTCTGTTAAGGCTTTCTCATCGTATTGGTGAATTGGTCGTTTCACACCTTTAGTTGGAGCCATGAGAAATTCAGCATGTAGGACCAATCCGTATCTGTAAAATACACGTTAAGTGGTACTTTAGTCAGTCCATTTTAGGGTTTTATAAGATGGCTGACTATTAGTTAGGAAGACACCAGTAGTCGGCCTTCCTGTCATTACATGGGCTGACTACTGGGTTTACTGTGGTAAAAGCACTGTATCATTGCAGAATAATAAGGGTCAAGATCTAAGCTTTCCGAAAGTAGAAAATGGTTCTTAAAGTCAATGTAGGGCCAAACCCCAGTAGTCGGCCGCCCAGGCTGGCTACTAGCTTCTACGCTGGAGTTCACTCTCATATAGTCAGCCCCCTCGAAATACATAACCCTACTTCACTTAAACACATTTTTAAGCACGAATTGTCTATTTTAGAATATTTCAAGTGGTATTAACGTGATTCTGCATGATTAAAAACTTACATGACAAAATACTGACCTTCCTAAAATGTTGCTTAATGTTGTGCAATTTGAAACATGAACACGCGTAATCACCACATGCTACTCTAGCATCACACTTGAGGGCTGACTGCTAGCTCAGCATTGCCCGCACGAGGTCAGTATAAACAACAGAGGCATGGTAAGGTGTGGCTGAGAACTGGAGAACCAACAGAATGCGCTTCTGTCGTCAGATTTATTTATTCTTTTAACTTTTTTCTAATGATGGCTGACTACTGGTGGGCGGCTGGGAATAGGATCACCTACCCTACATTTTTCCTAGAACTGTGTTGTAAGAATGATAACCCCTATACAACCATGGGACCTGAAACTGTCCCCTATTTGTAGAATCACTCATGCAGCCTTTTAGCCATACAATAAATACAGCCTTTGAATGTACACTAACTAAGGGAACGTTTGTTAAGTCTAATTAATTTTAAAAATCTAAAAGGTTAAGTTATATTGTTAAACGTAGCCACAACCTCCCAAAATCGTCTCTGTACCGTAATTATGTGCGATAAATGTAAACTAATGTCTGTACATCCAATAAATACACCCTTTTAATGTACACTAACAAAGTAAATTTTATTTAAGTTATATTGTCGTACATAACCTCCATAAGCTGGCATTATTTACTTGTGTGAAGAAAACAGTTGGTGTACACATCGGACACCGAAATATAGTACACGCGCGGCGACGGAAGTTACATTTTGCCGCTGACTATTAGCGTTGCCACCTCAAAGTATCACGAAGTCGGGAGATTTGCCACCTCAAAGTATCACGAAGTCGGGAGATATACTCATCCTCGTTCGTGCATATGAATTTGTGAGTGTGTGTGTGTGTGTTAATAAACAACTTATAGTTATAAATGTTTAATAATTAAATAAATACTCAAAATTTAAATAATTATTTTATTTTAGGCCAAAATTATAAATAAATTAACATAAATTAAACATTTGTATTGTTCACAACGTGTTTTTAAAAAATAACTTAGTTATTATCATTATCATTAAATTTAAAGTCATATTTGGTATTTTTTTTACAGCTTTCCAGTAAAGCTCTTTGGTCAGACTTAGTGATAAAATCTAAAAATTCATTACAATTCATGGTAAAGGACTACATTGCAAACAAACGTTTGGTAATTTGGTTATGTACAGCTTGCACTGCCACTGCCATTTACTCGTAGATGAATGTGCGCATGCGTCGATTTACAAAAAAAATAAACCCAATGTATTCTGAACAATTTAAAGGTACTTTACATAACTGTAGAGTTCATGACTGAGAAAATAAAATTAATTTTAATACAAAAAATATTTTTTTACAAAAGTCGGGAGCTTAAAATTAAAATCGGGAGTCGGGAGAAACGATAAGATTTCGGGAGTCTCCCGATCAAATCGGGAGAGGTGGCAACCCTACTATTCCCTAAGAGTCGCGATAATTTCTGTTTGTTTGTTTAAAAATATTGGATCTTTTCGGTTAAGTGGCAGCATGCAGTGAGCAATTACAGCAATTACTCTACGTAGCAATCGCCAGTAACAACGCATTCACCCTCCAACGCATTTTGCAACTATTCCATGACAGTGTGGCCTGTGACTCTGTATGCCGCAGTCGTAAGTGTAGTAGTATCGTTGCGTATCATGAATTCCCTTCAGTTAACAGCACAGATTCCCGACAAAGATTCAGCGATACAGTTTCTAAGAGACAAAAATATTTTACATAATCCAAGAATTTGTACGAACGGCGATCAAATGAAACTGTATACGACAGGTAAACACCGTTGGGTATATTCTATACAGGACTGTCGGGAATCTAAACAAGCGCGACAGGATACATGACTAATTCTCGATTAGATTTCCGCACAATCGTATACTTCATTTACTGTTGGAGTAAGGGCAATACTGTCAAGATGAGTTAGAAATGAATCACTTCACATGCATGGATTGGAATTCATACATGCGAGAAGTGTGTGAGCACCATTTTATATAAATATGAAAATAAATATAAATATAAAAAAATGTCAAAATGAAAATAAAAATACAAACTCGTTGGTTATCGCTACGTGTGGAGGGGGAAATGCGTTGCTACTGGCGATTGCTACGTAGAGTAATTGCTCACTGCATGCTGCCACTTAACGGAAAAGATCCAAAATATTAATCTTTACACAACAGTTACCCCAATTTTTAATTATTTTTACATTACTTTTAATGCTTTCGACTCTGAGAGAACGTTCCAAGTATGTGATACAGATGGCACAGAAATGTACTAGATGATGGTGTCATGGCGGTTGGCGTTGTCTGTAGTCTACTAATTTACGTGGTTAATGAGGTTCAGTTTAAGAGTGCAGTTTAGTTTGGTTTGTATAATGTGAATGTGTTGCCAGTGCGTGTACTATTGACTAAATTATTTATTTGGAGTTTTTCGAGTACGTGTTTCCATTTACGATAATGTATCAGAATTGTAACCACGCGGTTTGGATTCGGGTAATGAGGCGTCATTAAAATATTTTTAAATTCTTTATGCTTGGTGATCATTATTATGTATTAATATGATAGCTTTATTTATGTATGTTAAATAAGACTAGAAACTGTTAACAAAGTTTTTACCAGATTTTTTTCATGCAAACGTGAGAATTTTTGACCTGTCAGGTTATTCTTACAGGAAAGTAATATGCATTTTTAAGTTAAAACGTAAACTTCTATTGCAAAGTTTAATACTCACTAACATAGTTTGATAATCGATAGGGGTCAGTCCACCTCAAACTCAACCAATAAGAAAAAATTATCGATAGAATTTTTTCTTATTAAATAATATGTCATTAATTTTTTAGTCTTTCTGGTAGTTCATACTATTTTTTCTTTTAACTTTTTGGCAGCCATTTTGTTTTGTAAGATGGGCTGTTTTCATAATTTTGTGTACATTTGCGAAAACCGAAATAATTTTTCATTTTTAGAGATATCAGGTTGAAATAAAAACATTGATTTGCATGCTATACACGAGTTTTGAGTTATACGAGTTTGAGACCAGGTCCTTATCTTTGTATGACCCATAGTTAAACTGACCATTTTTTTTACCTCAAAACGGGACATCGACCCGACTTCGACCTGAATTTTGGGCACAAGCAATAAAAGGCATAATTTAATAAATGCATTTATTTAACTACAAGGTAAAGTTACATCCACTAGAAGTATTGAAGATTTTGAACATTTTTAGTTTTCTTATTGAAAATTGAACATTTTTAGTTTTTCTTATATTTTTCAGATGCGCAAATTTGTTTTAATATTGCAGGTGACGATTTTAAATATGTGTAAAACTCTTGGCAAGATTTTCGAACATTAACCTTAATAATTAACAGCTTTAAGTACGGAAACCTGTAATTGAGTTTTCTCTTGTGTCCACAACTTGTTCATCAAAGAAAATACGCGTTCAACCGGCGCATTTGTACCAGGAAGACACAAAATATATTCAATTATAATCTGAAAGGTGGCATGGTTAAGTTTATTGCTGTGAAAATGTTTGAATAATTCCACCCAACGATTTTCTGTAGGAACGTTTTGTTCATTCCATTCGGCAACTTTCTGTGGTGTTACATAGTTAGAAATGAGCGAATATTCATCAAATACTTCTGTGTCTTTATTACAATCTATATGTCCGTTTTCAATCAAGATATCTAGCACTCTTTGAACATCTGACCATTGTGGTACTTTTGTTAAATTTGCCCAATAAAAATCGTCTTAACTCTTTCGTAAAATCGGTCCACTGCTCCAGATATTCTCGACTAGTTTTATAAAATTCTGTGGCCTTAGTTTTCACAAAGTTCTCGTCAGTATCTGTGTAGCCGCTTTCCTTCAATTTCACCAATAAACCACGGACTGCATGTGGAAGAAACTGACCTGTCTCTTTCTGAGACAAATTGTCTTTTAGTTTATTGATTTCACTTGCAGCTTCAATTCCCGAAATATTTTGACCTTCGATCTTTAACACAGCTTGATGAAAACTTGAAGACTGGGCGTGTATAAAATAAAGCCACAATTCTGAGCTAGGATTTTCAAAAAAGTTTTTCAAAATAGCAGGGCATTTTTCGATACTCAAGAAATAATTCTTCAGCGGCTGATACATTTTTAACACTCTTTCAATGGCTGGCATCAACGCAAGCCATCTGGTTTTGCTATAGCCTAGCAACTGCTTGTATTCTGTCTCAGATTGTTCACAGAATTCTTTAAGAGTTTCCACTCTAACTGTATAAATGTACAAAAATGAATATAACTTCACAATTATAACTTCAAAGTCTACAGGTAAACAATCAGCAGCTGATTTCATTGCGTTGTGTATTATATGAGCTCCGCATCCAACACCTATAATAGTTTTTTGGAGATGTGCTTCTATATACCTATTGTTGCTCCTCCAATTACTAAACATGAAATAGTAACGCCATTAGAAGTTATTAAACATGTAACGTTTCAAACCTTACCAGGTTTACAATAAGATGTCTATATACCTTTTGTTGCTCCTCCAATTACTAAACATGAAATAGTAACGCCATTAGAAGTTATTAAACATGTAACATTTCAAACCTTACCAGGTTTACAATAAGATGTCTATATACCTGGGTCATTTTCAAATTAGATGCAGATTTCCATTTATGTAGGTTGTAAAATTTAATTTATTAAAAAATAATAAGGGTTTATAAAAATGGCTTCCGCATACATTCATGAATACCGTGCAACTAAAGTTCTCCATGTTTTTTAAGAAAATTTCATTTTTTGTTCAATTTTCTAAATCATTGTATGAAAAAGTGTCACGAGTGTTACCAACAATAAAATATTTTAAAGTGATTAAAATTATTAAAATAAAAACAAAACTAGACCCTTAATAAGTATTGTGGACTTATTTAAACCAGTCATTATTTATTGATAGTACAAAAACATTTTTCTAAAAAATATAGCATTATTTTTGTCACGAGTGTTACCGACATGCACAAAATTTAGTTAAATTTTATATTCTCTCAAAAGTTCTGAAATTTTTAGTGTCAAAATTATTTTCTTTGTGTTAATCAAGCATTTTACTTCAATAGTACATATAAAGTTATTTAAAAATATACATATTTTCTTTGTATTTTAACATTTTGATTGAAGTAACACTCGTGACGATGAGTAACACTCGTGACAATAAGTAACACTCATGACATTAGGTATAGCACTCCTGAGTAAAGACTCAGAAAAACAACCATTTAGTATTATTTAACTAAATCTTTTATTAAATTACATTAAATTGAATTAGGTACAGAGTATGTGGAGCAATTATTTTAATATTTCTCAGACATTGGATGGTTTTTCAACCTATCGTAAATAGTTCTCTAAGCTACACGGAAACTCGTACGCAAAGCGTTCTGATCCTTTTTTTTACGATTTGCGGCTGGGGTAGAACTGCATCCACTTGAGCAAAGTCATTCAAAGATACATCCTTTTCATTAATAATATAACAGTTCCCTGTCCCCAGCTTAACCAAAAATGTGACCATGTAGTCACAGTCTTCTTCATTTGTATATACTCTGGATACTACACCAGCATATTTTTGCTTTGATTTTTTCCTTGCACCTCCTGTAAAAATAATTAAAAATTAACAACTAAAATAGGACTTAGTAAATCTGTTAAGTAAAAATTGATAACGTCTCATAAAGTAGGCAAAGGTTGTATACAAAACCACCTATGGTGGAATATTATTCTCATATAGGTATTCTCATTTATGTCCACTGGAGACAAAAATTCATATTTCAATCTATCTCCAGTGCGAAGAACTTTAGGGGATTCTAGTTTTTTAGCAATATCTTTGTTACTTATGAGGCTAATGTCTTCTTCATCCGGTTTAAATAATGTTTTTGAGTTTTCAATGGACTTCAGGCACATAATTGTGGACTCATTGTCTTCATAGGTTTCCTGGACAATAGCAGCATATGGGTCATTCTTCTGGAAGGGGGTACATTTTCAATATGAAAATTTTCTAAAATTAAAAATAACAAATGAAACAATGAACAGGATTTTCAGTAGATCTTTACTTACCTAACACAGAAATAATAGTTGTCAAGATCATAGAATATTATTTTGGCAATAAAAAAAATTTAAAGTTTTTGTTAGTCCACGGATGTGACATATATATCCATGGACGTGAGAATTAAGTCTAAAGTTGGTTGGATAAGATTTCTGTACCAAGAAAGTAATGAAAAATCTAGGACAAGGCACACATTGTTTTTAATATTGTATACAAAATACAATATGCCTACTTAACATACAATACAATGCAAATTCAGACATAAAAGGATGAAAGATGTAACACGAGTAGTTTCAGAGGATCGTAAAAAATAAAGCAACAAAAAACACTAATATCTACTCTAGGTTGTTAAACTCTAAGCAATCCTTAAATATACATTGATCTCTGTTGTTTAAGAGAGGTTGTTTTAGTTTTGTAACAATGTCCAGTGCATCAACAACAAACACACTGTCATCTTCATTGGGAAACACAAATTTGTCCCGACCCGATCTTTTTAAATATTTTATGTTGAACTCATTGCAACCAGCATCTGACAATATCAGTGCAATGTAATGTTTAATTGTTTTTTTTTCCAGCAGTTTTGACAATAACAAAGTCTTTTGTTTGAAACTTTTGGAAATTCTCTTTTGGGAACATTTTATTTGTAGTATCAAGGCTTTCACTTTTCGAGTCTGAATACACGTCTTCGTATGAAAGTCTTGTTTTGATTCCAACTGTTGGATCTGAAGTTCATGTTGAGGAAATTCTGTAAATACATAGAAAGAAATAACAATTTTTTATGTTCAACAACATTAAAAATAAATTTAATGTATTATTAGTCAGTAACTGAGCTAGATGCTTACGTGCAGAGTACAATGTGTGTGTGAGATTATTTTGGAGTGTGAGCTTTGTGATGAAAATATGTTTTACCTGAGATATATAGCAATTAATATTTATAACATTCGAAAGGATACAATCTTGAAGATCATTGGTGGAATCTTTTGGAATTTCTATCTTTCCAATTCCGTAATGTGGGCAGTTTTCTCCAGCTGCACACTTAATACAACTTAATCTTCTTGCATGTACTTCTTTTTTTATTTTCTTACTCCAGCTGACTTCATGGATTTTTAGTGTATGTTTTACCTGAGATATATAGCAATTAATATTTATAACATTCAAAAGGATACAATCTTGAAGATCATTGGTGGAATCTTTTGGAATTTCTATCTTTCCAATTCCGTAATGTGGGCAGTTTTCTCCAGCTGCACACTTAATACAACTTAATCTTCTTGCATGTACTTCTTTTTTTATTTTCTTACTCCAGCTGACTTCATGGATTTTTAGTGTTCCCTTGAATGTTCTAAGTTTCTTTGGAACATAATCATCATATTTAGTGAAAATTTCACTATCAATTTTATAGATAGTGATTCCTTTGCATTTCTCTTTCAGTTCTTTGACCAAAGTGTCAATATCTGCTAAGTCTTTTCCTTGCGAAACTAGGCTGTCAGCGGTTTGTTTTACACATCCACCTATGCCATCTGGTGCTCCTTTACCATGCTTCTTTTCCGTGTAGTGCCAGCAAATAGTCTCTGGTTGAAGTTCCTGCTGGAAAAATGTTGCAGCAAGGTAAAATATGTTCTTATTGCGATATTGTTGCGAAGTACCATCACTGAGGAAGTGCACATTTTTAAGAGGCATTAATTGAACATTTGTTTTAATATCATCTATTACTGGTTTCAAATGTGCACATATTGCAACATAATCATGGCGTCTGTCTTCTGAGAGAGTGCAAAATGATTTGCATTTTGTTGATTTTTCAGTTTCAGAGTGATAATACACTAGTTGTATGCAATGACACCTGGTTTCTGGACCCACCAAAGTGAAGTGACTGTACTTCTTGAGAATACTTAAATTGTAATTCTCAGAGAAATCACAGTGAATAAGAATGTCATTTGCAGACAAGTTTTCTTTAATGTCAGTGGTTACGGAATATTGGTGTTTTATATTGCAAACATGTTGCATAAATTTACCAATCATTGATGATTTAAACTTGCATAAAAGCTCATTTTTTGAATATGTTATTTCTTCCTTGGTAGTCTTTTGGCACAACTTCATTTTGCCTTTGACTTTGATTTCAACTTTCTTCATCTTCCACTGATAACATGTTACATCTTCATCCTCATATTCATTAACTGCAATATCATTATTGGCACACTCTGTGCACACTCTTTCAAGACGTGTCTCTTTAAGCTTACCTTCACATGTAAGTTTCTTCAATAATTCTGTTGGATTTTTCTCATCTATAATCTTCAGCATGTTTAATTTATCCAAAACCAGAGAGAAATTGGCATGTTCCATGCAAAGACATGTATCCCTTGCCTTATAATCTGGCTTTACAACCCAAAATGGACGGAGTTTACAAAAGGTAGCATATGAAGTGTTTCTGTAGCATGGAAATGCATTAATAAACTCTTTGTAAAGGTTTTTTAAGGTGTCATTTAACAAGCGTTTCTGTTTCTTTTGTTTATACCTTGTAATAGTTTCCTTTTTTCCAGCAGTTAATCTGCTGCTACTATCTCTTTCAAAGAAATCTTTCACAGCTCTTTTAACTTTCTCATTTTCAATCAACCTAGTTCGATCACCAGACTTATGAAAGTTCATAATTTTACGGGAAGTGAGAGAATCCAAACTATTCATTAGCCTGTATTTTTTTACAATTTTTCCAGTTATAACTTTGACAAATTCCCTTTTCTTTTTTAGACCTTTCTCTGTACAGTAGTTTAAATTTATTTGTTTTTTTAACACCTCATTAAAAGTAAGCTGTTTCCTGACTTCCTGGGAACATTTCTGGCCTGTTAACATGTTTTTTGACTAATTTACGGGGTGTATCCTCTTTTGTAGCCTGCAGCCTGTAGTATTTTTGCTTGTATTTTGTAGCATTTTTTTCTCAATTTTATATTCTCATCCTTTAGATTCTGTAACTGTTTTTTAAGAATCTGCCTATTTCTTCGCCGTCTCTTTTCACCACTGTCACTTCTAGAACTAGAAGGTCTACTTGGACCAGGAAGCTCAAGAGCTTCTTCTGGATCTGGACTGGCAGGAAGCAAGTTTATTTGTGGACTAGGAGGTGGTGGTGTTACGTTTTGAAGAGTTTTAGCTATATTCTTTTTATTTTCATGACTTCTTGGTCCTTTCCTTCCATCCTTTTCTGATTGCTCTCTTTTCTCTTTCAGACATATCAGAAATATTTTTCCTAGTTTTCCTTTTACGTTCTTTGTCTTTCTGCTTCTGTTCTTCATATTTCTCCGGATCATTCTTTAATTTTTCCCTAGTCCTCCTCATGCTTAATTTTTTTGCTTCTCGTATTTTGTCTATTTTCTTCATTTTACTATGTGTAAAACCTGAAAGTAAAAAAACCTTTAGTTTTCAACAATTTTTTTATGTTTAACTTGGTGTTTGAATTTGCTGTGTTAGTCCTGCATGTAGGCCTAGGCCTACTTTGAAATAAAATCATAAATTTTATATAGCATAATGAGAAAACTATACTCATATTTCACATTGTGGCCACACTTTTGCTCAGTGATCACAACTGAGTTGAGCCACAACAAAAGAATAACAATGTTTAAAGGTTACACTAAACAATGTGTTACCGTACTGTAATTGTGCAATTATGGCCCATCAATATGTAAAAAGGTTACCTTGTAATAAACTTTGTACCTAGTTTATTAAATTGTGCTCACACAGTTTGTTTTAAGTAAATCTGGAACTTATGGATACAATTGGATATTGTGATTTTGATTTTTAAGCAATGTTCCTATATTGCAAATAAGGAACCCTATAAACTCACTAGGAATTATTACTTTCAGAAAAAATATTATAAACTTCCAGTTATATAGCAACAAAACAAAACAAGCAATGTGAGACACATCCGTTACCTAACCGTCACATCCGTGGACATTGCATGGCAACGGACGTGACATCCACGGACGTGACAAATTCATTGGAAACATTCTATTAGTTGATGCTATTTTGAGGTTATGAAGTTGTTGCTTGTAAAAGTAAAAACTAGAGAGATTAACTTACTCTAATATAATATAAAATTATTGTTATTGTTGAGACTTACCTAGATTTCTAGAACACAGATGTGACCAGATGATCTCGACAAAAGCACAACTTGCAACTTTAAGAACTGTTAGCACAGCAGTAAAACACAAACATTTAAATCAAAGTAGCTCTCAATACAAAATGGTTGCCACAGAATGAGAACAATTGTCAAGCTAGTCTTGTGGTGCCTCCTGGAGGATTTTATTTGAAATACCAACTAGTTCCACGGACGTGACAGAAAATTCAGTGACAGGCATTTCTTCTATTATAGCATTATCTATAATGATATTATTTACAGATTTTTTATGCCTAGGCCTACTTAAATAAATTGTGTTAAGAAATAATACGTTGTAGGTTATTAAATGATGACCATTTTGCATTAACAGCCTAAATAAGAACCAAAAGTCAGGTCAGTTACATTCCATGGACGTGACATTTATTTTTCAGTTTTGTTAACATATTCATGAACCCAGAGTAAAATATATTAATCTTGCTACAATTTTTCATGAAATATTTATTTCATTACAAAAAGTTGCAGTGACAGCAAATTGTACCTTTTCGGGAGAATGACCCATATCTGTAGTCAGTTTGACTTTTCTTATTGTAGTTGCGAAAATTTCACCAACATGAAGTCAGCTGCTTTAACAATAATGTTATTGGATTCATTCTCCTGTGCAGATTTAGCGCTTGAAGGAGGTAATGGATCAATGCACATTTCAGTATCTTCTTCTGATGTAGTAGGCCTACTTAAAATTAATTCATCATCACTTCCGCTACTTTTCCACTCTTCACTTTCTTCGCTGTCTGATGATTCTATAGCTTTTTTCTTTTGTCTTTTTGGTTTAATTTTAGATTCTGTAGTAGATTTCTTAACTGTTTCCCTGAGGGTTTTTTGAACAGTTTCTTTTTAAGGGTAGGCTTATCTTTTGGTTCCTTTTTAATTTTTATGGCAGTTTTCACTTTCTTTCCTTCTTTGGCTTTTTGTATTACTTCTAAGAAACATTCTGTTTTAATAACTTGAGCTGATGGGGTTACTTGTTTTCTTGGTTTTACTACACTGGTAGATTTTCCAGTTTTATCCAGCAACAGTTCTTCAAATGAGCGATTTGGGGTAGACGGTCCAGATTTTGAGGTATGTTGTACTTCGGGCTGACTAGAAGTAGATGGCTGAGGTTCTATGTTACTGTCAGAGTTCGCTAGTTCGGTTGGTACATTGGTTTGCTGATTATTGTCAGTGGTGTTTGTATTAGATCCTTGATTCACATTTGTTTCATCTGATTGCTTTGTCCTCGTGTATCTGTCAAGCTTCAGCACATCCAGTCTCTCTTTAGGATATTTCTCTCTATTAATAGGATAGATTCCAGTGCTTTCAAAGCCTTTCTTGATGTTTTCTGCTGATAATGCTTCATTCCAGATGGCACAAAGTGTGTCCACAAACTCTGGTTTTGTCATTTTTTTCTGGTTCATTCTTTGCCACTCAATCAGCTTCTGATTCCAGGCACTTTTTAGAGCCCGAAACACACACTTATCAAGGGGTTGTAGAAGATCCGTTGTGTGGGATGGTAGTTTAATGATTGTTACTTTCTCTTTTATGGCTCTTTCGATTGTCTGGGGTTCCAAGTGGCTAGTGTGGCCATCGAAAATTAGTGATAGTGGCCTTTCCTTAACTTTTGTGCAGAAATGTTCAAAATAGTCATTAAAAATGTCTGAGTTGATGTATCCTTTTTTAGATACTGCATATAGAGTCCCTGGCAAGTCGTTTTCCCCCCTCCATGTTGTCCACAACTTTTCACCTTTATATATAACCATGGGAGGCAACATAGCACCAGCTGCTGAACAACAAGCCATAACTGAAATGTTCTTCCCTGACCCCATTATTGTACAATGTACTTTCTGTTTTTCCAACGCCACGCCTTTTACTCCTTTTGGGTCCAATACAAAGCCAGTCTCATCTAAATTCCAAATGTTTGCACGCTTGTCTTTAATTTTTAATTCATTTATGTTTGATTCAACTAAGTCATAAAATCCATAGATGAGAAAAGGATCGGATGTGTTTTTACGCCTAGCTTGTTCTAAGGCTTCTAAATTCTTCAACTTTAAACCATTTCTTTTACAGAAGTCACGGAACCAGTCACTTCCTGGTTTATGGTGTTTGAATGGGGTTTTGATGTCATTAGATTCAACAAAATCTTTCACTACTTCTAAGACATCTTTTCTTGAAAGTGCAAATCCCCACTTTGACAGGATACTTATGTACTTCACGAGTTGTTTTTCCTGATCAGGGGTAAGAGCAGTTTTTCTTCCTCTTTTTTTTACACTTCTGTCTAACACAAGCCTAGCAAGCACACTTTTACTAATATTGTACTTTGAGGCAACTACCCTAATACTAAGTTTGTCTACTGTCACTTCTGTTATAGCCTTATCTAAAACTTCCCTAGCATATTTGGGTTCTTTTTTTTTATAATTTCGCACCATTTTTCCGCACCAATTTCAACTCAAATCACTTTAATAAAACAGTACTCTTGATTTACAACTCTTCAACAACATAATCTGAAACAAAAGAAATAATAATATAAAAAAATGAAAAATTAACCCGTACCAGAATTTCCCCCTGCTTGTCCCGAAATTGCCCCAAACCCTGTCCCAGAATTACCCCGTCGGTTTAGTAGATTATAACCCTTTTCATAGTACAAGTAAAATTTGTATCTACATGTCAATCTGTCACTAAAGATATTGCCTATCTTCCCATATAAATATTGCATGGATTTAAACATAACTAATTTGTCAGCAGGTAAAGTTTTCGGGTAGAAAAACGCACATTTTTCATTGGTAATTTTTAGACACCAAATACACTAGATATTGTTCAAATCATAGTGGTTTCTTATTAATTACATGTTAAACTATATCTAGTGTATAACAGCATTAATATAAATTAAAAAATAATAGGGTAAAACTGCCTGTGTCCCTCTTTTGCCCCACTTTTTTGCTGTCCCTGAATTACCCCACCTCACCCTACGAACTATATACAAACACATCATACAAAAATGTGCGTCATTTGTTACTTTTTTAGTCATTATTTAATCTTAGTTAATAATAATTGCTTTGTTACATACCCAATAGCTCCACAACAATAAATGTCCCTTTGATAATGTTTTTTTTCTGTTGGAGCCTCCAACATTTCCGGATCTAAATCCTCAGACTCTCTTTGAATAAGACTCGCCAAATCCTCCATTGTCATATCATCATCATCTGTATCCTTAAGGCTAACTTCTGCTTCAGACTCTGATGAGGAATATATTTCCTGGTAACGACTCTTCTTTTGCCGCTTCAAAGATTTTCCAGGCCCATTAGAGCTGAATGAGACGGATTCTGTTGGGAAATGGCAGTTGCACGTAAGCCCCATTTCCAAATGGGGCTTACATGCAACTGCCATTTCCCAGTCATTTTCTTCACAAAAGCATGATATGGGTCTGTAAATAATTTGATTCTTTCGACTTGTAATTACTTGATGAATGTCCCTGGTTCCACGTATTGTCTTTAGGGGCGCACTAGGTAAATGTTTGGAAGACTGTTCTATGTCATCATCTGTTACGTAAAAAAGTGTTATTTTGCTTTCTTCTTGGATCAGTTTAAAGAAGGTTGTAGCGTCAGTAATGTCACAGCCATGAGCAACATAATGGTTGGCCAATCGTTTCAGAGCTCCGCCAACACCGTCTGGGGCCCCTTTTCCATGGGATGATTCAAAAAAATGCCAGGTAGCATTTTTAAATCCCATTTCGTATATTTGAGTTGAAAACAAGTAGAAGTTTTTTTTTCTGCTTGTACTGGCTGGAAGGACCATCAGAAAAAAAGTGCACAGTACTGACATCTGGGTACTCTGTTTTCAAGTATTGGTTTGAGATGAGCCCAAATAGCTGCTGGCCCATGTTCTCTATTGGGAGATACCGTAGCAAATGGCAGGGGTTTTTCTTGTGAGGTATACATAATACCGGTGTGCAGAGAAACCTGATTTCTACTGCCACCAAAATGAAAACTTTGGACTTCTGCTGCAAGTTTGCATGCAAAGTTTTAAGAAAAATCTGCGTGTATAATAGCCTCGTTACTCTGTAAATTGGTTTTAACATCTGCATAAGCCTTATTCTGCATTTTTATATTAAACACGTGTTTTTTCAGGAGTGTAACCTCTCTTTCCTTTTTATGCTTTTTTATTTTTTTTATTTATATTTAAATTTCTATCTCCTTATTTATTTTTTTTTGAAAGAGAAGCCACAAGTTAATTAGGACTAGGCCGGAGCCTAGAGAAGCCAAAATTGTGCTGGGTCCAGTATGACGGGACTTGCAATGAAACTTGGCTGTAATATAACAATAACGTTTTTTATTTGTATGCTATCATTTGGTACATGTAGACAAACTCTATCACTAGTTATCCCCCCCATGAATCATAAATATATCACAAATAAATAATGCCCCTGCTTTAACAGTATAAAAGACAACATCTGTACATCGTAACGAGTGTATATACATCTATACATGTGTATCGAATAATGTTCAGTAAATATATATATATATATAGAGAATTCTCCCCCATTTTATGACTAGCTTAACATGGACGAAACATAACAACACATACAGAAACATAAGGCACATATACTCACAATTATACATCAATATTCTACACCCCAATGCCCCTGGAATGCACCCGCCTTACAGGCAGTGTTACTACCATGCCCAGAAACCAGCAGTGATAAATGCTTGCCCATTAGCAACCCGTTTATATAAAATTACATAAAAGCCAAAACCCCAGAAAGGATGATAATTGCTCATAACGCATAAGCAAGACCGGACCGCCCATATGTATGGAATTCCACAGATCAATGACCCATCATGAGCATATGAACTTTAAGTTCCTTCCACAGCATTAAATAAAAATTTACGGAAACTACATCACCTGATTCTAAACAGTTGTTATACAATTCGAAAAGGTTATATTTGCTTCACAAATCCAGAAGGATTCAATAAATCAGCGTATACTTTACCAGTAGGAAAATTAATCAGTCGAGGCTTTACAAATTTCAAAAAAATTAAACAATATATGTTTTGCAAAAAATTAATAAGTATATGTACTATAGTTTAAATAAAAAAAATTAATCAGCAGATACTACAAGTGAAAATGTTAATCAATATGTGTTTTGCAAGTAAAAGAAAAACAATCAGTATGGCCCTTTGTAAGGTACAAAATCAATTAGTATATGCCCAGAAAAAATGTGCAAATCCTTTTCTATTAACCCCGAATGGCAATATAAATATATATAAAATGAAATTACAATAAGACGGTTGTGCCCTAGCAGCTGTGGGAGCGCGCCAGCATGTGGTTGACAAAGTTTGACAGGAATCTAACCTGCCTCAGGCTGTACCAACATGTGGCAGAAAAAAAACAATGTCCCTTTTTATACCCCAGAAAACGGCCAAAAGAAAACAAGGAAAACCCCAGCCCTTAAATGTTAAACCCAAGGTGAATTTAATATTTACTCCAAATTTTGTAAAGAGTAATATGATAACTATATGCAAACTGTAAAATGTCTAAGTGTACAAATATCTCTGGCACGCTCCCCCAGTGCAGCACACAATTACAAGCAGTGCACTTAGTGTTAGGTAATTCAGTTATTAAAGTGTTCTTGAAATTAACTCATAATGTTCAGAATGATGATCAGCTGCTCCCCTTTATAGCAGACAGTCTGGACACGTGGTCACATGGATTCAAAAGATCTTTACAGTAAAACAGGTGCACTGCCGGCCCGGCCCCAAAAGCAAAATAAAAGAGTGCATATCACCTTAATAGTGCTGACCAAGTACTACATCTTGATCTGGTCACCGACTCCCTTTCCGGACAGGATCTAGTCTAATGGTCCATGGCTGATGCAGATGGAAGGCAATCAGCGAGGCCAAATCTCCGTCTTAATCAAGAACCCTGTTAATTCATATAAATTAGAAAAATGTTCACAAAAAATGTACACCCAAGTTCAGGTAATAACCTCAGAACGGGCCTTCAATCAACTCTCAATAAATGCACAAAGTTTCAGTAATAAAGTCTTTGCAACCTGCTTAAAGAGTAGAAAAGTCAGCCATGGAATAATTAAATTTTAATAATAAAAAGACTTTATTAAAAGTGGCGTAATGTAAAAGTCATCAGCACAATGTCTACATGCCTCAACAGAAATTAATAGGTTAAGCCGCCACGTGGTGACCAATAATCACTATTTGTCCAAAAAAAATCAATTTCAAAGCACTCACAGTATTAATAATGTTTTAACATTAATAATGTTTCCTCTATGGAAGTTCTCACAAGTAAATTCTCTACAGTAAAGTTAATTAAAGAGCACCCCGACAGTCTGATGCATGAATGGGCATAGTTCACTACCTAACTACGCACTAACTTTTAGCCATTAACTTTCAACTTTCTACACCTTTATCATGACAATGCCAATTACCGTAATAATCTCTAATTACTTCTCATACTATTATAGTAATAATGAAAGGAACATGGGCTATATACTGAACATTAAGTAATCTTAATGAACAATAAGTTTTCTTTTAATATAAAAACTGTCGGATCGCACTCACATAATTCGTATTTTTATACGGTTGCATACACCTAGTTATTAATTATCTATTTAATTTGAATTACTTTTGAACCATACAATAATGCAATCTCTTACCGGGGATCTCGTACGTTTCAGCCTGCCATGAGTGTTGAAGAAAACTACGCAGTAACTATTCGGAGAGCGGAGTCGATGTATTTCATAGCTGGGCGGTGAACTGAACTGCAGTCACCGACTGAGCAAGCTGACCCCTTTCTACGAGTTGCGCGCGCAACCGTACCCTCTCACGTACACTTACATAGCGTGCAAGGGTCATTCTGAATAACCGGCGATATTTTACAATTAAATCTTCTAGAATTTTCAACGGCCGGAAAATACCGGCACAGGAGTTTCATTTCATCATGGAACTCTTGTTAGTTCGCCGAGTGTACCGTTAACTGTCACTTTGGAAGTGATTTGTACAGGGACTGAAATCTGTTCCCCACCTCTTTTTTTTGCCTGGTTTCTTTAGTTGTGAGCCACTTTTCCCACTTAACCTCGTCATTTTTATTAAATTCTTTCATAGGAACAGTCAATGACTTGCAATCGTTGCATAGGTTGTACATGCACTTATAGTTACTTTCGTCACATACAATGTGTGTATACAGCTTGTGAGGATCTTTCTCTTCGATTAAGTTGAACTGCCGAAGCTTTGTGGATTTCAGTTCAATGTTGGTGTGTTGTTTACATAAGCATGTATTTCTTGTGACTTCAGTTGGTTTCAACACATAAAATGGTCTGTATTGGGTGAATGTCGTATAAGATATACCATTTCTATGCAATCGGTTGAATTTCGTGTATAGAGTTTTCATGTCTGAAAGAAGATAGCGTTTTTGCTTTTTAATTTTTTTTCTAGTTACTGTTTCTTTTGTGCTAGCAGTAGTTCGGCTCACATCTTCGCTTAAGAAAAAGCTTTCAATCAAGAACCGTTTCTTGTTTTCTTTACGCTGTCTCTGCTGTAGAAGTCTTTGGGAACATGGGAGACCCAATGTTCTACTGATTGCAGTTTGAAAACGGTAGCGTTGTATTGGCTTAGAAGACAGAGCAGAGCTTATGTGCCGTTTAGTCATTTTAGATTTTGAACACATGTAATTTTTTTTAATGGACGATGTCATTGTGTTGTGAAAAGTCAAAGCTCGAGCAAGCAACATTTGAATTCATCAGAAACTTTCTTCTCTGAATACTTGAGTTACTTAGGTCATCATGTAGGTCGTTCAACATTTTTCTTGTTTTCGACTTTGGTGTCAGATCATTTTCAAGCTTCAAGTTCAATTTTGTTTTTGTTTGTTTATACTGTCTTTGTAACCGTTTTTTGTATTTTTCAGTTTTTTTCTGTTCATTCCTAATCTTCTTTTCTAAATTTTTTACTTGTTCAATTAATTTTTTATTGTCCCTTACACACTTGGATCTGTATCGTAGTGTAACTTTACGTCCTCTTTTATTGTTACCGGAAACTAATGGTGACGGTTCTGGTGTAGAAAGGGGGCGTTAGTACTTGCTTGGCTTCTTCTTCAACTAATTTCTTCTTTTTTCTGCATGCATTTTACCTCTGCCTCCGTTTCTTTTTTTCCCTTCTATGCTCCCTGTCAGACAGTTCATTTACTGTACTTTCTTCCTTTTTGCATTCGTGTAATATAGTACATATGTATACTTTCATAATCGTAACTGAAAATCAGGTATACAAAACCTGGAATCAGGAATATTTAAGACCCAAATTATACCTACTGCGACACTAGGGACTTAAGTTATAACGGATTTAAATTATACCTATATATACCTATACCAAGATTATTTATATAAGACAAATGATCTAGGTATATTCATTTAACGACTTAATAGACCACAGTAACAAAATATTTTCCTGTTTTTTTTTTAAGAAACAAAATAATATAAATTCTAACAGTTGAAGTTACAAAAAACTGACAAAAATACAGCATTAAAATAGTTCTATACATACCTTGCTTTGTGTTTTTCACGATACTCCTCTTCTCGACTGGGATCAAGCTTTCTTTTCTGTCGGTAGCGCCGCTGCTTTTCAGCTGCTGTTAACTTCTTTCCTTGCTCAATTTGCTTTCCCTTAAAATAATTGGCAACTATTAGGAGTGCTAAGTAAATAAAACAATGATAAATGTAGACTCATTGATAAAAACTAACAAACACCTAGCTGCTTACTTGTGCAGTTTAAATATATGAATATAAATATTATACAGTAATTTGGCTTTATTCTATTTTTGCAGCGTTAAAAGCAAAATGCAAATATAAGCTAATGTAATTATTGTTAATTTTTGTTAATGTCAATGAAAGTACAATTATAAATTGTACTTGCAAAAGAATGTCATGAGTGTTACTTTTGAGTCACAAGTGTTACTTTGAAAAGGTAACACTCGTGACAAAAATAAATGATTTCACTCATAACTCAATATGGCTCAAAGCTAGAGGTTTGAAGTTATGTCTAGTGGAAGAGGGCACCGAATACTTGCTAGCTAATATAATAAAAGTTAAATAAGTTCACATTTATAATATAAGGGAAGGGTCATTCCGTATCAAATCAACGCGCTAAAATTAAAAATTTTACCTGACCATCTCAGAATTTGATGAAATTTGGTATGTAGGTAGTCCTCATGGAGATTAATAAAAATACAAATTTTTTTTCAAATATCTCAAACGGTTTAGAAATTACGGCTATGTAAAGTTTTCAAAAAACGGCCAAAAACGCACGTCCGACATATTTTGAAATCACCACAGCTGCTCTCCTAATTGAGCTAGAGAGATGGGAGTGGTGTTATTTTACTCAGTTTTTCATGCAGTTTTCATTGATATACAGCACAACATACCTTTTCATAAAAAGTTTTTTTGTAAACACAAAATCAAAATTTTAAAAATTTAATTTTCTCAAAAAGTGCATTTTTGAAAATTTTTTAAAAATTCCTATAAATAGTTTAAACCTTTGGTAAGTGATTCTCGAAATTTCAAAGTGGGAGGCTAATGGGTTCATAGTTAAATAATAATTTAAAAAAAGAGCGTTTTATAAAACTGATGCGTAATTTTAATACTATGTACCTTTACATAATGTATTACAATGGTAATTATTACCATAATTCTGTGCCAAGGGGGGCGGTCTTTAAGACAAATTATGTCCACAATTTAGTCATTTTAGTCTTATTATTTACTCAGTAAGTTTTTCAAAATTAAATGAGAAATAGTTTTTATAATTTACTTTATGCATTTTGTGTCAGGATGCAAAGGATAAAGTCACTAAAATAACAATCAGCAGTGGTCTGTTGTAGAGTATTCATCATGTTGTGACATGAAAGGTGACTCATAGTAGGTAGGCCTACTGTTTGAGTGTTTCAAATAGAGTTAAGAAGTTAATGATACTTACCTGTCTCCCAGAAAAATGGGGTATTAGAAAATTAATGCTGGAATTTAATGCACCAGATTATATGGTGAGACAGGCAAAAAAAGTGTTAAAAGAAAAGGGTATTTTAGAAAGCCCTAATCCAAAGCCTGGAAAGGCCCTTTCAAAAGCTATTGTTGATACTGTTAAGTCATTTTATGAAAATGATGAAATCAGCAGAATAATGCCCGGTATTAAGGACTGTATGACTGTAGTTGACTCGAATGGAATTAAAACAAAAATGTCAAAACGACTAATTTTGTGTAATCTTAAGGAGGCTTACTCATTGTTTAAGGAAAAATTCTCAGATATTACAATAGGTTTTTCAAAATTTGCTGAACTTCGACCAAAGCATTGCATATTGGCAGGCCAAAGTGGCACACATGCAGTTTGTGTATGCACAATTCACCAGAACGTAAAGTTAATGATAGAAAATACGAAATTAGGAGCTTTGACAAATAGACAACTAAATACATATAAACACTGTTTGGCAAAAATGCTGTGTAATCCACCAAACATTAATTGCCATATGAGTGAATGTAGAGAATGCCCTGGTGTTGCCCCAATTCGCAAAATCATTGAAGAGGCTTTTGAAGAAAATCTTATAGAAAATGTCACCTATCGTCAGTGGGTGTCTGTTGATCGTTGCAACCTTGAAACTTTACAGAAATCTAATGAAGATTTTATAAATGTTTTTTGTGACAAACTGACTCTCTTAATCAAACATGATTTTATTGCAAAGCAGCAGTCTTCATTCATTAATGACAAAAAAGAAAATTTAAAAGAGTCAGAGTTTGTAGTAAACTTAGATTTCTCTGAAAACTATAACATTGTCGTTCAGGACGAAGCTCAAAGTTATCACTGGGCAAGCGAACATGTGACAATACACCCTTTTGTGATTTATTACAGAGAAGATGATAAAATTAAACACTCAAGTTTTGTTGTAATTTCACCTTGTTTAGAGCATAACACTGTTTCTGTGTATACATTCCAAAAAAAACTTGTCGAGTTCATGACAACAAAGTTTCAAACAGTGCCAAAAAAGATTTTTTATTACTCAGATGGGTGTGCTGCACAATATAAAAATAAGAAAAATTTTATCAATTTATGTTATCACAAGCAAGACTTTGGTGTAGAGGCTGAATGGCATTTTTCCGCAACTGCACATGGGAAAGGACCATGTGATGGGGTTGGGGGCTCAGTCAAGAGACTTGCTGCAAGAGCAAGCCTGCAACGTCCATATGAGAACCAAATTTTAACACCTATCCAACTTTATGAATGGGCAGTTGAAAATTTATCTGGAATTAATTTCACCTTCTCCACACAAGATGAGTATGTTCAGTCCGAAACATTTCTGAATGACCGTTTCAGCCAAGCAGTAACTATTAAGGGAACTCAACAGTATCATGCTTATATACCTGTTCATTCAAGCGTATCAAAGATTTGTGTAAAAATATTCTCTGAAGATACAACAGAAGGAACAGTGATCATCCAAAAATCCTCAGAAAAACTACAAATGTCAGAAGTAAGCGGTTATATAACGGCCGCATATGACCAAAAGTGGTGGCTGGCATATGTGTTGGAGAAGAATGAAGAAGAGGATGAACTAAAAGTGACATTTCTACATCCTGCTGGCCCTTCATCATCATTTTCATATCCAAGGAAGCCGGACGTATTGTGGATATCACTGACAGACGTGCTTAGCAAAGTTGATCCTACAACTCCTACTGGAAGGATTTATGTAATAACACCTGAAGAAGCCACAACAACTTCACAAGCTCTATCATCAAGTTCTACATAAAATTTTGCTAAAGATGTAAGTGTTAACAATGTAATGTAAAGTGTATAAATAATTTAATATAGTAATGAAATATGTTTTAATATCTAGGCCTACTATCAGTTTTATAAAACGCTCTTTTTTTAAATTATTATTTAACTATGAACCCATTAGCCTCCCACTTTGAAATTTCGAGAATCACTTACCAAAGGTCTAAACTATTTGTAGGAATTTTTAAAAAATTTTCAAAAATGCACTTTTTGAGAAAATTAAATTTAAAATTTTGATTTTGTGTTTACAAAAAAACTTTTTATGAAAAGGTATGTTGTGCTGTATATCAATGAAAACTGCATGAAAAACTGAGTAAAATAACACCACTCCCATCTCTCTAGCTCAATTAGGAGAGCAGCTGTGGTGATTTCAAAATATGTCAGACGTGCGTTTTTGGCCGTTTTTTGAAAACTTTACATAGCCGTAATTTCTAAACCGTTTGTGATATTTGAAAAAAAATTTGTATTTTTATTAATCTCCATGAGGACTACCTACATACCAAATTTCATCAAATTCTGAGATGGTCAGGTTTATACCCTGCGTTGATTTGATGTGGAATGGCTCGGAAAGGTAACACTCATGACATTGAATTAAAATACTTACCATGATTAATTTCAATCTTGAACTATATTTTCTTCACTTGATCAACAAAGAAAACTTTCAAAGTCCACTGAAGTATGATCCAAGATGGCTAGTTTTCACCAACCTAACAGAGCTGAATTTCCCTTTTTTCCCTCCTAAAACTAAGTAACACTCGTGAAGTAACACTTGTGACAAAAACTCGGAACAACTGAAAAAATTTGTATAAAATGAAAAATTTGGTTTTTTATGTAAAAGTAACTGCGGAATACACCTTTTATTGGTTCAGTTTATTTAATAATACAATAAAGTAATTTTTATCCCTATTATTTAAAATGAATATGTTCATTTAAATATATCGAAACCAAGGCAGGGACAGGCAGAAATATGTTTCGACAGAAACAAACAGTTTTTACAAAAAATTAAAAATTGCTGAATAATTACAAATTTTTGCAAGTTATTTGTTAGATTTCATATTTTAAAATACATTAACAAAAACTATGATATTTCATACCAAATAATTTCAAAAAAATGTCAAAATCATAGGACTGCAATTTTGCATCAAATTTGAAAATGACCCATCTTTTGTTGCTCCTCCAATTACTAAACATGAAATAGTAACGCCATTAGAAGTTATTAAACATGTAACGTTTCAAACCGTACCAGGTTTACAATAAGATGTCTATATACCTTTTGTTGCTCCTCCGATTCCATCACACGCATTCTTACCATCTGATGAAGCGAAGTTTCATGCTGCCTCAAAATCAGTCTAAGGAATGGATCATTCCATTTCAAATTTAATTACACAAAAACACATTTTATCACACCTCACATCAGGTACTGTACTTTCACATAGTTAAACAACTATACACAATTGTTTTATAATAAATATAGTCACAATTTTATGGTCATTTAAAGTATATTTAAAAAAATTAAGTTTTTATAGGTTACATCTGAATGTAATTTGTAGATTTATGGTAGTGGGGCACATTTGAAATTTTGCACTCATGCTAATACACTTAATATCTTTCTAAATAAGTATATTTACCTTAATGTGCAGTCAAATCATGTATCTAAATAACATGGTTACCACAAATTTTTACAAAATATTTTATATACTTAGGAAAATTATTAATTGTGTTACCACCAAATTACCACTCAAGCAAGGATAATTTGGAGGTATGTGTTAAAATCCTGTCTCAACTAATGTAAAGTGTCTGAAGTGGGGTAATAAACTGGTGCTGAAATAACAACCAGTACTACATATTGCACGCACTTTTATATTTTAAAAAATGTATAAAACCAAAACAAATTAAATAAAATGAAAATTGATAATTCGTAGTCCTTTTTTTTTCTTTTAAGTAGGCCTATTCCAAAAGGGCTTTAACTAGAGAATTCAAATCACTGTGGATTTAACTATAATTATTAGATTAAGAAATTGCAAAATTGTTTTACTTGTTTGTATTCTTTCTTATCTAAGGTCAAACTTTGAGAAAAATTGCTTATTTCATACTTAGAAAATGGGGTAAGTACTTATAACAAAGTATGGGGGTCAATATTTTTGAAACGTCAATTTTAAGATACATTTAAAAAAATATATATTTTGGTTTAAAACTGATGGGATTTTTATATGCATTTATCATTATGGGCCAGTGTAACTCCATTATGTTAATAGTTTAACATACATGTACCTATTTAAGAAAATATTGCCAAATCTTTTGACTGCAGTGAACGGAGGTGACAGGAAGTGCATGGAGGTGACACCAGTTGCTTTTGTTAGTGCAGGTTGTTGTGGAAATTAAGTTAATAACTCTAAATGAGGTTAACTGAATTAGCCTAATAAAGCTTCAAAGTTATTTATCATTTATTTGTAGAAAAACATTATTAAAATAATAAAAAAAAGGCTGCCTTGGTGTCTCAGTTGGTAAAGGTTACAGTCTTGATCAGCTGATCATACAACTCTTGAGGTTCCGGCAGGCCTGGGCTGCGGCTCAGCAGGATAATATCACAAATCAAAGTTAAATTACCCAAATGTTCCAAAATATCTTCAGAAAACCACAGGAGTTGCTAATGACCTAAGTAGTTAATGCAACTTTAAAAAAAAAAAATTAAAAATTAGAAGTTTAACTTGAAAGTTGCAGAAAATAGAAATGAGTACAGTACATTTTGCTTTATTTCATTAATATTGTAACGAGAAAATAGGGTATGTCCTTCTTCCTTTAAAGCCCCTCGTTGGGTTCGTCAATATGTAACAATTAATTGAGGTCGTACCTGTTAAAATGTGTCACACTTGTTTATTTTGTGTATTAGTGTGAACGTAGTGTGTTTGCCTCACACCGGTCGTTACATAAATTGACGTCACTACTGGAGTCCGTAGCGTTGTCAATATTACCAGTACAACCTACCTGTTAATTCATAGGGGTTGCGAATCCCGGGTGGCGCCAAATTGTTTCTATTAAAAGAATTAAAATAGTTAAATTCTAAGATGATACGTGTTATTAGCATGGACAGCTGGAGCGTTCGAATGGTTCCCGCCGCTATACAGGTTGCCGTCTCGACCACTCGTGATGAGCGCTAGTTGGTTGTTGAATAAAACTTGCTAACACACATATACTCTACAACGTCCTATGAAATAAAAAGATAGTAATACTCGGTACTGTGATTTTAATACAAATTTGGTCATTAATTAATATGACAAATGAATTATAAATAATTTGATAACAGATTACTCTGGCTTACAGCATGAAACACAAATATCTCAGAGTTGGCAAAATTGATTTTAAAACACTTTCCGTTGCCGATATGGCGTCAGTTACATACAATATATTACTATGTTTAAAATCTGGGGTTCTTTGGATTATGAAATAAGACATAAACAAACGTTGGTTACATTAAAAAAGTACACTACCATACCTTATACGTACTTAAAAAGTATAATGTGTTTTTATAAATTGTTCGGTAGTGTCGTATTTCTGTTACAAAATGGTACTCTTAAGCGAGGTTATATTTTGATTAATAAAATGTTTTTATGTAAGTAAATTATGCATTAACACCTTTGAAAGAAAATAATATTTGTTCAATAGTGAGAAATTTTATCATTTGGAAAATATTTAAGGTAATTTGGTTTTTTGGGATTAAGGAATTTATTCGATACTTATCAGTTCAGATAGCGTTGATGTGTAGTCGTCGGGGTAGTGGATATTCTTCAAATTTGGGCTGGTTTTAAGCTTCGAACATCTTTTTCAATCTTGTCTTGGTTTTTTTCTAATTAATTTATTTAATTTGGTTCCTGGGCATCGTTAATTCTTGGTAGGTCGACATCTATTCGTCTTTGGTCATCTTGGTTCACTTTCGAAACTTTTTGTAACTATTTAAATTAAAATTTCAATCATTCCAATTTTGCGTGCCGCTTACCCACGCGTCGTTTTTTCGAGTCTCATATTTAACGGAAAATTAGCCTTCAACTGCTCGTTACCATGGTAACAGCAATCCTGGGATTGGTTAATTACTCTTTCAAAGACATTGTTAAGAGATTTGAATTTTTATTCAAATTTATTAAGTATTTTCCTAATGGTTTTATTCCTTTACAGTTCCTTTGGGGTAATAAATGATATCACTATTATCTTTCTTTCCTTTCAAAGTTTACAATGATACCTCATAAGGTCATATTCTGTTATACATTAACTTTAGTCTAAATATTTGACATTTGATAAGTTACATATCTTTTTTAAATTAAACTTTTATAATAACATTTCTGTTTTAAAATGATTGACCTATAATTACTGGCCATTTACTGGTCTTATATTAGTAAGGTTTTTTGCGAAATTGCTATAGTTTACATTTGAGTGTCTCTGACAGTTAGATGTTTCCATAGCCAAGATTAGCCATGATGGTTTTTTGGTGTATTACTTCCATATTCCTTAAGGAATGGAAGTATGGTGATGGCAAAAAAAATCGTGTTCGAGATTATTGCAGATTCTTATTCTACTACACTCAAAACATGAAAAAAAGTCGTTTTCCGAAAAGTGTCTGTGTGTCTGTCTGTCTGTCTGTCTGTCTGTCTGTGTGTCTGTGTGTCTGTCTGTCTGTGTGTCTGTCTGTCTGTAGATTTTTTTTCTATGGCAAACGATAACTGCCGCAAATTCAAACAGAATCAAATAATTTTTTGCATACAGCCCGGTTTTGCAGAGTTCTCGCGACCTATTGTTTTTGGTGAAGATCGGTTGAGGGAAAGGGGTAGTTTACCTGCAACGGTTTTTTTTTAGCAAGGGTAATTTTGTTTGTTTGGCAAACGATAACAGCCGCAAATTCAAACAGAATCAAATAATGTTTCGCATACAGCCCTGAATTGTAGAGTTCTCAAGACCTATTGTTTTTGGTGAAGATCGGTTAAGGGAAAGGGGTAGTTTACCTGTAACGTTTTATGTTTTAACAAGGGTATTTCCTATGGCAAACGATAACAGCCGCAAATTCAAACAGAATGAAAAGATTATTTGCATACAGCCCTAAATTGTAGAGTTCTCAATACCTTTTGTTTTTGGTGAAGATCGGTTAAGGGAAAGGGGTAGTTTACCTACAACGTTTTTTTAACAAGGGTATTTTCTATGGCAAACGATAACAGCCGCAAATTAAAACAGAATCAAATAATTTTCTGCATACAGCCCTGATTTGTAGAGTACTCAAGACCTATTGTTTTTGGTGAAGATCGGTTGAGGGGAAGGGGTAGTTTACCAGCAACGTTTTTTATCATGCGTATTTTCTATGGCAAACGACAACTGCCGCAAATTCAAACAGAATCAAATAATTTTTTGCATACAGCCCTGGTTTGTAGAGTACTCGCGACCTATTGTTTTTGGTGAAGATCGGTTGAGGGGAAGGGGTAGTTTACCTGCTACGGTTTTTTTTATCAAGGGAAATTTTTTTTTTTTGGCAAACGATAGCCGCAAATTCAAACAGAATCAAATAATGTTTCGCATACAGCCCTGAATTGTAGATTTCTCAAGACCTATTGTTTTTGGTGAAGATCGGTTAAGGGAAAGGGGTAGTTTACCTGCAACGTTTTTTTAACAAGGGTATTTTCTATGGCAAACGATAACAGCCGCAAATTCAAACAGAATCAAATAATGTTTTGCATACAGTCCTGATTTGTAGAGTACTCAAGACCTATTGTTTTTGGTGAAGATCGGTTAAGGTGAAGGGGTAGTTTACCTGCAACGTTTTTTTATCAAGCGTATTTTCTATGGCAAACGATAACAGCCGCAAATTCAAACAGAATCAAATAATTTTTTGCATACGTCCCTGAATTGTAGAGGTCTCAATGACTTTCGATTTTGGTGAAGATCGGTTAAGGGGAAGGGGTAGTTTACCTGCAACCTTATACGTTTTAACAAGAGTAAAGTACTTGAAAATTTATTTAAACTTGTTGAAACAATGGTAATTGTTAAAAATAAAATAATTTTGTTGCCAGGCAATAAAATTATAATTTTTTCATTTTAATGTAATATAATATTTTTCATTTAATACAGCAATAAAAAGGCAGGTAAGACACAGCCTGGCTGTTTGGCTGAAAATGATTTTAAATATAAATCTTAGAATATGGAAGTCATGTATGGTTCTCCATACCGATATTTTCTTTTAAGTTACATTTTGAATTCAGCCTGATGGGCTTCACTTAGTTATCATATTTGTTTGTGTTTTAACTACTATTCAACATACATTTTCATTACACATATTTCAAAATATAATAATTAGGCTTATGGACTGTAGGTTCCCTTCAGCCATATCCCCTTTATAACATTGAACCAAACTATTCTTTACAAGTCACTAGTTATTGTTAGTTCTAAGATTAATTCCTTTCTTTTGTTACAACCTAGAGTGATAAACATCATCACTTCTTGTAAAATTATGATAAGTTAATTCCCCTTTCAACATGGGGTGTTTTATTCATTGTAGTCTTAATTTTAACAACAAAACTTTATTTCTATTCTACTATCTCCTCCATACCATGTTAACACATA
Organism: Magicicada septendecula; assembly: GCA_034769895.1. NCBI lineage: Eukaryota > Metazoa > Arthropoda > Insecta > Hemiptera > Cicadidae > Magicicada > Magicicada septendecula. The sequence continues at coordinate 49,982,113 of CM068374.1, read as the reverse complement.
TTGCTTTTGTCTGGGCTTTCTCCCTGAATAACATTACACGCTTCTTTTATATTTATTTGGAATACTATTTTTAATTATTTTTAGTTATATTAATGTGTACAAGGTCACTCCAATCATTGATTGTTCATCAATGTTTTATAAAGTGTTTTCTTACTTATCATTACATTTTTAATGCTAAACCCCAAATAATTATTTATTGATGAAACAAATATTATTGTTATAATTGAATTAACCTATGTACCCATTTTAAAGACAATACGATTGTAAAGTAATGTAATGTAGAAAAAGTACACTAACACAGTCAGAAAGGTTAGATTTAACAAAAAATAACTAACCTCATATTATTAATAATAAATATTATGCTAGAAAGAAATAGTGAGAAAAAAATAGGAGAAGGTATAGGGATTACCCATTAAATAACACTCAATACAAACAGTGAACCAAAGTGAAGTGCCATAGTGAAGTGTAAGTACCCTAAAAATAGTGAAAGTGTATTTATTGACCGTATTCTATCCTTGAGTATACTATTTTTCCCTTTTTTATGTGTGTTAGTCCCCCCTTGGGTTTAATCTGTCTCCTCTTCGTTCTTCCTCTCCTTCGTTATCTTCATCTTCAATAGTCTTCATCTTCAATAGTCTTCATCTTGGTTCGGTTCTCCTCTTCTTCTGGTTTGCTTTCTGTTTAATCGTAGGGATCTGTTCCCTTCTTTTGATTCTTCTTTAGTTCTGGGTTCATATCTTCCTTTGTTAGTTCATAATTGTTTGGTCTATATCACCTTTTTTCTTGAGTATGTTACGTGGTTCCCTTTTTTGTGTTTATTTTGTTGGATCAATCACTTGGGTTGGGTAATATCGTCGTTCGTCGTGTCAAAATATTTACATTTTATACATTTTTTAAACATTTTATTTTATATGAAGTATTTTTATATTAAGAATTATCTTTTTTATCACTGGTACGGGATTTGGCTTAATTGTATCGTAACAATATTTTAGACCATTAATTTAATAAAGAGTTGCCAACTGTTGAAACTTGAAACTAATTAGGCCTAGTATTGAAATTAAAAACTAATTTTGAAAATCAAAAATCATTTAGCCTACAGTTCTGAAGTCAGTTAAAATTATTTAACAAATATTTTGAAACAAGTAACTGTTCATTAAATTTATATTGTCCTCTGTTATTAAGAACAGGTTGTTGCAATTTAAAGACAATATCCTGCTTATCAACTGCAGCAATATCTTCTTTATTTGGGAACACAAATGATTTCTCTCCAGACCTCCGTAAAAATGAAACTGTACTCGTCCTCAGACTTTGATTGCACCAACCCTACATAGTGACATACACTTTTTGTTGTTGAAAATCTCACAACCACAAAACAGTTTTCTACTGTAGAATTATCTTCATTTTCACTGTCTCTGCTGTAGACTTCATGATAGTGTAGTTGGTGCTGTTCATTTTCACTGTCTGTGCTGTAGACTACATGATAGTGTAGTCGGTGCTGCCTTGAATTGGCAGGAGCTGTAAATAAGCTGTCAAGGACAAGTTTTTACATTATATCTTATATTACACATATTGGTGGTCATAGTATGTTGACTAATTAAAAAAGTTATTTAAGTTGCATTTTCTGCTGAGATAATAAGTTAACTTTTTAAATTTAGGTTTGTTAAAATACGAAATGCATTTTATGTCACCTGTGTTGAATCAAAAAATTATATTATTAATGTGTTCATTTAACCTATTAAAGAAGTACTTTAAGTTTCACTTAAAACTAAGCAAAAAAAGGATACAATGATTCTTTTCAAGATCAATAGTCCCAATGTGAAAGTGCTTGCATGATTCATCACTTTTGAAATCTAAACAGCTTAACCTTCGTGCTTGCAAAATATTTTTTTTGACTTGCTCCATGTCACCTGGTGAACCTGCATTGTTCCTTTGAATGTTTTCAACTGTTCTGGCAAAATACTGTCCAAGTAGTACATTTTTTTATCATCTATATCCAGAATCTCTATTCCTGAAGAATTTTGCTTTAAAATGGAAATAAAGCTCTCACAATTAGTTATATCCTTTGATTGAGATACCAGCATATCGGCAGTTCTCTTTAAATATCCGCCAACTCCATCGGGTGCTCCCTTGCCATGCCCACTTTCAGAGTAATGCCACTGAAGGTTACTTACATTTAATTGCTTGGTTAGGTTAGTTCCTACCAGATAAAACATTTTGTTTCTATATTGTGAAGAAGGCCCATCGCTTAAAAAATGGACACTTTTCAAATTTGGAATCTTCTCCTTAATCATTGAAATAACTGGATCTAGATGAACACAGATGGCAACAGTCATCACGAATATGCTGAGTAACAGTGCAGAATGATTTTGGTTTTACACCTTCTTTTTCTGACAGACGAGAGTACACAATAACTGTGTGCAAACTTAGTTGTTCTTTTGAACCACCAAAGTGGGCAGACTGAACTTCACGATTGTACTTCGATTCATAATTTTCTGAAAAGTCCATGTGGATGAAAACTGTATTTATTGGCAAGTCTTTCTTGATCTGAGAAATTATGTTATACTGGTGTTTGATATTGTTCACATGGTTCATGAATTTAAAATTCGATAACTGAAGAACATTCACTAGTTCTTTTTTGGTACATTTTATATTCTCCTGTTTTTGTTTTTTTAGATAACCTTTCTTTCCCTTTAATGATTATGATTTCATTTTTCGAACTCCACTTATCGTACTCGACATCATCATTTTCTTCCAAGGTTTCAAGTAAATAAGCAATAGTTTCACCTTTGCAGTTTTTACATTTCCTCTGTAGACAAGAACCAGAGCAATTTTCACAACACAAGCTTTTTACAACATCATTAGGCGTATTTTCTTGGATAATTTTAAGTTGCTTCAGTTTTGTTACAACATTTGTCATGTTTTCATGTTGTATATACAAACACGATTCACATTTTGATGGTGGAACAATCCAAAAAGGACGCATTTTCCAAAATGTTGAATAGCTCATTTTTACAAAATCATCTGATGATTTGAACTTGATAAATCAATTATGGATTGTATCAGTTAGGAATCGCTTTTGTTTTTTCTCTCTTTTTTCGTGTAATGCATTCCTTTTTCCCTGCGCATAGACGGCTATTTTCATCTTTTTCTAGAAATTCTATTACTGCTTGCGACATTTTTTTGGTTAAAGTTTTTAATCTTTTACATCTATTATAACTGTTACCAGTATTTATGATTCGCTGAGATGTTATGGACGCTAAATATTTCATGCACCTGTATTTCTTAATAATCTTACCAGTAATACTACTAATAAATCTTTGTTTATCTCTCAGTTGTTGTTTATTCTTATAATTATATTGCAACTGTCTTTTTAGGACTTCACCAAAAAGTAACTCTCGCCGCACCTCTTTTGCACTCGTGTTGCTATCGAGTAATTTCTTCAGATGTTTTCTGGGAGTGTCGTCTACATTTTCTTTAGACCTCTGCAATCTGTGACACCTAACTTTATATCTGTTGCATCTAGTTTCCATTTTCTTAACTTTCTCTTCCAGCAGCGCGATTTTGCTGTTTAGTTCTCGCCTGTGTTTTCTGGACATCTTTTTTCCGCTTTTTGGTGTGAACAGGATGGAATATCATTTGCAACATCAACAATCATCACAGGACTACCTGGCGAGGTGTCTTCAATAAGTGGTCTCTCAGCTTCTTCCCTAACCTTTTTGGCAAATCTGCTTTTCCTTGTCTTGTTTCACCATATTTTTCTCAAATTTCTTTGGGCACGCTCATTCAGTTCATCTATTTTTTTTATTTTTCCAGCTTCTACTCTCTCATGATATCTTTGTCGTTCCTTCCTTTTTGCTTCCTCATATGCTTCAGGATTATTTCGTATATTTTCTCTAATTTTTCTCGTTCTCTTTGTTTTTTCTCAAGCTTTTTGTTTTTCTGCGTCATTAGGTTTTTTCCTCTTTTGAGATTTGGTGTTAGTTTTTCTCATTTCTACCTGGGTAAGCGAAAAATATTTTGGCTACTATTACACAATTTAAATTATTAAATTAAGTACTTATTTTGTACAGTTCAAATTTAATAAAACATTAAAAAATGGTGTAAAAAAATAATGTTTACAATGGAAATAGAAAAACATAAGGAAGTATAAGAACAGGTTATTAATTGCATAAACTCATTAAATAAGAATACATGATCTAAAAAAACTGTTTGTGTAAGAAAAACTGTTCTTATAACAACATTAAAAATGGTGATTATTACTCTTAATGATAATTAATGTAATATGCAGTCGCCTTGGTCTAATGTTTTATGGAAGGAGAAAAGGCGTTAATTTTAAATCGACTAATAGCAAAATAAGGTTTTAAGTTGGGCATACAAAATCATAAACCATTGAGGATATTATTTATTACCTAATGTAAAAATTGGTTATGAAAAGAGTTTACATTTAACAAAATAAAGTTGAATAAAAGACAGAAATAAATTACATTCGTAACTGTCACCTTTGTGCATTCCATGTCACCTCTGTGCATGAGTCCAGTGCACGGAGGTGACCTCAGAGGATTAACACGGAGGTGACAAATCTCTTTTTGTTTGGTCAATACAACACTAATTTGAGGTTAATTGCTTGAAACTCTAAATATAAACTATTTGTTGTAAAACCTAACCAAATAAAAAATAATAATAACAAAAGCTGTATGTTTACCAAAATGTTGAATTGCACGGAGTATACAGGCTCTTCTTGTCACTTATGAAATACTTTCAACAAATCTTCAGAATAATTTACTTAGCATTAACCCACACAGTTTAACCTTATGCCACTTGATTACTAGTTCCCGCTCTTTACATCAGCTGTGCTGATTCCCCAGAATGCACTACAAGGTGGGATTTTAAATTTTACAAGGACTGCACGGAGGTGACAAAATTTTTTGTTACAGAATTTTCAAGGGTTTTTAACGCAAATAAATTTGTCACTTATTTCTTTATGTATATGTTCCCTCAAACCTGCATAGGTTTGTATTAAAATTATAATTACATTTTATAGATTTTTAACAAAATATGAGTAATGTAAACTAAGCCTGGTTACACTGCACGGATGTGACTTGTCACTCATATGTTACACACACAGTTCACAAATAAAAAGTCAAAAATCTCTATTATTAGTTAATATGATTAACAAATATTTAAGTTTACAATTTATTATTATATATTTATGGTTTAGGGTTTTAGCTGTCTGTAATAGTAAGGTTACATTAAAATAGACGTTTCAAAAATATTGACTCATGGGATCAAATTATAAGGAATTGCACATAAACCCATTTGTTGACATTCAGTGCACAACATCTTTGCTTTTTTGAAGGTTTGCTCACTAAGTCCAATGTGCCTGCAGCTTCCAATGTTCGTTAACATACAAAGTGTTGTCTTTTAAAATGAGTATTTTGTCATTGAGATTTTCCACTGGCATAGAAACCTGTTTGATATTGTGTGCTGCATGCTTTCATCTATTTGACATTGACAGTTTGTCGTAACATGTATTGCAGCAACCTCTATTTTCTGTCTCAATTAGAGATGAGACATCGAACAAAAAACATTGATTTTATAACAGCGTGGATGTTTTGTTTAAAAAATCGATCGATCGATAACATCGTTTAAAAAACATCGATGTTTTTATGACATCGTTGTTTGAGGAATATTGAGTTGTGTAACAATTTAATGGAGATTGAGGGGCTAAATAATAGAAACTCTTTTCATTTATTGGTTTTACCAACTATTTATTTTTGAGAAAATACATTTAGAATTAATTATTTATGGGTGGCCATCACAAACGGAGAGAATTTAGAGGAAGAAGGATGAAATAAATTTATAAATTGATATAAATACAAATTTTATTGATATAAATGCATAAAACCATACTGATTAAGAAAAAGTATAAAGCAAAGCTAAAATAAATTTATTTTATTTTTTGTGAATAATTTTGTTAACAAAGGCTTGAAAAAATTTCCATCAGGTCACGATTTTCAGCATTAATATTTTTACATATATACTTTTATTATGCAAACTTTCACAAAATACGGCACTCGATTTACAAAGTCACTATTAAAAATATCGATTTTTTTCTTTTCTTGTATTTTTTTACTTAAAAAAAGTCAGAATTCATTTTTCAAGTTTGTGCAACAACAAAACTCACAAAAATGTATCTTAATTAAAAAAAAAAAAAAAAAATTAATTCATCAATGATAAAAATATGTATATTTTACGAGCTAAATACAAAAAAGAACAAATTTAGTAAATAAGAACTTAAAAAATACGTAAATTGACCACGTGACCGAGTGGACACGGCTGTGACCGAATGGACGTTGCCGTGACCGATTGGGCATTGCCGCGACCGAATGGACGCAGCGTGAAGTAAGCATTAAACGACTGACATTAGTAGCTTTTGTTTTCCACATAAACACATTGTAAGCAAAATATCATGCAACAATAACTAATCCTATGAGAGAAAAATGAAGTCAGAGTAAATTAAGTCAGCACATAAAGAACTTGCGATTTCCAAAAAATACGTTAATTACAGCCAACAACCAGTCCTATTAATAACCAAATGTCTCAATTTCACTATACCTTAGCAAACTAAATGTAAAAATGAAAATAAATTTAACAGTTTCAACCTTCTAAAAAATACTGACTGGAGTTTCGAATTTACGAAATATGCGATCCCCTTTAACAACTATTGTGGGGTCAGGTAGCACATCCACTACTTCGGATAAATTTACAAAAGAAACATCGTTTTCATTGGCACAAAACAGGGCTTTATTATTACCGCAGTTTTTTAAAAACATTACCTCAAATTCATCATTGATTATTTTACTCTGACAAACAGTAACAAACTGATGTGATCCTGACTTTTTTTGTTCACTTTTTAAATTAATTAAAAGATATGTTCCCAATTTAATGTTGTCTCGGGATCGTCATCATCTTCCTTTGAAGACGCATATATGACATCGTAAACAGAATTTCTTGGAGCTTGTTTACAGCCGGAGCATGATGGTTCCTCAGACTGAAATTGATTGTTAACTGTACTTACATTGTGAGATGACACATCATTGATGGGGCTGGTATCCATCATTATAACGTCCGAAGTCAAATCTGGGGTGCCTTGAGTTTCATAATTTTGGAAAATCGACCAAATGGTATAGTGATTACAATAAAGTGTATTCCTACATCTGAAACAAGATAGGCTCCTAGAGTACATTATTTCCGGCGTCCACGTAATTTGATGAGTTTTCGTAATGTTACGAATTTCTGGTATTTCAGATTTAGCTACTTCATTTTTTACCCGAACCACTTCAGCATCAGTGACTTCAAGTACATGAATCTTACTGCCCTTGAATAGATCAGCGAAGTCCGAAGCACAAGTTACATCCGCGCCATGACTTACTCTTTCATCTGCTAGTCTTTTTATCGTGCCTCCAATACCATCCATAGGCCCCTTCCCGTGGCCAGCCTCCGTGTAGTTCCAAGTCATGAAATTTAAATTGCTAAAGTATCTTGGTACTGTGATGTTCATTAAGTGGATATTAATCCTATTTCTATATTGACTCGAAGGGCCATCAGAATAGAAATGAACTACTTCTGTCTTAGGATATTCTGTTGCAGTCTGTTTCAGTATGGGACCCATGTGCACCCTCACTGCCTGTGCCTGATGATCCTGATTATTTGAAACGGTGCAGAATGATTGTGCTTCAATTTTTTTTGTTATACCTAACAAAATACTCCTGTATGTAGGGTTATTTGCCGCTTGGACGCACCAAAATGAGCCGATTGTATTTCTTCAGAATATTTAGCGATATAATTTTCTGAGAAATCTATTCTGAAGAGCAATTCCCCTTCAGTCAAGTTTTCTTTAAGTGCTTTAAGTTGGGATGCTTGATGAATTTGATAAAATACGTGTTTGAAATTCAGGCAACATTTTCTTAAAAGTTTCAATTAAGGTTGAAACCAGTTTATATTCTTTAGCCTTTATAATTTTTTGTATCATCTTCTTTTTCCCTTTAATCAGCTTTTCTTCTTTTACTCTCTTCCACTGATAAGATTTTATCATAAAATTGTTTTTGTAAGTAAATTCGAAATCTTTCAACTTACAATCAGCGCTCTGGTTCAACATACATAATTCGTTTCTTACCGAACATGTAATGATTTCTAGGACTTCTTTAGAATTTTTTTCCTTTATAATATTCATATTTTTTGCCGAGACCATCAGTTCCATGTTCGCATGCTTGATACAAGCACACGTATCCCTGTCTGACTTTTTCGGTGCCGTAACCCAAAATGGACGCGCTTTAGAAAAGGTCGAGTATGATATTTTAATTTTATGTTCTTGTATAAATCTTGTGTATAAATTTGATTTTGAGTCCAAAAGTATCCTTCGTTGTTTTTTTTCTTTGTTTTTTACAACAAAATCTTTCTTTCCAGGGCACATCTTGCTGACAGAATCATCCTCATAAAAATTAATAAGTGTGCTTCTTAATTTGTCAGTAATGCATGTCTTTTTCTTTCGCGAGTAGATAAAAGTGTCGGTGTTAGTCAGATTTTTGTTTAACGAGTAAGGCACAAATCTAGTAAAATATTGTTGAACGCGGTACTTTTTTAACATTTTGTTTCCAACAGCTTTACAGATGAGTTCCTGCGTCCCTTATCTGACTCTTCAGTTGTCTTTCCAGAACGTATCCCAAAAACAGTTGTTTTTTTTTTGGGGGGGCAAACGTTCTCTTTACCAATTAAATTTGAAACACTTTTTTTGGGAGATGGTGAGCTTTGATCTTTCATTTTATTCGTCTTTCTTTGCAGTCTCTTTTTGTATTTTTCAAGTTTTCTTTTTAAATGTTTTATTTGGTTTTCTTGTTCTGCAATTTTTCTATAAGCCTTGGCCTTCTCCCTTCTGATTTTCTTTCTTCTCCTTTTTTCTGATGCGACTCTTGAACTGCCCAATCTTCTTCCGAATGGGAGGGTGTATGGGCAACAATTTGTTCTTGTGATTTACGTTTTTCTATCCTCTTTTGTTTGTATTCCCTCCAAACCTTTTTAATTCTCCAGTGCTCTCGTGGCGTCATATCACTCACAGTTTTTACTTTGTTTTCTTGGTTAAGCCTAGCATAGCGTTCTCTATCCTTAGCCCTCTTCTGTTCTAATTGTTCTTCACTTAATTTTTCCCGACGCCGCCGTTGTCGTTCTCTGGCCAAGTTTCGTTGGTGCTCAAGCTTTTGGGAATCTGACAAGTTTTTTTTTTCGTTGTTGCCATAGTTCAAGAAATTTCCAAAGTGCCAAGTGGTTCTGCAATATATAAAAAAAAATTGCACAACCCATGTAATTAAGTAAAATTTGCAACGCAAATCAGTTTGGTAAACATCATATAAATGGTTCAGAAATCAAAGTTTTGATATTTGGATTGAATTGAGATTTACCGGTTTTTAATAAAATTAGTTTCTATATTAAGTAAATTTTAAAACAAAAACTCTGGTGTTTATTGTCGATCTATAATTTTAAGCAATTAACCGAAAACAATCGATTGCTCTAAACGTAATATTAATTGATGGAAATGTATGTAATATAACTCATTACATACCTTAAACTAATAAAAAATGACAATTAATGATTATTTAGTTATTATCACTCATTAAGTAGTGCAGTATTTGGATAAGTAATTAATATACTCTAAGTTTCCTACCTCAGTTCCAGATATTTTATGAGAATTTCTTCAATAAACACAGACAATTTTGACTAAATCACACACTCTGCACAAAAGTGAACACAATACCGGCAAACGGCGGGAAAGTGGTAGGCGCGGGAATATTTCGCGCGAGTTTTGAAATTCCAATTACTCGACTTCGGCTGCTTCAGGGACAAGTTTAATTGCAATAAAATAAATTGTATATAATTAAAATACAAAAAAATGTCATTCTGGCCACAACCACTAAACATATAAATACTCAAAACTGACAACCTGAAATATTTTTGGTGAAATATTTTGTAAATAGGAGCAATGGAATCCATAGTTTGCTGTCGGGGACAGTGACCGAATGGAAAAAAATGGGATGAAATTTTACTTTTTAACTGCCATTAATACTAAAAAAAAATTAAAAAAAGGTTTTGTTTAATAAACAAAAGCATACTGATTCAGTAATTATACAATTTAGTCCATAAATAATGTTATATTATTTGTTTTTCTTTAGGGACTTAAATTCTCTCTCTTTGTGATGGCCACCCTTATATTCATCAAATAATCAAATACTGAAAAATACAATTTTAGAAAATTATAGAAATATAGGGCCTACATATTTTTTATAAAGGAGAATTAAAATTATCTTGTTTAGCCTGGGGTAAAATGATGGAAAATATTTAATAAATCAAGAAAACAATGTTTTTGTATTTTGTTGGCTCTCCATTGTTTTTAATAAGCTTTGTTATATTCTTTCTTTATGTACTTTATTCTTTACATTATTTTGTAAGCTGTCCATCTGATGATTTAATATTGAAGAGATATCAGTTTGTACAGTTCTTTAAAATAAATAATAAATGTCAGAAATTTCTTTTGCTACTCCTGTACAATTTTTTCACTTCTTGAGGAATATTATTCCAGGATTTGACTTTTTAGTGCAACACTAGATTTGTAGTGATCAAATTTCAAAGCAAAATCAATGGCATAGAGTAATTTTTTCTGACAAGAAAAAATCTGATTTAGATAGGGCTGTTGATTTGGAAAAAGAGGAAAGTGTTGTTAAGACCTCAAAGGGAAGGTGCTGAGTGATGGTTTGACACAGAAAAAAATATAAACTAATTCCTCACATCTAAAATTAACTCTGGAGAGTAAAAAAAAAATCAGAAGAAAAGTATAGGATGCTGTTACATTTTATATTTAATCGTATCTGTTACCCTTACCGTTTAGGATTGGTTAAACGCCACACGTTGGTTGCATCAATTGTAACGTTTTATATAATTATTTTGTGTAATTGTGTCTTCCTTTATTTGTTAAGAATTTAATAGTTATTAATTATTAACCTTGAGTTAAGTTTGTTATAAGAATAGTCGACTGGATTAATTCTAGTTGGATAAAAGGTGAATGGTTTATTAACATCGAATCAAATTTCATAATCGCCAAGCGTATCTAGGCCTAGCCGTTGCCCTCGAATAGTATCGGTGTGATTTTATAATTTACCTAACACCTCTTGTTAGAAACGGTGTTTATATTTCCTATGTTTTATTCAACTTTATTACTATGGTGGGGAATGAATTAAAAATACTTTCAGTTATCCCTTTTTTATATGATATGATCTTGCTATAGCGTTGAGTTTTGCTTTCGAGGTTACCCGACTTACCATAATTTCCTTGTAGTTACCTTTTATTTAATTTGTCGTAATTATTCAAATCTTCCTCCAATGTAATTAGAATTTTTTTTTAACACTTTGAGGACCATGGTGTTGAAACTCTACTCGTTTATAGCAAATAAAATCTTATTGAATTTATACACTTTGTTATTCTTTTTCTTACCTTCGGGTTTTAATCCAGGGTTGTACAGACGAAAACAGTTGCAGAGGGGTTATCTAGGTTTAAGTGCGAAATAATAGTAACACAGTTTATGCTGTCTAAAACAATTTACTTCTTATTTTACGCAAAATGCTTATTTTTACTCACTTGGCTGACAATAAAATTTCTTATTTTTCTTTTTTGGTAAATCAAAACATTCTTCGAATTAACAACATATAAAAAAAAAAATTAATCAATGAACAAATCTTACTTAACTATAACAGAATAATTCACAAGCTTAATGAACCAGTACTTTTATAATTCCATTTTTTACCCCATTTATAGAGCTCTTTAGATTTTTATTTTGCAATATTAAATTATTTGTTTAAGGTGCTTAATATATTTAACTGATAGGTTATTCTTGGTACTTAACCAAATCCGGAGAAGTTCTAGTTGATTTCACCACTCCCACGTGTTAATTACCATTTCCCCAAGCACTCCGCATTCCGGTGTTTCACTCGTTAATAAGTTTTTCACACTCAGTATTCTGTGGCTGTACAAACAGTATTTGGTTGTTTAATACTATTGTTGGTTACATTTTTTTTTATAACATTTTTGTCGGCCGACGTAACTCGCTCGCACACTGATTGTTTTTTGATTAGTTGACTGCGTGGTCAGTGAAATACGAGTTGACTGCGGTATATTGTTCACACTTTGCTAGATAGGCCGATTTTAATGTATTCGGCCCATCTTACACGCCCGAGGCCACCACTGGCTTGCTAACGCTCTGCTGTTAGTCAACGACTACTTGTGACCAGAGCCGGATTTACGTTTTGGCCGCTTGCGGGCTATCCAGTTTTTGCCGCTTGCGGGCTATCCAGTTTTTGCCGCCCCTTTCTTGAGCCTGAGCTGGCCCAAAAATTCTCCCCACCCCTCCCCCAAGCCCTTCCTAACACACATTCCTATCTTTTTACGTACCCGATCTGTTTTTTATAGTCTTCTTCTCTACATACATGTTCTACTACAACTTGTCAACTTTAACAATGTTTACTTAAATATAAGTAATGTTTATAATAAAACGATACAGCTATTTTTGAAAAAGTTTTATTTTAATAACTTTCGTGTACATAAATGAAAAATATACAAGACAAAGGTATATGGTAGCGATAGGGTTAATAACACATTAGCATTTCTTTCTACTTGATTTACTTTGAGCAAAAGAGTCTCTGTTTTCATACATATCAAATTCAGATCTAACGCTTGATACATATCCACAAAGGGAGTTGTAAACATTTGTAATGGTATGTATGTTAACATTAGTGCCCTGAAGAGTTTTGCTTGCGATGTTGAACCTATCCAACACGTCACCCCACAACACTGAAAGAAAGGCAGTTTCTAACAGACTCAGTTTTTCTAGATATCCAGAAGCTTCATTTCTTGTTACAGCCTTTTCAGTTTCGTCATTGGCAATGACCTTGAGAGCCTCGCATACTTCTTTCCAATCTTTGTTAAGGCTTTTGCAGGCGTCGTCGCATGCAGACCAATGAGTGTTTGATAAGCTCTTTAAACTGAGATTTTCTTTTCTGTTTAGCTCCTTCTGGAGAACTTCCCATCGTTTGGTCGAACTGGAAAAAAACACGTACAAACCTTGCAGAAGTTCAAAATAATGTGTGCTCTCTTGGCAACACTCAGCTGCGTGCTTCCCGACCAAGTTAAGTGAATGAGCAGAACATGGTGTATATATAGCCTCAGGGCAGACTTCATGAATTCGAGCCTGCAGACCGCTGTATGCCCCAGATATGTTGGATGCATTATCATACGATTGACCTCTGCAGTTCTGAATGTCTATGTTATACTTCGATAGCACATCCAAGACAGCTTCAAAAAGCGCTGCTGATCCATGACCAACGTTGGAGATGAAGCAAAGAAACCTTTCAACTGGAGTTCCACTTTGTTGAACATATCTAATGATGATAGCTAACTCGTCAACATGAGAAATGTCGGGACTAGAATCAACAACAACTGAGTAATACTTTGTAGTCTTGACTTCTTGGACTATTATATTTGTCACCTTATCTGCCATAAGTTGGACAAACTGTTGATATGTAGTTGAAGAAAGATATGAAGTATAGCCTTGTCCAGGATTTCCGTATCTGGCAATGTGCTCAGCTAAGAATGGGTCAAACTTGGCGACCAGTTCAAGGCACATGATAAAATTTCCGCTGTTGCTGTTAGTTGGACCAAAATGTTCAGTGTCTCCTCTTAAAGGCAATCCAGCAGATGTTAATGATTGGGTCAGTGCAACAACTCTCTTTAAGACATTTCGCCAATACAGTTTTTCATCTTCTACTTGGCTAAAAAGCTGTAAAGAAACGTTTCCACTTCCAGAGGAGCGTGCTGTAGTCTTCATCGCCAACATACAAGATTTATGTTCTGAAGAGTTTTCATGTTTTTTTAGACTGTCTCCATGCTTCCAGTCATCAAATCCTTCTTTTGCTAGTATTGTTGTGCCCCCAAATAGTTGACAAGGAAAACAAAAGAGCTTTCCTGTACTTTCTGAGTATATGAAGTATGACCTTTTTATTTCTTGTCCATTACCTAGTTTAGTTTTGAAAAAGGCTGGAGAAAGGTAACGGTATTGTTCTCCAATAAGCCGTTTTGAGGCCTCAAAATTAAGATTATTGATATCCTGTTCAACGCCATGCTTACAAACATAGTCACGTGTTACATTGTTGACTTTCCACAAAGCTGGGTCTTTAATAACTTCCACGTTAACTAAAGGAGTATTAACGAAGTTTGTTACATCAAATTCGTTTGAGGACTGACTAATCTCTTTCAGCTCGTCTGTGTCCAGATTGGGGCTTATTTCGATAACCTCTTCTACCTGGCAGTCCGAATTATTTTTTTTGAAAAATTATGCAATATATAAAATTTGATGCAACTCGTGTTCTAACAATTGAATTTTCATGAACAAAGTGCCATTTTACAGGTAAGGATATCCTCTAAAAAGTTAGGTAGAATTATAATTGTAGCTTAATATTTGGATTTTACATAGACAAAAGTTATTTTTAAAAAAGCTTTACGTTAAAAAAAAATTTTTTTTTCTCAGTTTCTAATAATGTGACATACATAATGCTACCTAAATATTTAGGTCAAATACCCAAGAGTGAATGGTAAAAATTTGAACCCTGTAACATTATTAGTTTTTGAGTAATATCAATTTGAATATTAAAAAATATGAAAAAACTGATTTGCGGAAATAACGCGTTCAAAGTTACCTTGTTGAATTTACAAGGTATTGAGATATATAGACCAATAAATAATATTTATTTAACATTAGTTTATTTTGGCTAACATAACAATGCTTAACATAATAAGCATTTAGGCCTAGGCCTGCTAAATTGAAAAAACAATATACCGCTTATTTATTATTACTTATATTCTTTTGTTTGATGTTTTGTCTTTTTATGGATGGTCTACCCATACTTACAACACTTAATATAATACTTAAACACGATAATGGAATATTCACTCACTGTTTACAAGCAGGAGGACAACACTGCTGAGAACATCAGCTGACTGTTTTTGTATTATAGTTGCAGTGATGACTTGGTTAGTGGCTAATAATCAGTATGTACATAAATATACATGTAGTTCAGTATAATAACATACTTAGAGCAGAGTTGAGTAGTGTATACCCTAATATTGTGTTAATTACTGAACAAATTACTCGCCAACCGCCAATTTCGCATTTTGGTACCGTTCTAAAAAACTATAAAAATATGACACTTACTACCTTCAGAAACATGTTTCATCACACTCCCTGTTTTCTAACATTCCATAGATTTAAAAAAATAATTTAAAAAAAAAAATTGAAAATTTTGAATTTTTTGGTGACTTTAGTGCCATATCCCCTTAAGTTTGGCGTCAGACACTACAGCACACTAGAATTAAAGTAAAATATGTTCAAAAGTAAAAGGTTAGTGCTGCTATTGTGAATAAATTGTGATTTTCGTGATCCAAAACTATAGTGAAACAATTCGAAAAATAGTACACAGTGATATCAGTGAAGCCGTTATCGGATATAAACGACTGTGTAAGCAAGATAGGTTAAATGTCATTTGTCACTGTCTACACAGTTAATATGGCGATCATTCACCTTTGCATGCGTGCTTATGGGAGTATTTATTGTATTTTTTTTTCTCCGTAAATAGGTTCGACCGCCATTTAAAATTATTTTTCCCGTGTTTATATAGACATGAAACCACCCAAATTATATAATCCTGTATCATGTAGGCCTAGTTTTCATTTATAGCTGTATAAAGTACAGGTCAATTTCATTATTTTTCCTGTTCTGAAGTGTGAGATGATATTTATTGCTTACAAAAGTTCTGTTTTCCATTATTAATAGAGAAGAAGAAGGATTTCAGAAAAAAAATATCTGAACACTAATGATTATTGCAAACATAAAAAAAGTTTTTATTTTACTTCCATATTCCTTAAGGAAATGGAAGTATGGTGATGGCAAAAAAAAATCGTGTTCGAGATTATTGCAGATTCTGATTGTACTACACTCAAAACATGAAAAAAAGTCGTTTTCCGAAAAGTGTGTGAGTGTGTCTGTCTGTGTGTAGATTTTTTTTTCTATGGCAAACGATAACTGCCGCAAATTCAAACAGAATCAAATAATTTTTTGCATACGTCCCTGAATTGTAGAGATCTCAAGGACTTTCGATTTTGGTGAAGATCGGTTAAGGGGAAGGGGTAGTTTACCTGCAACCTTTTACGTTTTAACAACAGTAAAGTACTTGAAAATTCATTTAAACTTTTTGAAACAATGGTAATTGTTAGAAATAAAATAATTTTGTTGCCAGGCAATAAAATTATAATTTTTTCATTTTAATGTAAATTATGTATGAGTTAATATCTTTATATATATAATTCTTCTGTACGTGTGTATGTCACTGAACTCCTCCATGTATAAAATAATATATCGTTCGTGGCAGGTAAGCATATCTCAGTTATGTAATGTTTATGTTTCCATTTTATTATTATGCCTACAGCAATAAAAAGGCAGGTAACACACACACACACGCACACGCACTTCACGTTATTTCTGGCCTCACTCATGTTTATTTTCTTATATTTGCACGCTTTTTAAATGGAAAGTGTCGAAACCCACACCAACATAACGCGTGCAAGCTGAAAAAATGGACGTCAATTTGCTTCCTGTGGATCGCTGGGCAATGTAACTGCACGTGTTTACAGAGGAACGATTCATAGGGAATGAACACTTTTCGTCTTTAGGGAATGAACCCTCTGCAAGATGCTGAGGGTCCATGAGTGACTTCGGAGCGCTCCTTCTTTTTCGCGTGTTTGTTCTGTGAAACATACACTGTAGATTCGCAGCTTTACTCTAAGCAACGCTCAATAGGAAATGTTGAAAATTTGTGTCCACAGTGTACCCTCATTCACACTAAACCTGCTCTGATGTTTTAATTACGGACATCATAATATTAAAACTTTGGAAACTTGAGCACTACTTAATGGAGATCAATCATTAACTTATACAAGCCATTAATTTTATGCATATATTTTATATATATGTGTACAACGTTATCGGCAACAAAGAAGTAGTTTTTGTTTTAAATTCCTTCCCGGGATATTTGGCCGTAGTCCAATGTTTTCTACAAAACCAGACGTTTCGGCAATGCCATCGACTTCCATCATCAGTGAAAATCGAGTGCGATAACGTGAGGTGGTATATGTTAGTGACCACAGTACTGTGGTTAAGGCTGAAGCAGTAAGTAGAAAGAAGTAGTTTCTATGGTAATATTTCATTTCGAAAATGATTTTAAATATAAATCTTAGAATATGGAAGTCATGTATGGTTCTCCATACCGATATTTATATTTGTGAATTACCGTTTTGGTAATACAAAAAACAAGTTTACTACAATTCAATTTTATGTGCGAGGGAAAGTAATAATCAGTAATATTCACATTCCTGATAATACTTAAAGGGTTGTTCTATCAACCTTAAGAACAAATTCCATGGTATTTTTTACCCTTAAAATTTTAATTTTCTTTTTAATCAAGGGAGCTTCACTTGGTTTATTGTTCTTTAAATATAAACTGTTTGAAATCAATGAAGTAGTAAAACAGATGGGTTTAAATTTGAGTATTTTTTTGGTTTTTATTTAATTGTTTTTAGTTTTAATTAAGTTTGTACTTTATTTTATTTTATGCTCTCATCTGGAAAATATGATGACTTGGAGATATATAAAATGTTCGGTTTCTTTTACATTGCAATATGTTTCAGTTTTAGTGTTTGAATAACCAGGTCTTTTCCATTTAGTGTCTACAAACAACTTTCAGAGCATTCACGCTCCCGTCATGACTTCCCACCAAAGTTCCTGCCAAACCCTACTACTGAGGTAGTGGAGTGAGGGAGGAGTGAATATCAAACCACTACAAAGACATGTATGACACACATACACAGACCTTGTTTTATTTTTATTTCAAATTTTTATTTTTTTTTTATTTTTTTATTCAGGAGTGATTAGTTATTATTTTATTTTCACAATTATTTTACATTATTTTATTTAGATTACATTATTCTGTTTACATTACATTATTTTATTTATATTACATAGAGTATAAATATAATTGTAAATTGGTGGGTGGCCAGAAATCCGTTAGCATTGCTTCAAATAGATTTTTGTTTTCATGACGTTTCCTCCACATAAATTCACTGAAGTCAGAATCCGCTAAATTTCTACTAGTCCCTCATTCAACTTTGTTCTCCTGTTTGAAGGAACAACAAATGTTTTCGGTACCTGGGGTTTGAGCTCCAGTTTATGGATCAACACCATATTGTGGTTCCAGTTACGTTAGTTTTATTAGCCGGCCGTCTTTGGGTCATTCCAAGTCAAATCATCCAGGGGTGTACACCCCCACCCTCTCAGATTTTCATGAAATTTTTTTTACAGCATCTATGGACAAATATAACATCCCATATTTTTCGTTTTTGCCAAATTCGCTTTAGTTTTTTTAATGGTTTTTTGAAAAAAGTCCATTTTTAGCAGATTTGTTAGTCGCGGCGCGAGAACTAAAGGGCACTATTCAATAAAAACGTCTTGTATGGTTATTATTTAATAATATTATCTTACTTGTGTCTTCCGTGAAAGTCCCAATTTGCGGTGCCAACTTATTACCTACCAATAATATCTTGCATTTTATATCTTATAACTCCCGCAAGTAGTTATCCACATGTATAGAACAGTACCAATCCCAATACAGTTTTTCCTCTGATCTGATGTATAATCTTATTTCCCGTTTTAGGCGCCGAATTGTTTTATTTTAAAAACAATTAAAATTATTCCTTTTCTTTTTTCTTCTTGTGTTAGTTGTCCAACTTACCTTTGTTTATAATTTGAATTCGAATTTCGTTCCTAGAAATAGAGGTTACCAACCTCTATTTTCTGATAAAAAATTTTCACCTTGGTTATTAAAAAAATAAAATGTCACTTACATGAAATAAAACAAAAATACAATTGGTGTAACAGTACAATAATCTCCATGTCAGAATTATGGTATGAGTGGTAACAAATTATCAGATTTTATTGTATCACACACACACACAAGCAACAGAGAACAATTTCCTTTGTGAAGAGACAACTACGCATATTCAAATAGATCACCAAGACTCCAAGGTCAGGAGCCGACGTGCAGAGATGAACGTACGATATGGCCATCCAAGTGGAAATAAAATCGCAAATAGGCCCTCTCATTGGTCCAGAAGACGGGACGTCATTAAAATAAGTGACGACCTAGCAGACAATGACATGACAACAGGACGTGAGCCAATTCCGAACAATAGACAATGACGTGGATGCACTAACACATACACAAGAATATGTGCTTTGCATCTGCCCAGTTCCTTCCAGCTCATCAAGATGTCTACACGCTAAATTTGTGGCTGGCACAGTTTCGCCAGTAAAAGTGTTCTTTTACTGATATAAAATGTAATTGACAGTACAAGTAATGTAGCACAGTTAACGGCTACTTGAGATGTAATTAGATTCAGTGTAACAAGGAACAAAACAAGATTACGAGAGATGCCGAACAACTGGTCCATCAGGGAACATTGGAAGGAAGGCCGCAACTAACAATCAGGAAAGTGCAAACTAATTAACTGTTATTTTTGGGTGAAAATGAGCTCTAACTATAAATTCAAAATTTATAAAAGGTACCGATCATATAACATAGGGGAAGGAGAGTGTGTGTGTGTGTAAGAATGTGTTTGTACTCATAAATTATTAATCAGCAAATTGAGGCATTGGTTTCTGTCATTTATTAAAAAGAAATAATAACGAGAGAACTGCAGTCTCTTGGAGAGGTATTGTAACAAATCAGACATACCAACAAATAACGAAATTGGTGTATTCAGTATTGATAGAGTCGTAGAAATCACGTAACTAGTAATGGTAAGACGCCATTTTGCTGTATTGTAATGTAACTCAGAAAAGGTATAAAATTAAATTCAGTATATGTCCACACTAAAGTTGTTTAAATCATTGTCTCGTATACCTCTGTTATTTCTGAATCTCGCTGTAACGAAACCCTGGACCCTAGAGAAGAAATGCAATTGGAATCTAAATCATGCACCAGAATCGAGAATTTATGGTAAGTAATGTTTGCTTTTTCTTTTTATCGGATGTTATTATGACGCCCTCACTGGGACAGAAATTATTTAAAATCACATTGGGAATATTCAGTATTGGTTTATTGCTTTAGTGTTTCTGATTTTTTCTCTTTTAATACAAATAAAATAGTTTATGATATAATTTTTGCTCCAGCTCTGGTTTTTTACTTGCTCAGCGGTTGGCAATAGTGACTAGGGCCATGATGGAGAGCTAAAATGCTATACTCCTCTCTTTATGTTTAAATTTTGTCGGGTTCTTGTGATTATGGAAAAATTAACAAAAATATCATTTGGAAGTACAAAGCTTCACATAAATTATAATTAATAATATACAACTTCTTAATAAACTAACTCTTACGTTATGAAGTATTTGTTCAACAACGTTTAGTGAATGTAGGTTATCTACTCTTTTTAAAATATTATTACAACGTCCAAAAGTTAATCACCGTAAATTAATAAGTGATTAATGATACAAAATGATAGTTATTATCTTATTCATTTGTTGAGTGTTCCAATAAAGTTTATTAGTGAGTGAAAAGTGTCAAAGTGTAGACTAGTCTTTTCTTATTTAGTTTTTAATTCAATTTATACTTATCACATTCCTTTACATCTGATGTTTTTCTCAAAGTTCATTTTCTTTTACAATTTATCAAGTATTTTTTGATAATTCTTTCAATTTCAAATAATTTTTGTTTTAAAATTTCTTCTTGTCATACTATTATTATCCATAATATCATTTCAGTTCATTACAATCTCATTTCTGTTTTTATTTATTTCTTTTTATATAATTATATTGAGCTGCATGGATTTTTTAATCTTCTCTTCTCTGAATCCAATAATGAACTAACGAATTTACCAATTTTTCTGTAAATGTTTGGTTGTCAAGGCACCAAGCCTATTCCTCCCATTGGTTGAAAAAATCTTTTACATTGTTTGACATAGTTACTGATTTTGTACAATATTAACAACTATTTTTAAATTAGTATAATCTTCTTATAATACTATCAGTCCTTAAGATAATAACACTATTGTATTGCCCTTCTTTTATAAATTAATTTGAAACCAAATATGAATAGTTTCTGTACAGTATTTATCAAGTTACTATTTTAACAATTTTGTTTTTATTATTAATTAATTTATAACTAATCCTTTTAGGATACATTATGTTTCTCTAACATTATATAATCAAATCTAATATGATTACGTACATTTTGCTCTTAATTACTATTGTTAAAATATCAAATTTTACAAATTTCTGATTTTTACCATAGGCTTCTTATTCTTCGTATTGTTTAAATTAGCAGCCATTCTTACTATTTCTTTTATGAATTTGCTAACTGCTATAATTTTTTATTGTTCGACTAAGCTTTTCGTCATTACTGACATCTTCAGGTCTTAAACAACAGGTTTAAGACCTGAAGATGTCAGTAATGACGAAAAGCTTAGTCGAACAATAAAAAATTATAGCAGTTAGCAAATTCATAAAAGAAATAATAGGCTTCTTATGCCTAGTCCATCTGATGTTCTTTAGACATTTATTATAACAGATTCCTTTGGTTTTATGAAACTGAACTATTTTAAACACAAATACAATAAACTAACATATAACATTTGATTATTCATAATCATTTTAAGCAATAATACAACTCTTTTAAACATTCTATGCAAATGCCAGTCTTCAATACATAACATACATTCCTACTCACATTAATTATCATTTATTAAGTATTCTCTTTTACCCTTATATTTTTTTTTTAACATAAACAAATAATTATAACTATTCCTTAACTATTATTTCTTATTCTAAAACATAAACATTAATTCTACCTATCTCATAGGCCTAGTAGGTTTATTTTTTTTTACCCTATACCTTATTATTGTTTTCTTTTCTCATTAAGTATTATTTTTAATTCACTTCACACTTTGCTTCTACTACTGATTTTCAGTTAGTATCACTTTCTTGGTTTTTTATTCATTGGGGACTCAACTCACCTTACCAATAAAATTGCATGTTAATTATATAATGGTTTTATTCACTTTATATTCTAATAACAGTATTCCTTATCATTACACAAATTATATTTATCTACTTATAGTTGTACATGGAACTACTTATTTTTATATCTACAGTTCTGTACTTCCATTATTATATTTATTATTATTATTGGGAAAGGGGTTGTGTTAATGTCATAATGTTATTCATTTTTATCTTTCACACTGCCAATCAATTGGGTTTTGTCATCGTCTTAGTCCTTGTCTAGTTTCTATGTCAGTATTGTGCTACATTCTAATACTCCTATTCATTAATTCTTTGATACATTGATTTTCTTCATTCCTTCAAATGTTGTAACTTCTTTTGCTTTTAAATGGTAAATGCTTCTTTTATAGATGGGCTACTTTATATAATGTTATATACTGCCCTCCCATGAAAATTGATCATTTCATCAAAGACTATGATAGTTCTTTGATGAAATTATCAGTTGAACTGTTTTTTGTTCTGCCTCATATTATTTATTGAAGTTTAGCTTCTGCTTCATAATTCTTATACAGTAGAACTTGGCTAATTCGAACGTGGATAATTCGAACTTTTACCGTGGTCCCTTGAATATCCTATGTAAAACCGTGCAAAAACATCGTCTGTAATTCGAACTTTTTTTGGTTAATTCGAAATAAAAATGTTCCTCAAACTACAAAAAATCGCCTGCAGTATGGGCTAGACCACGTAACAATAGAGACACGACTGGAAACAGACAAGCAGGCATCGCCCTTTGTGAACAGACGCTTGTCCTTTGTGTCAAATTCGTAGAATTGGCGCCAGTATCTCGCGATGACATGTGACTGGCTCGTGTAACGGTACCGTCTGCCATTGTCCCTTGTTCCACGCCTTGACAGTCAGCCACCCTCACTGTTGCTTTCAGTTTAGGTTCAGTCTGCCTGCATTCGTGGAAGGGTTAAGTCTTTTTGAGTTTCTACTGTGCGAGCTGTGTCCTGTAGTGAGAGACCGTTCGTTTCTTTATACAGTACTGTATATACAGACATGTGTTTTAGTGACGCTTATTGTGCAGTTTTATTGTGGTGTGTGTTCATAATGGCCCTTTCAAAACCAACATGGATCCAATACAAATCATTGACATTTGCCAAAAAAGTTGCCGTTATTCGGGAAGTGGAAAAGGGACAAAAAAAGAAATCTGAAATTGCTAAGGAATTCGGGATACCGCCAAATACACTGTCAACGTATCTAAAAATTAAAGAGAAGATTTTGAATAGTGTGTGTAAAGCCAGCGACAAAGATAGGAAAAGAGCGCGAGGACCAGAAAATCCTGACGTAGATGAATGTGTAGTGAAGTGGTTTAAGCAAGCAAGGGACAAAAAAATTTCAGCCAGTGGGCCCCTTGTCAGAGCCAAAGCTGAGGAATTCGCATCTAGCTTAGGGAAAAATGATTTTAAGGCCAGCACTGGTTGGCTCGATGGTTTTAAAGAAAGGAATGGCATGTCTTTCAAAACTGTTTATGGGGAAAGTGGATCTGTTGACGTTGAAGCTGCAAATTCATGGAAAGACAATTTGTTGCAAATGATTTCTGATAGAGATGCTAAAGACATTTTTAACATAGACAAGACGGGCTTATTCTTCAAATGCACCCCCGACAAAACACTTGCTTTTAAAGGAGAAAGTTGTAGTGGTGGCAAACACAGCAAGGAGTGCATAACACTTTTAGTCGGAGCAAACATGGATGGCTCTGAAAAACTGCCTTTGCTAATGATAGGGAAGTCAGCCAACCCACGTTGTTTCAAAAATGTAAAAACAAAACCAGTTGAATGTAAATCAAACAATAAAGCTTGGATGACAGGTGAAATTATCGAAAGATGGCTTTTGAAAATCAACAGGCAATTTTGGAATCAAAACAGAAGAATCGTCTTGTTTATTGACAACTGTAGAGCGCACAACACTATTCCTGTGATGGAAAATGTAAAGGTTGTGTTTTTCCCCCCAAACATGACTTCAGTTGTTCAACCTATGGACCAAGGTGTAATAAAAAATTTTAAGCATTTTTCAGACGGCTTGTGGTCCAAAACATTCTGTCAGGTGCTTATTTAGATGAGCAAGAAAATACTATCAAGGTTAACATCGTTCAAGCTGCCCGCATGTGCAACAGTGCTTGGGACCAAGTTACGCAAAAAATAATTGCTAATTGCTTTCGTAAAGGTGGTTTCTGCCACATTGAAGGTGAAGAGGAGAATATAGCTGCTAGAGAAATCGTACCCACTGCGGATAACTGGGAAGATATTGGACATGACGCAGGCATTCGTTACGAAGAGTTTATAAAACAGGTTAATTACCTACCGTCACGCTTTTTGAAATCCGAAAACAGGATTACTCGAGTTTCGACACATTAAGTGTCATCTTCAGATCCTCGATGAATATAAGTTAAAAATACATTTGTTGATGTATGCACATCCCGTCAGATAATAAAAACAACACAAACATAACAACAAAAATACTTAAATAATTTAACACATATTAAAACACGAGACAAAACAGAACGAAAACACGATACACGCGGCCGACGTGGACCTGCACAGGAGCACGTTATGCGCGATAAAATCAATCGGTACTGATTTGACCTTTGATAAATTTTATCGATCTGACACAGCTAGTATCTCGTTCGATATCGTTCACTCTATTAAATAGAATATTACTTTTATGGATCGATTTTTCATTTAAGATGCGATTGTAATTAGCTTTAGTGGCCTTATATATTTCAAACCTTTCAAGAGTGTCCAGTTTAAGAGATTTCCTGCATTTATGTAATATATCCAAATTCTCACTAATACTTTTTATGTTATGATCTTGTGAACTTAAATGTTCAGCAAATGTGGATCTTCCTATATTTGATTTAGAGCTTGGGAGGTGTTCTTTATAACACAATTTGAACGAACGACCCGTTTGTCCTATGTAGAAATTTGAACAATCCGAACAATTAAGCCTGTATACACCTGTACCATCGTATTCATCGAAAGACTTAATTTGATTTTCAAACTTAAGTTTGTTCTCGAGTTTATTATTTGCTTTTGAAGCCAATACAGTAAACCCTCGATTTAACGGACTTCGGATTTAACGGACAGAATTAAAAAAAAAAAAAAAAAAAAAAAGCATGAAAATGTTTTTAGGCTTTTGAAACGTATAATGTGCATAAACTGCAGACTCCTGTTCTGGCGATGTTGCTTGGCTATCGCAGCATTCTTTCGTTTCTTGTTTTGAAACACGCAAATTTTCTCATCTCCAATTGTATTTGATGAGAACGGAGATAAGAATTCATTTAATTCTTCACGATCCCCGTCTTTGCGTTGTCGTTGATGCAGGCGTCACACACGTTCAGTGGAAGACATCACGACGACTAACACTGACAATATACACTGATATGCATCTTATTTCACAGTGACCAAATTTATTTATTACTAACGTCACCTGGAGCGTTACATTTTTCGATGACGTTACACATTTTGCATCACGCATTTTGTGGAATGACCCCCAGCCTAAAAACATTATCATGTTAAAAAAAAATTTTGACACGAAAAAATCACGATTAAGTTTTTGAAGTCCATGGTTGTGATTTAAATTTGGTGATAGTTCATAACCATAGCAACGCATTTTCACTCTTGAATATTCGGCTATTTTCGTGATAATTCGTATGCACGCGCAGTTCACATTCGTACAGCGTCGCATCAGTTTATTCAGAGAATACAGCGTGTACGCGACATGTGTTTCTATAGTACGAACCTTGCACGTGTTAAATAGAGAGTCTTAACGAGTTTATACTTGCGTTGTTACAGCAAGGTCCATTACTTTATTAGTGAATTACAGCATAAGTATGTCTGGCGTTACGAAAAAACGTGTGAACTTGAGTATAAAGCAAAAGCTTGAACTAATAAGTAAACTTGAAGGTGGCGCGTCTGTTGCACATGTTTGTGAAGTGTATGGTGTAAAGAAACAAACCGTTTCAGACATTCGAAAGAATAAAGATAAACTTATTCAGTTTTCGCTAAAGTACAGTGTTGATAGTTCGAAGAATGAGGGAGAAAGAAAACACATTAAATTAGCCAAACACAAACATTTAGAGGAAGCTGTGTACAAGTGGTTTATTCAACAACGTTCTAGTGGCGTCGTTGTTTGTAGTGTCGAGTTGCGGGCTGCTGCTGATAAACTGGCGAAACATATTGGTATCCAATTTCAGGCGAGTGATGGGTGGCTTTGGCGTTTTCGTAATCGGCATGGCATCACAAATAGATCAACATGTGGTGAAGCGCTGAGTGCAGACACTGAACAAGTTGAGGCTTTTCGTCAACATATAAAGGAAACGATCGAATCTGAGGGTCTCATTTTGTCTCAGGTCTACAATGCTGATGAGACTGGTCTCTACTTTCGTGCTGTGCCTGAAAATACTCTGGCACACAAACATGAAACTAGCACACCAGGCCGTAAACTCAACAAGGAGCGGCTTTCTGCCCTACTGTGTGCGAATGCTGATGGTTTGCATCGACTTACTCCAGTCATAGTCGGAAACGCAAAGAAACCTCGTGCGATAAAGAACATAATGAACCAGTTGCCAGTCATTTATGAAAGTTCAAAAAATGCTTGGTTTACCTTCAGTATTTTTTCAGACTGGTTTTTTAATCATTTTGTGCCAGAAGTGCGACGTTTTCAAGAAGAGACTATGAAAATTCCATCGCATGCAGTGAAAGCCGTCTTACTACTGGACAATGCACCGGCCCATCGCAACTCCGAGAAGTTAGTTAGCAACGACGGAAAAATAAAATGCGTCTTCCTCCCTCCGAACACCACTTCAATTTTACAGCCAATGGACCAAGGAGTCATTGTTGCCTGCAAAAGGCTGTACAAGAAGAAGTTTCTTGAAGAGGTGATGGTTGTCTTGGAGGACGAACAAGACCATGAAAACGACACGAGAGGAGCTAGAACGCTGCAAAATCTGCGTGCATACAACATCAAGTCCGCCATCTTTAATTTTGCTGCCGCATGGAAGGAGATGAAGGAAACAACATTGGCTAATGGGTGGAGACAGTTACTGAATGGGACTGAACCGGAGTACGATTTCACAGGATTTGAAACATCCGATTTCTATGAAACCGTAAAGAAGGCTGGTGAAGACGTAAACGAGAATAACATAGAACAGTGGCTAAACTTGGACGAGGGTGATCCAGGCTACCAAATCCTGAGTCAGGAAGAGATCGCGGAATCTGTTCTACACGACGATCAAGAAGATGGAGATGATGACGATGAAGAAATATCTGTTACAGGAGGCCCTAAATTATCAGCGATAAGAAACAGCATGGACGAAATTATCGCGTACATTGGGGAGTCTTCAGATCCAGAAGTGTGTGCTTATTATGACCATTTTAGACAGTTTAGATCTTTAATAATAAAGAAGCAACATTCTAGTGGAAAACAACTGACTCTTGATGCTTTATCCAGAATAAATAAAGGTGTGTACATAACATTGTATTTGCATGATATTAATAGTACGTATTAAAATACAGATAAGCGATGTTGTCGCTGTTACAATAGAAAACCACACTGGCAGTTTACCCGTTATTTAGAAACATGTTACTCACACCTCCTCTACTCATCCTTTGTCTTGCCGCCTACGGAAGGGTCCGAGCACGCACGCATGCGCAGGTACGTACACTTTTCTTCCTATTCATTGTTCAGTTTGCTGTTAAAACGTACGGTTGCAGTAATAAATCATAATGCCAGCGTTAACAACAGCAAGGCAAATTGCTGTTGCTTACGCAGTAAACAACTCATAGATACCAAAAGTGTTCGTCCCGCCAGAAGTCAGGTATAACTTCGAATTTCGTTATGCGCGAATGCAAGCCACAGGCCAAATTAGCGACCATGTTTTTAGGAGAAAAAGTGCGGCTTGTATTCGGAACAATACCATATTTGCATGATATTAATAGTATAAAAATTTCAAGTGTTATAGGCCTATTTGATTTAAATATATCCTCAAAAAACAAAATTTGGGATTTAACGGACTTTCGATTTAACGGACACCCCTCAGCCCCAATTAGTCCGTTAAATCGAGGGTTTACTGTACTATATTTTGTTTTTTCAATTGGTTTTTTAAAGTGTAATGTAACATTTCGCCATACTCTATTGCGATATATTTTAGTTTTTCTTTAGGCATGTCAATATTTATTAGTCTATTTTGTTTCTTATTTATTATTTTATCTATTATGTTACATTTATAACCATTTACAAATTACATTTAGAAATAACAAAAAGTTTATTATTATCAATAGCCACTTTAAACCATGAAATAGTTGATGAAATTATTAATTTGACTAAAGTAATTTTAGAACAAAATTATTTTACTTTTGATGATAAATTTTATTTACAGAAAGATGGATTAGCAATGGGATCCCCACTATCAAGTATCCTGGCAGAAATTTATTTAAACCACATCGAAAATAATGAAATATTATCACCAAACAACAAACATTACAACAAAATTTTATTTTATCGTCGATATGTGGATGACACGATAGTGGTTTACAGTGGTAATTGCAGACAATTAGAGGCGCTTAATAAGTATTTGAATAGCATAACAAAAAATTTGCAATTTACATTAGAAACAGAAAAGAATAATAAAATAAATTTCTTAGATTTGTCTTTAACAAAAATTGATAATAAAATTAACTATAATATTTACAGAAAACCGACAACCACTGATCATGCTATTCATGCCTCGTCTTACCACCCTTATTCACACAAAATGGCATTTTTTAATAGTATGGTACATAGATTGTTATCATTGCCCCTCTCCACAGAAGACCATAAAAATGAAGTCGAAATTATTAAACACATAGCAATAGCCAATGGTTATAAATGTAACATAATAGATAAAATAATAAATAAGAAACAAAATAGACTAATAAATATTGACATGCCTAAAGAAAAAGTAAAATATATCGCAATAGAGTATGGCGAAATGTTACATTACACTTTAAAAAACCAATTGAAAAAACAAAATATAGTATTGGCTTCAAAAGCAAATAATAAACTCGAGAACAAACTTAAGTTTAAAAATCAAATTAAGTCTTTCGATGAATACGATGGTACAGGTGTATACAGGCTTAATTGTTCGGATTGTTCAAATTTCTATATAGGACAAACGGGTCGTTCGTTCAAATTGTGTTATAAAGAACACCTCCCAAGCTCTAAATCAAATATAGGAAGATCCACATTTGCTGAACATTTAAGTTCACAAGATCATAACATAAAAAGTATTAGTGAGAATTTGGATATATTACATAAATGCAGGAAATCTCTTAAACTGGACACTCTTGAAAGGTTTGAAATATATAAGGCCACTAAAGCTAATTACAATCGCATCTTAAATGAAAAATCGATCCATAAAAATAATATTCTATTTAATAGAGTGAACGATATCGAACGAGATACTAGCTGTGTCAGATCGATAAAATTTATCAAAGGTCAAATCGGTATCGATTGATTTTATCGCGCATAACGTGCTCCTGTGCAGGTCCACGTCGGCCGCGTGTATCGTGTTTTCGTTCTGTTTTGTCTCGTGTTTTAATATGTGTTAAATTATTTAAGTATTTTTGTTGTTATGTTTGTGTTGTTTTTATTATCTGACGGGATGTGCATACATCAACAAATGTATTTTTAACTTATATTCATCGAGGATCTGAAGATGACACTTAATGTGTCGAAACTCGAATAATCCTGTTTTCAGATTTCAAAAAGCGTGACGGTAGGTAATTAACCTGTTTTATAGTCTTAAAACGCTTTTGGAGGCAAATACAATGTTTAAACGAAGAGTTTGTAAACATGGATGAAGACTTGGCGGTGTGCGGTGAACAGACAGATGCAGAGATCGTGGCTGATGTTATGAACAAAAGAAATGATGGTGCATCTTCAGATGAAGAAGGGGACCAGCTAGAACTTCCAGAGATACCGATTCCAACAGCTTCACAGGCATCAAATTACATTCAAGACTTGAGACGGTTTGTTGAAGGACAGCAAGAACGTAAGTGACTCTATTTTCCAAGCACTTAATAAACTTGAAGAGTTTACTACAACCCAGAGTATTAATTGCAATATGCAATCAAAAGTTTCTAGCTTTTTTAAAAAACTGTAAATGCTACATTTTGTACTGAAACGTCTATACGTTTGTAATAGATATGTATAAGGAAATTGTTTAATAAAATAACATATTGCTTTACTGAATTTTGGTTTTTGATTTCATTTTTCTACCCTTATTCTAACCTAACTTTCCTAATTCGAATTTTTGGATAATTCAAATTTTTTACTGGTCCCTTCAGCTTCGAATTAGCCAAGTTCTACTGTATCTTCTATTCTATTTTTTATTAACTTGTTGTCTGTGATCTGGTATTATATTCTCTCAACTGGTGTGTTATCCTTATAATATTTAATCTCCCTACCTATCCCTAATATCATAGTTGGTACGAATTCGGAGGGGCTCTCTTGGCTACCATTACTCCGCCGTCCACACTATATTTACTGAGATCAGAGGAACATCATCTCTGCTCAGACAAATGATTGCTGGAACATTTCCACAAACAATCGTTATATATAAAACCTTAAAAGTAGTCAACTTGTGACAAAAAAAAAACTCTTTGGATCATTCACCATGTTGTTGCTCAGATCTGATTGTTTTTTCCTTCTTATTTGTTCACTCTCATGTCCTTAGCTATATTTGAAGCAATTCTGTTATTCGTATATCTACTTATTTCCCCTTTTTTTTCTTTGATTAATCTCATTCTTTATGAACTCTACCTAGTAGTTTTTCCTAATTGTAATTATTCTGATGGTTCTATTTTCATCTTTATTTTTGTTTATTTATTCCCATTTAATTATGTAGTTCTTTATTGAATTCCCTTGTTACTCTGCGCTGTATTATTCTGTTCTTTTCTTTTTTAACTATATTTCCCTTGGAACATTATTCAGTTACTTTAGTCCGTCTTTTTAGTCATTTTGTTCTAGTCAGTTAGTTATGAATGGTTAATGTATTTCTTCATGATATTTCTTTATAGATGCCTGGTTATACGTTTCCTTAATCTTCTTTGTGATAGGGTTCATGATTTCGTATGTGTTATTGGCATTATCTTTTGTTATCAGATAAGGTCCTGTATATAATAATAACAATTTTTTCGTTATTCCCTCTAGTAAAACTGGGTAGCTCTATTTCTTATTAACACCTTTTCTCCTACATGGTATTTAATTGCTTTTGGCTGGTTCTTTAGGTACTTCTTTTTCTGTTCTGCCTTCTCCATTATTCTGTTATAGAATTTGATACTCTCAAATTGATAATCTGGGTTAGTGAGGAAATTGATGATATCCTGGATTTCTCTAGGTGGAGGTTATTCAAACATCACTGTATAAGGTGTATTTTCTATGGAATGATGGTATGATATATTAAGAAATTCCTCAGTAAATAAAATATTCATGCCACCTGCTTTGTTGATCATGACAGTAAGTTCTGAGTATTCGGCCAACCTCTCTCAACACTCTCTCAGCCGGGTTGCTGCTGGGGTGGTAAACTGATGTTTTATATGTTTTGATTCCATGTCCTAAAAGATTATCCCTCCATTTCCTTCTCTTAAACTGTGTACCATGGTCTGTAATGATGATGTGGGTTTACCTACCTATGGTACATAGTGTCCTATGACTATCTCCAGTATTTTCTTGGTAGTGGCTCTGCTGATGGCATAAAGTTTGGTATATTTGGTGAAGTGGTCGAATATAATAATAATGAATTTATATCTGTGTCTTCCTCCACTATGTGGGAACGGTCCACAGATGTCCATGAATATCTTTTCCAGCTTATGGTTGGATGTTATGGGTATCATAACTTCCTCCTTTCTCTCTTTGTTACTTTTAACCAGTTGGCAGATGTGACATGTTTGGATGGATTTTTGTACCTTTCTGTTAATATTTTTTGTGCATACCTGTTCTTCCAGGGCTTTAACTATTTTCATGGCTCCCATATCTTAAATGATATTCTAAAATCAATTTGTTTTCCACAGCTGGTGGAATTACTAGCTTCCAGTTTTCTTGATTAGTGGTAGTTTTAATAAATAAAATATCATCGTGCACACAATAATATTTTGTAATTGTTTCATCTGCATTCCGCACTCTTTGTCGGATGTTCATTAATTAGGAGTCCATTTTGTGGTGTTGTTTAATTTCATTCGTGATGGTTTCCAAATCTTTTCTACTTTTCATAATATTATACACTTTAGCTATTTGTTCTTTTTCTCCATCGAACGTTTGATTTTGTATGTTGATTCGGGACAAGACATCCGCTGCTACGTTCTTCCTTCCTGGTATATATTCCCAAGTAATGTGATATTCTTGCAATGCAAGGACCCATCTAGTTAATCTGCCATGGCTTAGCTTACATCGTTTTAGGAATGAGATGGATTTGTGATCACTCCTGACCATCACTGGGTATCCAAGTATATAAGTTCTGAACTTATTGCATGCGAATACCACACTTAGCAACTCCTTTTCAGTGACGTTATAGTTGCATTCGCAGCTTTTCAGTACCCTGCTGGCGAAGCTAACAACCATGTGATGTCGTCCTTCTTCATCTTCTTGATACAAAGTGGCTCGTAAGCTTACATTACTTGCATCACAATTTAGGTAGAAGGGTTTATTAAAGTCTGGGTGATGCAGCATAACTGTTTCTAAAAAAATTTTCTTTTATAAGTTGTAGAACTTCATCTTGTTCCGGTCCCCATGTCCATTTGTCCTTTGATGATAGCTGTTTTTGCAGTCAATTTTGAATAGTTATTTTGGAATTTCCTATAATAATTACAAATTCCAAGAAAAGATTGTAGTTGTTTTCTGGTTTTTGGGGTAGGGAACTGCTGAATCACTTCCACTTTCTCTTGTGATGGAGATATTCCCATTTCTGTTAAACTGAAACCTAAAAATTTTACTTAATTCGCAATAAACTTGGATTTGTGTAGTTTAAGCGTGATATTATTCTCTGACAATTTTCTTAACACTTGTTCCACTCGTGTGCAGTGGTCATCCCAATTAGAAGATGTTATTAGTAAATTGTCTACATATACTGTGGTGAATTGCAGAGTTTCTTGTCCCAATATCTGGTCCATACATTTTATAAATATTGCAACGGAATTAATTAGTCCGAAAGGTAGTCTTTTAAATTGGTAGTTCCTTTCGTTGAAAACGAACGCCATATATTTTTTACTATTGGGGTGCAGCTCCACCTGCTAGTATCCCCATACAATATCCCATGTACTAATGTATTTTGTACCATGGAATTTTTTCAAAATTTCTTCAATTTCGCCAGGAGATGTTCTGTCATTGATAATCATTTTGTTTATCTCCCTAGCGTCCAGGAAAATTCTTACCTTCCCATTCTTTTTGGGTATCACTACTATAGGGCTGGTATATGGTGATTGGCTGTATTCTATGATGTCATCCTCCATCATACGATTTATCTCCTCTCTTACTTCGTTTTTTAGTGAACAAGCTATGGGGTAAGATTTTCTGCGAACGTCTACGGGTTCTTTAAAATTAATTTCACACTGGTAACCCTTGACTTTACCAGGGGCGTTGGAAAAAAAGTGTTTATATTTGTTGTAGATGTCAATTAATTTTTCTGCTTGCACCTCACTTACTTGTTGACCTGTCTTTTCTCTCTGGAACGCTTGTATTTCTTCCAACTTACTGTGCCATAGTAGCCTATCTCGTACCTTCCGCTGGTCATGCTGGTTCCCATACCTGGCTTCGAAGGTGTTTACAAAATCTTCATAAGTGGTGACCTGATCTCTTATTATTGTATACCACTGTGCTGCCGAACTTCTATAGTATTTTGCGACCAAATTAATTTTATCTTGATGCGTTAAATGGTTACCTATGGATTCCATTGTTTTTTGCACTGTTTTAAAAATTTGATTGGGTTTTCATTATCCTCACCGTAGAACTTGGGGTGCTGGTTTAACTCTTCCATATTCAAATTAGTAATGTATAACTTACCATCTGTGACTTACAGCAGTGTATTTTCATTTAAAATTTACATGTTTCGGGACCTTGTCCCATCATCAGAATTTTAAAATCGTAATCTTATCCCATCATGCGATGGCATAATCTTCGAATATTTCCAAAAATATTAAAACATTTAAACAAAACAAAATAAGAATACACATATACAAATAGCGCGCACAACGGTTTCGAGTGTACACCGTACGGCGATAGACCGTGCACTGGTTCATATCTGCCTCGTATCATAGCAGATGCCACAAAGCAGTATCGTACAGGATGTTTGATTTAAAATGCAGCTGATCATTCAAAATATGTGGCTTGGTATCGGCATTATTGTATGCTTTATATATTTCGAATTCTTCGAGGGCGTTCATATAACGCCCTTTATTGCAAATGTGAAGGGGTTTTAGGTTAGTATTAAAGCCAGTATAGTTGTGATTCTCCGTGATAAGATGCTTAGCAAATTTAGATCTGATGTTTTCTACGTTGTGAAAGTATGTAGGTGGCTTGTGTTCAGCGAATCTTTTTAGAAAATTTTGGCCCGTTTGGCCCACATAGAAGGCATCACAATCATCACAATCATCACATACCAATTTATAAATCCCTGTTTTAGTTTCAAGGGCTGTTGGTTCACGAACACGAAGATTATTTAAAATGTTGTTTGTAGTTTTATACGTGATAATAATATTATTAGTCTTATTTAAAATAGAAGTTAGAATTCTAGGCATAAAGGCCGTGTATGGCGTTGAGATGTATTTATATGTATGGTCCACAGGTGCCCTATGTTTGTCCGTGTTTTTTGTCTCATGTCTTTGAGGATACTATTTATTATTGTTTCTTTGTAACCATTTGTGATTGCAATGTGTTTAATGGTATTCAGTTCATCATAGTAGTCCTCATTACTGAGGGGTAATGACAGAAGGCGGTTAATCATGCTGTGGAAAGCTGCTATTTTTTGGGACAGTGGATGATAAGATGTGGCATGTATAACAGTATCACTTGCAGTAGGTTTCCTGTAAATATTAAACTGCAATTTATTATTGTTCCTAGTGACAGTCAAATCCAGAAAATTTAATTTCCCATTGTCCTCGTTCTCCAGCGTAAACTGTATATTACTATTAATACTGTTCAAATATTTGTGTAACTGGTCTATTTGTCGACGTGTGCCTTTATAAATTAAAAAGGTATCGTCAACATATCGGCCATAAAAAATCATGTTATCATTATATTTATTATTGGTAAAAATGAAAGAATTTTCGAAATGGTTTAGACATGTATCAGCAAGAAGGCCAGAAAGTGGAGAACTTATTGCTACACCGTCATGCTGGGTAAAAAGTGTTTATCATGAGTGAAATAATTCTGGTCAAGAACCAACTTCAAAAGGTCCATCAGTTCATTTGTACTATCGATATCCAACTTACCAGCATGATTGTCTGATAGTTTGTGTTTTAACTTCGTTAAAATTTTTTGTTCTGTTCCAAATACATATAACAAATATAATAAAGAACGAAAAATTTTAACGAAGTTAAAACAGACCATCAGACAATCATGCTCTCATCACCAAAGCAGATAAGGGCAACACGGTTGTCATTATGGACACTAATGATTACAATGATAAGATACAAGACTTTATTGCAAATAATAACATAAAAAAATTCAGATCCCACTGAACAATATGTAAAATGTTTAAATCAAGGCATAAATAAATGTGTACGTTTGTTTGATGAACGGACCAGAAGATCATTAAAGCCCATTAATTCAAAAGCACCTACATTGACAGGTTTACCAAAACTTCATAAGAATGGTATTCCAATAAGACCATTAGTAAACTTCACTACCGCTCCTGGATATAAAACTGCTAAAAAATTGGTAAATATAATAAAACATAATATAAACATAACAAATAGTCATAGCATAATCAATAATGTTGATTTTGTTAATAAAGTGAAGGATTTAATGATTGAACCTCAATACAAACTGGCTTCCTTTGATATTGTTAACTTGTACACGAACATACCGGTGGCCGATACATTACGAATATTAAGAAGTAGCCTTGTCAACACTAATAAGTTGGATATCGATATTAGAAATGAACTGATGGACCTTTTGAAGTTGGTTCTTGACCAGAATTATTTCACTCATGATAAAAAATTTTTTACCCAGCATGACGGTGTAGCAATGGGTTCTCCACTTTCTGGCCTTCTTGCTGATATATATCTAAACCATTTCGAAAATTCTTTCATTTTTACCAATAATAAATATAATGATAACATAATTTTTTATGGCCGATATGTTGACGATACCTTTTTAATTTATAAAGGCACACGTCGACAAATAGACCAGTTACACAAATATTTGAACAGTATTAATAGTAATATACAGTTTACGCTGGAGAACGAGGACAATGGGAAATTAAATTTTCTGTATTTGACTGTCACTAGGAACAATAATAAATTGCAGTTTAATATTTACAGGAAACCTACTGCAAGTGATACTGTTATACATGCCACATCTTATCATCCACTGTCCCAACAAATGGCCGCTTTCCACAGCATGATTAAACCGCCTTCTGTCATTGCCCCTCAGTAATGAGGACTACTATGATGAACTGAATACCATTAAACACATTGCAATCACAAATGGTTACAAAGAAACAATAATAAATAGTATCCTCAAAAGACATAAGAGACGAAAAAACACGGGCATACATAGAGCACCTGTGGACCATACATATAAATACATCTCAACGCCATACACGGCCTTTATGCCTAGAATTCTAACTTCTATTTTAAATAAGACTAATAATATTATTATCACGTATAAAACTACAAACAACATTTTAAATAATCTTCATGTTCGTGAACCAACAGCCCTTGAAACTAAAACAGGGATTTATAAATTGGTATGTGATGATTGTGATGCCTTCTATTTGGGCCAAACGGCCAAATTTTTCTAAAAAGATTCGCTGAACACAAGCCACCTACATACTTTCACAACGTAGAGAACATCAGGTCTAAATTTGCTAAGCATCTTATCACGGAGAATCACAACTATACTGGCTTTAATACTAACCTAAAACCCCTTCACATTTGCAATAAAGGGCGTTATATGAACGCCCTCGAAGAATTCAAAATATATAAAGCATACAATAATGCCGATACCAAGCCACATATTTTGAATGATCAGCTGCATTTTAAATCAAACATCCTGTACGATACTGCTTTGCGGCATCTGCTATGATACGAGGCAGATATGAACCAGTGCACGGTCTGTCGCCGTACGGTGTACACTCGAAACCGTTGTGCGCGCTATTTGTATATGTGTATTCTTATTTTGTTTTGTTTAAATGTGTTTTAATATTTTTGGAAATGTTCGACGATTATGCCATCGCATGATGGGATAAGATAACGATTTTAAAATTCTGATGATGGGACAAGGTCCCGAAACATGTAAATTTTAAATGAAAATACATTGCTGTAAGTCACAGACGGTAAGTTATACATTACTAATTTGATTATCAAATACGTGGCTTGGTACTATAATCGGAAATATTCGATAAACATAAATATCTTCCATATTGTGGTAGACATGTTATTCGGCTACTCTGTCCAGTGTGTCCTAGTTCTAAATTACCTATACGTTTTTGTAGTTCTTGTTTATGAGTTTGTTCATGTAGTGTCTGGTCTATTTCCTCAAATTTTTTTTTCATGTTGTGTTAGTTTTTTCATGTGTTGTGTAATTTTCTTCCATTTTAATCTGTATTGACTCTATCTGGGTTTTGAATGTGTCCAAAAGTGTTTTATTTTCTTTCAATAATTTTTTTCCATTCCCTCCATGTGTTTTTGTAATTGTTTGTTGCGTTCCTCTACCTTACGGTCATGATTGTCAAGTTGTTGTTTAAGCGTTTCTGCTTGTTTTTGCTGTCCTTCACCTAATTTAGTATTCAAGAGGGTTTCCAATGCTGCCTGCAAAATTTCTTGTTGTTGCGACATTTTGCTTTTATTTTTAATTTTTAAATTATTTAAATATGATTTTATTTAAGGAATTTATCTGTGAGTGTATTAGTATCGATATTTTCAAAGCGTTATTAATGTAAGCCAAGGTCATCAGTGAGCTACTTATCTGTGCAATACCTTTATCTTATCTACCCTGTAAAGCACTTAACATTCCGATATCGTCACTCATATATCAGATTTTCGTTTCTTACTAATGCTGACCAATATAATTTATTTAATACAGCAATTGATTTATTTAAATTTAAAACTTTTAATTTTTCACTCAATGTTTTCTATTTATCGAGCCCAAAACGTTGCGGCGCCAAATTCTATGCGATGTACAAGGTCCACATAGAATAAATAAGTCGATATCTCAGATATGGAAATGTTGGGTTTAATCAAAGATTTACTTAAATTTAGTCTGCACAGAGTGTACAGATATTATCATAACATATTTATATTATCATAACAAAATTAATAGACAGTTTTTTAATACAAATAAAATATATTAATAGTTCTGTTTGAATAAATAAATTAATTAATGCTTCTGTGTAAATAAAAAAATTAATAAACAGTTTCTGATGACCTTCAATATTACTTTAAAATAATTCCTACTTACTAATAACATACACGTTAATTTCTATAAGCTTCTGTGTCCTATTAATTTATAATTGGTTTATTTAGTTTATTATAAATGGGTTCACTTTCCTGAATAAGATGAATGGTGGGGTGTTTCTCCTTGTTTCCTGGTGAATGTTGACAGCTGCTCCTTCCAGGTGGTCTAAGGATACCGCCGCTCCTCCTGTGGTTATTCTTCAGGACCTCCTCTTGTTTTCAAGCTCTCAGGGTCGTTGTACAATATTAATTATTAGCTAATTAGGCTATATAGCTCCGGCAACTTGATGTGTTCAAAGAAACCTAATCGGACAATCTTGACACTGTTACCAAATTATCACTCTTATATACAGTCGCGCACTTTACTATTAGTGTTCGTAACTCCTGACAGACCTATCGTACTAAATCAGAGTTAATGATTACACGTTATAGACAGTAGCGATACTGCTTTTCCTGAGTACTACTGTAAACTGCCTTGCGTCTCGTCACGGAACAAATCGACTGATATATCAGCCCATCTGATTGGTCAAAATTGTTCCCTCACCCTTTCACTACAGTCCAGATAAAATTCTACTTGTAAGAAATTGCATATGGGCAATGTAAAACGTGCAAAATAAACCGGTATAATTTTATTACTTTTCTTGTGGGTGATAAAACCTTTTTTTTTAATGAAAAACTCATTTTGAACTTTATATCATTAACAAACATTACTACGAGATTGGTCTTATTTTTATGCACAATCTAGTATAAGTCTTACGTCAGACTTTTGCTTTACATAAAAGTTATGTAATTTAATTCGTAACAGTTACTCACACGCGCATAACACACAGTTATTCACACACGCCATATGCCTATGCATTCGTTCGCACTATTTCAACAACACTCATATTTTTTTTATACAGTCAAAATTTAACTTAATCTAACAATTCTGACAGGATTCTTACTGTCTATAATACAATGTTCCAACACGCAACTTTTACTTTGACTAGTTCTCATTGAAACATGCTATCATATGTTAAGAGTGAAATTTATTATTTTATATGCAAATCTCACCCATTGCAATATATATATTATGTAACGTAACGAAGCTAAGGTCCCCTACGTTACATAAAAAACTTTATAATTATCAAAATAAAACAACATTAATTGTTTTATTATAATTAAGGTCAGAAAAGTAAACCTTCGTAAAATAAATCAGTAATACCAAGTAAGGTTACTAGGTAATAGAAAATGGAAATGTCTATAATTACAAACTATGAAGTGGTCAGTGGAAAGTGTAAGCTATAAACAGTGTCAAACAATGTTAAAATACTATAGACAGATTAATTAATTTTCTATAGATAATAGTATAATTATATACTAAAGAGGAGACTAATTAATTGGTATTTAATATTTTATAATATGTGCATGTTATTATGTTTTGTCATGTTATTTTGTTTGCATGGTATTTATTTTGTCTTTTGTATGTAGCAGGAGTGAAGCAATTGCTTTGAGAAAGCATCAGTTCATGAATGTTAATTTCATTTATGTTAAACTTTATAAGAGTAAATATTTGGATACTTACTTTGAATAAATAATAAAGATATTATTAGATTATATTTGTAAACTTGGCCATGAAGGCAATAATTGTTAATAAATTGCCAAAGGGTTATTGTAATTATGGCATAAACAGATGAAGGGCTCAATACTAAAATAAATAATAATAAATTGAAATCAGGACGAAATAAAATCAGAATGATTGGCCATAAGCCAGTGACACATTGTACAGTAGGTCAGGTCAGAAAAGTTAAAATAAAAAATTATAACACATGTAATAAAACAAATAGGCCTAAAATTAGTATTTTGTAAAGAGAAAATAATACCTATTAGACTAAGTCGATCAAGAAGAAAATGTAGCAAAATGTATATAGTTTAATAACACAGATTATGTGAAAGTTTTATATGATGTAATGTAATTTTAATAAGGGAGTATTTTATTAAATAAGTGCAAGACCATTTTTTCTAATTACGGCTCTAGGATAACAAATATTATCCAATAACAGAACAAGGAATGGTTGTCATGGACTACAAAATAGGAGATATCTTGTTGATTTCAACATTCAATTGTTATATATGAATGAGAACAGTTCAGTTGATATAAATCTAGGAAAAGAAACCCAAAAAACCTAATGAATAAATTTAATATAAATCAAAATTCATAAATAGTAATCAATTCAAAGGACAGTTGATCGACTTTCGAGGCTATCACTCAAAGAATATAATTCGATCTGACAGTAAAGTTAAACAAATTTCTAAAAAATAAAGTAACCAATCTGTTAACGTCAAATGAGTAATAATGAAAATTAACCATAAATAAATGAAGACAATCCAAAGTCTGGAGAAGCCAAATTAATTAAATATCTTAAAAACAAACAGAAAGGAATTTAAAATTACGTCCAAAACCTTACTTTTCATAACCGAGCGAAGACTTAATACTACACAAATTCCATTGGGACCTGTGACCACCAGAACCGTGAATATTAGCGAAGATCAGAACTGAAACTTCTACTACATCCAGGGACATCAACACCAAACTTTTATTGAGAAGCTGGAGGCTGATATATTCCAGACATTGGTTCAACATTCTGCTCTCCGTCTCTGTGCAGTGAAACACGGCCATAATGAGTATCTTGTCAACGTACGGTATAAAACCAGCTTATGTTTGAACTTTATTTAATAAGATTTTATAACTAGATTGTAATACCTAGTAACCTGAATTTGCATTGCCTGACCTTACTAATAGTCACAAGAACTCCATGTACCCTGGGATTAAGAACAAATTGAAAAATATAATTAAATTTAAAAACATCTAAACCCGAATTCAATGACTAATCGATTCAGTCCTGTGTGATCGATGTGTTGTATCTGTGGCCTGAGAAAGCATCTGTTTTGAAATAAAAAATATATAAAATAAAGAATCCTTTTTGAAATTGGCGATTTCTTGTTATTTGTAGAGTAATTAGTGCATTTCGAATAAGTTGTAATTTACAGAGAAAGGAACGCGAGAAATATAGTAAGCGGAACAACTTAACCTATAATAACAGGCTGACTGTAAACAACAGCGCTAGTTCGCGGATAGCTGGTGAATACGAGAGTAGAGAAAACTAATTCATGTCCGTCGCTCTCCGCTCTCTCAATAGTGGATCCAGACTAGGCTTTAATAATAACGATCGAATTACCCAATATATTAACTGGTGTCGAACGTTATCCTTTCGTAAAGTACTTAATTACTATCTAATATAGAGATATTATCCATAATTGAATAATATCACCCATATAAAAATATTGTTTCCTTATAAATAGATTGATATTGCAGTGTTTAAGAGAGACCACTTACAATTTCACGAATAAGAAACACACACCTTGAAAAATTATATTACAAATTGGAGTTTCCAACGTGGAGCGTATTTAAACCATTATTCTACATTTATTTATTTAGGTATATTACAAATTGACGCCGACAACGTTGGGGCTTTTGAACATTATCTAATTCAATAAGTACATATATTGATTTATATTACAAATTGGCGAACCCAACAGTGGGGCTTAATACTGATACGAGATAATTCAAGAATATTATACAGATTACATATAGGCTTTGATATTTATATTACAATATATATATATATATAAACGTTATTTTGTGACACTTACTTTTACACATACGCTCTTACTCGTATGCGCGCACTTACCCACGTCTCGGAGGTGATACTCTTCTTCAGCAGTATTTACCTTGATGTTCCCCGGCTGGGTCGCAGGGTTTGGTCGTTGGTTGAGTGTGGATAAGCGCGTGAATAACGTTATAAGTTTTAATTTACAAGTAAAGAGTACAGAGGATTGAGCAGTGGTTGTGAAATTAGTACTACTGTTTCAAGAAAAGCATATTCATTTGATTTATTCAAAAATAGCAAATTGTCGTGTTATTTAAATTGTTCAATGTGGGTTTCTTGTTATATGAACCCTTATATTCAATCTGAATATAATATACTCATAATATGTGTAACTCTGATTTCTTATACTTCTAAGACATAATATATATACACACATAAATTATATATGACCTGAAATAGTACACAGACATATACATATAACACATATAAATATAATAGGAAACATAATTCATACGTATAACATTTAAATATTGATTTAGTGTTTACAAGTGTGGGTTCCAATGTATACCACGTAAATGCAACTTTTAATTAAGTCAAATATTAATTAAAATATTAATAGAGAATCTTCTTTACATTAATTGATTCTAGTTTTACTGTCTCAATTAATTAACCATTATGTAAATCTCATATTTACACAATTACTCATTTAATTAATTACAACATATAATAAACTATGGTTCTTTCTTGACCATTCAATTATGAGATTACTATTATGATATTCTCTATTCTCATTTATATATTTAAACAATTATTTATTCATTCTTTAAGTTACAATAAATATATTAATGTTCTGTAAACTTGGATATGGAAACTAGCTTTTGGTGATAGACTTCAGGGTCATTTATAATGTTAAATAAATGTTCTAGTTCACTTGCATTTTTCCTGCACCCATTTAAATTGTTGTTACCGTCCTCCAGACTCTCGAGTTCCTTGATCCTCTTCGGTATCAGCTCCTCTTGTCTCTACGTCGTTGAATTCCTTGCTCCGTCTCCTGGATGCTGAGTTCTGACGTGGACCTCTAGTCTTGATGACAAACGGCTGGATGTAGCTGCATAGGCTGTCCCTGCGTCCTCTCGTAGATGTCTTAGTTCCTCGTCCTCTTCTTTCTTGTCCCTCGTTGCTGTCTAGAAGTTCTACGTAGTTATGACTCTTGTAGCTTCATTAATACAGTCTTTTATTTAAATCACTCGCTCTTTAATAACTGCACCGACGTACTGCCGGTTCCATCGCACTTCAGTTTATTTAAATACTGTTCAGAACATTACTACAACTTTGTAGAATTTACATTGTCGAGATGCGTGGATTCCTCTTACTAAATGAATTTGATCTGAGCTGAAAGTGTGTTGCGCGCTGGGGTTTTATACTGCTGCCTGTTGCAATTCCTGTTGGAAACTGTTTCTGACAACTTTCGACTGGCTGGCGCGTCGGTTTCATCATCACTTTCAACCTACGCGTCTTTTTGTGAAGCGTACACTTTTTTATAAATATTATTACACCAATGGTTAGGTATAATATTAAACCTTGTCTCTGCAAATTTTGGTTGTTACCCTGTGCAAATTACGGCAGCTATGGCAAAATGTCACACGGTGTCTGAACTGTTCCCACGATTAATGACCACTTAATGCCAAATTGAAGCGCCAGGCGTCGGCTATGTATTCACATATGTCGCTGATTCGTGTGACTTCTGGTTCACGTACAATCCTAAAAAAACTGTGTGAAATCTTCCACCCTCTTTTGCATAATTGAACCTGTCTGTTGCTTACACATGTACACATACACACACACGCAGACTGATACACAAGCAGCGGCAGGCCGCTCTGACGTCACCTCTGC
Source organism: Magicicada septendecula (assembly GCA_034769895.1). Taxonomy (NCBI): domain Eukaryota; kingdom Metazoa; phylum Arthropoda; class Insecta; order Hemiptera; family Cicadidae; genus Magicicada; species Magicicada septendecula. The sequence goes on along the minus strand of CM068374.1, from coordinate 49,937,660 downwards.
CGGTTTTAGCGTGTTAATAGCTCCCCTTCGTTACGTTTTAAAAACCAACAGTCATGCGTTTCCATATGCATGCTTACGTACAATATTTGATTTATTTAAATTTAAATATTGCTTATATTTATTACATTCTTTCTTATATCTAACGTATGTTATATTATTTTTATTATGTACATCTTACATATTTTATACTTATATACGAAAACATGTTATCATACCTCAGTCAGGGGTTGATACATATACGTATGCTAAACGTATCGTTGCATAAATTCCCCTGCTGGGTAAAATAAAATTTGAATTTTATTCAAATTTTATTTCCTTAATTTAATTACCTTGTATCCGTCAGTGACTTCGTTCCAGCGTTTTTTATGTAGACACGTTTCGTGACATGTGTCACATCATCAGTAATCCTCGTCAAATGTTAAAATTCACATAAACACATAAAAACACATTTGCACATATTTACTAAATCACAATAACGACACACACATAACACGATGTAAGTTCGGCTCCGTTGGACCGGTCCGACCGCGCGTGTAGTTGCCGAGCCACTAATTAAACTAAGTCAATCATTATCACCAGTCATTACCGTCATGCGCGATTATATTTAGGGCTGTATCATATAGTGAGTGAGATTGAAACCTTAATTGTTCGTTTAATATACTGTTATTGTTGATATTCTTGTCTTTAAATGATTTATAAATCTCAAACTCTTCGAGAGCGTCCATTAACCTACCCTTACCGCATACATGGATTGCTTTGAAATTAGTATTGAAATCTGTGTAATTATGGTTATGCATCATTAGATGGCGCGCATAATTAGATTTGGTCTTGTCTGAATCATTCCTTGGTAGATGTTCTTTGTATCTTTTCAAGAAGGACCTGCCAGTTTGACCCAGATAGAAACAATCACAATCATCACATGACATCCTGTAAACACCTGTTTTCTCTTCTAACGGGAATGGTTGTTTTATGCGTAACAAATTAGAAATATTATTATTTGTTTTAAATGCGACTTTTATATTAAATTTAGAAAACACATTGGATATAATGTTAGGTAAAAGGCTACCGTACACTGTCGTTATATACTTTTTATTATTATTTTTATTTTTGTTAACTTTATTATCATCGATGGTATTATGGTGGGATCTAGTTTTATATAGGTGTCGCTTAAGAAGTCTATCTATCATCGAACTCTTGTACCCATTCGCTGTTGCTATGTGCCTTATTATATCCAATTCATCCTGAAAGTCCTTTTGGTTAAGTGGAATCGTTACCAACCTATGAACAAAACTGTTGTAAGCCGCCATTTTCTGGCTATATGGGTGATGAGAATCGGCGTGTATTGTAATATCTGTGGTGGTGGGTTTCCTATATATTTTATATTGAAATTTATTAAGATACTTTGTAACAGTCAGGTCCAAAAAATTGAGTTTATTGTCAGCCTCTGTTTCGAGGGTAAATTGTATGTTCTTGCTAAGACTGTTCAAATAATGTTTCAATTTCTCTATCTGTTGTAGCGTGCCATTAAAAACTATAAAGGTGTCATCTACATATCGTGCATAGAATTTAATATTATTATAAAATTTGTTATTCTCTGAGAACATGTAAGTATTTTCAAAATGATGCAAGTATAAATCCGCCAGCAATCCTGAAAGTGGCGAACCCATTGCGAGACCAAACTCTTGTAGGTAAAAATTATTATTAAAAGTGAAGTAATTCTGCTTCAACAGGACATTCAACAATAAAATTAACTCATCTATTTGTTTGTGATTCAGCTTCTCACCTTCAATGAGAAGATCTTTTACAATTGAAATTGTGTCATGAACCGGCACGTTTGTGTATAAATTAACTGTGTCGAATGAAGCAATTTTGTATGTAGGTAAGAGTTCGATATCCTGGACTCTTTTAATAAAGTCAGTATTATTTTTTATGCTGTGATTCTTTTTTAAAACGATACTATTTTTAATAATATGATATAATTTCTTTGCCGTCTTATAGCCAGGTGCAGATGTGTAATTTATGAGGGGTCTGACAGGAATATTTGCCTTATGTATCTTCGGTAGTCCCGTGAGCTGCGGGGCGCATGCATTTATTGGTTTTATATAATGGCGAACATTATCATCAAACAAACTACCGCAACGATTAATAATGCCATTTAGCTGTTTGACGTATTCATTGGTAGGGTCACTGTTCAATGTCCGAATGTTATTGTTATCTATAAATTCAAGTACTTTATTATTATAGACCTGCGTATCTAATATGACAATTGTGTTCCCCTTATCGGCTTTAGTGATCACGGCATTATTAGAAGTAAGTTTGTCTTTAATTTGTCTTAATATTTTGGTTTCTGTGGCATGTTTACAGTATGTTGTCAGTGGTTTATTAAGCTTAATACGTTTATTGAGTTTGACATTCATTAACGCACGTAATTCGTTTTGTATTTGATGGTCGGATACAGTTTTAATGGCTGCTTCCATATTTATTTCCTTACTCAGAAATTCTTTATTAAAATTATTTTTGTTACAACTCACAATTAGTGGTTATAAGGGTTCTTAAAATTTTTCATTTTCCCTGGGTGGATTACGTCCCTCCCATGGACTTATAAATTGACTATTTATTAATTCCTTTATCCATAGAATTTACGGAATGCTGATGCATGGTACTTTCCAATGATCTTGTTTCTTGTTGGATCGTAGACATAAATGTGTGTCGTCCTTTCCTCCTTTGTAATAAGTAGGGTCCCTCGTACAGTCTGAATAGTTTCTTTGCTGTATTGTCGATTCATTTTCACACTGGATTACGTTTTAGTAGTACACTCTCTCCTTCATGGAATGTGATGAGTTTGTGCATTCTGTTGAACCTCTCGATCCTCTTTTCTCCAAGTTTTTCCATCCTCTTCTTCGCATTGTCGTACTTGTGACTTAATGGAATTTGTAGATTTTGGTTTGGAGGTTTGTCAATGTTTCTCGACCAGAATCTGTTGGGTTTCTTATTTGTTTCCAGTTACACCGGTGTATATCCCGTAGCTTCACTGTATGTAGCATTTATAGCTTGTTCAAAAAATGATAAGTACTCTGCCCATCGATTATGTTGTTCATTACAGTAGATGTGTAAATGTTTTCCTAACACTTTATTTACCCTCTCAGCAAGGTTTTCTTGTGGATGTCGTATTGACGTTAACACTGGTTGTATGCCGTGCTGAGGTTAGCGTTTCCGTCCATGCTTTATTTTGAAATTGTTTACCTTGGTCACTCAATATCTTTTTGATTTGACCATGCTTTGGTACATATTTTCGTAGTATGACATTCAGTACACTTTTTGTGGTAGGTCTTCGAATAGCATAGAGTCGAACTGCCTTGGTGAACACAACTATACATACAAGTATGTGCTTCGTACCCCCGTGAATAGCTCTCAGAAATGGGCCCAGGAAGTCGACTGCTACTAATTCTCCCTTTTCCTGTGTCTTTATATTTTGCATATCTACATATGTGTGAAGATTCGGATGTCGTGCTGTTTGACATTTGTAGCATCCTTTTAAGATTGCTTTAATTCTTCTAAACATATTATTCAAAATGAAGTCTTCCTTCAAAGCTAAATGACATTTTAAAGCAGACGCATGTGCTAAACTTTGATGACATGGTATAGTTAGTGTTTTTAACATCTCTGGTGATAGGACTATTTCCCAATCATAATTTACGAGTTTATACAATATACTATTTTTTATCGTATACCTACTAGATAGTGTTGATAATTTCAAGTGACTGATCTGTGGATCTTTATTTTGTTCACTTGCTAGGTTATTCAGCAAATATTTAACTCTATCATCTGTTTGATAAGTTATATTCAATATTTTCACATCATTCCACTTAGTTTCATGAGTTTCTTGTGTCTCTTGTGGTGGATAACGACTTAGTGTGTCGGCAGTTATATTATCCGAGCGTTTACAATATTTTATTGTGAATGAATACTCTTGTATGGCCAGTATCCATCTCATTAGTCGTGCATTTGTTGCTTTACAACTTAATAAAAATGAAAGCGCTTGATGATCCGTGTGTATTTCAAAGTGTGTTCCATACACATAATAACGAAACTGCTTCCAGGCATATACTATCGCTAAGATTTCCTTTTCTGACGTACAGTAGTGTTTTTCTGCTCCTTTGAAGACTCGACTGGCGTATGCGATGACTCGTAGCTCTCTGTGTTTATCTTCTTGATACAGGACACTCCCTACTGCATAGTCACTGTCTTCTGCGTAGATTATATATCGTCCTTCCCGTTGTGGATGATGCAGCATAATGTTATGTAGAAATAGTTTTTTCACTTCACGGAACGCTTCTTCATGATGTACCTCCCATTTCCATTTACTTTCTTTTCTAGTGAGTTCTAGAAGTGGTTGGATTCTCTCCGCATATAACGATGAAAAACGTCGGTAGTAACCCGTGAGTCCTAGGAATGCTCTTAACCCTTTTATGTTCTTGGGTCTTGGGAACTCCGTTATACTCTGTAGCTTGCAAGGGTCTGTTTGTATTCCCTTGTCAGATATTATATGACCTAAGAATTTTATTGAAGTTTTAATAAAGTCACATTTCTCTAACTTCAAAGATAGATTAGCGTCTCTGAACTTTTGAAATATAGTGTTCAGATGCTGAAGATGTTCTTCCAACGTTGTTGAGATTACAAGGATGTTGTCCACGAAGATCATGGTGTATGGTTCCACCTCTGGCCCTAGTGCATTTTCCAAACACTTTACAATTGCTGCGAGGCTTGTACTCAATCCAAAGGGTACTACTCGATGTTGGTAGCTTTTGTTCTTGTACAGGAATGCGGTGTATTTGCGATCTTGTTTACGAATGGGAATTTGCCAAAATGACGAAGTCAAGTCTAACTTGGTTAGATATTTTGCTCCTTGACACTTGTTAAATAGTTCTTCTGTATTCGGTGCACAATCAAAATCCTTTTTGATGACTATTTAGATTCCTCATGTCTAAACACAGCCTTATTTCGTCCGTCTTCTTTTTGACGACAACGAGAGGATTGATGAAGCTACTGTTGGACCACTCTATTACGCCGTTATCCAACATTCTTCTGATTTCCTCTTCGACTGGTTCCGCATATTTAATGGGAATCGGATATGTCCTCCGTACGAACTTAGTAGGATCGGTGACCTGAATCTTGTGTTCATAGGCATTCGTAATTGTAGGAACGTCGCTAAATATATCTTGATATTCCTGTATCAATTCTTCTATTAATTCAATTCCTTCGTGTTGATTGTCCTCTTGCATATTGATGTTACTTGCAGCGTGGTTTACAGCTGGTCTGGAGATGACGATTGGTTCCTGTTATTCTTCCACGTTGTTCTGACTTTCTTCAGATTTAATTTCTTAGAGTCCTCCCTCAACTTTGCATGTCATTGAATTATTTTCTAAATTAATAACAGCTCCTAATTTATTTAACACGTCGATACCTATGATACAGTCATATGTAAGCTTCTCTACTATTATCATAGAAATATCACATACAAGTTCATTACATTTTAAATTAACATATATTTGTTGTGTGGCAATCTAATTTTAGTCGCTGTTGTTATGTAATAATTGTTAATCGGTAACACTGGTGCATGTTTGAAATGGTTTTTATTCCGGTTGATGCAGGTCTGGCTGATTACGGATACCTCACTTCCAGTGTCAACGAGAATCTTCATATTTACATTGTTTATTGTCCCCCCTAATATAGGACAATAGGTGTGCGATACCGTTGTTTCCTGTTGTGGATTGTTTGTATTGTTTAGGGTGGCGCGCAACTCGTGTGTGCAGGTCATTTAAGAAGCCTGTTCGTTCCGGTATTTTGTTGGAATACGTGTCACTTTTGAAACTTGTTTGAGCTGGCTGCCGGCGTCTCCCTCGCCGTCATTCATTGTTCTTCTCCCTTGTCGTGTGATCACTCCCTCTCTCTTTTGATGTAGACGGGCGTGTCAGCTGTTGAACACTCTTATTTTCATAATTATTATTATTATTATGAGTATTATTATTTGCATTTATATTCTGTACATTCGCATTGTACGGTTTTAATTGCTTTTTAGCCGTACCTGGATGCGAGTACGCCCCTTTATGTGGAGTTGTATTACCTTTTTCAAAGGGTTGTTTATACTCTTTCCAATTCTCTTCTCTCTTCGCAAACTGCGTCGATTTTTGTTGTATTGGATTATGCGTAGAGTACTGCTGCTGCTGCGGCTGGTTCTCTTTTCTCGTATTGTTTATTAACAAACTGTGCCGCGTTTTGGAAAACGCGGCGATGTTCCTATATCTATATAGCGGATGATTAAAATTACGTATTTGACGACGCGAGGGAATTTGTCCTTTGGTACGCTTAATCGGACTTTGTCATCTCCGCCGGTCGACTCGCGCGCGCCCTATCTCTGTTACGTACAGTTTTTTCAAGAGCCGGTTTGCTCAGTTCGACTTCGGCTCTCGGCGCTTCACAATCTGGTCCCCGGCTGACAGAGTAGATTTAAAAGTTTTTCGTCTTCCAACTACTTCTATGGATAGGTAGAAGCCTACGTGACCTCCGGTAAGTCTATTAATATATATATATATATATATATATATTAATTATTTATAAAAACAAATTGTTTTTAATTGATATTAAAGTGGATGCGTTACGATAGATATTGCAGTGAGTCCTTAGCACGTGGCGACTATCAGGTTAAAATTTGTTTCATGTATGTTTAATCTCAACCCTGGTTAACTGATTTTAACAGTAATGATATAATTATGTTTTATATTAATCTAGTAATAATCCTACTAAATTAACTAAACCAAGATGGGGCGTAAGTCAGTAATTTTCTGAAATCCGTGTACATCACGGACTTGTTAAAAGTTGCTAATTCCTGTAAGTGCGTCATGAAAACTTTTGCATAACTGTTAATTGAAATAATCATTATTATGGAGTGACTATAGTTGGACATATTATATATTAAAATATTTAATGAGGTTATTTTGAAGCGATTTACTACATTCAATGGGGTTCAATACTTAGTCAATTTTCGGAGTTTATAAACTGGACAGGCCATGCAATGTCAGCGGGTAAATGTGGTAGTGTGTTTTATTAACTTGTGAGTAATCCCAGATATAATTGTGCAGGGTTTCTGATGTAGACGGAAATCTGCCCCGCTCCGGAAGGACGGCCGAACAACTGCCTCAGATGCTGTAATTTCAGACACCTTCGTCAGCTGTGTCAGCCGGAAGGATGGACTAGATACACCCAACGGAACCCTCAAACTCCACGCTACTAACCAGGTGAAATTTAACCATATTAAACCTAAATCTTGTGGCCAATAAACTCTTTAAGACTCTCGTGTAGACGCTCCAGTTTGGACAGTTATTTACGGACAGTGGGTGTCATATGATATTTTGTAATTTGTAAGGCTTACGCCTCCTCTATCAATGTTATGTCTATCTCGTTCTGAGAGTGTAAACTCGGCCAGGGTCACGCACCACCCGGGTCGAGGGGAGTTCGGTAAATAGGGTTGGATTTATATCTGTTTCTGTTTTAAGCATGCCGGGACAGATGTATCTGTCCACGTTGGGATATTTATGTTTAATGGATCTTTTGGTTAATGTGGGCTCATGTATTCTATTATTCATTAAAGATTTGGGAGATGTTTTAACCCGTGGTCGACTCCCGTTGGAGCTGTCCACTGCAGGTCTGTATGTGTCAGATTTTGCTAGATCTCGCCCGATGCCTGACCCGGCCGGTAGTCAAGTTTTTTTTGGAACACTGTGAGCTGGTTTTAATACATTCATGACTTAGATTCCGTTTACAAATTTCTGTTCCATTGTTCAGCTAATTTGTACACCTTAAATTTTACCATTGCCAGTTAGATATTGTCACAGTTTGTATTTTACCATAGTAAATTTTGTAACGTTAACTTTTATTGCTCACTATGCCAATTAATTAACCATTAAACAACACAAGATTAATCAGTATCAGTTATCAATATTCATGGTGAATATTATTACCACTATTTTTACCAATTCTGTTTCGAAAATAAAACGAAATATGAAATGCAGTTAGGCAACCGAGCATCCATGTTAACCTTGTGATGGCACTCTTCATTATTGTCATTGACGTGATTCAAATTGATAATTAAACATCGGCGTGGGATTTGTGCGCAGGCCGCAGGGCTTACATAGAACATTCAGTTACTACTTATCTTATTAAAACTTGGGGCATGTCTGCTCCGCTCCTTGGGATATTTTAATTGAGGTTTTGGGGGTTTAGTCACCTATTAATTGAACATTAAGGGGGGCTGGATACTTGGTCAGAATAAGGGGGTTAAGGGTGTTTCAGCAAGAAACTTATATACGCTGATAACCGGGGTGAACATGTGATGTGTTACTTATCTGTAAATGTCTGTTGATGTCAATTATATGTGTGTGTTTGTTCTATATGATTGTTACATTGTTATATTGATTATGCATGTGTATATTTCTATATATTTATATCTTGTTAGGAAATGTGATTACTTGCAGGTCGAGTTTGTGTGCCATTTTACAACTGTATTATTATCATTTATGTAACATTCACGATTTACTAGTCAATGATTATTCAGATATTTAATATTCATTCAATACTTATTGATGTTAATAGTTTATTATTCATTGTTCAACTTTTGGCAATGCACATATTAATGGAATTATATTTAAAAATAATAAAAAACTTAATTATCTTGCCTTAAGGGCTCATATGTTGTACAAGCCGAGCACAATAAATATTGTTGTTGTTATCTCAAGATCGTGTTTCATTTGCAAGTCCCATCATACTGGACCCAGCACAATTTTGGCTTCTCTAGGCTCTAGCCTAGTTCTAAATAACTTGTGGCCTCTCTTTCAAAAAAAAAAAATAAATAAGGAGATAGAAATTTAAATATAAATAAAAATAAATTAAAAAAAAAGGCATAAAAGGAAAGAAGGGTTACAAAACTGCGATGACTGTGTTACAAGAATAAAAAGTTCCTCTATGGTTTTAACTCATTGGGTATAAACGGCAAGTCTACTGTGTCTGTCAAAATGGTAGCTTAATTTCAATACTAATTCGTGCTCCGTGAAACTGGGTCTAAGATGCTTACACCGTTTGACGAGTTGTATTATGTAGTCTTCCATGGAACGTTTGCTGTTGACGTAATACCGTCTATACTCCAGCTGGTCTCGTACCTCTCTCTGGGTATGTATATTCCAGTATCGATTTTCGAAGGATGCCTTGAACTGTTCATAAGTTTCTGTTTGGTCCCAAACAATCGTATACTATTTGGATGCTGTTTCCTGGAAATGTCGACTTACAAATTCTATACATTCTCGGTCGTTTAGGTTGCTTCCTATAGTTGCCATTTCTCATTCACATTTATGTAAAAATTCTATGGGGTTCTCCCATTTATTACCTTTGAAACTGATCTTCTCTCGATCGTCTACCTTTGCAGCACACATCATCATAGCACTGGGTCGTCTCTTGACTTCTGCTCGTAGTTTTTCTGCCTCCTCTTGTAGTCCATCTTTCATGTTGTTAATTTCTATGGAGTGGTGTGTAGTTTTCCTCGTGACCTCCTCCACAGCTATTTCTACGTTTCGGTCCTCACAGTGAGTTCCTTTGTTTTATTAGTATTGTTCAGGATACGCTCATTTACATCTTTGTGTCTGAGGTCTTGCTCCTGCTTTGTAATTTTAAACTTTTCATTCCACTGTTCAGCCAGTTGTCGAATGTGTTCTTTCGTTTCACGTGTAGTATATTCACGCTGTTCTTTAAATTTACTGTCGATCTTTACAGCTTGTTCATTAAGTGACTGTTGAACTAGCTGTTCGACTGCTTCAACGCGTGCAGTAAGTTCTGTTTTTAAATTATTACTGACGAGTTCTATTTTCTCTTCTAACCTAGTATTATTAGTATCAATCTTAGCTTCTAATTTTTCATTATTGCTTTCTAACTGAGTTTTCACTTCTTCAGTAGTGATTTCTAATCGATTACGACTATCTTCTACTTGAGTTTCTAATCTCGTATTACTATCTTCTAATCTTGTTAATTTATTTTCTAATTTTTCATTGCTACTTTCTAACTGCATTTTAAGTTCTGCACTGCTGCTTTCTAATTTACTTCCTAGTTTTTCACTATTCGTCTTCAACTCTTCTTGAAGTCGTTTAAACATTGTTTCGAAGTCCATTGTCTGTTGCTTCGCCATTTTTATAGTATGTAGCCTACGGTGTCCTAACTAATTTGTTATATGAATTATATTTTTAAAAATTGGTCAACCGTGACTATATATTTCTTTATTTAAATTAATTTTATTTATCGGTATTAATTTCACAACTCTTTTTCTCTGTACTGATTATAACAATTTGTAATATTATTTATTACACAAATTGACTATTAATTCTTTCTTACAATATTTTGCTAATTATTTATTAGACTTCTTTATTACCAGGGCGCCATATACTTTTAATGATATTTAACATTTATTTTGCAACCCATTGGAAACGACGTTAATTATAGAACGATTCCAACGATATACTTTTAATATATCGTGCCCCATGTTGGGCTCCAATTACTATACAACGTTATTTTGTGACACTTGCTTTTACACAAACGCTCTTACTCGTATGCGCGCACTTACCCACGTCTCGGAGGTGATGCTCTTCTTCAGCAGTATTTACCTTGATGTTCCCCGGCTGGGTCGCAGGCTTTGGTCGTTGGTTGAGTGTGGATAAGCGCGTGAATAACGTTATAAGTTTTAATTTTAAAGTAAAGAGTACAGAGGATTGAGCAGTGGTTGTGAAATTAGTACTAGTTTCAAGAAAAGCATATTCATTTGATTTATTCAAAAATAGCAAATTGTCGTGTTATTTAAATTGTTCAGTGTGGGTTTCTTGTTATATGAACCTTTATATTCAATCTGAATATAATATACTCATAATATGTGTAACTCTGATTTCTTATACTTCTAAGACATAATATATACACACATAAATTATATATGACCTGAAATAGTCATAGACATATACATATAACACATATAAATATAATAGGAAACATAATTCATACGTATAACATTTACATATTGATTTAGTCTTTACAAGTGTGGGTTCCATTGTATACCACGTAAATGAAACTTTTAATTAATTCAAATATTAATTAAAATATGAACAGAGAATCTTCTTTACATTAATTGATTCTAATTTTACTGTCTCAATTAATTAACCATTACGTAAATCTCATATTTACAAAATTACTCATTTAATTAATTACAACATATAATAAACTATGGTTCTTTCTTGACCATTCAATTATGAGATTACTATTATGATATTCTCTATTCTCATTTATATATTTAAACAATTATTTATTCATTCTTTAAGTTACAAAAAATATATTAATTTTCTGTAATCTTGGATATGGAAACTAGCTTTTGGTGATAGACTTCAGGGTCATTTATAATGTTAAATAAATGTTCAAGTTCACCTGCATTTTTCCTGCACTCATTTAAATTGTTGTTACCGTCCTCCAGACACACGAGTTCGTTGATCCTCTTCGGTATCAGCTCCTCTTGTCTCTACGTCGTTGAATTCCTCGCTCCGTCTCCTGGATGCTGAGTTCTGACGTGGACCTCTAGTCTTGATGATAAATGGCTGGATGTAGCTGCATAGGCTGTCCCTGCGTCCTCTCGTAGATGTCTAGTTCCTCGTCCTCTTCTTTCTTGTCCCTCGTTGCTGTCTAGAAGTTCTACGTAGTTATGACTCTTGTAGCTTCATTAATACAGTCTTATTTAAATAACTTGCTCTTTAATAACTGCACCGACGTAATGCCGGTTCCATTGCACTTCAGTTTATTTAAATACTGTTCAAAACATTACTACACTTTGTAAAGTTTACGTTGTCGAGATGCGTGGATTCCTCTTACTAAATGAATTTGATCTGCCTGAAAGTGTGTCGCGCGCTGGGGTTTTATACTGCTGCCCATTGCAATTCCTGTTGGAAACTGTTACTGACAACTTTGGACTGGCCGGCGCGTCGGTTTCATCATCACTTTCAACCTACACGTCTTTTTATGTAGCGCACACTTTTTTATAAATATTATTACACCAATAGTTAGGTATAATATTAAACCTTGTCTCTACAAATTTTGGTTGTTACCCTGTGCAAATTACGGCAGTTATAGCAAAATTTCACACGGTGTCTGAACCGTTCCCACGATTAATGACCACTTAACGCCAAATTGAAGCGCCAGGTGTCAGCTATGTATTCACATATGTCGCTGATTCGTGTGACTTATGGTTCACGTACAATCCTTAAAAAACTGTGAAATCTTCCACCATCGTTTGCATAATTGAACCTGTCTGTTATTTACACATGTACACATACACACACGCAGACTGATACACAAGCAGCGGCAGGCCGCTCTGACGTCACCTCTGCCAGTCTTAGCGTGTTATAGTAGCTCCCCTTCATTACATTTTTAAAAACCTACAGTCATGCGTTTCCATATGCATGCTTACGTACAATATTTGATTTATTTAAATTTAAATATTGCTTATATTTATTACATTCTTTCTTATCTATAACGTACATTATATTATTTTTATAATGTACATCTTACATATTTTATATTTATATACGAAAACACGTTATCCTACCTCAGTCAGGGGTTGATACATATACTTATGCTAAACGTATAATTGCAAAATATATATATTGTAACGTTACATAACCCCTGCCCAAATATGATAACACAATCACCATCGTTAAAACCAGTAATCACCATATTCTAAAAGTCAGAAATGGGTATTATGTACCAAGCTATAAAAAACTTTGTACTACAAAACACTGTAAACAATATAATAAAAGTGCAGTGTACAAAGTGAAATATAGTGTACTTAGTGAAAGTGTAAACTTTTAAAAAGAGCATCTCACAGATTGGTACTGGAGATGAAAAACAATCAATATTGGAGCAGTGGACTATATTGCTGCTGACAAGTTTTGTATTTTGTGTAATTTTGTATTGTGTAGGCCACAAAGGTCTTGTACCTAGGAATAATCTTTGTGTTTAATATAATGATTTTGTTTAAATATAAGATAACCCAGGGTTAGATATAAAATAATAATAATATAAAATAATACTATGTTAGCAAGATGGCATAGGAAAAATAGTTTAGAGTAAGGATACATTCAGTAAATGATAAATCATAAATAAATCAAATTAAAGGAGATTAAAATAAAAATTACCAACGTACAAGCTTAAGGAAAAATACAAAGAAAAACCTTAAATAAATTAAATTCGATTATAAATAAAATCTAAAAAGGATTATTTTTATAAAAAGAAGAAATAAATTTATAATAATTAATAATAGCCTATATACTAAAAAGTATATAGATTCACCAATAAAAAACCATAAAAAATTCTTGGTTACTAACAGTAACCAACTAACAAGATTGGAATTAATTGTTAAAATGATTTGAAAGCGAACGCTTTGGAAAAGTGTAATGTCTATAAAAATTTGAGAAATTAACAAATACCATTTGGAATAAGTAGTGCAAAATTAATAAAATTGACAAGTGATGTCCACTACATATTAGAACTCCTTCGAATAGAACCATTCACGCCCGTAATTTTATGAAACTTTGAAAAATCAACCTCCGATATCCAGGCCTAGCCCACAGACGTCGACATTTTTGGTGAGATCGTTACCAAGTAAAATTTAATTAAATTACATCTCAACTATAACTTTATAACACTAGAAACAACACCATCTCTTTAAACACTTCAGGAAAAGAGATGAACATAAACTTTATTATTTTAGTTAACCAAAAAACCAGCAGAACGGGTTCTTGTGAATTTCTGGCCGCCATTAAATAACTTTCGTGTTTCCAGTGAAGAAACGTAATCTGCGCTCTAGCGGCAAACCAAGTAACTACATCATATAAATACTACAAATTATAAAAAATTAATTTATGTAAAGCTTGGTATTAAAATATTCATTTCTCACCTTCTCATAGTACAAAGAACTCTACAGTAACCCTGGAAAATTAATAAATTGTTTCTTTATTGTTATTGAAATAAAAACAATAAAAATATTTGTTATACATTATATGTTTAAAAATAAGATCGAAGTAATGCTGTGTTGTCAGTAAGAATCGATTATCCCTTTCTGTTTTGGGAGAAGATAAAAAAAATGCTAAATAAATCCAATGAATACTTTGTTGTTTGAAAAAAAAGTGTATTATTTTCAGTAGATGGTAGTTGGTTACAGATTGTCAGGAGACTGAGAACGGACAACCAGAAAATATTTTGTACCATTTGGAGTTAATTTAACCTCAAATGTGTTTGTAAATGTCACAGTCAGCTGGTCTCATGAGCGGAGAAATTTGAATTAATTAATCATATACTAAGAGAATAATTCTCTTTGCACTCTCTCTCCTAACTACTGTCAAACAACGGTATTGATTTCACCCAAATAAAATCTAAGGGAAATATTTGCATAATCACACACACTCGATTTTTGGAAACATTGAACATAAATTATAACAAATTCTGTGACTCTTATTAAAGCGAGATTTTCGAAGAGCATAAATAGAAGTAAAATTTCTAGACACTCCGAGAGATTAACCGCGGGACGTTACACTATATATATATACAGTAGTTTCGGTAATTTGAGCCCCGGTATTTCGAGGTTCCGTGTAATTCAAGCTGGAAAAAAAAAATAAATACAGTCAGTAAATGTAAACAACATTCCCACCATATCGTGACTCATACCAGACCAAGTGTCTACAGCATGAAACGCTAAAAATAAATACGTAAATAAATCAGTAGCGGACTGACCGCCTCAGCTGATACAAGTGTTGCACCTGTGCGTTACTACTAAGCTTCGTTACTAGTGTTTGCTTGTTGTTTTAGTTATTTTACTGTACAGTATATTTAACGTTTAGTTTTTCACTACAGTAAATTGTTATTTATACTGTATATAATGAGTTACAAGAGTAGGCCTAAGAAGAAGTTTGTGCCGCTAAGTGTTAAATTTGAAGCCTTAAAAAGATTAGACAGAGGTGAAACGCTAAAAAAACTTGCTGCTGATTATGGAGTCGGCGAAGTGACTGTTGGTGACTGGCGTAGGAACAGAGACAAGATTGAAAACTATTCTTCTAAAAAGTGTATGGGGATTTTACCCTGTGAACGCAAATCGATGAAGAAATCTGATTATGAAAAAACGAGTGCAGCTTTGTTCACTTGGTTTAGTCAACAGAGGCAAAAAGGAAGTCCTATTTCAGGCCCAATGTTGCAAGAAAAAGCAATGTTTTTCAGGAACCAGTTTAAGGAAGGCGAGGATGATTGTACAGCAAGTTCAGGATGGTTGGCTAGATGGAAAAAACGATACAGCGTAAGGCAGCTTGAAATGTGTGGTGAAAAGCTATCTGCGGATTCTGAGGCTGTCGCACAGTTCTGTGAGAGATTTAAAAAAATTATAGAAGAAGAAAAACTTACTCTCGATCAGTTGTACAACTGTGATGAGACAGGACTAAATTTTAAAATGCTGCCTACTAAAACTTTAGCTTCAAGGGAAGAAAATGCTGCGCCAGGCCACAAAAAATCTAAAGAAAGGGTGACAGTTCTTGCTGCATCGAATGCAAGTGGAGAACATAAGCTGAAGCTAATGTTAATAGGCAAGTCTGCAAAGCCTAGAGCTTTAAAAAACATCACTCCGTCTGCGCTTCCTGTTACATACATTAACCAGATATCTGCTTGGATGGATAAAAATATTTTTAAGAAGTGGTTTTTTGAAAGTTTTGTTCCTGAGACCAAAAAGTACCTAAAGGAAAAGAACTTGCCTCCCACAGCAATATTAACCCTTGACAACGCTGGATCACACCCTGACGAAGAAGAACTGAAATGTGGCGAAATTAGAGCATTGTTCTTACCCCAAACGTGACGAGTTTAATACAGCCGATGGACCAAGGCGTTTTTGAGTGCTTGAAAAAGAAATGTCGTCGTCTGCTGCAGAGGCTCCTACAAACTACAGAAGGCGAGGGAACCATAGTGGAATTTCTAAAGAATACTACAATGAAAGATGTAGTTTACTGGGTGGCGGAATCATGGGATGACATAAAGACAGAAACACTAAAGAAGTCTTGGAACAAGATTTTAAAAGAAGAAAATAACAGTTGTAACACCACAGACGAACATGACTTGGTCTTAGCATGACTGATAAAAAAACTTCCTGGTTGTGAACAGTCAAATGAAAATGATGTTTCAGAATGGTTGAATAGTGATGAACAGTTTGAAGTACTCGATGATTCAATCGTTGAAATGCTGAATGAAGCGGCAGAAGAAAATAGTGATGAAGACGTGACTGCAGAGACTGTACCCGTGATGACTCACGCCGAGGGGTTGGCAGCGCTAGACACTGCATTGAGTTATGTCGAACAGCAAGCAGAAGCTACACCGACCGACACGATGCTGCTTAGAAGATGGTGTGACATTGCTGCAAAAAAACGAGGCTCTATTTTAAAACAAAAGACTCTGGACAATTTCTTTAAAAAATAAATTTGTGTGCCTTTTATCTTTTGAGTTTAAACTAGTTCAGGTATGTACTACATTGTTTGTGTTTTCTTATCCGTAAGCAATAAACGTTTGTTTATACATTACTCTTTGTTTTTTCCTTCATCCGTATAATCCGAGTTTTTCCAAATTCGAGGTTGCCTCAGCCCCAATTAACTCGAATTACCGAGATTCTACTGTGTATGTATATGTATATATATAGTCACTTTTTGCTACAGTCCGTTTCTTGATATATATAATACATTTAATATTTATAATTAAATTTACCTCAAGATGTTATTTTTATCCTTTATTGGAACATGTTTCAGGCACTATCTTGTACCCATCCTCAGCCTTCCGGTTTTTCTGTCTGGTGAAGTACATATGCTTTGCTGGTTGACTACTATTATTGTGGCTTCCTGTTGGCTTCTGGTATTTCAAATTGGTTTTATTGTGTGTGATTGTGGTGTATGTGTTAGTTTTTTGTGTATTTTACAAAGCACTCAACATAGAAAATACACAAAAAACTAACACATACACCACAATCACACACAATAAAACCAATTTGAAATACCAGAAGCCAACAGGAAGCCACAATAATAGTAGTCAACCAGCAAAGCATATGTACTTCACCAGACAGAAAAACCGGAAGGCTGAGGATGGGTGCAAGATAGTGCCCGAAACATGTTCCAATAAAGGATAAAAATAACATCTTGAGGTAAATTTAATTATAAATATTAAATGTAATATATATATATTTATTGTAACGTGAAGTTAATCGTGTTATAAGCCACACGTTGGTTGTGGCAATTTTGTAACATTAAGTTATTTACTCCCGTATCAATCTTAAGCCTCACTGTTGGGATCACCAATTCTGTAACGTGTTAGTATTTTTTTCCTGTTAATTTGTAACAACTCAAGTTATAAATTATAATATACGGGTTATTCTTTGTTATTTTAAGGATGAGTATGTTGTCAGGGTAATGTTAGTCGAGCGCCAATTTGCGATCAGATGTTGCAAATAAAATGTATTGGAAAATTGGTAAGTAATATTGCATATAGCATAAGGGTTTCTTTTTTCTTCTAAATTTCTATCTTTATATTAATCTTTTATTTAACATATTATGAGTACTAATGCTCAGTAAGGCAGATTCAAATCTAGTGCCATACGTTTCTTGTCGGGAGTGTTACCAACCTATGCTAGTTGATGAAAAAATTAATATTCGTTTATATGTTGTACATAATATCATATACATAAGATTATCCACTAATTAAAGAAAAGAAAACCTTTTATCTGTTGTTATTGAACTCAAATCGTTTATTCTCCATAATAAATGTTTTTAAAAGACAATTATAATTGTTAACAAAATCTTGTCGGCTGTTTATTTAAATATGCTCAGAATGGCAGCAGTTGCTCCTATTTCTCAGGGCAAACCATTTTAATAATTAGGCCTACTAAATAAAATACAAATAAACTGGTTTTACGTTAGATCCTGTTGACTACGGTATAAACTACAAAGATCTTGGGAAAAGTACCAAAATACATGGGGTTAAAATAAATTACAGCGTGTCTTAACAAGAGTCTATTACGAATTTTACAATGTTCAGTGTCTAGGTTATGTTGATTTATGTATTTTCAATGTCTAATACACTTTAAATGGTTATATTACCGTACATTAATAGTTTTTTACACTGAAAATAAGGTTGTTCATTAATTATTTTCCCAGTGAAAGTTCAAATATAATTTTAATTAAAAAGTGTAAACAGTGTCTTTGAAAAGTGTAACTTAGGCCATTAAGGTAATGTCTTCAGTTAGTTATTAGCAAAAATACTTCCCTTCCTGGATATGTTGATATTTTGTTTCTTCATATGTTAATTGGTTTCCTTCTTTTGAATAATGTTTTACTTCTTCTAAACATTTAATCTTGTATAATGATTTAACTTTATTTATTTTCACTGATATTATACTCATATGTTAGATTGATCTCTTATATTTTATATCAACCTTTCTGGTTTAGATCTAATAATGGAATCCTCTTCATTTCATTTATAACATATCTGTTGCTAAAGCCTATCTTAGCTTTCATTGGTTTAAATTGTATCATCTGGAGTTACTATGGTTCTCTCTGAGCCTCAAAATAAACAAACTTCTAACATTTTACTTTCAACTTTCTTAAAATTGGTATAGCTTTTTTATATGATTTTTGATCTTCAATATACTAGTATCTTTGAGTTTCTGATGAAACACTGATTGTTTTGATATCACTTTTGATTAGTTTCCATTCCATATTTCCTGAATTACTATTTTACACTTTTAACTATTTGTACTAACTTATTTATAATTAGTTCTCATTCTAGCTTTAATATAAACTCTTTTTCAAATTCGTTAACTATCTAGGCCTAACATGCGTAATTTCACAAATCTCTATTATTATAATTTTGGTACCCTTCCATTAACATTAACATTGTTTTATTAATATTACAGCGTATATTATTAATCAATATCAAACAATTAATTACTATTATCTATTAGGAAACATATGACCATTCTTATTAAACTTATAGATCCATTCCAGTTTTATAAACATAATAAAATATGGTAAGTAGTTCCCAAAACATTGTCCTCCTTACTTACTAACTTCAATATCTCAAAACACAACGGTATAAAACATTGTTTATTATTAATCACTTCCCTTATAAACATAACACAACTCTTATTAAACTTATGAATTAATTTCCATCCTCACACACACAGTGGGATTAGTATTAGCATAGTAAGTATTTATAAAACATTGTCCTCCTTACTTACTAACTTAAATAGTTCAAACATAATTATTATAACATTATTTAGTATTTGCCATTAGTAATAAATCTATAATTGGTAGTCCTTGAAACAAGCTACTTTATGTTTCCTGGTACTTTTCTAGGATTTATAAATATATTTTACTCATGCAATTGCACAACAAGATGATGGGCAAAATATCATGTAACAATATATATTACAACAATACATATATTTGCATATTTGCCCAGGGCAGTATGTTTAATA
The DNA here is from genome assembly GCA_034769895.1 of Magicicada septendecula. Taxonomy (NCBI): domain Eukaryota; kingdom Metazoa; phylum Arthropoda; class Insecta; order Hemiptera; family Cicadidae; genus Magicicada; species Magicicada septendecula. Next base: position 49,918,039 of record CM068374.1, on the reverse strand, counting down.
TGTAATTAGCATAGAAAGTATAAGGACCAGTTTTAGACAGTTTTGTGCAAGAAAATGCAGGAATTGACAAAATCTGACCTGTCAAAAAACGTACACCTGCCACCGCGTAAGATACAGCATGTGTGTGTTTGTGTGTGAGCACGCTGTGACCTGTTTTTAACAATGCGATGGGGTGGCACTACAAATTGTTTGTTCCAATTATTCAGGTCTTAACAGGATTATAATAAACTAATTACTTGTGTTAAACCTGTACGCAAAGACTTGCACCAATTGTAAAGACACCATTGCATTAATGAATTCTTAACAAATGCAGTAATGTAAAATTTATTTACAGAAGTGCAATATTAATGATGCTATTTAATTAATATTAATTACTAGTGTAATTAAAGAGTAATTAATATGTGTGGTATATGTGAGTGACCAGAGAAAAATTACGCAAACAATGAGATCGCTCATGTGACGAGTATGTTCATAAGTTCGCGATAATTAACCAAAAAGTGAGCGTAATAAAAAGGACGCTCTGGAGCGAACTGACCATCTCTAACCTGTTGAAAGCAGGACTGTTCCTGTCAAATCGCCACCAGTATAAATACCACTGGCAATTTTGGGCGAACGCATACTCGGCCTCAACAAATCTACAGGACGTTACGTTGCCCGTTTGCCGATCGACTTCAGGACACACACGCACCCTACCACACTCACACCAAGACGTAAGAAGGAATTCTGAAGCATCACTAACAACCACATGTAGAGACAACGACCACAGCACCACCATCATCATCATACTCTCAGCATTTCTGGACACACACACAACGGTAACAGCAGTATGCAGGTGAAAAAAAAAACAATTATAGTAATTTTAGTGTGAAAAGAGAACTCTTAAAAGAAATGAACTATAAACATTAAAGCATTAAAGTTAGTAAGTTTAGATATTAAGAAATAAGAGAAGTTAATTTATAACAAAATTTAGAAAAGAAATAATAATCTTTTGTAGTATTTTTGGGCGTGTCAGTATAAGTCCATAATAGATTGGAAGTTAATGGTAGATTATTTTATTTTTGTTTATAGCAACAATTCTTGAAACTTAATCTTATTTTGTTTGTAACTGAGTTGCTATCAGTATTTAAAAGTTGAGTTAATTTCAGACACACAGAAATAAAAAGAATTTAAATAACTTGTTTAACATGTTGTTTAGTCAATAAGATTATATGGGTGTTTATTTGTGTGTATGTTATGAATAGCATTGCAGGTTACAGTATATTTGTGAAACTTATAAAGGTAAATATTTATGTGTCTAATGTTTGAAATGTTAATATTGAAATTATCTTTAACTGAGCTTTGTGAAAGGGATTATCTCTTGTTAAATGCTGAATGTGTGATTTTCAGCCATAAAATTCTTAACTGGTGTCTGTGACTCTGGGTAAGTCAAAGTTAAGCCTATAGCTTCTGTAGAAACAGTGGAAATTTTCTGGAGAGATTCTACAGAATATTGCAACTGCCAAAATATTAGCTACACAACCTTTCAACCATTAACAATCCGGGGTCATCTTCAGGTGTACCACAAACTTAATATAATAATTCAACCATGTGACAAAATTTGTAGCAGCAAGTTCAAATCATTCCAAATAAACTGTATAAAGGAACAATAAACTCTAAAATAAAAATTAAAGGAAACCATAAAACCAAAAGTTAAACATACTTACTCTTGAAGTCTAAAAAGAAACCAGGAAGCACAACATTCAACAGTTAATTTGTGTTGTTCGTTCTACTTATAAAAGGATTCACTTTATGATTTACTGTTGATGTATGGTAAATGAAATCTTCAGTATAATTAAGTTACAATGGTTTAATTTGGGTTTCTTTTGTTCTTTTCAAGAGTATAGTATATGTTCACTAGCGATACCATTTATCTACATTTTCACAAACATGACATCTTTTTTGTGTTACAGAGCAAGTGGTGGAGGATAATTTTTTGTTCAGGACCGAGATTTTATGGGTCTTACAAGAGCACAGTTGACAATTAAATTAAGAACCATGTGCGCTAGATTGGGCATCAGTTACTCTGAGTATATTGTGCAGTCCTACCATTTGGTAGCATATGTGTTAATCAATCAACTGTAGAACAGAGTAAGCTATTACGTCCAGTTGTTTGATACAAGCTGAGTTCAATGTGAATTTATTACTGGTTGGTGGTGACCCAGTCCACTATAAACCAGTAAGCTGCTACATCCAGTTGTTCGATAACAGCTGAGTTAAATGTGCACTTACTACTGGTTGCCTACAGTGGAGCTACTCAACTGTAAAACAATCAGCTGCTACATCCAGTTGTTTGATAACAGCTGAGTTAAATGTGCACTTACTACTGGTTGCCAACAATGGAGCTACTCAACTGTAAACAGTAAGCTGCTACATCCAGTTGTTCGATAGCAGCTGAGTTACATCTGCACATATTACTAGTTGGAGGTAATGGAAGCAGTCCACTGTAAAACAGTAAGCTGCTACATACAGATGTTCGATAACAGCTGAGCTAAATGTGCACTTACTACTTGTTGGAGGCAGTCAACTGTAAAACAGTAAGCTGCTGCATCCATTTGTTCGACAACAGCTAAGTTAAATGTGCACTTACTACTGGTTGCCTACAATGGAGCTACTCAACTGTAAAACAGTAAGCTGCTACATCCAGTTGTTCAATAACAGCTGAGTTAAATGTGCACTTACTACTAGTTGGAGGCAGTCAACTGAAAACAGTAAGGTGCTACATCCAGTTGTTCGATAACAGCTGAGCTTAATGTGCACTTACTACTGGTTGCCAACAATGGAGCTACTCAACTGTAAAACAGTAAGCTGCTACATCCAGTTGTTTAATAACAGCTGAGTTAAATGTGCACTTACTACTGGTTGCCGACAATGGAGCTACTCAACTGTAAAAACAGTAAGTTGCTACATCCAGTTGTTTGATAATAGCTGAGTTAAATGTGCACTTACTAGTGGTTGGCAGCACTGGAGCTACTCAACTCTAAAACAGTAAGCTGCTACGTCCAGATGTTCAATAACAGCTGAGTTAAATGTGCACTTACTACTGGTTGGCGGCAATGGAGCTACTCAGCTGTAAACATTAAGCTGCTACATCCAGTTGTTCGATAACAGCTGAGTTAAATGTGCACTTACAACATCCAGTTGTTTGATAACAGCCGAGTTAAATGTGCATTGACTACTGGTTGGCAATGGAGCTACTCAACTGTAAAACAGTAAGCTGCTACGTCCAGATGTTTGATAACAGCTGAATTAAATGTGCACTAACTACTAGTTGGCGGCAATGAAGCTACTCAGCTGTAAACATTAAGCTGCTACATACAGTTGTTCGATAACAGCTGAGTTTAATGTGCACTTACTACTGGTTGGCAGCAATGGAGCTACTCAACTGCAAAACAGTAAGCTGCTACATACAGATGTTCGATAACATATTAGTTAAATGTGCACTTACTACTGGTTGGCAGCAATGGAGCTACTCAACTGCAAAACAGTAAGCTGCTACATCGAGATGTTCGATAACAGCTGAGTTAAATGTACACTTACTACTGGTTGGCGGAAATGGATCTACTCAACTGTAAAACAGTAAGCTGCTACATCCAGTTGTTCGATAAGAGCTGACTTAAATGTGCACTTACTACTGGTTGGCGGCAATGGAGGTACTCAACTGTAAAACCGTAAGCTGCTACATCTAGTTGATCGATAACGGCCGAGTTAAATGTGCACTTACTACTGGTTGCCGGCAGTGGAGGAACTTAACTGTAAAACAGTAAGCTGCAACATCCAAATGTTCGATAACAGCTGAGTTAAATATGCACTTACTACTAGTTGGAGGCAGTGGAGGAAGTCAACTGTAAAACAGTAAGCTGCTACATCCAGTTGTTCGATAACAGCTGAGTTAAAAGTACACTTATTACTAGTTGGAGGCAATGGAAGCAGTCAACTGTAAAACAGTAAGCTGCCTACATCCAGATGCTCGATAACACCTGAGTTAAATGTGCACTTACTACTGGTTGGCGACAATGGAGTTACTCAGCTGTAAACAGTAAGCTGCTACATCCAGTTGTTCGATAACAGCTGAGTTAAATGTGCAATTACTACTGGTTGGCGGCAATGGATCTACTCAACTGAAAACAGTAAGCTGCTACATACAGATGTTCGGTAACAGCTAAGTTCAATGTGCACTTACTACTGGTTGGCGGCAATGGAGCTACTCAGCTGTAAACAGTAAGCTGCTACATCCAGTTGTTCGATAACAGCTTAGTTAAATGTGCACTTACTACTTGTTGGAGGCAATGGAGGCAGTCAACTGTAAAACAGTAAGCTGCTACATCCATTTGTTCGACAACAGCTGAGTTAAATGTCCACTTACTACTGGTTGCCTACAATGGAGCTACTCAACTGTAAAACAGTAAGCTGCTACATCCAGTTGTTCGATAACAGCTGAGTTAAATGTGCACTTACTACTGGTTGGTAGCACTGGAGCTACTCAACTATAAAACAGTAAGCTGCTACGTCCAGATGTTCGATAGCAGCTGAGTTAAATGTGCACTTACTACTGGTTGGCGGCAATGGAGCTACTCAGCTGTAAACATTAAGCTGCTACATCCAGTTGTTCGATAACAGCTGAGTTAAATGTGCATTGACTACTGGTTGGCAATGGAGCTACTCAACTGTAAAACAGTAAGCTGCTACATACAGATGTTCGATAACAGCTGAGTTAAATGTGCACTCACTACTGGTTGGCAGCAATGGAGCTACTCAACTGCAAAACAGTAAGCTGCTACATCGAGATGTTCGATAACAGCTGAGTTAAATGTGCACTTACTACTGGTTGGCGGGAATGGAGCTACTCAACTGTAAAACTGTAAGCTGCTACATCCAGATGTTCGATAACAGCTGAGTTAAATGTGCACTTACTACTGGTTGGCGGCATTAAAGCTACTCAGCTGTAAACAGTAAGCTGCTACATCCAGTTGTTCGATAAGAGTTGAGTTAAATGTGCACTTACTACTGGTTGGCGGCAATGGAGGTACTCAACTGTAAAACCGTAAGCTGCTACATCCAGTTGGTCGATAACGGCTGAGTTAAACGTGCACTTACTACTGGTTGCCGGCAGTGGAGGTACTCAACTGCAAAACAGTAAGCTGCTACATCCAAATGTTCGAAAATAGCTGAGTTAAATATGCACGTACTACTAGTTGGAGGCAATGGAGGAAGTCAACTGTAAAACAGTAAGCTGCTACATCCAGTTGTTCGATAACAGCTGAGTTAAAAGTGCACTTATTACTAGTTGGAAGCAATGGAAGCAGTCAACTGTAAAACAGTAACCTGCCTACGTCCAGATGCTCGAAAACACCTGAGTTAATTGTGCACTTACTACTGGTTGGCGACAATGGAGTTACTCAGCTGTAAACAGTAAGCTGCTACATCCAGCTGTTCGATAACAGCTGAGTTAAACGTGCAATTACTACTGGTTGGCGGCAATGGATCTACTCAACTGAAAACAGTAAGCTGCTACATACAGATGTTCGATAACAGCTGAGTTAAATGTGCACTTACAACTTGTTGGAGTCAATGGAGGCAGTCAACTGTAAAACAGTAAGCTGCTGCATCCAATTGTTCGACAACAGCTGAGTTAAATGTCCACTTACTACTGGTTGCCTACAATGGAGCTACTCAACTGTAAAACAGTAAGCTGCTACATCCAGTTGTTCAATAACGGCCGAGTTAAATGTGCACTTACTACTGGTTGCCGGCAGTGGAGGTACTCAACTGTAAAACAGTAAGCTGCTACATCCAAATGTTCGATAACAGCTGAGTTAAAAGTGCACTTATTACTAGTTGGAGGCAATGGAAGCAGTCAACTGTAAAACAGTAACCTGCCTACATCCAGATTCTCGATAACACCTGAGTTAAATGTGCATTTACTACTGGTTGGCGACAATGGAGTTACTCAGCTGTAAACAGTAAGCTGCTACATCCAGTTGTTCGATAACAGCTGAGTTAAACGTGCAGTTACTACTGGTTGGCGGCAATGGATCTACTCAACTGAAAACAGTAAGCTGCTACATACAGATGTTCGGTAACAGCTAAGTTAAATGTGCACTTACTACTGGTTGGCGGCAATGGAGCTACTCAGCTGTAAACTGTAAGCTGCTACATCCAGTTGTTCGATAACAGCTGAGTTAAATGTGCACTTACTACGTGTTGGAGGCAATGGAGGCAGTCAACTGTAAAACAGTAAGCTGCTACATCCATTTGTTCGACAACAGCTGAGTTAAATGTCCACTTACTACTGGTTGCCTATAATGGAGCTACTCAACTGTAAAACAGTAAGCTGCTACGTTCAGATGTTCGATAACAGCTGAATTAAATGTGCACTAACTACTGGTTGGCGGCAATGAAGCTACTCAGCTGTAAACTGTAAGCTGCTACATCCAGTTGTTCGATAACAGCTGAGTTAAATGTGCACTTACTACGTGTTGGAGGCAATGGAGGCAGTCAACTGTAAAACAGTAAGCTGCTACATCCATTTGTTCGACAACAGCTGAGTTAAATGTCCACTTACTACTGGTTGCCTATAATGGAGCTACTCAACTGTAAAACAGTAAGCTGCTACGTTCAGATGTTCGATAACAGCTGAATTAAATGTGCACTTACTACTGGTTGGCGGCAATGGAGCTACTCAGCTGTAAACTGTAAGCTGCTACATCCAGTTGTTCGATAACAGCTGAGTTAAATGTGCACTTACTACGTGTTGGAGGCAATGGAGGCAGTCAACTGTAAAACAGTAAGCTGCTACATCCATTTGTTCGACAACAGCTGAGTTAAATGTCCACTTACTACTGGTTGCCTATAATGGAGCTACTCAACTGTAAAACAGTAAGCTGCTACGTTCAGATGTTCGATAACAGCTGAATTAAATGTGCACTTACTACTGGTTGGCGGCAATGGAGCTACTCAGCTGTAAACTGTAAGCTGCTACATCCAGTTGTTCGATAACAGCTGAGTTAAATGTGCACTTACTACGTGTTGGAGGCAATGGAGGCAGTCAACTGTAAAACAGTAAGCTGCTACATCCATTTGTTCGACAACAGCTGAGTTAAATGTCCACTTACTACTGGTTGCCTATAATGGAGCTACTCAACTGTAAAACAGTAAGCTGCTACGTTCAGATGTTCGATAACAGCTGAATTAAATGTGCACTAACTACTGGTTGGCGGCAATGAAGCTACTCAGCTGTAAACTGTAAGCTGCTACATCCAGTTGTTCGATAACAGCTGAGTTAAATGTGCACTTACTACGTGTTGGAGGCAATGGAGGCAGTCAACTGTAAAACAGTAAGCTGCTACATCCATTTGTTCGACAACAGCTGAGTTAAATGTCCACTTACTACTGGTTGCCTATAATGGAGCTACTCAACTGTAAAACAGTAAGCTGCTACGTTCAGATGTTCGATAACAGCTGAATTAAATGTGCACTTACTACTGGTTGGCGGCAATGGAGCTACTCAGCTGTAAACTGTAAGCTGCTACATCCAGTTGTTCGATAACAGCTGAGTTAAATGTGCACTTACTACGTGTTGGAGGCAATGGAGGCAGTCAACTGTAAAACAGTAAGCTGCTACATCCATTTGTTCGACAACAGCTGAGTTAAATGTGCACTTACTACTGGTTGCCTATAATGGAGCTACTCAACTGTAAAACAGTAAGCTGCTACGTTCAGATGTTCGATAACAGCTGAATTAAATGTGCACTAACTACTGGTTGGCGGCAATGAAGCTACTCAGCTGTAAAACCGCAAGCTGCTACATCCAGTTGGTCAATAACAGCTGAGTTAAATGTGCACGTACTACTGGTTGGCGGCCATGGAGCTACTCAGCTGTAAACAGTAAGTTGCTATATCCAGTTGTTCGATAACAGGTGAGTTAAATGTGCACTTACTACTGGTTGGCGGCAATGGAGCTACGCAGCTGTAAACATTACACTGCTACATCCAGTTGTTCGATAACAGCTGAGTTAAATCTGCACTTACTACTGGTTGGCAGCAATGGAGCTACTCAGCTGTAAACATTAAGCTGCTACATACAGTTGTTCGATAACAGCTGTGTTAAATGTGCACTTACTACTGGTTGGCAGCAGTGGAGCTACTCAACTGCAAAACAGTAAGCTGCTACATCGAGATGTTCGATAACAGCTAAGTTAAATGTGCACTTACTACGGGTTGGCGGAAATGGAGCTACTCAACTGCAAAACAGTTAGCTGCTACATCCAGTTGTTCGATAACAGGTGAGTTAAATGTGCACTTACTACTGGTTGGCAGCAATGGAGCTACTCATCTGCAAAACAGTAAGCTGCTACATCGAGATGTTCGATAACAGCTGAGTTAAATGTGCACTTACTACGGGTTGGCGGAAATGGAGCTACTCAACTGTAAAACAGTTAGCTGCTACATCCAGATGTTAGATAACAGCTGAGTTAAATGTGCACTTACTACTGGTTGGCGGCAATGGAGCTACTCAGTTGTAAACAGTAAGCTGCTACATCCAGTTGTTCGATAAGCGCTGAGTTAAATGTGCACTTACTACTGGTTGGCGGCAATGGAGGTACTCAACTGTAAAACCGCAAGCTGCTAGTTGGTCAATAACAGCTGAGTTAAATGTGCACGTACCTACTACTGGTTGGCGGCAATGGAGCTACTCATCTGTAAACAGTAAGTTTCTATATCCAGTTGTTCGATAACAGCTGAGTTAAATGTGCACTTTCTACTGGTTGGAGGCAATGGAGGTACTCAACTGTAAAACCTGTAAGCTGCTACATCCAGTTGGTCGATAACTGCTGAGTTAAATGTGAACTTACTACTGGTTGGCGACAATGGAGCTACTCGGCTGTAAAACAGTAAGCTGCTACATCCAGTTTTTAGATAAGAGCTGAGTTAAATGTGCACTTACTACTGGTTTGGCGGCAATGGAGCTTCTCAACTGTAAAACAATCAGCTGCTACATCCAGTTGTTCGATAACAGTTGAGTTAAATGTGCACTTACTAGTGGTTGCCGACAATGGAGTTGCTCAACTGTAAAACCGTAATCTGCTACATCCAATTGGTCGATAACAGCTGTTTTAAATGTGCATGTACTACTGGTTGGCTGCAATGGAGCTACTCAATTGTAAAACAGTAAGCTGCTATATCCAGATGATCGATAACAGCTGAGTTAAATGTGCACTTACTACTGGTGGCCGGCAATGTAGGTACTCAACTGTAACACAGTAAGCTGCTACATCCAAATGTTCGATAACAGCTGAGTTAAATGTGCACTTATTACTAAAGTCTGTCATACAAGAGAATTGACACGGAGAGGGAGTTGGCCAATCCCCCTCCCGCTTCCGCTACGCATGCGCACGAAACTCTGCAGCATTCAGTTTACAACTGTCAGTCATCGGTCGCGTATTTCTAAGCACTACATGTATAGTTATAGAAAAGACAAAGGAATAATATCTTTCATTTCACTGTGTTTATTGCCATTTATATAATATTTATTCCTTTGTCTGCGACAGTTTTATTAACGACTAAATTTTTGCATTACTCTGATCTATTCCATACTTTATCTTTCTGTTAATTTTAAAAGATGTTATGAAAATTCAACCTTATTCAGGTCTGAGCAAATACATGAGTGTACCATGGCTATTATTAATTTTTTTAATAATAATTTGCTTTGTTGTAAACTTGCCCTCTGCGTTTTAACTGGGTTGAGACAGTCATCGGTGTTATATTTTAACCTTAAGGTACAGCAAATTTCTATTAAGAAGCAATATTACACCGAAGTCCGCATTACAAGTTTTTTTTATTTAATTTTTTTGTCTTATTTTGATTTTTTTTGTTTTCATATACTGTAATTATATTTTTTCTTATCGTCTGAATCATACTACTATGTACAATTCTTTATTTACTAAAAGAAAGTCTTTATTTACAATGAAATGCAAGCACTTTTTACTTACTATCACTGTCACTTGGAAGCGGTTGAATTCCTCTTATATTTGACAGGCCACTTGGACCTGCTTCAGCGTCAGCCTCATTATCTGCATCCGATTCCTCCTCCGAAGTGCACGATGAGCTATCCGAAGACGTACATTGTGGATCACTCCTTATGGAAATAATCATTTCATCTACCCTTTCTTCTAGGATGCCTTCTGCGTCCCAAGCTTCATCCATTACTCATTCAACGTGATTAACCGCTCTTCTCCAGTCCTCCTCTTTAATTTCATCGATGGCTTGAAGAGCCAGACTCTACTTCAGCTAAGGTGAATAGTTTATTGTTTCTGGCTACCTTGCCTTTAAAGTTTGCCCATATAAGCTCGATGGGATTAAAGTGACAGTGATAGGGAGGCTGCCTTATCACTCTGTGGCCTTCTGATTTTGCTAGTGAATCCAGTTCATAGGATTTATATTTGGCTTGTTTTTGTGTACAATTTGAAGCAGTTCTGCCTTTTTAAATGACAGTCAAACGGTATGTTATTTGACTGCAGCCAATCTTGGATTGCCGGTTTTGTTGAAATCTGCGTTGGAGGTTTGTTTTCTTGATACAATGATACGGCGCATTGTCCATTACAATTGTGGAACAGGGTTGTATATTTTCTAATAAATTAATAAACCATCCTTTGAAAGTGTTCGCATTCATTTCTTCGTGATAATCACCCTTCTTTGTCGATTTAAACATTTTTAAACAATTCGGTACGAATCCAGCTCTAGTGCCGGCATGAATAATTATCACCCGTTGACCTCTTCCTGTCGACTCTTTTCTTGACGATTGCAAAGTGTCATCGTCCCAACATTTGGCAACTGTGTGACCCGCATTTATCCAGGTTTCATCCAGATAGACTATTTTTTTTTACATCGATTTCCCTCATCTCTCTTAAAAAATTACACCTCCAGTTAACATCATTTCTCTCCATTAGAAACTTTCTATTATTAATCTTTCTTCACTTAAAGCCAACATTTTTTTAATTTTCTAAAGAGTAAACCTACTGCCGTCGAAAATATCACTTTTAACGAATTCAGTAGTTTTCATATTGTCGGTAGCTCTCTTCTTTTGTAATATGCGTATATATGATTCCGTACTGCCGTTTCCGAAAAAGAATCCAAGCCGGACTTTGGGCTTTTAAGAGGACGTTTCTTTCCCGGTGTTAGATCCACAACTTCCGCTGTAACTTTAGATACAGTCGCCCTGCTGACCTGGAGTGCATTAGCAACTGGTTCAGTGACTTTCGGAAATGGCAGTAGTGGAGCATTACTTCCAGACTCTTTTTGGAAGTAATCTCTCAGTCGTGTTATGAAAGTCCGTGCTTGTGAATTTAATGTCGCCCCTCTCCATAAATTTACGCACTCTTCCTCGATCTACACGGGGTGGCATTTTAAAATTAAATAAATAATACAACTATTAAATTAAAACTTAATTAGGCCTGATTAAAACGTAACAATTAAAACGTCGATCAAATGATAAAACTACTAAAAAACATTCTACACATACAAAAAACCAAAAGAGCTAAACTGATTATACTGTATTAAACACTGCTGCTAACCTTGTGAAAATGTAAGAATACTGGCTACACAATGATCTGCTACCTGTGAGAAGTGGTGAGTAATAAAATGAGTAACGGTTAAGCGCAGAGAGCTTGTAGTGGGAGAGAAATAGGAGGGGAAATTGTCCCTGTGAGCGGGCACGTACCAAGGTCATGTCGATTCCTTAATATTACTTACTTTAGTTGGAGGCAATGGAGGAAGTCAACTGTAAAACAGTAAGCTGCTACATCCAGTTGTTCGATAACGGCCGAGTTAAATGTGCACTTACTACTGGTTGGCGAAAATGAAACTACTCAACTGTAAAACAGCAGCTGCTACATCCAGATGTTCGATAATAGCTGATTTAAATGTGCACTTACTACTTGTTGGAGGCAATGGAGACAGTCAACTGTAAAACAGTAAGCTGCTACATCCAGTTCGATGACAGCTGAGTTAAAAGTGCATTTACTACTAGTTGGAGGCAGTCAACTCTTAAACAGTAAGCTGCTACATCCAGATATTCGATAACAGCTGAGGTAAATGTGCACTTACTACTGGTTGGCGGCAATGGAGCTACTCAGATGTAAAAAGTAAGCTGATAGATACAGTTCGATAACAGGTGAGTTAAATGTGCACTTATTACTGGTTGGCGAAAATGGAGCTACTCAACTGTAAAACAGTAAGCGGCTACATCCAGTTGTTCGGTAACAGCTGAGTTAAGTGTCCACTTACTACTGGTTGGCAGCAGTGGAGCTACTCAACTGTAAAACAGTAAGCTGCTACATCCAGTTGTTCGATAACAGCTGAGTTAAATGTGCACTTGCTACTGGTTGGCGGCAATGGAGCTACTCAGCTGTAAACATTAAGCTGCTACATCTAGTTGTTCGATAACAGCTGAGATAAATGTGCACTTGCTACTGGTTGGCGGCAATGGAGCTACTCAGCTGTAAAACAGTAAGCGGCTACATCCAGTTGTTCGGTAACAGCTGAGTTAAGTGTCCACTTACTACTGGTTGGCAGCAGTGGAGCTACTCAACTGTAAAACAGTAAGCTGCTACATCCAGATGTTCGATAACAGCTGAGTTAAATGTGCACTTGCTACTGGTTGGCGGCAATGGAGCTACTCAGCTGTAAACATAATGCTGCCACATCCAGTTGTTCGATAACAGGTGAGTTAAATGTGAACTTATTACTAAAGTCTGTCATACAAGAGAATTGACACGGAGAGGGAGTTGGCCAATCCCCCTCCCGCTTCCGCTACGCATGCGCACGAAACTCTGCAGCATTCAGTTTACAACTGTCAGTCATCGGTCGCGTATTTCTAAGCACTACATGTATAGTTATAGAAAAGACAAAGGAATAATATCTTTCATTTCACTGTGTTTATTGCCATTTATATAATATTTATTCCTTTGTCTGCGACAGTTTTATTAACGACTAAATTTTTGCATTACTCTGATCTATTCCATACTTTATCTTTCTGTTAATTTTAAAAGATGTTATGAAAATTCAACCTTATTCAGGTCTGAGCAAATACATGAGTGTACCATGGCTATTATTAATTTTTTTAATAATAATTTGCTTTGTTGTAAACTTGCCCTCTGCGTTTTAACTGGGTTGAGACAGTCATCGGTGTTATATTTTAACCTTAAGGTACAGCAAATTTCTATTAAGAAGCAATATTACACCGAAGTCCGCATTACAAGTTTTTTTTATTTAATTTTTTTGTCTTATTTTGATTTTTTTTGTTTTCATATACTGTAATTATATTTTTTCTTATCGTCTGAATCATACTACTATGTACAATTCTTTATTTACTAAAAGAAAGTCTTTATTTACAATGAAATGCAAGCACTTTTTACTTACTATCACTGTCACTTGGAAGCGGTTGAATTCCTCTTATATTTGACAGGCCACTTGGACCTGCTTCAGCGTCAGCCTCATTATCTGCATCCGATTCCTCCTCCGAAGTGCACGATGAGCTATCCGAAGACGTACATTGTGGATCACTCCTTATGGAAATAATCATTTCATCTACCCTTTCTTCTAGGATGCCTTCTGCGTCCCAAGCTTCATCCATTACTCATTCAACGTGATTAACCGCTCTTCTCCAGTCCTCCTCTTTAATTTCATCGATGGCTTGAAGAGCCAGACTCTACTTCAGCTAAGGTGAATAGTTTATTGTTTCTGGCTACCTTGCCTTTAAAGTTTGCCCATATAAGCTCGATGGGATTAAAGTGACAGTGATAGGGAGGCTGCCTTATCACTCTGTGGCCTTCTGATTTTGCTAGTGAATCCAGTTCATAGGATTTATATTTGGCTTGTTTTTGTGTACAATTTGAAGCAGTTCTGCCTTTTTAAATGACAGTCAAACGGTATGTTATTTGACTGCAGCCAATCTTGGATTGCCGGTTTTGTTGAAATCTGCGTTGGAGGTTTGTTTTCTTGATACAATGATACGGCGCATTGTCCATTACAATTGTGGAACAGGGTTGTATATTTTCTAATAAATTAATAAACCATCCTTTGAAAGTGTTCGCATTCATTTCTTCGTGATAATCACCCTTCTTTGTCGATTTAAACATTTTTAAACAATTCGGTACGAATCCAGCTCTAGTGCCGGCATGAATAATTATCACCCGTTGACCTCTTCCTGTCGACTCTTTTCTTGACGATTGCAAAGTGTCATCGTCCCAACATTTGGCAACTGTGTGACCCGCATTTATCCAGGTTTCATCCAGATAGACTATTTTTTTTTACATCGATTTCCCTCATCTCTCTTAAAAAATTACACCTCCAGTTAACATCATTTCTCTCCATTAGAAACTTTCTATTATTAATCTTTCTTCACTTAAAGCCAACATTTTTTTAATTTTCTAAAGAGTAAACCTACTGCCGTCGAAAATATCACTTTTAACGAATTCAGTAGTTTTCATATTGTCGGTAGCTCTCTTCTTTTGTAATATGCGTATATATGATTCCGTACTGCCGTTTCCGAAAAAGAATCCAAGCCGGACTTTGGGCTTTTAAGAGGACGTTTCTTTCCCGGTGTTAGATCCACAACTTCCGCTGTAACTTTAGATACAGTCGCCCTGCTGACCTGGAGTGCATTAGCAACTGGTTCAGTGACTTTCGGAAATGGCAGTAGTGGAGCATTACTTCCAGACTCTTTTTGGAAGTAATCTCTCAGTCGTGTTATGAAAGTCCGTGCTTGTGAATTTAATGTCGCCCCTCTCCATAAATTTACGCACTCTTCCTCGATCTACACGGGGTGGCATTTTAAAATTAAATAAATAATACAACTATTAAATTAAAACTTAATTAGGCCTGATTAAAACGTAACAATTAAAACGTCGATCAAATGATAAAACTACTAAAAAACATTCTACACATACAAAAAACCAAAAGAGCTAAACTGATTATACTGTATTAAACACTGCTGCTAACCTTGTGAAAATGTAAGAATACTGGCTACACAATGATCTGCTACCTGTGAGAAGTGGTGAGTAATAAAATGAGTAACGGTTAAGCGCAGAGAGCTTGTAGTGGGAGAGAAATAGGAGGGGAAATTGTCCCTGTGAGCGGGCACGTACCAAGGTCATGTCGATTCCTTAATATTACTTACTTTAGTTGGAGGCAATGGAGGAAGTCAACTGTAAAACAGTAAGCTGCTACATCCAGTTGTTCGATAACGGCCGAGTTAAATGTGCACTTACTACTGGTTGGCGAAAATGAAACTACTCAACTGCAAAACAGTAAGCTGCTACATCCAAATGTTCGAAAATAGCTGAGTTAAATATGCACGTACTACTAGTTGGAGGCAATGGAGGAAGTCAACTGTAAAACAGTAAGCTGCTACATCCAGTTGTTCGATAACAGCTGAGTTAAAAGTGCACTTATTACTAGTTGGAAGCAATGGAAGCAGTCAACTGTAAAACAGTAACCTGCCTACGTCCAGATGCTCGAAAACACCTGAGTTAATTGTGCACTTACTACTGGTTGGCGACAATGGAGTTACTCAGCTGTAAACAGTAAGCTGCTACATCCAGCTGTTCGATAACAGCTGAGTTAAACGTGCAATTACTACTGGTTGGCGGCAATGGATCTACTCAACTGAAAACAGTAAGCTGCTACATACAGATGTTCGATAACAGCTGAGTTAAATGTGCACTTACAACTTGTTGGAGTCAATGGAGGCAGTCAACTGTAAAACAGTAAGCTGCTGCATCCAATTGTTCGACAACAGCTGAGTTAAATGTCCACTTACTACTGGTTGCCTACAATGGAGCTACTCAACTGTAAAACAGTAAGCTGCTACATCCAGTTGTTCAATAACGGCCGAGTTAAATGTGCACTTACTACTGGTTGCCGGCAGTGGAGGTACTCAACTGTAAAACAGTAAGCTGCTACATCCAAATGTTCGATAACAGCTGAGTTAAAAGTGCACTTATTACTAGTTGGAGGCAATGGAAGCAGTCAACTGTAAAACAGTAACCTGCCTACATCCAGATTCTCGATAACACCTGAGTTAAATGTGCATTTACTACTGGTTGGCGACAATGGAGTTACTCAGCTGTAAACAGTAAGCTGCTACATCCAGTTGTTCGATAACAGCTGAGTTAAACGTGCAGTTACTACTGGTTGGCGGCAATGGATCTACTCAACTGAAAACAGTAAGCTGCTACATACAGATGTTCGGTAACAGCTAAGTTAAATGTGCACTTACTACTGGTTGGCGGCAATGGAGCTACTCAGCTGTAAACTGTAAGCTGCTACATCCAGTTGTTCGATAACAGCTGAGTTAAATGTGCACTTACTACGTGTTGGAGGCAATGGAGGCAGTCAACTGTAAAACAGTAAGCTGCTACATCCATTTGTTCGACAACAGCTGAGTTAAATGTCCACTTACTACTGGTTGCCTATAATGGAGCTACTCAACTGTAAAACAGTAAGCTGCTACGTTCAGATGTTCGATAACAGCTGAATTAAATGTGCACTAACTACTGGTTGGCGGCAATGAAGCTACTCAGCTGTAAACTGTAAGCTGCTACATCCAGTTGTTCGATAACAGCTGAGTTAAATGTGCACTTACTACGTGTTGGAGGCAATGGAGGCAGTCAACTGTAAAACAGTAAGCTGCTACATCCATTTGTTCGACAACAGCTGAGTTAAATGTCCACTTACTACTGGTTGCCTATAATGGAGCTACTCAACTGTAAAACAGTAAGCTGCTACGTTCAGATGTTCGATAACAGCTGAATTAAATGTGCACTTACTACTGGTTGGCGGCAATGGAGCTACTCAGCTGTAAACTGTAAGCTGCTACATCCAGTTGTTCGATAACAGCTGAGTTAAATGTGCACTTACTACGTGTTGGAGGCAATGGAGGCAGTCAACTGTAAAACAGTAAGCTGCTACATCCATTTGTTCGACAACAGCTGAGTTAAATGTCCACTTACTACTGGTTGCCTATAATGGAGCTACTCAACTGTAAAACAGTAAGCTGCTACGTTCAGATGTTCGATAACAGCTGAATTAAATGTGCACTTACTACTGGTTGGCGGCAATGGAGCTACTCAGCTGTAAACTGTAAGCTGCTACATCCAGTTGTTCGATAACAGCTGAGTTAAATGTGCACTTACTACGTGTTGGAGGCAATGGAGGCAGTCAACTGTAAAACAGTAAGCTGCTACATCCATTTGTTCGACAACAGCTGAGTTAAATGTCCACTTACTACTGGTTGCCTATAATGGAGCTACTCAACTGTAAAACAGTAAGCTGCTACGTTCAGATGTTCGATAACAGCTGAATTAAATGTGCACTAACTACTGGTTGGCGGCAATGAAGCTACTCAGCTGTAAACTGTAAGCTGCTACATCCAGTTGTTCGATAACAGCTGAGTTAAATGTGCACTTACTACGTGTTGGAGGCAATGGAGGCAGTCAACTGTAAAACAGTAAGCTGCTACATCCATTTGTTCGACAACAGCTGAGTTAAATGTCCACTTACTACTGGTTGCCTATAATGGAGCTACTCAACTGTAAAACAGTAAGCTGCTACGTTCAGATGTTCGATAACAGCTGAATTAAATGTGCACTTACTACTGGTTGGCGGCAATGGAGCTACTCAGCTGTAAACTGTAAGCTGCTACATCCAGTTGTTCGATAACAGCTGAGTTAAATGTGCACTTACTACGTGTTGGAGGCAATGGAGGCAGTCAACTGTAAAACAGTAAGCTGCTACATCCATTTGTTCGACAACAGCTGAGTTAAATGTCCACTTACTACTGGTTGCCTATAATGGAGCTACTCAACTGTAAAACAGTAAGCTGCTACGTTCAGATGTTCGATAACAGCTGAATTAAATGTGCACTAACTACTGGTTGGCGGCAATGAAGCTACTCAGCTGTAAACATTAAGCTGCTACATACAGTTGTTCGATAACAGCTGTGTTAAATGTGCACTTACTACTGGTTGGCAGCAGTGGAGCTACTCAACTGCAAAACAGTAAGCTGCTACATCCAGATGTTCGATAACAGCTGAGTTAAATGTGCACTTACTACTGGTTGGCGGCAATGGAGGTACTCAACTGTAAAACCGCAAGCTGCTACATCCAGTTGGTCAATAACAGCTGAGTTAAATGTGCACGTACTACTGGTTGGCGGCCATGGAGCTACTCAGCTGTAAACAGTAAGTTGCTATATCCAGTTGTTCGATAACAGGTGAGTTAAATGTGCACTTACTACTGGTTGGCGGCAATGGAGCTACGCAGCTGTAAACATTACACTGCTACATCCAGTTGTTCGATAACAGCTGAGTTAAATCTGCACTTACTACTGGTTGGCAGCAATGGAGCTACTCAGCTGTAAACATTAAGCTGCTACATACAGTTGTTCGATAACAGCTGTGTTAAATGTGCACTTACTACTGGTTGGCAGCAGTGGAGCTACTCAACTGCAAAACAGTAAGCTGCTACATCGAGATGTTCGATAACAGCTAAGTTAAATGTGCACTTACTACGGGTTGGCGGAAATGGAGCTACTCAACTGCAAAACAGTTAGCTGCTACATCCAGTTGTTCGATAACAGGTGAGTTAAATGTGCACTTACTACTGGTTGGCAGCAATGGAGCTACTCATCTGCAAAACAGTAAGCTGCTACATCGAGATGTTCGATAACAGCTGAGTTAAATGTGCACTTACTACGGGTTGGCGGAAATGGAGCTACTCAACTGTAAAACAGTTAGCTGCTACATCCAGATGTTAGATAACAGCTGAGTTAAATGTGCACTTACTACTGGTTGGCGGCAATGGAGCTACTCAGTTGTAAACAGTAAGCTGCTACATCCAGTTGTTCGATAAGCGCTGAGTTAAATGTGCACTTACTACTGGTTGGCGGCAATGGAGGTACTCAACTGTAAAACCGCAAGCTGCTAGTTGGTCAATAACAGCTGAGTTAAATGTGCACGTACCTACTACTGGTTGGCGGCAATGGAGCTACTCATC
This sequence comes from Magicicada septendecula, assembly GCA_034769895.1. Classification (NCBI taxonomy): domain Eukaryota; kingdom Metazoa; phylum Arthropoda; class Insecta; order Hemiptera; family Cicadidae; genus Magicicada; species Magicicada septendecula. Next base: position 49,898,947 of record CM068374.1, on the reverse strand, counting down.
TGTAAACAGTAAGTTTCTATATCCAGTTGTTCGATAACAGCTGAGTTAAATGTGCACTTTCTACTGGTTGGAGGCAATGGAGGTACTCAACTGTAAAACCTGTAAGCTGCTACATCCAGTTGGTCGATAACTGCTGAGTTAAATGTGAACTTACTACTGGTTGGCGACAATGGAGCTACTCGGCTGTAAAACAGTAAGCTGCTACATCCAGTTTTTAGATAAGAGCTGAGTTAAATGTGCACTTACTACTGGTTTGGCGGCAATGGAGCTTCTCAACTGTAAAACAATCAGCTGCTACATCCAGTTGTTCGATAACAGTTGAGTTAAATGTGCACTTACTAGTGGTTGCCGACAATGGAGTTGCTCAACTGTAAAACCGTAATCTGCTACATCCAATTGGTCGATAACAGCTGTTTTAAATGTGCATGTACTACTGGTTGGCTGCAATGGAGCTACTCAATTGTAAAACAGTAAGCTGCTATATCCAGATGATCGATAACAGCTGAGTTAAATGTGCACTTACTACTGGTGGCCGGCAATGTAGGTACTCAACTGTAACACAGTAAGCTGCTACATCCAAATGTTCGATAACAGCTGAGTTAAATGTGCACTTATTACTAAAGTCTGTCATACAAGAGAATTGACACGGAGAGGGAGTTGGCCAATCCCCCTCCCGCTTCCGCTACGCATGCGCACGAAACTCTGCAGCATTCAGTTTACAACTGTCAGTCATCGGTCGCGTATTTCTAAGCACTACATGTATAGTTATAGAAAAGACAAAGGAATAATATCTTTCATTTCACTGTGTTTATTGCCATTTATATAATATTTATTCCTTTGTCTGCGACAGTTTTATTAACGACTAAATTTTTGCATTACTCTGATCTATTCCATACTTTATCTTTCTGTTAATTTTAAAAGATGTTATGAAAATTCAACCTTATTCAGGTCTGAGCAAATACATGAGTGTACCATGGCTATTATTAATTTTTTTAATAATAATTTGCTTTGTTGTAAACTTGCCCTCTGCGTTTTAACTGGGTTGAGACAGTCATCGGTGTTATATTTTAACCTTAAGGTACAGCAAATTTCTATTAAGAAGCAATATTACACCGAAGTCCGCATTACAAGTTTTTTTTATTTAATTTTTTTGTCTTATTTTGATTTTTTTTGTTTTCATATACTGTAATTATATTTTTTCTTATCGTCTGAATCATACTACTATGTACAATTCTTTATTTACTAAAAGAAAGTCTTTATTTACAATGAAATGCAAGCACTTTTTACTTACTATCACTGTCACTTGGAAGCGGTTGAATTCCTCTTATATTTGACAGGCCACTTGGACCTGCTTCAGCGTCAGCCTCATTATCTGCATCCGATTCCTCCTCCGAAGTGCACGATGAGCTATCCGAAGACGTACATTGTGGATCACTCCTTATGGAAATAATCATTTCATCTACCCTTTCTTCTAGGATGCCTTCTGCGTCCCAAGCTTCATCCATTACTCATTCAACGTGATTAACCGCTCTTCTCCAGTCCTCCTCTTTAATTTCATCGATGGCTTGAAGAGCCAGACTCTACTTCAGCTAAGGTGAATAGTTTATTGTTTCTGGCTACCTTGCCTTTAAAGTTTGCCCATATAAGCTCGATGGGATTAAAGTGACAGTGATAGGGAGGCTGCCTTATCACTCTGTGGCCTTCTGATTTTGCTAGTGAATCCAGTTCATAGGATTTATATTTGGCTTGTTTTTGTGTACAATTTGAAGCAGTTCTGCCTTTTTAAATGACAGTCAAACGGTATGTTATTTGACTGCAGCCAATCTTGGATTGCCGGTTTTGTTGAAATCTGCGTTGGAGGTTTGTTTTCTTGATACAATGATACGGCGCATTGTCCATTACAATTGTGGAACAGGGTTGTATATTTTCTAATAAATTAATAAACCATCCTTTGAAAGTGTTCGCATTCATTTCTTCGTGATAATCACCCTTCTTTGTCGATTTAAACATTTTTAAACAATTCGGTACGAATCCAGCTCTAGTGCCGGCATGAATAATTATCACCCGTTGACCTCTTCCTGTCGACTCTTTTCTTGACGATTGCAAAGTGTCATCGTCCCAACATTTGGCAACTGTGTGACCCGCATTTATCCAGGTTTCATCCAGATAGACTATTTTTTTTTACATCGATTTCCCTCATCTCTCTTAAAAAATTACACCTCCAGTTAACATCATTTCTCTCCATTAGAAACTTTCTATTATTAATCTTTCTTCACTTAAAGCCAACATTTTTTTAATTTTCTAAAGAGTAAACCTACTGCCGTCGAAAATATCACTTTTAACGAATTCAGTAGTTTTCATATTGTCGGTAGCTCTCTTCTTTTGTAATATGCGTATATATGATTCCGTACTGCCGTTTCCGAAAAAGAATCCAAGCCGGACTTTGGGCTTTTAAGAGGACGTTTCTTTCCCGGTGTTAGATCCACAACTTCCGCTGTAACTTTAGATACAGTCGCCCTGCTGACCTGGAGTGCATTAGCAACTGGTTCAGTGACTTTCGGAAATGGCAGTAGTGGAGCATTACTTCCAGACTCTTTTTGGAAGTAATCTCTCAGTCGTGTTATGAAAGTCCGTGCTTGTGAATTTAATGTCGCCCCTCTCCATAAATTTACGCACTCTTCCTCGATCTACACGGGGTGGCATTTTAAAATTAAATAAATAATACAACTATTAAATTAAAACTTAATTAGGCCTGATTAAAACGTAACAATTAAAACGTCGATCAAATGATAAAACTACTAAAAAACATTCTACACATACAAAAAACCAAAAGAGCTAAACTGATTATACTGTATTAAACACTGCTGCTAACCTTGTGAAAATGTAAGAATACTGGCTACACAATGATCTGCTACCTGTGAGAAGTGGTGAGTAATAAAATGAGTAACGGTTAAGCGCAGAGAGCTTGTAGTGGGAGAGAAATAGGAGGGGAAATTGTCCCTGTGAGCGGGCACGTACCAAGGTCATGTCGATTCCTTAATATTACTTACTTTAGTTGGAGGCAATGGAGGAAGTCAACTGTAAAACAGTAAGCTGCTACATCCAGTTGTTCGATAACGGCCGAGTTAAATGTGCACTTACTACTGGTTGGCGAAAATGAAACTACTCAACTGTAAAACAGCAGCTGCTACATCCAGATGTTCGATAATAGCTGATTTAAATGTGCACTTACTACTTGTTGGAGGCAATGGAGACAGTCAACTGTAAAACAGTAAGCTGCTACATCCAGTTCGATGACAGCTGAGTTAAAAGTGCATTTACTACTAGTTGGAGGCAGTCAACTCTTAAACAGTAAGCTGCTACATCCAGATATTCGATAACAGCTGAGGTAAATGTGCACTTACTACTGGTTGGCGGCAATGGAGCTACTCAGATGTAAAAAGTAAGCTGATAGATACAGTTCGATAACAGGTGAGTTAAATGTGCACTTATTACTGGTTGGCGAAAATGGAGCTACTCAACTGTAAAACAGTAAGCGGCTACATCCAGTTGTTCGGTAACAGCTGAGTTAAGTGTCCACTTACTACTGGTTGGCAGCAGTGGAGCTACTCAACTGTAAAACAGTAAGCTGCTACATCCAGTTGTTCGATAACAGCTGAGTTAAATGTGCACTTGCTACTGGTTGGCGGCAATGGAGCTACTCAGCTGTAAACATTAAGCTGCTACATCTAGTTGTTCGATAACAGCTGAGATAAATGTGCACTTGCTACTGGTTGGCGGCAATGGAGCTACTCAGCTGTAAAACAGTAAGCGGCTACATCCAGTTGTTCGGTAACAGCTGAGTTAAGTGTCCACTTACTACTGGTTGGCAGCAGTGGAGCTACTCAACTGTAAAACAGTAAGCTGCTACATCCAGATGTTCGATAACAGCTGAGTTAAATGTGCACTTGCTACTGGTTGGCGGCAATGGAGCTACTCAGCTGTAAACATAATGCTGCCACATCCAGTTGTTCGATAACAGGTGAGTTAAATGTGAACTTAAAACTGGTTGGCGGCAATGGAGCTACTCAGCTGTAAACATTAAGCTGCTACATCCACTTGTTCGATAACAGCTGAGTTAAATGTGCACTGACTACTGGTTGGCAATGGAGCTACTCAACTGCAAAACAGTAAGCTCTGCTACATCCAGTTGTTCGATAACAGCTGAGTTAAATGTGCAATTACTACTGGTTGCCGACAATGGAGCTACTCAACTGTAAAAAGTAAGCTGCTCCATCCAGTTGTTCGATAACAGCTGAGTTAAATGTGCACTTGCTACTGGTTGGCGGCAATGGAGCTACTCAGCTGTAAACATAATGCTGCCACATCCAGTTGTTCGATAACAGGTGAGTTAAATGTGAACTTAAAACTGGTTGGCGGCAATGGAGCTACTCAGCTGTAAACATTAAGCTGCTACATCTAGTTGTTCGATAACAGCTGAGATAAATGTGCACTTACTACATCCACTTGTTCGATAACAGCTGAGTTAAATGTGCACTGACTACTGGTTGGCAATGGAGCTACTCAACTGCAAAACAGTAAGCTCTGCTACATCCAGTTGTTCGATAACAGCTGAGTTAAATGTGCAATTACTACTGGTTGCCGACAATGGAGCTACTCAACTGTAAAAAGTAAGCTGCTCCATCCAGTTGTTCGATAACAGCTGAGTTAAATGTGCACTTACTACTGGTTGGCGAAAATGGAGCTACTCAACTGTAAAACAGTAAGCTGCTACATCCAGTTGTTCGGTAACAGCTGAGTTAAATGTCCACTTACTACTGGTTGGCAGCAATGGAGCTACTCAACTGTAAAACAGTAAGCTGCTACATCCAGATGTTCGATAACAGCTGAGTTAAATGTGCACTTGCTACTGGTTGGCAGCAATGGAGCTACTCAGCTGTAAACATAATGCTGCCACATCCAGTTGTTCGATAACAGCTGAGTTAAATGTGAACTTAAAACTGGTTGGCGGGAATGGAGCTACTCAGCTGTAAACATTAAGCTGCTACATCTAGTTGTTCGATAACAGCTGAGTTAAATGCGCACTGACTACTGGTTAGCAATGGAGCTACTCAACTGTAAAACAGTAAGCTCTGCTACATCCAGTTGTTCGATAACAGGAGTTAAATGCGCACTACTACTGGTTGCCGGCAATGGAGCTACTCAGCTGTAAACAGTAAGCTGCGACATCCAAATGTTCGATAACAGCTGAGTTAAATGTGCACTTAGTAGAGGTTGCCGACAATGGAGTTACTCAACTGTTAAACAGTAAGTTGCTACAGCCAGTTATTCGATAACAGCTGAGTTAAATGTGCACTTACTACTAGTTGGAGGCAATGGAGGCAATCAACTGTAATACAGTAAGCGGCTACATCTAGATGTTCGATAACAGCCGAGTTAAATGTGCATTTACTACTACAGTAGTAATAGAAGGTTGGTGCTGGGACTGGCCTTCACCCCAGCACCCACCTTTAACCTAAGTCTTATCATCGTCCTTTACCTCCAGACTGCTGATAAGTTACATTATCGTGTCTGGCGCGTCGATTTTTTATCGTTTTCACGGCCATAGGTCGAGTGTTTGTTGTTTTTTTTCCGTGGATATCTGTCGCGAGCTGGTCTGGTTCTCTATCGATCGTCCTCGACACGGAAACCAACATGACCTCGGGGTTTGTTGACACGTAAACGTTCGTCTGGTTCGCTATCGATCGTCCTCGACACGGAAACCGGGACGTCGACCTGAGCGTATTTGTTTACACATCGTGTAAACAAAAATAACCACTCCGTAAGACGTCAACCTCAGCGCGTCTGTTGTAAAAAAAACTCCCCTCCCGCCACCGGTTTCTTTGTTTATTGTAATCGTAATTATGTTTAGATAACGTAAATACAATCGTTTATACTATTTTTTCAGTTAATACGAAACCTTCGTTTATGATGTCTGTAACGCGTGCTACGCCCATCCAGATTGTATTAGATTTTTTTGAAGACGAAGGTTTTAGATTTGTAACTAATTCAGACAATATTAAATGCAGCAAGTGCGGTTTTAAAACAAAAATATATCTGACAATCACACATATCCAGTTCATGCATAAACTTTATATCCGAAATGCAGAACGATTTGCGATAGATATTATAAATTTGAAGATTACGCTAAATCGAAAGAGATTATTAACTAATTGTACAAGAGACAGTGTGCAGAAAAATAAGACATCAAGATAAAAAAATAATTATAGTAAACAAATGTTATCTGGAAACGTGTACGTTTTTTCATTTTGAATTATACATATTAGCAGTGGCGGTCGGTGTCTCCAAAATGTGGTGGTTGCACACGTCAATTATGAAAATTACTGTATTTGCCATCAGTTTAATAAGATAAAAAATAGCAATAAATAACATACAGAATGTTCATATAAATAATAATATGAAGAATACAAAACTGTAATTGTGTAATTGTACGCAGTAAATAGAAGAGAATTATTTATGTAAATAGGAAAATGACAAAAATACCATAATATCGTTTAACAAATAACATGAAATTAATGCTATATAAAAAAGATATGACAAACACTTACCAAATATTAGGTTACTTGAAAACAAAATCCATTCTCCTTTCTTTTTGGTGGGCAAATTTGTCAACAACTTGGTAGTTAAAATCCCGAATTTCATTAATTAAGTACCGTTCAGTAGACAGCATTTAGTCTTTCTTGAGACATGCTGTTCCTTAAAAATGTTTTTATCCTTTTTAGGGTTGAAAAACACCTTTCAGCTTCACTGCTGGTCATCGGTATTGTTATTAATATTTCTAATAACCTTGTTACTTCGCTGAAAGTGTCTTGTAAATTATTGTCTTTAATAAATTTAAATAAGCTCAGCACTTGCAATGTTTCTGAATTCTTCTGCATTATAAATTGTTGTTAGTTCTATTTGTAATTTTCTTAAATTTAGAAACTGATAAATATCACAAACAAATTTTAACGTTTCTTCAGGAAATGTTAAGCTGTACTTCACAAATCTATCTGACATAACGAGGGAGGCAGCAATTAAATGGCCTGAAAAAGCAAACCTAGACTTTGCTTCACAAATGATTACATCACACACTTCTTTCGCTTGTCTCTTCCAGTCACTTTTATCAAATTTTCTTTTTTTAGTGTGTGAATGATCTTCTATGTTCAGATCAAAATTTTCATCACTGTCTGTCACTTCTAATTTTTATTATATTCTCTTCAAAATTTGAAAGACACTTGGGGGCTACAGTTGTGTCAGTTTCGATTTTTTGTAATTGATTGAACAAGATGTCAATTAATGGCATGATTTTTCTGAAGAAAGACAACCACAATGTGAAACTGAAACTTGTAAGAATTTTTATGTGCCCAGAAGCCTGTGAAATTGTACAGTCGTTATGTTATCTGATTTTAAAATATGTTGCATACATTTAATTAGATCTTTACTATAGTCATAAACTATGGAGACACTTCTAGACTGGAAATTCCATCTAGTAGGAGTACAACGGGGAAGGCGTTTTTTAACTATCTCATCAAGTATTGCTGTTCTCTGTGGACTGTTAGAAAAAAATGTACAAATTCCTTGAAGATTAGCAAAAAATATTCGAACATCTCTGTTGATAGATGCAGCTTTCATCGTTACCAAGTTAAGTTGATGGGCATGGCAGTGTACGTACTGGGCATCTGGATATGATTTTTTAACTATAGCTTGAACACCTGTTGAAGACCCAGCCATTACAGAAGCACCATCATATGTCTGGGAAATAAGTTTTTGTGGCGTTTCATGTATTTTATGTTTTTTTAGTTTTTCAAGAATACAGGAGGCCAAGGTGTTAGCTTTATGTTGAGGAGGAGTCAAAAAGCCCCAAAATCTCTCCACTGGCCTATCCTGTACAATATATCTAAAAACGATTACCATTTTAAATATATTGGAAACATCACTAGTTTCGTCTGCAATTATTGATAAATACGTACTCTTTTTAATTTCTTCAGAAATTTTTTCTTGCCAGACTTCCAACATAATTTGCAAAAGTTCATTCTGAATTCTTTTAGAGGTGCCTTTAAATACGGTTGCTTTCGCCAAATGGGACTTTAAAGCAGAATCTAATTCCGCAGTATAATCAATCATCCCCCTAAAAATTCCATCGTTTGTGGAGTCATCTGTTTCATCATGGCCTCCAACTTGATGCATTATAGTGTATATATTAAAATATATGTTGAGGGTTACCAACCTTTGCACGAGTTCAAATTTGTTGCGTGTTATAATGTATATTAAATCTATATGATCAGGTTTACCAACCTATGCATAGGTTCAAACTTGGTGGGTGGTGGGTTCCAACTTGATGCAATATAATGTATATTAAAATATATGATCAGGGTTACCAACCTTTGCATCAGTTGAAATTTGTTGCATGTTATAATGTATATTAAATCTATATGATCAGGTTTACCAACGTATGTATGGGTTCAACTTGATATATGTGTGTTATATTATATATTAAAATATATGATCAGGGTTACCAATCTTGCATTATTGTGTATAGAACAGATCTGTCAACATTTTTCTGTGGTGGGAAATTCAAACTATATGAGCAGACACATTATTAAATTCTCTCTCTCTCTCTCTCTCTCTCTCTCTCTCTCTCTCTCTCTCTCTCTCTCTCACATTTCTGATTACTATACACGAAATTACATATTGTTATCTGCTCGTACGCAAGGTATATCCTTTGCAGGTAAGTGATATTTTAAACAATTATTGAGCAAACGCATTATTAAATTGTCTCTTTCGCTCTCTCTCTCTCTACGCCATCGGTTTTACTATGATATCATGTTATCAATTCTCTCTTTGAATGTAAGTAACTCTCTGTCTAGACGCATCTCGTTCTTCCAAGGCGGTCTGTGTGGTAAAGTGTTACGCATAAAAACTCCTTTGAAATAAGGTATTTTCAAAAGTTTTGTGTACACATACAAATCGCTGTCGGCCAATGTACGCACTGCTCACACACACATTTACTATATTACTGTTGTGTATGTCTCTCGCTCTCTAGCTGCAGACGTTGACAGGATTTCCCTTATTCAAATCGATTACGGTGTCACTGTACACAAACTGAAATATGGTTTACAGACCATTGTAATTTTAAAAATTCATTTCTGCATTAATTAAATATATGTCGTAAACATGATATAAAATAAATACAATATGAAATAATAATATTTCGTCATTGTAAGATTTTAATAAAAACAATTATCAGTTTAAATAATAATTTTCGTGATTGCAAGATACAACCTGTGTACACGTAAACTTAAAATATAGTTTACCGCTGTGGTGGGAAATTCACACACACACACACACACACACACACACACACACACAACGATACAGAATTAGATATAGTTTATTCTTCACAAACTTAAGCCAAGGGGTCATTGACTGTGATGTGACACGACTTTAACTGGTTTTAGAAAGTTATATTCAGTGCTGTAATTAACGATACTAAATGTCAGTAAGTCGTGAAAAAAAAACTCCTCTGAATAAGGTATTTTCAAAAGTTTTGTGTACACATACAAATCCCTGTCGGACAATGTACGCACTGGTATGCAAATTAGTTTTTGTCTGTAAGGACACAGGTATAGACCTGATGCTATTTTATTGTTACTTTTCAAGTATGTGTCATTTTCATAAAGTTAATGTACTTTAAAATAATTTCTAATCGAACCAAATATTATTATTCAATGAAACTTTTGTAAATACTAATTAGAATCAATGATACATTTACCACGTACATGCAAATTCAATTATTAAAGTGTTAAGTACTGGAAGTTGAAACCACACACACACACACACACACACACACACACACACACACACACACACACACACACACACACACACATTAGCGAGCACGGAGTTCCATATTTTGTGTCCACATTTGTTAAGACCACGATTCTGACCACCTGATATTACGTAAACGTGTTTGCTCTACATAAATATCTTCACACAATAAAGTCTACGTCTCAGTCATTACCAATAATGTTTATACAAAAGTTATATTTTAATATATGAAACAGGAATAATCATACATATTAGAGTTTGCTTACTTCGCTCCCTCTGTCTCTCTATCTCTCGCACACATTTAGTATGAGCAGACGCAGTTGTCGTCCATGATATATCAACTCTCTCTCTCCCTCTCCCTCTCACTCTGTCTGTCTGTCTGTCTCTCTCTCTCAACTATATGATTGTTGTCGACTACTATATCAAAGTTATCAACTCTCTCCCTCTCACTCTCTCTCTCTCTCTCTCTCTCTCTCAACTATATGATTGTTGTCGACTACGATATGAAAGTTATCAACTCTCTCTCACACATACACATTTAGTATACAGAATTGTTCTCTAACTACAGCTGCAATCGTCCAGTTTCTAAACGTAAAAATTATTCACATTAAAACATCAAGTGCATTCTCTAACTACAGCTGCAATCGTCCAGTTTCGCCAGCGCGCGCGCGCACACACACACACACACACACACACAAGTAACAATTCATTTTACATTGATTAAATATAATTATATCGCAAACAATGTTATAAAATAAGTACAATATTTAATTTTGACATTGTAAGATTTTATCACCACTCATGATTACCGTATGCATATGTGTACAGAACAAACATAAATATAGTTTACAGACCAATATAATGCAATATTTTAAAAAATTCCTTTTGCATTGATTAAATATATATATATCACAAACAATGTTATAAAATAAATACAATATTAATAATAATTTTTGACATTGTAAGGTTTTAATAAAAACAGATAACGATTCGCCAACAACAAAATGGACTGCACTCATACATTATTCTTGTTCCAGGAGCGACTTACTGCAGTGATCAGACCTACAGAAAAAGTACACTTTATCGTAATTACTTTGTAGTATAAACATTATACTTACATTATCGTCGACTACGATATTAAAGTTATCAACTCTCTCTGTCTCTCTCTCTCTCTCTCTCACATACACATTTAGTATACTGAATTGTTCTCTAACTACAGCTGCAATCGTCCAGTTTCTAAAGTTTCTAAACGTAAAAATTATTCACATTAAAACATTATCAAGTGCATTCTCTAACTACAGCTGCAATAGTCCAGTTTCGCCAGCGCGCGCGCACACACACACACACACACACACACACACACAAGTAAAAATTCATTTTACATTGATTAAATATATATATATCGCTAACAATGTTATAAAATAAATACAATATTTAATTTTGACATTGTAAGATTTTATCACCACTCATTATTATTACCGTATGCATATGTGTACAGAACAAACATAAATATAGTTTACAGACCAATGTAATGCAATATTTTAAAAAATTCATTTTGCATTGATTAAATATATATATATTGCAACGAATCACAGGATCATGATAGGCGGGGCAAGTTCATATATTACACAGACAATGGACATTCATATTATATTGGTAGATGGTTAAGTTTGGTTGTTATCAATTGTATTTAGTAAGGTTAAGGGTTTAGTTTAGAAAAACTGTGCATTATTATTTATGGTTATTCATGTACTGTGTTAGTGGAAATGTGCGCGCGTGTGCGAGTGGGAAACGTTTCCCGTGCGGTGCGTGAAGTATTATCGTTGTTTTGACATTAGCTGAACTGAGACATGTGTATCGCTACAATCCCTATACCTGTCGGACTATTGTTTACGTTCATGTATATTATTAGTATGTAGGCAGTCATGCATGAGATACGAGTAGTCTGATTACCGCTATGCATGCTGTTACAAAGTAAATGCACTCTACTGCATGAAAAGTGCATGGTCATTTATACTAACCATGTGACTTCCATCCACCAATAGAATGCGGACTGGTGGTTGGAAATTTTCTTAAGCCTGTCGTTACACAGGCAGTTCTTCTACGCCATCTACCGCGAACGGAACGTGCACTCCTTGTACAAGATTCTACCGCTTGCAAGGTGTTGTAAAAACTATTCGTCGTTAGTGAAACGGGAAGACTCAGAACTGTGTGTGTAGTAGATTTGCACACATCAGTGTTTTAACGCATTGTGCGAAAATTTACAAGCAGTTCTTCAATGCTGCTACCGCGAACGGTACATACAATCCTTGTACAAGACTCTACCGCTTGCAAGGATCTGTTAAGACTTTTCGGGGATAGTAACGCGTGTGACGCATAACAATTGATTTTATATCTTTACACACGATATTAATATTGTAGTATTACGTGTGTAAGAAGTGTGTAACTGTATCACTGTGCGAGAGTTTCCGCAGTGACAGTATCATTAATTGTTACGCAATAGTTCCATCAAGACGTTTCCGTGCTAGTGCAAGATTTCCTCATAGGGTGGTCTGCTGATCGCGGTAGACCTTGGTATTCGCGAGAACACTTGAAGAAGCCGGAGAGGTATAAGCTCAATATACCGTTATTGATTAAACTCACTGTCACCTGAGATATTACTTGGTCTTAAACTCTATATAAGTTTTGCGAGTAATAAAATCCGTAGTACCGTTGTGTGTGCGAAGTGTCGGATTCATCGTGGGTATTGCAGGACATCAACCCAGCTGTTGCAGGACATCAGCCCAGCTGTTACAGGACATCAGCCCAGCTGTTATAGGACATCAGCCCAGCTGTTATAGGACACCAGCCCAGCTGTTATAGGACCAGCCCAGCTGTTACAGGACGCCAGCCCAGCTGTATACGTTTCTGGTGAAACGTCTGTCATTTGTAAGCCACACCTGACGAACCATCTATACCGCAAAGACCGGCCCTTCTCTTCAACAACATCATCGTGGGAGTCTTCTTATGTAACGTATCACGTCTTGCGTATGAACATTATTTAACATTTTAAAAGAAAGACTCTATATCAAACATTACATTCTGTACATTTCAAATATACCATATAAACTATAACTTGTGTTTGTACAATAAATAATCTTAAACCCTCCAATATAGACTTGTAATTTGAAATACACATACTATCATATCCTATGCGCCAATAGTTTAGTAATTTGTGTTGTCGCATAGAGATATTTTGGCGCTTAGCAACGTAGGGCTCGTTAAATAGCGGTAATTTTACGCTATTACATATTTGTCTATGAATATAAAATTTGTTGGAAAAATCCGACGTATAAATTTAATTAACGTGATAATTGTATGTGTATTGTTCATATGAAAAGCTGAGGATATAAATTTTCAATTGTGCATATTCTCTTGTATATCATATATGAACAGATTTTATCAGTATATTAGAGGTAGATTATTAGTTGTTGTATGTTAGATAAGGTATTTACATGTTGATATTTTGAACTGCTTTTTCTGCGTGCATATAAACTGGTTACCATATGTTCTAATCTTGTTGTGATAATAATAACTTGCTTTGCGTATAAATCAATAAATTTAAATTTACTAAATTTTAAACGGAAATTTGGTCACTATGGCGGAGTCAAAAGGGATAGAGAAGGCTTTAGCGGCCATATTAGCGAAGATGAAAACCATGGAAGAAAAGATGGAAGTGAGTATACAGAAAATTTCAGAGGAAAATAAAGCCCGTCAAGAAGAACATGACGCCAATATGCAGAAATTTTGGGAAGAAATGGAAGCTGATAGAGAGGAGAGGATGGCGAAACTACAGAAAATGTCAGCTGATATTGAAGTAGATTTATCTGTTGAGAATATTGCACCTTGTGATAATTTTGAAGTACCAAATGTCCTTGTGGAACATACTCTCAAAGAAAGTAGTATGGAAGTTAACCAAGATGTTACATCTGGAGGAGTAACGGAGAACAGTAGCGTAGTAAATGAAATTGAAAATGATTATACAGAAACAACCTTATTAGGGCCTAATAGTTCATATCTCGGTAAAGTCGAGTATTTAGATTCTGCATCAGATTGTAGTGAAGATAACAGAAATGAAATTAGTAGTAACAACACTATTAGTCTGGAACATACTTCAGGTAAGTGCTGTGATGAGGTGATAGTTTATAGTGTAACAGATATAGCATGCGAGAACCGTGAACGTATGATAGAATCTGAAGCTATCATGGATGCGGACAGTGTATGCATAACACATAAAAATTCCGAACCAGTAATAGAGCCTGGAACTAGTATGGATACTAACGGTGCAGGTATTTATGACACATGGCCTGATGATGAGGTAATAGATGAATCTATATCAGGTACTGAGGTGTTTACGGAGGACGGAGAGGTGAATGATACTGGTGACAATAAGGTGACAATAATTATGGTAAATAATAATGAACCGCCGCGTAATCAGTTTCATGTTCAAACACCACAAAATCAGCCGCAATCACAACAACATAAAATTACCACTCAGCAATTTAATACCAACTTATTAGCAACAGTTACTGGAAATGATTTAGTTGAAAAGCAGTTCAATCAATCAAGTATGAAAAATGTTAGTTATAAGAATGAAACTGTTATGTATGGCCTATATCCTGCCGAAATTAGGGATAATTTAATGTGTAATAATGATAATAGTAATAAACATGAAGAAAATATTAGTAGTGAAAATTGCACCGACCTTATTGTCGAAGCAAAAATCAGTGGTTATGTTGACGAGATGTTGGTCGACAGCGGCACAGAAATATCGCTGTTGGACGAGCAGTTACGAAAGAGGTGTAAAAACCACTTTGTACAAATGCCGATTCTGCAGGTAAGTCACACAAGGATAAAATCAGCAACGTGTGAGTCGCAGGTAATTGGAAAACAGGCAATTAAAGCAACATACGAACAGGGTAAGGAAATAGATGCGACCGTCCTTGGAGTTATAAAACTCAGACATAATATTATTTGGGAAGTTGATAGATTGAATAAACTGCATGCTGCATTGGAGTATCAGAAAGAATTATTGCCAGCTAAAGTTGATTGTCGACCTCACGTTATCAGACTGGGACGCTCGAAAGATAAGATAACGAGTAACTCACCGACCCCCAAGGTTCAGTTAATGAGTTGCGAGATAAGGCAATTACGGCGTATATTAAACAAATTCAAATCTGTATTTCCAAGTAAACGTGTGCGTTTCAAAACTGAGAAAAATTTATACAAAAAACTCAGAAATAAATGTCAGGATATAGGGGTAAGAATGTGTAGTGATTTAAATATGTCAATTCAGGTTTAAATGTTGTATGTAAGATGGCTCTGTGAATGAACAATAATCTAGTTTTGATAAGGAATGTTGTCTGTGTACCCTATGACCCTGCATAAGATGTCGTTATCTGTGTGTCAAGAACATGTGTGTTTGTTTTGGTTTGAAGGTTACCACGTGTCTTTTGATTTGATGCTTCTGTCAAAGTGACAGTTGGAATTGTTAGTATTAATTGAGGATGTTTATTTGATTTTAGTTCGAGGGTATTATTATTATTTCAGGATTAGGAAGTTGTTTTGGGTATATTAAAAAAAAAAAAAAATTTTATTTTTTGTTAGTTAACTAAAAAAAAAAAAATTTTTTTTTTATGCGGGAAGGAGTTAATCCTGCAACGAATCACAGGATCATGATAGGCGGGGCAAGTTCATATATTACACAGACAATGGACATTCATATTATATTGGTAGATGGTTAAGTTTGGTTGTTATCAATTGTATTTAGTAAGGTTAAGGGTTTAGTTTAGAAAAACTGTGCATTATTATTTATGGTTATTCATGTACTGTGTTAGTGGAAATGTGCGCGCGTGTGCGAGTGGGAAATGTTTCCCGTGCGGTGCGTGAAGTATTATCGTTGTTTTGACATTAGCTGAACTGAGACATGTGTATCGCTACAATCCCTATACCTGTCGGACTATTGTTTACGTTCATGTATATTATTAGTATGTAGGCAGTCATGCATGAGATACGAGTAGTCTGATTACCGCTATGCATGCTGTTACAAAGTAAATGCACTCTACTGCATGAAAAGTGCATGGTCATTTATACTAACCATGTGACTTCCATCCACCAATAGAATGCGGACTGGTGGTTGGAAATTTTCTTAAGCCTGTCGTTACACAGGCAGTTCTTCTACGCCATCTACCGCGAACGGAACGTGCACTCCTTGTACAAGATTCTACCGCTTGCAAGGTGTTGTAAAAACTATTCGTCGTTAGTGAAACGGGAAGACTCAGAACTGTGTGTGTAGTAGATTTGCACACATCAGTGTTTTAACGCATTGTGCGAAAATTTACAAGCAGTTCTTCAATGCTGCTACCGCGAACGGTACATACAATCCTTGTACAAGACTCTACCGCTTGCAAGGATCTGTTAAGACTTTTCGGGGATAGTAACGCGTGTGACGCATAACAATTGATTTTATATCTTTACACACGATATTAATATTGTAGTATTACGTGTGTAAGAAGTGTGTAACTGTATCACTGTGCGAGAGTTTCCGCAGTGACAGTATCATTAATTGTTACGCAATAGTTCCATCAAGACGTTTCCGTGCTAGTGCAAGATTTCCTCATAGGGTGGTCTGCTGATCGCGGTAGACCTTGGTATTCGCGAGAACACTTGAAGAAGCCGGAGAGGTATAAGCTCAATATACCGTTATTGATTAAACTCACTGTCACCTGAGATATTACTTGGTCTTAAACTCTATATAAGTTTTGCGAGTAATAAAATCCGTAGTACCGTTGTGTGTGCGAAGTGTCGGATTCATCGTGGGTATTGCAGGACATCAACCCAGCTGTTGCAGGACATCAGCCCAGCTGTTACAGGACATCAGCCCAGCTGTTATAGGACATCAGCCCAGCTGTTATAGGACACCAGCCCAGCTGTTATAGGACACCAGCCCAGCTGTTATAGGACCAGCCCAGCTGTATACGTTTCTGGTGAAACGTCTGTCATTTGTAAGCCACACCTGACGAACCATCTATACCGCAAAGACCGGCCCTTCTCTTCAACAACATCATCGTGGGAGTCTTCTTATGTAACGTATCACGTCTTGCGTATGAACATTATTTAACATTTTAAAAGAAAGACTCTATATCAAACATTACATTCTGTACATTTCAAATATACCATATAAACTATAACTTGTGTTTGTACAATAAATAATCTTAAACCCTCCAATATAGACTTGTAATTTGAAATACACATACTATCATATCCTATGCGCCAATAGTTTAGTAATTTGTGTTGTCGCATAGAGATATTTTGGCGCTTAGCAACGTAGGGCTCGTTAAATAGCGGTAATTTTACGCTATTACATATTTGTCTATGAATATAAAATTTGTTGGAAAAATCCGACGTATAAATTTAATTAACGTGATAATTGTATGTGTATTGTTCATATGAAAAGCTGAGGATATAAATTTTCAATTGTGCATATTCTCTTGTATATCATATATGAACAGATTTTATCAGTATATTGGAGGTAGATTATTAGTTGTTGTATGTTAGATAAGGTATTTACATGTTGATATTTTGAACTGCTTTTTCTGCGTGCATATAAACTGGTTACCATATGTTCTAATCTTGTTGTGATAATAATAACTTGCTTTGCGTATAAATCAATAAATTTAAATTTACTAAATTTTAAACGGAAATTTGGTCACTATGGCGGAGTCAAAAGGGATAGAGAAGGCTTTAGCGGCCATATTAGCGAAGATGAAAACCATGGAAGAAAAGATGGAAGTGAGTATACAGAAAATTTCAGAGGAAAATAAAGCCCGTCAAGAAGAACATGACGCCAATATGCAGAAATTTTGGGAAGAAATGGAAGCTGATAGAGAGGAGAGGATGGCGAAACTACAGAAAATGTCAGCTGATATTGAAGTAGATTTATCTGTTGAGAATATTGCACCTTGTGATAATTTTGAAGTACCAAATGTCCTTGTGGAACATACTCTCAAAGAAAGTAGTATGGAAGTTAACCAAGATGTTACATCTGGAGGAGTAACGGAGAACAGTAGCGTAGTAAATGAAATTGAAAATGATTATACAGAAACAACCTTATTAGGGCCTAATAGTTCATATCTCGGTAAAGTCGAGTATTTAGATTCTGCATCAGATTGTAGTGAAGATAACAGAAATGAAATTAGTAGTAACAACACTATTAGTCTGGAACATACTTCAGGTAAGTGCTGTGATGAGGTGATAGTTTATAGTGTAACAGATATAGCATGCGAGAACCGTGAACGTATGATAGAATCTGAAGCTATCATGGATGCGGACAGTGTATGCATAACACATAAAAATTCCGAACCAGTAATAGAGCCTGGAACTAGTATGGATACTAACGGTGCAGGTATTTATGACACATGGCCTGATGATGAGGTAATAGATGAATCTATATCAGGTACTGAGGTGTTTACGGAGGACGGAGAGGTGAATGATACTGGTGACAATAATTATGGTAAATAATAATGAACCGCCGCGTAATCAGTTTCATGTTCAAACACCACAAAATCAGCCGCAATCACAACAACATAAAATTACCACTCAGCAATTTAATACCAACTTATTAGCAACAGTTACTGGAAATGATTTAGTTGAAAAGCAGTTCAATCAATCAAGTATGAAAAATGTTAGTTATAAGAATGAAACTGTTATGTATGGCCTATATCCTGCCGAAATTAGGGATAATTTAATGTGTAATAATGATAATAGTAATAAACATGAAGAAAATATTAGTAGTGAAAATTGCACCGACCTTATTGTCGAAGCAAAAATCAGTGGTTATGTTGACGAGATGTTGGTCGACAGCGGCACAGAAATATCGCTGTTGGACGAGCAGTTACGAAAGAGGTGTAAAAACCACTTTGTACAAATGCCGATTCTGCAGGTAAGTCACACAAGGATAAAATCAGCAACGTGTGAGTCGCAGGTAATTGAAAAACAGGCAATTAAAGCAACATACGAACAGGGTAAGGAAATAGATGCGACCGTCCTTGGAGTTATAAAACTCAGACATAATATTATTTGGGAAGTTGATAGATTGAATAAACTGCATGCTGCATTGGAGTATCAGAAAGAATTATTGCCAGCTAAAGTTGATTGTCGACCTCACGTTATCAGACTGGGACGCTCGAAAGATAAGATAACGAGTAACTCACCGACCCCCAAGGTTCAGTTAATGAGTTGCGAGATAAGGCAATTACGGCGTATATTAAACAAATTCAAATCTGTATTTCCAAGTAAACGTGTGCGTTTCAAAACTGAGAAAAATTTATACAAAAAACTCAGAAATAAATGTCAGGATATAGGGGTAAGAATGTGTAGTGATTTAAATATGTCAATTCAGGTTTAAATGTTGTATGTAAGATGGCTCTGTGAATGAACAATAATCTAGTTTTGATAAGGAATGTTGTCTGTGTACCCTATGACCCTGCATAAGATGTCGTTATCTGTGTGTCAAGAACATGTGTGTTTGTTTTGGTTTGAAGGTTACCACGTGTCTTTTGATTTGATGCTTCTGTCAAAGTGACAGTTGGAATTGTTAGTATTAATTGAGGATGTTTATTTGATTTTAGTTCGAGGGTATTATTATTATTTCAGGATTAGGAAGTTGTTTTGGGTATATTAAAAAAAAAAAAATTTTTTTTTGTTAGTTAACTAAAAAAAAAAAAAATTTTTTTTTTATGCGGGAAGGAGTTAATCCTGCAACGAATCACAGGATCATGATAGGCGGGGCAAGTTCATATATTACACAGACAATGGACATTCATATTATATTGGTAGATGGTTAAGTTTGGTTGTTATCAATTGTATTTAGTAAGGTTAAGGGTTTAGTTTAGAAAAACTGTGCATTATTATTTATGGTTATTCATGTACTGTGTTAGTGGAAATGTGCGCGCGTGTGCGAGTGGGAAATGTTTCCCGTGCGGTGCGTGAAGTATTATCGTTGTTTTGACATTAGCTGAACTGAGACATGTGTATCGCTACAATCCCTATACCTGTCGGACTATTGTTTACGTTCATGTATATTATTAGTATGTAGGCAGTCATGCATGAGATACGAGTAGTCTGATTACCGCTATGCATGCTGTTACAAAGTAAATGCACTCTACTGCATGAAAAGTGCATGGTCATTTATACTAACCATGTGACTTCCATCCACCAATAGAATGCGGACTGGTGGTTGGAAATTTTCTTAAGCCTGTCGTTACACAGGCAGTTCTTCTACGCCATCTACCGCGAACGGAACGTGCACTCCTTGTACAAGATTCTACCGCTTGCAAGGTGTTGTAAAAACTATTCGTCGTTAGTGAAACGGGAAGACTCAGAACTGTGTGTGTAGTACATTTGCACACATCAGTGTTTTAACGCATTGTGCGAAAATTTACAAGCAGTTCTTCAATGCTGCTACCGCGAACGGTACATACAATCCTTGTACAAGACTCTACCGCTTGCAAGGATCTGTTAAGACTTTTCGGGGATAGTAACGCGTGTGACGCATAACAATTGATTTTATATCTTTACACACGATATTAATATTGTAGTATTACGTGTGTAAGAAGTGTGTAACTGTATCACTGTGCGAGAGTTTCCGCAGTGACAGTATCATTAATTGTTACGCAATAGTTCCATCAAGACGTTTCCGTGCTAGTGCAAGATTTCCTCATAGGGTGGTCTGCTGATCGCGGTAGACCTTGGTATTCGCGAGAACACTTGAAGAAGCCGGAGAGGTATAAGCTCAATATACCGTTATTGATTAAACTCACTGTCACCTGAGATATTACTTGGTCTTAAACTCTATATAAGTTTTGCGAGTAATAAAATCCGTAGTACCGTTGTGTGTGCGAAGTGTCGGATTCATCGTGGGTATTGCAGGACATCAACCCAGCTGTTGCAGGACATCAGCCCAGCTGTTACAGGACATCAGCCCAGCTGTTATAGGACATCAGCCCAGCTGTTATAGGACACCAGCCCAGCTGTTATAGGACACCAGCCCAGCTGTTATAGGACCAGCCCAGCTGTTACAGGACGCAGCCCAGCTGTATACGTTTCTGGTGAAACATCTGTCATTTGTAAGCCACACCTGACGAACCATCTATACCGCAAAGACCGGCCCTTCTCTTCAACAACATCATCGTGGGAGTCTTCTTATGTAACGTATCACGTCTTGCGTATGAACATTATTTAACATTTTAAAAGAAAGACTCTATATCAAACATTACATTCTGTACATTTCAAATATACCATATAAACTATAACTTGTGTTTGTACAATAAATAATCTTAAACCCTCCAATATAGACTTGTAATTTGAAATACACATACTATCATATCCTATGCGCCAATAGTTTAGTAATTTGTGTTGTCGCATAGAGATATTTTGGCGCTTAGCAACGTAGGGCTCGTTAAATAGCGGTAATTTTACGCTATTACATATTTGTCTATGAATATAAAATTTGTTGGAAAAATCCGACGTATAAATTTAATTAACGTGATAATTGTATGTGTATTGTTCATATGAAAAGCTGAGGATATAAATTTTCAATTGTGCATATTCTCTTGTATATCATATATGAACAGATTTTATCAGTATATTGGAGGTAGATTATTAGTTGTTGTATGTTAGATAAGGTATTTACATGTTGATATTTTGAACTGCTTTTTCTGCGTGCATATAAACTGGTTACCATATGTTCTAATCTTGTTGTGATAATAATAACTTGCTTTGCGTATAAATCAATAAATTTAAATTTACTAAATTTTAAACGGAAATTTGGTCACTATGGCGGAGTCAAAAGGGATAGAGAAGGCTTTAGCGGCCATATTAGCGAAGATGAAAAGCATGGAAGAAAAGATGGAAGTGAGTATACAGAAAATTTCAGAGGAAAATAAAGCCCGTCAAGAAGAACATGACGCCAATATGCAGAAATTTTGGGAAGAAATGGAAGCTGATAGAGAGGAGAGGATGGCGAAACTACAGAAAATGTCAGCTGATATTGAAGTAGAGTTATCTGTTGAGAATATTGCACCTTGTGATAATTTTGAAGTACCAAATGTCCTTGTGGAACATACTCTCAAAGAAAGTAGTATGGAAGTTAACCAAGATGTTACATCTGGAGGAGTAACGGAGAACAGTAGCGTAGTAAATGAAATTGAAAATGATTATACAGAAACAACCTTATTAGGGCCTAATAGTTCATATCTCGGTAAAGTCGAGTATTTAGATTCTGCATCAGATTGTAGTGAAGATAACAGAAATGAAATTAGTAGTAACAACACTATTAGTCTGGAACATACTTCAGGTAAGTGCTGTGATGAGGTGATAGTTTATAGTGTAACAGATATAGCATGCGAGAACCGTGAACGTATGATAGAATCTGAAGCTATCATGGATGCGGACAGTGTATGCATAACACATAAAAATTCCGAACCAGTAATAGAGCCTGGAACTAGTATGGATACTAACGGTGCAGGTATTTATGACACATGGCCTGATGATGAGGTAATAGATGAATCTATATCAGGTACTGAGGTGTTTACGGAGGACGGAGAGGTGAATGATACTGGTGACAATAATTATGGTAAATAATAATGAACCGCCGCGTAATCAGTTTCATGTTCAAACACCACAAAATCAGCCGCAATCACAACAACATAAAATTACCACTCAGCAATTTAATACCAACTTATTAGCAACAGTTACTGGAAATGATTTAGTTGAAAAGCAGTTCAATCAATCAAGTATGAAAAATGTTAGTTATAAGAATGAAACTGTTATGTATGGCCTATATCCTGCCGAAATTAGGGATAATTTAATGTGTAATAATGATAATAGTAATAAACATGAAGAAAATATTAGTAGTGAAAATTGCACCGACCTTATTGTCGAAGCAAAAATCAGTGGTTATGTTGACGAGATGTTGGTCGACAGCGGCACAGAAATATCGCTGTTGGACGAGCAGTTACGAAAGAGGTGTAAAAACCACTTTGTACAAATGCCGATTCTGCAGGTAAGTCACACAAGGATAAAATCAGCAACGTGTGAGTCGCAGGTAATTGAAAAACAGGCAATTAAAGCAACATACGAACAGGGTAAGGAAATAGATGCGACCGTCCTTGGAGTTAGAAAACTCAGACATAATATTATTTGGGAAGTTGATAGATTGAATAAACTGCATGCTGCATTGGAGTATCAGAAAGAATTATTGCCAGCTAAAGTTGATTGTCGACCTCACGTTATCAGACTGGGACGCTCGAAAGATAAGATAACGAGTAACTCACCGACCCCCAAGGTTCAGTTAATGAGTTGCGAGATAAGGCAATTACGGCGTATATTAAACAAATTCAAATCTGTATTTCCAAGTAAACGTGTGCGTTTCAAAACTGAGAAAAATTTATACAAAAAACTCAGAAATAAATGTCAGGATATAGGGGTAAGAATGTGTAGTGATTTAAATATGTCAATTCAGGTTTAAATGTTGTATGTAAGATGGCTCTGTGAATGAACAATAATCTAGTTTTATGTTGTCTGTGTACCCTATGACCCTGCATAAGATGTCGTTATCTGTGTGTCAAGAACATGTGTGTTTGTTTTGGTTTGAAGGTTACCACGTGTCTTTTGATTTGATGCTTCTGTCAAAGTGACAGTTGGAATTGTTAGTATTAATTGAGGATGTTTATTTGATTTTAGTTCGAGGGTATTATTATTATTTCAGTATTAGGAAGTTGTTTTGGGTATATTAAAAAAAAAAAAAATTTTATTTTTTGTTAGTTAACTAAAAAAAAAAAAAATTTTTTTTTTATGCGGGAAGGAGTTAATCCTGCAACGAATCACAGGATCATGATAGGCGGGGCAAGTTCATATATTACACAGACAATGGACATTCATATTATATTGGTAGATGGTTAAGTTTGGTTGTTATCAATTGTATTTAGTAAGGTTAAGGGTTTAGTTTAGAAAAACTGTGCATTATTATTTATGGTTATTCATGTACTGTGTTAGTGGAAATGTGCGCGCGTGTGCGAGTGGGAAATGTTTCCCGTGCGGTGCGTGAAGTATTATCGTTGTTTTGACATTAGCTGAACTGAGACATGTGTATCGCTACAATCCCTATACCTGTCGGACTATTGTTTACGTTCATGTATATTATTAGTATGTAGGCAGTCATGCATGAGATACGAGTAGTCTGATTACCGCTATGCATGCTGTTACAAAGTAAATGCACTCTACTGCATGAAAAGTGCATGGTCATTTATACTAACCATGTGACTTCCATCCACCAATAGAATGCGGACTGGTGGTTGGAAATTTTCTTAAGCCTGTCGTTACACAGGCAGTTCTTCTACGCCATCTACCGCGAACGGAACGTGCACTCCTTGTACAAGATTCTACCGCTTGCAAGGTGTTGTAAAAACTATTCGTCGTTAGTGAAACGGGAAGACTCAGAACTGTGTGTGTAGTAGATTTGCACACATCAGTGTTTTAACGCATTGTGCGAAAATTTACAAGCAGTTCTTCAATGCTGCTACCGCGAACGGTACATACAATCCTTGTACAAGACTCTACCGCTTGCAAGGATCTGTTAAGACTTTTCGGGGATAGTAACGCGTGTGACGCATAACAATTGATTTTATATCTTTACACACGATATTAATATTGTAGTATTACGTGTGTAAGAAGTGTGTAACTGTATCACTGTGCGAGAGTTTCCGCAGTGACAGTATCATTAATTGTTACGCAATAGTTCCATCAAGACGTTTCCGTGCTAGTGCAAGATTTCCTCATAGGGTGGTCTGCTGATCGCGGTAGACCTTGGTATTCGCGAGAACACTTGAAGAAGCCGGAGAGGTATAAGCTCAATATACCGTTATTGATTAAACTCACTGTCACCTGAGATATTACTTGGTCTTAAACTCTATATAAGTTTTGCGAGTAATAAAATCCGTAGTACCGTTGTGTGTGCGAAGTGTCGGATTCATCGTGGGTATTGCAGGACATCAACCCAGCTGTTGCAGGACATCAGCCCAGCTGTTACAGGACATCAGCCCAGCTGTTATAGGACATCAGCCCAGCTGTTATAGGACACCAGCCCAGCTGTTATAGGACACCAGCCCAGCTGTTATAGGACCAGCCCAGCTGTTACAGGACGCCAGCCCAGCTGTATACGTTTCTGGTGAAACGTCTGTCATTTGTAAGCCACACCTGACGAACCATCTATACCGCAAAGACCGGCCCTTCTCTTCAACAACATCATCGTGGGAGTCTTCTTATGTAACGTATCACGTCTTGCGTATGAACATTATTTAACATTTTAAAAGAAAGACTCTATATCAAACATTACATTCTGTACATTTCAAATATACCATATAAACTATAACTTGTGTTTGTACAATAAATAATCTTAAACCCTCCAATATAGACTTGTAATTTGAAATACACATACTATCATATCCTATGCGCCAATAGTTTAGTAATTTGTGTTGTCGCATAGAGATATTTTGGCGCTTAGCAACGTAGGGCTCGTTAAATAGCGGTAATTTTACGCTATTACATATTTGTCTATGAATATAAAATTTGTTGGAAAAATCCGACGTATAAATTTAATTAACGTGATAATTGTATGTGTATTGTTCATATGAAAAGCTGAGGATATAAATTTTCAATTGTGCATATTCTCTTGTATATCATATATGAACAGATTTTATCAGTATATTGGAGGTAGATTATTAGTTGTTGTATGTTAGATAAGGTATTTACATGTTGATATTTTGAACTGCTTTTTCTGCGTGCATATAAACTGGTTACCATATGTTCTAATCTTGTTGTGATAATAATAACTTGCTTTGCGTATAAATCAATAAATTTAAATTTACTAAATTTTAAACGGAAATTTGGTCACTATGGCGGAGTCAAAAGGGATAGAGAAGGCTTTAGCGGCCATATTAGCGAAGATGAAAAGCATGGAAGAAAAGATGGAAGTGAGTATACAGAAAATTTCAGAGGAAAATAAAGCCCGTCAAGAAGAACATGACGCCAATATGCAGAAATTTTGGGAAGAAATGGAAGCTGATAGAGAGGAGAGGATGGCGAAACTACAGAAAATGTCAGCTGATATTGAAGTAGAGTTATCTGTTGAGAATATTGCACCTTGTGATAATTTTGAAGTACCAAATGTCCTTGTGGAACATACTCTCAAAGAAAGTAGTATGGAAGTTAACCAAGATGTTACATCTGGAGGAGTAACGGAGAACAGTAGCGTAGTAAATGAAATTGAAAATGATTATACAGAAACAACCTTATTAGGGCCTAATAGTTCATATCTCGGTAAAGTCGAGTATTTAGATTCTGCATCAGATTGTAGTGAAGATAACAGAAATGAAATTAGTAGTAACAACACTATTAGTCTGGAACATACTTCAGGTAAGTGCTGTGATGAGGTGATAGTTTATAGTGTAACAGATATAGCATGCGAGAACCGTGAACGTATGATAGAATCTGAAGCTATCATGGATGCGGACAGTGTATGCATAACACATAAAAATTCCGAACCAGTAATAGAGCCTGGAACTAGTATGGATACTAACGGTGCAGGTATTTATGACACATGGCCTGATGATGAGGTAATAGATGAATCTATATCAGGTACTGAGGTGTTTACGGAGGACGGAGAGGTGAATGATACTGGTGACAATAATTATGGTAAATAATAATGAACCGCCGCGTAATCAGTTTCATGTTCAAACACCACAAAATCAGCCGCAATCACAACAACATAAAATTACCACTCAGCAATTTAATACCAACTTATTAGCAACAGTTACTGGAAATGATTTAGTTGAAAAGCAGTTCAATCAATCAAGTATGAAAAATGTTAGTTATAAGAATGAAACTGTTATGTATGGCCTATATCCTGCCGAAATTAGGGATAATTTAATGTGTAATAATGATAATAGTAATAAACATGAAGAAAATATTAGTAGTGAAAATTGCACCGACCTTATTGTCGAAGCAAAAATCAGTGGTTATGTTGACGAGATGTTGGTCGACAGCGGCACAGAAATATCGCTGTTGGACGAGCAGTTACGAAAGAGGTGTAAAAACCACTTTGTACAAATGCCGATTCTGCAGGTAAGTCACACAAGGATAAAATCAGCAACGTGTGAGTCGCAGGTAATTGAAAAACAGGCAATTAAAGCAACATACGAACAGGGTAAGGAAATAGATGCGACCGTCCTTGGAGTTATAAAACTCAGACATAATATTATTTGGGAAGTTGATAGATTGAATAAACTGCATGCTGCATTGGAGTATCAGAAAGAATTATTGCCAGCTAAAGTTGATTGTCGACCTCACGTTATCAGACTGGGACGCTCGAAAGATAAGATAACGAGTAACTCACCGACCCCCAAGGTTCAGTTAATGAGTTGCGAGATAAGGCAATTACGGCGTATATTAAACAAATTCAAATCTGTATTTCCAAGTAAACGTGTGCGTTTCAAAACTTAGAAAAATTTATACAAAAAACTCAGAAATAAATGTCAGGATATAGGGGTAAGAATGTGTAGTGATTTAAATATGTCAATTCAGGTTTAAATGTTGTATGTAAGATGGCTCTGTGAATGAACAATAATCTAGTTTTGATAAGGAATGTTGTCTGTGTACCCTATGACCCTGCATAAGATGTCGTTATCTGTGTGTCAAGAACATGTGTGTTTGTTTTGGTTTGAAGGTTACCACGTGTCTTTTGATTTGATGCTTCTGTCAAAGTGACAGTTGGAATTGTTAGTATTAATTGAGGATGTTTATTTGATTTTAGTTCGAGGGTATTATTATTATTTCAGGATTAGGAAGTTGTTTTGGGTATATTAAAAAAAAAAAAAAAATTTTATTTTTTGTTAGTTAACTAAAAAAAAAAATTTTTTTTTTATGCGGGAAGGAGTTAATCCTGCAACGAATCACAGGATCATGATAGGCGGGGCAAGTTCATATATTACACAGACAATGGACATTCATATTATATTGGTAGATGGTTAAGTTTGGTTGTTATCAATTGTATTTAGTAAGGTTAAGGGTTTAGTTTAGAAAAACTGTGCATTATTATTTATGGTTATTCATGTACTGTGTTAGTGGAAATGTGCGCGCGTGTGCGAGTGGGAAATGTTTCCCGTGCGGTGCGTGAAGTATTATCGTTGTTTTGACATTAGCTGAACTGAGACATGTGTATCGCTACAATCCCTATACCTGTCGGACTATTGTTTACGTTCATGTATATTATTAGTATGTAGGCAGTCATGCATGAGATACGAGTAGTCTGATTACCGCTATGCATGCTGTTACAAAGTAAATGCACTCTACTGCATGAAAAGTGCATGGTCATTTATACTAACCATGTGACTTCCATCCACCAATAGAATGCGGACTGGTGGTTGGAAATTTTCTTAAGCCTGTCGTTACACAGGCAGTTCTTCTACGCCATCTACCGCGAACGGAACGTGCACTCCTTGTACAAGATTCTACCGCTTGCAAGGTGTTGTAAAAACTATTCGTCGTTAGTGAAACGGGAAGACTCAGAACTGTGTGTGTAGTACATTTGCACACATCAGTGTTTTAACGCATTGTGCGAAAATTTACAAGCAGTTCTTCAATGCTGCTACCGCGAACGGTACATACAATCCTTGTACAAGACTCTACCGCTTGCAAGGATCTGTTAAGACTTTTCGGGGATAGTAACGCGTGTGACGCATAACAATTGATTTTATATCTTTACACACGATATTAATATTGTAGTATTACGTGTGTAAGAAGTGTGTAACTGTATCACTGTGCGAGAGTTTCCGCAGTGACAGTATCATTAATTGTTACGCAATAGTTCCATCAAGACGTTTCCGTGCTAGTGCAAGATTTCCTCATAGGGTGGTCTGCTGATCGCGGTAGACCTTGGTATTCGCGAGAACACTTGAAGAAGCCGGAGAGGTATAAGCTCAATATACCGTTATTGATTAAACTCACTGTCACCTGAGATATTACTTGGTCTTAAACTCTATATAAGTTTTGCGAGTAATAAAATCCGTAGTACCGTTGTGTGTGCGAAGTGTCGGATTCATCGTGGGTATTGCAGGACATCAACCCAGCTGTTGCAGGACATCAGCCCAGCTGTTACAGGACATCAGCCCAGCTGTTATAGGACACCAGCCCAGCTGTTATAGGACACCAGCCCAGCTGTTATAGGACCAGCCCAGCTGTTACAGGACGCCAGCCCAGCTGTATACGTTTCTGGTGAAACGTCTGTCATTTGTAAGCCACACCTGACGAACCATCTATACCGCAAAGACCGGCCCTTCTCTTCAACAACATCATCGTGGGAGTCTTCTTATGTAACGTATCACGTCTTGCGTATGAACATTATTTAACATTTTAAAAGAAAGACTCTATATCAAACATTACATTCTGTACATTTCAAATATACCATATAAACTATAACTTGTGTTTGTACAATAAATAATCTTAAACCCTCCAATATAGACTTGTAATTTGAAATACACATACTATCATATCCTATGCGCCAATAGTTTAGTAATTTGTGTTGTCGCATAGAGATATTTTGGCGCTTAGCAACGTAGGGCTCGTTAAATAGCGGTAATTTTACGCTATTACATATTTGTCTATGAATATAAAATTTGTTGGAAAAATCCGACGTATAAATTTAATTAACGTGATAATTGTATGTGTATTGTTCATATGAAAAGCTGAGGATATAAATTTTCAATTGTGCATATTCTCTTGTATATCATATATGAACAGATTTTATCAGTATATTGGAGGTAGATTATTAGTTGTTGTATGTTAGATAAGGTATTTACATGTTGATATTTTGAACTGCTTTTTCTGCGTGCATATAAACTGGTTACCATATGTTCTAATCTTGTTGTGATAATAATAACTTGCTTTGCGTATAAATCAATAAATTTAAATTTACTAAATTTTAAACGGAAATTTGGTCACTATGGCGGAGTCAAAAGGGATAGAGAAGGCTTTAGCGGCCATATTAGCGAAGATGAAAACCATGGAAGAAAAGATGGAAGTGAGTATACAGAAAATTTCAGAGGAAAATAAAGCCCGTCAAGAAGAACATGACGCCAATATGCAGAAATTTTGGGAAGAAATGGAAGCTGATAGAGAGGAGAGGATGGCGAAACTACAGAAAATGTCAGCTGATATTGAAGTAGAGTTATCTGTTGAGAATATTGCACCTTGTGATAATTTTGAAGTACCAAATGTCCTTGTGGAACATACTCTCAAAGAAAGTAGTATGGAAGTTAACCAAGATGTTACATCTGGAGGAGTAACGGAGAACAGTAGCGTAGTAAATGAAATTGAAAATGATTATACAGAAACAACCTTATTAGGGCCTAATAGTTCATATCTCGGTAAAGTCGAGTATTTAGATTCTGCATCAGATTGTAGTGAAGATAACAGAAATGAAATTAGTAGTAACAACACTATTAGTCTGGAACATACTTCAGGTAAGTGCTGTGATGAGGTGATAGTTTATAGTGTAACAGATATAGCATGCGAGAACCGTGAACGTATGATAGAATCTGAAGCTATCATGGATGCGGACAGTGTATGCATAACACATAAAAATTCCGAACCAGTAATAGAGCCTGGAACTAGTATGGATACTAACGGTGCAGGTATTTATGACACATGGCCTGATGATGAGGTAATAGATGAATCTATATCAGGTACTGAGGTGTTTACGGAGGACGGAGAGGTGAATGATACTGGTGACAATAATTATGGTAAATAATAATGAACCGCCGCGTAATCAGTTTCATGTTCAAACACCACAAAATCAGCCGCAATCACAACAACATAAAATTACCACTCAGCAATTTAATACCAACTTATTAGCAACAGTTACTGGAAATGATTTAGTTGAAAAGCAGTTCAATCAATCAAGTATGAAAAATGTTAGTTATAAGAATGAAACTGTTATGTATGGCCTATATCCTGCCGAAATTAGGGATAATTTAATGTGTAATAATGATAATAGTAATAAACATGAAGAAAATATTAGTAGTGAAAATTGCACCGACCTTATTGTCGAAGCAAAAATCAGTGGTTATGTTGACGAGATGTTGGTCGACAGCGGCACAGAAATATCGCTGTTGGACGAGCAGTTACGAAAGAGGTGTAAAAACCACTTTGTACAAATGCCGATTCTGCAGGTAAGTCACACAAGGATAAAATCAGCAACGTGTGAGTCGCAGGTAATTGAAAAACAGGCAATTAAAGCAACATACGAACAGGGTAAGGAAATAGATGCGACCGTCCTTGGAGTTATAAAACTCAGACATAATATTATTTGGGAAGTTGATAGATTGAATAAACTGCATGCTGCATTGGAGTATCAGAAAGAATTATTGCCAGCTAAAGTTGATTGTCGACCTCACGTTATCAGACTGGGACGCTCGAAAGATAAGATAACGAGTAACTCACCGACCCCCAAGGTTCAGTTAATGAGTTGCGAGATAAGGCAATTACGGCGTATATTAAACAAATTCAAATCTGTATTTCCAAGTAAACGTGTGCGTTTCAAAACTTAGAAAAATTTATACAAAAAACTCAGAAATAAATGTCAGGATATAGGGGTAAGAATGTGTAGTGATTTAAATATGTCAATTCAGGTTTAAATGTTGTATGTAAGATGGCTCTGTGAATGAACAATAATCTAGTTTTGATAAGGAATGTTGTCTGTGTACCCTATGACCCTGCATAAGATGTCGTTATCTGTGTGTCAAGAACATGTGTGTTTGTTTTGGTTTGAAGGTTACCACGTGTCTTTTGATTTGATGCTTCTGTCAAAGTGACAGTTGGAATTGTTAGTATTAATTGAGGATGTTTATTTGATTTTAGTTCGAGGGTATTATTATTATTTCAGGATTAGGAAGTTGTTTTGGGTATATTAAAAAAAAAAAAAAAATTTTATTTTTTGTTAGTTAACTAAAAAAAAAAATTTTTTTTTTATGCGGGAAGGAGTTAATCCTGCAACGAATCACAGGATCATGATAGGCGGGGCAAGTTCATATATTACACAGACAATGGACATTCATATTATATTGGTAGATGGTTAAGTTTGGTTGTTATCAATTGTATTTAGTAAGGTTAAGGGTTTAGTTTAGAAAAACTGTGCATTATTATTTATGGTTATTCATGTACTGTGTTAGTGGAAATGTGCGCGCGTGTGCGAGTGGGAAATGTTTCCCGTGCGGTGCGTGAAGTATTATCGTTGTTTTGACATTAGCTGAACTGAGACATGTGTATCGCTACAATCCCTATACCTGTCGGACTATTGTTTACGTTCATGTATATTATTAGTATGTAGGCAGTCATGCATGAGATACGAGTAGTCTGATTACCGCTATGCATGCTGTTACAAAGTAAATGCACTCTACTGCATGAAAAGTGCATGGTCATTTATACTAACCATGTGACTTCCATCCACCAATAGAATGCGGACTGGTGGTTGGAAATTTTCTTAAGCCTGTCGTTACACAGGCAGTTCTTCTACGCCATCTACCGCGAACGGAACGTGCACTCCTTGTACAAGATTCTACCGCTTGCAAGGTGTTGTAAAAA
The DNA here is from genome assembly GCA_034769895.1 of Magicicada septendecula. NCBI lineage: Eukaryota > Metazoa > Arthropoda > Insecta > Hemiptera > Cicadidae > Magicicada > Magicicada septendecula. The sequence goes on along the minus strand of CM068374.1, from coordinate 49,866,343 downwards.
CTATTCGTCGTTAGTGAAACGGGAAGACTCAGAACTGTGTGTGTAGTACATTTGCACACATCAGTGTTTTAACGCATTGTGCGAAAATTTACAAGCAGTTCTTCAATGCTGCTACCGCGAACGGTACATACAATCCTTGTACAAGACTCTACCGCTTGCAAGGATCTGTTAAGACTTTTCGGGGATAGTAACGCGTGTGACGCATAACAATTGATTTTATATCTTTACACACGATATTAATATTGTAGTATTACGTGTGTAAGAAGTGTGTAACTGTATCACTGTGCGAGAGTTTCCGCAGTGACAGTATCATTAATTGTTACGCAATAGTTCCATCAAGACGTTTCCGTGCTAGTGCAAGATTTCCTCATAGGGTGGTCTGCTGATCGCGGTAGACCTTGGTATTCGCGAGAACACTTGAAGAAGCCGGAGAGGTATAAGCTCAATATACCGTTATTGATTAAACTCACTGTCACCTGAGATATTACTTGGTCTTAAACTCTATATAAGTTTTGCGAGTAATAAAATCCGTAGTACCGTTGTGTGTGCGAAGTGTCGGATTCATCGTGGGTATTGCAGGACATCAACCCAGCTGTTGCAGGACATCAGCCCAGCTGTTACAGGACATCAGCCCAGCTGTTATAGGACACCAGCCCAGCTGTTATAGGACACCAGCCCAGCTGTTATAGGACCAGCCCAGCTGTTACAGGACGCCAGCCCAGCTGTATACGTTTCTGGTGAAACGTCTGTCATTTGTAAGCCACACCTGACGAACCATCTATACCGCAAAGACCGGCCCTTCTCTTCAACAACATCATCGTGGGAGTCTTCTTATGTAACGTATCACGTCTTGCGTATGAACATTATTTAACATTTTAAAAGAAAGACTCTATATCAAACATTACATTCTGTACATTTCAAATATACCATATAAACTATAACTTGTGTTTGTACAATAAATAATCTTAAACCCTCCAATATAGACTTGTAATTTGAAATACACATACTATCATATCCTATGCGCCAATAGTTTAGTAATTTGTGTTGTCGCATAGAGATATTTTGGCGCTTAGCAACGTAGGGCTCGTTAAATAGCGGTAATTTTACGCTATTACATATTTGTCTATGAATATAAAATTTGTTGGAAAAATCCGACGTATAAATTTAATTAACGTGATAATTGTATGTGTATTGTTCATATGAAAAGCTGAGGATATAAATTTTCAATTGTGCATATTCTCTTGTATATCATATATGAACAGATTTTATCAGTATATTGGAGGTAGATTATTAGTTGTTGTATGTTAGATAAGGTATTTACATGTTGATATTTTGAACTGCTTTTTCTGCGTGCATATAAACTGGTTACCATATGTTCTAATCTTGTTGTGATAATAATAACTTGCTTTGCGTATAAATCAATAAATTTAAATTTACTAAATTTTAAACGGAAATTTGGTCACTATGGCGGAGTCAAAAGGGATAGAGAAGGCTTTAGCGGCCATATTAGCGAAGATGAAAACCATGGAAGAAAAGATGGAAGTGAGTATACAGAAAATTTCAGAGGAAAATAAAGCCCGTCAAGAAGAACATGACGCCAATATGCAGAAATTTTGGGAAGAAATGGAAGCTGATAGAGAGGAGAGGATGGCGAAACTACAGAAAATGTCAGCTGATATTGAAGTAGAGTTATCTGTTGAGAATATTGCACCTTGTGATAATTTTGAAGTACCAAATGTCCTTGTGGAACATACTCTCAAAGAAAGTAGTATGGAAGTTAACCAAGATGTTACATCTGGAGGAGTAACGGAGAACAGTAGCGTAGTAAATGAAATTGAAAATGATTATACAGAAACAACCTTATTAGGGCCTAATAGTTCATATCTCGGTAAAGTCGAGTATTTAGATTCTGCATCAGATTGTAGTGAAGATAACAGAAATGAAATTAGTAGTAACAACACTATTAGTCTGGAACATACTTCAGGTAAGTGCTGTGATGAGGTGATAGTTTATAGTGTAACAGATATAGCATGCGAGAACCGTGAACGTATGATAGAATCTGAAGCTATCATGGATGCGGACAGTGTATGCATAACACATAAAAATTCCGAACCAGTAATAGAGCCTGGAACTAGTATGGATACTAACGGTGCAGGTATTTATGACACATGGCCTGATGATGAGGTAATAGATGAATCTATATCAGGTACTGAGGTGTTTACGGAGGACGGAGAGGTGAATGATACTGGTGACAATAATTATGGTAAATAATAATGAACCGCCGCGTAATCAGTTTCATGTTCAAACACCACAAAATCAGCCGCAATCACAACAACATAAAATTACCACTCAGCAATTTAATACCAACTTATTAGCAACAGTTACTGGAAATGATTTAGTTGAAAAGCAGTTCAATCAATCAAGTATGAAAAATGTTAGTTATAAGAATGAAACTGTTATGTATGGCCTATATCCTGCCGAAATTAGGGATAATTTAATGTGTAATAATGATAATAGTAATAAACATGAAGAAAATATTAGTAGTGAAAATTGCACCGACCTTATTGTCGAAGCAAAAATCAGTGGTTATGTTGACGAGATGTTGGTCGACAGCGGCACAGAAATATCGCTGTTGGACGAGCAGTTACGAAAGAGGTGTAAAAACCACTTTGTACAAATGCCGATTCTGCAGGTAAGTCACACAAGGATAAAATCAGCAACGTGTGAGTCGCAGGTAATTGAAAAACAGGCAATTAAAGCAACATACGAACAGGGTAAGGAAATAGATGCGACCGTCCTTGGAGTTAGAAAACTCAGACATAATATTATTTGGGAAGTTGATAGATTGAATAAACTGCATGCTGCATTGGAGTATCAGAAAGAATTATTGCCAGCTAAAGTTGATTGTCGACCTCACGTTATCAGACTGGGACGCTCGAAAGATAAGATAACGAGTAACTCACCGACCCCCAAGGTTCAGTTAATGAGTTGCGAGATAAGGCAATTACGGCGTATATTAAACAAATTCAAATCTGTATTTCCAAGTAAACGTGTGCGTTTCAAAACTGAGAAAAATTTATACAAAAAACTCAGAAATAAATGTCAGGATATAGGGGTAAGAATGTGTAGTGATTTAAATATGTCAATTCAGGTTTAAATGTTGTATGTAAGATGGCTCTGTGAATGAACAATAATCTAGTTTTGATAAGGAATGTTGTCTGTGTACCCTATGACCCTGCATAAGATGTCGTTATCTGTGTGTCAAGAACATGTGTGTTTGTTTTGGTTTGAAGGTTACCACGTGTCTTTTGATTTGATGCTTCTGTCAAAGTGACAGTTGGAATTGTTAGTATTAATTGAGGATGTTTATTTGATTTTAGTTCGAGGGTATTATTATTATTTCAGGATTAGGAAGTTGTTTTGGGTATATTAAAAAAAAAAAAATTTTTATTTTTTGTTAGTTAACTAAAAAAAAAAAAATTTTTTTTTTATGCGGGAAGGAGTTAATCCTGCAACGAATCACAGGATCATGATAGGCGGGGCAAGTTCATATATTACACAGACAATGGACATTCATATTATATTGGTAGATGGTTAAGTTTGGTTGTTATCAATTGTATTTAGTAAGGTTAAGGGTTTAGTTTAGAAAAACTGTGCATTATTATTTATGGTTATTCATGTACTGTGTTAGTGGAAATGTGCGCGCGTGTGCGAGTGGGAAATGTTTCCCGTGCGGTGCGTGAAGTATTATCGTTGTTTTGACATTAGCTGAACTGAGACATGTGTATCGCTACAATCCCTATACCTGTCGGACTATTGTTTACGTTCATGTATATTATTAGTATGTAGGCAGTCATGCATGAGATACGAGTAGTCTGATTACCGCTATGCATGCTGTTACAAAGTAAATGCACTCTACTGCATGAAAAGTGCATGGTCATTTATACTAACCATGTGACTTCCATCCACCAATAGAATGCGGACTGGTGGTTGGAAATTTTCTTAAGCCTGTCGTTACACAGGCAGTTCTTCTACGCCATCTACCGCGAACGGAACGTGCACTCCTTGTACAAGATTCTACCGCTTGCAAGGTGTTGTAAAAACTATTCGTCGTTAGTGAAACGGGAAGACTCAGAACTGTGTGTGTAGTAGATTTGCACACATCAGTGTTTTAACGCATTGTGCGAAAATTTACAAGCAGTTCTTCAATGCTGCTACCGCGAACGGTACATACAATCCTTGTACAAGACTCTACCGCTTGCAAGGATCTGTTAAGACTTTTCGGGGATAGTAACGCGTGTGACGCATAACAATTGATTTTATATCTTTACACACGATATTAATATTGTAGTATTACGTGTGTAAGAAGTGTGTAACTGTATCACTGTGCGAGAGTTTCCGCAGTGACAGTATCATTAATTGTTACGCAATAGTTCCATCAAGACGTTTCCGTGCTAGTGCAAGATTTCCTCATAGGGTGGTCTGCTGATCGCGGTAGACCTTGGTATTCGCGAGAACACTTGAAGAAGCCGGAGAGGTATAAGCTCAATATACCGTTATTGATTAAACTCACTGTCACCTGAGATATTACTTGGTCTTAAACTCTATATAAGTTTTGCGAGTAATAAAATCCGTAGTACCGTTGTGTGTGCGAAGTGTCGGATTCATCGTGGGTATTGCAGGACATCAACCCAGCTGTTGCAGGACATCAGCCCAGCTGTTACAGGACATCAGCCCAGCTGTTATAGGACATCAGCCCAGCTGTTATAGGACACCAGCCCAGCTGTTATAGGACACCAGCCCAGCTGTTATAGGACCAGCCCAGCTGTTACAGGACGCCAGCCCAGCTGTATACGTTTCTGGTGAAACGTCTGTCATTTGTAAGCCACACCTGACGAACCATCTATACCGCAAAGACCGGCCCTTCTCTTCAACAACATCATCGTGGGAGTCTTCTTATGTAACGTATCACGTCTTGCGTATGAACATTATTTAACATTTTAAAAGAAAGACTCTATATCAAACATTACATTCTGTACATTTCAAATATACCATATAAACTATAACTTGTGTTTGTACAATAAATAATCTTAAACCCTCCAATATAGACTTGTAATTTGAAATACACATACTATCATATCCTATGCGCCAATAGTTTAGTAATTTGTGTTGTCGCATAGAGATATTTTGGCGCTTAGCAACGTAGGGCTCGTTAAATAGCGGTAATTTTACGCTATTACATATTTGTCTATGAATATAAAATTTGTTGGAAAAATCCGACGTATAAATTTAATTAACGTGATAATTGTATGTGTATTGTTCATATGAAAAGCTGAGGATATAAATTTTCAATTGTGCATATTCTCTTGTATATCATATATGAACAGATTTTATCAGTATATTGGAGGTAGATTATTAGTTGTTGTATGTTAGATAAGGTATTTACATGTTGATATTTTGAACTGCTTTTTCTGCGTGCATATAAACTGGTTACCATATGTTCTAATCTTGTTGTGATAATAATAACTTGCTTTGCGTATAAATCAATAAATTTAAATTTACTAAATTTTAAACGGAAATTTGGTCACTATGGCGGAGTCAAAAGGGATAGAGAAGGCTTTAGCGGCCATATTAGCGAAGATGAAAACCATGGAAGAAAAGATGGAAGTGAGTATACAGAAAATTTCAGAGGAAAATAAAGCCCGTCAAGAAGAACATGACGCCAATATGCAGAAATTTTGGGAAGAAATGGAAGCTGATAGAGAGGAGAGGATGGCGAAACTACAGAAAATGTCAGCTGATATTGAAGTAGAGTTATCTGTTGAGAATATTGCACCTTGTGATAATTTTGAAGTACCAAATGTCCTTGTGGAACATACTCTCAAAGAAAGTAGTATGGAAGTTAACCAAGATGTTACATCTGGAGGAGTAACGGAGAACAGTAGCGTAGTAAATGAAATTGAAAATGATTATACAGAAACAACCTTATTAGGGCCTAATAGTTCATATCTCGGTAAAGTCGAGTATTTAGATTCTGCATCAGATTGTAGTGAAGATAACAGAAATGAAATTAGTAGTAACAACACTATTAGTCTGGAACATACTTCAGGTAAGTGCTGTGATGAGGTGATAGTTTATAGTGTAACAGATATAGCATGCGAGAACCGTGAACGTATGATAGAATCTGAAGCTATCATGGATGCGGACAGTGTATGCATAACACATAAAAATTCCGAACCAGTAATAGAGCCTGGAACTAGTATGGATACTAACGGTGCAGGTATTTATGACACATGGCCTGATGATGAGGTAATAGATGAATCTATATCAGGTACTGAGGTGTTTACGGAGGACGGAGAGGTGAATGATACTGGTGACAATAAGGTGACAATAATTATGGTAAATAATAATGAACCGCCGCGTAATCAGTTTCATGTTCAAACACCACAAAATCAGCCGCAATCACAACAACATAAAATTACCACTCAGCAATTTAATACCAACTTATTAGCAACAGTTACTGGAAATGATTTAGTTGAAAAGCAGTTCAATCAATCAAGTATGAAAAATGTTAGTTATAAGAATGAAACTGTTATGTATGGCCTATATCCTGCCGAAATTAGGGATAATTTAATGTGTAATAATGATAATAGTAATAAACATGAAGAAAATATTAGTAGTGAAAATTGCACCGACCTTATTGTCGAAGCAAAAATCAGTGGTTATGTTGACGAGATGTTGGTCGACAGCGGCACAGAAATATCGCTGTTGGACGAGCAGTTACGAAAGAGGTGTAAAAACCACTTTGTACAAATGCCGATTCTGCAGGTAAGTCACACAAGGATAAAATCAGCAACGTGTGAGTCGCAGGTAATTGAAAAACAGGCAATTAAAGCAACATACGAACAGGGTAAGGAAATAGATGCGACCGTCCTTGGAGTTAGAAAACTCAGACATAATATTATTTGGGAAGTTGATAGATTGAATAAACTGCATGCTGCATTGGAGTATCAGAAAGAATTATTGCCAGCTAAAGTTGATTGTCGACCTCACGTTATCAGACTGGGACGCTCGAAAGATAAGATAACGAGTAACTCACCGACCCCCAAGGTTCAGTTAATGAGTTGCGAGATAAGGCAATTACGGCGTATATTAAACAAATTCAAATCTGTATTTCCAAGTAAACGTGTGCGTTTCAAAACTGAGAAAAATTTATACAAAAAACTCAGAAATAAATGTCAGGATATAGGGGTAAGAATGTGTAGTGATTTAAATATGTCAATTCAGGTTTAAATGTTGTATGTAAGATGGCTCTGTGAATGAACAATAATCTAGTTTTGATAAGGAATGTTGTCTGTGTACCCTATGACCCTGCATAAGATGTCGTTATCTGTGTGTCAAGAACATGTGTGTTTGTTTTGGTTTGAAGGTTACCACGTGTCTTTTGATTTGATGCTTCTGTCAAAGTGACAGTTGGAATTGTTAGTATTAATTGAGGATGTTTATTTGATTTTAGTTCGAGGGTATTATTATTATTTCAGGATTAGGAAGTTGTTTTGGGTATATTAAAAAAAAAAATTTTTATTTTTTGTTAGTTAACTAAAAAAAAAAAATTTTTTTTTTTATGCGGGAAGGAGTTAATCCTGCAACGAATCACAGGATCATGATAGGCGGGGCAAGTTCATATATTACACAGACAATGGACATTCATATTATATTGGTAGATGGTTAAGTTTGGTTGTTATCAATTGTATTTAGTAAGGTTAAGGGTTTAGTTTAGAAAAACTGTGCATTATTATTTATGGTTATTCATGTACTGTGTTAGTGGAAATGTGCGCGCGTGTGCGAGTGGGAAACGTTTCCCGTGCGGTGCGTGAAGTATTATCGTTGTTTTGACATTAGCTGAACTGAGACATGTGTATCGCTACAATCCCTATACCTGTCGGACTATTGTTTACGTTCATGTATATTATTAGTATGTAGGCAGTCATGCATGAGATACGAGTAGTCTGATTACCGCTATGCATGCTGTTACAAAGTAAATGCACTCTACTGCATGAAAAGTGCATGGTCATTTATACTAACCATGTGACTTCCATCCACCAATAGAATGCGGACTGGTGGTTGGAAATTTTCTTAAGCCTGTCGTTACACAGGCAGTTCTTCTACGCCATCTACCGCGAACGGAACGTGCACTCCTTGTACAAGATTCTACCGCTTGCAAGGTGTTGTAAAAACTATTCGTCGTTAGTGAAACGGGAAGACTCAGAACTGTGTGTGTAGTACATTTGCACACATCAGTGTTTTAACGCATTGTGCGAAAATTTACAAGCAGTTCTTCAATGCTGCTACCGCGAACGGTACATACAATCCTTGTACAAGACTACCGCTTGCAAGGATCTGTTAAGACTTTTCGGGGATAGTAACGCGTGTGACGCATAACAATTGATTTTATATCTTTACACACGATATTAATATTGTAGTATTACGTGTGTAAGAAGTGTGTAACTGTATCACTGTGCGAGAGTTTCCGCAGTGACAGTATCATTAATTGTTACGCAATAGTTCCATCAAGACGTTTCCGTGCTAGTGCAAGATTTCCTCATAGGGTGGTCTGCTGATCGCGGTAGACCTTGGTATTCGCGAGAACACTTGAAGAAGCCGGAGAGGTATAAGCTCAATATACCGTTATTGATTAAACTCACTGTCACCTGAGATATTACTTGGTCTTAAACTCTATATAAGTTTTGCGAGTAATAAAATCCGTAGTACCGTTGTGTGTGCGAAGTGTCGGATTCATCGTGGGTATTGCAGGACATCAACCCAGCTGTTGCAGGACATCAGCCCAGCTGTTACAGGACATCAGCCCAGCTGTTATAGGACATCAGCCCAGCTGTTATAGGACACCAGCCCAGCTGTTATAGGACACCAGCCCAGCTGTTATAGGACCAGCCCAGCTGTTACAGGACGCCAGCCCAGCTGTATACGTTTCTGGTGAAACGTCTGTCATTTGTAAGCCACACCTGACGAACCATCTATACCGCAAAGACCGGCCCTTCTCTTCAACAACATCATCGTGGGAGTCTTCTTATGTAACGTATCACGTCTTGCGTATGAACATTATTTAACATTTTAAAAGAAAGACTCTATATCAAACATTACATTCTGTACATTTCAAATATACCATATAAACTATAACTTGTGTTTGTACAATAAATAATCTTAAACCCTCCAATATAGACTTGTAATTTGAAATACACATACTATCATATCCTATGCGCCAATAGTTTAGTAATTTGTGTTGTCGCATAGAGATATTTTGGCGCTTAGCAACGTAGGGCTCGTTAAATAGCGGTAATTTTACGCTATTACATATTTGTCTATGAATATAAAATTTGTTGGAAAAATCCGACGTATAAATTTAATTAACGTGATAATTGTATGTGTATTGTTCATATGAAAAGCTGAGGATATAAATTTTCAATTGTGCATATTCTCTTGTATATCATATATGAACAGATTTTATCAGTATATTGGAGGTAGATTATTAGTTTTTGTATGTTAGATAAGGTATTTACATGTTGATATTTTGAACTGCTTTTTCTGCGTGCATATAAACTGGTTACCATATGTTCTAATCTTGTTGTGATAATAATAACTTGCTTTGCGTATAAATCAATAAATTTTTAATTTACTAAATTTTAAACGGAAATTTGGTCACTATGGCGGAGTCAAAAGGGATAGAGAAGGCTTTAGCGGCCATATTAGCGAAGATGAAAACCATGGAAGAAAAGATGGAAGTGAGTATACAGAAAATTTCAGAGGAAAATAAAGCCCGTCAAGAAGAACATGACGCCAATATGCAGAAATTTTGGGAAGAAATGGAAGCTGATAGAGAGGAGAGGATGGCGAAACTACAGAAAATGTCAGCTGATATTGAAGTAGAGTTATCTGTTGAGAATATTGCACCTTGTGATAATTTTGAAGTACCAAATGTCCTTGTGGAACATACTCTCAAAGAAAGTAGTATGGAAGTTAACCAAGATGTTACATCTGGAGGAGTAACGGAGAACAGTAGCGTAGTAAATGAAATTGAAAATGATTATACAGAAACAACCTTATTAGGGCCTAATAGTTCATATCTCGGTAAAGTCGAGTATTTAGATTCTGCATCAGATTGTAGTGAAGATAACAGAAATGAAATTAGTAGTAACAACACTATTAGTCTGGAACATACTTCAGGTAAGTGCTGTGATGAGGTGATAGTTTATAGTGTAACAGATATAGCATGCGAGAACCGTGAACGTATGATAGAATCTGAAGCTATCATGGATGCGGACAGTGTATGCATAACACATAAAAATTCCGAACCAGTAATAGAGCCTGGAACTAGTATGGATACTAACGGTGCAGGTATTTATGACACATGGCCTGATGATGAGGTAATAGATGAATCTATATCAGGTACTGAGGTGTTTACGGAGGACGGAGAGGTGAATGATACTGGTGACAATAATTATGGTAAATAATAATGAACCGCCGCGTAATCAGTTTCATGTTCAAACACCACAAAATCAGCCGCAATCACAACAACATAAAATTACCACTCAGCAATTTAATACCAACTTATTAGCAACAGTTACTGGAAATGATTTAGTTGAAAAGCAGTTCAATCAATCAAGTATGAAAAATGTTAGTTATAAGAATGAAACTGTTATGTATGGCCTATATCCTGCCGAAATTAGGGATAATTTAATGTGTAATAATGATAATAGTAATAAACATGAAGAAAATATTAGTAGTGAAAATTGCACCGACCTTATTGTCGAAGCAAAAATCAGTGGTTATGTTGACGAGATGTTGGTCGACAGCGGCACAGAAATATCGCTGTTGGACGAGCAGTTACGAAAGAGGTGTAAAAACCACTTTGTACAAATGCCGATTCTGCAGGTAAGTCACACAAGGATAAAATCAGCAACGTGTGAGTCGCAGGTAATTGAAAAACAGGCAATTAAAGCAACATACGAACAGGGTAAGGAAATAGATGCGACCGTCCTTGGAGTTATAAAACTCAGACATAATATTATTTGGGAAGTTGATAGATTGAATAAACTGCATGCTGCATTGGAGTATCAGAAAGAATTATTGCCAGCTAAAGTTGATTGTCGACCTCACGTTATCAGACTGGGACGCTCGAAAGATAAGATAACGAGTAACTCACCGACCCCCAAGGTTCAGTTAATGAGTTGCGAGATAAGGCAATTACGGCGTATATTAAACAAATTCAAATCTGTATTTCCAAGTAAACGTGTGCGTTTCAAAACTGAGAAAAATTTATACAAAAAACTCAGAAATAAATGTCAGGATATAGGGGTAAGAATGTGTAGTGATTTAAATATGTCAATTCAGGTTTAAATGTTGTATGTAAGATGGCTCTGTGAATGAACAATAATCTAGTTTTGATAAGGAATGTTGTCTGTGTACCCTATGACCCTGCATAAGATGTCGTTATCTGTGTGTCAAGAACATGTGTGTTTGTTTTGGTTTGAAGGTTACCACGTGTCTTTTGATTTGATGCTTCTGTCAAAGTGACAGTTGGAATTGTTAGTATTAATTGAGGATGTTTATTTGATTTTAGTTCGAGGGTATTATTATTATTTCAGGATTAGGAAGTTGTTTTGGGTATATTAAAAAAAAAAAAAAATTTTATTTTTTGTTAGTTAACTAAAAAAAAAAAAATTTTTTTTTTATGCGGGAAGGAGTTAATCCTGCAACGAATCACAGGATCATGATAGGCGGGGCAAGTTCATATATTACACAGACAATGGACATTCATATTATATTGGTAGATGGTTAAGTTTGGTTGTTATCAATTGTATTTAGTAAGGTTAAGGGTTTAGTTTAGAAAAACTGTGCATTATTATTTATGGTTATTCATGTACTGTGTTAGTGGAAATGTGCGCGCGTGTGCGAGTGGGAAACGTTTCCCGTGCGGTGCGTGAAGTATTATCGTTGTTTTGACATTAGCTGAACTGAGACATGTGTATCGCTACAATCCCTATACCTGTCGGACTATTGTTTACGTTCATGTATATTATTAGTATGTAGGCAGTCATGCATGAGATACGAGTAGTCTGATTACCGCTATGCATGCTGTTACAAAGTAAATGCACTCTACTGCATGAAAAGTGCATGGTCATTTATACTAACCATGTGACTTCCATCCACCAATAGAATGCGGACTGGTGGTTGGAAATTTTCTTAAGCCTGTCGTTACACAGGCAGTTCTTCTACGCCATCTACCGCGAACGGAACGTGCACTCCTTGTACAAGATTCTACCGCTTGCAAGGTGTTGTAAAAACTATTCGTCGTTAGTGAAACGGGAAGACTCAGAACTGTGTGTGTAGTACATTTGCACACATCAGTGTTTTAACGCATTGTGCGAAAATTTACAAGCAGTTCTTCAATGCTGCTACCGCGAACGGTACATACAATCCTTGTACAAGACTCTACCGCTTGCAAGGATCTGTTAAGACTTTTCGGGGATAGTAACGCGTGTGACGCATAACAATTGATTTTATATCTTTACACACGATATTAATATTGTAGTATTACGTGTGTAAGAAGTGTGTAACTGTATCACTGTGCGAGAGTTTCCGCAGTGACAGTATCATTAATTGTTACGCAATAGTTCCATCAAGACGTTTCCGTGCTAGTGCAAGATTTCCTCATAGGGTGGTCTGCTGATCGCGGTAGACCTTGGTATTCGCGAGAACACTTGAAGAAGCCGGAGAGGTATAAGCTCAATATACCGTTATTGATTAAACTCACTGTCACCTGAGATATTACTTGGTCTTAAACTCTATATAAGTTTTGCGAGTAATAAAATCCGTAGTACCGTTGTGTGTGCGAAGTGTCGGATTCATCGTGGGTATTGCAGGACATCAACCCAGCTGTTGCAGGACATCAGCCCAGCTGTTACAGGACATCAGCCCAGCTGTTATAGGACATAAGCCCAGCTGTTATAGGACACCAGCCCAGCTGTTATAGGACACCAGCCCAGCTGTTATAGGACCAGCCCAGCTGTTACAGGACGCCAGCCCAGCTGTATACGTTTCTGGTGAAACGTCTGTCATTTGTAAGCCACACCTGACGAACCATCTATACCGCAAAGACCGGCCCTTCTCTTCAACAACATCATCGTGGGAGTCTTCTTATGTAACGTATCACGTCTTGCGTATGAACATTATTTAACATTTTAAAAGAAAGACTATATCAAACATTACATTCTGTACATTTCAAATATACCATATAAACTATAACTTGTGTTTGTACAATAAATAATCTTAAACCCTCCAATATAGACTTGTAATTTGAAATACACATACTATCATATCCTATGCGCCAATAGTTTAGTAATTTGTGTTGTCGCATAGAGATATTTTGGCGCTTAGCAACGTAGGGCTCGTTAAATAGCGGTAATTTTACGCTATTACATATTTGTCTATGAATATAAAATTTGTTGGAAAAATCCGACGTATAAATTTAATTAACGTGATAATTGTATGTGTATTGTTCATATGAAAAGCTGAGGATATAAATTTTCAATTGTGCATATTCTCTTGTATATCATATATGAACAGATTTTATCAGTATATTGGAGGTAGATTATTAGTTGTTGTATGTTAGATAAGGTATTTACATGTTGATATTTTGAACTGCTTTTTCTGCGTGCATATAAACTGGTTACCATATGTTCTAATCTTGTTGTGATAATAATAACTTGCTTTGCGTATAAATCAATAAATTTAAATTTACTAAATTTTAAACGGAAATTTGGTCACTATGGCGGAGTCAAAAGGGATAGAGAAGGCTTTAGCGGCCATATTAGCGAAGATGAAAACCACGGAAGAAAAGATGGAAGTGAGTATACAGAAAATTTCAGAGGAAAATAAAGCCCGTCAAGAAGAACATGACGCCAATATGCAGAAATTTTGGGAAGAAATGGAAGCTGATAGAGAGGAGAGGATGGCGAAACTACAGAAAATGTCAGCTGATATTGAAGTAGATTTATCTGTTGAGAATATTGCACCTTGTGATAATTTTGAAGTACCAAATGTCCTTGTGGAACATACTCTCAAAGAAAGTAGTATGGAAGTTAACCAAGATGTTACATCTGGAGGAGTAACGGAGAACAGTAGCGTAGTAAATGAAATTGAAAATGATTATACAGAAACAACCTTATTAGGGCCTAATAGTTCATATCTCGGTAAAGTCGAGTATTTAGATTCTGCATCAGATTGTAGTGAAGATAACAGAAATGAAATTAGTAGTAACAACACTATTAGTCTGGAACATACTTCAGGTAAGTGCTGTGATGAGGTGATAGTTTATAGTGTAACAGATATAGCATGCGAGAACCGTGAACGTATGATAGAATCTGAAGCTATCATGGATGCGGACAGTGTATGCATAACACATAAAAATTCCGAACCAGTAATAGAGCCTGGAACTAGTATGGATACTAACGGTGCAGGTATTTATGACACATGGCCTGATGATGAGGTAATAGATGAATCTATATCAGGTACTGAGGTGTTTACGGAGGACGGAGAGGTGAATGATACTGGTGACAATAATTATGGTAAATAATAATGAACCGCCGCGTAATCAGTTTCATGTTCAAACACCACAAAATCAGCCGCAATCACAACAACATAAAATTACCACTCAGCAATTTAATACCAACTTATTAGCAACAGTTACTGGAAATGATTTAGTTGAAAAGCAGTTCAATCAATCAAGTATGAAAAATGTTAGTTATAAGAATGAAACTGTTATGTATGGCCTATATCCTGCCGAAATTAGGGATAATTTAATGTGTAATAATGATAATAGTAATAAACATGAAGAAAATATTAGTAGTGAAAATTGCACCGACCTTATTGTCGAAGCAAAAATCAGTGGTTATGTTGACGAGATGTTGGTCGACAGCGGCACAGAAATATCGCTGTTGGACGAGCAGTTACGAAAGAGGTGTAAAAACCACTTTGTACAAATGCCGATTCTGCAGGTAAGTCACACAAGGATAAAATCAGCAACGTGTGAGTCGCAGGTAATTGAAAAACAGGCAATTAAAGCAACATACGAACAGGGTAAGGAAATAGATGCGACCGTCCTTGGAGTTAGAAAACTCAGACATAATATTATTTGGGAAGTTGATAGATTGAATAAACTGCATGCTGCATTGGAGTATCAGAAAGAATTATTGCCAGCTAAAGTTGATTGTCGACCTCACGTTATCAGACTGGGACGCTCGAAAGATAAGATAACGAGTAACTCACCGACCCCCAAGGTTCAGTTAATGAGTTGCGAGATAAGGCAATTACGGCGTATATTAAACAAATTCAAATCTGTATTTCCAAGTAAACGTGTGCGTTTCAAAACTGAGAAAAATTTATACAAAAAACTCAGAAATAAATGTCAGGATATAGGGGTAAGAATGTGTAGTGATTTAAATATGTCAATTCAGGTTTAAATGTTGTATGTAAGATGGCTCTGTGAATGAACAATAATCTAGTTTTGATAAGGAATGTTGTCTGTGTACCCTATGACCCTGCATAAGATGTCGTTATCTGTGTGTCAAGAACATGTGTGTTTGTTTTGGTTTGAAGGTTACCACGTGTCTTTTGATTTGATGCTTCTGTCAAAGTGACAGTTGGAATTGTTAGTATTAATTGAGGATGTTTATTTGATTTTAGTTCGAGGGTATTATTATTATTTCAGGATTAGGAAGTTGTTTTGGGTATATTAAAAAAAAAAAAAAATTTTATTTTTTGTTAGTTAACTAAAAAAAAAAAAATTTTTTTTTTATGCGGGAAGGAGTTAATCCTGCAACGAATCACAGGATCATGATAGGCGGGGCAAGTTCATATATTACACAGACAATGGACATTCATATTATATTGGTAGATGGTTAAGTTTGGTTGTTATCAATTGTATTTAGTAAGGTTAAGGGTTTAGTTTAGAAAAACTGTGCATTATTATTTATGGTTATTCATGTACTGTGTTAGTGGAAATGTGCGCGCGTGTGCGAGTGGGAAACGTTTCCCGTGCGGTGCGTGAAGTATTATCGTTGTTTTGACATTAGCTGAACTGAGACATGTGTATCGCTACAATCCCTATACCTGTCGGACTATTGTTTACGTTCATGTATATTATTAGTATGTAGGCAGTCATGCATGAGATACGAGTAGTCTGATTACCGCTATGCATGCTGTTACAAAGTAAATGCACTCTACTGCATGAAAAGTGCATGGTCATTTATACTAACCATGTGACTTCCATCCACCAATAGAATGCGGACTGGTGGTTGGAAATTTTCTTAAGCCTGTCGTTACACAGGCAGTTCTTCTACGCCATCTACCGCGAACGGAACGTGCACTCCTTGTACAAGATTCTACCGCTTGCAAGGTGTTGTAAAAACTATTCGTCGTTAGTGAAACGGGAAGACTCAGAACTGTGTGTGTAGTACATTTGCACACATCAGTGTTTTAACGCATTGTGCGAAAATTTACAAGCAGTTCTTCAATGCTGCTACCGCGAACGGTACATACAATCCTTGTACAAGACTCTACCGCTTGCAAGGATCTGTTAAGACTTTTCGGGGATAGTAACGCGTGTGACGCATAACAATTGATTTTATATCTTTACACACGATATTAATATTGTAGTATTACGTGTGTAAGAAGTGTGTAACTGTATCACTGTGCGAGAGTTTCCGCAGTGACAGTATCATTAATTGTTACGCAATAGTTCCATCAAGACGTTTCCGTGCTAGTGCAAGATTTCCTCATAGGGTGGTCTGCTGATCGCGGTAGACCTTGGTATTCGCGAGAACACTTGAAGAAGCCGGAGAGGTATAAGCTCAATATACCGTTATTGATTAAACTCACTGTCACCTGAGATATTACTTGGTCTTAAACTCTATATAAGTTTTGCGAGTAATAAAATCCGTAGTACCGTTGTGTGTGCGAAGTGTCGGATTCATCGTGGGTATTGCAGGACATCAACCCAGCTGTTGCAGGACATCAGCCCAGCTGTTACAGGACATCAGCCCAGCTGTTATAGGACATAAGCCCAGCTGTTATAGGACACCAGCCCAGCTGTTATAGGACACCAGCCCAGCTGTTATAGGACCAGCCCAGCTGTTACAGGACGCCAGCCCAGCTGTATACGTTTCTGGTGAAACGTCTGTCATTTGTAAGCCACACCTGACGAACCATCTATACCGCAAAGACCGGCCCTTCTCTTCAACAACATCATCGTGGGAGTCTTCTTATGTAACGTATCACGTCTTGCGTATGAACATTATTTAACATTTTAAAAGAAAGACTATATCAAACATTACATTCTGTACATTTCAAATATACCATATAAACTATAACTTGTGTTTGTACAATAAATAATCTTAAACCCTCCAATATAGACTTGTAATTTGAAATACACATACTATCATATCCTATGCGCCAATAGTTTAGTAATTTGTGTTGTCGCATAGAGATATTTTGGCGCTTAGCAACGTAGGGCTCGTTAAATAGCGGTAATTTTACGCTATTACATATTTGTCTATGAATATAAAATTTGTTGGAAAAATCCGACGTATAAATTTAATTAACGTGATAATTGTATGTGTATTGTTCATATGAAAAGCTGAGGATATAAATTTTCAATTGTGCATATTCTCTTGTATATCATATATGAACAGATTTTATCAGTATATTGGAGGTAGATTATTAGTTGTTGTATGTTAGATAAGGTATTTACATGTTGATATTTTGAACTGCTTTTTCTGCGTGCATATAAACTGGTTACCATATGTTCTAATCTTGTTGTGATAATAATAACTTGCTTTGCGTATAAATCAATAAATTTAAATTTACTAAATTTTAAACGGAAATTTGGTCACTATGGCGGAGTCAAAAGGGATAGAGAAGGCTTTAGCGGCCATATTAGCGAAGATGAAAACCACGGAAGAAAAGATGGAAGTGAGTATACAGAAAATTTCAGAGGAAAATAAAGCCCGTCAAGAAGAACATGACGCCAATATGCAGAAATTTTGGGAAGAAATGGAAGCTGATAGAGAGGAGAGGATGGCGAAACTACAGAAAATGTCAGCTGATATTGAAGTAGATTTATCTGTTGAGAATATTGCACCTTGTGATAATTTTGAAGTACCAAATGTCCTTGTGGAACATACTCTCAAAGAAAGTAGTATGGAAGTTAACCAAGATGTTACATCTGGAGGAGTAACGGAGAACAGTAGCGTAGTAAATGAAATTGAAAATGATTATACAGAAACAACCTTATTAGGGCCTAATAGTTCATATCTCGGTAAAGTCGAGTATTTAGATTCTGCATCAGATTGTAGTGAAGATAACAGAAATGAAATTAGTAGTAACAACACTATTAGTCTGGAACATACTTCAGGTAAGTGCTGTGATGAGGTGATAGTTTATAGTGTAACAGATATAGCATGCGAGAACCGTGAACGTATGATAGAATCTGAAGCTATCATGGATGCGGACAGTGTATGCATAACACATAAAAATTCCGAACCAGTAATAGAGCCTGGAACTAGTATGGATACTAACGGTGCAGGTATTTATGACACATGGCCTGATGATGAGGTAATAGATGAATCTATATCAGGTACTGAGGTGTTTACGGAGGACGGAGAGGTGAATGATACTGGTGACAATAATTATGGTAAATAATAATGAACCGCCGCGTAATCAGTTTCATGTTCAAACACCACAAAATCAGCCGCAATCACAACAACATAAAATTACCACTCAGCAATTTAATACCAACTTATTAGCAACAGTTACTGGAAATGATTTAGTTGAAAAGCAGTTCAATCAATCAAGTATGAAAAATGTTAGTTATAAGAATGAAACTGTTATGTATGGCCTATATCCTGCCGAAATTAGGGATAATTTAATGTGTAATAATGATAATAGTAATAAACATGAAGAAAATATTAGTAGTGAAAATTGCACCGACCTTATTGTCGAAGCAAAAATCAGTGGTTATGTTGACGAGATGTTGGTCGACAGCGGCACAGAAATATCGCTGTTGGACGAGCAGTTACGAAAGAGGTGTAAAAACCACTTTGTACAAATGCCGATTCTGCAGGTAAGTCACACAAGGATAAAATCAGCAACGTGTGAGTCGCAGGTAATTGAAAAACAGGCAATTAAAGCAACATACGAACAGGGTAAGGAAATAGATGCGACCGTCCTTGGAGTTAGAAAACTCAGACATAATATTATTTGGGAAGTTGATAGATTGAATAAACTGCATGCTGCATTGGAGTATCAGAAAGAATTATTGCCAGCTAAAGTTGATTGTCGACCTCACGTTATCAGACTGGGACGCTCGAAAGATAAGATAACGAGTAACTCACCGACCCCCAAGGTTCAGTTAATGAGTTGCGAGATAAGGCAATTACGGCGTATATTAAACAAATTCAAATCTGTATTTCCAAGTAAACGTGTGCGTTTCAAAACTGAGAAAAATTTATACAAAAAACTCAGAAATAAATGTCAGGATATAGGGGTAAGAATGTGTAGTGATTTAAATATGTCAATTCAGGTTTAAATGTTGTATGTAAGATGGCTCTGTGAATGAACAATAATCTAGTTTTGATAAGGAATGTTGTCTGTGTACCCTATGACCCTGCATAAGATGTCGTTATCTGTGTGTCAAGAACATGTGTGTTTGTTTTGGTTTGAAGGTTACCACGTGTCTTTTGATTTGATGCTTCTGTCAAAGTGACAGTTGGAATTGTTAGTATTAATTGAGGATGTTTATTTGATTTTAGTTCGAGGGTATTATTATTATTTCAGGATTAGGAAGTTGTTTTGGGTATATTAAAAAAAAAAATTTTTATTTTTTGTTAGTTAACTAAAAAAAAAAAATTTTTTTTTTTTATGCGGGAAGGAGTTAATCCTGCAACGAATCACAGGATCATGATAGGCGGGGCAAGTTCATATATTACACAGACAATGGACATTCATATTATATTGGTAGATGGTTAAGTTTGGTTGTTATCAATTGTATTTAGTAAGGTTAAGGGTTTAGTTTAGAAAAACTGTGCATTATTATTTATGGTTATTCATGTACTGTGTTAGTGGAAATGTGCGCGCGTGTGCGAGTGGGAAACGTTTCCCGTGCGGTGCGTGAAGTATTATCGTTGTTTTGACATTAGCTGAACTGAGACATGTGTATCGCTACAATCCCTATACCTGTCGGACTATTGTTTACGTTCATGTATATTATTAGTATGTAGGCAGTCATGCATGAGATACGAGTAGTCTGATTACCGCTATGCATGCTGTTACAAAGTAAATGCACTCTACTGCATGAAAAGTGCATGGTCATTTATACTAACCATGTGACTTCCATCCACCAATAGAATGCGGACTGGTGGTTGGAAATTTTCTTAAGCCTGTCGTTACACAGGCAGTTCTTCTACGCCATCTACCGCGAACGGAACGTGCACTCCTTGTACAAGATTCTACCGCTTGCAAGGTGTTGTAAAAACTATTCGTCGTTAGTGAAACGGGAAGACTCAGAACTGTGTGTGTAGTACATTTGCACACATCAGTGTTTTAACGCATTGTGCGAAAATTTACAAGCAGTTCTTCAATGCTGCTACCGCGAACGGTACATACAATCCTTGTACAAGACTCTACCGCTTGCAAGGATCTGTTAAGACTTTTCGGGGATAGTAACGCGTGTGACGCATAACAATTGATTTTATATCTTTACACACGATATTAATATTGTAGTATTACGTGTGTAAGAAGTGTGTAACTGTATCACTGTGCGAGAGTTTCCGCAGTGACAGTATCATTAATTGTTACGCAATAGTTCCATCAAGACGTTTCCGTGCTAGTGCAAGATTTCCTCATAGGGTGGTCTGCTGATCGCGGTAGACCTTGGTATTCGCGAGAACACTTGAAGAAGCCGGAGAGGTATAAGCTCAATATACCGTTATTGATTAAACTCACTGTCACCTGAGATATTACTTGGTCTTAAACTCTATATAAGTTTTGCGAGTAATAAAATCCGTAGTACCGTTGTGTGTGCGAAGTGTCGGATTCATCGTGGGTATTGCAGGACATCAACCCAGCTGTTGCAGGACATCAGCCCAGCTGTTACAGGACATCAGCCCAGCTGTTATAGGACATAAGCCCAGCTGTTATAGGACACCAGCCCAGCTGTTATAGGACACCAGCCCAGCTGTTATAGGACCAGCCCAGCTGTTACAGGACGCCAGCCCAGCTGTATACGTTTCTGGTGAAACGTCTGTCATTTGTAAGCCACACCTGACGAACCATCTATACCGCAAAGACCGGCCCTTCTCTTCAACAACATCATCGTGGGAGTCTTCTTATGTAACGTATCACGTCTTGCGTATGAACATTATTTAACATTTTAAAAGAAAGACTCTATATCAAACATTACATTCTGTACATTTCAAATATACCATATAAACTATAACTTGTGTTTGTACAATAAATAATCTTAAACCCTCCAATATAGACTTGTAATTTGAAATACACATACTATCATATCCTATGCGCCAATAGTTTAGTAATTTGTGTTGTCGCATAGAGATATTTTGGCGCTTAGCAACGTAGGGCTCGTTAAATAGCGGTAATTTTACGCTATTACATATTTGTCTATGAATATAAAATTTGTTGGAAAAATCCGACGTATAAATTTAATTAACGTGATAATTGTATGTGTATTGTTCATATGAAAAGCTGAGGATATAAATTTTCAATTGTGCATATTCTCTTGTATATCATATATGAACAGATTTTATCAGTATATTGGAGGTAGATTATTAGTTGTTGTATGTTAGATAAGGTATTTACATGTTGATATTTTGAACTGCTTTTTCTGCGTGCATATAAACTGGTTACCATATGTTCTAATCTTGTTGTGATAATAATAACTTGCTTTGCGTATAAATCAATAAATTTAAATTTACTAAATTTTAAACGGAAATTTGGTCACTATGGCGGAGTCAAAAGGGATAGAGAAGGCTTTAGCGGCCATATTAGCGAAGATGAAAACCACGGAAGAAAAGATGGAAGTGAGTATACAGAAAATTTCAGAGGAAAATAAAGCCCGTCAAGAAGAACATGACGCCAATATGCAGAAATTTTGGGAAGAAATGGAAGCTGATAGAGAGGAGAGGATGGCGAAACTACAGAAAATGTCAGCTGATATTGAAGTAGATTTATCTGTTGAGAATATTGCACCTTGTGATAATTTTGAAGTACCAAATGTCCTTGTGGAACATACTCTCAAAGAAAGTAGTATGGAAGTTAACCAAGATGTTACATCTGGAGGAGTAACGGAGAACAGTAGCGTAGTAAATGAAATTGAAAATGATTATACAGAAACAACCTTATTAGGGCCTAATAGTTCATATCTCGGTAAAGTCGAGTATTTAGATTCTGCATCAGATTGTAGTGAAGATAACAGAAATGAAATTAGTAGTAACAACACTATTAGTCTGGAACATACTTCAGGTAAGTGCTGTGATGAGGTGATAGTTTATAGTGTAACAGATATAGCATGCGAGAACCGTGAACGTATGATAGAATCTGAAGCTATCATGGATGCGGACAGTGTATGCATAACACATAAAAATTCCGAACCAGTAATAGAGCCTGGAACTAGTATGGATACTAACGTTGCAGGTATTTATGACACATGGCCTGATGATGAGGTAATAGATGAATCTATATCAGGTACTGAGGTGTTTACGGAGGACGGAGAGGTGAATGATACTGGTGACAATAATTATGGTAAATAATAATGAACCGCCGCGTAATCAGTTTCATGTTCAAACACCACAAAATCAGCCGCAATCACAACAACATAAAATTACCACTCAGCAATTTAATACCAACTTATTAGCAACAGTTACTGGAAATGATTTAGTTGAAAAGCAGTTCAATCAATCAAGTATGAAAAATGTTAGTTATAAGAATGAAACTGTTATGTATGGCCTATATCCTGCCGAAATTAGGGATAATTTAATGTGTAATAATGATAATAGTAATAAACATGAAGAAAATATTAGTAGTGAAAATTGCACCGACCTTATTGTCGAAGCAAAAATCAGTGGTTATGTTGACGAGATGTTGGTCGACAGCGGCACAGAAATATCGCTGTTGGACGAGCAGTTACGAAAGAGGTGTAAAAACCACTTTGTACAAATGCCGATTCTGCAGGTAAGTCACACAAGGATAAAATCAGCAACGTGTGAGTCGCAGGTAATTGAAAAACAGGCAATTAAAGCAACATACGAACAGGGTAAGGAAATAGATGCGACCGTCCTTGGAGTTAGAAAACTCAGACATAATATTATTTGGGAAGTTGATAGATTGAATAAACTGCATGCTGCATTGGAGTATCAGAAAGAATTATTGCCAGCTAAAGTTGATTGTCGACCTCACGTTATCAGACTGGGACGCTCGAAAGATAAGATAACGAGTAACTCACCGACCCCCAAGGTTCAGTTAATGAGTTGCGAGATAAGGCAATTACGGCGTATATTAAACAAATTCAAATCTGTATTTCCAAGTAAACGTGTGCGTTTCAAAACTGAGAAAAATTTATACAAAAAACTCAGAAATAAATGTCAGGATATAGGGGTAAGAATGTGTAGTGATTTAAATATGTCAATTCAGGTTTAAATGTTGTATGTAAGATGGCTCTGTGAATGAACAATAATCTAGTTTTGATAAGGAATGTTGTCTGTGTACCCTATGACCCTGCATAAGATGTCGTTATCTGTGTGTCAAGAACATGTGTGTTTGTTTTGGTTTGAAGGTTACCACGTGTCTTTTGATTTGATGCTTCTGTCAAAGTGACAGTTGGAATTGTTAGTATTAATTGAGGATGTTTATTTGATTTTAGTTCGAGGGTATTATTATTATTTCAGGATTAGGAAGTTGTTTTGGGTATATTAAAAAAAAAAATTTTTATTTTTTGTTAGTTAACTAAAAAAAAAAAATTTTTTTTTTTATGCGGGAAGGAGTTAATCCTGCAACGAATCACAGGATCATGATAGGCGGGGCAAGTTCATATATTACACAGACAATGGACATTCATATTATATTGGTAGATGGTTAAGTTTGGTTGTTATCAATTGTATTTAGTAAGGTTAAGGGTTTAGTTTAGAAAAACTGTGCATTATTATTTATGGTTATTCATGTACTGTGTTAGTGGAAATGTGCGCGCGTGTGCGAGTGGGAAACGTTTCCCGTGCGGTGCGTGAAGTATTATCGTTGTTTTGACATTAGCTGAACTGAGACATGTGTATCGCTACAATCCCTATACCTGTCGGACTATTGTTTACGTTCATGTATATTATTAGTATGTAGGCAGTCATGCATGAGATACGAGTAGTCTGATTACCGCTATGCATGCTGTTACAAAGTAAATGCACTCTACTGCATGAAAAGTGCATGGTCATTTATACTAACCATGTGACTTCCATCCACCAATAGAATGCGGACTGGTGGTTGGAAATTTTCTTAAGCCTGTCGTTACACAGGCAGTTCTTCTACGCCATCTACCGCGAACGGAACGTGCACTCCTTGTACAAGATTCTACCGCTTGCAAGGTGTTGTAAAAACTATTCGTCGTTAGTGAAACGGGAAGACTCAGAACTGTGTGTGTAGTACATTTGCACACATCAGTGTGTGTTTTAACGCATTGTGCGAAAATTTACAAGCAGTTCTTCAATGCTGCTACCGCGAACGGTACATACAATCCTTGTACAAGACTACCGCTTGCAAGGATCTGTTAAGACTTTTCGGGGATAGTAACGCGTGTGACGCATAACAATTGATTTTATATCTTTACACACGATATTAATATTGTAGTATTACGTGTGTAAGAAGTGTGTAACTGTATCACTGTGCGAGAGTTTCCGCAGTGACAGTATCATTAATTGTTACGCAATAGTTCCATCAAGACGTTTCCGTGCTAGTGCAAGATTTCCTCATAGGGTGGTCTGCTGATCGCGGTAGACCTTGGTATTCGCGAGAACACTTGAAGAAGCCGGAGAGGTATAAGCTCAATATACCGTTATTGATTAAACTCACTGTCACCTGAGATATTACTTGGTCTTAAACTCTATATAAGTTTTGCGAGTAATAAAATCCGTAGTACCGTTGTGTGTGCGAAGTGTCGGATTCATCGTGGGTATTGCAGGACATCAACCCAGCTGTTGCAGGACATCAGCCCAGCTGTTACAGGACATCAGCCCAGCTGTTATAGGACATCAGCCCAGCTGTTATAGGACACCAGCCCAGCTGTTATAGGACACCAGCCCAGCTGTTATAGGACCAGCCCAGCTGTTACAGGACGCCAGCCCAGCTGTATACGTTTCTGGTGAAACGTCTGTCATTTGTAAGCCACACCTGACGAACCATCTATACCGCAAAGACCGGCCCTTCTCTTCAACAACATCATCGTGGGAGTCTTCTTATGTAACGTATCACGTCTTGCGTATGAACATTATTTAACATTTTAAAAGAAAGACTCTATATCAAACATTACATTCTGTACATTTCAAATATACCATATAAACTATAACTTGTGTTTGTACAATAAATAATCTTAAACCCTCCAATATAGACTTGTAATTTGAAATACACATACTATCATATCCTATGCGCCAATAGTTTAGTAATTTGTGTTGTCGCATAGAGATATTTTGGCGCTTAGCAACGTAGGGCTCGTTAAATAGCGGTAATTTTACGCTATTACATATTTGTCTATGAATATAAAATTTGTTGGAAAAATCCGACGTATAAATTTAATTAACGTGATAATTGTATGTGTATTGTTCATATGAAAAGCTGAGGATATAAATTTTCAATTGTGCATATTCTCTTGTATATCATATATGAACAGATTTTATCAGTATATTGGAGGTAGATTATTAGTTGTTGTATGTTAGATAAGGTATTTACATGTTGATATTTTGAACTGCTTTTTCTGCGTGCATATAAACTGGTTACCATATGTTCTAATCTTGTTGTGATAATAATAACTTGCTTTGCGTATAAATCAATAAATTTAAATTTACTAAATTTTAAACGGAAATTTGGTCACTATGGCGGAGTCAAAAGGGATAGAGAAGGCTTTAGCGGCCATATTAGCGAAGATGAAAACCACGGAAGAAAAGATGGAAGTGAGTATACAGAAAATTTCAGAGGAAAATAAAGCCCGTCAAGAAGAACATGACGCCAATATGCAGAAATTTTGGGAAGAAATGGAAGCTGATAGAGAGGAGAGGATGGCGAAACTACAGAAAATGTCAGCTGATATTGAAGTAGATTTATCTGTTGAGAATATTGCACCTTGTGATAATTTTGAAGTACCAAATGTCCTTGTGGAACATACTCTCAAAGAAAGTAGTATGGAAGTTAACCAAGATGTTACATCTGGAGGAGTAACGGAGAACAGTAGCGTAGTAAATGAAATTGAAAATGATTATACAGAAACAACCTTATTAGGGCCTAATAGTTCATATCTCGGTAAAGTCGAGTATTTAGATTCTGCATCAGATTGTAGTGAAGATAACAGAAATGAAATTAGTAGTAACAACACTATTAGTCTGGAACATACTTCAGGTAAGTGCTGTGATGAGGTGATAGTTTATAGTGTAACAGATATAGCATGCGAGAACCGTGAACGTATGATAGAATCTGAAGCTATCATGGATGCGGACAGTGTATGCATAACACATAAAAATTCCGAACCAGTAATAGAGCCTGGAACTAGTATGGATACTAACGTTGCAGGTATTTATGACACATGGCCTGATGATGAGGTAATAGATGAATCTATATCAGGTACTGAGGTGTTTACGGAGGACGGAGAGGTGAATGATACTGGTGACAATAATTATGGTAAATAATAATGAACCGCCGCGTAATCAGTTTCATGTTCAAACACCACAAAATCAGCCGCAATCACAACAACATAAAATTACCACTCAGCAATTTAATACCAACTTATTAGCAACAGTTACTGGAAATGATTTAGTTGAAAAGCAGTTCAATCAATCAAGTATGAAAAATGTTAGTTATAAGAATGAAACTGTTATGTATGGCCTATATCCTGCCGAAATTAGGGATAATTTAATGTGTAATAATGATAATAGTAATAAACATGAAGAAAATATTAGTAGTGAAAATTGCACCGACCTTATTGTCGAAGCAAAAATCAGTGGTTATGTTGACGAGATGTTGGTCGACAGCGGCACAGAAATATCGCTGTTGGACGAGCAGTTACGAAAGAGGTGTAAAAACCACTTTGTACAAATGCCGATTCTGCAGGTAAGTCACACAAGGATAAAATCAGCAACGTGTGAGTCGCAGGTAATTGAAAAACAGGCAATTAAAGCAACATACGAACAGGGTAAGGAAATAGATGCGACCGTCCTTGGAGTTAGAAAACTCAGACATAATATTATTTGGGAAGTTGATAGATTGAATAAACTGCATGCTGCATTGGAGTATCAGAAAGAATTATTGCCAGCTAAAGTTGATTGTCGACCTCACGTTATCAGACTGGGACGCTCGAAAGATAAGATAACGAGTAACTCACCGACCCCCAAGGTTCAGTTAATGAGTTGCGAGATAAGGCAATTACGGCGTATATTAAACAAATTCAAATCTGTATTTCCAAGTAAACGTGTGCGTTTCAAAACTGAGAAAAATTTATACAAAAAACTCAGAAATAAATGTCAGGATATAGGGGTAAGAATGTGTAGTGATTTAAATATGTCAATTCAGGTTTAAATGTTGTATGTAAGATGGCTCTGTGAATGAACAATAATCTAGTTTTGATAAGGAATGTTGTCTGTGTACCCTATGACCCTGCATAAGATGTCGTTATCTGTGTGTCAAGAACATGTGTGTTTGTTTTGGTTTGAAGGTTACCACGTGTCTTTTGATTTGATGCTTCTGTCAAAGTGACAGTTGGAATTGTTAGTATTAATTGAGGATGTTTATTTGATTTTAGTTCGAGGGTATTATTATTATTTCAGGATTAGGAAGTTGTTTTGGGTATATTAAAAAAAAAATTTTTATTTTTTGTTAGTTAACTAAAAAAAAAAAATTTTTTTTTTTATGCGGGAAGGAGTTAATCCTGCAACGAATCACAGGATCATGATAGGCGGGGCAAGTTCATATATTACACAGACAATGGACATTCATATTATATTGGTAGATGGTTAAGTTTGGTTGTTATCAATTGTATTTAGTAAGGTTAAGGGTTTAGTTTAGAAAAACTGTGCATTATTATTTATGGTTATTCATGTACTGTGTTAGTGGAAATGTGCGCGCGTGTGCGAGTGGGAAACGTTTCCCGTGCGGTGCGTGAAGTATTATCGTTGTTTTGACATTAGCTGAACTGAGACATGTGTATCGCTACAATCCCTATACCTGTCGGACTATTGTTTACGTTCATGTATATTATTAGTATGTAGGCAGTCATGCATGAGATACGAGTAGTCTGATTACCGCTATGCATGCTGTTACAAAGTAAATGCACTCTACTGCATGAAAAGTGCATGGTCATTTATACTAACCATGTGACTTCCATCCACCAATAGAATGCGGACTGGTGGTTGGAAATTTTCTTAAGCCTGTCGTTACACAGGCAGTTCTTCTACGCCATCTACCGCGAACGGAACGTGCACTCCTTGTACAAGATTCTACCGCTTGCAAGGTGTTGTAAAAACTATTCGTCGTTAGTGAAACGGGAAGACTCAGAACTGTGTGTGTAGTACATTTGCACACATCAGTGTGTGTTTTAACGCATTGTGCGAAAATTTACAAGCAGTTCTTCAATGCTGCTACCGCGAACGGTACATACAATCCTTGTACAAGACTACCGCTTGCAAGGATCTGTTAAGACTTTTCGGGGATAGTAACGCGTGTGACGCATAACAATTGATTTTATATCTTTACACACGATATTAATATTGTAGTATTACGTGTGTAAGAAGTGTGTAACTGTATCACTGTGCGAGAGTTTCCGCAGTGACAGTATCATTAATTGTTACGCAATAGTTCCATCAAGACGTTTCCGTGCTAGTGCAAGATTTCCTCATAGGGTGGTCTGCTGATCGCGGTAGACCTTGGTATTCGCGAGAACACTTGAAGAAGCCGGAGAGGTATAAGCTCAATATACCGTTATTGATTAAACTCACTGTCACCTGAGATATTACTTGGTCTTAAACTCTATATAAGTTTTGCGAGTAATAAAATCCGTAGTACCGTTGTGTGTGCGAAGTGTCGGATTCATCGTGGGTATTGCAGGACATCAACCCAGCTGTTGCAGGACATCAGCCCAGCTGTTACAGGACATCAGCCCAGCTGTTATAGGACATCAGCCCAGCTGTTATAGGACACCAGCCCAGCTGTTATAGGACACCAGCCCAGCTGTTATAGGACCAGCCCAGCTGTTACAGGACGCCAGCCCAGCTGTATACGTTTCTGGTGAAACGTCTGTCATTTGTAAGCCACACCTGACGAACCATCTATACCGCAAAGACCGGCCCTTCTCTTCAACAACATCATCGTGGGAGTCTTCTTATGTAACGTATCACGTCTTGCGTATGAACATTATTTAACATTTTAAAAGAAAGACTCTATATCAAACATTACATTCTGTACATTTCAAATATACCATATAAACTATAACTTGTGTTTGTACAATAAATAATCTTAAACCCTCCAATATAGACTTGTAATTTGAAATACACATACTATCATATCCTATGCGCCAATAGTTTAGTAATTTGTGTTGTCGCATAGAGATATTTTGGCGCTTAGCAACGTAGGGCTCGTTAAATAGCGGTAATTTTACGCTATTACATATTTGTCTATGAATATAAAATTTGTTGGAAAAATCCGACGTATAAATTTAATTAACGTGATAATTGTATGTGTATTGTTCATATGAAAAGCTGAGGATATAAATTTTCAATTGTGCATATTCTCTTGTATATCATATATGAACAGATTTTATCAGTATATTGGAGGTAGATTATTAGTTGTTGTATGTTAGATAAGGTATTTACATGTTGATATTTTGAACTGCTTTTTCTGCGTGCATATAAACTGGTTACCATATGTTCTAATCTTGTTGTGATAATAATAACTTGCTTTGCGTATAAATCAATAAATTTTTAATTTACTAAATTTTAAACGGAAATTTGGTCACTATGGCGGAGTCAAAAGGGATAGAGAAGGCTTTAGCGGCCATATTAGCGAAGATGAAAACCATGGAAGAAAAGATGGAAGTGAGTATACAGAAAATTTCAGAGGAAAATAAAGCCCGTCAAGAAGAACATGACGCCAATATGCAGAAATTTTGGGAAGAAATGGAAGCTGATAGAGAGGAGAGGATGGCGAAACTACAGAAAATGTCAGCTGATATTGAAGTAGAGTTATCTGTTGAGAATATTGCACCTTGTGATAATTTTGAAGTACCAAATGTCCTTGTGGAACATACTGTCAAAGAAAGTAGTATGGAAGTTAACCAAGATGTTACATCTGGAGGAGTAACGGAGAACAGTAGCGTAGTAAATGAAATTGAAAATGATTATACAGAAACAACCTTATTAGGGCCTAATAGTTCATATCTCGGTAAAGTCGAGTATTTAGATTCTGCATCAGATTGTAGTGAAGATAACAGAAATGAAATTAGTAGTAACAACACTATTAGTCTGGAACATACTTCAGGTAAGTGCTGTGATGAGGTGATAGTTTATAGTGTAACAGATATAGCATGCGAGAACCGTGAACGTATGATAGAATCTGAAGCTATCATGGATGCGGACAGTGTATGCATAACACATAAAAATTCCGAACCAGTAATAGAGCCTGGAACTAGTATGGATACTAACGTTGCAGGTATTTATGACACATGGCCTGATGATGAGGTAATAGATGAATCTATATCAGGTACTGAGGTGTTTACGGAGGACGGAGAGGTGAATGATACTGGTGACAATAATTATGGTAAATAATAATGAACCGCCGCGTAATCAGTTTCATGTTCAAACACCACAAAATCAGCCGCAATCACAACAACATAAAATTACCACTCAGCAATTTAATACCAACTTATTAGCAACAGTTACTGGAAATGATTTAGTTGAAAAGCAGTTCAATCAATCAAGTATGAAAAATGTTAGTTATAAGAATGAAACTGTTATGTATGGCCTATATCCTGCCGAAATTAGGGATAATTTAATGTGTAATAATGATAATAGTAATAAACATGAAGAAAATATTAGTAGTGAAAATTGCACCGACCTTATTGTCGAAGCAAAAATCAGTGGTTATGTTGACGAGATGTTGGTCGACAGCGGCACAGAAATATCGCTGTTGGACGAGCAGTTACGAAAGAGGTGTAAAAACCACTTTGTACAAATGCCGATTCTGCAGGTAAGTCACACAAGGATAAAATCAGCAACGTGTGAGTCGCAGGTAATTGAAAAACAGGCAATTAAAGCAACATACGAACAGGGTAAGGAAATAGATGCGACCGTCCTTGGAGTTAGAAAACTCAGACATAATATTATTTGGGAAGTTGATAGATTGAATAAACTGCATGCTGCATTGGAGTATCAGAAAGAATTATTGCCAGCTAAAGTTGATTGTCGACCTCACGTTATCAGACTGGGACGCTCGAAAGATAAGATAACGAGTAACTCACCGACCCCCAAGGTTCAGTTAATGAGTTGCGAGATAAGGCAATTACGGCGTATATTAAACAAATTCAAATCTGTATTTCCAAGTAAACGTGTGCGTTTCAAAACTGAGAAAAATTTATACAAAAAACTCAGAAATAAATGTCAGGATATAGGGGTAAGAATGTGTAGTGATTTAAATATGTCAATTCAGGTTTAAATGTTGTATGTAAGATGGCTCTGTGAATGAACAATAATCTAGTTTTGATAAGGAATGTTGTCTGTGTACCCTATGACCCTGCATAAGATGTCGTTATCTGTGTGTCAAGAACATGTGTGTTTGTTTTGGTTTGAAGGTTACCACGTGTCTTTTGATTTGATGCTTCTGTCAAAGTGACAGTTGGAATTGTTAGTATTAATTGAGGATGTTTATTTGATTTTAGTTCGAGGGTATTATTATTATTTCAGGATTAGGAAGTTGTTTTGGGTATATTAAAAAAAAAAAAAAATTTTATTTTTTGTTAGTTAACTAAAAAAAAAAAAATTTTTTTTTTATGCGGGAAGGAGTTAATCCTGCAACGAATCACAGGATCATGATAGGCGGGGCAAGTTCATATATTACACAGACAATGGACATTCATATTATATTGGTAGATGGTTAAGTTTGGTTGTTATCAATTGTATTTAGTAAGGTTAAGGGTTTAGTTTAGAAAAACTGTGCATTATTATTTATGGTTATTCATGTACTGTGTTAGTGGAAATGTGCGCGCGTGTGCGAGTGGGAAACGTTTCCCGTGCGGTGCGTGAAGTATTATCGTTGTTTTGACATTAGCTGAACTGAGACATGTGTATCGCTACAATCCCTATACCTGTCGGACTATTGTTTACGTTCATGTATATTATTAGTATGTAGGCAGTCATGCATGAGATACGAGTAGTCTGATTACCGCTATGCATGCTGTTACAAAGTAAATGCACTCTACTGCATGAAAAGTGCATGGTCATTTATACTAACCATGTGACTTCCATCCACCAATAGAATGCGGACTGGTGGTTGGAAATTTTCTTAAGCCTGTCGTTACACAGGCAGTTCTTCTACGCCATCTACCGCGAACGGAACGTGCACTCCTTGTACAAGATTCTACCGCTTGCAAGGTGTTGTAAAAACTATTCGTCGTTAGTGAAACGGGAAGACTCAGAACTGTGTGTGTAGTACATTTGCACACATCAGTGTTTTAACGCATTGTGCGAAAATTTACAAGCAGTTCTTCAATGCTGCTACCGCGAACGGTACATACAATCCTTGTACAAGACTCTACCGCTTGCAAGGATCTGTTAAGACTTTTCGGGGATAGTAACGCGTGTGACGCATAACAGTTGATTTTATATCTTTACACACGATATTAATATTGTAGTATTACGTGTGTAAGAAGTGTGTAACTGTATCACTGTGCGAGAGTTTCCGCAGTGACAGTATCATTAATTGTTACGCAATAGTTCCATCAAGACGTTTCCGTGCTAGTGCAAGATTTCCTCATAGGGTGGTCTGCTGATCGCGGTAGACCTTGGTATTCGCGAGAACACTTGAAGAAGCCGGAGAGGTATAAGCTCAATATACCGTTATTGATTAAACTCACTGTCACCTGAGATATTACTTGGTCTTAAACTCTATATAAGTTTTGCGAGTAATAAAATCCGTAGTACCGTTGTGTGTGCGAAGTGTCGGATTCATCGTGGGTATTGCAGGACATCAACCCAGCTGTTGCAGGACATCAGCCCAGCTGTTACAGGACATCAGCCCAGCTGTTATAGGACATAAGCCCAGCTGTTATAGGACACCAGCCCAGCTGTTATAGGACACCAGCCCAGCTGTTATAGGACCAGCCCAGCTGTTACAGGACGCCAGCCCAGCTGTATACGTTTCTGGTGAAACGTCTGTCATTTGTAAGCCACACCTGACGAACCATCTATACCGCAAAGACCGGCCCTTCTCTTCAACAACATCATCGTGGGAGTCTTCTTATGTAACGTATCACGTCTTGCGTATGAACATTATTTAACATTTTAAAAGAAAGACTCTATATCAAACATTACATTCTGTACATTTCAAATATACCATATAAACTATAACTTGTGTTTGTACAATAAATAATCTTAAACCCTCCAATATAGACTTGTAATTTGAAATACACATACTATCATATCCTATGCGCCAATAGTTTAGTAATTTGTGTTGTCGCATAGAGATATTTTGGCGCTTAGCAACGTAGGGCTCGTTAAATAGCGGTAATTTTACGCTATTACATATTTGTCTATGAATATAAAATTTGTTGGAAAAATCCGACGTATAAATTTAATTAACGTGATAATTGTATGTGTATTGTTCATATGAAAAGCTGAGGATATAAATTTTCAATTGTGCATATTCTCTTGTATATCATATATGAACAGATTTTATCAGTATATTGGAGGTAGATTATTAGTTGTTGTATGTTAGATAAGGTATTTACATGTTGATATTTTGAACTGCTTTTTCTGCGTGCATATAAACTGGTTACCATATGTTCTAATCTTGTTGTGATAATAATAACTTGCTTTGCGTATAAATCAATAAATTTAAATTTACTAAATTTTAAACGGAAATTTGGTCACTATGGCGGAGTCAAAAGGGATAGAGAAGGCTTTAGCGGCCATATTAGCGAAGATGAAAACCACGGAAGAAAAGATGGAAGTGAGTATACAGAAAATTTCAGAGGAAAATAAAGCCCGTCAAGAAGAACATGACGCCAATATGCAGAAATTTTGGGAAGAAATGGAAGCTGATAGAGAGGAGAGGATGGCGAAACTACAGAAAATGTCAGCTGATATTGAAGTAGATTTATCTGTTGAGAATATTGCACCTTGTGATAATTTTGAAGTACCAAATGTCCTTGTGGAACATACTCTCAAAGAAAGTAGTATGGAAGTTAACCAAGATGTTACATCTGGAGGAGTAACGGAGAACAGTAGCGTAGTAAATGAAATTGAAAATGATTATACAGAAACAACCTTATTAGGGCCTAATAGTTCATATCTCGGTAAAGTCGAGTATTTAGATTCTGCATCAGATTGTAGTGAAGATAACAGAAATGAAATTAGTAGTAACAACACTATTAGTCTGGAACATACTTCAGGTAAGTGCTGTGATGAGGTGATAGTTTATAGTGTAACAGATATAGCATGCGAGAACCGTGAACGTATGATAGAATCTGAAGCTATCATGGATGCGGACAGTGTATGCATAACACATAAAAATTCCGAACCAGTAATAGAGCCTGGAACTAGTATGGATACTAACGTTGCAGGTATTTATGACACATGGCCTGATGATGAGGTAATAGATGAATCTATATCAGGTACTGAGGTGTTTACGGAGGACGGAGAGGTGAATGATACTGGTGACAATAATTATGGTAAATAATAATGAACCGCCGCGTAATCAGTTTCATGTTCAAACACCACAAAATCAGCCGCAATCACAACAACATAAAATTACCACTCAGCAATTTAATACCAACTTATTAGCAACAGTTACTGGAAATGATTTAGTTGAAAAGCAGTTCAATCAATCAAGTATGAAAAATGTTAGTTATAAGAATGAAACTGTTATGTATGGCCTATATCCTGCCGAAATTAGGGATAATTTAATGTGTAATAATGATAATAGTAATAAACATGAAGAAAATATTAGTAGTGAAAATTGCACCGACCTTATTGTCGAAGCAAAAATCAGTGGTTATGTTGACGAGATGTTGGTCGACAGCGGCACAGAAATATCGCTGTTGGACGAGCAGTTACGAAAGAGGTGTAAAAACCACTTTGTACAAATGCCGATTCTGCAGGTAAGTCACACAAGGATAAAATCAGCAACGTGTGAGTCGCAGGTAATTGAAAAACAGGCAATTAAAGCAACATACGAACAGGGTAAGGAAATAGATGCGACCGTCCTTGGAGTTAGAAAACTCAGACATAATATTATTTGGGAAGTTGATAGATTGAATAAACTGCATGCTGCATTGGAGTATCAGAAAGAATTATTGCCAGCTAAAGTTGATTGTCGACCTCACGTTATCAGACTGGGACGCTCGAAAGATAAGATAACGAGTAACTCACCGACCCCCAAGGTTCAGTTAATGAGTTGCGAGATAAGGCAATTACGGCGTATATTAAACAAATTCAAATCTGTATTTCCAAGTAAACGTGTGCGTTTCAAAACTGAGAAAAATTTATACAAAAAACTCAGAAATAAATGTCAGGATATAGGGGTAAGAATGTGTAGTGATTTAAATATGTCAATTCAGGTTTAAATGTTGTATGTAAGATGGCTCTGTGAATGAA
Source organism: Magicicada septendecula (assembly GCA_034769895.1). NCBI lineage: Eukaryota > Metazoa > Arthropoda > Insecta > Hemiptera > Cicadidae > Magicicada > Magicicada septendecula. The sequence goes on along the minus strand of CM068374.1, from coordinate 49,830,149 downwards.
CAATAATCTAGTTTTGATAAGGAATGTTGTCTGTGTACCCTATGACCCTGCATAAGATGTCGTTATCTGTGTGTCAAGAACATGTGTGTTTGTTTTGGTTTGAAGGTTACCACGTGTCTTTTGATTTGATGCTTCTGTCAAAGTGACAGTTGGAATTGTTAGTATTAATTGAGGATGTTTATTTGATTTTAGTTCGAGGGTATTATTATTATTTCAGGATTAGGAAGTTGTTTTGGGTATATTAAAAAAAAAAATTTTTATTTTTTGTTAGTTAACTAAAAAAAAAAATTTTTTTTTTTATGCGGGAAGGAGTTAATCCTGCAACGAATCACAGGATCATGATAGGCGGGGCAAGTTCATATATTACACAGACAATGGACATTCATATTATATTGGTAGATGGTTAAGTTTGGTTGTTATCAATTGTATTTAGTAAGGTTAAGGGTTTAGTTTAGAAAAACTGTGCATTATTATTTATGGTTATTCATGTACTGTGTTAGTGGAAATGTGCGCGCGTGTGCGAGTGGGAAACGTTTCCCGTGCGGTGCGTGAAGTATTATCGTTGTTTTGACATTAGCTGAACTGAGACATGTGTATCGCTACAATCCCTATACCTGTCGGACTATTGTTTACGTTCATGTATATTATTAGTATGTAGGCAGTCATGCATGAGATACGAGTAGTCTGATTACCGCTATGCATGCTGTTACAAAGTAAATGCACTCTACTGCATGAAAAGTGCATGGTCATTTATACTAACCATGTGACTTCCATCCACCAATAGAATGCGGACTGGTGGTTGGAAATTTTCTTAAGCCTGTCGTTACACAGGCAGTTCTTCTACGCCATCTACCGCGAACGGAACGTGCACTCCTTGTACAAGATTCTACCGCTTGCAAGGTGTTGTAAAAACTATTCGTCGTTAGTGAAACGGGAAGACTCAGAACTGTGTGTGTAGTACATTTGCACACATCAGTGTGTGTTTTAACGCATTGTGCGAAAATTTACAAGCAGTTCTTCAATGCTGCTACCGCGAACGGTACATACAATCCTTGTACAAGACTACCGCTTGCAAGGATCTGTTAAGACTTTTCGGGGATAGTAACGCGTGTGACGCATAACAATTGATTTTATATCTTTACACACGATATTAATATTGTAGTATTACGTGTGTAAGAAGTGTGTAACTGTATCACTGTGCGAGAGTTTCCGCAGTGACAGTATCATTAATTGTTACGCAATAGTTCCATCAAGACGTTTCCGTGCTAGTGCAAGATTTCCTCATAGGGTGGTCTGCTGATCGCGGTAGACCTTGGTATTCGCGAGAACACTTGAAGAAGCCGGAGAGGTATAAGCTCAATATACCGTTATTGATTAAACTCACTGTCACCTGAGATATTACTTGGTCTTAAACTCTATATAAGTTTTGCGAGTAATAAAATCCGTAGTACCGTTGTGTGTGCGAAGTGTCGGATTCATCGTGGGTATTGCAGGACATCAACCCAGCTGTTGCAGGACATCAGCCCAGCTGTTACAGGACATCAGCCCAGCTGTTATAGGACATCAGCCCAGCTGTTATAGGACACCAGCCCAGCTGTTATAGGACACCAGCCCAGCTGTTATAGGACCAGCCCAGCTGTTACAGGACGCCAGCCCAGCTGTATACGTTTCTGGTGAAACGTCTGTCATTTGTAAGCCACACCTGACGAACCATCTATACCGCAAAGACCGGCCCTTCTCTTCAACAACATCATCGTGGGAGTCTTCTTATGTAACGTATCACGTCTTGCGTATGAACATTATTTAACATTTTAAAAGAAAGACTCTATATCAAACATTACATTCTGTACATTTCAAATATACCATATAAACTATAACTTGTGTTTGTACAATAAATAATCTTAAACCCTCCAATATAGACTTGTAATTTGAAATACACATACTATCATATCCTATGCGCCAATAGTTTAGTAATTTGTGTTGTCGCATAGAGATATTTTGGCGCTTAGCAACGTAGGGCTCGTTAAATAGCGGTAATTTTACGCTATTACATATTTGTCTATGAATATAAAATTTGTTGGAAAAATCCGACGTATAAATTTAATTAACGTGATAATTGTATGTGTATTGTTCATATGAAAAGCTGAGGATATAAATTTTCAATTGTGCATATTCTCTTGTATATCATATATGAACAGATTTTATCAGTATATTGGAGGTAGATTATTAGTTGTTGTATGTTAGATAAGGTATTTACATGTTGATATTTTGAACTGCTTTTTCTGCGTGCATATAAACTGGTTACCATATGTTCTAATCTTGTTGTGATAATAATAACTTGCTTTGCGTATAAATCAATAAATTTTTAATTTACTAAATTTTAAACGGAAATTTGGTCACTATGGCGGAGTCAAAAGGGATAGAGAAGGCTTTAGCGGCCATATTAGCGAAGATGAAAACCATGGAAGAAAAGATGGAAGTGAGTATACAGAAAATTTCAGAGGAAAATAAAGCCCGTCAAGAAGAACATGACGCCAATATGCAGAAATTTTGGGAAGAAATGGAAGCTGATAGAGAGGAGAGGATGGCGAAACTACAGAAAATGTCAGCTGATATTGAAGTAGAGTTATCTGTTGAGAATATTGCACCTTGTGATAATTTTGAAGTACCAAATGTCCTTGTGGAACATACTGTCAAAGAAAGTAGTATGGAAGTTAACCAAGATGTTACATCTGGAGGAGTAACGGAGAACAGTAGCGTAGTAAATGAAATTGAAAATGATTATACAGAAACAACCTTATTAGGGCCTAATAGTTCATATCTCGGTAAAGTCGAGTATTTAGATTCTGCATCAGATTGTAGTGAAGATAACAGAAATGAAATTAGTAGTAACAACACTATTAGTCTGGAACATACTTCAGGTAAGTGCTGTGATGAGGTGATAGTTTATAGTGTAACAGATATAGCATGCGAGAACCGTGAACGTATGATAGAATCTGAAGCTATCATGGATGCGGACAGTGTATGCATAACACATAAAAATTCCGAACCAGTAATAGAGCCTGGAACTAGTATGGATACTAACGGTGCAGGTATTTATGACACATGGCCTGATGATGAGGTAATAGATGAATCTATATCAGGTACTGAGGTGTTTACGGAGGACGGAGAGGTGAATGATACTGGTGACAATAATTATGGTAAATAATAATGAACCGCCGCGTAATCAGTTTCATGTTCAAACACCACAAAATCAGCCGCAATCACAACAACATAAAATTACCACTCAGCAATTTAATACCAACTTATTAGCAACAGTTACTGGAAATGATTTAGTTGAAAAGCAGTTCAATCAATCAAGTATGAAAAATGTTAGTTATAAGAATGAAACTGTTATGTATGGCCTATATCCTGCCGAAATTAGGGATAATTTAATGTGTAATAATGATAATAGTAATAAACATGAAGAAAATATTAGTAGTGAAAATTGCACCGACCTTATTGTCGAAGCAAAAATCAGTGGTTATGTTGACGAGATGTTGGTCGACAGCGGCACAGAAATATCGCTGTTGGACGAGCAGTTACGAAAGAGGTGTAAAAACCACTTTGTACAAATGCCGATTCTGCAGGTAAGTCACACAAGGATAAAATCAGCAACGTGTGAGTCGCAGGTAATTGAAAAACAGGCAATTAAAGCAACATACGAACAGGGTAAGGAAATAGATGCGACCGTCCTTGGAGTTAGAAAACTCAGACATAATATTATTTGGGAAGTTGATAGATTGAATAAACTGCATGCTGCATTGGAGTATCAGAAAGAATTATTGCCAGCTAAAGTTGATTGTCGACCTCACGTTATCAGACTGGGACGCTCGAAAGATAAGATAACGAGTAACTCACCGACCCCCAAGGTTCAGTTAATGAGTTGCGAGATAAGGCAATTACGGCGTATATTAAACAAATTCAAATCTGTATTTCCAAGTAAACGTGTGCGTTTCAAAACTGAGAAAAATTTATACAAAAAACTCAGAAATAAATGTCAGGATATAGGGGTAAGAATGTGTAGTGATTTAAATATGTCAATTCAGGTTTAAATGTTGTATGTAAGATGGCTCTGTGAATGAACAATAATCTAGTTTTGATAAGGAATGTTGTCTGTGTACCCTATGACCCTGCATAAGATGTCGTTATCTGTGTGTCAAGAACATGTGTGTTTGTTTTGGTTTGAAGGTTACCACGTGTCTTTTGATTTGATGCTTCTGTCAAAGTGACAGTTGGAATTGTTAGTATTAATTGAGGATGTTTATTTGATTTTAGTTCGAGGGTATTATTATTATTTCAGGATTAGGAAGTTGTTTTGGGTATATTAAAAAAAAAAAAATTTTATTTTTTGTTAGTTAACTAAAAAAAAAAAAATTTTTTTTTATGCGGGAAGGAGTTAATCCTGCAACGAATCACAGGATCATGATAGGCGGGGCAAGTTCATATATTACACAGACAATGGACATTCATATTATATTGGTAGATGGTTAAGTTTGGTTGTTATCAATTGTATTTAGTAAGGTTAAGGGTTTAGTTTAGAAAAACTGTGCATTATTATTTATGGTTATTCATGTACTGTGTTAGTGGAAATGTGCGCGCGTGTGCGAGTGGGAAACGTTTCCCGTGCGGTGCGTGAAGTATTATCGTTGTTTTGACATTAGCTGAACTGAGACATGTGTATCGCTACAATCCCTATACCTGTCGGACTATTGTTTACGTTCATGTATATTATTAGTATGTAGGCAGTCATGCATGAGATACGAGTAGTCTGATTACCGCTATGCATGCTGTTACAAAGTAAATGCACTCTACTGCATGAAAAGTGCATGGTCATTTATACTAACCATGTGACTTCCATCCACCAATAGAATGCGGACTGGTGGTTGGAAATTTTCTTAAGCCTGTCGTTACACAGGCAGTTCTTCTACGCCATCTACCGCGAACGGAACGTGCACTCCTTGTACAAGATTCTACCGCTTGCAAGGTGTTGTAAAAACTATTCGTCGTTAGTGAAACGGGAAGACTCAGAACTGTGTGTGTAGTACATTTGCACACATCAGTGTTTTAACGCATTGTGCGAAAATTTACAAGCAGTTCTTCAATGCTGCTACCGCGAACGGTACATACAATCCTTGTACAAGACTACCGCTTGCAAGGATCTGTTAAGACTTTTCGGGGATAGTAACGCGTGTGACGCATAACAATTGATTTTATATCTTTACACACGATATTAATATTGTAGTATTACGTGTGTAAGAAGTGTGTAACTGTATCACTGTGCGAGAGTTTCCGCAGTGACAGTATCATTAATTGTTACGCAATAGTTCCATCAAGACGTTTCCGTGCTAGTGCAAGATTTCCTCATAGGGTGGTCTGCTGATCGCGGTAGACCTTGGTATTCGCGAGAACACTTGAAGAAGCCGGAGAGGTATAAGCTCAATATACCGTTATTGATTAAACTCACTGTCACCTGAGATATTACTTGGTCTTAAACTCTATATAAGTTTTGCGAGTAATAAAATCCGTAGTACCGTTGTGTGTGCGAAGTGTCGGATTCATCGTGGGTATTGCAGGACATCAACCCAGCTGTTGCAGGACATCAGCCCAGCTGTTACAGGACATCAGCCCAGCTGTTATAGGACATAAGCCCAGCTGTTATAGGACACCAGCCCAGCTGTTATAGGACACCAGCCCAGCTGTTATAGGACCAGCCCAGCTGTTACAGGACGCCAGCCCAGCTGTATACGTTTCTGGTGAAACGTCTGTCATTTGTAAGCCACACCTGACGAACCATCTATACCGCAAAGACCGGCCCTTCTCTTCAACAACATCATCGTGGGAGTCTTCTTATGTAACGTATCACGTCTTGCGTATGAACATTATTTAACATTTTAAAAGAAAGACTCTATATCAAACATTACATTCTGTACATTTCAAATATACCATATAAACTATAACTTGTGTTTGTACAATAAATAATCTTAAACCCTCCAATATAGACTTGTAATTTGAAATACACATACTATCATATCCTATGCGCCAATAGTTTAGTAATTTGTGTTGTCGCATAGAGATATTTTGGCGCTTAGCAACGTAGGGCTCGTTAAATAGCGGTAATTTTACGCTATTACATATTTGTCTATGAATATAAAATTTGTTGGAAAAATCCGACGTATAAATTTAATTAACGTGATAATTGTATGTGTATTGTTCATATGAAAAGCTGAGGATATACATTTTCAATTGTGCATATTCTCTTGTATATCATATATGAACAGATTTTATCAGTATATTGGAGGTAGATTATTAGTTGTTGTATGTTAGATAAGGTATTTACATGTTGATATTTTGAACTGCTTTTTCTGCGTGCATATAAACTGGTTACCATATGTTCTAATCTTGTTGTGATAATAATAACTTGCTTTGCGTATAAATCAATAAATTTAAATTTACTAAATTTTAAACGGAAATTTGGTCACTATGGCGGAGTCAAAAGGGATAGAGAAGGCTTTAGCGGCCATATTAGCGAAGATGAAAACCATAGAAGAAAAGATGGAAGTGAGTATACAGAAAATTTCAGAGGAAAATAAAGCCCGTCAAGAAGAACATGACGCCAATATGCAGAAATTTTGGGAAGAAATGGAAGCTGATAGAGAGGAGAGGATGGCGAAACTACAGAAAATGTCAGCTGATATTGAAGTAGATTTATCTGTTGAGAATATTGCACCTTGTGATAATTTTGAAGTACCAAATGTCCTTGTGGAACATACTCTCAAAGAAAGTAGTATGGAAGTTAACCAAGATGTTACATCTGGAGGAGTAACGGAGAACAGTAGCGTAGTAAATGAAATTGAAAATGATTATACAGAAACAACCTTATTAGGGCCTAATAGTTCATATCTCGGTAAAGTCGAGTATTTAGATTCTGCATCAGATTGTAGTGAAGATAACAGAAATGAAATTAGTAGTAACAACACTATTAGTCTGGAACATACTTCAGGTAAGTGCTGTGATGAGGTGATAGTTTATAGTGTAACAGATATAGCATGCGAGAACCGTGAACGTATGATAGAATCTGAAGCTATCATGGATGCGGACAGTGTATGCATAACACATAAAAATTCCGAACCAGTAATAGAGCCTGGAACTAGTATGGATACTAACGTTGCAGGTATTTATGACACATGGCCTGATGATGAGGTAATAGATGAATCTATATCAGGTACTGAGGTGTTTACGGAGGACGGAGAGGTGAATGATACTGGTGACAATAAGGTGACAATAATTATGGTAAATAATAATGAACCGCCGCGTAATCAGTTTCATGTTCAAACACCACAAAATCAGCCGCAATCACAACAACATAAAATTACCACTCAGCAATTTAATACCAACTTATTAGCAACAGTTACTGGAAATGATTTAGTTGAAAAGCAGTTCAATCAATCAAGTATGAAAAATGTTAGTTATAAGAATGAAACTGTTATGTATGGCCTATATCCTGCCGAAATTAGGGATAATTTAATGTGTAATAATGATAATAGTAATAAACATGAAGAAAATATTAGTAGTGAAAATTGCACCGACCTTATTGTCGAAGCAAAAATCAGTGGTTATGTTGACGAGATGTTGGTCGACAGCGGCACAGAAATATCGCTGTTGGACGAGCAGTTACGAAAGAGGTGTAAAAACCACTTTGTACAAATGCCGATTCTGCAGGTAAGTCACACAAGGATAAAATCAGCAACGTGTGAGTCGCAGGTAATTGAAAAACAGGCAATTAAAGCAACATACGAACAGGGTAAGGAAATAGATGCGACCGTCCTTGGAGTTAGAAAACTCAGACATAATATTATTTGGGAAGTTGATAGATTGAATAAACTGCATGCTGCATTGGAGTATCAGAAAGAATTATTGCCAGCTAAAGTTGATTGTCGACCTCACGTTATCAGACTGGGACGCTCGAAAGATAAGATAACGAGTAACTCACCGACCCCCAAGGTTCAGTTAATGAGTTGCGAGATAAGGCAATTACGGCGTATATTAAACAAATTCAAATCTGTATTTCCAAGTAAACGTGTGCGTTTCAAAACTGAGAAAAATTTATACAAAAAACTCAGAAATAAATGTCAGGATATAGGGGTAAGAATGTGTAGTGATTTAAATATGTCAATTCAGGTTTAAATGTTGTATGTAAGATGGCTCTGTGAATGAACAATAATCTAGTTTTGATAAGGAATGTTGTCTGTGTACCCTATGACCCTGCATAAGATGTCGTTATCTGTGTGTCAAGAACATGTGTGTTTGTTTTGGTTTGAAGGTTACCACGTGTCTTTTGATTTGATGCTTCTGTCAAAGTGACAGTTGGAATTGTTAGTATTAATTGAGGATGTTTATTTGATTTTAGTTCGAGGGTATTATTATTATTTCAGGATTAGGAAGTTGTTTTGGGTATATTAAAAAAAAAAAAAAAATTTATTTTTTGTTAGTTGACTAAAAAAAAAAAAATTTTTTTTTTATGCGGGAAGGAGTTAATCCTGCAACGAATCACAGGATCATGATAGGCGGGGCAAGTTCATATATTACACAGACAATGGACATTCATATTATATTGGTAGATGGTTAAGTTTGGTTGTTATCAATTGTATTTAGTAAGGTTAAGGGTTTAGTTTAGAAAAACTGTGCATTATTATTTATGGTTATTCATGTACTGTGTTAGTGGAAATGTGCGCGCGTGTGCGAGTGGGAAACGTTTCCCGTGCGGTGCGTGAAGTATTATCGTTGTTTTGACATTAGCTGAACTGAGACATGTGTATCGCTACAATCCCTATACCTGTCGGACTATTGTTTACGTTCATGTATATTATTAGTATGTAGGCAGTCATGCATGAGATACGAGTAGTCTGATTACCGCTATGCATGCTGTTACAAAGTAAATGCACTCTACTGCATGAAAAGTGCATGGTCATTTATACTAACCATGTGACTTCCATCCACCAATAGAATGCGGACTGGTGGTTGGAAATTTTCTTAAGCCTGTCGTTACACAGGCAGTTCTTCTACGCCATCTACCGCGAACGGAACGTGCACTCCTTGTACAAGATTCTACCGCTTGCAAGGTGTTGTAAAAACTATTCGTCGTTAGTGAAACGGGAAGACTCAGAACTGTGTGTGTAGTACATTTGCACACATCAGTGTTTTAACGCATTGTGCGAAAATTTACAAGCAGTTCTTCAATGCTGCTACCGCGAACGGTACATACAATCCTTGTACAAGACTCTACCGCTTGCAAGGATCTGTTAAGACTTTTCGGGGATAGTAACGCGTGTGACGCATAACAATTGATTTTATATCTTTACACACGATATTAATATTGTAGTATTACGTGTGTAAGAAGTGTGTAACTGTATCACTGTGCGAGAGTTTCCGCAGTGACAGTATCATTAATTGTTACGCAATAGTTCCATCAAGACGTTTCCGTGCTAGTGCAAGATTTCCTCATAGGGTGGTCTGCTGATCGCGGTAGACCTTGGTATTCGCGAGAACACTTGAAGAAGCCGGAGAGGTATAAGCTCAATATACCGTTATTGATTAAACTCACTGTCACCTGAGATATTACTTGGTCTTAAACTCTATATAAGTTTTGCGAGTAATAAAATCCGTAGTACCGTTGTGTGTGCGAAGTGTCGGATTCATCGTGGGTATTGCAGGACATCAACCCAGCTGTTGCAGGACATCAGCCCAGCTGTTATAGGACATAAGCCCAGCTGTTATAGGACACCAGCCCAGCTGTTATAGGACACCAGCCCAGCTGTTATAGGACCAGCCCAGCTGTTACAGGACGCCAGCCCAGCTGTATACGTTTCTGGTGAAACGTCTGTCATTTGTAAGCCACACCTGACGAACCATCTATACCGCAAAGACCGGCCCTTCTCTTCAACAACATCATCGTGGGAGTCTTCTTATGTAACGTATCACGTCTTGCGTATGAACATTATTTAACATTTTAAAAGAAAGACTCTATATCAAACATTACATTCTGTACATTTCAAATATACCATATAAACTATAACTTGTGTTTGTACAATAAATAATCTTAAACCCTCCAATATAGACTTGTAATTTGAAATACACATACTATCATATCCTATGCGCCAATAGTTTAGTAATTTGTGTTGTCGCATAGAGATATTTTGGCGCTTAGCAACGTAGGGCTCGTTAAATAGCGGTAATTTTACGCTATTACATATTTGTCTATGAATATAAAATTTGTTGGAAAAATCCGACGTATAAATTTAATTAACGTGATAATTGTATGTGTATTGTTCATATGAAAAGCTGAGGATATAAATTTTCAATTGTGCATATTCTCTTGTATATCATATATGAACAGATTTTATCAGTATATTGGAGGTAGATTATTAGTTGTTGTATGTTAGATAAGGTATTTACATGTTGATATTTTGAACTGCTTTTTCTGCGTGCATATAAACTGGTTACCATATGTTCTAATCTTGTTGTGATAATAATAACTTGCTTTGCGTATAAATCAATAAATTTAAATTTACTAAATTTTAAACGGAAATTTGGTCACTATGGCGGAGTCAAAAGGGATAGAGAAGGCTTTAGCGGCCATATTAGCGAAGATGAAAACCACGGAAGAAAAGATGGAAGTGAGTATACAGAAAATTTCAGAGGAAAATAAAGCCCGTCAAGAAGAACATGACGCCAATATGCAGAAAGTTTGGGAAGAAATGGAAGCTGATAGAGAGGAGAGGATGGCGAAACTACAGAAAATGTCAGCTGATATTGAAGTAGATTTATCTGTTGAGAATATTGCACCTTGTGATAATTTTGAAGTACCAAATGTCCTTGTGGAACATACTGTCAAAGAAAGTAGTATGGAAGTTAACCAAGATGTTACATCTGGAGGAGTAACGGAGAACAGTAGCGTAGTAAATGAAATTGAAAATGATTATACAGAAACAACCTTATTAGGGCCTAATAGTTCATATCTCGGTAAAGTCGAGTATTTAGATTCTGCATCAGATTGTAGTGAAGATAACAGAAATGAAATTAGTAGTAACAACACTATTAGTCTGGAACATACTTCAGGTAAGTGCTGTGATGAGGTGATAGTTTATAGTGTAACAGATATAGCATGCGAGAACCGTGAACGTATGATAGAATCTGAAGCTATCATGGATGCGGACAGTGTATGCATAACACATAAAAATTCCGAACCAGTAATAGAGCCTGGAACTAGTATGGATACTAACGGTGCAGGTATTTATGACACATGGCCTGATGATGAGGTAATAGATGAATCTATATCAGGTACTGAGGTGTTTACGGAGGACGGAGAGGTGAATGATACTGGTGACAATAAGGTGACAATAATTATGGTAAATAATAATGAACCGCCGCGTAATCAGTTTCATGTTCAAACACCACAAAATCAGCCGCAATCACAACAACATAAAATTACCACTCAGCAATTTAATACCAACTTATTAGCAACAGTTACTGGAAATGATTTAGTTGAAAAGCAGTTCAATCAATCAAGTATGAAAAATGTTAGTTATAAGAATGAAACTGTTATGTATGGCCTATATCCTGCCGAAATTAGGGATAATTTAATGTGTAATAATGATAATAGTAATAAACATGAAGAAAATATTAGTAGTGAAAATTGCACCGACCTTATTGTCGAAGCAAAAATCAGTGGTTATGTTGACGAGATGTTGGTCGACAGCGGCACAGAAATATCGCTGTTGGACGAGCAGTTACGAAAGAGGTGTAAAAACCACTTTGTACAAATGCCGATTCTGCAGGTAAGTCACACAAGGATAAAATCAGCAACGTGTGAGTCGCAGGTAATTGAAAAACAGGCAATTAAAGCAACATACGAACAGGGTAAGGAAATAGATGCGACCGTCCTTGGAGTTAGAAAACTCAGACATAATATTATTTGGGAAGTTGATAGATTGAATAAACTGCATGCTGCATTGGAGTATCAGAAAGAATTATTGCCAGCTAAAGTTGATTGTCGACCTCACGTTATCAGACTGGGACGCTCGAAAGATAAGATAACGAGTAACTCACCGACCCCCAAGGTTCAGTTAATGAGTTGCGAGATAAGGCAATTACGGCGTATATTAAACAAATTCAAATCTGTATTTCCAAGTAAACGTGTGCGTTTCAAAACTGAGAAAAATTTATACAAAAAACTCAGAAATAAATGTCAGGATATAGGGGTAAGAATGTGTAGTGATTTAAATATGTCAATTCAGGTTTAAATGTTGTATGTAAGATGGCTCTGTGAATGAACAATAATCTAGTTTTGATAAGGAATGTTGTCTGTGTACCCTATGACCCTGCATAAGATGTCGTTATCTGTGTGTCAAGAACATGTGTGTTTGTTTTGGTTTGAAGGTTACCACGTGTCTTTTGATTTGATGCTTCTGTCAAAGTGACAGTTGGAATTGTTAGTATTAATTGAGGATGTTTATTTGATTTTAGTTCGAGGGTATTATTATTATTTCAGGATTAGGAAGTTGTTTTGGGTATATTAAAAAAAAAAAAAAAATTTATTTTTTGTTAGTTGACTAAAAAAAAAAAAATTTTTTTTTTATGCGGGAAGGAGTTAATCCTGCAACGAATCACAGGATCATGATAGGCGGGGCAAGTTCATATATTACACAGACAATGGACATTCATATTATATTGGTAGATGGTTAAGTTTGGTTGTTATCAATTGTATTTAGTAAGGTTAAGGGTTTAGTTTAGAAAAACTGTGCATTATTATTTATGGTTATTCATGTACTGTGTTAGTGGAAATGTGCGCGCGTGTGCGAGTGGGAAACGTTTCCCGTGCGGTGCGTGAAGTATTATCGTTGTTTTGACATTAGCTGAACTGAGACATGTGTATCGCTACAATCCCTATACCTGTCGGACTATTGTTTACGTTCATGTATATTATTAGTATGTAGGCAGTCATGCATGAGATACGAGTAGTCTGATTACCGCTATGCATGCTGTTACAAAGTAAATGCACTCTACTGCATGAAAAGTGCATGGTCATTTATACTAACCATGTGACTTCCATCCACCAATAGAATGCGGACTGGTGGTTGGAAATTTTCTTAAGCCTGTCGTTACACAGGCAGTTCTTCTACGCCATCTACCGCGAACGGAACGTGCACTCCTTGTACAAGATTCTACCGCTTGCAAGGTGTTGTAAAAACTATTCGTCGTTAGTGAAACGGGAAGACTCAGAACTGTGTGTGTAGTACATTTGCACACATCAGTGTTTTAACGCATTGTGCGAAAATTTACAAGCAGTTCTTCAATGCTGCTACCGCGAACGGTACATACAATCCTTGTACAAGACTCTACCGCTTGCAAGGATCTGTTAAGACTTTTCGGGGATAGTAACGCGTGTGACGCATAACAATTGATTTTATATCTTTACACACGATATTAATATTGTAGTATTACGTGTGTAAGAAGTGTGTAACTGTATCACTGTGCGAGAGTTTCCGCAGTGACAGTATCATTAATTGTTACGCAATAGTTCCATCAAGACGTTTCCGTGCTAGTGCAAGATTTCCTCATAGGGTGGTCTGCTGATCGCGGTAGACCTTGGTATTCGCGAGAACACTTGAAGAAGCCGGAGAGGTATAAGCTCAATATACCGTTATTGATTAAACTCACTGTCACCTGAGATATTACTTGGTCTTAAACTCTATATAAGTTTTGCGAGTAATAAAATCCGTAGTACCGTTGTGTGTGCGAAGTGTCGGATTCATCGTGGGTATTGCAGGACATCAACCCAGCTGTTGCAGGACATCAGCCCAGCTGTTACAGGACATCAGCCCAGCTGTTATAGGACATCAGCCCAGCTGTTATAGGACACCAGCCCAGCTGTTATAGGACACCAGCCCAGCTGTTATAGGACCAGCCCAGCTGTTACAGGACGCCAGCCCAGCTGTATACGTTTCTGGTGAAACGTCTGTCATTTGTAAGCCACACCTGACGAACCATCTATACCGCAAAGACCGGCCCTTCTCTTCAACAACATCATCGTGGGAGTCTTCTTATGTAACGTATCACGTCTTGCGTATGAACATTATTTAACATTTTAAAAGAAAGACTCTATATCAAACATTACATTCTGTACATTTCAAATATACCATATAAACTATAACTTGTGTTTGTACAATAAATAATCTTAAACCCTCCAATATAGACTTGTAATTTGAAATACACATACTATCATATCCTATGCGCCAATAGTTTAGTAATTTGTGTTGTCGCATAGAGATATTTTGGCGCTTAGCAACGTAGGGCTCGTTAAATAGCGGTAATTTTACGCTATTACATATTTGTCTATGAATATAAAATTTGTTGGAAAAATCCGACGTATAAATTTAATTAACGTGATAATTGTATGTGTATTGTTCATATGAAAAGCTGAGGATATAAATTTTCAATTGTGCATATTCTCTTGTATATCATATATGAACAGATTTTATCAGTATATTGGAGGTAGATTATTAGTTGTTGTATGTTAGATAAGGTATTTACATGTTGATATTTTGAACTGCTTTTTCTGCGTGCATATAAACTGGTTACCATATGTTCTAATCTTGTTGTGATAATAATAACTTGCTTTGCGTATAAATCAATAAATTTAAATTTACTAAATTTTAAACGGAAATTTGGTCACTATGGCGGAGTCAAAAGGGATAGAGAAGGCTTTAGCGGCCATATTAGCGAAGATGAAAACCATGGAAGAAAAGATGGAAGTGAGTATACAGAAAATTTCAGAGGAAAATAAAGCCCGTCAAGAAGAACATGACGCCAATATGCAGAAATTTTGGGAAGAAATGGAAGCTGATAGAGAGGAGAGGATGGCGAAACTACAGAAAATGTCAGCTGATATTGAAGTAGATTTATCTGTTGAGAATATTGCACCTTGTGATAATTTTGAAGTACCAAATGTCCTTGTGGAACATACTCTCAAAGAAAGCAGTATGGAAGTTAACCAAGATGTTACATCTGGAGGAGTAACGGAGAACAGTAGCGTAGTAAATGAAATTGAAAATGATTATACAGAAACAACCTTATTAGGGCCTAATAGTTCATATCTCGGTAAAGTCGAGTATTTAGATTCTGCATCAGATTGTAGTGAAGATAACAGAAATGAAATTAGTAGTAACAACACTATTAGTCTGGAACATACTTCAGGTAAGTGCTGTGATGAGGTGATAGTTTATAGTGTAACAGATATAGCATGCGAGAACCGTGAACGTATGATAGAATCTGAAGCTATCATGGATGCGGACAGTGTATGCATAACACATAAAAATTCCGAACCAGTAATAGAGCCTGGAACTAGTATGGATACTAACGGTGCAGGTATTTATGACACATGGCCTGATGATGAGGTAATAGATGAATCTATATCAGGTACTGAGGTGTTTACGGAGGACGGAGAGGTGAATGATACTGGTGACAATAATTATGGTAAATAATAATGAACCGCCGCGTAATCAGTTTCATGTTCAAACACCACAAAATCAGCCGCAATCACAACAACATAAAATTACCACTCAGCAATTTAATACCAACTTATTAGCAACAGTTACTGGAAATGATTTAGTTGAAAAGCAGTTCAATCAATCAAGTATGAAAAATGTTAGTTATAAGAATGAAACTGTTATGTATGGCCTATATCCTGCCGAAATTAGGGATAATTTAATGTGTAATAATGATAATAGTAATAAACATGAAGAAAATATTAGTAGTGAAAATTGCACCGACCTTATTGTCGAAGCAAAAATCAGTGGTTATGTTGACGAGATGTTGGTCGACAGCGGCACAGAAATATCGCTGTTGGACGAGCAGTTACGAAAGAGGTGTAAAAACCACTTTGTACAAATGCCGATTCTGCAGGTAAGTCACACAAGGATAAAATCAGCAACGTGTGAGTCGCAGGTAATTGAAAAACAGGCAATTAAAGCAACATACGAACAGGGTAAGGAAATAGATGCGACCGTCCTTGGAGTTAGAAAACTCAGACATAATATTATTTGGGAAGTTGATAGATTGAATAAACTGCATGCTGCATTGGAGTATCAGAAAGAATTATTGCCAGCTAAAGTTGATTGTCGACCTCACGTTATCAGACTGGGACGCTCGAAAGATAAGATAACGAGTAACTCACCGACCCCCAAGGTTCAGTTAATGAGTTGCGAGATAAGGCAATTACGGCGTATATTAAACAAATTCAAATCTGTATTTCCAAGTAAACGTGTGCGTTTCAAAACTGAGAAAAATTTATACAAAAAACTCAGAAATAAATGTCAGGATATAGGGGTAAGAATGTGTAGTGATTTAAATATGTCAATTCAGGTTTAAATGTTGTATGTAAGATGGCTCTGTGAATGAACAATAATCTAGTTTTGATAAGGAATGTTGTCTGTGTACCCTATGACCCTGCATAAGATGTCGTTATCTGTGTGTCAAGAACATGTGTGTTTGTTTTGGTTTGAAGGTTACCACGTGTCTTTTGATTAGATGCTTCTGTCAAAGTGACAGTTGGAATTGTTAGTATTAATTGAGGATGTTTATTTGATTTTAGTTCGAGGGTATTATTATTATTTCAGGATTAGGAAGTTGTTTTGGGTATATTAAAAAAAAAAAATTTATTTTTTGTTAGTTAACTAAAAAAAAAAAATTTTTTTTTTATGCGGGAAGGAGTTAATCCTGCAACGAATCACAGGATCATGATAGGCGGGGCAAGTTCATATATTACACAGACAATGGACATTCATATTATATTGGTAGATGGTTAAGTTTGGTTGTTATCAATTGTATTTAGTAAGGTTAAGGGTTTAGTTTAGAAAAACTGTGCATTATTATTTATGGTTATTCATGTACTGTGTTAGTGGAAATGTGCGCGCGTGTGCGAGTGGGAAACGTTTCCCGTGCGGTGCGTGAAGTATTATCGTTGTTTTGACATTAGCTGAACTGAGACATGTGTATCGCTACAATCCCTATACCTGTCGGACTATTGTTTACGTTCATGTATATTATTAGTATGTAGGCAGTCATGCATGAGATACGAGTAGTCTGATTACCGCTATGCATGCTGTTACAAAGTAAATGCACTCTACTGCATGAAAAGTGCATGGTCATTTATACTAACCATGTGACTTCCATCCACCAATAGAATGCGGACTGGTGGTTGGAAATTTTCTTAAGCCTGTCGTTACACAGGCAGTTCTTCTACGCCATCTACCGCGAACGGAACGTGCACTCCTTGTACAAGATTCTACCGCTTGCAAGGTGTTGTAAAAACTATTCGTCGTTAGTGAAACGGGAAGACTCAGAACTGTGTGTGTAGTAGATTTGCACACATCAGTGTTTTAACGCATTGTGCGAAAATTTACAAGCAGTTCTTCAATGCTGCTACCGCGAACGGTACATACAATCCTTGTACAAGACTACCGCTTGCAAGGATCTGTTAAGACTTTTCGGGGATAGTAACGCGTGTGACGCATAACAATTGATTTTATATCTTTACACACGATATTAATATTGTAGTATTACGTGTGTAAGAAGTGTGTAACTGTATCACTGTGCGAGAGTTTCCGCAGTGACAGTATCATTAATTGTTACGCAATAGTTCCATCAAGACGTTTCCGTGCTAGTGCAAGATTTCCTCATAGGGTGGTCTGCTGATCGCGGTAGACCTTGGTATTCGCGAGAACACTTGAAGAAGCCGGAGAGGTATAAGCTCAATATACCGTTATTGATTAAACTCACTGTCACCTGAGATATTACTTGGTCTTAAACTCTATATAAGTTTTGCGAGTAATAAAATCCGTAGTACCGTTGTGTGTGCGAAGTGTCGGATTCATCGTGGGTATTGCAGGACATCAACCCAGCTGTTGCAGGACATCAGCCCAGCTGTTACAGGACATCAGCCCAGCTGTTATAGGACATCAGCCCAGCTGTTATAGGACACCAGCCCAGCTGTTATAGGACACCAGCCCAGCTGTTATAGGACCAGCCCAGCTGTTACAGGACGCCAGCCCAGCTGTATACGTTTCTGGTGAAACGTCTGTCATTTGTAAGCCACACCTGACGAACCATCTATACCGCAAAGACCGGCCCTTCTCTTCAACAACATCATCGTGGGAGTCTTCTTATGTAACGTATCACGTCTTGCGTATGAACATTATTTAACATTTTAAAAGAAAGACTCTATATCAAACATTACATTCTGTACATTTCAAATATACCATATAAACTATAACTTGTGTTTGTACAATAAATAATCTTAAACCCTCCAATATAGACTTGTAATTTGAAATACACATACTATCATATCCTATGCGCCAATAGTTTAGTAATTTGTGTTGTCGCATAGAGATATTTTGGCGCTTAGCAACGTAGGGCTCGTTAAATAGCGGTAATTTTACGCTATTACATATTTGTCTATGAATATAAAATTTGTTGGAAAAATCCGACGTATAAATTTAATTAACGTGATAATTGTATGTGTATTGTTCATATGAAAAGCTGAGGATATAAATTTTCAATTGTGCATATTCTCTTGTATATCATATATGAACAGATTTTATCAGTATATTGGAGGTAGATTATTAGTTGTTGTATGTTAGATAAGGTATTTACATGTTGATATTTTGAACTGCTTTTTCTGCGTGCATATAAACTGGTTACCATATGTTCTAATCTTGTTGTGATAATAATAACTTGCTTTGCGTATAAATCAATAAATTTTTAATTTACTAAATTTTAAACGGAAATTTGGTCACTATGGCGGAGTCAAAAGGGATAGAGAAGGCTTTAGCGGCCATATTAGCGAAGATGAAAACCATGGAAGAAAAGATGGAAGTGAGTATACAGAAAATTTCAGAGGAAAATAAAGCCCGTCAAGAAGAACATGACGCCAATATGCAGAAATTTTGGGAAGAAATGGAAGCTGATAGAGAGGAGAGGATGGCGAAACTACAGAAAATGTCAGCTGATATTGAAGTAGAGTTATCTGTTGAGAATATTGCACCTTGTGATAATTTTGAAGTACCAAATGTCCTTGTGGAACATACTGTCAAAGAAAGTAGTATGGAAGTTAACCAAGATGTTACATCTGGAGGAGTAACGGAGAACAGTAGCGTAGTAAATGAAATTGAAAATGATTATACAGAAACAACCTTATTAGGGCCTAATAGTTCATATCTCGGTAAAGTCGAGTATTTAGATTCTGCATCAGATTGTAGTGAAGATAACAGAAATGAAATTAGTAGTAACAACACTATTAGTCTGGAACATACTTCAGGTAAGTGCTGTGATGAGGTGATAGTTTATAGTGTAACAGATATAGCATGCGAGAACCGTGAACGTATGATAGAATCTGAAGCTATCATGGATGCGGACAGTGTATGCATAACACATAAAAATTCCGAACCAGTAATAGAGCCTGGAACTAGTATGGATACTAACGGTGCAGGTATTTATGACACATGGCCTGATGATGAGGTAATAGATGAATCTATATCAGGTACTGAGGTGTTTACGGAGGACGGAGAGGTGAATGATACTGGTGACAATAATTATGGTAAATAATAATGAACCGCCGCGTAATCAGTTTCATGTTCAAACACCACAAAATCAGCCGCAATCACAACAACATAAAATTACCACTCAGCAATTTAATACCAACTTATTAGCAACAGTTACTGGAAATGATTTAGTTGAAAAGCAGTTCAATCAATCAAGTATGAAAAATGTTAGTTATAAGAATGAAACTGTTATGTATGGCCTATATCCTGCCGAAATTAGGGATAATTTAATGTGTAATAATGATAATAGTAATAAACATGAAGAAAATATTAGTAGTGAAAATTGCACCGACCTTATTGTCGAAGCAAAAATCAGTGGTTATGTTGACGAGATGTTGGTCGACAGCGGCACAGAAATATCGCTGTTGGACGAGCAGTTACGAAAGAGGTGTAAAAACCACTTTGTACAAATGCCGATTCTGCAGGTAAGTCACACAAGGATAAAATCAGCAACGTGTGAGTCGCAGGTAATTGAAAAACAGGCAATTAAAGCAACATACGAACAGGGTAAGGAAATAGATGCGACCGTCCTTGGAGTTATAAAACTCAGACATAATATTATTTGGGAAGTTGATAGATTGAATAAACTGCATGCTGCATTGGAGTATCAGAAAGAATTATTGCCAGCTAAAGTTGATTGTCGACCTCACGTTATCAGACTGGGACGCTCGAAAGATAAGATAACGAGTAACTCACCGACCCCCAAGGTTCAGTTAATGAGTTGCGAGATAAGGCAATTACGGCGTATATTAAACAAATTCAAATCTGTATTTCCAAGTAAACGTGTGCGTTTCAAAACTGAGAAAAATTTATACAAAAAACTCAGAAATAAATGTCAGGATATAGGGGTAAGAATGTGTAGTGATTTAAATATGTCAATTCAGGTTTAAATGTTGTATGTAAGATGGCTCTGTGAATGAACAATAATCTAGTTTTGATAAGGAATGTTGTCTGTGTACCCTATGACCCTGCATAAGATGTCGTTATCTGTGTGTCAAGAACATGTGTGTTTGTTTTGGTTTGAAGGTTACCACGTGTCTTTTGATTTGATGCTTCTGTCAAAGTGACAGTTGGAATTGTTAGTATTAATTGAGGATGTTTATTTGATTTTAGTTCGAGGGTATTATTATTATTTCAGGATTAGGAAGTTGTTTTGGGTATATTAAAAAAAAAAAAAATTTTATTTTTTGTTAGTTAACTAAAAAAAAAAAAATTTTTTTTTTATGCGGGAAGGAGTTAATCCTGCAACGAATCACAGGATCATGATAGGCGGGGCAAGTTCATATATTACACAGACAATGGACATTCATATTATATTGGTAGATGGTTAAGTTTGGTTGTTATCAATTGTATTTAGTAAGGTTAAGGGTTTAGTTTAGAAAAACTGTGCATTATTATTTATGGTTATTCATGTACTGTGTTAGTGGAAATGTGCGCGCGTGTGCGAGTGGGAAACGTTTCCCGTGCGGTGCGTGAAGTATTATCGTTGTTTTGACATTAGCTGAACTGAGACATGTGTATCGCTACAATCCCTATACCTGTCGGACTATTGTTTACGTTCATGTATATTATTAGTATGTAGGCAGTCATGCATGAGATACGAGTAGTCTGATTACCGCTATGCATGCTGTTACAAAGTAAATGCACTCTACTGCATGAAAAGTGCATGGTCATTTATACTAACCATGTGACTTCCATCCACCAATAGAATGCGGACTGGTGGTTGGAAATTTTCTTAAGCCTGTCGTTACACAGGCAGTTCTTCTACGCCATCTACCGCGAACGGAACGTGCACTCCTTGTACAAGATTCTACCGCTTGCAAGGTGTTGTAAAAACTATTCGTCGTTAGTGAAACGGGAAGACTCAGAACTGTGTGTGTAGTACATTTGCACACATCAGTGTTTTAACGCATTGTGCGAAAATTTACAAGCAGTTCTTCAATGCTGCTACCGCGAACGGTACATACAATCCTTGTACAAGACTCTACCGCTTGCAAGGATCTGTTAAGACTTTTCGGGGATAGTAACGCGTGTGACGCATAACAATTGATTTTATATCTTTACACACGATATTAATATTGTAGTATTACGTGTGTAAGAAGTGTGTAACTGTATCACTGTGCGAGAGTTTCCGCAGTGACAGTATCATTAATTGTTACGCAATAGTTCCATCAAGACGTTTCCGTGCTAGTGCAAGATTTCCTCATAGGGTGGTCTGCTGATCGCGGTAGACCTTGGTATTCGCGAGAACACTTGAAGAAGCCGGAGAGGTATAAGCTCAATATACCGTTATTGATTAAACTCACTGTCACCTGAGATATTACTTGGTCTTAAACTCTATATAAGTTTTGCGAGTAATAAAATCCGTAGTACCGTTGTGTGTGCGAAGTGTCGGATTCATCGTGGGTATTGCAGGACATCAACCCAGCTGTTGCAGGACATCAGCCCAGCTGTTACAGGACATCAGCCCAGCTGTTATAGGACATAAGCCCAGCTGTTATAGGACACCAGCCCAGCTGTTATAGGACACCAGCCCAGCTGTTATAGGACCAGCCCAGCTGTTACAGGACGCCAGCCCAGCTGTATACGTTTCTGGTGAAACGTCTGTCATTTGTAAGCCACACCTGACGAACCATCTATACCGCAAAGACCGGCCCTTCTCTTCAACAACATCATCGTGGGAGTCTTCTTATGTAACGTATCACGTCTTGCGTATGAACATTATTTAACATTTTAAAAGAAAGACTCTATATCAAACATTACATTCTGTACATTTCAAATATACCATATAAACTATAACTTGTGTTTGTACAATAAATAATCTTAAACCCTCCAATATAGACTTGTAATTTGAAATACACATACTATCATATCCTATGCGCCAATAGTTTAGTAATTTGTGTTGTCGCATAGAGATATTTTGGCGCTTAGCAACGTAGGGCTCGTTAAATAGCGGTAATTTTACGCTATTACATATTTGTCTATGAATATAAAATTTGTTGGAAAAATCCGACGTATAAATTTAATTAACGTGATAATTGTATGTGTATTGTTCATATGAAAAGCTGAGGATATAAATTTTCAATTGTGCATATTCTCTTGTATATCATATATGAACAGATTTTATCAGTATATTGGAGGTAGATTATTAGTTGTTGTATGTTAGATAAGGTATTTACATGTTGATATTTTGAACTGCTTTTTCTGCGTGCATATAAACTGGTTACCATATGTTCTAATCTTGTTGTGATAATAATAACTTGCTTTGCGTATAAATCAATAAATTTAAATTTACTAAATTTTAAACGGAAATTTGGTCACTATGGCGGAGTCAAAAGGGATAGAGAAGGCTTTAGCGGCCATATTAGCGAAGATGAAAACCACGGAAGAAAAGATGGAAGTGAGTATACAGAAAATTTCAGAGGAAAATAAAGCCCGTCAAGAAGAACATGACGCCAATATGCAGAAATTTTGGGAAGAAATGGAAGCTGATAGAGAGGAGAGGATGGCGAAACTACAGAAAATGTCAGCTGATATTGAAGTAGATTTATCTGTTGAGAATATTGCACCTTGTGATAATTTTGAAGTACCAAATGTCCTTGTGGAACATACTCTCAAAGAAAGTAGTATGGAAGTTAACCAAGATGTTACATCTGGAGGAGTAACGGAGAACAGTAGCGTAGTAAATGAAATTGAAAATGATTATACAGAAACAACCTTATTAGGGCCTAATAGTTCATATCTCGGTAAAGTCGAGTATTTAGATTCTGCATCAGATTGTAGTGAAGATAACAGAAATGAAATTAGTAGTAACAACACTATTAGTCTGGAACATACTTCAGGTAAGTGCTGTGATGAGGTGATAGTTTATAGTGTAACAGATATAGCATGCGAGAACCGTGAACGTATGATAGAATCTGAAGCTATCATGGATGCGGACAGTGTATGCATAACACATAAAAATTCCGAACCAGTAATAGAGCCTGGAACTAGTATGGATACTAACGTTGCAGGTATTTATGACACATGGCCTGATGATGAGGTAATAGATGAATCTATATCAGGTACTGAGGTGTTTACGGAGGACGGAGAGGTGAATGATACTGGTGACAATAATTATGGTAAATAATAATGAACCGCCGCGTAATCAGTTTCATGTTCAAACACCACAAAATCAGCCGCAATCACAACAACATAAAATTACCACTCAGCAATTTAATACCAACTTATTAGCAACAGTTACTGGAAATGATTTAGTTGAAAAGCAGTTCAATCAATCAAGTATGAAAAATGTTAGTTATAAGAATGAAACTGTTATGTATGGCCTATATCCTGCCGAAATTAGGGATAATTTAATGTGTAATAATGATAATAGTAATAAACATGAAGAAAATATTAGTAGTGAAAATTGCACCGACCTTATTGTCGAAGCAAAAATCAGTGGTTATGTTGACGAGATGTTGGTCGACAGCGGCACAGAAATATCGCTGTTGGACGAGCAGTTACGAAAGAGGTGTAAAAACCACTTTGTACAAATGCCGATTCTGCAGGTAAGTCACACAAGGATAAAATCAGCAACGTGTGAGTCGCAGGTAATTGAAAAACAGGCAATTAAAGCAACATACGAACAGGGTAAGGAAATAGATGCGACCGTCCTTGGAGTTAGAAAACTCAGACATAATATTATTTGGGAAGTTGATAGATTGAATAAACTGCATGCTGCATTGGAGTATCAGAAAGAATTATTGCCAGCTAAAGTTGATTGTCGACCTCACGTTATCAGACTGGGACGCTCGAAAGATAAGATAACGAGTAACTCACCGACCCCCAAGGTTCAGTTAATGAGTTGCGAGATAAGGCAATTACGGCGTATATTAAACAAATTCAAATCTGTATTTCCAAGTAAACGTGTGCGTTTCAAAACTGAGAAAAATTTATACAAAAAACTCAGAAATAAATGTCAGGATATAGGGGTAAGAATGTGTAGTGATTTAAATATGTCAATTCAGGTTTAAATGTTGTATGTAAGATGGCTCTGTGAATGAACAATAATCTAGTTTTGATAAGGAATGTTGTCTGTGTACCCTATGACCCTGCATAAGATGTCGTTATCTGTGTGTCAAGAACATGTGTGTTTGTTTTGGTTTGAAGGTTACCACGTGTCTTTTGATTTGATGCTTCTGTCAAAGTGACAGTTGGAATTGTTAGTATTAATTGAGGATGTTTATTTGATTTTAGTTCGAGGGTATTATTATTATTTCAGGATTAGGAAGTTGTTTTGGGTATATTAAAAAAAAAAATTTTTATTTTTTGTTAGTTAACTAAAAAAAAAAATTTTTTTTTTTATGCGGGAAGGAGTTAATCCTGCAACGAATCACAGGATCATGATAGGCGGGGCAAGTTCATATATTACACAGACAATGGACATTCATATTATATTGGTAGATGGTTAAGTTTGGTTGTTATCAATTGTATTTAGTAAGGTTAAGGGTTTAGTTTAGAAAAACTGTGCATTATTATTTATGGTTATTCATGTACTGTGTTAGTGGAAATGTGCGCGCGTGTGCGAGTGGGAAACGTTTCCCGTGCGGTGCGTGAAGTATTATCGTTGTTTTGACATTAGCTGAACTGAGACATGTGTATCGCTACAATCCCTATACCTGTCGGACTATTGTTTACGTTCATGTATATTATTAGTATGTAGGCAGTCATGCATGAGATACGAGTAGTCTGATTACCGCTATGCATGCTGTTACAAAGTAAATGCACTCTACTGCATGAAAAGTGCATGGTCATTTATACTAACCATGTGACTTCCATCCACCAATAGAATGCGGACTGGTGGTTGGAAATTTTCTTAAGCCTGTCGTTACACAGGCAGTTCTTCTACGCCATCTACCGCGAACGGAACGTGCACTCCTTGTACAAGATTCTACCGCTTGCAAGGTGTTGTAAAAACTATTCGTCGTTAGTGAAACGGGAAGACTCAGAACTGTGTGTGTAGTACATTTGCACACATCAGTGTGTGTTTTAACGCATTGTGCGAAAATTTACAAGCAGTTCTTCAATGCTGCTACCGCGAACGGTACATACAATCCTTGTACAAGACTACCGCTTGCAAGGATCTGTTAAGACTTTTCGGGGATAGTAACGCGTGTGACGCATAACAATTGATTTTATATCTTTACACACGATATTAATATTGTAGTATTACGTGTGTAAGAAGTGTGTAACTGTATCACTGTGCGAGAGTTTCCGCAGTGACAGTATCATTAATTGTTACGCAATAGTTCCATCAAGACGTTTCCGTGCTAGTGCAAGATTTCCTCATAGGGTGGTCTGCTGATCGCGGTAGACCTTGGTATTCGCGAGAACACTTGAAGAAGCCGGAGAGGTATAAGCTCAATATACCGTTATTGATTAAACTCACTGTCACCTGAGATATTACTTGGTCTTAAACTCTATATAAGTTTTGCGAGTAATAAAATCCGTAGTACCGTTGTGTGTGCGAAGTGTCGGATTCATCGTGGGTATTGCAGGACATCAACCCAGCTGTTGCAGGACATCAGCCCAGCTGTTACAGGACATCAGCCCAGCTGTTATAGGACATCAGCCCAGCTGTTATAGGACACCAGCCCAGCTGTTATAGGACACCAGCCCAGCTGTTATAGGACCAGCCCAGCTGTTACAGGACGCCAGCCCAGCTGTATACGTTTCTGGTGAAACGTCTGTCATTTGTAAGCCACACCTGACGAACCATCTATACCGCAAAGACCGGCCCTTCTCTTCAACAACATCATCGTGGGAGTCTTCTTATGTAACGTATCACGTCTTGCGTATGAACATTATTTAACATTTTAAAAGAAAGACTCTATATCAAACATTACATTCTGTACATTTCAAATATACCATATAAACTATAACTTGTGTTTGTACAATAAATAATCTTAAACCCTCCAATATAGACTTGTAATTTGAAATACACATACTATCATATCCTATGCGCCAATAGTTTAGTAATTTGTGTTGTCGCATAGAGATATTTTGGCGCTTAGCAACGTAGGGCTCGTTAAATAGCGGTAATTTTACGCTATTACATATTTGTCTATGAATATAAAATTTGTTGGAAAAATCCGACGTATAAATTTAATTAACGTGATAATTGTATGTGTATTGTTCATATGAAAAGCTGAGGATATAAATTTTCAATTGTGCATATTCTCTTGTATATCATATATGAACAGATTTTATCAGTATATTGGAGGTAGATTATTAGTTGTTGTATGTTAGATAAGGTATTTACATGTTGATATTTTGAACTGCTTTTTCTGCGTGCATATAAACTGGTTACCATATGTTCTAATCTTGTTGTGATAATAATAACTTGCTTTGCGTATAAATCAATAAATTTTTAATTTACTAAATTTTAAACGGAAATTTGGTCACTATGGCGGAGTCAAAAGGGATAGAGAAGGCTTTAGCGGCCATATTAGCGAAGATGAAAACCATGGAAGAAAAGATGGAAGTGAGTATACAGAAAATTTCAGAGGAAAATAAAGCCCGTCAAGAAGAACATGACGCCAATATGCAGAAATTTTGGGAAGAAATGGAAGCTGATAGAGAGGAGAGGATGGCGAAACTACAGAAAATGTCAGCTGATATTGAAGTAGAGTTATCTGTTGAGAATATTGCACCTTGTGATAATTTTGAAGTACCAAATGTCCTTGTGGAACATACTGTCAAAGAAAGTAGTATGGAAGTTAACCAAGATGTTACATCTGGAGGAGTAACGGAGAACAGTAGCGTAGTAAATGAAATTGAAAATGATTATACAGAAACAACCTTATTAGGGCCTAATAGTTCATATCTCGGTAAAGTCGAGTATTTAGATTCTGCATCAGATTGTAGTGAAGATAACAGAAATGAAATTAGTAGTAACAACACTATTAGTCTGGAACATACTTCAGGTAAGTGCTGTGATGAGGTGATAGTTTATAGTGTAACAGATATAGCATGCGAGAACCGTGAACGTATGATAGAATCTGAAGCTATCATGGATGCGGACAGTGTATGCATAACACATAAAAATTCCGAACCAGTAATAGAGCCTGGAACTAGTATGGATACTAACGGTGCAGGTATTTATGACACATGGCCTGATGATGAGGTAATAGATGAATCTATATCAGGTACTGAGGTGTTTACGGAGGACGGAGAGGTGAATGATACTGGTGACAATAATTATGGTAAATAATAATGAACCGCCGCGTAATCAGTTTCATGTTCAAACACCACAAAATCAGCCGCAATCACAACAACATAAAATTACCACTCAGCAATTTAATACCAACTTATTAGCAACAGTTACTGGAAATGATTTAGTTGAAAAGCAGTTCAATCAATCAAGTATGAAAAATGTTAGTTATAAGAATGAAACTGTTATGTATGGCCTATATCCTGCCGAAATTAGGGATAATTTAATGTGTAATAATGATAATAGTAATAAACATGAAGAAAATATTAGTAGTGAAAATTGCACCGACCTTATTGTCGAAGCAAAAATCAGTGGTTATGTTGACGAGATGTTGGTCGACAGCGGCACAGAAATATCGCTGTTGGACGAGCAGTTACGAAAGAGGTGTAAAAACCACTTTGTACAAATGCCGATTCTGCAGGTAAGTCACACAAGGATAAAATCAGCAACGTGTGAGTCGCAGGTAATTGAAAAACAGGCAATTAAAGCAACATACGAACAGGGTAAGGAAATAGATGCGACCGTCCTTGGAGTTATAAAACTCAGACATAATATTATTTGGGAAGTTGATAGATTGAATAAACTGCATGCTGCATTGGAGTATCAGAAAGAATTATTGCCAGCTAAAGTTGATTGTCGACCTCACGTTATCAGACTGGGACGCTCGAAAGATAAGATAACGAGTAACTCACCGACCCCCAAGGTTCAGTTAATGAGTTGCGAGATAAGGCAATTACGGCGTATATTAAACAAATTCAAATCTGTATTTCCAAGTAAACGTGTGCGTTTCAAAACTGAGAAAAATTTATACAAAAAACTCAGAAATAAATGTCAGGATATAGGGGTAAGAATGTGTAGTGATTTAAATATGTCAATTCAGGTTTAAATGTTGTATGTAAGATGGCTCTGTGAATGAACAATAATCTAGTTTTGATAAGGAATGTTGTCTGTGTACCCTATGACCCTGCATAAGATGTCGTTATCTGTGTGTCAAGAACATGTGTGTTTGTTTTGGTTTGAAGGTTACCACGTGTCTTTTGATTTGATGCTTCTGTCAAAGTGACAGTTGGAATTGTTAGTATTAATTGAGGATGTTTATTTGATTTTAGTTCGAGGGTATTATTATTATTTCAGGATTAGGAAGTTGTTTTGGGTATATTAAAAAAAAAAAAAAATTTTATTTTTTGTTAGTTAACTAAAAAAAAAAAAATTTTTTTTTTATGCGGGAAGGAGTTAATCCTGCAACGAATCACAGGATCATGATAGGCGGGGCAAGTTCATATATTACACAGACAATGGACATTCATATTATATTGGTAGATGGTTAAGTTTGGTTGTTATCAATTGTATTTAGTAAGGTTAAGGGTTTAGTTTAGAAAAACTGTGCATTATTATTTATGGTTATTCATGTACTGTGTTAGTGGAAATGTGCGCGCGTGTGCGAGTGGGAAACGTTTCCCGTGCGGTGCGTGAAGTATTATCGTTGTTTTGACATTAGCTGAACTGAGACATGTGTATCGCTACAATCCCTATACCTGTCGGACTATTGTTTACGTTCATGTATATTATTAGTATGTAGGCAGTCATGCATGAGATACGAGTAGTCTGATTACCGCTATGCATGCTGTTACAAAGTAAATGCACTCTACTGCATGAAAAGTGCATGGTCATTTATACTAACCATGTGACTTCCATCCACCAATAGAATGCGGACTGGTGGTTGGAAATTTTCTTAAGCCTGTCGTTACACAGGCAGTTCTTCTACGCCATCTACCGCGAACGGAACGTGCACTCCTTGTACAAGATTCTACCGCTTGCAAGGTGTTGTAAAAACTATTCGTCGTTAGTGAAACGGGAAGACTCAGAACTGTGTGTGTAGTAGATTTGCACACATCAGTGTTTTAACGCATTGTGCGAAAATTTACAAGCAGTTCTTCAATGCTGCTACCGCGAACGGTACATACAATCCTTGTACAAGACTACCGCTTGCAAGGATCTGTTAAGACTTTTCGGGGATAGTAACGCGTGTGACGCATAACAATTGATTTTATATCTTTACACACGATATTAATATTGTAGTATTACGTGTGTAAGAAGTGTGTAACTGTATCACTGTGCGAGAGTTTCCGCAGTGACAGTATCATTAATTGTTACGCAATAGTTCCATCAAGACGTTTCCGTGCTAGTGCAAGATTTCCTCATAGGGTGGTCTGCTGATCGCGGTAGACCTTGGTATTCGCGAGAACACTTGAAGAAGCCGGAGAGGTATAAGCTCAATATACCGTTATTGATTAAACTCACTGTCACCTGAGATATTACTTGGTCTTAAACTCTATATAAGTTTTGCGAGTAATAAAATCCGTAGTACCGTTGTGTGTGCGAAGTGTCGGATTCATCGTGGGTATTGCAGGACATCAACCCAGCTGTTGCAGGACATCAGCCCAGCTGTTACAGGACATCAGCCCAGCTGTTATAGGACATCAGCCCAGCTGTTATAGGACACCAGCCCAGCTGTTATAGGACACCAGCCCAGCTGTTATAGGACCAGCCCAGCTGTTACAGGACGCCAGCCCAGCTGTATACGTTTCTGGTGAAACGTCTGTCATTTGTAAGCCACACCTGACGAACCATCTATACCGCAAAGACCGGCCCTTCTCTTCAACAACATCATCGTGGGAGTCTTCTTATGTAACGTATCACGTCTTGCGTATGAACATTATTTAACATTTTAAAAGAAAGACTCTATATCAAACATTACATTCTGTACATTTCAAATATACCATATAAACTATAACTTGTGTTTGTACAATAAATAATCTTAAACCCTCCAATATAGACTTGTAATTTGAAATACACATACTATCATATCCTATGCGCCAATAGTTTAGTAATTTGTGTTGTCGCATAGAGATATTTTGGCGCTTAGCAACGTAGGGCTCGTTAAATAGCGGTAATTTTACGCTATTACATATTTGTCTATGAATATAAAATTTGTTGGAAAAATCCGACGTATAAATTTAATTAACGTGATAATTGTATGTGTATTGTTCATATGAAAAGCTGAGGATATAAATTTTCAATTGTGCATATTCTCTTGTATATCATATATGAACAGATTTTATCAGTATATTGGAGGTAGATTATTAGTTGTTGTATGTTAGATAAGGTATTTACATGTTGATATTTTGAACTGCTTTTTCTGCGTGCATATAAACTGGTTACCATATGTTCTAATCTTGTTGTGATAATAATAACTTGCTTTGCGTATAAATCAATAAATTTTTAATTTACTAAATTTTAAACGGAAATTTGGTCACTATGGCGGAGTCAAAAGGGATAGAGAAGGCTTTAGCGGCCATATTAGCGAAGATGAAAACCATGGAAGAAAAGATGGAAGTGAGTATACAGAAAATTTCAGAGGAAAATAAAGCCCGTCAAGAAGAACATGACGCCAATATGCAGAAATTTTGGGAAGAAATGGAAGCTGATAGAGAGGAGAGGATGGCGAAACTACAGAAAATGTCAGCTGATATTGAAGTAGAGTTATCTGTTGAGAATATTGCACCTTGTGATAATTTTGAAGTACCAAATGTCCTTGTGGAACATACTGTCAAAGAAAGTAGTATGGAAGTTAACCAAGATGTTACATCTGGAGGAGTAACGGAGAACAGTAGCGTAGTAAATGAAATTGAAAATGATTATACAGAAACAACCTTATTAGGGCCTAATAGTTCATATCTCGGTAAAGTCGAGTATTTAGATTCTGCATCAGATTGTAGTGAAGATAACAGAAATGAAATTAGTAGTAACAACACTATTAGTCTGGAACATACTTCAGGTAAGTGCTGTGATGAGGTGATAGTTTATAGTGTAACAGATATAGCATGCGAGAACCGTGAACGTATGATAGAATCTGAAGCTATCATGGATGCGGACAGTGTATGCATAACACATAAAAATTCCGAACCAGTAATAGAGCCTGGAACTAGTATGGATACTAACGGTGCAGGTATTTATGACACATGGCCTGATGATGAGGTAATAGATGAATCTATATCAGGTACTGAGGTGTTTACGGAGGACGGAGAGGTGAATGATACTGGTGACAATAATTATGGTAAATAATAATGAACCGCCGCGTAATCAGTTTCATGTTCAAACACCACAAAATCAGCCGCAATCACAACAACATAAAATTACCACTCAGCAATTTAATACCAACTTATTAGCAACAGTTACTGGAAATGATTTAGTTGAAAAGCAGTTCAATCAATCAAGTATGAAAAATGTTAGTTATAAGAATGAAACTGTTATGTATGGCCTATATCCTGCCGAAATTAGGGATAATTTAATGTGTAATAATGATAATAGTAATAAACATGAAGAAAATATTAGTAGTGAAAATTGCACCGACCTTATTGTCGAAGCAAAAATCAGTGGTTATGTTGACGAGATGTTGGTCGACAGCGGCACAGAAATATCGCTGTTGGACGAGCAGTTACGAAAGAGGTGTAAAAACCACTTTGTACAAATGCCGATTCTGCAGGTAAGTCACACAAGGATAAAATCAGCAACGTGTGAGTCGCAGGTAATTGAAAAACAGGCAATTAAAGCAACATACGAACAGGGTAAGGAAATAGATGCGACCGTCCTTGGAGTTATAAAACTCAGACATAATATTATTTGGGAAGTTGATAGATTGAATAAACTGCATGCTGCATTGGAGTATCAGAAAGAATTATTGCCAGCTAAAGTTGATTGTCGACCTCACGTTATCAGACTGGGACGCTCGAAAGATAAGATAACGAGTAACTCACCGACCCCCAAGGTTCAGTTAATGAGTTGCGAGATAAGGCAATTACGGCGTATATTAAACAAATTCAAATCTGTATTTCCAAGTAAACGTGTGCGTTTCAAAACTGAGAAAAATTTATACAAAAAACTCAGAAATAAATGTCAGGATATAGGGGTAAGAATGTGTAGTGATTTAAATATGTCAATTCAGGTTTAAATGTTGTATGTAAGATGGCTCTGTGAATGAACAATAATCTAGTTTTGATAAGGAATGTTGTCTGTGTACCCTATGACCCTGCATAAGATGTCGTTATCTGTGTGTCAAGAACATGTGTGTTTGTTTTGGTTTGAAGGTTACCACGTGTCTTTTGATTTGATGCTTCTGTCAAAGTGACAGTTGGAATTGTTAGTATTAATTGAGGATGTTTATTTGATTTTAGTTCGAGGGTATTATTATTATTTCAGGATTAGGAAGTTGTTTTGGGTATATTAAAAAAAAAAAAAATTTTATTTTTTGTTAGTTAACTAAAAAAAAAAAAATTTTTTTTTTATGCGGGAAGGAGTTAATCCTGCAACGAATCACAGGATCATGATAGGCGGGGCAAGTTCATATATTACACAGACAATGGACATTCATATTATATTGGTAGATGGTTAAGTTTGGTTGTTATCAATTGTATTTAGTAAGGTTAAGGGTTTAGTTTAGAAAAACTGTGCATTATTATTTATGGTTATTCATGTACTGTGTTAGTGGAAATGTGCGCGCGTGTGCGAGTGGGAAACGTTTCCCGTGCGGTGCGTGAAGTATTATCGTTGTTTTGACATTAGCTGAACTGAGACATGTGTATCGCTACAATCCCTATACCTGTCGGACTATTGTTTACGTTCATGTATATTATTAGTATGTAGGCAGTCATGCATGAGATACGAGTAGTCTGATTACCGCTATGCATGCTGTTACAAAGTAAATGCACTCTACTGCATGAAAAGTGCATGGTCATTTATACTAACCATGTGACTTCCATCCACCAATAGAATGCGGACTGGTGGTTGGAAATTTTCTTAAGCCTGTCGTTACACAGGCAGTTCTTCTACGCCATCTACCGCGAACGGAACGTGCACTCCTTGTACAAGATTCTACCGCTTGCAAGGTGTTGTAAAAACTATTCGTCGTTAGTGAAACGGGAAGACTCAGAACTGTGTGTGTAGTACATTTGCACACATCAGTGTTTTAACGCATTGTGCGAAAATTTACAAGCAGTTCTTCAATGCTACCGCGAACGGTACATACAATCCTTGTACAAGGACTCTACCGCTTGCAAGGATCTGTTAAGACTTTTCGGGGATAGTAACGCGTGTGACGCATAACAATTGATTTTATATCTTTACACACGATATTAATATTGTAGTATTACGTGTGTAAGAAGTGTGTAACTGTATCACTGTGCGAGAGTTTCCGCAGTGACAGTATCATTAATTGTTACGCAATAGTTCCATCAAGACGTTTCCGTGCTAGTGCAAGATTTCCTCATAGGGTGGTCTGCTGATCGCGGTAGACCTTGGTATTCGCGAGAACACTTGAAGAAGCCGGAGAGGTATAAGCTCAATATACCGTTATTGATTAAACTCACTGTCACCTGAGATATTACTTGGTCTTAAACTCTATATAAGTTTTGCGAGTAATAAAATCCGTAGTTACCGTTGTGTGTGCGAAGTGTCGGATTCATCGTGGGTATTGCAGGACATCAACCCAGCTGTTGCAGGACATCAGCCCAGCTGTTACAGGACATCAGCCCAGCTGTTATAGGACATAAGCCCAGCTGTTATAGGACACCAGCCCAGCTGTTATAGGACACCAGCCCAGCTGTTATAGGACCAGCCCAGCTGTTACAGGACGCCAGCCCAGCTGTATACGTTTCTGGTGAAACGTCTGTCATTTGTAAGCCACACCTGACGAACCATCTATACCGCAAAGACCGGCCCTTCTCTTCAACAACATCATCGTGGGAGTCTTCTTATGTAACGTATCACGTCTTGCGTATGAACATTATTTAACATTTTAAAAGAAAGACTCTATATCAAACATTACATTCTGTACATTTCAAATATACCATATAAACTATAACTTGTGTTTGTACAATAAATAATCTTAAACCCTCCAATATAGACTTGTAATTTGAAATACACATACTATCATATCCTATGCGCCAATAGTTTAGTAATTTGTGTTGTCGCATAGAGATATTTTGGCGCTTAGCAACGTAGGGCTCGTTAAATAGCGGTAATTTTACGCTATTACATATTTGTCTATGAATATAAAATTTGTTGGAAAAATCCGACGTATAAATTTAATTAACGTGATAATTGTATGTGTATTGTTCATATGAAAAGCTGAGGATATAAATTTTCAATTGTGCATATTCTCTTGTATATCATATATGAACAGATTTTATCAGTATATTGGAGGTAGATTATTAGTTGTTGTATGTTAGATAAGGTATTTACATGTTGATATTTTGAACTGCTTTTTCTGCGTGCATATAAACTGGTTACCATATGTTCTAATCTTGTTGTGATAATAATAACTTGCTTTGCGTATAAATCAATAAATTTAAAATTTACTAAATTTATAACGGAAATTTGGTCACTATGGCGGAGTCAAAAGGGATAGAGAAGGCTTTAGCGGCCATATTAGCGAAGATGAAAACCACGGAAGAAAAGATGGAAGTGAGTATACAGAAAATTTCAGAGGAAAATAAAGCCCGTCAAGAAGAACATGACGCCAATATGCAGAAATTTTGGGAAGAAATGGAAGCTGATAGAGAGGAGAGGATGGCGAAACTACAGAAAATGTCAGCTGATATTGAAGTAGATTTATCTGTTGAGAATATTGCACCTTGTGATAATTTTGAAGTACCAAATGTCCTTGTGGAACATACTCTCAAAGAAAGTAGTATGGAAGTTAACCAAGATGTTACATCTGGAGGAGTAACGGAGAACAGTAGCGTAGTAAATGAAATTGAAAATGATTATACAGAAACAACCTTATTAGGGCCTAATAGTTCATATCTCGGTAAAGTCGAGTATTTAGATTCTGCATCAGATTGTAGTGAAGATAACAGAAATGAAATTAGTAGTAACAACACTATTAGTCTGGAACATACTTCAGGTAAGTGCTGTGATGAGGTGATAGTTTATAGTGTAACAGATATAGCATGCGAGAACCGTGAACGTATGATAGAATCTGAAGCTATCATGGATGCGGACAGTGTATGCATAACACATAAAAATTCCGAACCAGTAATAGAGCCTGGAACTAGTATGGATACTAACGTTGCAGGTATTTATGACACATGGCCTGATGATGAGGTAATAGATGAATCTATATCAGGTACTGAGGTGTTTACGGAGGACGGAGAGGTGAATGATACTGGTGACAATAATTATGGTAAATAATAATGAACCGCCGCGTAATCAGTTTCATGTTCAAACACCACAAAATCAGCCGCAATCACAACAACATAAAATTACCACTCAGCAATTTAATACCAACTTATTAGCAACAGTTACTGGAAATGATTTAGTTGAAAAGCAGTTCAATCAATCAAGTATGAAAAATGTTAGTTATAAGAATGAAACTGTTATGTATGGCCTATATCCTGCCGAAATTAGGGATAATTTAATGTGTAATAATGATAATAGTAATAAACATGAAGAAAATATTAGTAGTGAAAATTGCACCGACCTTATTGTCGAAGCAAAAATCAGTGGTTATGTTGACGAGATGTTGGTCGACAGCGGCACAGAAATATCGCTGTTGGACGAGCAGTTACGAAAGAGGTGTAAAAACCACTTTGTACAAATGCCGATTCTGCAGGTAAGTCACACAAGGATAAAATCAGCAACGTGTGAGTCGCAGGTAATTGAAAAACAGGCAATTAAAGCAACATACGAACAGGGTAAGGAAATAGATGCGACCGTCCTTGGAGTTAGAAAACTCAGACATAATATTATTTGGGAAGTTGATAGATTGAATAAACTGCATGCTGCATTGGAGTATCAGAAAGAATTATTGCCAGCTAAAGTTGATTGTCGACCTCACGTTATCAGACTGGGACGCTCGAAAGATAAGATAACGAGTAACTCACCGACCCCCAAGGTTCAGTTAATGAGTTGCGAGATAAGGCAATTACGGCGTATATTAAACAAATTCAAATCTGTATTTCCAAGTAAACGTGTGCGTTTCAAAACTGAGAAAAATTTATACAAAAAACTCAGAAATAAATGTCAGGATATAGGGGTAAGAATGTGTAGTGATTTAAATATGTCAATTCAGGTTTAAATGTTGTATGTAAGATGGCTCTGTGAATGAACAATAATCTAGTTTTGATAAGGAATGTTGTCTGTGTACCCTATGACCCTGCATAAGATGTCGTTATCTGTGTGTCAAGAACATGTGTGTTTGTTTTGGTTTGAAGGTTACCACGTGTCTTTTGATTTGATGCTTCTGTCAAAGTGACAGTTGGAATTGTTAGTATTAATTGAGGATGTTTATTTGATTTTAGTTCGAGGGTATTATTATTATTTCAGGATTAGGAAGTTGTTTTGGGTATATTAAAAAAAAAAATTTTTATTTTTTGTTAGTTAACTAAAAAAAAAAAATTTTTTTTTTTATGCGGGAAGGAGTTAATCCTGCAACGAATCACAGGATCATGATAGGCGGGGCAAGTTCATATATTACACAGACAATGGACATTCATATTATATTGGTAGATGGTTAAGTTTGGTTGTTATCAATTGTATTTAGTAAGGTTAAGGGTTTAGTTTAGAAAAACTGTGCATTATTATTTATGGTTATTCATGTACTGTGTTAGTGGAAATGTGCGCGCGTGTGCGAGTGGGAAACGTTTCCCGTGCGGTGCGTGAAGTATTATCGTTGTTTTGACATTAGCTGAACTGAGACATGTGTATCGCTACAATCCCTATACCTGTCGGACTATTGTTTACGTTCATGTATATTATTAGTATGTAGGCAGTCATGCATGAGATACGAGTAGTCTGATTACCGCTATGCATGCTGTTACAAAGTAAATGCACTCTACTGCATGAAAAGTGCATGGTCATTTATACTAACCATGTGACTTCCATCCACCAATAGAATGCGGACTGGTGGTTGGAAATTTTCTTAAGCCTGTCGTTACACAGGCAGTTCTTCTACGCCATCTACCGCGAACGGAACGTGCACTCCTTGTACAAGATTCTACCGCTTGCAAGGTGTTGTAAAAACTATTCGTCGTTAGTGAAACGGGAAGACTCAGAACTGTGTGTGTAGTACATTTGCACACATCAGTGTGTGTTTTAACGCATTGTGCGAAAATTTACAAGCAGTTCTTCAATGCTGCTACCGCGAACGGTACATACAATCCTTGTACAAGACTACCGCTTGCAAGGATCTGTTAAGACTTTTCGGGGATAGTAACGCGTGTGACGCATAACAATTGATTTTATATCTTTACACACGATATTAATATTGTAGTATTACGTGTGTAAGAAGTGTGTAACTGTATCACTGTGCGAGAGTTTCCGCAGTGACAGTATCATTAATTGTTACGCAATAGTTCCATCAAGACGTTTCCGTGCTAGTGCAAGATTTCCTCATAGGGTGGTCTGCTGATCGCGGTAGACCTTGGTATTCGCGAGAACACTTGAAGAAGCCGGAGAGGTATAAGCTCAATATACCGTTATTGATTAAACTCACTGTCACCTGAGATATTACTTGGTCTTAAACTCTATATAAGTTTTGCGAGTAATAAAATCCGTAGTACCGTTGTGTGTGCGAAGTGTCGGATTCATCGTGGGTATTGCAGGACATCAACCCAGCTGTTGCAGGACATCAGCCCAGCTGTTACAGGACATCAGCCCAGCTGTTATAGGACATCAGCCCAGCTGTTATAGGACACCAGCCCAGCTGTTATAGGACACCAGCCCAGCTGTTATAGGACCAGCCCAGCTGTTACAGGACGCCAGCCCAGCTGTATACGTTTCTGGTGAAACGTCTGTCATTTGTAAGCCACACCTGACGAACCATCTATACCGCAAAGACCGGCCCTTCTCTTCAACAACATCATCGTGGGAGTCTTCTTATGTAACGTATCACGTCTTGCGTATGAACATTATTTAACATTTTAAAAGAAAGACTCTATATCAAACATTACATTCTGTACATTTCAAATATACCATATAAACTATAACTTGTGTTTGTACAATAAATAATCTTAAACCCTCCAATATAGACTTGTAATTTGAAATACACATACT
This sequence comes from Magicicada septendecula, assembly GCA_034769895.1. Classification (NCBI taxonomy): domain Eukaryota; kingdom Metazoa; phylum Arthropoda; class Insecta; order Hemiptera; family Cicadidae; genus Magicicada; species Magicicada septendecula. The sequence goes on along the minus strand of CM068374.1, from coordinate 49,791,086 downwards.
ATCATATCCTATGCGCCAATAGTTTAGTAATTTGTGTTGTCGCATAGAGATATTTTGGCGCTTAGCAACGTAGGGCTCGTTAAATAGCGGTAATTTTACGCTATTACATATTTGTCTATGAATATAAAATTTGTTGGAAAAATCCGACGTATAAATTTAATTAACGTGATAATTGTATGTGTATTGTTCATATGAAAAGCTGAGGATATAAATTTTCAATTGTGCATATTCTCTTGTATATCATATATGAACAGATTTTATCAGTATATTGGAGGTAGATTATTAGTTGTTGTATGTTAGATAAGGTATTTACATGTTGATATTTTGAACTGCTTTTTCTGCGTGCATATAAACTGGTTACCATATGTTCTAATCTTGTTGTGATAATAATAACTTGCTTTGCGTATAAATCAATAAATTTTTAATTTACTAAATTTTAAACGGAAATTTGGTCACTATGGCGGAGTCAAAAGGGATAGAGAAGGCTTTAGCGGCCATATTAGCGAAGATGAAAACCATGGAAGAAAAGATGGAAGTGAGTATACAGAAAATTTCAGAGGAAAATAAAGCCCGTCAAGAAGAACATGACGCCAATATGCAGAAATTTTGGGAAGAAATGGAAGCTGATAGAGAGGAGAGGATGGCGAAACTACAGAAAATGTCAGCTGATATTGAAGTAGAGTTATCTGTTGAGAATATTGCACCTTGTGATAATTTTGAAGTACCAAATGTCCTTGTGGAACATACTGTCAAAGAAAGTAGTATGGAAGTTAACCAAGATGTTACATCTGGAGGAGTAACGGAGAACAGTAGCGTAGTAAATGAAATTGAAAATGATTATACAGAAACAACCTTATTAGGGCCTAATAGTTCATATCTCGGTAAAGTCGAGTATTTAGATTCTGCATCAGATTGTAGTGAAGATAACAGAAATGAAATTAGTAGTAACAACACTATTAGTCTGGAACATACTTCAGGTAAGTGCTGTGATGAGGTGATAGTTTATAGTGTAACAGATATAGCATGCGAGAACCGTGAACGTATGATAGAATCTGAAGCTATCATGGATGCGGACAGTGTATGCATAACACATAAAAATTCCGAACCAGTAATAGAGCCTGGAACTAGTATGGATACTAACGGTGCAGGTATTTATGACACATGGCCTGATGATGAGGTAATAGATGAATCTATATCAGGTACTGAGGTGTTTACGGAGGACGGAGAGGTGAATGATACTGGTGACAATAATTATGGTAAATAATAATGAACCGCCGCGTAATCAGTTTCATGTTCAAACACCACAAAATCAGCCGCAATCACAACAACATAAAATTACCACTCAGCAATTTAATACCAACTTATTAGCAACAGTTACTGGAAATGATTTAGTTGAAAAGCAGTTCAATCAATCAAGTATGAAAAATGTTAGTTATAAGAATGAAACTGTTATGTATGGCCTATATCCTGCCGAAATTAGGGATAATTTAATGTGTAATAATGATAATAGTAATAAACATGAAGAAAATATTAGTAGTGAAAATTGCACCGACCTTATTGTCGAAGCAAAAATCAGTGGTTATGTTGACGAGATGTTGGTCGACAGCGGCACAGAAATATCGCTGTTGGACGAGCAGTTACGAAAGAGGTGTAAAAACCACTTTGTACAAATGCCGATTCTGCAGGTAAGTCACACAAGGATAAAATCAGCAACGTGTGAGTCGCAGGTAATTGAAAAACAGGCAATTAAAGCAACATACGAACAGGGTAAGGAAATAGATGCGACCGTCCTTGGAGTTATAAAACTCAGACATAATATTATTTGGGAAGTTGATAGATTGAATAAACTGCATGCTGCATTGGAGTATCAGAAAGAATTATTGCCAGCTAAAGTTGATTGTCGACCTCACGTTATCAGACTGGGACGCTCGAAAGATAAGATAACGAGTAACTCACCGACCCCCAAGGTTCAGTTAATGAGTTGCGAGATAAGGCAATTACGGCGTATATTAAACAAATTCAAATCTGTATTTCCAAGTAAACGTGTGCGTTTCAAAACTGAGAAAAATTTATACAAAAAACTCAGAAATAAATGTCAGGATATAGGGGTAAGAATGTGTAGTGATTTAAATATGTCAATTCAGGTTTAAATGTTGTATGTAAGATGGCTCTGTGAATGAACAATAATCTAGTTTTGATAAGGAATGTTGTCTGTGTACCCTATGACCCTGCATAAGATGTCGTTATCTGTGTGTCAAGAACATGTGTGTTTGTTTTGGTTTGAAGGTTACCACGTGTCTTTTGATTTGATGCTTCTGTCAAAGTGACAGTTGGAATTGTTAGTATTAATTGAGGATGTTTATTTGATTTTAGTTCGAGGGTATTATTATTATTTCAGGATTAGGAAGTTGTTTTGGGTATATTAAAAAAAAAAAAAAATTTTATTTTTTGTTAGTTAACTAAAAAAAAAAAAATTTTTTTTTTATGCGGGAAGGAGTTAATCCTGCAACGAATCACAGGATCATGATAGGCGGGGCAAGTTCATATATTACACAGACAATGGACATTCATATTATATTGGTAGATGGTTAAGTTTGGTTGTTATCAATTGTATTTAGTAAGGTTAAGGGTTTAGTTTAGAAAAACTGTGCATTATTATTTATGGTTATTCATGTACTGTGTTAGTGGAAATGTGCGCGCGTGTGCGAGTGGGAAACGTTTCCCGTGCGGTGCGTGAAGTATTATCGTTGTTTTGACATTAGCTGAACTGAGACATGTGTATCGCTACAATCCCTATACCTGTCGGACTATTGTTTACGTTCATGTATATTATTAGTATGTAGGCAGTCATGCATGAGATACGAGTAGTCTGATTACCGCTATGCATGCTGTTACAAAGTAAATGCACTCTACTGCATGAAAAGTGCATGGTCATTTATACTAACCATGTGACTTCCATCCACCAATAGAATGCGGACTGGTGGTTGGAAATTTTCTTAAGCCTGTCGTTACACAGGCAGTTCTTCTACGCCATCTACCGCGAACGGAACGTGCACTCCTTGTACAAGATTCTACCGCTTGCAAGGTGTTGTAAAAACTATTCGTCGTTAGTGAAACGGGAAGACTCAGAACTGTGTGTGTAGTACATTTGCACACATCAGTGTTTTAACGCATTGTGCGAAAATTTACAAGCAGTTCTTCAATGCTGCTACCGCGAACGGTACATACAATCCTTGTACAAGACTCTACCGCTTGCAAGGATCTGTTAAGACTTTTCGGGGATAGTAACGCGTGTGACGCATAACAATTGATTTTATATCTTTACACACGATATTAATATTGTAGTATTACGTGTGTAAGAAGTGTGTAACTGTATCACTGTGCGAGAGTTTCCGCAGTGACAGTATCATTAATTGTTACGCAATAGTTCCATCAAGACGTTTCCGTGCTAGTGCAAGATTTCCTCATAGGGTGGTCTGCTGATCGCGGTAGACCTTGGTATTCGCGAGAACACTTGAAGAAGCCGGAGAGGTATAAGCTCAATATACCGTTATTGATTAAACTCACTGTCACCTGAGATATTACTTGGTCTTAAACTCTATATAAGTTTTGCGAGTAATAAAATCCGTAGTACCGTTGTGTGTGCGAAGTGTCGGATTCATCGTGGGTATTGCAGGACATCAACCCAGCTGTTGCAGGACATCAGCCCAGCTGTTACAGGACATCAGCCCAGCTGTTATAGGACATAAGCCCAGCTGTTATAGGACACCAGCCCAGCTGTTATAGGACACCAGCCCAGCTGTTATAGGACCAGCCCAGCTGTTACAGGACGCCAGCCCAGCTGTATACGTTTCTGGTGAAACGTCTGTCATTTGTAAGCCACACCTGACGAACCATCTATACCGCAAAGACCGGCCCTTCTCTTCAACAACATCATCGTGGGAGTCTTCTTATGTAACGTATCACGTCTTGCGTATGAACATTATTTAACATTTTAAAAGAAAGACTCTATATCAAACATTACATTCTGTACATTTCAAATATACCATATAAACTATAACTTGTGTTTGTACAATAAATAATCTTAAACCCTCCAATATAGACTTGTAATTTGAAATACACATACTATCATATCCTATGCGCCAATAGTTTAGTAATTTGTGTTGTCGCATAGAGATATTTTGGCGCTTAGCAACGTAGGGCTCGTTAAATAGCGGTAATTTTACGCTATTACATATTTGTCTATGAATATAAAATTTGTTGGAAAAATCCGACGTATAAATTTAATTAACGTGATAATTGTATGTGTATTGTTCATATGAAAAGCTGAGGATATAAATTTTCAATTGTGCATATTCTCTTGTATATCATATATGAACAGATTTTATCAGTATATTGGAGGTAGATTATTAGTTGTTGTATGTTAGATAAGGTATTTACATGTTGATATTTTGAACTGCTTTTTCTGCGTGCATATAAACTGGTTACCATATGTTCTAATCTTGTTGTGATAATAATAACTTGCTTTGCGTATAAATCAATAAATTTAAATTTACTAAATTTTAAACGGAAATTTGGTCACTATGGCGGAGTCAAAAGGGATAGAGAAGGCTTTAGCGGCCATATTAGCGAAGATGAAAACCACGGAAGAAAAGATGGAAGTGAGTATACAGAAAATTTCAGAGGAAAATAAAGCCCGTCAAGAAGAACATGACGCCAATATGCAGAAATTTTGGGAAGAAATGGAAGCTGATAGAGAGGAGAGGATGGCGAAACTACAGAAAATGTCAGCTGATATTGAAGTAGATTTATCTGTTGAGAATATTGCACCTTGTGATAATTTTGAAGTACCAAATGTCCTTGTGGAACATACTCTCAAAGAAAGTAGTATGGAAGTTAACCAAGATGTTACATCTGGAGGAGTAACGGAGAACAGTAGCGTAGTAAATGAAATTGAAAATGATTATACAGAAACAACCTTATTAGGGCCTAATAGTTCATATCTCGGTAAAGTCGAGTATTTAGATTCTGCATCAGATTGTAGTGAAGATAACAGAAATGAAATTAGTAGTAACAACACTATTAGTCTGGAACATACTTCAGGTAAGTGCTGTGATGAGGTGATAGTTTATAGTGTAACAGATATAGCATGCGAGAACCGTGAACGTATGATAGAATCTGAAGCTATCATGGATGCGGACAGTGTATGCATAACACATAAAAATTCCGAACCAGTAATAGAGCCTGGAACTAGTATGGATACTAACGTTGCAGGTATTTATGACACATGGCCTGATGATGAGGTAATAGATGAATCTATATCAGGTACTGAGGTGTTTACGGAGGACGGAGAGGTGAATGATACTGGTGACAATAATTATGGTAAATAATAATGAACCGCCGCGTAATCAGTTTCATGTTCAAACACCACAAAATCAGCCGCAATCACAACAACATAAAATTACCACTCAGCAATTTAATACCAACTTATTAGCAACAGTTACTGGAAATGATTTAGTTGAAAAGCAGTTCAATCAATCAAGTATGAAAAATGTTAGTTATAAGAATGAAACTGTTATGTATGGCCTATATCCTGCCGAAATTAGGGATAATTTAATGTGTAATAATGATAATAGTAATAAACATGAAGAAAATATTAGTAGTGAAAATTGCACCGACCTTATTGTCGAAGCAAAAATCAGTGGTTATGTTGACGAGATGTTGGTCGACAGCGGCACAGAAATATCGCTGTTGGACGAGCAGTTACGAAAGAGGTGTAAAAACCACTTTGTACAAATGCCGATTCTGCAGGTAAGTCACACAAGGATAAAATCAGCAACGTGTGAGTCGCAGGTAATTGAAAAACAGGCAATTAAAGCAACATACGAACAGGGTAAGGAAATAGATGCGACCGTCCTTGGAGTTAGAAAACTCAGACATAATATTATTTGGGAAGTTGATAGATTGAATAAACTGCATGCTGCATTGGAGTATCAGAAAGAATTATTGCCAGCTAAAGTTGATTGTCGACCTCACGTTATCAGACTGGGACGCTCGAAAGATAAGATAACGAGTAACTCACCGACCCCCAAGGTTCAGTTAATGAGTTGCGAGATAAGGCAATTACGGCGTATATTAAACAAATTCAAATCTGTATTTCCAAGTAAACGTGTGCGTTTCAAAACTGAGAAAAATTTATACAAAAAACTCAGAAATAAATGTCAGGATATAGGGGTAAGAATGTGTAGTGATTTAAATATGTCAATTCAGGTTTAAATGTTGTATGTAAGATGGCTCTGTGAATGAACAATAATCTAGTTTTGATAAGGAATGTTGTCTGTGTACCCTATGACCCTGCATAAGATGTCGTTATCTGTGTGTCAAGAACATGTGTGTTTGTTTTGGTTTGAAGGTTACCACGTGTCTTTTGATTTGATGCTTCTGTCAAAGTGACAGTTGGAATTGTTAGTATTAATTGAGGATGTTTATTTGATTTTAGTTCGAGGGTATTATTATTATTTCAGGATTAGGAAGTTGTTTTGGGTATATTAAAAAAAAAAATTTTTATTTTTTGTTAGTTAACTAAAAAAAAAAATTTTTTTTTTTATGCGGGAAGGAGTTAATCCTGCAACGAATCACAGGATCATGATAGGCGGGGCAAGTTCATATATTACACAGACAATGGACATTCATATTATATTGGTAGATGGTTAAGTTTGGTTGTTATCAATTGTATTTAGTAAGGTTAAGGGTTTAGTTTAGAAAAACTGTGCATTATTATTTATGGTTATTCATGTACTGTGTTAGTGGAAATGTGCGCGCGTGTGCGAGTGGGAAACGTTTCCCGTGCGGTGCGTGAAGTATTATCGTTGTTTTGACATTAGCTGAACTGAGACATGTGTATCGCTACAATCCCTATACCTGTCGGACTATTGTTTACGTTCATGTATATTATTAGTATGTAGGCAGTCATGCATGAGATACGAGTAGTCTGATTACCGCTATGCATGCTGTTACAAAGTAAATGCACTCTACTGCATGAAAAGTGCATGGTCATTTATACTAACCATGTGACTTCCATCCACCAATAGAATGCGGACTGGTGGTTGGAAATTTTCTTAAGCCTGTCGTTACACAGGCAGTTCTTCTACGCCATCTACCGCGAACGGAACGTGCACTCCTTGTACAAGATTCTACCGCTTGCAAGGTGTTGTAAAAACTATTCGTCGTTAGTGAAACGGGAAGACTCAGAACTGTGTGTGTAGTACATTTGCACACATCAGTGTGTGTTTTAACGCATTGTGCGAAAATTTACAAGCAGTTCTTCAATGCTGCTACCGCGAACGGTACATACAATCCTTGTACAAGACTACCGCTTGCAAGGATCTGTTAAGACTTTTCGGGGATAGTAACGCGTGTGACGCATAACAATTGATTTTATATCTTTACACACGATATTAATATTGTAGTATTACGTGTGTAAGAAGTGTGTAACTGTATCACTGTGCGAGAGTTTCCGCAGTGACAGTATCATTAATTGTTACGCAATAGTTCCATCAAGACGTTTCCGTGCTAGTGCAAGATTTCCTCATAGGGTGGTCTGCTGATCGCGGTAGACCTTGGTATTCGCGAGAACACTTGAAGAAGCCGGAGAGGTATAAGCTCAATATACCGTTATTGATTAAACTCACTGTCACCTGAGATATTACTTGGTCTTAAACTCTATATAAGTTTTGCGAGTAATAAAATCCGTAGTACCGTTGTGTGTGCGAAGTGTCGGATTCATCGTGGGTATTGCAGGACATCAACCCAGCTGTTGCAGGACATCAGCCCAGCTGTTACAGGACATCAGCCCAGCTGTTATAGGACATCAGCCCAGCTGTTATAGGACACCAGCCCAGCTGTTATAGGACACCAGCCCAGCTGTTATAGGACCAGCCCAGCTGTTACAGGACGCCAGCCCAGCTGTATACGTTTCTGGTGAAACGTCTGTCATTTGTAAGCCACACCTGACGAACCATCTATACCGCAAAGACCGGCCCTTCTCTTCAACAACATCATCGTGGGAGTCTTCTTATGTAACGTATCACGTCTTGCGTATGAACATTATTTAACATTTTAAAAGAAAGACTCTATATCAAACATTACATTCTGTACATTTCAAATATACCATATAAACTATAACTTGTGTTTGTACAATAAATAATCTTAAACCCTCCAATATAGACTTGTAATTTGAAATACACATACTATCATATCCTATGCGCCAATAGTTTAGTAATTTGTGTTGTCGCATAGAGATATTTTGGCGCTTAGCAACGTAGGGCTCGTTAAATAGCGGTAATTTTACGCTATTACATATTTGTCTATGAATATAAAATTTGTTGGAAAAATCCGACGTATAAATTTAATTAACGTGATAATTGTATGTGTATTGTTCATATGAAAAGCTGAGGATATAAATTTTCAATTGTGCATATTCTCTTGTATATCATATATGAACAGATTTTATCAGTATATTGGAGGTAGATTATTAGTTGTTGTATGTTAGATAAGGTATTTACATGTTGATATTTTGAACTGCTTTTTCTGCGTGCATATAAACTGGTTACCATATGTTCTAATCTTGTTGTGATAATAATAACTTGCTTTGCGTATAAATCAATAAATTTTTAATTTACTAAATTTTAAACGGAAATTTGGTCACTATGGCGGAGTCAAAAGGGATAGAGAAGGCTTTAGCGGCCATATTAGCGAAGATGAAAACCATGGAAGAAAAGATGGAAGTGAGTATACAGAAAATTTCAGAGGAAAATAAAGCCCGTCAAGAAGAACATGACGCCAATATGCAGAAATTTTGGGAAGAAATGGAAGCTGATAGAGAGGAGAGGATGGCGAAACTACAGAAAATGTCAGCTGATATTGAAGTAGAGTTATCTGTTGAGAATATTGCACCTTGTGATAATTTTGAAGTACCAAATGTCCTTGTGGAACATACTGTCAAAGAAAGTAGTATGGAAGTTAACCAAGATGTTACATCTGGAGGAGTAACGGAGAACAGTAGCGTAGTAAATGAAATTGAAAATGATTATACAGAAACAACCTTATTAGGGCCTAATAGTTCATATCTCGGTAAAGTCGAGTATTTAGATTCTGCATCAGATTGTAGTGAAGATAACAGAAATGAAATTAGTAGTAACAACACTATTAGTCTGGAACATACTTCAGGTAAGTGCTGTGATGAGGTGATAGTTTATAGTGTAACAGATATAGCATGCGAGAACCGTGAACGTATGATAGAATCTGAAGCTATCATGGATGCGGACAGTGTATGCATAACACATAAAAATTCCGAACCAGTAATAGAGCCTGGAACTAGTATGGATACTAACGGTGCAGGTATTTATGACACATGGCCTGATGATGAGGTAATAGATGAATCTATATCAGGTACTGAGGTGTTTACGGAGGACGGAGAGGTGAATGATACTGGTGACAATAATTATGGTAAATAATAATGAACCGCCGCGTAATCAGTTTCATGTTCAAACACCACAAAATCAGCCGCAATCACAACAACATAAAATTACCACTCAGCAATTTAATACCAACTTATTAGCAACAGTTACTGGAAATGATTTAGTTGAAAAGCAGTTCAATCAATCAAGTATGAAAAATGTTAGTTATAAGAATGAAACTGTTATGTATGGCCTATATCCTGCCGAAATTAGGGATAATTTAATGTGTAATAATGATAATAGTAATAAACATGAAGAAAATATTAGTAGTGAAAATTGCACCGACCTTATTGTCGAAGCAAAAATCAGTGGTTATGTTGACGAGATGTTGGTCGACAGCGGCACAGAAATATCGCTGTTGGACGAGCAGTTACGAAAGAGGTGTAAAAACCACTTTGTACAAATGCCGATTCTGCAGGTAAGTCACACAAGGATAAAATCAGCAACGTGTGAGTCGCAGGTAATTGAAAAACAGGCAATTAAAGCAACATACGAACAGGGTAAGGAAATAGATGCGACCGTCCTTGGAGTTAGAAAACTCAGACATAATATTATTTGGGAAGTTGATAGATTGAATAAACTGCATGCTGCATTGGAGTATCAGAAAGAATTATTGCCAGCTAAAGTTGATTGTCGACCTCACGTTATCAGACTGGGACGCTCGAAAGATAAGATAACGAGTAACTCACCGACCCCCAAGGTTCAGTTAATGAGTTGCGAGATAAGGCAATTACGGCGTATATTAAACAAATTCAAATCTGTATTTCCAAGTAAACGTGTGCGTTTCAAAACTGAGAAAAATTTATACAAAAAACTCAGAAATAAATGTCAGGATATAGGGGTAAGAATGTGTAGTGATTTAAATATGTCAATTCAGGTTTAAATGTTGTATGTAAGATGGCTCTGTGAATGAACAATAATCTAGTTTTGATAAGGAATGTTGTCTGTGTACCCTATGACCCTGCATAAGATGTCGTTATCTGTGTGTCAAGAACATGTGTGTTTGTTTTGGTTTGAAGGTTACCACGTGTCTTTTGATTTGATGCTTCTGTCAAAGTGACAGTTGGAATTGTTAGTATTAATTGAGGATGTTTATTTGATTTTAGTTCGAGGGTATTATTATTATTTCAGGATTAGGAAGTTGTTTTGGGTATATTAAAAAAAAAAAAATTTTATTTTTTGTTAGTTAACTAAAAAAAAAAAAATTTTTTTTTATGCGGGAAGGAGTTAATCCTGCAACGAATCACAGGATCATGATAGGCGGGGCAAGTTCATATATTACACAGACAATGGACATTCATATTATATTGGTAGATGGTTAAGTTTGGTTGTTATCAATTGTATTTAGTAAGGTTAAGGGTTTAGTTTAGAAAAACTGTGCATTATTATTTATGGTTATTCATGTACTGTGTTAGTGGAAATGTGCGCGCGTGTGCGAGTGGGAAACGTTTCCCGTGCGGTGCGTGAAGTATTATCGTTGTTTTGACATTAGCTGAACTGAGACATGTGTATCGCTACAATCCCTATACCTGTCGGACTATTGTTTACGTTCATGTATATTATTAGTATGTAGGCAGTCATGCATGAGATACGAGTAGTCTGATTACCGCTATGCATGCTGTTACAAAGTAAATGCACTCTACTGCATGAAAAGTGCATGGTCATTTATACTAACCATGTGACTTCCATCCACCAATAGAATGCGGACTGGTGGTTGGAAATTTTCTTAAGCCTGTCGTTACACAGGCAGTTCTTCTACGCCATCTACCGCGAACGGAACGTGCACTCCTTGTACAAGATTCTACCGCTTGCAAGGTGTTGTAAAAACTATTCGTCGTTAGTGAAACGGGAAGACTCAGAACTGTGTGTGTAGTACATTTGCACACATCAGTGTTTTAACGCATTGTGCGAAAATTTACAAGCAGTTCTTCAATGCTGCTACCGCGAACGGTACATACAATCCTTGTACAAGACTACCGCTTGCAAGGATCTGTTAAGACTTTTCGGGGATAGTAACGCGTGTGACGCATAACAATTGATTTTATATCTTTACACACGATATTAATATTGTAGTATTACGTGTGTAAGAAGTGTGTAACTGTATCACTGTGCGAGAGTTTCCGCAGTGACAGTATCATTAATTGTTACGCAATAGTTCCATCAAGACGTTTCCGTGCTAGTGCAAGATTTCCTCATAGGGTGGTCTGCTGATCGCGGTAGACCTTGGTATTCGCGAGAACACTTGAAGAAGCCGGAGAGGTATAAGCTCAATATACCGTTATTGATTAAACTCACTGTCACCTGAGATATTACTTGGTCTTAAACTCTATATAAGTTTTGCGAGTAATAAAATCCGTAGTACCGTTGTGTGTGCGAAGTGTCGGATTCATCGTGGGTATTGCAGGACATCAACCCAGCTGTTGCAGGACATCAGCCCAGCTGTTACAGGACATCAGCCCAGCTGTTATAGGACATAAGCCCAGCTGTTATAGGACACCAGCCCAGCTGTTATAGGACACCAGCCCAGCTGTTATAGGACCAGCCCAGCTGTTACAGGACGCCAGCCCAGCTGTATACGTTTCTGGTGAAACGTCTGTCATTTGTAAGCCACACCTGACGAACCATCTATACCGCAAAGACCGGCCCTTCTCTTCAACAACATCATCGTGGGAGTCTTCTTATGTAACGTATCACGTCTTGCGTATGAACATTATTTAACATTTTAAAAGAAAGACTCTATATCAAACATTACATTCTGTACATTTCAAATATACCATATAAACTATAACTTGTGTTTGTACAATAAATAATCTTAAACCCTCCAATATAGACTTGTAATTTGAAATACACATACTATCATATCCTATGCGCCAATAGTTTAGTAATTTGTGTTGTCGCATAGAGATATTTTGGCGCTTAGCAACGTAGGGCTCGTTAAATAGCGGTAATTTTACGCTATTACATATTTGTCTATGAATATAAAATTTGTTGGAAAAATCCGACGTATAAATTTAATTAACGTGATAATTGTATGTGTATTGTTCATATGAAAAGCTGAGGATATACATTTTCAATTGTGCATATTCTCTTGTATATCATATATGAACAGATTTTATCAGTATATTGGAGGTAGATTATTAGTTGTTGTATGTTAGATAAGGTATTTACATGTTGATATTTTGAACTGCTTTTTCTGCGTGCATATAAACTGGTTACCATATGTTCTAATCTTGTTGTGATAATAATAACTTGCTTTGCGTATAAATCAATAAATTTAAATTTACTAAATTTTAAACGGAAATTTGGTCACTATGGCGGAGTCAAAAGGGATAGAGAAGGCTTTAGCGGCCATATTAGCGAAGATGAAAACCATGGAAGAAAAGATGGAAGTGAGTATACAGAAAATTTCAGAGGAAAATAAAGCCCGTCAAGAAGAACATGACGCCAATATGCAGAAATTTTGGGAAGAAATGGAAGCTGATAGAGAGGAGAGGATGGCGAAACTACAGAAAATGTCAGCTGATATTGAAGTAGATTTATCTGTTGAGAATATTGCACCTTGTGATAATTTTGAAGTACCAAATGTCCTTGTGGAACATACTCTCAAAGAAAGTAGTATGGAAGTTAACCAAGATGTTACATCTGGAGGAGTAACGGAGAACAGTAGCGTAGTAAATGAAATTGAAAATGATTATACAGAAACAACCTTATTAGGGCCTAATAGTTCATATCTCGGTAAAGTCGAGTATTTAGATTCTGCATCAGATTGTAGTGAAGATAACAGAAATGAAATTAGTAGTAACAACACTATTAGTCTGGAACATACTTCAGGTAAGTGCTGTGATGAGGTGATAGTTTATAGTGTAACAGATATAGCATGCGAGAACCGTGAACGTATGATAGAATCTGAAGCTATCATGGATGCGGACAGTGTATGCATAACACATAAAAATTCCGAACCAGTAATAGAGCCTGGAACTAGTATGGATACTAACGTTGCAGGTATTTATGACACATGGCCTGATGATGAGGTAATAGATGAATCTATATCAGGTACTGAGGTGTTTACGGAGGACGGAGAGGTGAATGATACTGGTGACAATAATTATGGTAAATAATAATGAACCGCCGCGTAATCAGTTTCATGTTCAAACACCACAAAATCAGCCGCAATCACAACAACATAAAATTACCACTCAGCAATTTAATACCAACTTATTAGCAACAGTTACTGGAAATGATTTAGTTGAAAAGCAGTTCAATCAATCAAGTATGAAAAATGTTAGTTATAAGAATGAAACTGTTATGTATGGCCTATATCCTGCCGAAATTAGGGATAATTTAATGTGTAATAATGATAATAGTAATAAACATGAAGAAAATATTAGTAGTGAAAATTGCACCGACCTTATTGTCGAAGCAAAAATCAGTGGTTATGTTGACGAGATGTTGGTCGACAGCGGCACAGAAATATCGCTGTTGGACGAGCAGTTACGAAAGAGGTGTAAAAACCACTTTGTACAAATGCCGATTCTGCAGGTAAGTCACACAAGGATAAAATCAGCAACGTGTGAGTCGCAGGTAATTGAAAAACAGGCAATTAAAGCAACATACGAACAGGGTAAGGAAATAGATGCGACCGTCCTTGGAGTTATAAAACTCAGACATAATATTATTTGGGAAGTTGATAGATTGAATAAACTGCATGCTGCATTGGAGTATCAGAAAGAATTATTGCCAGCTAAAGTTGATTGTCGACCTCACGTTATCAGACTGGGACGCTCGAAAGATAAGATAACGAGTAACTCACCGACCCCCAAGGTTCAGTTAATGAGTTGCGAGATAAGGCAATTACGGCGTATATTAAACAAATTCAAATCTGTATTTCCAAGTAAACGTGTGCGTTTCAAAACTGAGAAAAATTTATACAAAAAACTCAGAAATAAATGTCAGGATATAGGGGTAAGAATGTGTAGTGATTTAAATATGTCAATTCAGGTTTAAATGTTGTATGTAAGATGGCTCTGTGAATGAACAATAATCTAGTTTTGATAAGGAATGTTGTCTGTGTACCCTATGACCCTGCATAAGATGTCGTTATCTGTGTGTCAAGAACATGTGTGTTTGTTTTGGTTTGAAGGTTACCACGTGTCTTTTGATTTGATGCTTCTGTCAAAGTGACAGTTGGAATTGTTAGTATTAATTGAGGATGTTTATTTGATTTTAGTTCGAGGGTATTATTATTATTTCAGGATTAGGAAGTTGTTTTGGGTATATTAAAAAAAAAAAAAAATTTTATTTTTTGTTAGTTAACTAAAAAAAAAAAAATTTTTTTTTTATGCGGGAAGGAGTTAATCCTGCAACGAATCACAGGATCATGATAGGCGGGGCAAGTTCATATATTACACAGACAATGGACATTCATATTATATTGGTAGATGGTTAAGTTTGGTTGTTATCAATTGTATTTAGTAAGGTTAAGGGTTTAGTTTAGAAAAACTGTGCATTATTATTTATGGTTATTCATGTACTGTGTTAGTGGAAATGTGCGCGCGTGTGCGAGTGGGAAACGTTTCCCGTGCGGTGCGTGAAGTATTATCGTTGTTTTGACATTAGCTGAACTGAGACATGTGTATCGCTACAATCCCTATACCTGTCGGACTATTGTTTACGTTCATGTATATTATTAGTATGTAGGCAGTCATGCATGAGATACGAGTAGTCTGATTACCGCTATGCATGCTGTTACAAAGTAAATGCACTCTACTGCATGAAAAGTGCATGGTCATTTATACTAACCATGTGACTTCCATCCACCAATAGAATGCGGACTGGTGGTTGGAAATTTTCTTAAGCCTGTCGTTACACAGGCAGTTCTTCTACGCCATCTACCGCGAACGGAACGTGCACTCCTTGTACAAGATTCTACCGCTTGCAAGGTGTTGTAAAAACTATTCGTCGTTAGTGAAACGGGAAGACTCAGAACTGTGTGTGTAGTACATTTGCACACATCAGTGTTTTAACGCATTGTGCGAAAATTTACAAGCAGTTCTTCAATGCTGCTACCGCGAACGGTACATACAATCCTTGTACAAGACTCTACCGCTTGCAAGGATCTGTTAAGACTTTTCGGGGATAGTAACGCGTGTGACGCATAACAATTGATTTTATATCTTTACACACGATATTAATATTGTAGTATTACGTGTGTAAGAAGTGTGTAACTGTATCACTGTGCGAGAGTTTCCGCAGTGACAGTATCATTAATTGTTACGCAATAGTTCCATCAAGACGTTTCCGTGCTAGTGCAAGATTTCCTCATAGGGTGGTCTGCTGATCGCGGTAGACCTTGGTATTCGCGAGAACACTTGAAGAAGCCGGAGAGGTATAAGCTCAATATACCGTTATTGATTAAACTCACTGTCACCTGAGATATTACTTGGTCTTAAACTCTATATAAGTTTTGCGAGTAATAAAATCCGTAGTACCGTTGTGTGTGCGAAGTGTCGGATTCATCGTGGGTATTGCAGGACATCAACCCAGCTGTTGCAGGACATCAGCCCAGCTGTTACAGGACATCAGCCCAGCTGTTATAGGACATAAGCCCAGCTGTTATAGGACACCAGCCCAGCTGTTATAGGACACCAGCCCAGCTGTTATAGGACCAGCCCAGCTGTTACAGGACGCCAGCCCAGCTGTATACGTTTCTGGTGAAACGTCTGTCATTTGTAAGCCACACCTGACGAACCATCTATACCGCAAAGACCGGCCCTTCTCTTCAACAACATCATCGTGGGAGTCTTCTTATGTAACGTATCACGTCTTGCGTATGAACATTATTTAACATTTTAAAAGAAAGACTCTATATCAAACATTACATTCTGTACATTTCAAATATACCATATAAACTATAACTTGTGTTTGTACAATAAATAATCTTAAACCCTCCAATATAGACTTGTAATTTGAAATACACATACTATCATATCCTATGCGCCAATAGTTTAGTAATTTGTGTTGTCGCATAGAGATATTTTGGCGCTTAGCAACGTAGGGCTCGTTAAATAGCGGTAATTTTACGCTATTACATATTTGTCTATGAATATAAAATTTGTTGGAAAAATCCGACGTATAAATTTAATTAACGTGATAATTGTATGTGTATTGTTCATATGAAAAGCTGAGGATATAAATTTTCAATTGTGCATATTCTCTTGTATATCATATATGAACAGATTTTATCAGTATATTGGAGGTAGATTATTAGTTGTTGTATGTTAGATAAGGTATTTACATGTTGATATTTTGAACTGCTTTTTCTGCGTGCATATAAACTGGTTACCATATGTTCTAATCTTGTTGTGATAATAATAACTTGCTTTGCGTATAAATCAATAAATTTAAATTTACTAAATTTTAAACGGAAATTTGGTCACTATGGCGGAGTCAAAAGGGATAGAGAAGGCTTTAGCGGCCATATTAGCGAAGATGAAAACCACGGAAGAAAAGATGGAAGTGAGTATACAGAAAATTTCAGAGGAAAATAAAGCCCGTCAAGAAGAACATGACGCCAATATGCAGAAATTTTGGGAAGAAATGGAAGCTGATAGAGAGGAGAGGATGGCGAAACTACAGAAAATGTCAGCTGATATTGAAGTAGATTTATCTGTTGAGAATATTGCACCTTGTGATAATTTTGAAGTACCAAATGTCCTTGTGGAACATACTCTCAAAGAAAGTAGTATGGAAGTTAACCAAGATGTTACATCTGGAGGAGTAACGGAGAACAGTAGCGTAGTAAATGAAATTGAAAATGATTATACAGAAACAACCTTATTAGGGCCTAATAGTTCATATCTCGGTAAAGTCGAGTATTTAGATTCTGCATCAGATTGTAGTGAAGATAACAGAAATGAAATTAGTAGTAACAACACTATTAGTCTGGAACATACTTCAGGTAAGTGCTGTGATGAGGTGATAGTTTATAGTGTAACAGATATAGCATGCGAGAACCGTGAACGTATGATAGAATCTGAAGCTATCATGGATGCGGACAGTGTATGCATAACACATAAAAATTCCGAACCAGTAATAGAGCCTGGAACTAGTATGGATACTAACGTTGCAGGTATTTATGACACATGGCCTGATGATGAGGTAATAGATGAATCTATATCAGGTACTGAGGTGTTTACGGAGGACGGAGAGGTGAATGATACTGGTGACAATAATTATGGTAAATAATAATGAACCGCCGCGTAATCAGTTTCATGTTCAAACACCACAAAATCAGCCGCAATCACAACAACATAAAATTACCACTCAGCAATTTAATACCAACTTATTAGCAACAGTTACTGGAAATGATTTAGTTGAAAAGCAGTTCAATCAATCAAGTATGAAAAATGTTAGTTATAAGAATGAAACTGTTATGTATGGCCTATATCCTGCCGAAATTAGGGATAATTTAATGTGTAATAATGATAATAGTAATAAACATGAAGAAAATATTAGTAGTGAAAATTGCACCGACCTTATTGTCGAAGCAAAAATCAGTGGTTATGTTGACGAGATGTTGGTCGACAGCGGCACAGAAATATCGCTGTTGGACGAGCAGTTACGAAAGAGGTGTAAAAACCACTTTGTACAAATGCCGATTCTGCAGGTAAGTCACACAAGGATAAAATCAGCAACGTGTGAGTCGCAGGTAATTGAAAAACAGGCAATTAAAGCAACATACGAACAGGGTAAGGAAATAGATGCGACCGTCCTTGGAGTTAGAAAACTCAGACATAATATTATTTGGGAAGTTGATAGATTGAATAAACTGCATGCTGCATTGGAGTATCAGAAAGAATTATTGCCAGCTAAAGTTGATTGTCGACCTCACGTTATCAGACTGGGACGCTCGAAAGATAAGATAACGAGTAACTCACCGACCCCCAAGGTTCAGTTAATGAGTTGCGAGATAAGGCAATTACGGCGTATATTAAACAAATTCAAATCTGTATTTCCAAGTAAACGTGTGCGTTTCAAAACTGAGAAAAATTTATACAAAAAACTCAGAAATAAATGTCAGGATATAGGGGTAAGAATGTGTAGTGATTTAAATATGTCAATTCAGGTTTAAATGTTGTATGTAAGATGGCTCTGTGAATGAACAATAATCTAGTTTTGATAAGGAATGTTGTCTGTGTACCCTATGACCCTGCATAAGATGTCGTTATCTGTGTGTCAAGAACATGTGTGTTTGTTTTGGTTTGAAGGTTACCACGTGTCTTTTGATTTGATGCTTCTGTCAAAGTGACAGTTGGAATTGTTAGTATTAATTGAGGATGTTTATTTGATTTTAGTTCGAGGGTATTATTATTATTTCAGGATTAGGAAGTTGTTTTGGGTATATTAAAAAAAAAAATTTTTATTTTTTGTTAGTTAACTAAAAAAAAAAAATTTTTTTTTTATGCGGGAAGGAGTTAATCCTGCAACGAATCACAGGATCATGATAGGCGGGGCAAGTTCATATATTACACAGACAATGGACATTCATATTATATTGGTAGATGGTTAAGTTTGGTTGTTATCAATTGTATTTAGTAAGGTTAAGGGTTTAGTTTAGAAAAACTGTGCATTATTATTTATGGTTATTCATGTACTGTGTTAGTGGAAATGTGCGCGCGTGTGCGAGTGGGAAACGTTTCCCGTGCGGTGCGTGAAGTATTATCGTTGTTTTGACATTAGCTGAACTGAGACATGTGTATCGCTACAATCCCTATACCTGTCGGACTATTGTTTACGTTCATGTATATTATTAGTATGTAGGCAGTCATGCATGAGATACGAGTAGTCTGATTACCGCTATGCATGCTGTTACAAAGTAAATGCACTCTACTGCATGAAAAGTGCATGGTCATTTATACTAACCATGTGACTTCCATCCACCAATAGAATGCGGACTGGTGGTTGGAAATTTTCTTAAGCCTGTCGTTACACAGGCAGTTCTTCTACGCCATCTACCGCGAACGGAACGTGCACTCCTTGTACAAGATTCTACCGCTTGCAAGGTGTTGTAAAAACTATTCGTCGTTAGTGAAACGGGAAGACTCAGAACTGTGTGTGTAGTACATTTGCACACATCAGTGTGTGTTTTAACGCATTGTGCGAAAATTTACAAGCAGTTCTTCAATGCTGCTACCGCGAACGGTACATACAATCCTTGTACAAGACTACCGCTTGCAAGGATCTGTTAAGACTTTTCGGGGATAGTAACGCGTGTGACGCATAACAATTGATTTTATATCTTTACACACGATATTAATATTGTAGTATTACGTGTGTAAGAAGTGTGTAACTGTATCACTGTGCGAGAGTTTCCGCAGTGACAGTATCATTAATTGTTACGCAATAGTTCCATCAAGACGTTTCCGTGCTAGTGCAAGATTTCCTCATAGGGTGGTCTGCTGATCGCGGTAGACCTTGGTATTCGCGAGAACACTTGAAGAAGCCGGAGAGGTATAAGCTCAATATACCGTTATTGATTAAACTCACTGTCACCTGAGATATTACTTGGTCTTAAACTCTATATAAGTTTTGCGAGTAATAAAATCCGTAGTACCGTTGTGTGTGCGAAGTGTCGGATTCATCGTGGGTATTGCAGGACATCAACCCAGCTGTTGCAGGACATCAGCCCAGCTGTTACAGGACATCAGCCCAGCTGTTATAGGACATCAGCCCAGCTGTTATAGGACACCAGCCCAGCTGTTATAGGACACCAGCCCAGCTGTTATAGGACCAGCCCAGCTGTTACAGGACGCCAGCCCAGCTGTATACGTTTCTGGTGAAACGTCTGTCATTTGTAAGCCACACCTGACGAACCATCTATACCGCAAAGACCGGCCCTTCTCTTCAACAACATCATCGTGGGAGTCTTCTTATGTAACGTATCACGTCTTGCGTATGAACATTATTTAACATTTTAAAAGAAAGACTCTATATCAAACATTACATTCTGTACATTTCAAATATACCATATAAACTATAACTTGTGTTTGTACAATAAATAATCTTAAACCCTCCAATATAGACTTGTAATTTGAAATACACATACTATCATATCCTATGCGCCAATAGTTTAGTAATTTGTGTTGTCGCATAGAGATATTTTGGCGCTTAGCAACGTAGGGCTCGTTAAATAGCGGTAATTTTACGCTATTACATATTTGTCTATGAATATAAAATTTGTTGGAAAAATCCGACGTATAAATTTAATTAACGTGATAATTGTATGTGTATTGTTCATATGAAAAGCTGAGGATATAAATTTTCAATTGTGCATATTCTCTTGTATATCATATATGAACAGATTTTATCAGTATATTGGAGGTAGATTATTAGTTGTTGTATGTTAGATAAGGTATTTACATGTTGATATTTTGAACTGCTTTTTCTGCGTGCATATAAACTGGTTACCATATGTTCTAATCTTGTTGTGATAATAATAACTTGCTTTGCGTATAAATCAATAAATTTTTAATTTACTAAATTTTAAACGGAAATTTGGTCACTATGGCGGAGTCAAAAGGGATAGAGAAGGCTTTAGCGGCCATATTAGCGAAGATGAAAACCATGGAAGAAAAGATGGAAGTGAGTATACAGAAAATTTCAGAGGAAAATAAAGCCCGTCAAGAAGAACATGACGCCAATATGCAGAAATTTTGGGAAGAAATGGAAGCTGATAGAGAGGAGAGGATGGCGAAACTACAGAAAATGTCAGCTGATATTGAAGTAGAGTTATCTGTTGAGAATATTGCACCTTGTGATAATTTTGAAGTACCAAATGTCCTTGTGGAACATACTGTCAAAGAAAGTAGTATGGAAGTTAACCAAGATGTTACATCTGGAGGAGTAACGGAGAACAGTAGCGTAGTAAATGAAATTGAAAATGATTATACAGAAACAACCTTATTAGGGCCTAATAGTTCATATCTCGGTAAAGTCGAGTATTTAGATTCTGCATCAGATTGTAGTGAAGATAACAGAAATGAAATTAGTAGTAACAACACTATTAGTCTGGAACATACTTCAGGTAAGTGCTGTGATGAGGTGATAGTTTATAGTGTAACAGATATAGCATGCGAGAACCGTGAACGTATGATAGAATCTGAAGCTATCATGGATGCGGACAGTGTATGCATAACACATAAAAATTCCGAACCAGTAATAGAGCCTGGAACTAGTATGGATACTAACGGTGCAGGTATTTATGACACATGGCCTGATGATGAGGTAATAGATGAATCTATATCAGGTACTGAGGTGTTTACGGAGGACGGAGAGGTGAATGATACTGGTGACAATAATTATGGTAAATAATAATGAACCGCCGCGTAATCAGTTTCATGTTCAAACACCACAAAATCAGCCGCAATCACAACAACATAAAATTACCACTCAGCAATTTAATACCAACTTATTAGCAACAGTTACTGGAAATGATTTAGTTGAAAAGCAGTTCAATCAATCAAGTATGAAAAATGTTAGTTATAAGAATGAAACTGTTATGTATGGCCTATATCCTGCCGAAATTAGGGATAATTTAATGTGTAATAATGATAATAGTAATAAACATGAAGAAAATATTAGTAGTGAAAATTGCACCGACCTTATTGTCGAAGCAAAAATCAGTGGTTATGTTGACGAGATGTTGGTCGACAGCGGCACAGAAATATCGCTGTTGGACGAGCAGTTACGAAAGAGGTGTAAAAACCACTTTGTACAAATGCCGATTCTGCAGGTAAGTCACACAAGGATAAAATCAGCAACGTGTGAGTCGCAGGTAATTGAAAAACAGGCAATTAAAGCAACATACGAACAGGGTAAGGAAATAGATGCGACCGTCCTTGGAGTTAGAAAACTCAGACATAATATTATTTGGGAAGTTGATAGATTGAATAAACTGCATGCTGCATTGGAGTATCAGAAAGAATTATTGCCAGCTAAAGTTGATTGTCGACCTCACGTTATCAGACTGGGACGCTCGAAAGATAAGATAACGAGTAACTCACCGACCCCCAAGGTTCAGTTAATGAGTTGCGAGATAAGGCAATTACGGCGTATATTAAACAAATTCAAATCTGTATTTCCAAGTAAACGTGTGCGTTTCAAAACTGAGAAAAATTTATACAAAAAACTCAGAAATAAATGTCAGGATATAGGGGTAAGAATGTGTAGTGATTTAAATATGTCAATTCAGGTTTAAATGTTGTATGTAAGATGGCTCTGTGAATGAACAATAATCTAGTTTTGATAAGGAATGTTGTCTGTGTACCCTATGACCCTGCATAAGATGTCGTTATCTGTGTGTCAAGAACATGTGTGTTTGTTTTGGTTTGAAGGTTACCACGTGTCTTTTGATTTGATGCTTCTGTCAAAGTGACAGTTGGAATTGTTAGTATTAATTGAGGATGTTTATTTGATTTTAGTTCGAGGGTATTATTATTATTTCAGGATTAGGAAGTTGTTTTGGGTATATTAAAAAAAAAAAAATTTTATTTTTTGTTAGTTAACTAAAAAAAAAAAAATTTTTTTTTATGCGGGAAGGAGTTAATCCTGCAACGAATCACAGGATCATGATAGGCGGGGCAAGTTCATATATTACACAGACAATGGACATTCATATTATATTGGTAGATGGTTAAGTTTGGTTGTTATCAATTGTATTTAGTAAGGTTAAGGGTTTAGTTTAGAAAAACTGTGCATTATTATTTATGGTTATTCATGTACTGTGTTAGTGGAAATGTGCGCGCGTGTGCGAGTGGGAAACGTTTCCCGTGCGGTGCGTGAAGTATTATCGTTGTTTTGACATTAGCTGAACTGAGACATGTGTATCGCTACAATCCCTATACCTGTCGGACTATTGTTTACGTTCATGTATATTATTAGTATGTAGGCAGTCATGCATGAGATACGAGTAGTCTGATTACCGCTATGCATGCTGTTACAAAGTAAATGCACTCTACTGCATGAAAAGTGCATGGTCATTTATACTAACCATGTGACTTCCATCCACCAATAGAATGCGGACTGGTGGTTGGAAATTTTCTTAAGCCTGTCGTTACACAGGCAGTTCTTCTACGCCATCTACCGCGAACGGAACGTGCACTCCTTGTACAAGATTCTACCGCTTGCAAGGTGTTGTAAAAACTATTCGTCGTTAGTGAAACGGGAAGACTCAGAACTGTGTGTGTAGTACATTTGCACACATCAGTGTTTTAACGCATTGTGCGAAAATTTACAAGCAGTTCTTCAATGCTGCTACCGCGAACGGTACATACAATCCTTGTACAAGACTACCGCTTGCAAGGATCTGTTAAGACTTTTCGGGGATAGTAACGCGTGTGACGCATAACAATTGATTTTATATCTTTACACACGATATTAATATTGTAGTATTACGTGTGTAAGAAGTGTGTAACTGTATCACTGTGCGAGAGTTTCCGCAGTGACAGTATCATTAATTGTTACGCAATAGTTCCATCAAGACGTTTCCGTGCTAGTGCAAGATTTCCTCATAGGGTGGTCTGCTGATCGCGGTAGACCTTGGTATTCGCGAGAACACTTGAAGAAGCCGGAGAGGTATAAGCTCAATATACCGTTATTGATTAAACTCACTGTCACCTGAGATATTACTTGGTCTTAAACTCTATATAAGTTTTGCGAGTAATAAAATCCGTAGTACCGTTGTGTGTGCGAAGTGTCGGATTCATCGTGGGTATTGCAGGACATCAACCCAGCTGTTGCAGGACATCAGCCCAGCTGTTACAGGACATCAGCCCAGCTGTTATAGGACATAAGCCCAGCTGTTATAGGACACCAGCCCAGCTGTTATAGGACACCAGCCCAGCTGTTATAGGACCAGCCCAGCTGTTACAGGACGCCAGCCCAGCTGTATACGTTTCTGGTGAAACGTCTGTCATTTGTAAGCCACACCTGACGAACCATCTATACCGCAAAGACCGGCCCTTCTCTTCAACAACATCATCGTGGGAGTCTTCTTATGTAACGTATCACGTCTTGCGTATGAACATTATTTAACATTTTAAAAGAAAGACTCTATATCAAACATTACATTCTGTACATTTCAAATATACCATATAAACTATAACTTGTGTTTGTACAATAAATAATCTTAAACCCTCCAATATAGACTTGTAATTTGAAATACACATACTATCATATCCTATGCGCCAATAGTTTAGTAATTTGTGTTGTCGCATAGAGATATTTTGGCGCTTAGCAACGTAGGGCTCGTTAAATAGCGGTAATTTTACGCTATTACATATTTGTCTATGAATATAAAATTTGTTGGAAAAATCCGACGTATAAATTTAATTAACGTGATAATTGTATGTGTATTGTTCATATGAAAAGCTGAGGATATACATTTTCAATTGTGCATATTCTCTTGTATATCATATATGAACAGATTTTATCAGTATATTGGAGGTAGATTATTAGTTGTTGTATGTTAGATAAGGTATTTACATGTTGATATTTTGAACTGCTTTTTCTGCGTGCATATAAACTGGTTACCATATGTTCTAATCTTGTTGTGATAATAATAACTTGCTTTGCGTATAAATCAATAAATTTAAATTTACTAAATTTTAAACGGAAATTTGGTCACTATGGCGGAGTCAAAAGGGATAGAGAAGGCTTTAGCGGCCATATTAGCGAAGATGAAAACCATGGAAGAAAAGATGGAAGTGAGTATACAGAAAATTTCAGAGGAAAATAAAGCCCGTCAAGAAGAACATGACGCCAATATGCAGAAATTTTGGGAAGAAATGGAAGCTGATAGAGAGGAGAGGATGGCGAAACTACAGAAAATGTCAGCTGATATTGAAGTAGATTTATCTGTTGAGAATATTGCACCTTGTGATAATTTTGAAGTACCAAATGTCCTTGTGGAACATACTCTCAAAGAAAGTAGTATGGAAGTTAACCAAGATGTTACATCTGGAGGAGTAACGGAGAACAGTAGCGTAGTAAATGAAATTGAAAATGATTATACAGAAACAACCTTATTAGGGCCTAATAGTTCATATCTCGGTAAAGTCGAGTATTTAGATTCTGCATCAGATTGTAGTGAAGATAACAGAAATGAAATTAGTAGTAACAACACTATTAGTCTGGAACATACTTCAGGTAAGTGCTGTGATGAGGTGATAGTTTATAGTGTAACAGATATAGCATGCGAGAACCGTGAACGTATGATAGAATCTGAAGCTATCATGGATGCGGACAGTGTATGCATAACACATAAAAATTCCGAACCAGTAATAGAGCCTGGAACTAGTATGGATACTAACGGTGCAGGTATTTATGACACATGGCCTGATGATGAGGTAATAGATGAATCTATATCAGGTACTGAGGTGTTTACGGAGGACGGAGAGGTGAATGATACTGGTGACAATAAGGTGACAATAATTATGGTAAATAATAATGAACCGCCGCGTAATCAGTTTCATGTTCAAACACCACAAAATCAGCCGCAATCACAACAACATAAAATTACCACTCAGCAATTTAATACCAACTTATTAGCAACAGTTACTGGAAATGATTTAGTTGAAAAGCAGTTCAATCAATCAAGTATGAAAAATGTTAGTTATAAGAATGAAACTGTTATGTATGGCCTATATCCTGCCGAAATTAGGGATAATTTAATGTGTAATAATGATAATAGTAATAAACATGAAGAAAATATTAGTAGTGAAAATTGCACCGACCTTATTGTCGAAGCAAAAATCAGTGGTTATGTTGACGAGATGTTGGTCGACAGCGGCACAGAAATATCGCTGTTGGACGAGCAGTTACGAAAGAGGTGTAAAAACCACTTTGTACAAATGCCGATTCTGCAGGTAAGTCACACAAGGATAAAATCAGCAACGTGTGAGTCGCAGGTAATTGAAAAACAGGCAATTAAAGCAACATACGAACAGGGTAAGGAAATAGATGCGACCGTCCTTGGAGTTAGAAAACTCAGACATAATATTATTTGGGAAGTTGATAGATTGAATAAACTGCATGCTGCATTGGAGTATCAGAAAGAATTATTGCCAGCTAAAGTTGATTGTCGACCTCACGTTATCAGACTGGGACGCTCGAAAGATAAGATAACGAGTAACTCACCGACCCCCAAGGTTCAGTTAATGAGTTGCGAGATAAGGCAATTACGGCGTATATTAAACAAATTCAAATCTGTATTTCCAAGTAAACGTGTGCGTTTCAAAACTGAGAAAAATTTATACAAAAAACTCAGAAATAAATGTCAGGATATAGGGGTAAGAATGTGTAGTGATTTAAATATGTCAATTCAGGTTTAAATGTTGTATGTAAGATGGCTCTGTGAATGAACAATAATCTAGTTTTGATAAGGAATGTTGTCTGTGTACCCTATGACCCTGCATAAGATGTCGTTATCTGTGTGTCAAGAACATGTGTGTTTGTTTTGGTTTGAAGGTTACCACGTGTCTTTTGATTTGATGCTTCTGTCAAAGTGACAGTTGGAATTGTTAGTATTAATTGAGGATGTTTATTTGATTTTAGTTCGAGGGTATTATTATTATTTCAGGATTAGGAAGTTGTTTTGGGTATATTAAAAAAAAAAAAAAATTTTATTTTTTGTTAGTTGACTAAAAAAAAAAAAATTTTTTTTTATGCGGGAAGGAGTTAATCCTGCAACGAATCACAGGATCATGATAGGCGGGGCAAGTTCATATATTACACAGACAATGGACATTCATATTATATTGGTAGATGGTTAAGTTTGGTTGTTATCAATTGTATTTAGTAAGGTTAAGGGTTTAGTTTAGAAAAACTGTGCATTATTATTTATGGTTATTCATGTACTGTGTTAGTGGAAATGTGCGCGCGTGTGCGAGTGGGAAACGTTTCCCGTGCGGTGCGTGAAGTATTATCGTTGTTTTGACATTAGCTGAACTGAGACATGTGTATCGCTACAATCCCTATACCTGTCGGACTATTGTTTACGTTCATGTATATTATTAGTATGTAGGCAGTCATGCATGAGATACGAGTAGTCTGATTACCGCTATGCATGCTGTTACAAAGTAAATGCACTCTACTGCATGAAAAGTGCATGGTCATTTATACTAACCATGTGACTTCCATCCACCAATAGAATGCGGACTGGTGGTTGGAAATTTTCTTAAGCCTGTCGTTACACAGGCAGTTCTTCTACGCCATCTACCGCGAACGGAACGTGCACTCCTTGTACAAGATTCTACCGCTTGCAAGGTGTTGTAAAAACTATTCGTCGTTAGTGAAACGGGAAGACTCAGAACTGTGTGTGTAGTACATTTGCACACATCAGTGTTTTAACGCATTGTGCGAAAATTTACAAGCAGTTCTTCAATGCTGCTACCGCGAACGGTACATACAATCCTTGTACAAGACTCTACCGCTTGCAAGGATCTGTTAAGACTTTTCGGGGATAGTAACGCGTGTGACGCATAACAATTGATTTTATATCTTTACACACGATATTAATATTGTAGTATTACGTGTGTAAGAAGTGTGTAACTGTATCACTGTGCGAGAGTTTCCGCAGTGACAGTATCATTAATTGTTACGCAATAGTTCCATCAAGACGTTTCCGTGCTAGTGCAAGATTTCCTCATAGGGTGGTCTGCTGATCGCGGTAGACCTTGGTATTCGCGAGAACACTTGAAGAAGCCGGAGAGGTATAAGCTCAATATACCGTTATTGATTAAACTCACTGTCACCTGAGATATTACTTGGTCTTAAACTCTATATAAGTTTTGCGAGTAATAAAATCCGTAGTACCGTTGTGTGTGCGAAGTGTCGGATTCATCGTGGGTATTGCAGGACATCAACCCAGCTGTTGCAGGACATCAGCCCAGCTGTTATAGGACATAAGCCCAGCTGTTATAGGACACCAGCCCAGCTGTTATAGGACACCAGCCCAGCTGTTATAGGACCAGCCCAGCTGTTACAGGACGCCAGCCCAGCTGTATACGTTTCTGGTGAAACGTCTGTCATTTGTAAGCCACACCTGACGAACCATCTATACCGCAAAGACCGGCCCTTCTCTTCAACAACATCATCGTGGGAGTCTTCTTATGTAACGTATCACGTCTTGCGTATGAACATTATTTAACATTTTAAAAGAAAGACTCTATATCAAACATTACATTCTGTACATTTCAAATATACCATATAAACTATAACTTGTGTTTGTACAATAAATAATCTTAAACCCTCCAATATAGACTTGTAATTTGAAATACACATACTATCATATCCTATGCGCCAATAGTTTAGTAATTTGTGTTGTCGCATAGAGATATTTTGGCGCTTAGCAACGTAGGGCTCGTTAAATAGCGGTAATTTTACGCTATTACATATTTGTCTATGAATATAAAATTTGTTGGAAAAATCCGACGTATAAATTTAATTAACGTGATAATTGTATGTGTATTGTTCATATGAAAAGCTGAGGATATAAATTTTCAATTGTGCATATTCTCTTGTATATCATATATGAACAGATTTTATCAGTATATTGGAGGTAGATTATTAGTTGTTGTATGTTAGATAAGGTATTTACATGTTGATATTTTGAACTGCTTTTTCTGCGTGCATATAAACTGGTTACCATATGTTCTAATCTTGTTGTGATAATAATAACTTGCTTTGCGTATAAATCAATAAATTTAAATTTACTAAATTTTAAACGGAAATTTGGTCACTATGGCGGAGTCAAAAGGGATAGAGAAGGCTTTAGCGGCCATATTAGCGAAGATGAAAACCACGGAAGAAAAGATGGAAGTGAGTATACAGAAAATTTCAGAGGAAAATAAAGCCCGTCAAGAAGAACATGACGCCAATATGCAGAAAGTTTGGGAAGAAATGGAAGCTGATAGAGAGGAGAGGATGGCGAAACTACAGAAAATGTCAGCTGATATTGAAGTAGATTTATCTGTTGAGAATATTGCACCTTGTGATAATTTTGAAGTACCAAATGTCCTTGTGGAACATACTCTCAAAGAAAGTAGTATGGAAGTTAACCAAGATGTTACATCTGGAGGAGTAACGGAGAACAGTAGCGTAGTAAATGAAATTGAAAATGATTATACAGAAACAACCTTATTAGGGCCTAATAGTTC
Source organism: Magicicada septendecula (assembly GCA_034769895.1). Taxonomy (NCBI): domain Eukaryota; kingdom Metazoa; phylum Arthropoda; class Insecta; order Hemiptera; family Cicadidae; genus Magicicada; species Magicicada septendecula. The sequence goes on along the minus strand of CM068374.1, from coordinate 49,761,355 downwards.
ATATCTCGGTAAAGTCGAGTATTTAGATTCTGCATCAGATTGTAGTGAAGATAACAGAAATGAAATTAGTAGTAACAACACTATTAGTCTGGAACATACTTCAGGTAAGTGCTGTGATGAGGTGATAGTTTATAGTGTAACAGATATAGCATGCGAGAACCGTGAACGTATGATAGAATCTGAAGCTATCATGGATGCGGACAGTGTATGCATAACACATAAAAATTCCGAACCAGTAATAGAGCCTGGAACTAGTATGGATACTAACGGTGCAGGTATTTATGACACATGGCCTGATGATGAGGTAATAGATGAATCTATATCAGGTACTGAGGTGTTTACGGAGGACGGAGAGGTGAATGATACTGGTGACAATAAGGTGACAATAATTATGGTAAATAATAATGAACCGCCGCGTAATCAGTTTCATGTTCAAACACCACAAAATCAGCCGCAATCACAACAACATAAAATTACCACTCAGCAATTTAATACCAACTTATTAGCAACAGTTACTGGAAATGATTTAGTTGAAAAGCAGTTCAATCAATCAAGTATGAAAAATGTTAGTTATAAGAATGAAACTGTTATGTATGGCCTATATCCTGCCGAAATTAGGGATAATTTAATGTGTAATAATGATAATAGTAATAAACATGAAGAAAATATTAGTAGTGAAAATTGCACCGACCTTATTGTCGAAGCAAAAATCAGTGGTTATGTTGACGAGATGTTGGTCGACAGCGGCACAGAAATATCGCTGTTGGACGAGCAGTTACGAAAGAGGTGTAAAAACCACTTTGTACAAATGCCGATTCTGCAGGTAAGTCACACAAGGATAAAATCAGCAACGTGTGAGTCGCAGGTAATTGAAAAACAGGCAATTAAAGCAACATACGAACAGGGTAAGGAAATAGATGCGACCGTCCTTGGAGTTAGAAAACTCAGACATAATATTATTTGGGAAGTTGATAGATTGAATAAACTGCATGCTGCATTGGAGTATCAGAAAGAATTATTGCCAGCTAAAGTTGATTGTCGACCTCACGTTATCAGACTGGGACGCTCGAAAGATAAGATAACGAGTAACTCACCGACCCCCAAGGTTCAGTTAATGAGTTGCGAGATAAGGCAATTACGGCGTATATTAAACAAATTCAAATCTGTATTTCCAAGTAAACGTGTGCGTTTCAAAACTGAGAAAAATTTATACAAAAAACTCAGAAATAAATGTCAGGATATAGGGGTAAGAATGTGTAGTGATTTAAATATGTCAATTCAGGTTTAAATGTTGTATGTAAGATGGCTCTGTGAATGAACAATAATCTAGTTTTGATAAGGAATGTTGTCTGTGTACCCTATGACCCTGCATAAGATGTCGTTATCTGTGTGTCAAGAACATGTGTGTTTGTTTTGGTTTGAAGGTTACCACGTGTCTTTTGATTTGATGCTTCTGTCAAAGTGACAGTTGGAATTGTTAGTATTAATTGAGGATGTTTATTTGATTTTAGTTCGAGGGTATTATTATTATTTCAGGATTAGGAAGTTGTTTTGGGTATATTAAAAAAAAAAAAAAAATTTATTTTTTGTTAGTTGACTAAAAAAAAAAAAATTTTTTTTTTATGCGGGAAGGAGTTAATCCTGCAACGAATCACAGGATCATGATAGGCGGGGCAAGTTCATATATTACACAGACAATGGACATTCATATTATATTGGTAGATGGTTAAGTTTGGTTGTTATCAATTGTATTTAGTAAGGTTAAGGGTTTAGTTTAGAAAAACTGTGCATTATTATTTATGGTTATTCATGTACTGTGTTAGTGGAAATGTGCGCGCGTGTGCGAGTGGGAAACGTTTCCCGTGCGGTGCGTGAAGTATTATCGTTGTTTTGACATTAGCTGAACTGAGACATGTGTATCGCTACAATCCCTATACCTGTCGGACTATTGTTTACGTTCATGTATATTATTAGTATGTAGGCAGTCATGCATGAGATACGAGTAGTCTGATTACCGCTATGCATGCTGTTACAAAGTAAATGCACTCTACTGCATGAAAAGTGCATGGTCATTTATACTAACCATGTGACTTCCATCCACCAATAGAATGCGGACTGGTGGTTGGAAATTTTCTTAAGCCTGTCGTTACACAGGCAGTTCTTCTACGCCATCTACCGCGAACGGAACGTGCACTCCTTGTACAAGATTCTACCGCTTGCAAGGTGTTGTAAAAACTATTCGTCGTTAGTGAAACGGGAAGACTCAGAACTGTGTGTGTAGTACATTTGCACACATCAGTGTTTTAACGCATTGTGCGAAAATTTACAAGCAGTTCTTCAATGCTGCTACCGCGAACGGTACATACAATCCTTGTACAAGACTCTACCGCTTGCAAGGATCTGTTAAGACTTTTCGGGGATAGTAACGCGTGTGACGCATAACAATTGATTTTATATCTTTACACACGATATTAATATTGTAGTATTACGTGTGTAAGAAGTGTGTAACTGTATCACTGTGCGAGAGTTTCCGCAGTGACAGTATCATTAATTGTTACGCAATAGTTCCATCAAGACGTTTCCGTGCTAGTGCAAGATTTCCTCATAGGGTGGTCTGCTGATCGCGGTAGACCTTGGTATTCGCGAGAACACTTGAAGAAGCCGGAGAGGTATAAGCTCAATATACCGTTATTGATTAAACTCACTGTCACCTGAGATATTACTTGGTCTTAAACTCTATATAAGTTTTGCGAGTAATAAAATCCGTAGTACCGTTGTGTGTGCGAAGTGTCGGATTCATCGTGGGTATTGCAGGACATCAACCCAGCTGTTGCAGGACATCAGCCCAGCTGTTACAGGACATCAGCCCAGCTGTTATAGGACATCAGCCCAGCTGTTATAGGACACCAGCCCAGCTGTTATAGGACACCAGCCCAGCTGTTATAGGACCAGCCCAGCTGTTACAGGACGCCAGCCCAGCTGTATACGTTTCTGGTGAAACGTCTGTCATTTGTAAGCCACACCTGACGAACCATCTATACCGCAAAGACCGGCCCTTCTCTTCAACAACATCATCGTGGGAGTCTTCTTATGTAACGTATCACGTCTTGCGTATGAACATTATTTAACATTTTAAAAGAAAGACTCTATATCAAACATTACATTCTGTACATTTCAAATATACCATATAAACTATAACTTGTGTTTGTACAATAAATAATCTTAAACCCTCCAATATAGACTTGTAATTTGAAATACACATACTATCATATCCTATGCGCCAATAGTTTAGTAATTTGTGTTGTCGCATAGAGATATTTTGGCGCTTAGCAACGTAGGGCTCGTTAAATAGCGGTAATTTTACGCTATTACATATTTGTCTATGAATATAAAATTTGTTGGAAAAATCCGACGTATAAATTTAATTAACGTGATAATTGTATGTGTATTGTTCATATGAAAAGCTGAGGATATAAATTTTCAATTGTGCATATTCTCTTGTATATCATATATGAACAGATTTTATCAGTATATTGGAGGTAGATTATTAGTTGTTGTATGTTAGATAAGGTATTTACATGTTGATATTTTGAACTGCTTTTTCTGCGTGCATATAAACTGGTTACCATATGTTCTAATCTTGTTGTGATAATAATAACTTGCTTTGCGTATAAATCAATAAATTTAAATTTACTAAATTTTAAACGGAAATTTGGTCACTATGGCGGAGTCAAAAGGGATAGAGAAGGCTTTAGCGGCCATATTAGCGAAGATGAAAACCATGGAAGAAAAGATGGAAGTGAGTATACAGAAAATTTCAGAGGAAAATAAAGCCCGTCAAGAAGAACATGACGCCAATATGCAGAAATTTTGGGAAGAAATGGAAGCTGATAGAGAGGAGAGGATGGCGAAACTACAGAAAATGTCAGCTGATATTGAAGTAGATTTATCTGTTGAGAATATTGCACCTTGTGATAATTTTGAAGTACCAAATGTCCTTGTGGAACATACTCTCAAAGAAAGCAGTATGGAAGTTAACCAAGATGTTACATCTGGAGGAGTAACGGAGAACAGTAGCGTAGTAAATGAAATTGAAAATGATTATACAGAAACAACCTTATTAGGGCCTAATAGTTCATATCTCGGTAAAGTCGAGTATTTAGATTCTGCATCAGATTGTAGTGAAGATAACAGAAATGAAATTAGTAGTAACAACACTATTAGTCTGGAACATACTTCAGGTAAGTGCTGTGATGAGGTGATAGTTTATAGTGTAACAGATATAGCATGCGAGAACCGTGAACGTATGATAGAATCTGAAGCTATCATGGATGCGGACAGTGTATGCATAACACATAAAAATTCCGAACCAGTAATAGAGCCTGGAACTAGTATGGATACTAACGGTGCAGGTATTTATGACACATGGCCTGATGATGAGGTAATAGATGAATCTATATCAGGTACTGAGGTGTTTACGGAGGACGGAGAGGTGAATGATACTGGTGACAATAATTATGGTAAATAATAATGAACCGCCGCGTAATCAGTTTCATGTTCAAACACCACAAAATCAGCCGCAATCACAACAACATAAAATTACCACTCAGCAATTTAATACCAACTTATTAGCAACAGTTACTGGAAATGATTTAGTTGAAAAGCAGTTCAATCAATCAAGTATGAAAAATGTTAGTTATAAGAATGAAACTGTTATGTATGGCCTATATCCTGCCGAAATTAGGGATAATTTAATGTGTAATAATGATAATAGTAATAAACATGAAGAAAATATTAGTAGTGAAAATTGCACCGACCTTATTGTCGAAGCAAAAATCAGTGGTTATGTTGACGAGATGTTGGTCGACAGCGGCACAGAAATATCGCTGTTGGACGAGCAGTTACGAAAGAGGTGTAAAAACCACTTTGTACAAATGCCGATTCTGCAGGTAAGTCACACAAGGATAAAATCAGCAACGTGTGAGTCGCAGGTAATTGAAAAACAGGCAATTAAAGCAACATACGAACAGGGTAAGGAAATAGATGCGACCGTCCTTGGAGTTAGAAAACTCAGACATAATATTATTTGGGAAGTTGATAGATTGAATAAACTGCATGCTGCATTGGAGTATCAGAAAGAATTATTGCCAGCTAAAGTTGATTGTCGACCTCACGTTATCAGACTGGGACGCTCGAAAGATAAGATAACGAGTAACTCACCGACCCCCAAGGTTCAGTTAATGAGTTGCGAGATAAGGCAATTACGGCGTATATTAAACAAATTCAAATCTGTATTTCCAAGTAAACGTGTGCGTTTCAAAACTGAGAAAAATTTATACAAAAAACTCAGAAATAAATGTCAGGATATAGGGGTAAGAATGTGTAGTGATTTAAATATGTCAATTCAGGTTTAAATGTTGTATGTAAGATGGCTCTGTGAATGAACAATAATCTAGTTTTGATAAGGAATGTTGTCTGTGTACCCTATGACCCTGCATAAGATGTCGTTATCTGTGTGTCAAGAACATGTGTGTTTGTTTTGGTTTGAAGGTTACCACGTGTCTTTTGATTAGATGCTTCTGTCAAAGTGACAGTTGGAATTGTTAGTATTAATTGAGGATGTTTATTTGATTTTAGTTCGAGGGTATTATTATTATTTCAGGATTAGGAAGTTGTTTTGGGTATATTAAAAAAAAAAAATTTATTTTTTGTTAGTTAACTAAAAAAAAAAAATTTTTTTTTTATGCGGGAAGGAGTTAATCCTGCAACGAATCACAGGATCATGATAGGCGGGGCAAGTTCATATATTACACAGACAATGGACATTCATATTATATTGGTAGATGGTTAAGTTTGGTTGTTATCAATTGTATTTAGTAAGGTTAAGGGTTTAGTTTAGAAAAACTGTGCATTATTATTTATGGTTATTCATGTACTGTGTTAGTGGAAATGTGCGCGCGTGTGCGAGTGGGAAACGTTTCCCGTGCGGTGCGTGAAGTATTATCGTTGTTTTGACATTAGCTGAACTGAGACATGTGTATCGCTACAATCCCTATACCTGTCGGACTATTGTTTACGTTCATGTATATTATTAGTATGTAGGCAGTCATGCATGAGATACGAGTAGTCTGATTACCGCTATGCATGCTGTTACAAAGTAAATGCACTCTACTGCATGAAAAGTGCATGGTCATTTATACTAACCATGTGACTTCCATCCACCAATAGAATGCGGACTGGTGGTTGGAAATTTTCTTAAGCCTGTCGTTACACAGGCAGTTCTTCTACGCCATCTACCGCGAACGGAACGTGCACTCCTTGTACAAGATTCTACCGCTTGCAAGGTGTTGTAAAAACTATTCGTCGTTAGTGAAACGGGAAGACTCAGAACTGTGTGTGTAGTAGATTTGCACACATCAGTGTTTTAACGCATTGTGCGAAAATTTACAAGCAGTTCTTCAATGCTGCTACCGCGAACGGTACATACAATCCTTGTACAAGACTACCGCTTGCAAGGATCTGTTAAGACTTTTCGGGGATAGTAACGCGTGTGACGCATAACAATTGATTTTATATCTTTACACACGATATTAATATTGTAGTATTACGTGTGTAAGAAGTGTGTAACTGTATCACTGTGCGAGAGTTTCCGCAGTGACAGTATCATTAATTGTTACGCAATAGTTCCATCAAGACGTTTCCGTGCTAGTGCAAGATTTCCTCATAGGGTGGTCTGCTGATCGCGGTAGACCTTGGTATTCGCGAGAACACTTGAAGAAGCCGGAGAGGTATAAGCTCAATATACCGTTATTGATTAAACTCACTGTCACCTGAGATATTACTTGGTCTTAAACTCTATATAAGTTTTGCGAGTAATAAAATCCGTAGTACCGTTGTGTGTGCGAAGTGTCGGATTCATCGTGGGTATTGCAGGACATCAACCCAGCTGTTGCAGGACATCAGCCCAGCTGTTACAGGACATCAGCCCAGCTGTTATAGGACATAAGCCCAGCTGTTATAGGACACCAGCCCAGCTGTTATAGGACACCAGCCCAGCTGTTACAGGACGCCAGCCCAGCTGTATACGTTTCTGGTGAAACGTCTGTCATTTGTAAGCCACACCTGACGAACCATCTATACCGCAAAGACCGGCCCTTCTCTTCAACAACATCATCGTGGGAGTCTTCTTATGTAACGTATCACGTCTTGCGTATGAACATTATTTAACATTTTAAAAGAAAGACTCTATATCAAACATTACATTCTGTACATTTCAAATATACCATATAAACTATAACTTGTGTTTGTACAATAAATAATCTTAAACCCTCCAATATAGACTTGTAATTTGAAATACACATACTATCATATCCTATGCGCCAATAGTTTAGTAATTTGTGTTGTCGCATAGAGATATTTTGGCGCTTAGCAACGTAGGGCTCGTTAAATAGCGGTAATTTTACGCTATTACATATTTGTCTATGAATATAAAATTTGTTGGAAAAATCCGACGTATAAATTTAATTAACGTGATAATTGTATGTGTATTGTTCATATGAAAAGCTGAGGATATAAATTTTCAATTGTGCATATTCTCTTGTATATCATATATGAACAGATTTTATCAGTATATTGGAGGTAGATTATTAGTTGTTGTATGTTAGATAAGGTATTTACATGTTGATATTTTGAACTGCTTTTTCTGCGTGCATATAAACTGGTTACCATATGTTCTAATCTTGTTGTGATAATAATAACTTGCTTTGCGTATAAATCAATAAATTTAAATTTACTAAATTTTAAACGGAAATTTGGTCACTATGGCGGAGTCAAAAGGGATAGAGAAGGCTTTAGCGGCCATATTAGCGAAGATGAAAACCATGGAAGAAAAGATGGAAGTGAGTATACAGAAAATTTCAGAGGAAAATAAAGCCCGTCAAGAAGAACATGACGCCAATATGCAGAAATTTTGGGAAGAAATGGAAGCTGATAGAGAGGAGAGGATGGCGAAACTACAGAAAATGTCAGCTGATATTGAAGTAGATTTATCTGTTGAGAATATTGCACCTTGTGATAATTTTGAAGTACCAAATGTCCTTGTGGAACATACTCTCAAAGAAAGTAGTATGGAAGTTAACCAAGATGTTACATCTGGAGGAGTAACGGAGAACAGTAGCGTAGTAAATGAAATTGAAAATGATTATACAGAAACAACCTTATTAGGGCCTAATAGTTCATATCTCGGTAAAGTCGAGTATTTAGATTCTGCATCAGATTGTAGTGAAGATAACAGAAATGAAATTAGTAGTAACAACACTATTAGTCTGGAACATACTTCAGGTAAGTGCTGTGATGAGGTGATAGTTTATAGTGTAACAGATATAGCATGCGAGAACCGTGAACGTATGATAGAATCTGAAGCTATCATGGATGCGGACAGTGTATGCATAACACATAAAAATTCCGAACCAGTAATAGAGCCTGGAACTAGTATGGATACTAACGTTGCAGGTATTTATGACACATGGCCTGATGATGAGGTAATAGATGAATCTATATCAGGTACTGAGGTGTTTACGGAGGACGGAGAGGTGAATGATACTGGTGACAATAAGGTGACAATAATTATGGTAAATAATAATGAACCGCCGCGTAATCAGTTTCATGTTCAAACACCACAAAATCAGCCGCAATCACAACAACATAAAATTACCACTCAGCAATTTAATACCAACTTATTAGCAACAGTTACTGGAAATGATTTAGTTGAAAAGCAGTTCAATCAATCAAGTATGAAAAATGTTAGTTATAAGAATGAAACTGTTATGTATGGCCTATATCCTGCCGAAATTAGGGATAATTTAATGTGTAATAATGATAATAGTAATAAACATGAAGAAAATAGTAGTAGTGAAAATTGCACCGACCTTATTGTCGAAGCAAAAATCAGTGGTTATGTTGACGAGATGTTGGTCGACAGCGGCACAGAAATATCGCTGTTGGACGAGCAGTTACGAAAGAGGTGTAAAAACCACTTTGTACAAATGCCGATTCTGCAGGTAAGTCACACAAGGATAAAATCAGCAACGTGTGAGTCGCAGGTAATTGAAAAACAGGCAATTAAAGCAACATACGAACAGGGTAAGGAAATAGATGCGACCGTCCTTGGAGTTAGAAAACTCAGACATAATATTATTTGGGAAGTTGATAGATTGAATAAACTGCATGCTGCATTGGAGTATCAGAAAGAATTATTGCCAGCTAAAGTTGATTGTCGACCTCACGTTATCAGACTGGGACGCTCGAAAGATAAGATAACGAGTAACTCACCGACCCCCAAGGTTCAGTTAATGAGTTGCGAGATAAGGCAATTACGGCGTATATTAAACAAATTCAAATCTGTATTTCCAAGTAAACGTGTGCGTTTCAAAACTGAGAAAAATTTATACAAAAAACTCAGAAATAAATGTCAGGATATAGGGGTAAGAATGTGTAGTGATTTAAATATGTCAATTCAGGTTTAAATGTTGTATGTAAGATGGCTCTGTGAATGAACAATAATCTAGTTTTGATAAGGAATGTTGTCTGTGTACCCTATGACCCTGCATAAGATGTCGTTATCTGTGTGTCAAGAACATGTGTGTTTGTTTTGGTTTGAAGGTTACCACGTGTCTTTTGATTTGATGCTTCTGTCAAAGTGACAGTTGGAATTGTTAGTATTAATTGAGGATGTTTATTTGATTTTAGTTCGAGGGTATTATTATTATTTCAGGATTAGGAAGTTGTTTTGGGTATATTAAAAAAAAAAAAAATTTTATTTTTTGTTAGTTGACTAAAAAAAAAAAAATTTTTTTTTTATGCGGGAAGGAGTTAATCCTGCAACGAATCACAGGATCATGATAGGCGGGGCAAGTTCATATATTACACAGACAATGGACATTCATATTATATTGGTAGATGGTTAAGTTTGGTTGTTATCAATTGTATTTAGTAAGGTTAAGGGTTTAGTTTAGAAAAACTGTGCATTATTATTTATGGTTATTCATGTACTGTGTTAGTGGAAATGTGCGCGCGTGTGCGAGTGGGAAACGTTTCCCGTGCGGTGCGTGAAGTATTATCGTTGTTTTGACATTAGCTGAACTGAGACATGTGTATCGCTACAATCCCTATACCTGTCGGACTATTGTTTACGTTCATGTATATTATTAGTATGTAGGCAGTCATGCATGAGATACGAGTAGTCTGATTACCGCTATGCATGCTGTTACAAAGTAAATGCACTCTACTGCATGAAAAGTGCATGGTCATTTATACTAACCATGTGACTTCCATCCACCAATAGAATGCGGACTGGTGGTTGGAAATTTTCTTAAGCCTGTCGTTACACAGGCAGTTCTTCTACGCCATCTACCGCGAACGGAACGTGCACTCCTTGTACAAGATTCTACCGCTTGCAAGGTGTTGTAAAAACTATTCGTCGTTAGTGAAACGGGAAGACTCAGAACTGTGTGTGTAGTACATTTGCACACATCAGTGTTTTAACGCATTGTGCGAAAATTTACAAGCAGTTCTTCAATGCTGCTACCGCGAACGGTACATACAATCCTTGTACAAGACTCTACCGCTTGCAAGGATCTGTTAAGACTTTTCGGGGATAGTAACGCGTGTGACGCATAACAATTGATTTTATATCTTTACACACGATATTAATATTGTAGTATTACGTGTGTAAGAAGTGTGTAACTGTATCACTGTGCGAGAGTTTCCGCAGTGACAGTATCATTAATTGTTACGCAATAGTTCCATCAAGACGTTTCCGTGCTAGTGCAAGATTTCCTCATAGGGTGGTCTGCTGATCGCGGTAGACCTTGGTATTCGCGAGAACACTTGAAGAAGCCGGAGAGGTATAAGCTCAATATACCGTTATTGATTAAACTCACTGTCACCTGAGATATTACTTGGTCTTAAACTCTATATAAGTTTTGCGAGTAATAAAATCCGTAGTACCGTTGTGTGTGCGAAGTGTCGGATTCATCGTGGGTATTGCAGGACATCAACCCAGCTGTTGCAGGACATCAGCCCAGCTGTTGCAGGACATCAGCCCAGCTGTTATAGGACATAAGCCCAGCTGTTATAGGACACCAGCCCAGCTGTTATAGGACACCAGCCCAGCTGTTATAGGACCAGCCCAGCTGTTACAGGACGCCAGCCCAGCTGTATACGTTTCTGGTGAAACGTCTGTCATTTGTAAGCCACACCTGACGAACCATCTATACCGCAAAGACCGGCCCTTCTCTTCAACAACATCATCGTGGGAGTCTTCTTATGTAACGTATCACGTCTTGCGTATGAACATTATTTAACATTTTAAAAGAAAGACTCTATATCAAACATTACATTCTGTACATTTCAAATATACCATATAAACTATAACTTGTGTTTGTACAATAAATAATCTTAAACCCTCCAATATAGACTTGTAATTTGAAATACACATACTATCATATCCTATGCGCCAATAGTTTAGTAATTTGTGTTGTCGCATAGAGATATTTTGGCGCTTAGCAACGTAGGGCTCGTTAAATAGCGGTAATTTTACGCTATTACATATTTGTCTATGAATATAAAATTTGTTGGAAAAATCCGACGTATAAATTTAATTAACGTGATAATTGTATGTGTATTGTTCATATGAAAAGCTGAGGATATAAATTTTCAATTGTGCATATTCTCTTGTATATCATATATGAACAGATTTTATCAGTATATTGGAGGTAGATTATTAGTTGTTGTATGTTAGATAAGGTATTTACATGTTGATATTTTGAACTGCTTTTTCTGCGTGCATATAAACTGGTTACCATATGTTCTAATCTTGTTGTGATAATAATAACTTGCTTTGCGTATAAATCAATAAATTTAAATTTACTAAATTTTAAACGGAAATTTGGTCACTATGGCGGAGTCAAAAGGGATAGAGAAGGCTTTAGCGGCCATATTAGCGAAGATGAAAACCACGGAAGAAAAGATGGAAGTGAGTATACAGAAAATTTCAGAGGAAAATAAAGCCCGTCAAGAAGAACATGACGCCAATATGCAGAAAGTTTGGGAAGAAATGGAAGCTGATAGAGAGGAGAGGATGGCGAAACTACAGAAAATGTCAGCTGATATTGAAGTAGATTTATCTGTTGAGAATATTGCACCTTGTGATAATTTTGAAGTACCAAATGTCCTTGTGGAACATACTCTCAAAGAAAGTAGTATGGAAGTTAACCAAGATGTTACATCTGGAGGAGTAACGGAGAACAGTAGCGTAGTAAATGAAATTGAAAATGATTATACAGAAACAACCTTATTAGGGCCTAATAGTTCATATCTCGGTAAAGTCGAGTATTTAGATTCTGCATCAGATTGTAGTGAAGATAACAGAAATGAAATTAGTAGTAACAACACTATTAGTCTGGAACATACTTCAGGTAAGTGCTGTGATGAGGTGATAGTTTATAGTGTAACAGATATAGCATGCGAGAACCGTGAACGTATGATAGAATCTGAAGCTATCATGGATGCGGACAGTGTATGCATAACACATAAAAATTCCGAACCAGTAATAGAGCCTGGAACTAGTATGGATACTAACGGTGCAGGTATTTATGACACATGGCCTGATGATGAGGTAATAGATGAATCTATATCAGGTACTGAGGTGTTTACGGAGGACGGAGAGGTGAATGATACTGGTGACAATAAGGTGACAATAATTATGGTAAATAATAATGAACCGCCGCGTAATCAGTTTCATGTTCAAACACCACAAAATCAGCCGCAATCACAACAACATAAAATTACCACTCAGCAATTTAATACCAACTTATTAGCAACAGTTACTGGAAATGATTTAGTTGAAAAGCAGTTCAATCAATCAAGTATGAAAAATGTTAGTTATAAGAATGAAACTGTTATGTATGGCCTATATCCTGCCGAAATTAGGGATAATTTAATGTGTAATAATGATAATAGTAATAAACATGAAGAAAATATTAGTAGTGAAAATTGCACCGACCTTATTGTCGAAGCAAAAATCAGTGGTTATGTTGACGAGATGTTGGTCGACAGCGGCACAGAAATATCGCTGTTGGACGAGCAGTTACGAAAGAGGTGTAAAAACCACTTTGTACAAATGCCGATTCTGCAGGTAAGTCACACAAGGATAAAATCAGCAACGTGTGAGTCGCAGGTAATTGAAAAACAGGCAATTAAAGCAACATACGAACAGGGTAAGGAAATAGATGCGACCGTCCTTGGAGTTAGAAAACTCAGACATAATATTATTTGGGAAGTTGATAGATTGAATAAACTGCATGCTGCATTGGAGTATCAGAAAGAATTATTGCCAGCTAAAGTTGATTGTCGACCTCACGTTATCAGACTGGGACGCTCGAAAGATAAGATAACGAGTAACTCACCGACCCCCAAGGTTCAGTTAATGAGTTGCGAGATAAGGCAATTACGGCGTATATTAAACAAATTCAAATCTGTATTTCCAAGTAAACGTGTGCGTTTCAAAACTGAGAAAAATTTATACAAAAAACTCAGAAATAAATGTCAGGATATAGGGGTAAGAATGTGTAGTGATTTAAATATGTCAATTCAGGTTTAAATGTTGTATGTAAGATGGCTCTGTGAATGAACAATAATCTAGTTTTGATAAGGAATGTTGTCTGTGTACCCTATGACCCTGCATAAGATGTCGTTATCTGTGTGTCAAGAACATGTGTGTTTGTTTTGGTTTGAAGGTTACCACGTGTCTTTTGATTTGATGCTTCTGTCAAAGTGACAGTTGGAATTGTTAGTATTAATTGAGGATGTTTATTTGATTTTAGTTCGAGGGTATTATTATTATTTCAGGATTAGGAAGTTGTTTTGGGTATATTAAAAAAAAAAAAAAATTTTATTTTTTGTTAGTTGACTAAAAAAAAAAAAATTTTTTTTTTATGCGGGAAGGAGTTAATCCTGCAACGAATCACAGGATCATGATAGGCGGGGCAAGTTCATATATTACACAGACAATGGACATTCATATTATATTGGTAGATGGTTAAGTTTGGTTGTTATCAATTGTATTTAGTAAGGTTAAGGGTTTAGTTTAGAAAAACTGTGCATTATTATTTATGGTTATTCATGTACTGTGTTAGTGGAAATGTGCGCGCGTGTGCGAGTGGGAAACGTTTCCCGTGCGGTGCGTGAAGTATTATCGTTGTTTTGACATTAGCTGAACTGAGACATGTGTATCGCTACAATCCCTATACCTGTCGGACTATTGTTTACGTTCATGTATATTATTAGTATGTAGGCAGTCATGCATGAGATACGAGTAGTCTGATTACCGCTATGCATGCTGTTACAAAGTAAATGCACTCTACTGCATGAAAAGTGCATGGTCATTTATACTAACCATGTGACTTCCATCCACCAATAGAATGCGGACTGGTGGTTGGAAATTTTCTTAAGCCTGTCGTTACACAGGCAGTTCTTCTACGCCATCTACCGCGAACGGAACGTGCACTCCTTGTACAAGATTCTACCGCTTGCAAGGTGTTGTAAAAACTATTCGTCGTTAGTGAAACGGGAAGACTCAGAACTGTGTGTGTAGTACATTTGCACACATCAGTGTTTTAACGCATTGTGCGAAAATTTACAAGCAGTTCTTCAATGCTGCTACCGCGAACGGTACATACAATCCTTGTACAAGACTCTACCGCTTGCAAGGATCTGTTAAGACTTTTCGGGGATAGTAACGCGTGTGACGCATAACAATTGATTTTATATCTTTACACACGATATTAATATTGTAGTATTACGTGTGTAAGAAGTGTGTAACTGTATCACTGTGCGAGAGTTTCCGCAGTGACAGTATCATTAATTGTTACGCAATAGTTCCATCAAGACGTTTCCGTGCTAGTGCAAGATTTCCTCATAGGGTGGTCTGCTGATCGCGGTAGACCTTGGTATTCGCGAGAACACTTGAAGAAGCCGGAGAGGTATAAGCTCAATATACCGTTATTGATTAAACTCACTGTCACCTGAGATATTACTTGGTCTTAAACTCTATATAAGTTTTGCGAGTAATAAAATCCGTAGTACCGTTGTGTGTGCGAAGTGTCGGATTCATCGTGGGTATTGCAGGACATCAACCCAGCTGTTGCAGGACATCAGCCCAGCTGTTACAGGACATCAGCCCAGCTGTTATAGGACATCAGCCCAGCTGTTATAGGACACCAGCCCAGCTGTTATAGGACACCAGCCCAGCTGTTATAGGACCAGCCCAGCTGTTACAGGACGCCAGCCCAGCTGTATACGTTTCTGGTGAAACGTCTGTCATTTGTAAGCCACACCTGACGAACCATCTATACCGCAAAGACCGGCCCTTCTCTTCAACAACATCATCGTGGGAGTCTTCTTATGTAACGTATCACGTCTTGCGTATGAACATTATTTAACATTTTAAAAGAAAGACTCTATATCAAACATTACATTCTGTACATTTCAAATATACCATATAAACTATAACTTGTGTTTGTACAATAAATAATCTTAAACCCTCCAATATAGACTTGTAATTTGAAATACACATACTATCATATCCTATGCGCCAATAGTTTAGTAATTTGTGTTGTCGCATAGAGATATTTTGGCGCTTAGCAACGTAGGGCTCGTTAAATAGCGGTAATTTTACGCTATTACATATTTGTCTATGAATATAAAATTTGTTGGAAAAATCCGACGTATAAATTTAATTAACGTGATAATTGTATGTGTATTGTTCATATGAAAAGCTGAGGATATAAATTTTCAATTGTGCATATTCTCTTGTATATCATATATGAACAGATTTTATCAGTATATTGGAGGTAGATTATTAGTTGTTGTATGTTAGATAAGGTATTTACATGTTGATATTTTGAACTGCTTTTTCTGCGTGCATATAAACTGGTTACCATATGTTCTAATCTTGTTGTGATAATAATAACTTGCTTTGCGTATAAATCAATAAATTTAAATTTACTAAATTTTAAACGGAAATTTGGTCACTATGGCGGAGTCAAAAGGGATAGAGAAGGCTTTAGCGGCCATATTAGCGAAGATGAAAACCATGGAAGAAAAGATGGAAGTGAGTATACAGAAAATTTCAGAGGAAAATAAAGCCCGTCAAGAAGAACATGACGCCAATATGCAGAAATTTTGGGAAGAAATGGAAGCTGATAGAGAGGAGAGGATGGCGAAACTACAGAAAATGTCAGCTGATATTGAAGTAGATTTATCTGTTGAGAATATTGCACCTTGTGATAATTTTGAAGTACCAAATGTCCTTGTGGAACATACTCTCAAAGAAAGCAGTATGGAAGTTAACCAAGATGTTACATCTGGAGGAGTAACGGAGAACAGTAGCGTAGTAAATGAAATTGAAAATGATTATACAGAAACAACCTTATTAGGGCCTAATAGTTCATATCTCGGTAAAGTCGAGTATTTAGATTCTGCATCAGATTGTAGTGAAGATAACAGAAATGAAATTAGTAGTAACAACACTATTAGTCTGGAACATACTTCAGGTAAGTGCTGTGATGAGGTGATAGTTTATAGTGTAACAGATATAGCATGCGAGAACCGTGAACGTATGATAGAATCTGAAGCTATCATGGATGCGGACAGTGTATGCATAACACATAAAAATTCCGAACCAGTAATAGAGCCTGGAACTAGTATGGATACTAACGGTGCAGGTATTTATGACACATGGCCTGATGATGAGGTAATAGATGAATCTATATCAGGTACTGAGGTGTTTACGGAGGACGGAGAGGTGAATGATACTGGTGACAATAATTATGGTAAATAATAATGAACCGCCGCGTAATCAGTTTCATGTTCAAACACCACAAAATCAGCCGCAATCACAACAACATAAAATTACCACTCAGCAATTTAATACCAACTTATTAGCAACAGTTACTGGAAATGATTTAGTTGAAAAGCAGTTCAATCAATCAAGTATGAAAAATGTTAGTTATAAGAATGAAACTGTTATGTATGGCCTATATCCTGCCGAAATTAGGGATAATTTAATGTGTAATAATGATAATAGTAATAAACATGAAGAAAATATTAGTAGTGAAAATTGCACCGACCTTATTGTCGAAGCAAAAATCAGTGGTTATGTTGACGAGATGTTGGTCGACAGCGGCACAGAAATATCGCTGTTGGACGAGCAGTTACGAAAGAGGTGTAAAAACCACTTTGTACAAATGCCGATTCTGCAGGTAAGTCACACAAGGATAAAATCAGCAACGTGTGAGTCGCAGGTAATTGAAAAACAGGCAATTAAAGCAACATACGAACAGGGTAAGGAAATAGATGCGACCGTCCTTGGAGTTAGAAAACTCAGACATAATATTATTTGGGAAGTTGATAGATTGAATAAACTGCATGCTGCATTGGAGTATCAGAAAGAATTATTGCCAGCTAAAGTTGATTGTCGACCTCACGTTATCAGACTGGGACGCTCGAAAGATAAGATAACGAGTAACTCACCGACCCCCAAGGTTCAGTTAATGAGTTGCGAGATAAGGCAATTACGGCGTATATTAAACAAATTCAAATCTGTATTTCCAAGTAAACGTGTGCGTTTCAAAACTGAGAAAAATTTATACAAAAAACTCAGAAATAAATGTCAGGATATAGGGGTAAGAATGTGTAGTGATTTAAATATGTCAATTCAGGTTTAAATGTTGTATGTAAGATGGCTCTGTGAATGAACAATAATCTAGTTTTGATAAGGAATGTTGTCTGTGTACCCTATGACCCTGCATAAGATGTCGTTATCTGTGTGTCAAGAACATGTGTGTTTGTTTTGGTTTGAAGGTTACCACGTGTCTTTTGATTTGATGCTTCTGTCAAAGTGACAGTTGGAATTGTTAGTATTAATTGAGGATGTTTATTTGATTTTAGTTCGAGGGTATTATTATTATTTCAGGATTAGGAAGTTGTTTTGGGTATATTAAAAAAAAAAAAAAATTTTTATTTTTTGTTAGTTGACTAAAAAAAAAAAAATTTTTTTTTTATGCGGGAAGGAGTTAATCCTGCAACGAATCACAGGATCATGATAGGCGGGGCAAGTTCATATATTACACAGACAATGGACATTCATATTATATTGGTAGATGGTTAAGTTTGGTTGTTATCAATTGTATTTAGTAAGGTTAAGGGTTTAGTTTAGAAAAACTGTGCATTATTATTTATGGTTATTCATGTACTGTGTTAGTGGAAATGTGCGCGCGTGTGCGAGTGGGAAACGTTTCCCGTGCGGTGCGTGAAGTATTATCGTTGTTTTGACATTAGCTGAACTGAGACATGTGTATCGCTACAATCCCTATACCTGTCGGACTATTGTTTACGTTCATGTATATTATTAGTATGTAGGCAGTCATGCATGAGATACGAGTAGTCTGATTACCGCTATGCATGCTGTTACAAAGTAAATGCACTCTACTGCATGAAAAGTGCATGGTCATTTATACTAACCATGTGACTTCCATCCACCAATAGAATGCGGACTGGTGGTTGGAAATTTTCTTAAGCCTGTCGTTACACAGGCAGTTCTTCTACGCCATCTACCGCGAACGGAACGTGCACTCCTTGTACAAGATTCTACCGCTTGCAAGGTGTTGTAAAAACTATTCGTCGTTAGTGAAACGGGAAGACTCAGAACTGTGTGTGTAGTACATTTGCACACACCAGTGTTTTAACGCATTGTGCGAAAATTTACAAGCAGTTCTTCAATGCTGCTACCGCGAACGGTACATACAATCCTTGTACAAGACTCTACCGCTTGCAAGGATCTGTTAAGACTTTTCGGGGATAGTAACGCGTGTGACGCATAACAATTGATTTTATATCTTTACACACGATATTAATATTGTAGTATTACGTGTGTAAGAAGTGTGTAACTGTATCACTGTGCGAGAGTTTCCGCAGTGACAGTATCATTAATTGTTACGCAATAGTTCCATCAAGACGTTTCCGTGCTAGTGCAAGATTTCCTCATAGGGTGGTCTGCTGATCGCGGTAGACCTTGGTATTCGCGAGAACACTTGAAGAAGCCGGAGAGGTATAAGCTCAATATACCGTTATTGATTAAACTCACTGTCACCTGAGATATTACTTGGTCTTAAACTCTATATAAGTTTTGCGAGTAATAAAATCCGTAGTACCGTTGTGTGTGCGAAGTGTCGGATTCATCGTGGGTATTGCAGGACATCAACCCAGCTGTTGCAGGACATCAGCCCAGCTGTTACAGGACATCAGCCCAGCTGTTATAGGACATCAGCCCAGCTGTTATAGGACACCAGCCCAGCTGTTATAGGACACCAGCCCAGCTGTTATAGGACCAGCCCAGCTGTTACAGGACGCCAGCCCAGCTGTATACGTTTCTGGTGAAACGTCTGTCATTTGTAAGCCACACCTGACGAACCATCTATACCGCAAAGACCGGCCCTTCTCTTCAACAACATCATCGTGGGAGTCTTCTTATGTAACGTATCACGTCTTGCGTATGAACATTATTTAACATTTTAAAAGAAAGACTCTATATCAAACATTACATTCTGTACATTTCAAATATACCATATAAACTATAACTTGTGTTTGTACAATAAATAATCTTAAACCCTCCAATATAGACTTGTAATTTGAAATACACATACTATCATATCCTATGCGCCAATAGTTTAGTAATTTGTGTTGTCGCATAGAGATATTTTGGCGCTTAGCAACGTAGGGCTCGTTAAATAGCGGTAATTTTACGCTATTACATATTTGTCTATGAATATAAAATTTGTTGGAAAAATCCGACGTATAAATTTAATTAACGTGATAATTGTATGTGTATTGTTCATATGAAAAGCTGAGGATATAAATTTTCAATTGTGCATATTCTCTTGTATATCATATATGAACAGATTTTATCAGTATATTGGAGGTAGATTATTAGTTGTTGTATGTTAGATAAGGTATTTACATGTTGATATTTTGAACTGCTTTTTCTGCGTGCATATAAACTGGTTACCATATGTTCTAATCTTGTTGTGATAATAATAACTTGCTTTGCGTATAAATCAATAAATTTAAATTTACTAAATTTTAAACGGAAATTTGGTCACTATGGCGGAGTCAAAAGGGATAGAGAAGGCTTTAGCGGCCATATTAGCGAAGATGAAAACCATGGAAGAAAAGATGGAAGTGAGTATACAGAAAATTTCAGAGGAAAATAAAGCCCGTCAAGAAGAACATGACGCCAATATGCAGAAATTTTGGGAAGAAATGGAAGCTGATAGAGAGGAGAGGATGGCGAAACTACAGAAAATGTCAGCTGATATTGAAGTAGATTTATCTGTTGAGAATATTGCACCTTGTGATAATTTTGAAGTACCAAATGTCCTTGTGGAACATACTCTCAAAGAAAGCAGTATGGAAGTTAACCAAGATGTTACATCTGGAGGAGTAACGGAGAACAGTAGCGTAGTAAATGAAATTGAAAATGATTATACAGAAACAACCTTATTAGGGCCTAATAGTTCATATCTCGGTAAAGTCGAGTATTTAGATTCTGCATCAGATTGTAGTGAAGATAACAGAAATGAAATTAGTAGTAACAACACTATTAGTCTGGAACATACTTCAGGTAAGTGCTGTGATGAGGTGATAGTTTATAGTGTAACAGATATAGCATGCGAGAACCGTGAACGTATGATAGAATCTGAAGCTATCATGGATGCGGACAGTGTATGCATAACACATAAAAATTCCGAACCAGTAATAGAGCCTGGAACTAGTATGGATACTAACGGTGCAGGTATTTATGACACATGGCCTGATGATGAGGTAATAGATGAATCTATATCAGGTACTGAGGTGTTTACGGAGGACGGAGAGGTGAATGATACTGGTGACAATAATTATGGTAAATAATAATGAACCGCCGCGTAATCAGTTTCATGTTCAAACACCACAAAATCAGCCGCAATCACAACAACATAAAATTACCACTCAGCAATTTAATACCAACTTATTAGCAACAGTTACTGGAAATGATTTAGTTGAAAAGCAGTTCAATCAATCAAGTATGAAAAATGTTAGTTATAAGAATGAAACTGTTATGTATGGCCTATATCCTGCCGAAATTAGGGATAATTTAATGTGTAATAATGATAATAGTAATAAACATGAAGAAAATATTAGTAGTGAAAATTGCACCGACCTTATTGTCGAAGCAAAAATCAGTGGTTATGTTGACGAGATGTTGGTCGACAGCGGCACAGAAATATCGCTGTTGGACGAGCAGTTACGAAAGAGGTGTAAAAACCACTTTGTACAAATGCCGATTCTGCAGGTAAGTCACACAAGGATAAAATCAGCAACGTGTGAGTCGCAGGTAATTGAAAAACAGGCAATTAAAGCAACATACGAACAGGGTAAGGAAATAGATGCGACCGTCCTTGGAGTTAGAAAACTCAGACATAATATTATTTGGGAAGTTGATAGATTGAATAAACTGCATGCTGCATTGGAGTATCAGAAAGAATTATTGCCAGCTAAAGTTGATTGTCGACCTCACGTTATCAGACTGGGACGCTCGAAAGATAAGATAACGAGTAACTCACCGACCCCCAAGGTTCAGTTAATGAGTTGCGAGATAAGGCAATTACGGCGTATATTAAACAAATTCAAATCTGTATTTCCAAGTAAACGTGTGCGTTTCAAAACTGAGAAAAATTTATACAAAAAACTCAGAAATAAATGTCAGGATATAGGGGTAAGAATGTGTAGTGATTTAAATATGTCAATTCAGGTTTAAATGTTGTATGTAAGATGGCTCTGTGAATGAACAATAATCTAGTTTTGATAAGGAATGTTGTCTGTGTACCCTATGACCCTGCATAAGATGTCGTTATCTGTGTGTCAAGAACATGTGTGTTTGTTTTGGTTTGAAGGTTACCACGTGTCTTTTGATTAGATGCTTCTGTCAAAGTGACAGTTGGAATTGTTAGTATTAATTGAGGATGTTTATTTGATTTTAGTTCGAGGGTATTATTATTATTTCAGGATTAGGAAGTTGTTTTGGGTATATTAAAAAAAAAAAAATTTATTTTTTGTTAGTTAACTAAAAAAAAAAAATTTTTTTTTTATGCGGGAAGGAGTTAATCCTGCAACGAATCACAGGATCATGATAGGCGGGGCAAGTTCATATATTACACAGACAATGGACATTCATATTATATTGGTAGATGGTTAAGTTTGGTTGTTATCAATTGTATTTAGTAAGGTTAAGGGTTTAGTTTAGAAAAACTGTGCATTATTATTTATGGTTATTCATGTACTGTGTTAGTGGAAATGTGCGCGCGTGTGCGAGTGGGAAACGTTTCCCGTGCGGTGCGTGAAGTATTATCGTTGTTTTGACATTAGCTGAACTGAGACATGTGTATCGCTACAATCCCTATACCTGTCGGACTATTGTTTACGTTCATGTATATTATTAGTATGTAGGCAGTCATGCATGAGATACGAGTAGTCTGATTACCGCTATGCATGCTGTTACAAAGTAAATGCACTCTACTGCATGAAAAGTGCATGGTCATTTATACTAACCATGTGACTTCCATCCACCAATAGAATGCGGACTGGTGGTTGGAAATTTTCTTAAGCCTGTCGTTACACAGGCAGTTCTTGTACGCCATCTACCGCGAACGGAACGTGCACTCCTTGTACAAGATTCTACCGCTTGCAAGGTGTTGTAAAAAGTATTCGTCGTTAGTGAAACGGGAAGACTCAGAACTGTGTGTGTAGTACATTTGCACACATCAGTGTTTTAACGCATTGTGCGAAAATTTACAAGCAGTTCTTCAATGCTGCTACCGCGAACGGTACATACAATCCTTGTACAAGACTCTACCGCTTGCAAGGATCTGTTAAGACTTTTCGGGGATAGTAACGCGTGTGACGCATAACAATTGATTTTATATCTTCACACACGATATTAATATTGTAGTATTACGTGTGTAAGAAGTGTGTAACTGTATCACTGTGCGAGAGTTTCCGCAGTGACAGTATCATTAATTGTTACGCAATAGTTCCATCAAGACGTTTCCGTGCTAGTGCAAGATTTCCTCATAGGGTGGTCTGCTGATCGCGGTAGACCTTGGTATTCGCGAGAACACTTGAAGAAGCCGGAGAGGTATAAGCTCAATATACCGTTATTGATTAAACTCACTGTCACCTGAGATATTACTTGGTCTTAAACTCTATATAAGTTTTGCGAGTAATAAAATCCGTAGTACCGTTGTGTGTGCGAAGTGTCGGATTCATCGTGGGTATTGCAGGACATCAACCCAGCTGTTGCAGGACATCAGCCCAGCTGTTACAGGACATCAGCCCAGCTGTTATAGGACATAAGCCCAGCTGTTATAGGACACCAGCCCAGCTGTTATAGGACACCAGCCCAGCTGTTATAGGACCAGCCCAGCTGTTACAGGACGCCAGCCCAGCTGTATACGTTTCTGGTGAAACGTCTGTCATTTGTAAGCCACACCTGACGAACCATCTATACCGCAAAGACCGGCCCTTCTCTTCAACAACATCATCGTGGGAGTCTTCTTATGTAACGTATCACGTCTTGCGTATGAACATTATTTAACATTTTAAAAGAAAGACTCTATATCAAACATTACATTCTGTACATTTCAAATATACCATATAAACTATAACTTGTGTTTGTACAATAAATAATCTTAAACCCTCCAATATAGACTTGTAATTTGAAATACACATACTATCATATCCTATGCGCCAATAGTTTAGTAATTTGTGTTGTCGCAATATATATCACAAACAATGTTATAAAATAAATACAATATTAATAATAATTTTTGACATTGTAATATTTTAATAAAAACAGATAACGATTCGCCAACAACAAAATGGACTGCACTCATACATTATTCTTGTTCCAGGAGCGACTTGACTGCAGTGATCAGACCTACAGAAAAAGTACACTTTATCGTAATTACTTTGTAGTATAAACATTATACTTACATTGTCTTTATATGGCTCCGTTTTCCTGTTTTACACCCTGTAAATATATAATATACCGCCTTCCTTATTTCTTCGGGCTTAGGACCGACTCGAGATCACATGAAAATGTTTTTTGTTGTGTAAACAAATAACAAATTCAAGTAATATGAGGCTAAGTTACGGTGGCTCTGAAAAGAACTGATTAATAAGTAGACCTAACGTTTGTGTTGTTTTTATCATTTTAGCTGTATCACCACAAACTGGCACTGCGGCATTACCCGGGCATGTAAAGCGTCAGGACAATCGTCCACCGTCCAGTCTTCAAATCTAACTTGGCACGAACTACATCGCACAGTATCGCCATCTCCCTCGTACACAAACCCAGCGCGTGCCAGTGTTTGTGGACTCTGGTTGACATTCGGATACTTTAAATAGTATTTGGATTTCTCCATCCCCCTCTCTGGAACATTGATGTCCCCTGTTTGTGTGGGTATCTCCGGTTGTTCCTCTGGTTGTGCAGGTTGTTTTGACAATACCGGTGGCAATGACCTTTCCACATCTACTTGGCGTCGCCTCTTTATTCTCCATATCCATCTCTACTTCCTTTTCGGCCTCCGCCGCCCGTTTCTTTGAAGTTGCACGTCGTTGCATTCTTCCCTTTTCTCTGGCTTTGTAGCTGCTGCCAAACTCCAATTAGTGATTGGACAGATTGTAGTGGCCTTTCAATCGCTAATTAAAGCCCCTCAGTTGTGCGCCAATTTGTAACTGAACTCTCGTATTATGATTTCTGATCTGCTTCCTTTTGTTTTAAGCCGCACTGTTTGGGCTCCAATTTGTAACTTAACGTGTATCTGGTGTTTAAGTTTTGGTGTAGTGTTACAAAAATAGAAATATGTGTTCTTGAAAGAAATTAAAAATGTTTGTTTAAAAATTTTTTCTAATTAAAATTTTTTTTATTGATTAATTAATTAGAAACAATTAATTAATTGATGTTCGTGAAGTTGCAAAACGTCTCTCACTTGTTTAAAAAATGTTGTAAGCTTTTCTGTATTTTTTAAGAAACTCCAACCACTTATAGGATTGTCTCCAGATATAATCGATCTTTGTTTACTTTCAGTTTTGGAGGTTATCTTCCTTCAATGTGGTGAAATTCTTGTAGTAGATGTTGTTTAAATTATAGTATGTGTAAATTGCTATGTTTAGAAAAGAAAGAACTGTTTTAAGAGGAAAAGTATAAATTATTTTATTAACAATTGTTTATAAAGACGCTTGTCGATTTTAAAATCGACTCTCAGGGTATCGAATGTTACAAGTTTTTATATAAAATACAATAAGGTACTTTTAACAGCTATTTATTGGAAAAGTCAGAGACATCTGGCAAAGATTAAAAAAGTATAACGTTACAAGAATAATTCTTAATACTAAAGTACATATATTCAATTGAAAAGATTAAAATAAATAAATAGATTGCGCACCATGTCGCTGACAAACTAGGAGGCACTGTTCAGTTGAGCGGTGACGAAAAGTAATGGCCGCCGTCGAAGTTGTCAATCGTCCCTTCGTAGATTTGGCGTTCCAATAAAGATATTTTCTTGCCGAATTCACGTCCTAGTGTCTGCAAATCTTCCTTCTGATGTTGGTGTAGTGTCTCTGGTTAAGTTTCTGTGTTGTATTTTGAAAAGTGGTGTATTTATAAGTCAGTTCAGTTTTTGTCGAACAGGCACTATTGATGGTTATGTTATATACTGTTTTATGGTGTTTAAAATGTTATTTAACTGTCGTTTCGTGCTATACAATGTTAGTTAGTCTTTTGTAAGTGTTTATGTCACTGTGTCGATGTTGTGAAATGTTTTTTGTCGCCACTCGCGATTTTCAAATTCGTATGATACACTGACTCGCCATTACGGTACTAGAAACTAGGTTAACTCGTTTCAATTGCTCGTGTCAAGTGTCCCGTACAACGTTCAATAATCAACTCTCTACTTCCTTCACTTTCGACTAAAATCTTAGCCAAAGCAATATTATTCCTTACATTGTTCGAATTTTACTTTGCATCCTGTGCATGTATTAAAGTTACATTATATAACTGCTTAAACTTTGGTTATTATTCAAATTTATTAGCTAGTTGTTACTTAATTTTATCCTTCAGTTCATTCGGCGTATTTTGATGTCGAATAATGCCGTTTTATTATGTTTTTTTATCTAAAATTGGTAATTTTACCTTCATTTTGTATCTTGTAAATTTTCAAAATCAGCTTCCTGTCATTATGCAAATTCTGCCATTTTAAGTTATATTTATGATTATTAATCTCATATTGTAATAAAAGGTTTATATTCCCTTAGTTTCTTGCAATTATATGAGTTGGTTAAGTTTTAAAATATTATGTTGGAATATATGACTCCCCTCTCCAAATTTTTGAGTTCTGTCATTTCCATTTTTATTTGTAATCCCGGCTATAATTTTACAAAATCTTTCTAAGTTATATTTCTAATTATATGGCTTCATTTCTGGTTTATGTTATCTAAATCCCTTCAGTTTAAATGGACTTAAGTACTTAGTTTCTCAGTTTTAATGATGTTTAGTTTTCATCATTTTGCCTAGATTCTTAACAATTTTTCATACAAATTTTTATATAAACAATATATATTTAGTTATACCCTCTCTGACTTTTTAACATTGTAATATAAATTAAACATTTTTTCTATTAAACATGATAACAATTAGTATCTGTTTCAATACTATAAACAGATAAGAAATAATTTTAAATAATGGTTGTCTTCAAACTAATTAGACATTTTTTATAAACAAAGCTTAATACTTATGATTAGTTAAAACTTCCGGGCTGAAAGGCCGTGGTCGAGTGCTTGATCTATTGGAGCTAAACGTTTCGGCCGCACCACCGGTGGCCATCTTCAGTAGCAAAAAATGTGTTCGAATAGATGACACGCCGAACACGTCTC
The DNA here is from genome assembly GCA_034769895.1 of Magicicada septendecula. Classification (NCBI taxonomy): domain Eukaryota; kingdom Metazoa; phylum Arthropoda; class Insecta; order Hemiptera; family Cicadidae; genus Magicicada; species Magicicada septendecula. The sequence goes on along the minus strand of CM068374.1, from coordinate 49,734,268 downwards.
CCAATGAACTGGGAACAAGCAACAGTGAGTTACGGCTACGATGCCTCTATTTATAACTTTTTGGCCGCTTAAGGTGTATCACGCGGACCAATGAGAAGCCAGCTCGTCATTCTCGATTCTGATTGGCCATGGAAAATAAACCATGCCAGACACTATTTAAGGAGATGCTTTCACCTCGGCGGTTCATAGCGACGGACGCATTCTTATGAATATGGATGGACTCCAGATGCAGGCGAGTGAAGTAACCCCGGACAGAAGACAACACGCGGGCTTCATCGAACATCACCCGGTGATCGTCGTGGGATAGAGCGTGTTCAGCAACTGCGGACTTTTCCGGCTGGCCCAGGCGGCAGTATCTCCGATGTTCAGAGAGGCGCGTCCGGACACTACGCTTCGTGGTGCCTCTGTAGACCTGGCCACACGTACAAGGAATACTGTACACCCCGCACGACGGGAGCGGATCCGTGGCGTCCTTCACCAGTCGCAGGAACTTTTGGATCTTTTTTGGTTAGCTTAAAGATCGTCCTGACGCCCCGTTTACTCAGCAACTTGCCGATGCGTCAGTCACGCCACGGATGTAGGGCAAGACAGCAGAGCCAACAACCTCAGGCGACACCGACTCGTCGGGCCTACCAAATCTTCTCGGCCGGGCAGCTCTCCTAACCTCCGCAGCAGAATAGCCGTTGGACTGCAGTGCTTCCTCAAGATGCCGAAACTCATCTTCGAGATACCGGGGCTCACAGATTCTTTTTGCCCGGTCTACCAGAGTCCTAACCTCCGCAGCAGAATAGCCGTTGGACTGCAGTGCTTCCTCGAGATGCCGAAACTCATCTTCGAGATACCGGGGCTCGCAGATTCTTTTTGCCCGGTCTACCAGAAGATGGCCACCGGTGGTGCGGCCGAAACGTTTAGCTCCAATAGATCAAGCACTCGACCACGGCCTTTCAGCCCGGAAGTTTTAGAAAATAATCATAATGACACCGGCCGTGAAAGCCTACGTACAAGGCTTAATACTAATATAGAAATATTATTTACAAAGAATGTTTTTTTTTCATGCTAACATCCTATTCAACCATTAACACCAATACAATAAATATTTTACAATTAGGATGTTAGTGATTCTAAACTTATTAAATGTTCTTATCCCTAATACATTTTTAAAATTATTATTTCAAATAAACAAAACCTTATTCCTATATTCTTATTTACTATTTCTTATACTAAATTGAATTATGCAGTTTTTAACTGTTTTTAATATGGTTTAGGGTAATTGTACCCTGTCACTTTATGTCTGCATCTGTTTTTGTTCATTTTTAAAGAAATGTCATTTCAAACAGATTGACAGCTTGATATTATTACATGTATTAGATTCCCTCTTGTACAAATCATAAGTCATTCAAAAGTTGTATTTTTCATTATCTACACAGTTTGTGGATGCCAAGGATGCCAAATTTATGCGATTTTCGATTTTTTGAAAATCAATAACATAAATATTAGAAGCCCAAAAAATCTAAAACTTTGTATTTTTATTAGTTTTGACCATAAGAACAAATACACAATAAATTATAATTATCTGAGATGGTGAGGTTCAGAGCATTGGTTGATTTGATGTGGAATGACCCTAGTTAAGTAAGAAATATTCATTTTGTTAATTTGTTTGATTTTATTTGTTACTAATTCAACGAGTATTTTAATATACCAGAAAAGAAATAAGAAACTTATTAATTGTCATCAAAGTGAGACGAAGTAATTAATTTGTATAATAAACCAGAAGCAATTTGTTTTAGCATAAACTGTGTTATTATATTTTTACCGCTCAACTCAAATAATCCTTCTGCAACTGGTTTCGTCTGTAGGACCTTGGAGGAGAGCCCGAAGGTAAGATGAAAACGAAGTTTTGATAAATTTAATAAAATTTATTATTTGCATAAAAATCGTAAAGTTTCAATGGCGCCCGAACAGGGACGGTGAGTGTAATTTATTACACAAACCAGACCTAATTCTAGTTGCAGAAATGGTTATTTGAGAGTGAGGGCAGTTGTGTAGGTTAGGAAGCATAATTGTATATGTAAACAATAAGATACAAAATGGAAAATAAGAGCGACGAAGTCAACAAAATGGACTTAACTAATACTAGTACAGATAGTCAAGTAAATATGATAATAACCAAAACGGTAGTAAACGAGATAAGCTTAACCGAGTCAGTGATATTGAATGATGTGAGTCAATCAACGCCGGTTCAGACTAAAAAAGATAATAGTTATAAAATGTTTGAAAGATTACAAGCAATGTTAGAGGTAAATTTTATCGCAATAAATAGTCGTTTTGACATGAATGAAACCAATTTTAATGAACTTAAGGGCGAGATTAATTAAATAAAGGGGGATATGAACAGTAAATTAAATGCCTTAAATAATCGTTTAGACAATAGTGATGAAAAGTTTGAGACTAAATTTGAGGAAATAAGCAGCGACATAAATAGTCGTTTTGACATAAACGAGACTAAATTAAATAAACGTTTTGACAAAAGTGACAAAAGTGACAAAAAATGGGAGAAGTTGATAGATTCAACAAAACAAATGAACAATGGTTATAATATTGAGAGTGTAGGGGTGACAGAAAATGGTAATTATGATGGTAAGTTATGTGCTAATGATAATAGAAACAAGGAAGTAACAGTTAACAAGGTAAGTGAAAATAAGGGAAATATAAATGATAATGAGGTTAGTTTAAATGTAAATCAGGTGAAAGTGTACAAGGTAAGTAATAGTAGAAATGATGAGAGTGTAAAATCAGTTGAGGTTAATCAAGGATTGCTAGTTAGTGTTTATGACTTAGAAAGGGAGTATAGAGATAGTTTAATTGTAGAGGGTGAACAGGGGGCAAAATTTTCTGGGGTTAAATTTGAAGCAGAGATTTCACAAGTTGTTTATGGGGATAAGAGATCCTCACTAGGACATTTGGGCGACTATGGGTCGGCAAATGGTCAAAATAGGTTTTTGTGTATATCTGGTACAGCCAGATGGTGTTTAAATAATAAAGTGGTTTTGCCCTCTGTGTGGAATGAAAAGGTGAAATTGGGTTGGGGAGTGATAATAAAGAAAGAAATAGAGTGATAGAGTTCAGGTTAGGTAGAGATTATGAAGGATTAGTTTATTACATTATATAAATTTTTTATATAGAACCAGTACTTTGCCAATAATGAACCAGTACGACTAAGAGGAAACAAATCATTTGGGGATATGGAATGATGTTATGGCCATTTATTGATATATTAAGTGAATGCTTCAGAGTCAGGTGATACTGTGGCGGGTGCCTATCTGATTTTATGGTGTTGGGATCTCGAGCAGAGAAGTCCAGTAAGGTCGGATGGGTGTAGCCACAGCCACCGGACTAGGGGGGTAAGTACCCATGATTTTAGTACAGAACTAAGGGGGGTTGTGGCGCCATATCTTCACTGGTCCTCTTAGGTTTTATGCAATGAGAGTTTTTATGCTTCAGCCAGACGTATTACGCAACAGCTTGCCAGCTCAGTCTCTTTGTGAATCATAGTAATAAAACACATTGTCACTCCAGTTTGCATCAGACAGTAGCAGAGAACGGTCTTACAAGCTAAACGGTGGCCTCAGACGTGTAAGATAGGCTGAAAATATCGTCGGCCTATCCAGTATAATAACTACTAAAAGTGCGTGAACCATGTAGTGGTCAACTAATCAAATAATAAAGTGTCAGAACAATAGGTCAACTCACTAAAAACCCAAGTAGTGCTCGAGCAAAAGTTACGTCGGCCGACACAATTATTAAATGTGAAAAACGTGGTTTTAGTAACCAGTAAAACTTAGTACCAGTCCAAAAACAAAATTACTTTAATGTACATCAATTGACTTTCGAAGTGAGGGATAAAGCATGTGCATCATCTGTTGGAGCAGAGCAACAACCAGGATGAGTACCATATTATCAATTCAGAATTTTTAACTACACTAACCTTTATATTTACAGACGTTTTCCTAAATCATGAGATCGCAAAGTGGGGTTTAAATAGAATGTCAAAGTCAAAGAACGAATGTGTGTGAGTGTGGGGATAAATTATGTACTGGTTCATTAAAAATATAAATAGTTTGTCATAGGCTAGTTAAGTAAGAAATATTCATTTTGTTAATTTGTTTGATTTTATATGTTACTAATTCAACGAGTATTTTAATATACCAGAAAAGAAATAAGAAACTTAATTGTCATCAAAGTGAGACGAAGTAATTAATTTGTATAATAAACCAGAAGCAATTTGTTTTAGCATAAACTGTGTTATTATATTTTTACTGCTCAACTCAAATAATCCTTCTGCAACTGGTTTCGTCTGTAGGACCTTGGAGGAGAGCCCGATGGTAAGATGAAAACGAAGTTTTGATAAATTTAATAAAATTTATTATTTGCATAAAAATCGTAAAGTTTCCTGATGAGACATGGGTGTCTCACATTACACCGGAATCAAAACAGCAGTCCATGGAATGGAGGCACTCAATATCTCCCAAAAACGTGAAGTTCAAGCAAACCATTTCAGCCTGGAAAATCATGTGCACTGTGTTTTGGGACAGGCAGGGGGTGTTGCTTGTTGATTTTTTCCCCTGAATAAACTGCGTCGCGCAATCCAAAACAAAAGGCGTGGCATGCTCAGTAGAGGAATCGTACTGCTTCACGACAATGCTCGGCCACACAATGCTCAACGCACCCAAGATCTGATTACATCATTTGGCTGGGAAAACTGGATCATCCCCCCTACAGTCTAGACCTCGTACCCAGTGACTATCACTTGTTCCTCCATTTAAAGTGGTACCTTGGCGGCCAGCGCTACGATGACAATGACGATGTCAGAACAGCCGTCCAGCAATGGTTATCTTCTCAGGCGGCTGATTTCTATGAAGACGGAATATAGAAGCTGATCACATGATACGACAAGTGCCTCAATATAGGTGGAAACTATGTTGAAAAATAGTTTAATGTACTGGCTTTCATGTAAAAATAAAATTGTTCAAAAATATATTACTTGTTACTTTTGGTATCAAAACAGTACTTACTTAAAAAACACACCTCATATATGTTGTCATAAGTTTTTTTAAGTACAGTAATACTTGTCAGCGTACCCTATAGTAACCTATGTACAGAACTTACAACTTGTTTGAAAATGATTTTATTATAATAAAATGTAACTAGCAAAACCCCTCCTGATCCACATAGATTTATGTTAATCATTATCCTATCAACTCTTCCATAAAAATTTGAAAGTGGTATAAAAAAGTAGTCCATTGTTCAAGTCATGTATGTTGATATAGAGTGATCAGGTAGGTCATTTGTTTGTAATGCCGTTTGCTTGACTGGTAATTCAGTAATTGGGTGTAATGCTACAATGCATTCATTGTGGAGTTTTAAAACAACCTATAAAAATGCATTTAATATAAAACAAACATCAATTTGTTTAACTTTCGAAAATAATATTCAGTCAGACAGAATTTAAGGTAACCTACAGTAAATACAGATGAATTTATGTTTTTGAACAGATAGACTGACTTTAATTCATAGAGACGCATAAGAGATACACAACAAATTTCACGTTTGTTGGTTCACAGGACTTCAGAAAAATGTACCTAACAAACTGTGCTTCGATAAACACACTTAAAGACAAAAAGTACTTAAGCACTACATAATAAAACCCCCAATTCAGTAATCACCACAATCACCGTTTTCTTTTTTCCTTGTCAAGTATCTCCTTTTACTGTTTTCTTTTTGGACCTTTGTTGATTTTCCCTGGCTGTTTTTCCCTTTGTTGATTCTATCAGACAACGAACCATTACCTTTCTGGGATCATTACTTAGTCACATCAATAATGCTAATTTTTAGGGTCTCTACACCTACAAAACTATTTTGGGAAGTCTTTGCCAAAATACAATAGTAACACTTTCATTCAGGTTCTGAAATTTCCCATTATTATTTCAGTAGATATTCCTTTGACAAGTCTTAACAAAACTAGTTTTACGCTGATACGACACTGGCTAATAGTCGTACTAATATTAATTTCCCATCATTGGTGCTGGTAATGAATGCTCATGCTTGTATTCTGTACTTTGTTGCTTTTGTTATATTAAATATAGTGATATAAAAAGAAAACTGTTTCAATCCATCACGCATACAGCATATTAAATGACAGCACAGAGTTTTCTGTAGTTACTGCTCAAATTCTTCGCTCACAAAGAGTATCAACTGAATGTTACAAACTGTTTGCCAATAAATATGCTTAAAACATTATATATATTCTTAAACAGACTGAAATTGAGAATTTTTACGACAAACTTTTTTTTAAATCCTAAGCATTCCCATGTTTTTACTACATAATAATCTTCATTCATAACACATTTCTTATAATTTATTTTACCACTTAAAAATGATGAAAAATTCTTGGCGAAATTAGCATCACAATGTTAAACACACACACACATACGCGCGCACGCGCGCGTGTATGATGGGTATCTTTGAAAGAGGTAAGGGGTAAGTGATTTTTCAAGATTTCTTAAAATATTATTTACTTTTCTCTGATAGGTTACCTGTACAGGGCGTGATCTGTACGTCCTTAATATACCAAAGGCTCCACCTCCGATGGCTCCGACTGTCGCCGCTAAAGCACAACGCTTCCCAATGTTAAATATGGTTGCTGTACAAGGTTTCGAGGTATCCTCCATTTGTTCTACAGATTATATGTTTAATAAGTACAGTTATCTTTTGATTACAGATTGAATTTTTAAAAATATAATCTTACATAAACTAAACTAATATTCAAGACACTTAATAAATTGGTAAGCAAGTCTGTCAAGTCAATTTTTTTGGCAGTTTTCACCATTCTTGCTTTGGTGTACACTGGTACCGAACCACTAATTACTCTGTGTAATTAGCCTGTCGGTGTCTCCAACATTATCAAGTTCTATCTTATAACATAAAACTAACTTTGAAACGACAAAAGAAACTGTGAACTATGTGGAACTTCAAAAATATAAACGGATCAGCATTTAAAACTGAAGTAGAAACAACTGAAAAAAAATTTAATGGTTCTGACTTCACATCCACACTTCTGATAAATTTGTTTGACACTTAAAGATGCAGCAAAACCAAACCTTACAAGGGGCACACAACCTAAGTTTAAACCTTTCTGCCCATTTGTACTAATAAGAACTCAAAAAGACATAAAAGATGGTACAGAGAATCAGTAATACTGAAAAAAACCTACAAGCATGGAATTCCTTCCTTGATGGAAGGCTATAGTAAGGACAGTGTTAAAGCCACAAACAAATCAACACTATTCACTACACAATAGAATTACATTCAAACCAGAACAATTCACAGACACTCAAAATACACCTGAATATTTTAACAAATATTAGGCCTACACTTTCAATCGTTTGTCAAAAAATAAGAAACCATCGTCTTCATTCTTGGGGTTCACTTGCTAGTAATTTCTTTTGAGATTTTGACGTTTTAATTAACAATTTTGATCATTCCAAAACTAGCGTCTATTCAACGAAAGCGTCATATAACGAGTAAAGAAATCTAACGGTAATTAGCAACCAAACGACTGTTGTCATAGTAACCAATTAATCCCGATTGGTTAATTCTGAAGTATTCTATTGTTATCAAATTTTGAATTTTTATTCAAAATAGCTGCATATCTTATTGATTATATTCTTCTGTCCTCTTCCCTACATATTAAATATTATCACCACTGTTATTATTTCCTTTCAAAGATTAATTTGGTATCACATAATATATGGTTTTATGAAATATCAATGTTTGTACAAATCTGTTAATATTTGGTATTTACATTTCTCCTTTAAACTAAGTTCTTATTCTAATATTTTTCCTTTAAACTGATTTACAAATTATTCTCGGCTATTTACTTGCCTTGAATTTCTTAATTTCCTGGTTGTTTTTTATACAGTTTGCAATTGTTTGTCATTGACAGTTATACATTTCCTAGGCCTTAGTAGCCATTGATTATTTTTATTTAATTTATTCTAATTATATTTCATTTCATTACAAAGTTTTTGTTCTGTTGTTATAACTGATTTGTTTAGTGGTTGTTGTGTCTTGAGTTTGTTTTTGTTCTGATCATATGTCAAGATTATTTTCTATGTCTTAATACTTAAAATATAACAATTAGGCCTATGGACTGTAAGTTCCCTCCAGCCATATCCTCTTAACATTGAAACAAACAATTCTTTACAAGTTATTAGTAACTGTTGGTTTTAACATTAATTTCATTCTTTGCTACTACTCTGAGCAATAAACATCATTACTTCTTGTAAACTCATTTAACTTAATTTCCCTCATAACATAGGGTATTTACCAATTATATATTTAATTACTTAAATCTTTACTACTCCTTTTCTACATTCCATGTTAACACAAACAGTTTATTTTACCTGGGCTTTCTCCCCTGAATAATATTGTATTCTTTATCTATTTCTACTCTAAACACTATCTCTAATTACCCTTAACTATACAATTTTTATAATCCCACTCTTAAATCCTTCATTGGTCCATCATTGGTTTATTGAGTGTTTACTTATCTATCACTATCTTTTTAATCATACTATTGTTTACAATATCCTTTTTCACACATCACTTTCACTGTTATCACTTTTTATTTTACACGTTTATTGGTGGGTAAACCCTATTATTATTTTTCTTTGTCACTTGGTTATTTTCATTATATTTTTCACTATCTCACTATCTTTACAAATTTTATTTGTATCTAATAAGTTCATGTCTTTTTCTAGATTTCTTACTTACATATAGTACTAATTCGTGGGTTAGTGTATTTTTATTTAATGGGTTTTTATTAATTATGAGTTATATTTGTCACATAGACAATATTAACATTTCTTTTTTATATTGGTTATTCACCGGTTTCGTTTCCTTTATGATATTGGATGGTATCATCTCCCCCTTCCCTATTCTACACTATTTGTCTGTGTTTTATCACCTTGGTTCATTTTATTTTCTTTGTAGTTGGTTTGTTCCATTTTTAAATTCATTTTTCTTCTCCTTCCCTTCCATCTTGTTTCGCTTTATTTTGGTTATTATCTGGCCAATCTCTGGGGTTGGGTCAAAGTCATTTGTCTGTCAGTCTAGTTTGTATTTCTTATTTAATAATCACCTTTGGTTTACTATTTTTTCCTCCTTCACTCTTAATTATATTTACTATTATCGTTCTAGTTATTATTTATTTATTAAAATATATTATTTCTTAGCATTTTTTACATACTTATTGATAACAAATATGATCAGGGTTCGGCAATGTTATAATATTAAAATATATGATCAGGGTTACCAACCTTTGCATGAGTTCAAATTTGTTGCGTGTTATAATGTATATTAAATCTATATGATCAGGTTTACCAACCTATGCATAGGTTCAGACTTGGTGGGTGGTGGGTTCCAACTTGATGCAATATAATGTATATTAAAATATATGATCAGGGTTACCAACCTTTGCATGAGTTCAAATTTGTTGCATGTTATAATGTATATTAAATCTATATGATCAGGTTTACCAACGTATGTATGGGTTCAACTTGATATATGTGTGTTCTATTATATATTAAAATATATGATCACGGTTACCAATCTTGCATTACTGTGTATAGAACAGATCTGTCAACATTTTTCTGTGGTGGGAAATTCAAACTATATGAGCAGACACATTATTAAATTCTCTCTCTCTCTCTCTCTCTCTCTCTCTCTCTCTCTCTCTCTCTCTCTCTCTCTCTCTCTCTCTCTCTCTCTCTCTCTCTCTCTCGCTCTCTCTCACACATTTCTGATTACTATACACGAAATTGCATATTGTTATCTGCTCGTACGCAAGGTATATCCTTTGCAGGTAAGTGATATTTTAAAAAATTATTGAGCAAACCCATTATTAAATTGTCTCTCTCTCTCTCTCTCTACGCCATCGGTTTTACTATGATATCATGTTATCAATTCTCTCTTTGAATGTAAGTAACTCTGTCTCTAGACGCATCTCGTTCTTCCAAGGCGGTCTGTGTGGTAAAGTGTTAGCATAACAACTCCTTTGAAATAAGGTATTTTCAAAAGTTTTGTGTACACATACAAATCGCTGTCGGACAATGTACGCACTGCTCACACACACATTTACTATATTACTGTTGTGTATGTCTCTCGCTCTCTAGCTGCAGACGTTGACAGGAATTCCCGTATTCAAATCGATTACGGTGTCACTGTACACAAACTTAAATATGGTTTACAGACCATTGTAATTTTAAAAATTCATTTTGCATTAATTAAATATATATCGTAAACATGATATAAAATAAATACAATATGAAATAATAATATTTCGTCATTGTAAGATTTTAATAAAAACAATTATCAGTTTAAATAATAATTTTCGTGATTGCAAGATACAACCTGTGTACACGTAAACTTAAAATATAGTTTACCGCTGTGGTGGGAAATTCACACACACACACACACACACACACACACACACACACACACACACACACACACACACACACACACACACACACACACACACACACACACAACGATACAGAATTAGATATAGTTTATTCTTCACAAACTTAAGCCAAGGGGTCATTGACTGTGATGTGACACGATTTTAACTGGTTTTAGAAAGTTATATTCAGTGCTGTAATTAACGATACTAAATGTCATTAAGCGTCAGTAAGTCGTGAAAAAAAAACTCCTCTGAATAAGGTATTTTCAAAAGTTTTGTGTACACATACAAATCCCTGTCGGACAATGTACGCACTGGTATGCAAATTAGTTTTTGTCTGTAAGGAAACAGGTATAGACCTGATGCTATTTTATTGTTACTTTTCAAGTATGTGTCATTTTCATTAAGTTAATGTACTTTCAAATAATTTCTAATCGAACCAAATATTATTATTCAATGAAACTTTTGTAAATACTAATTAGAATCAATGATACATTTACCACGTACATGCAAATTCAATTATTAAAGTGTTAAGTACTGAAAGTTGAAACTTCACACACACACACACACACACACACACACACACACACACACACACACACACCCATTGGCGAGCACGGAGTTCCATATTTTGTGTCCACATTTGTTAAGACCACGATTCTGACCACGTGATATTACGTAAACGTGTTTGCTCTACATAAATATCTTCACACAATAAAGCCTACGTCTCAGTCATTACGAATAATGTTTATACAAAAGTTATATTTTAATATATGAAACAGGAATAATCATACATATTAGAGTTTGCTTACTTCGCTCCCTCTCTCTCTGTCTCTCACACACATTTAGTATGAGCAGACGCAGTTGTCGTCCATGATATATAAATACAATATTAATAATAATTTTTGACATTGTAAGATTTTAATAAAAACAGATAACGATTCGCCAACAACAAAATGGACTGCACTCATACATTATTCTTGTTCCAGGAGCGACTTGACTGCAGTGATCAGACCTACAGAAAAAGTACACTTTATCGTAATTACTTTGTAGTATAAACATTATACTTACATTGTCTCTATATGGCTCCGTTTTCCTCTTTTACACCCTGTAAATATATAATATACCGCCCTCCTTATTTCTTCGGGCTTAGGACCGACTCGAGATCACATGAAAATGTTTTTTGTTGTGTAAACAAATAACAAATTCAAGTAATATGAGGCTAAGTTACGGTGGCTCTGAAAAGAACCGATTAATAAGTAGACCTAACGTTTGTGTTGTTTTTTATCATTTTAGCTGTGTCACCACAAACTGGCGCTGCGGCATTACCCGGGCATGTAAAGCGTTGGGACAATCGTCCACCGTCCAGTCTTCAAATCTAACTTGGCACGAACTACATCGCACAGTATCGCCATCTCCCTCGTACACAAACCCAGCGCGTGCCAGTGTTTGTGGACTCTGGTTGACATTCGGATACTTTAAATAGTATTTGAATTTCTCCATCCCCCTCTCTGGAACATTGATGTCCCCTGTTTGTGTGGGTATCTCCGGTTGTTCCTCTGGTTGTGCAGGTTGTTTTGACAATACCGGTGGCAATGACCTTTCCACATCTACTTGGCGTCGCCTCTTTATTCTCCATATCCATCTCTACTTCCTTTTCGGCCTCCGCCGCCCGTTTCTTTGAAGTTGCACGTCGTTGCATTCTTCCCTTTTCTCTGGCTTTGTAGGTGCTGCCAAACTCCAATTAGTGATTGGGCAGATTGTAGTGGCCTTTCAATCGCTAATTAAAGCCCCTCAGTTGTTCGCCAATTTGTAACTGAACTCTCGTATTATGATTTCTGATCTGCTTCCTTTTGTTTTAAGCCGCACTGTTTGGGCTCCAATTTGTAACTTAACGTGTATCTGGTGTTTAAGTTTTGGTGTAGTGTTACAAAAATATAAATGTGTTCTTGAAAGAAATTAAAATTGTTTGATTAAAAATTTTTTCTAATTAAAAATTTTTTTTTATTGATTAATTAATTAGAAACAATTAATTAATTGATGTTCGTGAAGTTGCAAAACGTCTCTCACTTGTTTAAAAAATGTTATAAGCTTTTCTGTATTTTTTAAGAAACTCCAACCACTTATAGGATTGTCTCCAGATACAATCGATCTTTGTTTACTTTCAGTTTTGGAGGTTATCTTCCTTCAATGTGGTGAAATTCTTGTAGTAGATGTTGTTTAAATTATAGTATGTGTAAATTGCTATGTTTAGAAAAGAAAGAACTGTTTTAAGAGGAAAAGTATAAATTATTTTATTAACAATTGTTTATAAAGACGCTTGTCGATTTTAAAATCGACTCTCAGGGTATCGAATGTTACAAGTTTTTATATAAAATACAATAAGGTACTTTTAACAGCTATTTATTGGAAAAGTCAGAGACATCTGGCAAAGATTAAAAAAGTATAACGTTACAAGAATAATTCTTAATACTAAAGTACATATATTCAATTGAAAAGATTAAAATAAATAAATAGATTGCGCACCATGTCGCTGACAAACTAGGAGGCACTGTTCAGTTGAGCGGTGACGAAAAGTAATGGCCGCCGTCGAAGTTGTCAATCGTCCCTTCGTAGATTTGGCGTTCCAATAAAGATATTTTCTTGCCGAATTCACGTCCTAGTGTCTGCAAATCTTCCTTCTGATGTTGGTGTAGTGTCTCTGGTTAAGTTTCTGTGTTGTATTTTGAAAAGTGGTGTATTTATAAGTCAGTTCAGTTTTTGTCGAACAGGCACTATTGATGGTTATGTTATATACTGTTTTATGGTGTTTAAAATGTTATTTAACTGTCGTTTCGTGCTATACAATGTTAGTTAGTCTTTTGTAAGTGTTTATGTCACTGTGTCGATGTTGTGAAATGTTTTTTGTCGCCACTCGCGATTTTCAAATTCGTATGATACACTGACTCGCCATTACGGTACTAGAAACTAGGTTAACTCGTTTCAATTGCTCGTGTCAAGTGTCCCGTACAACGTTCAATAATCAACTCTCTACTTCCTTCACTTTCGACTAAAATCTTAGCCAAAGCAATATTATTCCTTACATTGTTCGAATTTTACTTTGCATCCTGTGCATGTATTAAAGTTACATTATATAACTGCTTAAACTTTGGTTATTATTCAAATTTATTAGCTAGTTGTTACTTAATTTTATCCTTCAGTTCATTCGGCGTATTTTGATGTCGAATAATGCCGTTTTATTATGTTTTTTTATCTAAAATTGGTAATTTTACCTTCATTTTGTATCTTGTAAATTTTCAAAATCAGCTTCCTGTCATTATGCAAATTCTGCCATTTTAAGTTATATTTATGATTATTAATCTCATATTGTAATAAAAGGTTTATATTCCCTTAGTTTCTTGCAATTATATGAGTTGGTTAAGTTTTAAAATATTATGTTGGAATATATGACTCCCCTCTCCAAATTTTTGAGTTCTGTCATTTCCATTTTTATTTGTAATCCCGGCTATAATTTTACAAAATCTTTCTAAGTTATATTTCTAATTATATGGCTTCATTTCTGGTTTATGTTATCTAAATCCCTTCAGTTTAAATGGACTTAAGTACTTAGTTTCTCAGTTTTAATGATGTTTAGTTTTCATCATTTTGCCTAGATTCTTAACAATTTTTCATACAAATTTTTATATAAACAATATATATTTAGTTATACCCTCTCTGACTTTTTAACATTGTAATATAAATTAAACATTTTTTCTATTAAACATGATAACAATTAGTATCTGTTTCAATACTATAAACAGATAAGAAATAATTTTAAATAATGGTTGTCTTCAAACTAATTAGACATTTTTTATAAACAAAGCTTAATACTTATGATTAGTTAAAACTTCCGGGCTGAAAGGCCGTGGTCGAGTGCTTGATCTATTGGAGCTAAACGTTTCGGCCGCACCACCGGTGGCCATCTTCAGTAGCAAAAAATGTGTTCGAATAGATGACACGCCGAACACGTCTCCCAATGAACTGGGAACAAGCAACAGTGAGTTACGGCTACGATGCCTCTATTTATAACTTTTTGGCCGCTTAAGGTGTATCACGCGGACCAATGAGAAGCCAGCTCGTCATTCTCGATTCTGATTGGCCATGGAAAATAAACCATGCCAGACACTATTTAAGGAGATGCTTTCACCTCGGCGGTTCATAGCGACGGACGCATTCTTATGAATATGGATGGACTCCAGATGCAGGCGAGTGAAGTAACCCCGGACAGAAGACAACACGCGGGCTTCATCGAACATCACCCGGCGATCGTCGTGGGATAGAGCGTGTTCAGCAACTGCGGACTTTTCCGGCTGGCCCAGGCGGCAGTATCTCCGATGTTCAGAGAGGCGCGTCCGGACACTACGCTTCGTGGTGCCTCTGTAGACCTGGCCACACGTACAAGGAATACTGTACACCCCGCACGACGGGAGCGGATCACCTACATACATAAGTTACATTCACACTAACACTTGTATATTAAATAGAGAGATAAGATAATCATAATTAACGATATTACTACATCTAGCAAACCCAGATATATAAGAAATTGAAATATTAAAATAATCAAAGAGAGGTACATACGAGAGAAATATTACAAATTGATGAAATCAACAGTGAGACATAAACAGTACACACCGGTCTAGTTACAAAGTGGCGCTCAACTAGTGTAGGGCTTAAGTTAAGTAACTATAATTATATTAATATTACTTAACCAGAGCAGGCAACTGTGGGAGAATAAAAATGCATAATACCAGAGGTAAATCAAAGAAGAGGGCAGAAGACACGGAGAAAGAAGAAGGTGGACAAGAACAAGAAATAGAAGTAATCACAGACAGTGAAATGGAACAACAGACAGGCGAAATAGCAGAAACTGAAATCATTACGGACAAGGAAAGGGAAGTAATTGAAGAAGATACCCAAGGGGACCAACCAGATAAATCCAACAAAAAGGAAGACATGAGCATGCAGGAGATGTTGAGAATACTATTGGAAAACTCAAAAGAACAATTTCGGAAACAGGATGAGAAATTCGACAAAATAAATGAGGAACTTAAGGATAATTCAAGGAAAATAAATGAGGAAAATAAGGAAACCTCAAAACTAATGAATGAAGGTTTGATCCAAATTAACGAAAGGTTCGATAGGAATAATGAAAGCTTAATCCAAATTAATGAAAGATTTGACAGGAATGATGAGGGTTTAAGACAAATGAAGGAAGAAATCCTGCAAATCAACGAAGAAAATTTACGGCAGATTAACGAAAGAATTGAAAATATCCATGTGACAATTAACCAAAAGGTGGACAAAAATAATGAGGAAAGGAAATTAGAAATAGCCGAAACAAATGAAAAGTTAGAAAAAACTAACGAAACAGTAATAGAGGTTCGTGAGGAATTACAAAATAAATTTAATGACATACAAAATGAGAGTAAAACAATGGTCGAAGGAATCCAACAGGAGACTGTCGGAAAATATGAGAAAATTAAACAAGAAGTACATCAGATACGGGAGGAGAATAAGGAAGGTATTACGCAAATACAGACAGACATGGGTGAGCGACTAGAAAGAGTATATGGCAATTTAAACAATATGGAAGGTCAAATTAATACAAGTAAAAATAAAATAGAGGAAATTAGTAGACGCGAACTACAGTTACAAGAAGAAGTAGATTCATGGCGGGATAGGACATGCCAGCATAATCATACAACAAACCACGATAACCGGGAGTCGATTAATTTTCGAAATTACAAGCGTAATCCGATGGAATTTTAAAGAGGCTGGAAGAGTTGATCACACGAAATAGAGAGAACCGTTGGAGTATGATACGCGGTATGATTGATGAGACATTTAAGGATACATATGATAATTGGTGGACGGCGGTGCGTCCGGATATACAGGACATAACCGAATTCAAAAAGCAATTTAAAGAAAAATATTGGTCGGAGTCGACCCAGAACATGGTTAGAAATAATTTGAGCAACGGTCGATACGAAACGAACGTAGGACATTCTCCTACATCATACTTCCTCGGAAAAGTATGCATGGCACGGAATTTAGATCCCAGAATTCCCGAAGAATGTTTAGTGATACAGCTATCCTACCATTATGAGGAAGGAATAAAGAACACACGTATGTGTAGCCAAATTAAAATGATTCCAGCCATGGCCAAATTCCTTGAGAATTATGAGCACGAAACTCAGTATCAAAGGAACAGAGTACTAAATTATAAATACCGTAAGTATAATAGTAACGATCAACAAACAAATTCCCATAATAATGATCACAATCGACCAACTCAGAACGTTAACGCGAATAGAACACAGAACGATCACTCGAATAATAATACCAGGAATTATAATTATCGTGGCAATAATCATTATAATTACCGCGACAGTCGTAATAATAGAGGAGATGGGGACAACTGACCCAATAATTATAGACACAATGTTAATTATATCTATTCCAGACCTCAAAACAATCAGCAACGGTATTACCCAAGGACTCACCAATATAACAATTATTATAATCAATCCTGGCGTGAAGACAGTTATCAAAATGAAAGAAATTATAGGACAGCGGAACATAATACAGAGGACTGACCTGAACCTTTACAAAATCAACCTCCGAACTCACCGGAAAATAGAGAAGATGGGGGAAGCCCTCATTTAAACTAATAGAGGCAGTGAAAAATGAAGAATACCCTTCACTGAACCGTAATCTTGGGGAACAACGACTTGTAAATAAACCTACGAATGATAATACCATAACTACAATCACTAACCATTATTTAAAAAATATTAGAGAAGATTTATTGGAAGAGGATCAAAATCATGAATCATGTACACAGTAATAGTAATAATGAAATTATATATGTAATAGCTAAATTAAATGGAATACAATCCACAATAATAATAGATTATTTATTAAAAGTTACCCCTAATCAAATAAACTGGAAATTAGTAATTCCCACAGCTGTGGAAAACAAATTAATCTTGGATTACCATGAAAGATATGGACACATGGGAGCCATAAAAATCGTCAAAGCCCTGGAAGAACAAGTGTACATAAAAAATATAAACAGAAAGGTGCAAAAATCAATCCAAGCATGTCACATCTGCCAGATGGTTAAACATAACAATGAGAAGAAGGAGGGAGTAATGATCCCTATTACATCCAAACATAAGCTGGAGAAAGTATTCCTGGATATATGTGGATCGTTCCCACGCAGTGGAGGGAACCATAGATATAAATTTATAATTATTATTTTTGATCATTTTTCTAAATATACTAACTTTACGCTATCAGCAGAGCCACGACCAAGAAAATTCTGGAGATAATCATTGGACATTACATAATAGAGATTGGTAAACCGTCATCCATTATCACCGATCATGGTACGCAGTTCAAGGGAAGCAAATGGAGAAATAGTCTTCTAAAACACAACATTAGAACATATAAGACTTCAGTATACCACCCCAGCAGCAATCCTGCAGAACGTGTATTGAGGGAAGTTGGCAGAATACTCGGAACTTACTGTCATGCCCAACAGAGGAGGTGGTACGAATACTTGTCACTTACCGAAGAGTTTCTCAATATATCTTACCATCAATCCATTGAAAATACCCCCTATACTGTTATGTTTGAAAGGCTTCCACCTAGGGAAATCCAGGATATCATCAATTTTCCAACAAACCCAGAATATCAATTTGAAAACGTTAAATTTTATAACCGGATAATGGAAAAGGCAGAAATAAAGAAAAAGAAATATGAAAGGAATAATCCAAAACCAATAAAGTACCAAATTGGCGAGAAAATATTAATAAGAAACAGGGAGTTACCCAGCACACTAGAAGGAATAACGAAAAAATTATTATTATATACTGGACCCTACGTGATAACAAAAAATAATAATAATAATACATATGAAATAATGAACCCTATCACGAAAAAGATTAAGGGAACATATAATCAGGAGTTTATAAAAAAATATTATGAAGAAACATCATCACCCATCATAAAATACTAACAAGACGAACGGAAATATTTAATAAATCCTAAATTAAAATAAGAACAACTTATTACCAATTTTGAAGAGAAAACACTTGGAATTAAAAAGAATTTGAATTTTGAGAAAGACCACTAAATCCAAAAGGTATGTAAGCACAACTTACTAAAGAATTTTTTGAACATTATTATATAAATAGAGAACAGCATTCAAAAGGAAGTAAGTACAACTTACTATATAGTTATGAAGAAGGTATTAAGAAGAGTTAATAACAACCCCCAAGATTACAGAAGAAAACCAGAAATATTACTATATGTTATAACCGACCGCTTGCTATGGGTTGTTATTTAAAATTATTATGTTTATTTGTTTACCGTAATTGCACTACAATAATGGTTAAATTCCGTTTAAAGCCACACGGATGGTCTAACCTATTTGTACTAAAATGAAAACGTGTGTTTACAATTAACTTGAAGTAAAATAAAAGAGTGGTTGTTGTTTAAATTTAAATTCGTGGTTAAAATATTAAAAGTCTCATTAAAACAAAATTCATCTATGGGTGAAGTGTTCTTTTTAGATAACTCAATGTTGAGAATGGTTATTTCTACTTGAAGGTGACTAATGTAGTAAAGTATTTTACCATACAACATTCAAAGTTACTCACAGTGTTTACAATGGTTTAATTATACTTATTTTTTAAAGAATTCCCTTGTATTAAATAAATAAATAATGAAGTTGATTATATTTAAATGCTAGATTAACTTAAGTTAAAACATGAAGTATAGCAGTTGATTGCTTGATGATAGTTCTCGTCTGGTTGAAACTGGTAGTAGAAACTTCTTCTGATTGCAGGTAGTCTGAGTATGTCAAGTCCCGTAAAGTCTGGACAATATTATAAACAAACATATACTTTTACGTACCTGATTGTGGTTACTTGAAGTTCACTAAACTGTCAACTCAGCTTACAATCATCAACTCCCTTTGGTTGCAAGGTTATGTTACCTTGTTTATATCTTAATGGGCGCCACACGGATTTATTCAGGGAAAATCCCGTGTAAAACCCACACATAAAAATTACTAGATGAAAAGAAAATTTAAAATAGTTGAGTACCACTTTTTGGCAATGCTATTCCAATATGTTAAACACAACAGAAGGTTGTTTAAGCTTATTAAAAGAAAATATTCAATTATCCAAAAAAAAAAATAAATCAAATCAGGTTATGCTGTTAATAATGGGTTTATTTGCACCCTTATAGTGAATTCAAAAAATACACATAATGTAAACATACAAAGTTGTACAATTAAAAGTTAGTTATTATATGCCTCATACGGCTTGCTCAGAACATGAATTATAAATCTGGTCAAGTCCAGATACTATTTATTTTTAATATGAAAATTATTACAATTATTATTATTATTATTATTATTATCATCTCAGTTGTGAATTCTTTGAGACACGAAAGAAAACAAATATGCCTACACAATATCCAATAATACAATTGATCAACAAAGTTTTAGGTTACTTTTGCCAAGTAATTGAAAAAAAAAACGATCTATTGAAAGATCGTGCGTTTCATCAACGCTTGCTTTTTTAGTGACAATATTTATCAATTGAGAGCCCTTACAACTAACATATAGCTTACTTACTAATAACAAATTTGAATAATAAATCGAAACGTGGTGTAATCTTAAATAATGTTTTTGTGTTTTGCGTCAGTACAGGTTATGGTTGCAAAAAATACAAGTTATTGCACTCAGATCAAGATTAATAATAATTGCACTTTTACCTTCAGAGTTTTAATTATCTAATTAAAACTTCTTATCACTTAAGTAATCGGATTATAATGATTACTTGGTTTCGGCACTAATTCGCACAAGAACAGAATAATGCGATCCTCTTCTGATTAAAATGGATCGTGAATAATGACAATAAATTATTTTCTGTTCGTCATTCCCGCACAAAATTAAAATAAAACTGCACTTAAATACTGTTGTTGGTTGTGGATGAACTTGAAGTAAAATTTCTTGTTGTTAAACTATTGGTTCCGATGTACAATGTAACTGACGCTAAGTGTTATTAAAAAACGTGGCGGTGACGGGCGTACGTCTGTTCTGCTTGCTAGTTAGTAAAGGTCTCTGTCAAAATTCGCTGGTTTGTCTTTATATACCCCTCTCTTGGATCGGCTTTAGGAAAAAATGTTGATTACTAACTAATTTTCTGATTGGCTTTCGCCGGTGAGTCGGCGTGACGTGTCACTTTTTGACAGTTGATAACGGCTTTTCCTAACCGTCGAATGTTGCGGTAGCAGCTAGTTGTCATTTGTGTTATTATTCATAAACAGTTTCTCGATGTACATTTTTAGAATGATGCTAACATCTCTCCCGCACTAAATACAGTTGCGATTGGGTCATTATTACTATCAAATTAAAGATTGTTCTTTTTCCTTCAATTTGATATCACTCATTCTCGAATTACTTTCACTCTAACCGACATTGTTATAAAATCAACGTTCGGGTACATTATTCTTACTGTCGTCTGCTCTTTATGAATCGCCGATTTTACACTTTTGGTTAACCTTGCTTGTATCCACATAACATTTTATTAATCAAATGTTTATGCGCGAACACCATTAATGCTGTACTGACGTTTTTTGCTGAACTTTACTTGTACACCTTAATTCTATACATTGTAATAAATGATCCTACTGACTATGACATTTCGTTTCCCGTTTGTTTTAAGCTACTATTTACAATTAAAATTATGATTAAACCTATTGTTTTAATAACATTTTTTGTTATGTCAATGCATAACCATAGTTCTTGTGCATTTTAGTTTACACTTGTGATAATCATCGATAGTCATTTTACTGACTAATGTTTGGTCTAAGTTTGCTAAGGCATATCGTCTACATTGAAATTTGGCCTTAATAATGTCTATTGGTTCTCAATTCGGTAAATTATGGAGACATCTTATTTGTATAAGATTCTCTTTTATAAATAGTTCTCTTTTCTAACAAGTATATTTGATGCTGAAATACATCTTAGTTCCTACTATATAGCCATTGTTAACATTGGTTTTGGCATTCATTATCTACTGTTCATTGTCACATCTATTATCAGCAAAATGCTGATTTTGCTTTCACAGTATTTAACTGCTCATTAGTTTATTTTTTGTTTATAAATGACATTCGGTTTACATCAACCATTTACTGAATTGACAGTTGAATTTAAATTTATTCTGTCCATTAGTTCGTTTTAGTCTCAGTCTAGTTGTAGTGTCAAACAGCTATTGGGTTACTGTTTCACATGGCACTTCTGCTTTATTCTTCTCTCTTGGTTTCTTCTTTCTTGTTTATTTCGACTATTCTATACCTATTTACATGGTTATTCTGTTTTTATGAAATCTGATAACATACACTTAGGTTAGGTGACATCTTGTGATGTTACAATGTCTACGAAGAAATATTATAAATAAGGAATAATGAAACTCCAAGATAAAAATTTTTTATATCAAAAAGTACCTATACAAAATAGTAAAAGAAAAATAATATGACCTAAAATACATACCGCATTGCCAAGTGAAATGAACAACCAAAGTAAACGATTGATTATGACCAGTATAATATCAAAGGGAACAA
Source organism: Magicicada septendecula (assembly GCA_034769895.1). Classification (NCBI taxonomy): domain Eukaryota; kingdom Metazoa; phylum Arthropoda; class Insecta; order Hemiptera; family Cicadidae; genus Magicicada; species Magicicada septendecula. The sequence goes on along the minus strand of CM068374.1, from coordinate 49,712,064 downwards.
GAAAAAATGTTTATCAACATAATTCATTGTAATGTAACCAGACAAAGTAATGAAATAAGATAAGAAGAACAATGGTGGAGTTAATGACTGTAACTACACTGAAATTAAGTAATAATAATAATCAAAACAATTACAATTTAGAAAGTCTTGGAATTATAAGAACAAATGAAGAAATGATACTTAGAGTTACTGTCACAACAAGAAAGAAGATCAAAACTAATTACAGATAATGACTGTCAGAAGTGTTATCAGAAAATGATTAAGGAAAATAAAATGGAATCACGAAGTATAAAAAATAGGAATAATTAAATATAAAACGCAACAATGTAAAGAATTCTTCAAATGTTTATTATTAATTAATTAAGAAGATTATTATGATATTATTATATTTTATAGCTGACTGTAGATGAATTCCAGCAGTACTATATTGAAGTGTAGTGTGGACAGCAGAGTATGAAGCCAAACAGTGCCTCTCTGAACTGTACCAATGCACATATTAGGGATTGTTAGGGAAATTAAATATTTAAGGAATATTAGAATCGTTGCGAAGAATGACATCAAATTCCAGAAAAGAATGACGAAGAAAACAGAAGGAAAATAGCTGACAGAAGAATAATGGAGAAATACAGTGATTGCAGTAACTAGAAGTAGAAGAGAGGGGAACCTAAAGTATCATTGAATATTGTAACCAACGATCGACAAATACTGTTTAAAGAAAATTATATATAACCAAGAATGTTAATAGGAGTAATGAAATGTCATTAAATAAAGAATTGTGAATACTAGTCTAACAAAGTTACATTGAGAATCCCATCGTTAACCATTAAAATTGATATGAAGAAAAGGCATGTAAAAAAATACAAGTTTACTTGACCTAAATTACATTCAGGTAAATTAAACTTCTTTAGGAGGGGGAGCATATGTAACGCAACAGAAATGCGGTCCTCGACGTTACATAAATAGAAATATTAGAAATATAATAGGTAAATAAATATTTAAATCCCATACTAATACCATAAAATGTTATTTACCATTATTACCAACGAGTGCACCGTTTTTTTTTCTGGCAGTTTGGGCACCATTGATTCCTGTTGTTTCTTCCCAACCTTGCTGGGCATTTTTGTTCCCGTGGTGCTGGTGCTGGTACTGGTGCTTGTGCATTCTGAAAGCACACACAAACCCAAACATGTTACATTGGAATATTTTATTATGGCCATACTAACTTATAAACTGGAATTACTTTCTTACTAATATTTTATAAAAATATTAAACAGATGTAATTAATATTTAAATGTCACATATGTTTTATGAAAATGTCATGAAATTGTAAGTACAAGATTAAAAATAAAAGGTACTGTATCAGTAAAGCACTACTAAACACTTTGTAAAATATATGACTCAAATGAATTATTCATCATCTTAAAGCAACAGAATATAAACATTTATGGCATTTTTATGTGGTGTTTTGAAACCATCCCACAGATTATTTTGTAGGAACCTTCATAAATTTAATTCATAGTAAGTAACATGTTAATTTTAGCAATACTATTATAAAAGTGTTCAAAAGACTTTTCTTCAACGATGATCCCCAAACCAAATTGTCAGAAGAAGAGGGTCCCGGTTCAACGGGATCTGACTCCCATTATACTTACACAGAATAAATCAGAATACAAATAATAGAATTAAAAATAATAAAGATGAACAGAGGAACACATAACTAAAATGAACAAAACACAAATAGGTAGGTAGTAACTGCTGCACATTGGTTCCGAAACGAACATAGCTGCTAACTGAGTGTTTTGCCGGTTTATACAGCGGCAATACATTGGGCGGACGAATGTGTCCCCCTCTCCCCAGTTAGTACAGTGACAACTACTACAAGGTCAATGACCGTATGCAGTAAAACATTACCGATGTCTAAGCTGGCAACACAAGACGGTGCAAGTGCCCAGTAGCTCGAAAGCAATGCTATGCTTTTCTTCAAGTTTCCCTACTAATATTGTTCAGATTTCAAATTATTCAATAACTAAAGTATTTATTCTGTGATACAATTAATATTATTTTCTCCTACTTCCAGTACTGTTGTCACCGGTAACAGCGGTTACATGGATGCCACTCTACTGAGCTGTACAGATAATAGCATTGACAGATTACTGATATGTCTGAATTGACCTGTATATAGTGGTGTCATTTAAACAGTAACAATCAACTATCAAAGCAACTGCTATCAGTCATAATTAATTTTGATGTCTATCAATATAGTTATGTTGTTGCCATGTTTCTGTATATAACGGAAACAAAGACAGCAGAATGACTATGACAAGATGACTAGGTCATTGAATACTAATTGTGCCAAATGCCGTGTCCATGTCGACTCAACATGATAATCTTACCTATTTATTAAAGATACAATCTGACTGACGCACAGAGACAGTCTCTCAGGACAGTCCTACACTTTTAAGAACACATTATTACAACATAGGGTTCTAAGGCCTTTATTACACTACACAACTGATTTCAAGCTTACATGAAACTAGTTGTGAGGCAGTAAAAACAGGCTGCAACTGCTCTGCAATCAGTTGCAGAGTAAGCCTGTCGTCTATAATACTATTACAAAGACATAAAGTTTGTTTGTTTCGTTGTCCAGGTTAATTTCAGTAACTACTGATCTGATAAAAAATTCTTTCACCACTGTGTTCCTTGAAGTTTGAGGTTGGTTTCAGACAAATTTGAACTGATAGCTTTAATAATTTTTAAGAACAGAACCTTACAATGGTCCCATGTCCTACGATATTCCTTCGTTAATGTGTGTTTAATGAAATTTTCAGCATGTGACAAACTTTCGTTCTGTAAGAGATACCTACATAGTGTCAGTAGGTGAAATTTAGAGAAATTTCCGAACGTTATTTTGGTTTTTGTTTCAATAAAATCCTCCTTTTCATTTGCATCGACTTTTCAAAGATCGATATTGTGTGTGGGGTGTGTGATATGTTCGAATAATGCGTGTGGTCTGAATTGTGTCTTCGTTTAGGATGTCGTTTTTGTGTGTTTGTACATTTCCAATTGTTCTGGAGTGTCTAGTTTTCGGCCTTTTGTGTGTACGTGTAGAATGTCCATGTTATTGTCGATGTTTTTGTATTTGTGGTTTGCTTCAATAAGGTGGTTTGCAAAGGTGGATTCTGTAGTGGAGTGTAGTGCCTTTGTGTGTTCAATGTATCTTTGAAGCTACGTCCTGTCTGGCCTATGTAGAATTTGTTGCAGTCTGAGCAATTTAGTTTGTAAACAAGAGGTAGATCGAATTTGTTTTGTGCTTTGTGTGTGTGTTTTGATAGTGTGTGTTCTGTTTTGTTAGTAGTTTTGTATGCGATTCTTTATCCTGCTTTTTTGAATTTGTGGGCTATTTTTTCAGTTTAGTTGTTTACAATGTTTATTTCTTAGTAATGTTTATTCAAAAAATAAATAGGACTACGCCCCGAGGCATAGTAACGTGCGTGTTTGGCACATAGTTCAGTAGAATCATTTTTATATGTATGTAGAGTCTTTTTGATAATAAAAGGTAATGTCATTGGTAAAAAATACAAGTACTAGTGAGTTATTTCAGGTATATTTCGCAATTACTGGTTCGTCTACACGAATACTGGACCGAAAGGTAAGCCTAATATCTATGTTGTTGCACAATCTGGCAACACAGCGCCCGATAATTATTCATTGTTAATTTTATGTGACACAAGTTTTGTATTATCACATACTGCCTCCTTCAAAATAGCTTCAGTCGAATGTAACATGATTAAGCTAGCTATTTTGCAGTCTTCAAAATATTTCAAGCACGGACTTTTTCATACAGCCTTGAGCTTGGTTAGTTATTTTTGTTTTACGTCTTCAAAGGTCGTGAAACGTCCTTTCGTGGAAATTATCACTGTTAGGAGTATGAAAGATCACATTGGGACACATCTGGTGAATACGGCAGTTGCCGTGTCATCAATTACATTTTTTTTTTTGTTAGTTTACCAACATGTGCATCTAAATTCAACACAACTAACCTCCTGATACAATGGTGCAGTCCTGGCTCTGTGCATGATTCTCATTACATCTCCCACATTATATATCCCCATCCTGGATAGTATGGCGATGTCAATTTCATGGACTAAATTCTGAGGAACATCACAATCCACAAATTTTTGTATGTACAAGTTTTTTTTTTGTTCAGTAATATCGATGCCTTGGAAAAATAAATTCCAGTAACCTGAAAACATAGTTCACACACATAGTAAGTTAAACTGTTCAAAACTGTAATGGGTCTAAATTTACATAAATATTATTGTGTAATTTCATAAATTCTATAACATGCAAGATGAGGCGCCTTTCAGTTTTGAAAAAAGTGTTTTACTCACATAAAAAGGCTAATTGCAAGTCTATTTAATTAATTAAAACTTAGAATATTATAGAAATTATATTTAGCTTATCCTCAATATAATTAAATAAATATAAAACTTTATATTAAAATATAAGTTATAATATTTATTTTAAATTAAATTTAATTCTTAAGAAACCAGAAATATTATAGTTCGAAAAAAGTTTCATTACTAAAATTATTTTATTAATATTTATATTACAATAATTAACAAATAACCTTAAATCACCATAATTCGGGAAAAATAAATTTTTATATATAATTAATTAACCCTGATACAAAAGGTACAAATTATAATTTTACTTTTTCATATTTATTATTTAATCTTCACAGTTCAATTTAAAATATTTTTTCTATAAATAATACTAGAACTAAATAATTATTTTTATTTAAAATAATTTCAATAAATTAATCATAAATTTAATTTATTATTATTATTATATTGATAAATCAATAATTTTTATTAGTGTAAATAATATGCCTTAAGCTTTAATTTGCACTCTAGCCACACTTTCCAGTACAGCTACTTAAAGTATTTTAATACTTAAAAAGAGTTTTTAATTATTTACTGTGGTTTCTATGGTTTCACAGTTATCAGTAACAGCTTTGTTGTCACAAGATACACATTGTAATGTTACCTCACAAGCCAATCCAGCTAACTGTTTCTTATTAATTTTTATACTGCAATGACATCTTGCATACTGCTACACTTTCTAATATTGATTCTAACCTCTTAAGATCAGTGATGTTGTATTCGAAATCATCATCTTCTTGCTTATATAATAATAAAGATGATCCTACTTTTGTTTTAGAAGAGGAACATGTAGCTCTAAGACTAGAACGATCTTCAGGGTTAGGACTAGTTTGTTCAACATCTGGAGTACATACTGTTTCTGTTGATGTATACCTATTTCCATGAAATTTCCTTTTCTTTACAAGTTGCTTACTTCTTGGCATTTTCGTTCAATCGATAATTCACTTCACACAATCAGTAAAAACACACTCACACACTAAAAAATTACAACACCACAAAAACTTTACAAACCAAAGCATAACCTGAATGCAACAAAAATTGTTTACAACTTATTGTAACAAAGAAAACAGCTGTTAGAATCCAACAGCTGTTGGTGTACCAAGTTAGCCAACATACGATAACATATAATACCAAGGTCAAAATCAACTGTTATTATGCAAAGGGTATATAGAGGTATATAGAGTGCCAAATTTACACGAAACATAGGTAGGGGAAAAAATTCTTTTGAGGCACTTCCAATTATGATATAAAAATGGTTTATGTACCATTTTAAAGGGGATATTCTGTTCTGTCAGAAAAAAATTAAACAAAAAAATCAATTTTTTTTCGATTTTCATGATCCCCCCCCCCGATTTTAAGTATGTAGGTTTAAGGTTAGATAAATAAATGTTCTGCCTCTAAGAATCAGCTTTAATAAAATTTAAAAAAATCATAGGGACCGTCTGATATGGTGTTTTTATTTTATGCTGACATTTTTTGCAACTAACTATTTAATGTAAATTCTGATCTGTTGAATTAGTTATTAATATCCAGCTTTGTATATCCAACTATGTATTTAAATGATATAAATGTTTATAAAAAAGCTGCACTGTATTATTAAAAAACTGTAAAAATTGTATTTTAAATATAATATACAAATGTATGTATGTATGTATGTCAATACATTTTATAAAATCCACAAATCAAATATTTTATCTAAATTAATATATGCTTCATGTTTACATTGTATATATAATTACAAATATTTTACAATATGATTCTAATAATTACAAAAATCTAGTCACCTTTATACACTAAATTAAACTATATAAATATTAAAATACCAAAAAATATATCATATTAAAACACTGAATACAATATAGTACTACACAATCCACTGACTGCATTGTACATAATAATTAAAATATATAATTTATCAAAATAAAGTAACATGCCAGTAATATAATATAATAAAATTATTTAAACAATCGTGTAAATTAATATTCATTTCAAATTAAATCTAAAATTACTGAACATTAAAAAATCTCATTACATAAACGTAACATACGTAAGCGTACGATTACATATTATGTTACTCATACTTTACACATATCGTATTTACTAATAAAATTATCTATACTATATTACTATAATATTTATTATTATTTTTACCTTATTTAAATTTCTGACACATATTAAAATACACGAGTAAATAAATCAACAGCTTATGAATAGGGACACAATTACTGTTTAGCAACACAAGTCACAAAATTTTTTTTTTTATTGTTAGTAGCAAAATTTAAACAAATTAGCAGAGTCGCGCATCTTATAACCTCTTCTTTAGAGTTATAACGGAGGGAACCCAAAATAATTGGTTCTGCCAATTATTTCAGGCTGCCTTATTCGAGACGAGCTGAAATTTAAATCAGAACAACACACAGTAAGACATACAAGGAATCAGGGAAGGTGAAACTGTTGATTTATATACTCAGTATATGTGTGTGACAAGAAGACTTGCTTTATTAAACATTTGAAATATAACATTTACTCCAAAGAACAGATCCCATGACGTTATTAATTAAATTAGTAAAATTAAGTGAAATGCTTTATTTAGAATATGGGATCACAACAAATTTATCTAGCTATACCCCCGGATCCGGGTAACCATTGGTATTTAATCTCTAATCTTTTAATTATATTTAATTCAAAATTTTATCTTGCAAGACCTTTACCTTTTTGCTTCATATATATTCCATTAGAAGAATGGTATTAATAACACTACGTTACGTTAATAGCTAAACTGTTACAATTGAATGATATTGAATAGTTACAATTAAGTTCTCAAATTTAAGTTTTTATATTCTTATAAATTCAATCGTCTCTGTAAGTCTCTTAAATAGAGTATTGTGTTACCAAAAATATTATCATTATTCCTCGATAGACGTGCTATCGCGTCACCTCTATTTTTTTGGATGTAGTAATCGCCTCCATGTGGTTCCGTCTTGGGAGTCCTAAAACGTCGTCCTCGTCTTGGTATGGTCTCTGTTGTACATGGCTTAATACGTCTGCAGGATAGGTAGAGTCTTCTACACAGATACTCGTTGATTCTCAGATGTCTCGAACTGCATCATCGGTAGGGTATACTAGAGTTCTCATTTAGATGGTCCATGACCACAGGTCAGATGTTGAAAAGATTCGTCCATCGGTGAAGATTGCAGTCATCGTTTTTTCTTTATTAACACTCGTCGTTTGTAGTTACATCTTTCTTCTTGTTACAAAGTTTTTTGGAATGTTCTTTTTGTTAACGTTACATGTTACACTTTTTGTAACGGTTAGTAAAATACAAAATAATAATTAATTAATCCACACTAACAACAAATTGTATAACTTTTGAACAGAGCATTTTGCTCGTGCGTCTGCACAGCTGGGCGTCGTCATCGCAAGAGAGCGATTTTTCGTCCGCTACCCTCGTACATGACGAGAGAGAGTGGGGTGTTTATTCCGCGAGCATATATAGTTCCTGTTTTCTCTTTAAATAAACTTTTTTATTTATACAGACTATCGCTAGATAAAAATACATCATTCAAATTAATTGTTTTAGTTACTATCTGTGTCTACAGATACTTTAATTATTAACATTAGTTTACTCTATTATTTTTAATTACAGTAGACTCGGAAAACAGGTCGAGTCCGGTATCAACAGGTAGGCGCTTGATAGCAAGCAAAGGGTTAAATACGAACATAATAATTATTTACAATATGCCTTTTCTTTATTTAGATACTTTGCCCTTATTAATTACTTCTTCCATTCACACTTAGTACCTACATGTTTTTATTATTATTATTGTGAGATTTAAATGGTTAATTGTACGCAACCTTAATTAATTAAATTTTTTTTTATTCTGTAAATGTCACAATTTAAATCGTCACAGTATAGTATTTAAGTACAATAGAATACAAATACATAATTATCAGATATACATTGTAACAGTACATAAAGACCCAATATTATAATTATGGGATCTGAGGGTATTTTTTCAATGTTTTATTGTATAATTGTCAAATGCAGAAGGGTTAGGTCCATTGTCCCTATATACGAAGGAACAACGCAGATTCGGTGAGATGAGAAGGTCACCGTTGGACGTGCGAGAGCCGGTCAAGGACATGGCGGTGTTTATGACGACTGACTATAAATATTCATTGTGATTGGTTCATAACGCTGTTTCGTCATAACAAAAGACAATGACGCACGAACCACAACGCATGCAACTAGGCGTTGTCCCGTCTAACAAAGCCTGATGACGTAAAATGCACACACACAAGCATAAATTTGCATATTCATCTGTCTCAGTTCAGCACAGCACACCAAAGGGGCCACAGCGATGTATCGCTGTTGACCCAGTTTTCTTACAAAAGTTTAAAAAGTTTATTCAAAATTAACAAAATGTGAGAATAAAGTCAGAGAATAATTAAGTAACAATATACAGTAAAGACATTAAATGTAGAGTCAGTGTAAGAAGATTTAAAAAAAATCAGAATCATGAGGCGAACACCGGCCATACTCCTGGGGAACATCTGATACCAGCGAGGGAGCGACGCTACACCGTTTTCAGAGAAGTCAACCATATCACCTTTATTTTCGTATTAATGAGCTCATTAAATAAACCCCTAAATTGTATAAAATGTAATTGTAACAGTGAGTGTGAATGAGTGTGCGATCGAACGACCGCATGGCCATGCTTCCATACATAGAGGGCATTGGTTTGTGAAATGTATGATCCTATAACTAATTATATGATAAGCGCTGCAGCTAGAAAACAAAAGAAAACATATATACAAAAGATAGTAACAAGATTCACAATTAATATACAGTCAAAATGATTGAATAAGTTTGGAAAAATATAGCCACCATTTTGTTTTAGTAATAACACGTGACGCCATTTTGGGCACCATTCAATGTATGTTTATTTTGTTCCTGAAATTAAAACTAATAATTATATTCAATCAAGAAACAGTGTTATCATTTATGTCACCTTCTTTGAATCAAAAATCTTGCTTAGAATGAACCCTGGCCCCTTAGGAAGAAAGTATCATAAAAAGAAAAGCACGTGCTCTCAAGTAATTAAAATCGGTAAGTACACATATGTACCATATTATGGTAATATTTATACATATATGAATATAAATAAATGTGTATGGTAGGGAGTGTATTGACAAATGGCGCCTGAACTAGGGACATTATATAAAGTCATTTTATATAAAACAGGCCAGATTTAGAAACAAAGAAGGTGATATAAGAAGGGACATAACCTAGTGCACGAGAGGTTATGTTGACGAAACAAAGTAACTAGTAATTCTATAATTAATTACGAATAAAAATAAATAGTCATTTAAATAGTTAAATTAACAATGGCAGAAAGTAATAATAATCTGGAAATGGATAATAGAGATACAGAATCTATTTTATTAGAAAGACATGCCAGCTCAACACCTAAAACAGTTGAAAATAAAATCTCATTGGAAGATTTATTCACATTAATTAGTGACAAATTTGAACAACAGAATCTTAAATTTGAAGACAAATTCAACCAAATGAATACTACGTTTAATGTAAAGTTAGATAGTTTTGAGAATGAGCTCAAGAAACAAAATACCTTACAAAATGTAAAATTAGATCAAGTAGAGGAGAAATTAGACAAGAGAATTAATGAGATACAGTTAGAAAATAAGAGTAGAGAAATAGACAAATTAGATAGAAGCAAAGACAAGGTAAGTAGTAGTGGAAATGACGATAAAATAGATGAAAATATAGTAATAGGAGATAATAGTGTGGATGTTGGTAGTGATAGTGAGATTTTAATGAGAGTACAGGTTAATGGTGAGGTGACAGTTGTAGATGAGAGTGAAGATCGGGTAAGAGAAAGGTGTAGTTTACCTGCAACGTTTTATGATAAGTACTGGTAAATGTAATAGGCCAACTGAAGCCTACAACTAAACATTGTATTTTTGTCAATTTAAGATGTTTATTATGTTAAGCATTGTTATAAAAGAACTTTATACGTATCCTAGTTAATGTAAATAACAATCATTCAATCAGTAATTAGTTATAAGACATAAGTTGATCAAAATATTGTATCGACTAATCGACTTTGTGAAACGTATTCAGTTGTCCATATTTCAGCCAATCACGCATCTATATTTGAATAATGTTACCCCCACATTTCCAAACACGAGGTACGCCGAAAATCTGTTACCGTTAAAATAACTGACTTTTTTCAAAGTTCTGAACGGAAAGGTTGTTAGAATCTGCCGATCAAATTATTAATTAATTAAAAGTTTATTCCATGGTTAATAGTGTCATAAAATTGCAAGGTGTATAATAATTTGCAATTCAGTGAATTTAAGGCAAGTATAGTTCAATATTAATTACTTATGTTAGTATAATATCCAGCAAAACACTTTGAAATAATTACACATTTCGCTGCCTTGGTTTGACAAGGTTGTAACTGACATTTTTGGCTAAATTGAGTTAACGTCAGCACTGAACTCCCCGTAACCTGGTCTATTCTGGAATATGACTTTGAATGCTATCTGTTAGCAAACGAATGAACTACGAGTGTGCCATAGTTCTAACTGCAGAATGTTTCTGAAGGTCGTTATTTTGACAAGGTTCTAACTGTACATCACCAGCTGTTTAATTGTTTCAAGCTAATCAGCTGTGTTGTCAGTAGTGTTTTGGCGGTCTGACTAATAATTTAGAGTTAACCTAGTAAAGCTATTTTCGTATTTGTATACCAAAAAAAGTAAGGAAGATCGTGGCCAAACCACACAAATGGAAGTGCAATTTATTAAAAAGGGCACACCAAAGCGGTAAGGCCTATATAACCAAAAGAGGTAAGGAGGTACCACAAAAAACTATAAAAAACTTAAAAAATTGTGATGTTAAATGTAAATACAAATGCGGAGACAAAATTTCATATCAAGAACGATCTGAAATTCACAATTCTTATTATTCATTACCTACATCAACTGAAAAAAGACACTTTCTTATAAACACTACCTGTCGAATGTTGACAGCTAGGCCCAAAAGAAAACGTGATGAAACTGACGAAAGAGAAGATGAAGAAAGTGATGGACGTTCAGAAAATGAACAAAACAACCAAAATGGGAACACATCGAGAAGAAAATTTACTTTCAAATATTACTTCTTTGTTAAGGGAGAAAAATTGCAAGTTTGCCAGTCTTTTTATTTAGTTACACTTGCAATCTCACAAAAACCCATTTATACCGCACATACGACAAAACATGTGGAAACTAATACACCTATCCCTGGCAAAAGAGGTTCTAATAAGAACAGTAGAAGGTTGCCTGAAGGTGATTCAGATGTAGCTAGACAACATATCAAGTCCTTTCCAGTTGTGGAATCGCACTACTGCAGATCTTTCACTACGAGGCAATACTTAGGATCTCATCTGAGTTGTGGCAAAATGTATGACCTTTACATCGATAAGTGTAACGCTGAACAGTTAAAGCCCGTGAAGAAGTCAAAGTATTATAGGATTTTTGTCACAGAATTCAATTTGGGTTTCCACTCACCAAAAAGTGACCGGTGCGACCTTTGTGAGAAGCACAAAATTGCACAACAAACAGAAACACTAACTGAAAACATAAAAACAGATTTTGAAAGACATCAAACTCTCAAAACTCATATGAGGGAAACAAGAAAAGAAGAAAAAATCTTCCAGTTTTACTGTTTGACTTAGAAAACGTAATTTTAACTCCACATGCAAACATTAGCTCCTTATTCTATTACAGGAAACTAAACATTTACAATTTGACAGCATATTATACTCCAACTAAACAAGTTTATTGCGCTATATGGAGTGAAAACATTGCTGGGCGAGCAGGAAACGATATAGCAAGTGCGTTTGCCAAAATTTTGAATGTTGTCAGTGATGAAAATGATTTTACTCATTTAATAACTTGGTCTGATTCCTGCGTGCCTCAAAACCGCAATTCTATTATTTCAAATGCTGTGTTGCAATTTCTACAAGATAATCCAAATGTGTCATCTATCACCATGAAGTACTCACTACCGGGACACTCATGTGTCCAAGAAATTGATTGTGTGCATAGTATAATTGAAAAGGCTATGAACAAAACAGACTTCTTCTCACCTATCGGTCTGGTAAGAATATTGAAACAAATTAGCCCAAGAAATCCCTACCGAGTAATACAGATGCGTCCTGATAATTTTAAAGATTTTCAAACAACTTCTAAGCTGTTTAACTACAAGAAAATACCATTCACACAAGTAGCACGCTTAGCTTTTAGCAGACCAGTGCATGTTGTAATGTATAAGACATCTCACGACAAATACGAGCCTGAGAATTGCGCAAACATAAAATTTAATGAAACTCCTACAAGACAAAAAAGAAAGAAAGAAAACCACCAACAAGCCAAAATCTCCACAGCTTTGGATGTCTTAAAGATCAAGCCAAAAGTTCAAAAACGTGCCAAAGACATATCTGATCTTAAAAAGAAAGACATCAAGGCTGCCTTCCCGTACATGTCCATACAAGACAGGGAATATTATTCCGCTATTTTAAATTTACACTGAGTAAAATTTGCCATGCCCTCTCAAATATATTTAGTTATGTTTTTGCGTTTTGTTTATGTGTTTTTAATGAAATTAAGACAGTGTTTATTTTCCTTCTGTAGTCAGTTAGAACCTTTTTTCTCTTATAGGTTGATTCTTGATTCTCTTACCCGATCTTCACCAAAATCAATAGGCCTAAAGTCCTCTACAATTCAGGGATGCATGCAAAACATTATTTGATTCTGCTTGAATGTGCGGCAGTTATCGTTCGTCATAAAAATAAAAGTAAAATTACCCTTGTTAAAACATAAAATGTCGCCGGTAAACGACCTCTTTCCCTTAACCGATCTTCACCAAAAACAATAGGTCTTGAGAACTCTACAATTCAGGGCTGTATGAAAAAATTATTTGTTTCTATTTGAATTTACGGCTGTTATCGTTTGCCATAGAAAATACCCTTGGTAAAACAAAAAACGTTGCAGATAAACTACCCCTTCCCCTTAACCCATCTTCACCAAAATCAACAGGCCTTCAGTCTTTCACAATTGATGAACGTATGCAAAACAGTATTTGATTCTGTTTGAATGTGCGGCAGTTATAGTTCGTCATAGAAAAAATTACCATTGTTAAACATAAAATGTTGCAGGTAAACTACCCCTTTCCCTTAACCGATCTTCACCTAAATCAACGACATTGAGTTTTCTATAGCTCAGGAAGGTATGCAAAACATTATTTGATTCTGTTTGAATTTGCGGCTCTTATCGTTTGCCATAGGAAATACCCATTTAAAACATAAAACGTAGCTGGTAAACTACCCCTTTCCCTTATCCGGTCTTCACCAAAATCAATATGTCTTGAGAACTCTACAATTTAGGGCTGTATGCAAATAATAATTTGATTGTGTTTCAATTTGCGGCTGCTATCGTTTGCCATATAAAATACCCTTGTTAAAACACAAAACGTTGCAGGTAAACTACTCCTTTCCCTTAACCGATCTTCACCAAAAACAATAGATCTTGAGAACTCTACAATTCAGGGCTGTATGCCAAAGAGTAGTTGATTCTGTTTGAATTTGCGGCTGTTATCGTTTGCCATAGAAAACGATTACCCATGATTTAAAAAAAACCGTTGCAGGTAACTACCCCTTTCCCTCAACCGATATTCACCAAAAACAATAGGTCGTGAGTACTCTACAAATCAGGGCTGTATGCAAAAAATGATTTGATTCAGTTTGAATTTGCGGCTGTTATCGTTTGCCATAGAAAAAATCTACAGGCACACAGACACTTTTCGAAAAATGACTTTTTTTCATGTTTTGAGTGTAGTACAATCAGAATCTGCAATAATCTCGAACACGATTTTTTTTGCCATCACCATACTTCCATTTCCTTAAGGAACATGGAAGTAAAAATGGGAAAAATATATGTTATTTCGATAGCTATGTTAATCTTGGACCACCCTTAGAGTTAGTCGATTATTTTAATACATCCTCACAACAACCGCTTAATATTGTTTATAATTTTGACTGTAGACAGATTATGGACACAGCTATTTGCGGACATCTATGCTTGATGTTTCTCTGTAATGTAAGTGGTAGAAGTTCTGCTTTGAGCTGTGATATTTTTCCACCGCTCGAACTCGATGGAAAATACAAGTGGGAAATTGCTTTAATAGATCTAATGACGTATAATTCAATTCCAAATATAAAAGAGAATGTTAATAACGTATTGTATTATGGTGATGATGAAGAAATTAAATTACCTACAGGTTCCTATGAAATTGAGGATATTAACAGATATATAAGCGATTACCTTGAAAAAGAAAAGAAAAATAATATTAAAATATCGAGTAAAGCTAATAATAATACTCTAAAAAGTGAAATTTTTTCAAATGTTTGGATTAATTTTGAAAAACCTGATTCACAAACATCGGTATTAGGATTTCAAAAAAATCAAATTAAAACCGAATATATTACACAGTTCTACATCACAAGTATCTATTATTAGAGTCGACACCATCAGAGTCGTATACAGTATTGTTTGGTGGTCATATGTTAACGGATTCGAAAGTCACGTATTACACGAATTTTATCCAGCTGTAGCACCAGGGTTTAAAATTATAGACATTCCAAAAAACGTGATATATTTACCAGTAAACACATTTAAGATTCTAAATATTAGTATAAGGTTAGAAAATCAAAATGGAGAGTTAATTAATTTCAGAGACGAAGCAATAACGTTACGATTGCATTTGAGAAAACAATGGGTTTACTTTTTTCATATGGAGCCGATAAAACGGGTATTAACACCTCAATCAACGTTAGTAAAGATACAAACACTAAACGGTTAACATCGTTGAATAAACATTTTTTGCAATCTCTAGGATTAACAGTAATAAGAGAATATCCAAAAAGAGAATGAGTGGAAGTATCTTAAATGTGTTAAATAAATCAGTATATGAAGATGATACTATAAGTAGATATGATTTTCATACACATACGCCCTACGCCTCTACAACGTTTAATAACAATGATGAAATTCGTATTCCAATTCATCAGCAAGATATTTTATACATTACCGAGTGAAAGTTTTCTGTCTATTAAAGGTGAATTGGTTGGGGCTAATGATGCGGCTGATAATACGATTCAAATGGGGTTTCAAATGGAGTAGGGCATTTATTTCATGAAATTCGATACGAAATATGTGGAACTGAAGTGGATCGTCTTAATAATGTTGGATTAACATCGATAATGAAGAACCTACTAACTTTTAAACCGCAAGAAAAGAATATCCTCACTACTGCGGGTTGTAATGAAAATTTACTAGATAATCTCACTGTAAATAAAGATTTTTCATGTTGTGTACCATTCAAAATGATGCTTGGGTGTATGGAAGATTATAAAAAAATTATTTTGAATGTAAAGCAGGAATTGGTGTTTATTCGCTCATCGACCAATGATAATGCAATATACATGACAGCTAGTACCACGAAAGACTATAAATTAACATTAACACATATTTCTTTGAAAATTCCTTATATTCATGTGAGCGATAAATAAAGGTTGGATCTACTAGAAATTGTTAGAAACGATATTCCTATATACTACCTTCGCATAGGATTTTGGTTTTTATAAGCTCCAAAGTCTTGGGAACCAAAATACTACACCACGCAAAGCAAGACTAAATGTTGAATATTCATTAATATTAATTTGTTCGTTGTATGGTCAATTTCTACAACTAAAATCTCAAAACAAAGGTTATTTCTAAATATATATATATTGTAATAAACGTGTTTATTATGATTTCCTGGTCTGAAACTCTTCCTTCAGTTTCACTGTTGAGCTGTCCAAATTGTAACGAAACCTGTTAATAGTGTTAAAGTTGTATAGGTGTAGTGTTACAAAACGTTTTAAGAATGTTGTTTGTGGAAGAAATAAAAATTGTGTTTAAAAAAATGTTATAATTAAAAAAATGTTTCTTTTTATCGATTAATTAATTAAAAACAATTAATTAATTGTGTTTCATGAAGTTTTGAAACGTGTCTCACTTGTCTAGGAAATTTTATTAATGTTTTTGTATTTTCAATAAACTCCAACCACTTATAAGATTGTCTCCAGGTACAATCGATATTTGTTTACTTTTCGTTTTGGAGGTTATCTTCCTTCTGATGTGGTGAAATTCTTGTATTATATTGTTTAAATTAAATTAATTGTAATTTGTTATGTTTAATAAAGAAAGAACTATTTTGATGTGAAAAGTATAAATGATTTATTGGATAATTGGTAACAAGATTCTTGTCGATTATAAAATCGACTCTCAGGGTATCGAAATGTTACAAGTTTTATATATAAAATGCAATCAGGTTCTTTTAACGGCTAATCATAGTTAAAGTCAGAGAAATCGGGCCAATATTAAAAAAGTATAACGTTACAATAATTAATTCTTAAAACTAAATACATATATTTAATTGAAAAGATAAACAAGTTTGATTTCGAACCGTATCGCTGACAATACTAGAAGGCGGTGTTCAGTTGAGTGATGACAAAATTGCAAATGGCTGCCGTCGAGGTCGTCAAAATGTCCCTCGAAGATGTGCCGTTCCATTAAAGATATTTTCTGGCAGTATTCACGTCCTGGTGTCAGCAAATCTTCCTTCTGATGTTGGTTTAGTGTCTTGGGTGAAGTTTCAGTGTTGTATTTTGAATAGTGGTGTATGTATAAGTCAGTTCACTTTCCGTCGTTCAGGCACTATTTTATGGTTATGATTTATACTGTTTTATGGTGTTTAAATATGTTATTTGACTGTAGTTTAGTGCTGTACAATGTTATTTTGTCTCTTGGAAGTGTTTATGTCAATGTTGTACAATGTTTTTAGTCGCCACTCGCGGTTTTAAAATTTGTGTCATTCACTGATTCGCCATTACGGTATGATAAATTAGTTCATTAACTCGATTGAAATACTCTTGTCAAGTGCACCGTACAACGTTCAATAATCAACTCTCTACTTCCTTCACTTTCGACTAAAATCTTAGCCAATGCAATATTATTCCTTACATTGTTCGAATTTTACTTTGCATCCTGTGCATGTGTTAAAATTACATTATATAACTGCTTAAACTTTGGTTATTATTCAAATTTATTAGCTAGATGTTACTTAATTTTATCCTTCAGTTCATTCGGCGTATTTTAATATCGAATAATGCCGTTTTATTATGTTTTTTTAAATCTAAAATTGGTAATTTTACCTTCATTTTGTATCTGGTAAAAGTTCAAAATCAGCTTCCTGTCATTATGCAAATTCTGCCATTTTTAAGTTATATTTATAATTATTAATCTCATATTGTAATAAAAGGTTTATATTCCCTTAGTTTCTTGCAATTATTTGAATTGGTTAAATTTTAAAATATTATGTTGGAATATATGACTCCCCTCTCCAAACGTTTTGAGTTCTGTCACTTCCATTTTTATTTATAATCCTGGCTATAATTTTACAAAATCTTTCTAAGTTGTATTTATAATTATATGGCTTCATGTCTGGTTTATGTTATCTAAATCCCTTTAGTTTGAATGTATTTAAGTGCTTAATTTCTCAGTTCTGGTAAGGTTTAGTTTTCATTATTTTGCCTAGATTTTTAACAAGTTTTTTCATACAAATTTTTACATAAACAATACATACTGTGTTATACCCTCTCTGACTTTTTGACATGGTAATATGAACTAAACATTTTTCAATTAAACATAACAATAATTAGTATTGGTTTCAATACAATACACAAATAAGAAATATTTACAAATAATGGTTGTCTTCAACTATTTAGACATTTTTTACCATCAAAACTTAATATTAAAACAGAAATATTATTTACAAAGACTGTTTTTCCCCATCTAACATCTTATTCAATTATTACTATCAATACCAGTAATAAATATATTTACAGTTAGGATGTTAGTGGTTCCAAACTTATTAAAAGGATCTTACTACTAATACATTTTTAAAATCCTTATTCTATATACACAAAACCTTATACCTATATTCTTATTTGCTATCTCTTATATTAAATTGAATGATGCAGTTTTTAACTGTTTTTTAAATATGGTTTAGGGTAATTGTACCCTGTCACTTTATGATTAAATCTGTTTTTATTCATCCTTTAAAGAAATGTCATTTCCAACAGATTGACATCTTGGTATTATTACATGTATCACATTCACCTGGTACAAATTATAAGTCACTCAAAGTTGTATATTTCATTATATACACAGTTTGTGGATGCCAAGGATGAAACATAAGGTTTATTTTTTACAATACACAAACTAGCACTGGTTCACTTTACACTTTTTGATGCTATTTCTAAATGGTTGTTTAGTCTTATTAACATCAATAAATTGGTTTGTGGGTTACAATGAAGATTTGTTCTTTGGATATTATATTATTGTTTCACCTTGGTCCACTGGCAACTCTTACTCTGTACACTTTTTTCCTTACTTTTATTGTACATGTGGTTTCTTTTTCATGACTATTTTGTTATACTTTTTATTAGTGTGATTTTTTAGTTATTTTGGGATATGGGGATATGGGTGTTTTTTATAAGAGCATTCCTTCTTCTTCTGGATGCTGTCTTCTACTCCTTTCTTCAATGATGTCTTCTTTTCTTCTGGCTTCTTAGAATGGTATGTTCTTCATCTTCTTCTGGATGCCATCGGGTTTCTTGGGATTACTTCATCTTCTTCTGGATGCCATCGGGTTTCTTGGGGTTTCTTCATCTTCTTCTGATTTCTTGAAATACATCACCTTTTATGGTGGATCTTGCCTTATTCAGGGTTTCTTTTTCATTTATTTATCCTCGTTGTGGGTTTAGTCATATTCTGTGTTGCTTCTTTATATACTCCTTACCTTCCTGGGTTATATTTTTAAAACACCTTGGGTTATTACACTGGTTTTGATGATTCATCACTAGTAACTTGCTTTTATTTGAACTTATACTTTTAATAACAATGATTGTTCTGTTCTGCACAGTTGCTCAGAATTAATTCTTTATATTATTTTAATGCTTTCTTCGGATTTAATGTTATAATCTTTTATTATTCTAATGATCAATGCCATTCATTATTATGTGTTTATCTGTCACGCTACAATATATATATATATATATAATTGTTGAATTTAGCTCTTACTTTGGGGTAGCGACTCTTATAAGCAATCTCAGGGTTTATTAATTATTAAAACAAATATAAATATGACAAATTATACGTTTAATGATTTTCTTGAATTCACAGATTACATTACTGTATCAATATTTAGTTTTTTATGATTATTCTCTTTTTAATTGTGGCTTCTTTTTAAACTATTTGAATTACCAAAAGAATTGACTTTAATAACAGTGTGAAAATGAATGTTCATATAAATTTTACTTGATGGTTGAATTCCGAATCTGCGATGACGATTATCCACTCGAACGTCGCCTGTCGTGTCGCTCTGTGGTCATCCGCTGTTACTGTAGATCCTCGTTGGTTGCATTCGTTTCATTATCACAAATTTATATATATATATATACTGGTATCACATTCACAATAATACATTCACTTCTAATTATCTTAGTTAAACTACGTATATGTCGTATTAATCAATATATCTTCTTAACACCTTGGTATGTATATTATTTAAGATAAGTGCTTGCAACACGGATAGTACAGACCGATACCGTCGGATTATTTAGTAACTTGACGAGTCTCACTGTGATATTTCTCCGATTCTCTTTTAATTCACAATTCGAACTTTGATAATGTCTCAGACGAATTACGGTAGATTCTGTAAAGACTGAACACTAACTGCTTAATAACTGTTCTCCGATGACTGAATTAACAATTACGACTTTAACGATTGTAACTTCTCCGACGATTTAACTTCAGAAATTACGATTACTTATATTATTCAATAACGATTGCGAGTCTAATTGTTGTAAAAACTCCGTGACTTAAAATAAAGGTTTCGAGTCTAATTGTAATCGCTGACTGACTTCACTTTTCCAATCTACGTTTTTTATACTCAACTTAAAACTACCCTCACCAACTATTTACAAGATACACTCTGATTGGTTTCATGTACCGCGAAATACAAATTTACCTAATCTACCACGAGAATTCACCCGCTAAAAAAATAACGCTTTTTTCTATTCGTCAACCCAACGGCGCGCGTACACGTGGTGGGGAATATGCGTTACATGCATTTCTCTGTTTACGCTCTCTGTCTTACATGACGGTACTTTATTGTTGAAAGCACTTAAAATTTGCCAACATTTACACATTTCTTGTTAGTTTCTACTTACAATGCATTTTTATGATAGCCGACCCTCTACGTGACTTTTTGTACTTTCTGGGCGTCTGGCAGGAGCCTCAAGCGTTGTTCTATTTAAACAAATACCGCTCTGGTACCTTCTAACTGCATTTATTAACATCGTTTTTTACAGATTTACATTGTTATTTATGATATATGAATTAATCACCGTAAAATTGCATCGTATTCAAATTTTTCGTTATATATACCAATTCCATTCCGTAGATGGGAACTTAATGAATACCCTTCAGCACCAAAAACAAAGCAACTTATTTGGACGATTAAATCTACTGCTCAGCTGGAGAAACCACGATAGTCGCTTTTTAAACAAATAGAAAAAATAAGTATTCAAGTTTATCAAATTTTGATTTTTGCTCGATGAGAAATATAAAATTATATCTGAATTCAGAACATTATCCATACGACAATATAAATGGCGGTGCTGTACTTCTACATATGCTTTACACACGTTTTCAGTCTTCCTATTATTATGGAAGTAACAACGAGCCTATCATGGATGTAACATCGTTTTTAGCCAAAGCTCCTTTATACGTTATAGATTGTTCAAAATAGAGTGAAAATTTAAAAACAGGTTCAGTAGATGTTCGCTTGGAAATAGAAACAACAGAGGATATCCCCGACAAAACAACGACTAATTGTTTAATTATCTGTGATACAGTACTTGAATATACGCCGTTAGTGGAACTGTAAGAAAATCATTGGTGTAAAATATATGTACCATTTTTTTTTTAATCAATAAAAAATTCTTAATATCTATTTCTTGTTTCATTTAATTATCCTGTAAATGCAAAGTACGTTAAAAAGGTAAATAGGTGGAGAACATAGAATATATGTACAACTATACATAAATAAATTCTTTATTGAAAAATATTGTTTACATTTTACAACTTTCTTTTATTACAATTTGATTTCATTACTTTCTAATAACTTGTAATGACCATAGGGTAGAGTATTTATTTTATCATTACAAATCACACGTTTATCATCAGCATTGTTTAATGCAAGTTTGTTACGCGAAATCGTCTTTATTTCGTGTTTTTTGATCAAAAAGTCGCATTAATCTGTACATATTTCCACTAGTACCTGGTGAAAATAAAGATATTTTAAAATCTACAAATTTTGTTTTTTCCAATTATGTTTTTCTTCATACCTTTCGCTTTCTTTATAATTTTCTTTTTTGATTCTGAACGAATACAATTTCGGTCGTAATCCAACGAATTCTATTATTGGAAGACCGCTACATTCATCTTTAAATTTACCTAACTATTTTTTTTAATGAATAGGAAAAATGATCTTTTGGATAATCGGATGTATCGAAATATTCTATTAATTCCTCATTAAGCATATCATGATAAAAACCATTATCAGTATCTATGTATAAAAGAGCAATATTGTTTTGGTATTTTCGTTTCATTACATCATAATGAAATGAATACATCAATGTCTTAACTCAATTCTAGTACAGTAAATCCAACATAGATAGGTTTATTAAAACAAATAGATTTCTTTTTTAATAATACAGCACATAGTGTTTCATCATAAATAATTCTATCCGTAAAAACAGGTTGTGCAATAAGTTTTTGTAATCTTTTTGCATTGCTTACAAGTTTGAGATTTGATCGTTTTCTTAAATTTTCCATACACTTTCCAAAAACTGAATTATTTAGTAATTTAAAAAATTAAATTTCAAATTTGTTTTTAGCTTTTTGACGTTTTTCAGTTTTTAAATCAATATATGATTTTAACCACTGACTTTGAAAGAATTGAAGAACACAATATATTTTTTTAATTACTAAACCATGGTTAACAGCTTGTTTTAAGTTTACATAGTGACAAATATAGTTTTCTTTTAATTCTAGTGTTGTTAATAATTTACTTTGTTTACTTTTATTTGTACATTTATTAACTGGTAAAAAAGGAAGATCGCTGTGATTATCATGTAAAAACTGAGGATATTCTATATCTACTTCTAATATAAATCCAACCGGAGAATCATCCGGTATATTAAGTATATCAATATCTGTTGTACACCAGGTAAACCCACCATAAGGTATATATCTACTCATTGCCCAACCATATAAATTGTTTGCATCGAAATAAGCCAAATAAGTGTTGGGAAGATTAATATTATAAGTGCTGTCAATATACTTATTCGCAACCGCATGTCTTTTAATACAGAGACTAATCCCTCCTCTTATCCCTTTTTCAATCATTAAGTATTTATATAATCGGATAATAATTCCAATTATATTTTAGTATAGGATAACATAGCATCAAATGCAAAACCTGGTGCAGTTAGGTAATGAGGACAATCTAGATTATATATTGATAAGTAGAGTTTGCGAAAATTTTCAAAAACAACAATTTTAAAACATCAGTTTTTAAATATAAATCGCTATATTCACCAAGCGTATTTATTTGAAAATGATTCCATACTTCTACCGCATGTTGATATTTTTCGTCATGTCTTCATTGTTTAATTTACTAAAAAACTCTTTTATTGGTGGTAGCTGTTTTTCTTATAATTTTTTCCAAAATTCCATATATTCATATGGATATACACCCTTTTTTTGTAACTAAATTAATATCGTTTAAAGAGAAAAATTTTCTTGAATGAATAAAACAATCTTCTGGAAGAAAACTACATAAATCCGCTAAGGAGAAATTTAGATAACGATCAACAAATCTAATTGTTATCCCATTTCGTGTTTTTTTAGAAAAAGAAATGTATTTTTCAGACGAATTTGGAATTACATAGATTTTTTTACTATCATATCCTAATTGTCGTATAATAAAATGAGAATCATAATTAGAATTTCCATGAATAAAACACTGTTTTCTCCTCTTTAAATTACAATTATTACATAGTGCTGCACGATATCTACCCGACAAGTTACAATGATCACGAACTGGTTTTTTTATCGTAGTAAATTCGTCTTTACACATTTCACAGTGAGTGGTTGTGCGAAATTTATATTTATCACTATCAGTCATCTTCAATGGTTTTATCTCCTTAGTAAGCTTTCCTATGGTATTAGCGACTTTAAGAAGATACATCATAAATTCTTTTGCAGCATTTTTACCCCGATATATATAAGGTACTTTTGCTAACTGACATCGTATACTATAGGGGATTTCCTCATCAATAAGAAAATAAATACAAAAACCTCATCGGAATGTGTAACTCATTAGCTACTGTAAAAGATTTTGTTGTTTTTGGTAAACACCCACTAATAGGTTTCAGAATACACTCAAAGTCAGCGTAAGCTACAATTGGGATACGGAAACTAAATTGATAATTTTTGAATTTTAAAACAGTATCTTCAGGCATTACTACACGTGTTGGTTGAAATTTACCACAGTATTTTTTATGCGACTTTAATTTTGAAATATTATAAAAATCCATAAAACATCGTTTACAAATTTCAATTTTTCCATGATGTTTTGTTAATTGTTTTCCAACTAAAACATTAAAGTTTTTAATATAACTTATAACTTAACTTAACTTATAATGTTGTTTTCCTGTATTTCCATCATATAGTAATAACAAATCAAAATGATTGTCTTTTCTTTATCACAAACTTTAATTGGATAAATATTTTTTTCCTCATCTATAGCGTAGACGTTTATAGAAACATTATTCATCAAAAAATCTAATTTCTTTAATAGGTGTAAGAAATGAAATTTTAGAAAAATCAAACTTTGTCTCCAAATCATTATAGCTATACTTTATACGTTCAACATGTAAACCTTACATAACGACATAGTATTGCCCATTTAAAACATTTTTCATCATTCAAATTTTTTGGATTAATAATAGAATTTTTTGAAATTAAAAAATTTTGAAGAGCAATATGAGCCGGTGAGAGGAAAAGTGGTGTAAGTAAATGTTATGTAGTTTTGAGAAACAAAGTTTTACTGGAACTAACATTGTAAATCGGACGACTGTAAACAAGCAAATTCCCAATTAAATTATTGTTATAAAAGGTTGTAGCTAACTACTTGTTACTTTACTGTGATATTTGATATGTTTATCTAATTTAAAAAAAATTGTAATTCCAAAAATGTGACTTACACCACTTTTCCTTGGACCGTTATGGATTATAAGGTAATAAACAAAAATGCTGATATAAACAAACAAAGTACTTGATGTATTATAAGTACCAAAAATACAAGAAAAAAAATTTTAGGTTTTTGTATGAGGTGAAAAAAATAAAAAGTCTGTTAAAGGCAGCAATGGTGTTTTCAACACCTCATTCACCGTCAGATTCTGACTGATTGCCTGTCTATAATAGGATTGTCCTCAACAGCTGGTACGTCTGTATCAGAGTTCAAATTGGTAAAGAAAGCATGATTAATAGGTGGAATGTAGGGTAGTAGGTCCAACATATCCTGTTTCTTTGCTGACGTTACTGGTCGCTGCCCAGAGTACAGAGGTTCCAACGGGATCTTCCCAAGATGTGCTACTCTTCTTCCTCTCTTCGCAGGAGTGATGTCAATAGTGTAAAAACACATATCGTCATTTAGCGTTTCCTTATAGAAAATTTTGAATGGTTCTTCCTTTAAGTACCGCAGCCACTGTATTTTGAGCCATGAGACCTTGTGACCCAATGTATTCTTTCTTCTTCTTGTGATGGCTTTTTCCAAAGTAACTGTTTAAAGAATTTCCTTCTGCTCCATTACTTTCAGACAATAGGGCTTTTTACGTTTAGACTTTACTATGGCATCATACCAGTCTTGAGGAACATTCTTTACTCTACCTTTGGAAAACGTTTCAATGACTCCAAAATCGGCATCGTTTGGTAGGAACGAATGGCCGCTGGTCATGAACTGGTGGTCAGTCGTCTTGATGTGTGTGCCGTCTTGTTGCAGGAAATGCATGCACGCCAGTGCAAATTTGATGTTGCGATTCTGTCCTCCGCAACTGTCGCTAAACATAATTACATGATCAGTATTTTCGGTAACACTTGTACTCAAGTGCTCAACTAGGCAAGATGCTATTTCTTGTGATCCACGGGAGGATCATATATTATATGACGAACCTTTCAAAGGTCGATATTTATTTATGCGTAACAATATTCCATCTACATTGTGAAGAGCCCATCCAGATTTATGACTTTCATATTTTTGTTCTTCATAACAAATATTTTTTATTGAATTACTAGCGGAATACCCATGCTTCGCTACGGAGTTTCACGTTGTACGTAATGAAAATGTTAGTTTAATTAATAAAGTTCAATTAAAGTAGGTTACTTATAAATAAATAGCTGTTGCCCACGACTTCGTTCGCGTGGTCTTCAATTTAATGCGATAATATATTTAGTACGAGTACCCGGCATGCGTTGCAATGCCACTCAAAGAAAGAAAGTGTTTGTGTTTTAATTCTGTTTATTGAAGTGCTTTTGGATACACAATATTTTTTTGTTTTTCCGTCTGGTGCGTACACGAATAAATCAGAAGGTTTTCCGACGCATGAGCAGGCCACATACAGCTGTGTCCATATGAGAAGCATGGATTTTTCAAATTTAGTCCACACACTTGTCGCGATTGTCCCTGTGCTTTGTTGATGGTCATTGGAAATGCGAGTCGCACCGGAAACTGCAAACGTTTGAATTCGAATGGCATATCTGTCGGAATCATTGGGATGCGTGGCAACAGTACATCTTCTCCTTTAAATTTTCCATTTAAAATTGTAGCTTCGATGATATTGTTCATCTTTTTCACTGAAAGCCTGGTACCGTTGCAAAGTCGTGGTGGATTGATGTTTCGGAGAAGAATGATAGGCACGCCAATTTTCAATGTTAAAACGTGCGGCGGCATGCCTGGCAAATCAAGTGAATTCAAGAATTCAGTTGGATAATTGACAACTTCGTCTTGATTCATTACGGTATCGATGGACTTATACGTTGTCGCTTCGCCTGGTATTTCGTTTTGAATGCTAAAATTGATGGCATTGACATCGTTGTTTTTGGCTGCTAATATAGCACGTGCACTGAGCCACTGATGGTTTTTGTAATTCTGTGCGATATTTGAGAAAACTTTGTGAATCAATTCGTCTGTGGTTGCTGTGATTTTACAGAAGTTTGTTGGCAATGTGATACATTGTGTGGATTCATCGATTGCCATTTTCCCATTCCCAATATCCAACAGTTGTTTTGAGAAACTTTCAGCGGATACAGCATGTTGTAGCTGTACACGCATATTGGTCTTCAAAGTCAATTTCTGTACGTGTCGCCATAAAACTGATGATTTGAGACGTGCATTAAGTTCATCAGTGGGTGTTGAACGTGGTATAACTGGTAGAGTTTGTCGAAAATCACCAGAAAATAAAATGAGTGCGCCACTGAAGAGCTGTTCATTTCCTCTCAAATCTTTTAGTGTACGATGAAGCGCTTCCAATGCTTTTTTGTGCGCCATAGTACATTCGTCCCATATAATGAGTTGACATGATTGGAGTACTTTACCCATTCCAGAATTTTTGTTGATATTGCATGTGGGTGTCTCAGTGATTTGCATATTCAACGGCAATTTCAGTGCTGAATGCGCTGTTCGGCCACCATCCAAAAGAGTTGCCGCAATTCCAGATGATTCGATTGCTAGTGCAATATTTTTTCATGATCGTATGGTTGCCAAAATAAGTGAAATGAGAAACGTTTTGCCTGTGCCTCCGGGCGCATCTAGGAAATACAATCCCCCGCTTTGGCTTGTAATTGCATGCATAATTCTGTCATACGCTATGCGTTGTTCTGGAACCAATTTCGGAAGATTCGTTTGAACAAATGTACCCAATTCGTCGACATCAAAGTGTTTTACTCGTTGCAAATCACGATCGAAAAGGTCGTTTGCAGATCGATTCGGCGCAGCCATTTCCAATTCTACCAGTGCTTTGTTAGCGATTGCCAAACATATGTCCTCAATCGAAACCAGTGCCTCATTATACACGTTTGGTGGGAATTGAATGTCCGGATTTTGATTCGTTGCACGCAAACGATGTAGGATGTCTTCACTCATGTAGTATTTGTATTTTTCCCAAAGATCTTTTGGATTGGATGGGAAGCACGTTGTCAATATGATTGGAAATAACGTGCGTATTTGCTGTGGTTGAGCAGTATTCGATGCATCAGCGAGTGAAGTGTCCCAGTGTGCATCGTTTTCAAGAAGATTTAATTCTTGGCAAGCTTCACGATACGTGGCACATACTTGACCGTTTACTGTTCTCAATTCTTGGAAGGATGTCGGTCCACGTACGTTGATTAACAGTAATCGCAAGTAAAAGCATTCTGCATTGTTTGGGTGAACAGTGTACAGACGGCCTAACGCGTCAGTCGAATATAAATTGGGATGTCCTTCAACGGCTTTACCTTGTTTGCGACGTTGAAACTTTTTCGCTGATGCATTCCATGTGTAGTATGTTGGCACTTCAGAGTAAAGTAGCGTCTTTGCAAACATATCATCCCCGCACAATGAGAAAAATGCAGTTAACGTTGTTGGCGGTGGTGACAATGCTCTTGCACGTGCATTTTCTGTTGTGAAGTACACGCGCTGTCCTTTTTCAAGGTGCACTGCCAAATGAACAACTGTTGGATGTCGTTCACGGATTGGAAATGATAAAATGCGCCATACTGCTGCATTGCTACTAATGTAGCGTCCCAGTTGATATTGGTCGATTTCATTGATAGATGCAGTTGCATTTCCCACTCCAAAAACTACCATATCGCTTCCTTTGTTGACATATTTGCAAATGTACTTGATCGATTTCACCGAATTGCAGTACTCAACATTGATGTGTGCTTTGTACGTTTTCGAGAGTAACGGTGAATAAGGTACAACTCAACGATTATCGACTTCAACATCATTGTTTCGTACTTTTAAAGTGATGGATCGGCAAGTAAGTCTCTTGGGTATCGTTTCGTGCATTTCCCATCAAACATGCATGGTGAATTGTTGTTGAGTAAGCCACATGGACCATGAATCATGTTTTTGGTGACGACTTCAAATAAGTCTGGATCAGTGTCGACATCTGGTATTTCTGCTGAGATGACTTGATCAATTTGATCTGTTGTGACTTTTTCGATCAACCAAATCAAAATGTGTGCATGTGGCAATCCTCTTTTTTTGTCATTCAATGGAATACATCCAACAGCCTGTCTCCAAAAACATGATGCTTGACAATGAAATCCATTAAAGATTTCAATTTTTCTTTGAACACACGCGCGGAAATATCCTGACGATCCGATGATGATTGTCCAGTTAACAAAAGTTCTTTTATTTCATCCCACGTAGGATTGCATGTGAACGTAATGAACAAATCTGGGCTGCGCGAACATATGTCATTGCATCTTGTGCGTATTCATGCATGTGCCGTGGACTCCCTGTAAATGTGGCCGGTAGTATGACCATTTTTCCCAATTGATTGGGATTCACATTGCCATCATTAACAACTGCATCACGTAAATGAATGTACTCTTCGGAACGCAACTTGGTTTGATTTAATCGAATGTAGAGGAGTCGTTCGGTTTCGATTTTCGCATACATATATCGACAATGTATTGATGGAATTGTCGATGTTTCAAGATATGATTTTCAGCGTTTTCACGAATCATCAATCGATATGAATAGTAATCCATGGCACTGACTTTCTTATTCGTTTCCTCATCTGTTTGTGGATTTCTCAATATCCATCTTCTCCTTGCCAAAATAAAATCGGATATTGCAATCCGTCGTAGGAGCGATGAGTTTCTGAGACTCGCTGAACATCACCATTTCTGCGATGAAGAACTATATCACGCGAGTTAAATTCTTCGCCAACTATAACGATCGCCACTTCATCAATTGTTGGTGCATTGTACTGTCTTTCATGTTGGCCGACAGGTGTTTTGTGTGCTCTAACTACAACTTTGTAAGTCATCAGCTGGCATTTGTTCAAGGGCAGTTCTGAACAATCGAATTAATTCGTTGTGTTGATCGAATGCAGCGACAATTTCTCGTTTAGTGCCCGTATTGAATCGACAACGTTGATCGATTTGTTCATCAGTGTTTCCCATGAAATAAATTTGAAGAAATTTGTGATCTGCGTTCGACAGTGGTAGTAGTAGTGATCCTGCACGATGATAAATTTGCCCTGGCACTTTGAATGTTGGCATGTAATTCTCGCGCAAACATGAATTGTACTTGCGTATGTTTGCCAAGAAATGTTTCGATTGGCTTGTGTCACCTGATACCAACGTTGATAATAGTTCGGGTGGTGAATGTAATTCTGGCAATTTCACTTTTCCACCCGCGCAGCACATTCCTGGTGTTTCATTCTTAAATTTGAGGGCACTGCAATACACGCATAATTTATCCATTTTTCCAATAACCACACTTGGATGAAGACTGTAATCATAATTAGCATCGTAATGGAATGCACCAAGATTTAAATCAGCGTGCAGTGTTCGTCTGGATAGAGCAGTGCGTACTCGAACGGTTTCTAGTCTTGCTTCCCGTTGCTCGTCTGTTTCAGACGAACGGGCTTGAGCAGTGCGTACTCGAACGGGTTCCAGTCTTGCTTCCCGTTGCTCGTCTGTTTCTGAAGCTCGTGATGCCTTTTTCTTTCGTGCTTGAGGTGTAGATCGACCAATCGCTTGTCGTTTGGGTGGCATAATTCATTTGACAGCGAAAGTAATGCTTTGTGACGACTATTACAAATTCACTTGGAAAAAGCAAAGAAAATGCGTGTGATATCTATTATCTAATGTCGACCGGCAATTGGAATTTCACAACCGACACCACTGGTTATGTTACACACGAACTGAAATGTCGCTGTTTGTATTTGATTCAATTCAATTCTGTCAAGCGTGCGCACTCATACACATTGAAAACACACGAACTGCCGCTAAACTATATGAAATACACTCATTTGTTGAAACGAATATTTACCTTTTAAACTAAATAATGGCTTTCAGAAGTTGTACACTCGCGCGCCACCTATTGTAAAATGGTTGTACTAATTCAGAAACCTTCGCGGGCGTGCGCACAACAACTCACCGAGGTTTCATCGCAATCGGATGAATGTTATAGGAACGCATACGGGACAAACAAAGAAACATTCATTTTTATATATATAGATCTAATATTTTACTCACATCAGACTCTTAGAAATAATTCAGTGTTTTTAGTTTTAAACGCTCTATCTTGTTTTTCTATCTTGTTTTTATTTACATGTTTTATATAAGTGCATTCAACAACCATATTAAATTTTATAGGTCTAAATTCGATAAATAGGGTGTTTAAAATATTTTCTAATTTTGTTTTTATATGAATTAATAATAGACAAATATCTTTAATATTTTTGTTGTGGTTCTTATAATAAAAAGTTTTTAGATTATCTCTAAATGCGTTTTCAATTTGAATAAAATCATCCTCGGCTTGCAAGTTTTTTAAGCGGTTGGCTTCCTCTTGTACGTCATGCTCGGAGCGGGTTCATCCTCCATTTCATCAGAAGAATCGGTTAGATCAGTAAATGATGATGATGACAAATACCCCATCTGTTGTGTATCGTTTGAAGTGTATGGTTCAGCTATATTATTCTCCAAATCATGATGTAACGCTTCTGGCGAATTTGCTAACTCCGTGTTATAGCTGTCTTCTCTAACGTAGATCCGTTTTTTAAAAGGTAAATTCTTATCCATGAGGGAAATAAATGTCGAAACCTGTATCTAAGAACAGAGTAATGTTTCGAACGATTCCCTGGTTGGGTTTATACTAGAAATAGATATAAAAGCGATTGAAAAAAAAGTTACATACTCGTATTTATATCGATGACGAAGGTTTGTCTTTAGCAATCACGTTATTAGTGGTTATCTCAAATATATCCTGGTTCCATAAACATTGATTATATATTTATATCGGTGATGTATGTACCATTATCATACTGGTTGCACAAACAAGGATTACATATTCACCTTGAAAACATTTCTGTCTTTCATTCAAGTATGGTAATTACTCAACTACCTTGAATACACGTGTTGTTGATTAAAGCAAGCTTTATCCTGTTTCCCAACATTCCTCTTCTGAGCTACATAAACCCCTGAGATTCAATCCTTCGATACACACAACCCAATACCGAGCTCTCTTTCTTCAATCAGCTTCGCAGTTACAGCTTCTAAGTTTGTAAATCGCTACTCTACAGGTAAAAATTTTTTATATTAATTCGCTTTATTAGTAAAAATCTAATAATAATTCATTAGTAATATATATTTTTTTCTTTTTTAGATCAATTTTTATTAAATAAATCATGTCAGACGTTAGAATCATCTAAACTCAGGACTAGAAACCTGCGAGATAGCCTTCTTCAAGGGAGTAACACCGCCGCTGAACAGATGCGACCCCAGAGTAACTTACATTGGAACCTCCATGTGGGCCGAAATTCCGAAGACGACAGGATGGTTATTCGTCATTCTTGTAGCCGATCAAATGCCAGAAGAAGTTTACTCAATTGAAGACATAATCAATTTCTTTTACTTTTCTGGAGTAACTACATTTGGCTTGTGGGAGGATTTATTAAAAAAATTAACAGAATTATTCATTGAGAATACTGATTTAGCTATTTATAAATTATATGAACAATTAAATTCAATTATTAATTCCTATAAAAATAAACTATCATCAGAAATAAATTCTCAGCTAAAAATGACACAATTACAAAAATACGTATTTAGTTTGGACGAACTTATGAACCATATTAAATCACTCTCTGAAGATTTTAGTATAAACTCTTGTAAAAAGAATATCGTATTAGTTTTTAAATAAAAAATTGTAAGCGTTTTACCTACTACTATTGATAATGTAACTACAAAAAGTGAGGACGAGGATACTGATAGTAATGATTGTTACACCGGAGTGAACTGAGATTACTTACTTGAGTGGCTAAGCAAGAATCTGCGTTATGAGGTACGTTGCCTAATAAAGAACTAGGAAGTTCAAGATACACTGAGTTTAATGATCATAAAATACATCTTACAATGAACGCGTTATACATAAATACTTTCAACACTTATTCGACTACATATAAAGTCTAATTACTGACAATTAGATGTGATTCTGGTAGACAGCAAATGTCTATTACCCAATACAGTACATGCAGCTCGCTGGAACTGATGATTTGAGTGCTCGTTAGTCGTTCTTTTATACTATATTTTGGACATACATTCTAATTTCCAAAACAACTTAGAAAGCTAGAGAAACTATCCTCTAGGCTGTGTGACAATATATTTTCATACATGCGGACTGCTTACATAAATCTACACCTGCGGCACACCATGGTACACAACTATATCTAGAGTAAATCCTGTTTACGCTACAATTTCTATTAGTTATTTGTGAATACTATAATCCTCTTAATTTATTGTTAGTAAGTATTACCAATAACACAACACCTCTCCCCTCAATTTAGGACGATGTGTCTCGCCTGACGCATCGCTCCTAATTACAAAATAATTCATTTTCTTCTACTCATTTTTATTCTATCTTCTAATGGGATATTTTCTAATTCATCGATTGTTAATTCATCTTCTTTAGTTTTTCTGTTTCTTTTAAAGCAATAGGAAGAACTTTTATACTGTTTTTCTTTATACAAATTTTATCTACACTGAAGTAACAAACTAAGATAAGAAGAGCTAATAAAATGGTAGCAGATATATAATCTCTAGGTTCAGGCACAAAATTATTTGGTTCATATTGTTTCATGATATCATCTATGTGTTTAGTTTAATGCTAGCCATTTTTAGATCTTGGAATCTACTTGTTACATATTTTAAGTGATTACTTGTGCTGGCTAATTATCTGGAAATTATATCATACATTTTATCAGTAAGGTTAAAATAACTAATAAAATTAACATTTGGTATAGTAATTATGCTACTAAGGTTTTCTCTCTCTCGAGACATATACGCTAATCTGCTATAGATCGTGAAGGATGATCCCACCATCTGGCATTTTGTCGGTAGCTCCAGTAGTCCTGTGCCTTGTACCCACTCTGTTCCATCGTGTTCCGGATGTCCATCTGGTCCTTGACACGTGATAGTGAGGCTTTCTTCTTTAGGAATGACGAATAACCATCCTGTCGTCTTCGGAATTTCGGCCCACATCGAGGTTCCAATGTAAGTTACTCTGTTGTCGCATCTGTTCAGCGGCGGTGTTACTCCCTTGAAGAAGGCTATCTCGCAGGTTTCTAGTCCTGAGTTTAGATGATTCACGACGTGTGGTCCGTTGCAAATCTTGATGCTTTCTCCTCGGCACTCGTCTACTTGTCTCTGTGTCATCAGAATGAAATGCTGTTCACTAATTGAGATTGCAAGAAAGTCCATTCCTGGTATGACAAAGGTATAGAGGAAATTCTGTTTACTTTCAGGAGTAGGAGTAGGGATAGGTAAAACTTCATACAGGGTGAACGTGCGATCAACATATTTCAATGGAATTCTTAGGAAGGTGCGGATTATGTGACCATTAATCGGTAATACTACGGCTTCAATTAGGTCATAGTATAAGTGTATGGTTTGCGTAGTGACAACAAGTGGTAGTGTGGAACCTGTTCTTAACTCTTGATTTATTTTAACTAAATACGTCATTAATTTGTCTGGTGACACTAACATTGTACTAAGCTTCCCCATTCTCATGGCGTCGATGCCTAAATAGAATCTATTTACTTCTCTTTCTATGTCATTACAAACTACTTCGATTACTTTTAGCGCATCTAAAACTTTACTGCGTTTTGTGACCAAATCTTCTAATCTACCAATACTCTCATGGTTAATTTCTGCAGTCTCTTTAAATATTCTTCTGTTTGGAGCATAACGTCTTGGTTGTTTTTAAAATCTCGCATAGTATGGTTAATGGCTGTTAAGGTGTGTTTCACAACCATTAATTGATCCTTTTCTAGCTGGTAAATTCGGTGTTTGTTGATATCAACGCTGCTTATCTTTTCATTGTAGTATTCGGCGTCGTCACTATCCATTGTTCCGAATAACAATTTTAACCCAAAGCCAATTGAGTTGAAAACTCCCCTTCTTGATCTTGACGGTCTTGCTCCTACAATCTCATATAGTTGCTTGACTCTATGGGTGGTGCGAGCAATTGCGTTCCATGATTGGGTATATACTCCAGTTCCTATTGTTAGGTTATTCTCCTTACGCAGAAATGTGGCTTCCTTCCATATCATATTTATTTGTTCCAATTTATCTTCTATGTCCTTTAGATCAGCGTCTATTGCAATAGTCCAGTGTTCCGAAGTGAGCAGAAACTGAAATTTTCTAGCAAAATACAGTCCTGGCTTGTGTCCAAAAATTGTAAGCTGTATAGCCTGCTGCATACTTGGTTTGTATACCAAAGTAGTAATGTGATGCATAGAATCTTCATTATCTGAAAACAAATGGTCCCTTTTAATTAATTTCTTTCTCGAAAAGGTTTTACACGGTTCATGTGAACCTTTTGTATATACTTACCCTTTAATTGTTAGGTTAACGTCATTGTTTACCTCTACAACAGTATAGGGTCCTATCCAGGGTTTAGCTAATTTTTTGCTTCGACCTCGCCTTACTGTTGGCTGGTGTAATAATACTTTATCACCTATGTTAAATTGTTTTTCTTTGGCTTTTAAATCATACCTTGCCTTGCTGTTCTCCTTCCTTTGTTGAGTGTAATCTATCACTCGTTGATTTGCTAACTGCATTCTTTGCCTTATTTCTTGTACTACGTCGTCTTCGCTCAGGTCTTGCTCTGCTTCTCCTCTCATCCAATCTGTCGGTAATCTCATTTCCCGTCCGTGTAGCAAGTAATAAGGTGAGTACTTGGTGGTACTGTGAGGCGTCGCCCTGTAGACCATCATTACATATGGCAACCATACGTCCCAATTTCTCTGATCTTCATCTATGAACTGACTTAATCCAGCCATTATAGTTTGATGACTTCTTTCGACAATTCCGTTTGACGCTGGGTGATAGGCGGTGGTTTGGATTTTCTTGATGTCTAGTAGTTTACACATTTCTTGAAACAACTCGCCGGTGAAATTCGTTCCTTGGTCAGTAAGCAGTACCTCAGGAGTACCATGTCTACAAATTATTTCTTCTACAAATACTTTTGCAATGGTTGTTGCCTTTTGGTTGGTTAAAGGGAATGCTTCAGGATATTTGGAAAAATGGTCTTGAAACGTCAGTATATATTGATTTCCGGAATGAGTTTTTGGTAGAGGTCCTACTATATCTAAGGATACCTTTTGGAATGGTCTGGTTACAAGTGAGGTTATCTTCATGGGTACTGGCGCTCTATCGTTAACAGAAGTCTTCCTTTCGTTGCATTTTTTACAGGTCTGTACGTATTCAGCAATGTCCTTATCCATATGTTTCCAGTAGTACCTTTCTTTAATGACATCAGTGGTTCTGCCAACTCCTTGGTGGCCTCCAAAGGGTGTATCATGATAGGCTTCCATGACCTTCCTTTGATCTTCTCGAGGAACTATCAGCCTCCTCCTTTCCTTCTCATCTATGTAGTACAAGTACCCTTGATCATCCTTCTCGTATCGATCCAGAATCCTCTCGATTTCTTTCAAATCTTCTTTCTTCTGATTTGTTAATATACCTTCTGGTGATATATCTACTTTCGCTATGGTTACTCGACTAAGCGCGTCAGCGTGACGGTTGTACTTCCCTGGCTTGTGTATGACTTCGAAATCGTACTCACTTAACTTAATTGTCCACCTAGTCAGTCTGCTCCCAGGGTCTTTTAGACTAATCAGCCATTTTAGCGGTCTGTGATCGGTTACTATTTTGAAGTGTCGTCACCATAAGTATGGTCTGAATTGTTTAACGGCCCACACTATGGCAAGTAACTCCTGCTCGGTTGTTGAGTAATTTCTCTCAGCTTTATTTAGAGTCCTGCTAGCATATGCTATCGGTCGGTCTGATCCGATGTCGCCTTGTGACAGTACGGCTCCCAATGCCTCCTTAGATGCGTCGGTAGTTAACACGAACTCTCTGCTAAAATTCGGATACTGTAAAATGGAATTGCTTGTTAATATTTGTTTTAAGGTATTGAATGCGTATTGTTGCTCAGTCCCCCATGTAAACTTAATGCCCTCTTTAAGTAAGAAATTTAAAGGCTTTGCTATTTTCGCAAAATGTTTTATAAATCTTCTGTAATAACCCGCTAGTCCTAAAAAGCTTTTTAAATCTTTCGTATCGCTCGGGATTGGAAAGTTCTCGATTGCTCTTACTTTTGAAGGATCTGGTGAAACGCCGTCCCTGCTTATGACATGACCTAAGTAGGTTACGCTAGTACGTAGTAATGAACATGTTTTTGCGTTTAATAATAAACAGTGTTCTTTCAATCTTTTGAAAACTACTTCTAGATTCTTAAGGCTATCAGTTAGGTTTCTACCGTAGCATACTATGTCGTCAATGTATAAAAAACAAACAGACCCAATCAGTCCCTTCAAAACTTCGTTCATAAGACGTTGGAATGTAGCTGGTGCTCCTTTTAATCCAAAGGGCATACGTTCATATTCAAAATGACCTTGTGGAGTACTAAATGCTGTCTTCTCTTTATCTTCCCCCTTTATTTCGACTTGGTGAAAGCCCGATGATAAATCCAGAGTGGAAAAATACTGCATTCCGCCTAATTGGTCTAGTATATCGGTAATGTTTGGTAGTGGGTGCGCGTCTCCCTTCGTGACCTCGTTTAGCTTTCTATAATCGGTACAAAATCTAGTTTCGTTTGCATCTCTCTTAGGCACGAGTACGATCGGTGAATTCCACGGGCAGGTACTTTCCCTTATTACCCCATTCGCTTTCATTTCGCGTATGTGTTGTTCAACTAACGGTTTTTGTGCTTCCGGCAGCCTATAGGGTCGTTGGTTAATGGGCACTTGATTCATATCGACCGGGATTTCGTGTTTAACAGTACTAGTGCAAGATAGTCTTTGATTAGGTTTCTTAAAGATATCTTTATACTTACTACACAATTTCATAAGTTCAGCGGTTTCGTTTTCGTTCAAATGTTCGGTAGCTATTATGTTATCGTTAGCGGTTGCATTTTCAGATTTTAATTTATGTATTTCTACTAGCCTTTCCTTACAGTGTATTGAGGCGTTTAGCTTGTTTAATAAATCCATCCCAATTATACGGTCAGCTTGTAATTGAAAGTCTATAAGTACTATGTGTATGACGTGTTCAACAATTTCGTTATTAATTCTAATGTGACAATCGGCTTCCCCTAAGGTGGTTATTCTGCCACTTATCCCTATTAATTTTAATCTATTGTTTTCACCACTGTATATGGTTACATCATCATGCAGGCTACTAACCTTTAGTAGAGTTATATCAGAGCCTGTATCAACCAACATTCTACACGTTTCGTTATCCCCTTCCGATATTTCTAATTGTAAGTACGCTTTTGCATTACCTTGTATTCTCCCGACTTCATAGCTTCTGGCCCACCGTTGCGAGAGGTTGACCGAAGGCGTGAATCGTTTCCCACCGGTTTATTCCGAACTTGTGACTATTGTTTTGATGTTTATTCGTGTGTTGTGTGTTACGGCAGTTCCTTGCGATATGGCCTGGCTTACCGCAATGATAGCAAATTATTTGCTTACTATCTACTATTTTTGTTTCTTTATAATTTCTACAGTTACTAGCTTTATGTCCCGACTTTCCGCATTTGTAACATTTATCGTAATCTAATCTCTTACGCTTATCTAAGATTCTATCTTCTTCAAGCTCTAATTCTAAGATTAAAGCATCTTTAACGGCATCGTTAAATGAATTGGTTCCAATAAATAACCGTTGGAAAAAAATTGGTTAAAAAGCTGTTTTTCTGATTAAGGCCGGTTTCACACGGACCACAAAACGCGCGATAATCGCCAGTAACAGCGTGCTGCTGGCGCCTCTGAATCGCAGGTACCTTTCAGACAGCAAACGCGCGATTCGGCTGTGCTTCGCGTTTCCCGACAATTCTGGCCTGACACCTTCCAATCTTAGCAGTCTTCCCTCGATGGTACACCACGATGGATGACGAAGAATGTTTCTTTTTTATTATGCTTCTACGTGCTATAAGACGACGCAGAAAAGTTGAAAGACAATATTGGTTTCACCCTATATTGAGGGGAGCACTTTTCCCTATACGCGACCATGTTAACGTTTACCTTTTTCTCAGGAACTGTAAAAGATATCAGCTTGGGTTTTTTTTGTTATTTAGCTTGAACCTTTTTACAAAAGTGAAACTAAAAGTTTTAGTTTATGACAATTTGTAATATACTAAATATTTTTTTTACATCCTCTACAAAACAAAATTTTTTTTAAGTTTATATTTTTTACTTCAAGAATTCTTAAGAAATTTTAATTATTTAAGTTCTATATATACAAGATGATTAGTTTTACAAGCAGTAAAAATTTCAGGGTAATATCTTTTATAGTTTCTGAGAAAAAGGTACATAAGTTTTTAAAAACCTCATTTTCAGAAAACGAAGAAAAATTAAAAAAACTACATATAAATGTGATGTGTTGTACCTTCTAGTACATTCCTGGACCATATGATGGTGCTTGGCCTTCTTCGTCTTCAAAATGATCTTCTAATCTTCTTTTTAACATATGTTTGTGTCTCCTCATCTTCTTTTCTAGCTCCTTATCTTCAGTCTCAGCTTTTGCTATTCGCCTCCGATCCAGGACCTTCATCATGTTTGTAAAGTGTTTTCCAGGTCTCAGGCTAATTTCCTTGAATAGCATCCACTTACCAATGTGGCCATCATTAAATGTCACAGCCTCATAAACACCAAACTTTAAAGTATCAATTCCAACAAAAACTTTTTTTGGTACGTAGGTCCAAGTAACATTATTCAGGGCTTCATTTACATTCTGAGTCCTGCCCTGAAGACATTTTTCAAGTAATTCTGGTTTGGCAAGGTCTTGAAAGATAGGTTTTATAAAGCTCTTGATATTTACAGGCAGATGAAAGTGTTCTGTATGATCATAGGGTTTTCTTTGAAGCTTTGCCAAGTTGAATTTGCACCAAGTTGTTTCATCTCTTGGGCACAACGCATGATTTTGTGGTGTTCCGTTGGATGCCATAACATGAAAGTATTGAGCCCATATGGCTTCTTTCATGTTCTTGACAGACTCACTATTTCTCCTTATAGCTAAACCATAGTAGGACTGTAATTTTAGGATTGCAGCATCAGTCAGTCGATTTCTACTTCCGAGCGGAGTATCATCAGGAAGTCTTTTTGTTTTTGCTTTCAAAATTTGTTAATGCCACAAAATTTCTCAGCAGCCGCTCTGCCTTTCCCGATAGCGCGGAATCCGTAAACTAACCTAATATTTAAATCATAGAGTTTTGAATTATTTACTGTGGTTTCTATGGTTTCACAGTTATCAGTAACAGCTTTGTTGTCACAAGATACACATTGTAATGTTACCTCACAAGCCAATCCAGCTAACTGTTTCTTATTAATTTTTATACTGCAATGACAAATCTTGCATACTGCTACACTTTCTAATATTGATTCTAACCTCTTAAGATCAATGATGTTGTATTCGAAATCTACATCTTCTTGCTTATATAATAATAAAGATGATCCTACTTTTGTTTTAGAAGAGGAACATGTAGCTCTAAGACCAGAACGATCTTCAGGGTTAGGAATAGTTTGTTCAACATCTGGAGTACATACTATTTCTGTTGATGTATACCTATTTCCATGAAATTTCCTTTTCTTTACAAGTTGCTTACTTCTTGGCATTTTCGTTCAATCGATAATTCACTTCACACAATCACTAAAAACACACACAGTAAAAAATTACAACACCACAAAAACTTTACAAACCAAAGCATAAGCTGAATGCAACAAAAATTGTTTACAACTTATTATAACAAAGAAAACAGCTGTTAGAATCCAACAGCTGTTGGTGTACCAAGTTAACCAACATACGATAACATATAATACCAAGGTTAAAATCAACTGTTATTATGCAAAGGGTATATAGAGGTATATAGAGTGCCAAATTTACACGAAACAGGTACGGAAAAAAATTTTTTGAGGCACTTCCAATTATGATATAAAAATGTTTTATGTGCCATTTTAAAGGGGATATTCTATTCTGTCAGAAAAAAAATTAAACAAAAAAATCAATTTTTTTTTCGATTTTCATGAAAGTGCTCCCCTTGAGTTCAGACTTTTGTCAAGTCAGTTTTACCTACTACATTCAGAACTCCGAGAAGACCCACATAAGTTTTTTATATACTACAGGATGTCCGAGAAATCTTTCAATGAACTCTTACAGCTAATAAGGAATGATATCACAGGACAAACGACGAATATGAGATTGCCCATTACTCCAGAGGAAAGTTAAGTATCACTCTTATGTAAGTAAACGTTAATTTACGTAATTAATAGAAGTGATGAATTTAAACGAAATGTTCTTTTTTTCCTATAACGAATGTTAATTATTTATAGTATACAAACACAACACCTTGAGACACGTTTGTTCAGTTTTTATTTTCCACTTCTTAAAATTAGGTTCTAAGCCATACCCGGTCTCCTTTGAGTTGTTACTGGATTACACTATAATTTAGCACAAATAAACAAATCACTTTAGACTACTAAAGCAGTCTTTAAATAGTATACGTTGTCCATATGATCACTCTTCAACAAACTGTGCATTAAGTAACTTGTTTTATATTACTAAATGGATAATTCAATATTGGAACTGTTTGTGTGATGAACATGATGAAGAAACTAAAAGAATAAATTGTTGGGACTGTATGATTGCTTAACTTTTTATTGTAATTATATGTAAATTAAGACATGTAAAATAAAGGTTTTTAAAAAAAAATAAATAAAAGTTTAAAACATTTTCATTTTTTGATTTATTAATACTAAAAACATATATATTCAAAACATTATGATTTTTTCTCTACCATTCATAATACAATTAATTACATATTAAAAAACATACATACAATTTTTTTATTAATTACATATTACAAAAATTATAATTTTTATAGTCTACCATTCTATACAACATCCATACATACAAAGTGATTTTTTTTTATTTATTTACATAAAATATTATGAAAGAAGAACTTGAAAATTTCTTTCTATGATTTTTCCATACCATTCATAAATAATACATTTAGTTACATGCTAAAAAACATACATACTTTTTTTATACCAGCATTTTTTTTATTAATTTACATACAAAACATTGTTGTAATTGTGTATAGGTTACATACTACAACAAATACAAAGTGAATACCAACATATTTTACGTACAAAAAAATTTGAAAATTTTTTATAGGAAACTTTTTTTGATTTTTTTATTAATTTACATACAAAATATTATGAAAGAAGAACTTGAAAATATCTTTCTATGGTTTTTCCATACCATTCATAAATAATACATTTAGTTACATACTAAAAAACATACATACTGTTTTTATACCATCATTTTTTTTATTAATTTACATACAAAACATTGTTGTAATTGTGTATAGGTTACATACTACAACAAATATAAAGTAAATACCAACATATTTACATACAAAAAAATTTGAAAATTTCTTTTTTTATACCGTAGGAAACATTTTTTTTATCTTAACCAAAACATTAAGATCAGTTCTTATAAGTTTCTTTTTTAATATTTTTTATCTTAGCCAATTCGCGTGATTTTAATAATACAATTTTATGCAATTGCATATAAGTGGAATCTTTACTTTGAAATAAAAATTTACTTCTATTTGTAAACGTTGATGTAAACATAAACATTCCGATTTCGTTGACATGTAAACTTTTTTTTTCCTTATTACAGTGTAGATAGCGTCGTCTTTACCGAAATATATTACATTTTATATGTAACGATTGTCATTCTATAGTAAAACGTGATACTAAAAGTTACGTTTATTTTTGCTTTGTATAATGGAGGAAAAGAAGAGACCAACCGGTGATAATAAGGAGAACGGTTCGTTTAAACAAAGATAGTGTGAAATTTCATGTTAAGAATTCTACATCTACCCGTACCCGTGAAAGAGTGAACTTCAACGCCGATTCTATAGCCTCTTCTGATAAATCATATACTGAGTTATACGAGAGGAGGTTATCGTTTAGGAATTGGCCTTTATCATATATTTCTTCATTTGCTTTAGCCGTCGCAGTGTTTTATTATTATCCACGACCGGATGACAGAGTACGCTGTTATTCCTGCGGGCTCGAATTAGGTCTTTGGGAAGTTGGTGATGATCCGTTCGATGAACATGAAAAGTGGTCGCCGAATGTGATGAAGTATTTGAAAACATTCTAAAGAAAAGGATGGTATATGGTAAAAATATTTTAGGATAGGTTTGTGTAACGTATAAAAAGAAATGTAATATAACGAAACCGTAAGTGATGAAGAGTACAGCAGATAACCCCATTGAACCTTTTGTAATCAATGTAAACATGACCTCAAGATTAACACTGACCTATTAAAAACATGTAAACATAAACAGACGGCGTTTTTTTGTTGACACGTACACATTCTTGTGATAACGTTGTAATCACCGTGAACATGACCTCGAAATACACTGACCAATAGCGTCGTCTTTAAAATACTTTAACTTTGATAGTTCAGTCAAAATGAAGAATTTAACACTGCAAGATGTCTTATCTCATCCTATGTTTGAAAGATTCATCATGAATAAAACAAAAGTAGAGATTGAATTTATGCGAGATACATTGTTGGTACTTCTAAAGTGTCGTAAAGTGTTGGAATTTTATAATTCAGATGGACTGAAAGAGATTACACCGGAACGTAGAGGACAAAGCGGTGAGGCGTTTATACATTTTCTTGAATGTCCATGGGCACATGAATCTACTGTGGATGGACCGGATACATGTGTTTGTTGTTACGTGTGTTTGTAGTTTAAAAGGCAGGTGAAATAAGATTCACGCAAAAATGTGACTAAGTATAAAACACTATATTGTTTAAAGTCTAAATTGTTTATGGAGTTTACAAGTTTAAAAGTTTCGTTTATGTTATACAACGATTAAATCACGTCGGGGTCACTTTTTTTTTTTTTTTTTTTTTTTTTTTTAATCCAAGTGGAAACCTTTGCTTAAAAATACAATATGTGAACTTAAGTCTATTACATTATAAAGATTGAACACGATTTTTATTTACATACTTAAATTAACTTGTCATGACTCCATTGGCTCATCTGAGTCCTCCTCTGGGTTCTCTCCCATAAATAATATGGGGCAAAGTTTTGCAGGGCAAGTTTCAACATCAGGACCATCTCGTCCGTAAGTCAACCCTTGGGTGGACCGCCATCCCACTACTCCTTGGTCTATGAACCCTTCTCTTATTGCCCTTCCCATTATTCTGTCTCGCAGATGGGATACATGATTATATATGTCTGAGGTCACTGCTACCTGAGCTTGAGGGGTTCTCAATTGTTTAATTGGCGTCTTTCCTTGAACTCCACCCCTGTCATGTACCACAGCACATTTAGATCTTCATTTTGGGATCCAAAAATGGAGTGAAATACGATTTGTTGAACTTCTGTTGCAGTGGCTCTCATCCTGAGTTTCAAATCTTTTCCCTGTGCGTTTAAATAGGCTGCAAAGAGAACTCGGCCCGATTGGTTCAGCTTGTCTATCCATGGTAGAACATGAGCTTCTGGCATGACGGGGCCTGCATTTGTGTTAACAGGTATCACTGAATATTTTGCCACATCATTAGCCATCAGGGA
Organism: Magicicada septendecula; assembly: GCA_034769895.1. NCBI lineage: Eukaryota > Metazoa > Arthropoda > Insecta > Hemiptera > Cicadidae > Magicicada > Magicicada septendecula. The sequence goes on along the minus strand of CM068374.1, from coordinate 49,667,439 downwards.
GTGGTAAATGATAGAGAATGGAATAAAAGCCTTGCAAGAAGCTCTTGACCCAGTAACCAATAAGATATCTCCTAGTAATCCTAATATAGGGCCTACTTCGGATGCTGGTTTCCTTGTGATATAGGAGACTATTTCAGGAGCTCTCTTGAGGTGAGCGGTGGATCGTGATACAGCATCTTTCCATTTCTGTGCAAACTCCATCCTTCCAGATGATCTTGATAAACATATCATTTGGGCAAGAGGTCCAAGAGATTGAGCTATAGCTGATCTTTTATGTGGAGGATATGTGATTCCCTCTAAGAAGATATGGTGAGCTTGACTAAGTCCGAATTGGGACGCCTTTACAGTGGAGGTCTGGGTAGCTGATCTGTGGACTGTAAATCTTTCACATCCTATACGGATCTCGTTCATGCGATTGGTAAACAGAGTCATGAAATCAATGAAGGGTCCAAATACACCGTACCAATGATTCTTGTCATCTGGTTTATGGACAAATGGCAGATCCTAGAGACTGAATATGAGTTTAAATCTGGCTATGAGGGCGTCTCTCTGAACTTCAAACTTGTCAGTCGAGTTGTGTATTTGAATGGGATTTGTGATTTTCTTCGTCATTTCACCTCCAGAATTTGGATTGGAATCCTGTCGAAGAGCATTATATATTGAATGGATGTGAGAGGTTATCTGGCACATTAGGGAGATATCCGAGTAATGAGCGGTGCAAGTCATCATGATGGCTGCTTGAATGTGTAGGTGAATCAAACAGGAGAGTACACGTTGTTTGAGTTGTTCGTCTGGCGTATACTGATTGCGTTTTGTGTCTGTTATGGTTACATTTATGTTATCGGGATCAACCAATACTCTGTTCTCCTGAGCTGTTAGTTCGACATCCAACGTGTCTACACGTTGTGGTGATATCATTAAGTTTCTCGATTAACGATTCAAGTGACTTTTATATAACGGTAACGAATGAAAGACACTATTGTATATGAGAATTTTTGTGTAATTAAATATATAGAATGTATAAAATTAAAATGAGAATGTTACAGATCTTTAAAATGACAATAAATCATTTTTTTTTTGTTCAGGTATTAAAAACATACACATACATAAAAATATGTTACAGATCATTTTTATTATTCGGATACTTAACAAACAGTTTACAATATAATACATGTACATAAAAAGATTCTAAAAAAAATATGTTACATATCAATTAACATGTGATAGCAAGAGATTGATTTTTACCAGATAGTTAAACTCACTTTATTCACAAAATAAAATGTTACAGTGTTTTAAAAACTTGTTTTATCATTACGCTAATGAATATTTTATTATTCGGATACTTAACAAACAGTTTACAATATAATAAACGTTAATTCAGGTATTAAAAATACATGTACATAAAAAGATTCTAAAAAAAAATGTTACATATCAATTAACATGTGATAGCAAAAGATTGATTTTTACCAGATAGGTAAACTCACTTTATTTACAAAATAAAATGTTATTGTGTTTTAAAAACTTGTTTTATCATTACGCTAATGAATAATGACCGTACGGTAGTGTATCTACTTTATTATCACAAAGGATTCTTTTATTGTCTAAATTACTTAAAGCTAATGTGTTACACGTAATTGTTTCAACTAAATTTTTTTTGATCGGAATAATTTCATCATTCTATAGTTATTTATAGTTTTAGAATAGACGCACTTTTTGAAATCTTCAAAGCTTATTAGTTTGCTAATAACGTTTTTTTAAATTCCTTTTGCTCTTTTTTTAACTTTGTTATATACCGTTTTAAATGTATATAATTTAGAGCGCAAGCCGATAAATTCTTTAATTGGTACACCCAAACATTCATCTTTAAATTTACCGATAATTTTTTTATTTTCAATTGAATAGCACGGATGATTGGGTGAATAATCTGACGTATCAAAGTGTGTAACTAAATCCGGTTCTAATATATCTTTATAAAAATCTTCTGTATGAATTTCATAAAAAAAAGCTATCTGTATCTGTATACAAAAGCGAAATTTTTTCACCATATTTTGTCTTCATTATATCATAATGAAAATCATACATTAACGTTTTACTTATTTCTAATACGCTTAATCCGATATATATTGGTTTATCTAAAAATAAATGTGTTTTATCCGATAATACCGCACATAACGATTTATTATAAATTATTCTGTCTTTAAATACCGGTTGTGTAATTAAATTTAATAATTTTTTCCAATCACTTACAAGTTTAAGGTTAATTCTTTTCCTAACGTTCTCCATACATTTACCGAACACTGAGTTGTTTAATAATTAAAAAAAAAATGTTTTTCAAAATCATTTTTAGCTTGTTTTTGTTTTTCTGTATTTAAGTCAATGTACGTTTTTAACCAAGGCTCTGCAAAAATTCTAAAATACGATGAATTTTTATAACTTTTATACCGTGTTTAACAGCTTGTTTTAAATTAATGTAATGACATATATACTTTTCTTTATTTTCTAATGTTGTTAACAATTTTTGTTGTTTTGTTCCTTCAACGCATTCATTAACTGGTAAAAACGGTAAATCGCTATGATGATTATGTAAGTGATGAGGATACTCGACGTCTACTTCTAAAATATAACCAACAGGAGAATCGTCTGCAATATCTAGTATATTAAAATTATCGTTAGGATCCTTCCAAGTAAAACCAGCATATGGCATACATTTATTCATTGCCCAACCATACAGATTATTCGCGTCTAAATAAGTTAAATATTTAATTGGGTTAGTTACATCAAACGTTTCTGGAATATATTTATTATTAGCAACAGATTATTTTTTTATGCAAACACTTAATCCCCCCTCACCGCATTTTCACAAAGGAGGTACATTTCATAATCAGTTAATAATTCCAGTTTAATTTTTGTATAACGTAACATCGCATCAAAAGCAAAACCTGGTACTGTAAAGTAGTGTGCACAATCTAGTTTATAAGATTGCATACAAAGAGATCTAAAATTTTCAAAAATATCACATAATATTAAAACATCAATTTTTAAATATAGATCGCTATACTCTCCAAGTGTTTGTATATTAAAATGATTCCAAACTTTACAAGCATGTTCATAATCAGCATTTCCAATTTCTGAATCATTTAGTGAACTATAAAAACATTACGATTATTAACTAAAACTTCCGGGCTGAAAGGCCGTGGTCGATTGCTTAAGTTTCTGCTAAACGTTTCGGCCGCACCACCGGTGGCCATCTTCAGTAGCAAGAGAAAAGTGTTCGATAGATGATACGCCGAACACGTCCCCCAATGGACTGGGAACAAGCAACAGTGAGTACCTGCTACGAAGCCTCTATTTATAACATTTTGTCCGCTTGAGGTGTATCGCACGGACCAATGAGAAGCCAGCTCGTCATACTCAATTCTGATTGGCCATGGAAAATAGACCATGCCAGACACTATTTAAGGAGATGCTTTCTCCTCGGCGGTTCATAGCGACGGACGCATTCTTATGAATATGGATGGACTCCAGATGCAGGCGAGTGAAGTAACCTCGGACAGAAGACAACACGCGGGCTTCATCAAACATTACCCGGTGATCGTCGTGGGATAGAGCGTGTTCAGCAACTGCGGACTTCTCCGGCTGGCCCAGGCGGCAGTATCTCCGATGTTCAGAGAGGCGCGTCCGGACACTACGCTTCGTGGTGCCTATGTAGACCTGGCCACACGTACAAGGAATACTGTACACCCCGCACGACGAGAGTGGATCCCTGGCGTCTTTCACCGGTCGCAGGAACTGTTGGATCTTTTTGGTTGGCTTAAAGATCGTCCTGACGCCCCGCTTACTCAGCAACCTGCCGATGCGATCAGTCACGCCACGGATGTAGGGCAAGACAGCAGAGCCAACAACCTCAGGCAACTCCGACTGGTCCGGCCTACCAGATCTTCTCGGCCGGGCAGCTCTCCTAACCTCCGCAGCAGAATAGCCGTTGGACTGCAGTGCTTTCTCGAGATGCCGAAACTCATCTTCGAGATACTGGGGCTCACAGATTCTTTTAGCCCGGTCTACCAGAGTCTTCAGCACCGCCCTCTTCTGCCTAGGATGATGATTGGAGGTCTTGTGCAGATATCTGTCGGTGTGCGTTGGCTTCCTATAAACTTTATGTCCCAAGCTGCCATCGGTCCTTTTCAGGACCAACACATCCAGAAAAGCCAATTGATCACCACTCTCGCGCTCCATCGTAAACTGTATGCGCGGGTGTACAGCGTTCAGATGTCCAAGGAAGCGTTCCAACTCTTCATCCCCATGACTCCAGACCACGAAAGTGTCGTCCACATACCGCAACCAACACTTCGGCTTCAGAGGCGCAGATGAAATTGCCAACTCTTCAAATCTCTCCATATAGAAGTTTGCCACCACAGGGCTGAGAGGACTTCCCATTGCAACGCCATCCAACTGTTCATAGAAGCCGCCATTCCACTGGAAGTAGGTCGTTGTTAGGACCTGCCGGAACAAAGCAGTGATGTCCGCCGAGAACAGGTCACCCAAATACCCCAAGACCTCCTGAACAGGGACCATGGTGAAAAGGGAGACCACATCAAAACTCACGAGAACATCGCCAGGCTCCAGCACCAACTCCCGGATCCTCCGAAGGAAATCAGAAGAGTCCCGGACGAAAGAATCCGTCTGCCCGATGTGCGGCTTGAGCAATCCAGTGAGGTGCTTTGCCAAGGTGTAAGTCGGCGAGCCAATAGCACTGACGATGGGCCTCAGCGGAACGTCTTCCTTGTGGATCTTGGGTAAACCATAGAGCCGAGGGGGAAGGGCCTCCGAACACCGGACGGCCGTCTTCACATCAGGCGCCAGAGAAGATTGCTTAATCAAAGAATCCGTTTTTCTCAAAACAGTTGTAGTCGGATCTTTGTTCAGCCTCCGATAAGTGGCCGGATCTAACAAACCTTCAATCTTCCGCTGGTAGTCTTCGGTGTTCAAGACCACAGTGGCACTCCCCTTATCCGCCGGCATAATGACAATGGATTCATCCCTTTTTAATTCCTTCAAGGCTCGCAACTCCGCCGACAGAAGATTGCATTTTGGCGGAGCGGCCCTTCTAAGGGCCCTAGAAGCTTCCATACGTATTTCATCTGCCTGGTCTCGGGGTAGTCCTCGGATGCCTGCCTCCACGCTCGCCACTATTTCTTCCACCGGTACTGTCTTCGGGGTTACTGCAAACTTCTCACCTTTAGCTAACACCGAGGTCTCATGTGGTGTTAGTTGACGATTCGATAGGTTTATAACCATCCTGTCACTATCCAGTGTTCTTCCCCTGGTGTTCTGGGAAGCGAACCGTTCGAATTAGGGAATGGGTACTCCTGTGAGGACACGCTGTCAGTACCGGGCTTATTTCCAATGGAGGCAACAGGACGACCGTGTAGAGTGACGGCGGTTACAGAGATAAGGGACAAATTTGCTGAATACTTTGTTTCCCCTGAAGGAGAAGTGCCATGGCAGTATGTGAAAATTCCAAACAAGCAGTGAAGCCATACATGAGGTCAGGAGAAATGTGCACAAGTACAGTGAATAGTGAATGCAAAAACTAATAGTATTGCAATTGTGACTTTTGTAAATAAATTTGTAATTAAATTGTACTCTAATATATAATTCAAGCGTATGGTAAAACCTAATGTTTCCTAAATATGTAAAAAAATATAGATAGGCCTAGGCCAACAAAACACCCGTAATCAGCAAACTTCACAATAAAATAGTAAACATTGGTCAATTATCTGTTATCTATTATAAAGATTAATAGATATCTATTTATAATAGATAACAGAAAAACCCACAGTTGTTTTCCAGTCAATTGACCGGGTCAGGAATGGAATGGAATGAATACCTTTGTCTCAGGAACTACAATCTTAAGCAATACCAAATCTTTACTGGTTGTCAGTACACCCCTTACCAATGTTTTAAGCGCTGAAAAATTTTGTTTCGTTTTAATTTTTGATATAATATTATTTTTTGTTCTTTTTTCACATGAATAATTTTTTTACAAACCGTTAACAGTTGTATTTGAACAATTTCTCTCGCTCATAATAAACATTTATATGACGTGATTATTTTATGTATATACCTATAGCAAATAGTTTCTGAGAAAAAGGTGCACAACAAACATGTTAAACCCTGTTTACTTATGAATATAAACAACTTTACTTACATATATCACTTTATATTGATCACGTTTTTGGTCCATATTTTGGAGATAATAATATTTTAGTGTTAGGTAAATACCCTTTAAAGACTGATGAAAGTGATATTATTACAATTAATAATGTTATGTACAAAGGTACACCTGGTTTGTACGATCTTATTTTTATGAAAAACCCAAACGCATATGTATATTCACAAGAGGATTTAGACGAATATTCGCGTATAATAAGTGAAACCGCGGCATATTTAAGTTTAAAGACAAACAGAGTTAAAAGCAGTACTAATTACAAATATAAAAATATAATTAAGCCTATTATTAATAAGCTTTTACAATCATCCACATCAAAAGTTAGATGTAGCCGATTGCATAGTGATACAGAAGGTCGCGGTTTGTTAAATTTCAGTAACAATAAACCAGTTTATGTGTACTGGAATAATGGAAATGAATTATGCGATAGATTAAAATTATTGATTGCTTCACAAAGTGCAGGTCATTCGGGTCATGAAAATGAAATATTATCAATTATTGAAGAGCTACAGGAGGCCGGTATAATAAAAGAAGATGCAGCAACGTTTGAAGCGATATTTTCAAAATGAGTATCGATAAATTCGGACACTATAGTGGTGACTTAGTGGCTAGTTCCAACGTTCAGCGTGGACCGCCTGGAGAAGGATTTAAATTAACTGACGACGGAAATTTTAATATAAGTAATAAACGATTATGTAATGTGGGCGATCCTGAATTGGATGATGATGCCGTAAATGTAAAATATATGAGAACAAATTCGATTACTTTAACAAATACAGACGATTGTTACGATGTTAAAATGAAAAAAAATATTAATTTAGCCGATCCTGACGAACCTTGTGATGCTGTAAATAAAAATTATTTAGAAAATGTTACTAAATCATATTTAGCTGATAGAATACCTATTAAGCTGAACAATAATCCAGTGTAGTCATTCAAGAATAATCGTGTGGCTTATATCGCACCACCTGTTTATAAATTTGATGCTGTTAATAAACTTTGTTTATAATAAATTACCTGATGAAAATACACAAACTAATTGTTGTGATTTCAAGCAAAAAAGGTTAATTAATATAGCAGATCCTATTAATTTGCTTGATGCTATAAATAAACAGACTTTATTAACAAACATAAATAATACAAAAGATGAATGTAAACAATATATAGATGTTAAAATATATTATTCACGAAGTGAAGAGGAAAATAGTATAGATTTTAATGAAAGCAGATTGACTAATGTTGCTGATCCTAAAGATGATACAGACGTTATAAACCAAAAGACTTTAACAAGGGTTATGAATGCATTTAAATTAGATCCAGAAGACTATAAAGTTGACAGTAACTTAGTTATAATATTATACAAATTATTAGGGAGTGCACTAAAGACAATCCTGTTAAAACTATAAACGAATTTCGCATTGTATATATAATACAAAGTTTATATGAAGCGTCATAAATGCATCTGTATCCAAACAAGATAGAAGGTGGTGGTCTGGTGAGTAATATTCTTGGAAATGTTATAAACAAGTCAATTGATTATTACCTGTCGAACTTCATTTACCCGGTTATCAGTATTGTGGACCCGGTACAAATTTAGCGAAACGATTACAAAGAGATGATCCAGGAATTAATAAGCTTCACGCTGCTTGCAAACAACACGATATTACATATTCAAAGTATTCAGATTCTATAAATCGCGCTAAGGCGGATAAGGAATTAGCTGAAAGAGCTTGGAAACGTGTTAAATCAAGTGACGCATCGTTCGGGGAGAAAGCTGCAGCGTGGTCAGTAACTAACATAATGAAAGCTAAAAGTAAATTTGGTGGGGGAATAAAAAAAGAAAAGAAAAATATGTGCAACACAGTTTATAATTATTTGAAACGTTTTTCTGGTAAAAGTGGAAAAGGTTTATATTTGAGACCGTATAAAAAAACAGGAGGTTAAAAAAAAAAGAAAAGAAAAACGAAACAACGACGGCGAAAATAATAAAGAGTATTCCTATACGTCCGCTTTCAATTCAAGATTTACTACTGTATGTTAAACAGTTAAAGATTCCTAATTTCAGAGGAGTGTTTATGCGTGACACATTACCGTTACACACTGGAATTTGGCAAAATGAAACCGGAATAGTTAATTTAGATAATAGTTATGGTCATGGTACTCACTGGGTATGTTATTTTAAACGTAAAAATAAAGTTAATTATTTTGATAGTTTTGGTAATTTAAAACCGCCTATCGAACTAATTAATTACTTTTATTCATCAAGTCAACGATCTATTGAAATCGTTTATAATTATACACGAAGACAAAATATGGATGCAGTCAACTGCGGTCATTTGTGTTTACAGTTTCTCAGTAATAATGTTTTGTCTAAGCGGTAAAGGATCCGTATTAACATGTGATATTTTTCCACCAATCGAGTTAAGTGATGAAAAATGGGAACTAGGATTAATTGACTTTATGACATATCATTCAATACCTAATATAGAGGAAGGAATTAACAATGTATTATATTATGGTATTGATAAGAAAATAGTATTGCCTACTGGATCTTATGAAATTTCAGATATCGCAACGTTTATTAACGATTACTTAATTCAACATGATGAAAATGTAAAAACACGTATAAAAGCGAATAATAATACATTAAAAAGTGAAATTTGTTCCAACGTTCAAATTGATTTTAGTAAACCCGATTCGTTAGCAACCATATTAGGATTTGAAACATGCATAATAAATCCAAATAAATGGTACAGTTCAATCTTACCGATAAGTATTGTTCGAGTAGAGAGCATCCGATTGATTTGTAATTTAATTAGCGGTTCGTTTAATAACGGAATTCCAGATCACATAATACACGAATTCTATCCTAGTGTTCCGCCAGGTTTTAAAATTGTTGAAAAACCGACCAACGTGATATATTTACCAGTAAACACATCTAGGATACATAATATTGTAGTAAGACTAGAAGATCAACAAGGAAGACTGATTAATTTTCGAAACGAAATAATAACGTTACGTTTGTATTTGAGAAAACAATAATAATGGGTCTTATTTTTTATTACGGAATCAATAAAACAACTGCAAATAAGCCAATTACAAGTAGTAAAGATATGAATATCGACCGGTTAACACCACAAAACCTGAAATTTCTACAGTCATTGACAGTAATAAAGGATTATTTAAACAAAAAATGAATCTTAATATTCAAAACGTAAACGCTAGCATTCTAAACATTATAGAGGATGTTGTGTATGAAGATGACTCGATAGTAGGATTAGCCCATCACACTCATCTACCGTACACCTCTACTACATTCAATAATAATGACGAAATTAGAATTTCAATTAATCAACAAGATGTGTACACATTACCGTGTGAAAGTCACCTTCATATAAAAACAGAGTACACTAATAATAACGGTATACATGATCAAACTTTAAAATTATGTTCAAATGCTTTAGCATTTTTGTTTGATGAAATTAGATACGAAATAAGTGGATCAGAAATTGATAGAGTTAAAAATGTTGGAATAACATCAACAATAAAGAATATGTTAACGATTAAACCACATGAAATTAACACTTTAGAAAATAGTGGATGGGCTTCAGTTTTAATAAGTCATATGGCACCATCATCAAAAGATATTAGCTTCTGTATCCCATTAAAAAGGTTGTTCGGATTTGTTGAAGATTTTAAAAAGATTTTGTTAAATGTAAAGCAAGAATTAGTTTTAATTAGAGCGTCCACTGATAATAATGCAGTAATTTTACCTGAATCAGTAAACACATACAAATTAAAAATAAAATATATATCATGGAGAATTCCGTATGTTTATGTTAATGTCGTAGTAAAGGTAGATTTACTGAAGATAATACAAATTGATCGGCCTTTATTAATGTCGTTTCGAAAATGGGAACTTTACGAGTATCCGTCTGTGCCAAAAGCAAACAAACTTACTTGGACTGTTAAAAAGTCATCACAATCAGATAAACCTCGTTACGTTATTGTAGGTTTTCAGACTGACAGAAAAAATAATGGATATAAAAACCCAGCACATTTTGATCTTGCCTCATTCTATAATGTAAAGTTATATTTAAATTCAGAACACTAACCGTATGATAATTTTAATGGTGAAACGTCGATTCTACATAAGTATTATTCAATATTTCAGTCCTCTTATTATTACAAAAGTGAAAATGCACCAATCATAAATCGTTCAAACTTTCTAACGTATACACCTTTTTGTGTAATTGATTGTTCAAACAAAATGAATCATTAAAAACTGGTTCAATAGACATCTGTCTGGATATTGAGACGTCAACAGACATACCGGAAAAAACTACTATCTACTGTCTCATTTTTTACGATACAATTATGCAATATACGCCTTTATCTGGTACTGTAAGAAAAGTATTTAAATATAATTACGTAGATAAAAAGTGTATCAGTTCTGCTGTTGCACGCAATGGAATACGTTATCGATTATCAAGGTTTTCGCGATAATGGAAACAATTTCATTTTTAAAGAACTTTGTATTCAGTGTATACAAGATAACAAATTTTCTGGTGCTAGTGATCAGTATATGTTTTTACCACCATTTAGTTACAAACATTTGTCAGAGAAGAAAAAAAACGTTAATAAATGGATTGAAACCAAGTGTCTTGGACTTAGATGGAAGTGCGGTCTTCAAGATTATAACGATCTACAGTTTATATTAAATAAATATATGAACGGTAAATGTATTTATGTTAAAGGATCAGAAAAAAATGTAGCTTTAGAAAAAGAATTGAATTGTTATGTGAAAATAGTAGATATGGAAACACTCGATTGTCCATCCTTAAAAGTGTTAAAACAGCGGCAGTCTTCATATTCTATTCACTGTCCTTTCAAACATAATTCGTATTATTGTGCTTTAAATAATGTACATCATTTAACTAAGTGGATTATCGAATACTGGAACAAGAAATTGAAAGACAACAATGTTGGGACTGTATGATTGCTTAACTGTGTAATTCGTATTTACGTAGTTGATATTTTGATCTCCTACTTACGCGTGCGTACTGAGAACGTGACATTACTACGCTGATAAAACTGATGTCAGTCCTGCTGTTGCACGCAATGGAATATGTTATCGACTTTCAAAGTTTTCGCGATGATGGAAATAATTATATTATTAAAGAACTGTGCGTGCAACCTATAGTAAACACTAAATTCGCTGGTGTTTGTAATCAATACTTATTCTTACCTCCATTCGATTACAGACATCTATCAGAAAAGAAAAAAAAGTTAATGACTGGATTAACAATAATTATCTTGGACTTAGTTGGAATTGTGGATTAACAGAATATAGTGAACTTCCAGTAATATTAAATTCATATATATATATATATATATATATATATATATAGAAAGTGTATTTATATAAAAGGACGTGAAAAAAATAGCTTTACAAAAAGAATTGAACTGTCATGTAAAAATAGTGGATATTGAATCACTCAAGTGTCCGTCTCTAAACGTTTTGAAGAAGCAGTCTTTAAATAGTATACGTTGTTCATATGATCACTCTTCAACAAACTGTGCATTAAGTAACTTGTTTTATATTACTAAATGGATAATTCAATATTGGAACTGTTTGTGTGATGAACATGATGAAGAAACTAAAAGAATAAATTGTTGGGACTGTATGATTGCTTAACTTTTTATTTTAATTATATGTAAATTAAGACATGTAAAATAAAGGTTTAAAAAAATAAATAAATAAAAGTTTAAAACATTTTCATTTTTTGATTTATTAATACTAAAAACATATATTCAAAACATTATGATTTTTTCTCTACCATTCATAATACAATTAATTACATATTAAAAAACATACATACAATTTTTTTATTAATTACATATTACAAAAATTATAATTTTTATAGTCTACCATTCTATACAACATCCATACATACAAAGTGATTTTTTTTAATTTATTTACATAAAATATTATGAAAGAAGAACTTCTATTTATAAAAATTTCTTTCTATGATTTTTCCATACCATTCATAAATAATACATTTAGTTACATACTAAAAAACATACATACTTTTTTTATACCAGCATTTTTTTTATTAATTTACATACAAAACATTGTTGTAATTGTGTATAGGTTACATACTACAACAAATACAAAGTGAATACCAACATATTTTACGTACAAAAAAATTTGAAAATTTTTTATAGGAAACTTTTTTTGATTTTTTTATTAATTTACATACAAAATATTATGAAAGAAGAACTTGAAAATTTCTTTCTATGGTTTTTCCATACCATTCATAAATAATACATTTAGTTACATACTAAAAAACATACATACTTTTTTTATACCATCATTTTTTTTATTAATTTACATACAAAACATTGTTGTAATTGTGTATAGGTTACATACTACAACAAATATAAAGTAAATACCAACATATTTTACATACAAAAAAATTTGAAAATTTCTTTTTTTATACCGTAGGAAACATTGTTTTTATCTTAACCAAAACATTAAGATCAGTTCTTATAAGTTTCTTTTTTAATATTTTTTATCTTAGCCAATTCGCGTGATTTTAATAATACAATTTTATGCAATTGCATGTAAGTGGAATCTTTACTTTGCAATAAAAATTTACTTCTATTTGTAAACGTTGATGTAAACATAAACATTCCGAGTTCGTTGACATGTAAACTGTTTTTTTCCTTATTACAGTGTAGATAGCGTCGTCTTTACCGAAATATATTACATTTTATATGTAACGATTGTTATTCTATAGTAAAACGTGATACTAAAAGTTACGTTTATTTTTGCTTTGTATAATGGAGGAAAAGAAGAGACCAACCGGTGATAATAAGGAGAACGGTTCGTTTAAACAAAGATAGTGTGAAATTTCATGTTAAGAATTCTACATCTACCCGTACCCGTGAAAGAGTGAACTTCAACGCCGATTCTATAGCCTCTTCTGATAAATCATATACTGAGTTATACGAGAGGAGGTTATCATTTAGGAATTGGCCTTTATCATATATTTCTTCATTTGCTTTAGCCGTCGCAGTGTTTTATTATTATCCACGACCGGATGACAGAGTACGCTGTTATTCCTGCGGGCTCGAATTAGGTCTTTGGGAAGTTGGTGATGATCCGTTCGATGAACATGAAAAGTGGTCGCCGAATGTGATGAAGTATTTGAAAACATTCTAAAGAAAAGGATGGTATATGGTAAAAATATTTTAGGATAGGTTTGTGTAACGTATAAAAAGAAATGTAATATAACGAAACCGTAAGTGATGAAGAGTACAGCAGATAACCCCATTGAACCTTTTGTAATCAATGTAAACATGACCTCAAGATTAACACTGACCTATTAAAAACATGTAAACATAAACAGACGGCGTTTTTTTGTTGACACGTAAACATTCTTGTGATAACGTTGTAATCAACGTGAACATGACCTCGAAATACACTGACCAATAGCGTCGTCTTTAAAATACTTTAACTTTGATAGTTCAGTCAAAATGAAGAATTTAACACTGCAAGATGTCTTATCTCATCCTATGTTTGAAAGATTCATCATGAATAAAACAAAAGTAGAGATTGAATTTATGCGAGATACATTGTTGGTACTTCTAAAGTGTCGTAAAGTGTTGGAATTTTATAATTCAGATGGACTGAAAGAGATTACACCGGAACGTAGAGGACAAAGCGGTGAGGCGTTTATACATTTTCTTGAATGTCCATTGGCACATGAATCTACTGTGGATGGACCGGATACATGTGTTTGTGACGCCTTTACAGTGGAGGTCTGGGTAGCTGATCTATGGACTGTAAATCTTTCACATCCTATACGGATCTCGTTCATGCGATTGGTAAACAGAGTCATGAAATCAATGAAGGGTCCGAATACACCGTACCAATGATTCTTGTCATCTGGTTTATGGACAAATGGCAGATCGTAGAGACTGAATATGAGTTTAAATCTGGCTATGAGGGCGTCTCTCTGAACTTCAAACTTGTCAGTCGAGTTGTGTATTTGAATGGGATTTGTGATTTTCTTCGTCATTTCACCTCCAGAATTTGGATTGGAATCCTGTCAAAGAGCATTATATATTGAATGGATGTGAGAGGTTATCTGGCACATTAGGGAGATATCCGAGTAATGAGCGGTGCAAGTCATCATGATGGCTGCTTGAATGTGTAGGTGAATCAAACAGGAGAGTACACGTTGTTTGAGTTGTTCGTCTGGCGTATACTGATTGCGTTTTGTGTCTGTTATGGTTACATTTATGTTATCGGGATCAACCAATACTCTGTTCTCCTGAGCTGTTAGTTCGACATCCAACGTGTCTACACATTGTGGTGATATCATTAAGTTTCTCGATTAACGATTCAAGTGACTTTTATATAACGGTAACGAATGAAAGACACTATTGTATATGAGAATTTTTGTGTAATTAAATATATAGAATGTATAAAAAATAAAATGGGAATGTTACAGATCTTTAAAATGACAATAAATCATTTTGTTGTTGTTCAGGTATTAAAAACATACACATACATAAAAATATGTTACAGATCATTTTTATTATTCGGATACTTAACAAACAGTTTACAATATAATACATGTACATAAAAAGATTCTAAAAAAAATATGTTACATATCAATTAACATGTGATAGCAAGAGATTGATTTTTACCAGATAGGTAAACTCACTTTATTTACAAAATAAAAAGGTTACTGTGTTTTAAAAACTTGTTTTATCATTACGCTAATGAATATTTTATTATTCGGATACTTAACAAACAGTTTACAATATAATAAACGTTAATTCAGGTATTAAAAATACATGTACATAAAAAGATTCTAAAAAAAAATGTTACATATAAATTAACATGTGATAGCAAAAGATTGATTTTTACCAGATAGGTAAACTCGCTTTATTTACAAAATAAAATGTTACTGAGTTTTAAAAACTTGTTTAATCATTACGCTAATGAATAATGACCGTACGGTAGTGTATCTACTTTATTATCACAAAGGATTCTTTTATTGTCTAAATTACTTAAAGCTAATGTGTTACACGTAATTGTTTCAACTAAATTTTTTTTGATCGGAATAATTTCATCATTCTATAGTTATTAATAGTTTTAGAATAGACGCGCTTTTTGAAATCTTCAAAGCTTATATGTTTGCTAATAACGTTTTTTTAAATTCCTTTTGCTCTTTTTTTAACTTTGTTATATACCGTTTTAAATGTATATAATTTAGAGCGCAAGCCGATAAATTCTTTAATTGGTACACCCAAACATTCATCTTTAAATTTACCGATAATTTTTTTATTTTCAATTGAATAGCACGGGTGATTGGGTGAATAATCTGACGTATCAAAGTGTGTAACTAAATCCGGTTCTAATATATCTTTATAAAAATCTTCTGTATGAATTTCATAAAAAAAAGCTATCTGTATCTGTATACAAGAGCGAAATTTTTTCACCGTATTTTGTCTTCATTATATCATAATGAAAATCATACATCAACGTTTTACTTATTTCTAATACGCTTAATCCGATATATATTGGTTTATCTAAAAATAAATGTTTTTTATCCGATAATACCGCACATAACGATTTATTATAAATTATTCTGTCTTTAAATACCGGTTGTGTAATTAAATTTAATAATTTTTTCTCATCACTTACAAGTTTAAGGGTTAATTCTTTTCCTAACGTTCTCCATACATTTACCGAACACTGAGTTGTTTAATAATTAAAAAAAAAATCTTTCAAAATCATTTGTAGCTTGTTTTCGTTTTTCTGTATTTAAGTCAATGTACGTTTTTAACCAAGGCTCTGCAAAAATTCTAAAATACGATGAATTTTTATAACTTTTATACCGTATTTAACAGCTTGTTTTAAATTAATGTAATAACATATATACTTTTCTTTATTTTCTAATGTTGTTAACAATTTTTGTTGTTTTGTTCCTTCAACGCATTCATTAACTGGTAAAAACGGTAAATCGCTATGATGATTATGTAAGTGATGAGGATACTCGACGTCTACTTCTAAAATATAACCAACAGGAGAATCGTCTGCAATATCTAGTATATTAAAATTATCGTTAGGATCCTTCCAAGTAAAACCAGCATATGGCATACATTTATTCATTGCCCAACCATACAGATTATTCGCGTCTAAATAAGTTAAATATTTAATTGGGTTAGTTACATCAAACGTTTCTGGAATATATTTATTATTAGCAACAGATTATTTTTTTATGCAAACACTTAATCCCCCCTCACCGCATTTTCACAAAGGAGGTACATTTCATAATCAGTTAATAATTCCAGTTTAATTTTTGTATAACTTAACATCGCATCAAAAGCAAAACCTGGTACTGTAAAGTAGTGTGCACAGTCTAGTTTATAAGATTGCATACAAAGAGATCTAAAATTTTCAAAAATATCACATAATATTAAAACATCAATTTTTAAATATAGATCGCTATACTCTCCAAGTGTTTGTATATTAAAATGATTCCAAACTTTACAAGCATGTTCATAGTCAGCATTTCCAATTTCTGAATCATTTAGTGAACTATAAAAACATTCTTTTGGTGGTAATCTACGGTCTTCCATTTTTTCCAGGAATTCGTATATTCATAAGTGTACACACCTTTCCTGGTAACTAGTGGCATACTGTTTGCAGAAAAAAAAATTTCCAGTATAAAAAAATTTATCCTTAGGCTGATTATTACTGAGCTCAACCAACGAATAATTCATAAAACGATAAGTGTCAATAAATCTAATATTTAAACCCGAACGTGTTTTTTTTTTTTGCAAAAGAAGTATACTTTTCTCTAGTATTAGGAATTACATGAATATTTTTTGTATCATAACCCAATTGACGCACTATAAAATGCGAATCATAATTAGAACTACCATGTATGAAAACAGGTACAAATTTCTGTTGTCGTTTAAAGTTGTGTATTACATATTACATAATGTTGCACGAAATTGACCAGTTAAATGACAGTGATCTCGAACTTGAGGATATAATAATGTAAATTCCTTGTTACACATCTCGCAATGTGTGACCGATTTAAATTTCATTTTATCATCTCGAGTCATATGTAACGGAATATTTTGTTTAATAAGTAAACCGATTAAATTAATTTTTTCAACTAAAAAAATATCATAAATTTTTCCGCGGCATTTTTACCACGAAATAAGTACGGTTCCGAAGGCAATTGGTTTCTAATACTTTCAGGGATATTGCTATCTATAACAAAATATACGCAAAAACTCATCGGAATATGAAATCCATTAATTACAGTAAATTTGTTTTCGGGGTTGGGCAAACAAGTACTAACAGGTTTCAAAATACATTCGAAATCTGCATATACTACAATAGGAACTCTATATTGCTAATGAAATTTATTAAATTGTAATATGTTGTTATCAGTAGTTGGTAATACTATTTTTACGGGCGAATACTTTCCACAATATCTATTATGAATTTTCAATTGTTTTGACTTTTTAGTAGAAAACGAAACCAACGTTTACATATTTCAATTTTTTCTGTATGTTTTGTTAACTGTGATCTTATTAACTTGGAAAAATTCTTTATATAACAATAATGATAATTAGCATTATTCGGCATATTTAATACTAAAAGGTCAAAATGATTATTCTTTTCTTCCTTACACACTTTAAGAGGAAAAATTGATTTCTTTTCATCAATAGAATAAATGTTAATAGAAACGTTAAAATTTTTTTCGAAACGAGAAATTTGGTTTAAAGGTGTAGGAAAGTCTATATGTTTAAAATCAAACTTATTTTCTAAAACAAAATAACGAAAATTACACGTTCAATGTGAGGTCCAGTTACATGACGAGAGAGGATTGCCCATTTAAAACAATAATTATCTTTTTTTTGAGGATTTATTATACATTTTTTAATTTGTAAAAATTTTGGAAGTTCAATATATGAAGCTCCTCTTAATGGTTTAAATCGATTTATACGTAATAAAATCCCGTCTATACGGTGAAGACTCCATCTGGAACATTTACCCATATATACGTCTTCATCATAACAAATTTCTTTAATCGCATTGTTAACTATTATGTTAAAATTATCGTTTTCTATAATCGAAATATTTTTTGTTTTAAAGGCTCTGTCTTGTGTTTCATTAATAACGGGTTTTATTTATGTACATTCAACTATAATGTTAAATTTTACCGGACCAAACATTGAAATAATATTTCTTAAAATTGTAACTATATTTAATTTAATATAAACTAACAGCAAGCAAATATCCTTATAATTATTACTTGTATTTTTGTAAAAATATGTTTTTAAATTACCTTTAAAGGCATTCTCTATCTCAATGAAGCTATTGGATTCTACAATTTGGTATTGAAGATGGTAATGATGATGCTGGAGATGATAGTGGTGTTGACCACGTTTGTCTGTGTAATCCACCCAAATCTGGAACATGTGATGGACCAGGTTGTGGATCGTTTTCGTGATTAAAATCTTGATGTCTGCTGTGCGATGGACCAGGTAACTGACCCAAATCTGGTAGACGCGATGGACCGGGTTGTGTTGAAGGTGTTCGTTCGTATGATGGCCAGGTTGTGATGATGAATTATCCATCACCTGTTCTTGTTCGACAGCATTTCTTACAATTTGTCGTTTTTTAAATGGTAGATTTTTATCCATAATAATCTATAGAAATACAAAAATATTCATATCAGTTCCATATTTATAAAAAATAATTGTTTATATATTTTTTTGTTGGCGTGTTCTTCTTGTGTGGAATATGTATTTGTTATGAACGAACAATATTCTTAGTTATTTTACTGATGTAAATTACATAAGATAGAAAGAGAGGTTATCTATGATTATACTTACAATTTTGTAAAGATCTGATGTGTTGAGACCTATGCTGGTTAAAACCAATCTGTTGCTATAAATTGCTTTTTTATTGTATGACTATTTATACTATCAACCGACCGATAACAGGAAAACCGTAAACAATGTATTTTGAACTACTGCCAACAAAGTACGAAAAAATAATTTTTATTAGATAAAGACGACGCTATCTACACTGAAAAGGGAAAAAACAGTTTACATGTCAACGAACTCGGAATGTTTATGTTTGGTTACATCAACGTTTACGTACCGACTAAGCTAATTCATATCTTATCTGTATACCATGACAATCGTTACATATAAAATGTAATATATTAGATAAAGACGACGCTATATACAGTGTGAAAAGGGAAAAAAATAGTTTACTTGTCAACGAACTCGGAATGTTTATGTTTACATCAACGTTTACGTGTCAACAAACGCCGTCTGTTTATATTTACATTTTTACTAGGTCAGTGTGTTTCGAGGTCATGTTTACAACGTTTGTTTATGTTTACGTTTTTTTACTAGGTCAGTGTGTTACGGTCTAGTAACCTCGAGGTCATGTTTACAACGTTATCACAAGTTCAACGGGGTTATCACTGATAACGATAGGTTAAGTGGGGTTATCAACAGGTTAATTGGGGTTATCGCTGATAAGGTGACCTCTTGACCTGACACACTGACCTCTGACCTTGTCCCAGGACTTACGTAGTTATACTACTCTCACTGGGTAGAGGGTCCATACTAGAGGTCGTTTTTCTTTTTTTCTACATATAAGAAGACCGCAAAAAGGAAAGCTGGTTAAAGTAAACATACTGTTTCTTGTTGCATTTTGCGGAGCCAGACTTTTTATTTATTAGAAGGTTGAGTTCACGAATGTAACTATCTCGAAGGCTTTTCCATTTTCGTGTGAGTGAAATATCTGGAAAAGAAAGGTTGTATAAATGTTTATGCCATTCTTGTTTGTTTAATTTAATTTAATTAAAGCTAAATGTATCTTTTTAGGTTCTTGGGAAGCGGTTGCACCTTTACAGATCTTCATTTCTCATACAGAGTCGGAATATCAAGTATTGTGCGACAAGTCTGCACTGTTATCTGGAACAAGCTTAGAGTAATCTGTATACCTATTCCGTCTGAAGATGCATGGCGAAGAATCTCTGATGACTTTTTACAAAGAGCGAACTTCCCTAACTGCATCGGATATTTAGACGCTAAACACATAAGAATAGCAAATCCAGAACATGGAGGTTCCCTATTTCTAAATTACAAGAATTCCCTTTCAATTTTCTTATTGGCTGTCTGTGATTCAAATTATTGTTTTACTTTCGTCGACGTGGGTGCATACGGAAAATCTTCAGATTCAGGTACTTTCAGAAACACAACTTTTCACCAGAATTTACTAGACAACAAGCTTAACATTCCCGGGGAAAAGGTTTTACCGAACTCAAACACAGAATTGCCCCATGTTTTTATTGGAGACGAAGCCTCTCCAAAAATCTAATGCGCCCTTATGATGGTCATCACTTGAGTTTTCATAAAAAGGTTTTCAATTACCGCTTATGCAGGGCTAGACGCTACATTGAATGTCCCTTCGGGATTATGGCGAACAAATGGAGAGTACTTCATCGGCCATTAAATGTTGCTCTAGATTTGGCTGAAGAAGTTGTTAAAGCTATTTGCTCTACACAATTTTGTAAGAGTTAGGGATGGGTACTCCTGTGAGGACACGCTGTCAGTACCGGGCTTATTTCCAATGGAGGGAACAGGACGACCGTGTAGAGTGACGGCGGTTACAGAGATAAGGGACAAATTTGCTGAATACTTTGTTTCCCCTGAAGGAGAAGTGCCATGGCAGTATGTGAAAATTCCAAACAAGCAGTGAAGCCATACATGAGGTCAGGAGAAATGTGCACAAGTACAGTGAATAGTGAATGCAAAAACTAATAGTATTGCAATTGTGACTTTTGTAAATAAATTTGTAATTAAATTGTACTCTAATATATAATTCAAGCGTATGGTAAAACCTAATGTTTCCTAAATATGTAAAAAAATATAGATAGGCATAGGCCAACAAAACACCCGTAATCAGCAAACTTCACAATAAAATAGTAAACATTGGTCAATTATCTGTTATCTATTATAAAGATTAATAGATATCTATTTATAATAGATAACAGAAAAACCCACAGTTGTTTTCCAGTCAATTGACCGGGTCAGGAATGGAATGGAATGAATACCTTTGTCTCAGGAACTACAATCTTAAGCAATACCAAATCTTTACTGGTTGTCAGTACACCCCTTACCAATGTTTTAAGCGCTGAAAAATTTTGTTTCGTTTTAATTTTTGATATAATATTATTTTTTGTTCTTTTTTCACATGAATAATTTTTTTACAAACCGTTAACAGTTGTATTTGAACAATTTCTCTCGCTCATAATAAACATTTATATGACGTGATTATTTTATGTATATACCTATAGCAAATAGTTTCTGAGAAAAAGGTGCACAACAAACATGTTAAACCCTGTTTACTTATGAATATAAACAACTTTACTTACATATATCACTTTATATTGATCACGTTTTTGGTCCATATTTTGGAGATAATAATATTTTAATGTTAGGTAAATACCCTCTAAAGACTGATGAAAGTGATATTATTACAATTAATAATGTTATGTACAAAGGTACACCTGGTTTGTACGATCTTATTTTTATGAAAAACCCAAACGCATATGTATATTCACAAGAGGATTTAGACGAATATTCGCGTATAATAAGTGAAACCGCGGCATATTTAAGTTTAAAGACAAACAGAGTTAAAAGCAGTACTAATTACAAATATAAAAATATAATTAAGCCTATTATTAATAAGCTTTTACAATCATCCACATCAAAAGTTAGATGTAGCCGATTGCATAGTGATACAGAAGGTCGCGGTTTGTTAAATTTCAGTAACAATAAACCAGTTTATGTGTACTGGAATAATGGAAATGAATTATGCGATAGATTAAAATTATTGATTGCTTCACAAAGTGCAGGTCATTCGGGTCATGAAAATGAAATATTATCAATTATTGAAGAGCTACAGGAGGCCGGTATAATAAAAGAAGATGCAGCAACGTTTGAAGCGATATTTTCAAAATGAGTATCGATAAATTCGGACACTATAGTGGTGACTTAGTGGCTAGTTCCAACGTTCAGCGTGGACCGCCTGGAGAAGGATTTAAATTAACTGACGACGGAAATTTTAATATAAGTAATAAACGAATATGTAATGTGGGCGATCCTGAATTGGATGATGATGCCGTAAATGTAAAATATATGAGAACAAATTCGATTACTTTAACAAATACAGACGATTGTTACGATGTTAAAATGAAAAAAAATATTAATTTAGCCGATCCTGACGAACCTTGTGATGCTGTAAATAAAAATTATTTAGAAAATGTTACTAAATCATATTTAGCTGATAGAATACCTATTAAGCTGAACAATAATCCAGTGTAGTCATTCAAGAATAATCGTGTGGCTTATATCGCACCACCTGTTTATAAATTTGATGCTGTTAATAAACTTTGTTTATAATAAATTACCTGATGAAAATACACAAACTAATTGTTGTGATTTCAAGCAAAAAAGGTTAATTAATATAGCAGATCCTATTAATTTGCTTGATGCTATAAATAAACAGACTTTATTAACAAACATAAATAATACAAAAGATGAATGTAAACAATATATAGATGTTAAAATATATTATTCACGAAGTGAAGAGGAAAATAGTATAGATTTTAATGAAAGCAGATTGACTAATGTTGCTGATCCTAAAGATGATACAGACGTTATAAACCAAAAGACTTTAACAAGGGTTATGAATGCATTTAAATTAGATCCAGAAGACTATAAAGTTGACAGTAACTTAGTTATAATATTATACAAATTATTAGGGAGTGCACTAAAGACAATCTTGTTAAAACTATAAACGAATTTCGCATTGTATATATAATACAAAGTTTATATGAAGCGTCATAAATGCATCTGTATCCAAACAAGATAGAAGGTGGTGGTCTGGTGAGTAATATTCTTGGAAATGTTATAAACAAGTCAATTGATTATTACCTGTCGAACTTCATTTACCCGGTTATCAGTATTGTGGACCCGGTACAAATTTAGCGAAACGATTACAAAGAGATGATCCAGGAATTAATAAGCTTGACGCTGCTTGTAAACAACACGATATTACATATTCAAAGTATTCAGATTCTATAAATCGCGCTAAGGCGGATAAGGAATTAGCTGAAAGAGCTTGGGAACGTGTTAAATCAAGTGACGCATCGTTCGGGGAGAAAGCTGCAGCGTGGTCAGTAACTAACATAATGAAAGCTAAAAGTAAATTTGGTGGGGGAATAAAAAAGAAAAGAAAAATATGTGCAACACAGTTTATAATTATTTGAAACGTTTTTCTGGTAAAAGTGGAAAAGGTTTATATTTGAGACCGTATAAAAAAACAGGAGGTTAAAAAAAAAAGAAAAGAAAAACGAAACAACGACGGCGAAAATAATAAAGAGTATTCCTATACGTCCGCTTTCAATTCAAGATTTACTACTGTATGTTAAACAGTTAAAGATTCCTAATTTCAGAGGAGTGTTTATGCGTGACACATTACCGTTACACACTGGAATTTGGCAAAATGAAACCGGAATAGTTAATTTAGATAATAGTTATGGTCATGGTACTCACTGGGTATGTTATTTTAAACGTAAAAATAAAGTTAATTATTTTGATAGTTTTGGTAATTTAAAACCGCCTATCGAACTAATTAATTACTTTTATTCATCAAGTCAACGATCTATTGAAATCGTTTATAATTATACACGAAGACAAAATATGGATGCAGTCAACTGCGGTCATTTGTGTTTACAGTTTCTCAGTAATAATGTTTTGTCTAAGCGGTAAAGGATCCGTATTAACATGTGATATTTTTCCACCAATCGAGTTAAGTGATGAAAAATGGGAACTAGGATTAATTGACTTTATGACATATCATTCAATACCTAATATAGAGGAAGGAATTAACAATGTATTATATTATGGTATTGATAAGAAAATAGTATTGCCTACTGGATCTTATGAAATTTCAGATATCGCAACGTTTATTAACGATTACTTAATTCAACATGATGAAAATGTAAAAACACTTATAAAAGCGAATAATAATACATTAAAAAGTGAAATTTGTTCCAACGTTCAAATTGATTTTAGTAAACCCGATTCGTTAGCAACCATATTAGGATTTGAAACATGTATAATAAATCCAAATAAATGGTACAGTTCAACCTTACCGGTAAGTATTGTTCGAGTAGAGAGCATCCGATTGATTTGTAATTTAATTAGCGGTTCGTTTAATAACGGAATTCCAGATCACATAATACACGAATTCTATCCTAGTGTTCCGCCAGGTTTTAAAATTGTTGAAAAACCGACCAACGTGATATATTTACCAGTAAACACATCTAGGATACATAATATTGTAGTAAGACTAGAAGATCAACAAGGAAGGCTGATTAATTTTCGAAACGAAATAATAACGGTACGTTTGTATTTGAGAAAACAATAATAATGGGTCTTATTTTTTATTACGGAATCAATAAAACAACTGCAAATAAGCCAATTACAAGTAGTAAAGATATGAATATCGACCGGTTAACACCACAAAACCTGAAATTTCTACAGTCATTGACAGTAATAAAGGATTATTTAAACAAAAAATGAATCTTAATATTCAAAACGTAAACGCTAGCATTCTAAACATTATAGAGGATGTTGTGTATGAAGATGACTCGATAGTAGGATTAGCCCATCACACTCATCTACCGTACACCTCTACTACATTCAATAATAATGACGAAATTAGAATTCCAATTAATCAACAAGATGTGTACACATTACCGTGTGAAAGTCACCTTCATATAAAAACAGAGTACACTAATAATAACGGTATACATGATCAAACTTTAAAATTATGTTCAAATGCTTTAGCATTTTTGTTTGATGAAATTAGATACGAAATAAGTGGATCAGAAATTGATAGAGTTAAAAATGTTGGAATAACATCAACAATTAAGAATATGTTAACGATTAAACCACATGAAATTAACACTTTAGAAAATAGTGGATGGGCTTCAGTTTTAATAAGTCATATGGCACCATCATCGAAAGATATTAGCTTCTGTATCCCATTAAAAAGGTTGTTCGGATTTGTTGAAGATTTTAAAAAGATTTTGTTAAATGTAAAGCAAGAATTAGTTTTAATTAGAGCGTCCACTGATAATAATGCAGTAATTTTACCTGAATCAGTAAACACATACAAATTAAAAATAAAATATATATCATGGAGAATTCCGTATGTTTATGTTAATGTCGTAGTAAAGGTAGATTTACTGAAGATAATACAAATTGATCGGCCTTTATTAATGTCGTTTCGAAAATGGGAACTTTACGAGTATCCGTCTGTGCCAAAAGCAAACAAACTTACTTGGACTGTTAAAAAATCATCACAATCAGATAAACCTCGTTACGTTATTGTAGGTTTTCAGACTGACAGAAAAAATAATGGATATAAAAACCCAGCACATTTTGATCTTGCCTCATTCTATAATGTAAAGTTATATTTAAATTCAGAATACTATCCGTATGATAATTTTAATGGTGAAACGTCGATTCTACGTAAGTATTATTCAATATTTCAGTCCTCTTATTATTACAAAAGTGAAAATGCACCAATCATAAATCGTTCAAACTTTCTAACGTATACACCTTTTTGTGTAATTGATTGTTCAAACAAAATGAATCATTAAAAACTGGTTCAATAGACATCTGTCTGGATATTGAGACGTCAACAGACATACCGGAAAAAACTACTATCTACTGTCTCATTTTTTAAGATACAATTATGCAATATACGCCTTTATCTGGTACTGTAAGAAAAGTATTTAAATATAATTACGTAGATAAAAAGTGTATCAGTTCTGCTGTTGCACGCAATGGAATACGTTATCGATTATCAAGGTTTTCGCGATAATGGAAACAATTTCATTTTTAAAGAACTTTGTATTCAGTGTATACAAGATAACAAATTTTCTGGTGCTAGTGATCAGTATATGTTTTTACCACCATTTAGTTACAAACATTTGTCAGAGAAGAAAAAAAACGTTAATAAATGGATTGAAACCAAGTGTCTTGGACTTAGATGGAAGTCCGGTCTTCAAGATTATAACGATCTACAGTTTATATTAAATAAATATATGAACGGTAAATGTATTTATGTTAAAGGATCAGAAAAAAAGTAGCTTTAGAAAAAGAATTGAATTGTTATGTGAAAATAGTAGATATGGAAACACTCGATTGTCCATCCTTAAAAGTGTTAAAACAGCGGCAGTCTTCATATTCTATTCACTGTCCTTTCAAACATAATTTGTATTATTGTGCTTTAAATAATGTACATCATTTAACTAAGTGGATTATCGAATACTGGAACAAGAAATTGAAAGACAACAATGTTGGGACTGTATGATTGCTTAACTGTGTAATTCGTATTTACGTAGTTGATATTTTGATCTCCTACTTACGCGTGCGTACTGAGAACGTGACATTACTACGCTGATAAAACTGATGTCAGTCCTGCTGTTGCACGCAATGGAATATGTTATCGACTTTCAAAGTTTTCGCGATGATGGAAATAATTATATTATTAAAGAACTGTGCGTGCAACCTATAGTAAACACTAAATTCGCTGGTGTTTGTAATCAATACTTATTCTTACCTCCATTCGATTACAGACATCTATCAGAAAAGAAAAAAAAGTTAATGACTGGATTAACAATAATTATCTTGGACTTAGTTGGAATTGTGGATTAACAGAATATAGTGAACTTCCAGTAATATTAAATTCATATATATATATATATATATATATATATATATATATATATATATATATATAGAAAGTGTATTTATATAAAAGGACGTGAAAAAAATAGCTTTACAAAAAGAATTGAACTGTCATGTAAAAATAGTGGATATTGAATCACTCAAGTGTCCGTCTCTAAACGTTTTGAAGAAGCAGTCTTTAAATAGTATACGTTGTTCATATGATCACTCTTCAACAAACTGTGCATTAAGTAACTTGTTTTATATTACTAAATGGATAATTCAATATTGGAACTGTTTGTGTGATGAACATGATGAAGAAACTAAAAGAATAAATTGTTGGGACTGTATGATTGCTTAACTTTTTATTGTAATTATATGTAAATTAAGACATGTAAAATAAAGGTTTAAAAAAATAAATAAATAAAAGTTTAAAACATTTTCATTTTTTGATTTATTAATACTAAAAACATATATTCAAAACATTATGATTTTTTCTCTACCATTCATAATACAATTAATTACATATTAAAAAACATACATACAATTTTTTTATTAATTACATATTACAAAAATTATAATTTTTATAGTCTACCATTCTATACAACATCCATACATACAAAGTGATTTTTTTTAATTTATTTACATAAAATATTATGAAAGAAGAACTTCTATTTATAAAAATTTCTTTCTATGATTTTTCCATACCATTCATAAATAATACATTTAGTTACATACTAAAAAACATACATACTTTTTTAATACCAGCATTTTTTTTATTAATTTACATACAAAACATTGTTGTAATTGTGTATAGGTTACATACTACAACAAATACAAAGTGAATACCAACATATTTTACGTACAAAAAAATTTGAAAATTTTTTATAGGAAACTTTTTTTGATTTTTTTTATTAATTTACATACAAAATATTATGAAAGAAGAACTCGAAAATTTCTTTCTATGGTTTTTCCATACCATTCATAAATAATACATTTAGTTACATACTAAAAAACATACATACTTTTTTTATACCATCATTTTTTTTATTAATTTACATACAAAACATTGTTGTAATTGTGTATAGGTTACATACTACAACAAATATAAAGTAAATACCAACATATTTTACATACAAAAAAATTTGAAAATTTCTTTTTTTATACCGTAGGAAACATTGTTTTTATCTTAACCAAAACATTAAGATCAGTTCTTATAAGTTTCTTTTTTAATATTTTTTATCTTAGCCAATTCGCGTGATTTTAATAATACAATTTTATGCAATTGCATGTAAGTGGAATCTTTACTTTGCAATAAAAATTTACTTCTATTTGTAAACGTTGATGTAAACATAAACATTCCGAGTTCGTTGACATGTAAACTGTTTTTTTCCTTATTACAGTGTAGATAGCGTCGTCTTTACCGAAATATATTACATTTTATATGTAACGATTGTTATTCTATAGTAAAACGTGATACTAAAAGTTACGTTTATTTTTGCTTTGTATAATGGAGGAAAAGAAGAGACCAACCGGTGATAATAAGGAGAACGGTTCGTTTAAACAAAGATAGTGTGAAATTTCATGTTAAGAATTCTACATCTACCCGTACCCGTGAAAGAGTGAACTTCAACGCCGATGATTCTATAGCCTCTTCTGATAAATCATATACTGAGTTATACGAGAGGAGGTTATCATTTAGGAATTGGCCTTTATCATATATTTCTTCATTTGCTTTAGCCGTCGCAGTGTTTTATTATTATCCACGACCGGATGACAGAGTACGCTGTTATTCCTGCGGGCTCCAATTAGGTCTTTGGGAAGTTGGTGATGATCCGTTCGATGAACATGAAAAGTGGTCGCCGAATGTGATGAAGTATTTGAAAACATTCTAAAGAAAAGGATGGTATATGGTAAAAATATTTTAGGATAGGTTTGTGTAACGTATAAAAAGAAATGTAATATAACGAAACCGTAAGTGATGAAGACTTTAACTTTGATAGTTCAGTCAAAATGAAGAATTTAACACTGCAAGATGTCTTATCTCATCCTATGTTTGAAAGATTCATCATGAATAAAACAAAAGTAGAGATTGAATTTATGCGAGATACATTGTTGGTACTTCTAAAGTGTCGTAAAGTGTTGGAATTTTATAATTCAGATGGACTGAAAGAGATTACACCGGAACGTAGAGGACAAAGCGGTGAGGCGTTTATACATTTTCTTGAATGTCCATTGGCACATGAATCTACTGTGGATGGACCGGATACATGTGTTTGTGACGCCTTTACAGTGGAGGTCTGGGTAGCTGATCTATGGACTGTAAATCTTTCACATCCTATACGGATCTCGTTCATGCGATTGGTAAACAGAGTCATGAAATCAATGAAGGGTCCGAATACACCGTACCAATGATTCTTGTCATCTGGTTTATGGACAAATGGCAGACCGTAGAGACTGAATATGAGTTTAAATCTGGCTATGAGGGCGTCTCTCTGAACTTCAAACTTGTCAGTCGAGTTGTGTATTTGAATGGGATTTGTGATTTTCTTCGTCATTTCACCTCCAGAATTTGGATTGGAATCCTGTCGAAGAGCATTATATATTGAATGGATGTGAGAGGTTATCTGGCACATTAGGGAGATATCCGAGTAATGAGCGGTGCAAGTCATCATGATGGCTGCTGGAATGTGTAGGTGAATCAAACAGGAGAGTACACGTTGTTTGAGTTGTTCGTCTGGCGTATACTGATTGCGTTTTGTGTCTGTTATGGTTACATTTATGTTATCGGGATCAACCAATACTCTGTTCTCCTGAGCTGTTAGTTCGACATCCAACGTGTCTACACATTGTGGTGATATCATTAAGTTTCTCGATTAACGATTCAAGTGACTTTTATATAATGGTAACGAATGAAAGACACTATTGTATATGAGAATTTTTGTGTAATTAAATATATAGAATGTATAAAAAATAAAATGAGAATGTTACAGATCTTTAAAATGACAATAAATCATTTTGTTGTTGTTCAGGTATTAAAAACATACACATACATAAAAATATGTTACAGATCATTTTTATTATTCGGATACTTAACAAACAGTTTACAATATAATACATGTACATAAAAAGATTCTAAAAAAAATATGTTACATATCAATTAACATGTGATAGCAAGAGATTGATTTTTACCAGATAGGTAAACTCACTTTATTTACAAAATAAAAAGGTTACTGTGTTTTAAAAACTTGTTTTATCATTACGCTAATGAATATTTTATTATTCGGATACTTAACAAACAGTTTACAATATAATAAACGTTAATTCAGGTATTAAAAATACATGTACATAAAAAGATTCTAAAAAAAAATGTACATAAAAAGATTCTAAAAAAAAATGTTACATATCAATTAACATGTGATAGCAAAAGATTGATATTTACCAGATAGGCAAACTCGCTTTATTTACAAAATAAAATGTTACTGAGTTTTAAAAACTTGTTTTATCATTACGCTAATGAATTATGACCGTACGGTAGTGTATCTATTTTATTATCACAAAGGATTCTTTTATTGTCTAAATTACTTAAAGCTAATGTGTTACACGTAATTGTTTCAACTAAATTTTTTTTGATCGGAATAATTTCATCATTCTGTAGTTATTAATAGTTTTAGAATAGACGCGCTTTTTGAAATCTTCAAAGCTTATATGTTTGCTAATAACGTTTTTTTAAATTCCTTTTGCTCTTTTTTTAACTTTGTTATATACCGTTTTAAATGTATATAATTTAGAGCGCAAGCCGATAAATTCTTTAATTGGTACACCCAAACATTCATCTTTAAATTTACCGATAATTTTTTTATTTTCAATTGAATAGCACGGGTGATTGGGTGAATAATCTGACGTATCAAAGTGTGTAACTAAATCCGGTTCTAATATATCTTTATAAAAATCTTCTGTATGAATTTCATAAAAAAAAGCTATCTGTATCTGTATACAAGAGCGAAATTTTTTCACCGTATTTTGTCTTCATTATATCATAATGAAAATCATACATCAACGTTTTACTTATTTCTAATACGCTTAATCCGATATATATTGGTTTATCTAAAAATAAATGTTTTTTATCCGATAATACCGCACATAACGATTTATTATAAATTATTCTGTCTTTAAATACCGGTTGTGTAATTAAATTTAATAATTTTTTCTCATCACTTACAAGTTTAAGGGTTAATTCTTTTCCTAACGTTCTCCATATATTTACCGAACACTGAGTTGTTTAATAATTAAAAAAAAAATCTTTTTCAAAATCATTTTTAGCTTGTTTTCGTTTTTCTGTATTTAAGTCAATGTACGTTTTTAACCAAGGCTCTGCAAAAATTCTAAAATACGATGAATTTTTATAACTTTTATACCGTGTTTAACAGCTTGTTTTAAATTAATGTAATAACATATATACTTTTCTTTATTTTCTAATGTTGTTAACAATTTTTGTTGTTTTGTTCCTTCAACGCATTCATTAACTGGTAAAAACGGTAAATCGCTATGATGATTATGTAAGTGATGAGGATACTCGACGTCTACTTCTAAAATATAACCAACAGGAGAATCGTCTGCAATATCTAGTATATTAAAATTATCGTTAGGATCCTTCCAAGTAAAACCAGCATATGGCATACATTTATTCATTGCCCAACCATACAGATTATTCGCGTCTAAATAAGTTAAATATTTAATTGGGTTAGTTACATCAAACGTTTCTGGAATATATTTATTATTAGCAACAGATTATTTTTTTATGCAAACACTTAATCCCCCCTCACCGCATTTTCACAAAGGAGGTACATTTCATAATCAGTTAATAATTCCAGTTTAATTTTTGTATAACTTAACATCGCATCAAAAGCAAAACCTGGTACTGTAAAGTAGTGTGCACAGTCTAGTTTATAAGATTGCATACAAAGAGATCTAAAATTTTCAAAAATATCACATAATATTAAAACATCAATTTTTAAATATAGATCGCTATACTCTCCAAGTGTTTGTATATTAAAATGATTCCAAACTTTACAAGCATGTTCATAGTCAGCATTTCCAATTTCTGAATCATTTAGTGAACTATAAAAACATTCTTTTGGTGGTAATCTACGGTCTTCCATTTTTTCCAGGAATTCGTATATTCATAAGTGTACACACCTTTCCTGGTAACTAGTGGCATACTGTTTGCAGAAAAAAAAATTTCCAGTATAAAAAAATTTATCCTTAGGCTGATTATTACTGAGCTCAACCAACGAATAATTCATAAAACGATAAGTGTCAATAAATCTAATATTTAAACCCGAACGTGTTTTTTTTTTTTGCAAAAGAAATATACTTTTCTCTAGTATTAGGAATTACATGAATATTTTTTGTATCATAACCCAATTGACGCACTATAAAATGCGAATCATAATTAGAACTACCATGTATGAAAACAGGTACAAATTTCTGTTGTCGTTTAAAGTTGTGTATTACATATTACATAATGTTGCACGAAATTGACCAGTTAAATGACAGTGATCTCGAACTTGAGGATATAATAATGTAAATTCCTTGTTACACATCTCGCAATGTGTGACCGATTTAAATTTCATTTTATCATCTCGAGTCATATGTAACGGAATATTTTGTTTAATAAGTAAACCGATTAAATTAATTTTTTCAACTAAAAATATCATAAATTTTTCCGCGGCATTTTTACCACGAAATAAGTACGGTTCCGAAGGCAATTGGTTTCTAATACTTTCAGGGATATTGCTATCGATAACAAAATATACGCAAAAACTCATCGGAATATGAAATCCATTAATTACAGTAAATTTGTTTTCGGGGTTGGGCAAACAAGTACTAACAGGTTTCAAAATACATTCGAAATCTGCATATACTACAATAGGAACTCTATATTGCTAATGAAATTTATTAAATTGTAATATGTTGTTATCAGTAGTTGGTAATACTATTTTTACGGGCGAATACTTTCCACAATATCTATTATGAATTTTCAATTGTTTTGACTTTTTAGTAGAAAACGAAACCAACGTTTACATATTTCAATTTTTTCTGTATGTTTTGTTAACTGTGATCTTATTAACTTGGAAAAATTCTTTATATAACAATAATGATAATTAGCATTATTCGGCATATTTAATACTAAAAGGTCAAAATGATTATTCTTTTCTTCCTTACACACTTTAAGAGGAAAAATTGATTTCTTTTCATCAATAGAATAAATGTTAATAGAAACGTTAAAATTTTGTTCGAAACGAGAAATTTGGTTTAAAGGTGTAGGAAAGTCTATATGTTTAAAATCAAACTTATTTTCTAAAACAAAATAACGAAAATTAACACGTTCAATGTGAGATCCAGTTACATGACGAGAGAGGATTGCCCATTTAAAACAATAATTATCTTTTTTTTGAGGATTTATTATACATTTTTTAATTTGTAAAAATTTTGGAAGTTCAATATATGAAGCTCCTCTTAATGGTTTAAATCGATTTATACGTAATAAAATCCCGTCTATACGGTGAAGACTCCATCCGGAACATTTACCCATATATACGTCTTCATCATAACAAATTTCTTTAATCGCATTGTTAACTATTATGTTAAAATTATCGTTTTCTATAATCGAAATATTTTTTGTTTTAAAGGCTCTGTCTTGTGTTTCATTAATAACGGGTTTTATTTATGTACATTCAACTATAATGTTAAATTTTACCGGACCAAACATTGAAATAATATTACTTAAAATTGTAACTATATTTAATTTAATATAAACTAACAGCAAGCAAATATCCTTATAATTATTACTTGTATTTTTGTAAAATTATGTTTTTAAATTACCTTTAAAGGCATTCTCTATCTCAATGAAGCTATTGGATTCTACAATTTGTTGTAATCTAATAGATTTTAATCTACAATTTGGTATTGAAGATGGTAATGATGATGCTGGAGATGATAGTGGTGTTGACCATGTTTGTCTGTGTAATCCACCCAAATCTGGAACATGTGATGGACCAGGTTGTGGATCGTTTTCGTGATTAAAATCTTGATGTCTGCTGTGCGATGGACCAGGTAACTGACCCAAATCTGGTACACGCGATGGACCGGGTTGTGTTGAAGGTGTTCGTTCGTATGATGAGCCAGGTTGTGATGATGAATTATCCATCACCTGTTCTTGTTCGACAGCATTTCTTACAATTTGTCGTTTTTTAAATGGTAGATTTTTATCCATAATAATCTATAGAAATACAAAAATATTCATATCAGTTCCATATTTATAAAAAATAATTGTTTATATATTTTTTTGTTGGCGTGTTCTTCTTGTGTGGAATATGTATTTGTTATAAACGAACAATATTCTTAGTTATTTTACTGATGTAAATTACATAAGATAGAAAGAGAGGTTATCTATGATTATACTTACAATTTTGTAAAGATCTGATGTGTTGAGACCTATGCTGGTTAAAACCAATCTGTTGCTATAAATTGCTTTTTTATTGTATGACTATTTATACTATCAACCGACCGATAACAGGAAAACAGTAAACAATGTATTTTGAACTACTGCCAACAAAGTACGAAAAAATAATTTTTATTAGATAAAGACGACGCTATCTACACTGAAAAGGGAAAAAACAGTTTACGTGTCAACGAACTCGGAATGTTTATGTTTGGTTACATCAACGTTTACGTACCGACTAAGCTAATTCATATCTTATCTGTATACCATGACAATCGTTACATATAAAATGTAATATATTAGATAAAGACGACGCTATCTACAGTGTGAAAAGGGAAAAAATAGTTTACTTGTCAACGAACTCGGAATGTTTATGTTTACATCAACGTTTACGTGTCAACAAACGCCGTCTGTTTATATTTACATTTTTACTAGGTCAGTGTGTTTCGAGGTCATGTTTACAACATTTGTTTATGTTTACGTTTTTTTTACTAGGTCAGTGTGTTACGGTCTAGTAACCTCGAGGTCATGTTTACAACGTTATCACAAGGTCAACGGGGTTATCACTGATAACGATAGGTTAAGTGGGGTTATCGCTGATAAGGTGACCTCTTGACCTGACACACTGACCTCTGACCTTGTCCCAGGACTTACGTGGTTATATTACTCTCACTGGGTAGAGGGTCCATACTAGAGGACGTTTTCCTTTTTTTCTACAGATAAGAAGACCGCAAAAAGGAAAGCTGGTTAAAGTAAACATACTGTTTCTTGTTGCATTTTGCGGAGCCAGACTTTTTATTCATTAGAAGGTTGAGTTCACGAATGTAACTATCTCGAAGGCTTTTCCATTTTCGTGTGAGTGAAATATCTGGAAAAGAAAGGTTGTATAAATGTTTATGCCATTCTTGTTTGTTTAATTTAATTTAATTAAAGCTAAATGTATCTTTTTAGGTTCTTGGGAAGCGGTTGCACCTTTACAGATCTTCATTTCTCATACAGAGTCGGAATATCAAGTATTGTGCGACAAGTCTGCACTGTTATCTGGAACAAGCTTAGAGTAATCTGTATACCTATTCCGTCTGAAGATGTATGGCGAAGAATCTCTGATGACTTTTTACAAAGAGCGAACTTCCCTAACTGCATCGGATATTTAGACGCTAAACACATAAGAATAGCAAATCCAGAACATGGAGGTTCCCTATTTCTAAATTACAAGAATTCCCTTTCAATTTTCTTATTGGCTGTCTGTGATTCAAATTATTGTTTTACTTTCGTCGACGTGGGTGCATACGGAAAATCTTCAGATTCAGGTACTTTCAGAAACACAACTTTTCACCAGGATTTACTAGACAACAAGCTTAACATTCCCGGGGAAAAGGTTTTACCGAACACAAACACAGAATTGCCCCATGTTTTTATTGGAGACGAAGCCTCTCCAAAAATCTAATGCGCCCTTATGATGGTCATCACTTGAGTTTTCATAAAAAGGTTTTCAATTACCGCTTATGCAGGGCTAGACGCTACATTGAATGTCCCTTCGGGATTATGGCGAACAAATGGAGAGTACTTCATCGGCCATTAAATGTTGCTCTAGATTTGGCTGAAGAAGTTGTTAAAGCTATTTGCTCTACACAATTTTGTAAGAGTTAGGGATGGGTACTCCTGTGAGGACACGCTGTCAGTA
This sequence comes from Magicicada septendecula, assembly GCA_034769895.1. Lineage (NCBI taxonomy): Eukaryota > Metazoa > Arthropoda > Insecta > Hemiptera > Cicadidae > Magicicada > Magicicada septendecula. The sequence goes on along the minus strand of CM068374.1, from coordinate 49,631,145 downwards.
CCGGGCTTATTTCCAATGGAGGCAACAGGACGACCGTGTAGAGTGACGGCGGTGACAGAGATAAGGGACAAATTTGCTGAATACTTTGTTTCCCCTGAAGGAGAAGTGCCATGGCAGTATGTGAAAATTCCAAACAAGCAGTGAAGCCATACATGAGGTCAGGAGAAATGTGCACAAGTACAGTGAATAGTGAATCCAAAAACTAATAGTATTGCAATTGTGACTTTTGTAAATAAATTTGTAATTAAATTGTACTCTAATATATAATTCAAGCGTATGGTAAAACCTAATGTTTCGTAAATATGTAAAAAAATATAGATAGGCCTAGGCCAACAAAACACCCGTAATCAGCAAACTTCACAATAAAATAGTAAACATTGGTCAATTATCTGTTATCTATTATAAAGATTAATAGATATCTATTTATAATAGATAACAGAAAAACCCACAGTTGTTTTCCAGTCAATTGACCGGGTCAGGAATGGAATGGAATGAATACCTTTGTCTCAGGAACTACAATCTTAAGCAATACCAAATCTTTACTGGTTGTCAGTACACCCCTTACCAATGTTTTAAGCGCTGAAAAATTTTGTTTCGTTTTAATTTTTGATATAATATTATTTTTTGTTCTTTTTTCACATGAATAATTTTTTTACAAACCGTTAACAGTTGTATTTGAACAATTTCTCTCGCTCATAATAAACATTTATATGACGTGATTATTTTATGTATATACCTATAGCAAATAGTTTCTGAGAAAAAGGTGCACAACAAACATGTTAAACCCTGTTTACTTATGAATATAAACAACTTTACTTACATATATCACTTTATATTGATCACGTTTTTGGTCCATATTTTGGAGATAATAATATTTTAATGTTAGGTAAATACCCTCTAAAGACTGATGAAAGTGATATTATTACAATTAATAATGTTATGTACAAAGGTACACCTGGTTTGTACGATCTTATTTTTATGAAAAACCCAAACGCATATGTATATTCACAAGAGGATTTAGACGAATATTCGCGTATAATAAGTGAAACCGCGGCATATTTAAGTTTAAAGACAAACAGAGTTAAAAGCAGTACTAATTACAAATATAAAATATAATTAAGCCTATTATTAATAAGCTTTTACAATCATCCACATCAAAAGTTAGATGTAGCCGATTGCATAGTGATACAGAAGGTCGCGGTTTGTTAAATTTCAGTAACAATAAACCAGTTTATGTGTACTGGAATAATGGAAATGAATTATGCGATAGATTAAAATTATTGATTGCTTCACAAAGTGCAGGTCATTCGGGTCATGAAAATGAAATATTATCAATTATTGAAGAGCTACAGGAGGCCGGTATAATAAAAGAAGATGCAGCAACGTTTGAAGCGATATTTTCAAAATGAGTATCGATAAATTCGGACACTATAGTGGTGACTTAGTGGCTAGTTCCAACGTTCAGCGTGGATCGCCTGGAGAAGGATTTAATTAACTGACGACGGAAATTTTAATATAAGTAATAAACGATTATGTAATGTGGGCGATCCTGAATTGGATGATGATGCCGTAAATGTAAAATATATGAGAACAAATTCGATTACTTTAACAAATACAGACGATTGTTACGATGTTAAAATGAAAAAAAATATTAATTTAGCCGATCCTGACGAACCTTGTGATGCTGTAAATAAAAATTATTTAGAAAATGTTACTAAATCATATTTAGCTGATAGAATACCTATTAAGCTGAACAATAATCCAGTGTAGTCATTCAAGAATAATCGTGTGGCTTATATCGCACCACCTGTTTATAAATTTGATGCTGTTAATAAACTTTGTTTATAATAAATTACCTGATGAAAATACACAAACTAATTGTTGTGATTTCAAGCAAAAAAGGTTAATTAATATAGCAGATCCTATTAATTTGCTTGATGCTATAAATAAACAGACTTTATTAACAAACATAAATAATACAAAAGATGAATGTAAACAATATATAGATGTTAAAATATATTATTCACGAAGTGAAGAGGAAAATAGTATAGATTTTAATGAAAGCAGATTGACTAATGTTGCTGATCCTAAAGATGATACAGACGTTATAAACCAAAAGACTTTAACAAGGGTTATGAATGCATTTAAATTAGATCCAGAAGACTATAAAGTTGACAGTAACTTAGTTATAATATTATACAAATTATTAGGGAGCGCACTAAAGACAATCCTGTTAAAACTATAAACGAATTTCGCATTGTATATATAATACAAAGTTTATATGAAGCGTCATAAATGCATCTGTATCCAAACAAGATAGAAGGTGGTGGTCTGGTGAGTAATATTCTTGGAAATGTTATAAACAAGTCAATTGATTATTACCTGTCGAACTTCATTTACCCGGTTATCAGTATTGTGGACCCGGTACAAATTTAGCGAAACGATTACAAAGAGATGATCCAGGAATTAATAAGCTTGACGCTGCTTGTAAACAACACGATATTACATATTCAAAGTATTCAGATTCTATAAATCGCGCTAAGGCGGATAAGGAATTAGCTGAAAGAGCTTGGGAACGTGTTAAATCAAGTGACGCATCGTTCGGGGAGAAAGCTGCAGCGTGGTCAGTAACTAACATAATGAAAGCTAAAAGTAAATTTGGTGGGGGAATAAAAAAGAAAAGAAAAATATGTGCAACACAGTTTATAATTATTTGAAACGTTTTTCTGGTAAAAGTGGAAAAGGTTTATATTTGAGACCGTATAAAAAAACAGGAGGTTAAAAAAAAAAGAAAAGAAAAACGAAACAACGACGGCGAAAATAATAAAGAGTATTCCTATACGTCCGCTTTCAATTCAAGATTTACTACTGTATGTTAAACAGTTAAAGATTCCTAATTTCAGAGGAGTGTTTATGCGTGACACATTACCGTTACACACTGGAATTTGGCAAAATGAAACCGGAATAGTTAATTTAGATAATAGTTATGGTCATGGTACTCACTGGGTATGTTATTTTAAACGTAAAAATAAAGTTAATTATTTTGATAGTTTTGGTAATTTAAAACCGCCTATCGAACTAATTAATTACTTTTATTCATCAAGTCAACGATCTATTGAAATCGTTTATAATTATACACGAAGACAAAATATGGATGCAGTCAACTGCGGTCATTTGTGTTTACAGTTTCTCAGTAATAATGTTTTGTCTAAGCGGTAAAGGATCCGTATTAACATGTGATATTTTTCCACCAATCGAGTTAAGTGATGAAAAATGGGAACTAGGATTAATTGACTTTATGACATATCATTCAATACCTAATATAGAGGAAGGAATTAACAATGTATTATATTATGGTATTGATAAGAAAATAGTATTGCCTACTGGATCTTATGAAATTTCAGATATCGCAACGTTTATTAACGATTACTTAATTCAACATGATGAAAATGTAAAAACACTTATAAAAGCGAATAATAATACATTAAAAAGTGAAATTTGTTCCAACGTTCAAATTGATTTTAGTAAACCCGATTCGTTAGCAACCATATTAGGATTTGAAACATGTATAATAAATCCAAATAAATGGTACAGTTCAACCTTACCGGTAAGTATTGTTCGAGTAGAGAGCATCCGATTGATTTGTAATTTAATTAGCGGTTCGTTTAATAACGGAATTCCAGATCACATAATACACGAATTCTATCCTAGTGTTCCGCCAGGTTTTAAAATTGTTGAAAAACCGACCAACGTGATATATTTACCAGTAAACACATCTAGGATACATAATATTGTAGTAAGACTAGAAGATCAACAAGGAAGGCTGATTAATTTTCGAAACGAAATAATAACGGTACGTTTGTATTTGAGAAAACAATAATAATGGGTCTTATTTTTTATTACGGAATCAATAAAACAACTGCAAATAAGCCAATTACAAGTAGTAAAGATATGAATATCGACCGGTTAACACCACAAAACCTGAAATTTCTACAGTCATTGACAGTAATAAAGGATTATTTAAACAAAAAATGAATCTTAATATTCAAAACGTAAACGCTAGCATTCTAAACATTATAGAGGATGTTGTGTATGAAGATGACTCGATAGTAGGATTAGCCCATCACACTCATCTACCGTACACCTCTACTACATTCAATAATAATGACGAAATTAGAATTCCAATTAATCAACAAGATGTGTACACATTACCGTGTGAAAGTCACCTTCATATAAAAACAGAGTACACTAATAATAACGGTATACATGATCAAACTTTAAAATTATGTTCAAATGCTTTAGCATTTTTGTTTGATGAAATTAGATACGAAATAAGTGGATCAGAAATTGATAGAGTTAAAAATGTTGGAATAACATCAACAATTAAGAATATGTTAACGATTAAACCACATGAAATTAACACTTTAGAAAATAGTGGATGGGCTTCAGTTTTAATAAGTCATATGGCACCATCATCGAAAGATATTAGCTTCTGTATCCCATTAAAAAGGTTGTTCGGATTTGTTGAAGATTTTAAAAAGATTTTGTTAAATGTAAAGCAAGAATTAGTTTTAATTAGAGCGTCCACTGATAATAATGCAGTAATTTTACCTGAATCAGTAAACACATACAAATTAAAAATAAAATATATATCATGGAGAATTCCGTATGTTTATGTTAATGTCGTAGTAAAGGTAGATTTACTGAAGATAATACAAATTGATCGGCCTTTATTAATGTCGTTTCGAAAATGGGAACTTTACGAGTATCCGTCTGTGCCAAAAGCAAACAAACTTACTTGGACTGTTAAAAAATCATCACAATCAGATAAACCTCGTTACGTTATTGTAGGTTTTCAGACTGACAGAAAAAATAATGGATATAAAAACCCAGCACATTTTGATCTTGCCTCATTCTATAATGTAAAGTTATATTTAAATTCAGAATACTATCCGTATGATAATTTTAATGGTGAAACGTCGATTCTACGTAAGTATTATTCAATATTTCAGTCCTCTTATTATTACAAAAGTGAAAATGCACCAATCATAAATCGTTCAAACTTTCTAACGTATACACCTTTTTGTGTAATTGATTGTTCAAACAAAATGAATCATTAAAAACTGGTTCAATAGACATCTGTCTGGATATTGAGACGTCAACAGACATACCGGAAAAAACTACTATCTACTGTCTCATTTTTTAAGATACAATTATGCAATATACGCCTTTATCTGGTACTGTAAGAAAAGTATTTAAATATAATTACGTAGATAAAAAGTGTATCAGTTCTGCTGTTGCACGCAATGGAATACGTTATCGATTATCAAGGTTTTCGCGATAATGGAAACAATTTCATTTTTAAAGAACTTTGTATTCAGTGTATACAAGATAACAAATTTTCTGGTGCTAGTGATCAGTATATGTTTTTACCACCATTTAGTTACAAACATTTGTCAGAGAAGAAAAAAAACGTTAATAAATGGATTGAAACCAAGTGTCTTGGACTTAGATGGAAGTCCGGTCTTCAAGATTATAACGATCTACAGTTTATATTAAATAAATATATGAACGGTAAATGTATTTATGTTAAAGGATCAGAAAAAAAGTAGCTTTAGAAAAAGAATTGAATTGTTATGTGAAAATAGTAGATATGGAAACACTCGATTGTCCATCCTTAAAAGTGTTAAAACAGCGGCAGTCTTCATATTCTATTCACTGTCCTTTCAAACATAATTTGTATTATTGTGCTTTAAATAATGTACATCATTTAACTAAGTGGATTATCGAATACTGGAACAAGAAATTGAAAGACAACAATGTTGGGACTGTATGATTGCTTAACTGTGTAATTCGTATTTACGTAGTTGATATTTTGATCTCCTACTTACGCGTGCGTACTGAGAACGTGACATTACTACGCTGATAAAACTGATGTCAGTCCTGCTGTTGCACGCAATGGAATATGTTATCGACTTTCAAAGTTTTCGCGATGATGGAAATAATTATATTATTAAAGAACTGTGCGTGCAACCTATAGTAAACACTAAATTCGCTGGTGTTTGTAATCAATACTTATTCTTACCTCCATTCGATTACAGACATCTATCAGAAAAGAAAAAAAAGTTAATGACTGGATTAACAATAATTATCTTGGACTTAGTTGGAATTGTGGATTAACAGAATATAGTGAACTTCCAGTAATATTAAATTCATATATATATATATATGGAAAGTGTATTTATATAAAAGGACGTGAAAAAAATAGCTTTACAAAAAGAATTGAACTGTCATGTAAAAATAGTGGATATTGAATCACTCAAGTGTCCGTCTCTAAACGTTTTGAAGAAGCAGTCTTTAAATAGTATACGTTGTTCATATGATCACTCTTCAACAAACTGTGCATTAAGCAACTTGTTTTATATTACTAAATGGATAATTCAATATTGGAACTGTTTGTGCGATGAACATGATGAAGAAACTAAAAGAATAAATTGTTGGGACTGTATGATTGCTTAACTTTTTATTGTAATTATATGTAAATTAAGACATGTAAAATAAAGGTTTAAAAAAATAAATAAATAAAAGTTTAAAACATTTTCATTTTTTGATTTATTAATACTAAAAACATATATTCAAAACATTATGATTTTTTCTCTACCATTCATAATACAATTAATTACATATTAAAAAACATACATACAATTTTTTTATTAATTACATATTACAAAAATTATAATTTTTATAGTCTACCATTCTATACAACATCCATACATACAAAGTGATTTTTTTTAATTTATTTACATAAAATATTATGAAAGAAGAACTTCTATTTATAAAAATTTCTTTCTATGATTTTTCCATACCATTCATAAATAATACATTTAGTTACATACTAAAAAACATACATACTTTTTTTATACCAGCATTTTTTTTATTAATTTACATACAAAACATTGTTGTAATTGTGTATAGGTTACATACTACAACAAATACAAAGTGAATACCAACATATTTTACGTACAAAAAAATTTTTAAAATTTTTTATAGGAAACTTTTTTTGATTTTTTTTATTAATTTACATACAAAATATTATGAAAGAAGAACTCGAAAATTTCTTTCTATGGTTTTTCCATACCATTCATAAATAATACATTTAGTTACATACTAAAAAACATACATACTTTTTTTATACCATCATTTTTTTTTATTAATTTACATACAAAACATTGTTGTAATTGTGTATAGGTTACATACTACAACAAATATAAAGTAAATACCAACATATTTTACATACAAAAAAATTTGAAAATTTCTTTTTTTATACCGTAGGAAACATTGTTTTTATCTTAACCAAAACATTAAGATCAGTTCTTATAAGTTTCTTTTTTAATATTTTTTATCTTAGCCAATTCGCGTGATTTTAATAATACAATTTTATGCAATTGCATGTAAGTGGAATCTTTACTTTGCAATAAAAATTTACTTCTATTTGTAAACGTTGATGTAAACATAAACATTCCGAGTTCGTTGACATGTAAACTGTTTTTTTCCTTATTACAGTGTAGATAGCGTCGTCTTTACCGAAATATATTACATTTTATATGTAACGATTGTTATTCTATAGTAAAACGTGATACTAAAAGTTACGTTTATTTTTGCTTTGTATAATGGAGGAAAAGAAGAGACCAACCGGTGATAATAAGGAGAACGGTTCGTTTAAACAAAGATAGTGTGAAATTTCATGTTAAGAATTCTACATCTACCCGTACCCGTGAAAGAGTGAACTTCAACGCCGATGATTCTATAGCCTCTTCTGATAAATCATATACTGAGTTATACGAGAGGAGGTTATCATTTAGGAATTGGCCTTTATCATATATTTCTTCATTTGCTTTAGCCGTCGCAGTGTTTTATTATTATCCACGACCGGATGACAGAGTACGCTGTTATTCCTGCGGGCTCCAATTAGGTCTTTGGGAAGTTGGTGATGATCCGTTCGATGAACATGAAAAGTGGTCGCCGAATGTGATGAAGTATTTGAAAACATTCTAAAGAAAAGGATGGTATATGGTAAAAATATTTTAGGATAGGTTTGTGTAACGTATAAAAAGAAATGTAATATAACGAAACCGTAAGTGATGAAGACTTTAACTTTGATAGTTCAGTCAAAATGAAGAATTTAACACTGCAAGATGTCTTATCTCATCCTATGTTTGAAAGATTCATCATGAATAAAACAAAAGTAGAGATTGAATTTATGCGAGATACATTGTTGGTACTTCTAAAGTGTCGTAAAGTGTTGGAATTTTATAATTCAGATGGACTGAAAGAGATTACACCGGAACGTAGAGGACAAAGCGGTGAGGCGTTTATACATTTTCTTGAATGTCCATTGGCACATGAATCTACTGTGGATGGACCGGATACATGTGTTTGTGACGCCTTTACAGTGGAGGTCTGGGTAGCTGATCTATGGACTGTAAATCTTTCACATCCTATACGGATCTCGTTCATGCGATTGGTAAACAGAGTCATGAAATCAATGAAGGGTCCGAATACACCGTACCAATGATTCTTGTCATCTGGTTTATGGACAAATGGCAGACCGTAGAGACTGAATATGAGTTTAAATCTGGCTATGAGGGCGTCTCTCTGAACTTCAAACTTGTCAGTCGAGTTGTGTATTTGAATGGGATTTGTGATTTTCTTCGTCATTTCACCTCCAGAATTTGGATTGGAATCCTGTCGAAGAGCATTATATATTGAATGGATGTGAGAGGTTATCTGGCACATTAGGGAGATATCCGAGTAATGAGCGGTGCAAGTCATCATGATGGCTGCTGGAATGTGTAGGTGAATCAAACAGGAGAGTACACGTTGTTTGAGTTGTTCGTCTGGCGTATACTGATTGCGTTTTGTGTCTGTTATGGTTACATTTATGTTATCGGGATCAACCAATACTCTGTTCTCCTGAGCTGTTAGTTCGACATCCAACGTGTCTACACATTGTGGTGATATCATTAAGTTTCTCGATTAACGATTCAAGTGACTTTTATATAATGGTAACGAATGAAAGACACTATTGTATATGAGAATTTTTGTGTAATTAAATATATAGAATGTATAAAAAATAAAATGAGAATGTTACAGATCTTTAAAATGACAATAAATCATTTTGTTGTTGTTCAGGTATTAAAAACATACACATACATAAAAATATGTTACAGATCATTTTTATTATTCGGATACTTAACAAACAGTTTACAATATAATACATGTACATAAAAAGATTCTAAAAAAAATATGTTACATATCAATTAACATGTGATAGCAAGAGATTGATTTTTACCAGATAGGTAAACTCACTTTATTTACAAAATAAAAAGGTTACTGTGTTTTAAAAACTTGTTTTATCATTACGCTAATGAATATTTTATTATTCGGATACTTAACAAACAGTTTACAATATAATAAACGTTAATTCAGGTATTAAAAATACATGTACATAAAAAGATTCTAAAAAAAAATGTACATAAAAAGATTCTAAAAAAAAATGTTACATATCAATTAACATGTGATAGCAAAAGATTGATATTTACCAGATAGGCAAACTCGCTTTATTTACAAAATAAAATGTTACTGAGTTTTAAAAACTTGTTTTATCATTACGCTAATGAATTATGACCGTACGGTAGTGTATCTATTTTATTATCACAAAGGATTCTTTTATTGTCTAAATTACTTAAAGCTAATGTGTTACACGTAATTGTTTCAACTAAATTTTTTTTGATCGGAATAATTTCATCATTCTGTAGTTATTAATAGTTTTAGAATAGACGCGCTTTTTGAAATCTTCAAAGCTTATATGTTTGCTAATAACGTTTTTTTAAATTCCTTTTGCTCTTTTTTTAACTTTGTTATATACCGTTTTAAATGTATATAATTTAGAGCGCAAGCCGATAAATTCTTTAATTGGTACACCCAAACATTCATCTTTAAATTTACCGATAATTTTTTTATTTTCAATTGAATAGCACGGGTGATTGGGTGAATAATCTGACGTATCAAAGTGTGTAACTAAATCCGGTTCTAATATATCTTTATAAAAATCTTCTGTATGAATTTCATAAAAAAAAGCTATCTGTATCTGTATACAAGAGCGAAATTTTTTCACCGTATTTTGTCTTCATTATATCATAATGAAAATCATACATCAACGTTTTACTTATTTCTAATACGCTTAATCCGATATATATTGGTTTATCTAAAAATAAATGTTTTTTATCCGATAATACCGCACATAACGATTTATTATAAATTATTCTGTCTTTAAATACCGGTTGTGTAATTAAATTTAATAATTTTTTCTCATCACTTACAAGTTTAAGGGTTAATTCTTTTCCTAACGTTCTCCATATATTTACCGAACACTGAGTTGTTTAATAATTAAAAAAAAAATCTTTTTCAAAATCATTTTTAGCTTGTTTTCGTTTTTCTGTATTTAAGTCAATGTACGTTTTTAACCAAGGCTCTGCAAAAATTCTAAAATACGATGAATTTTTATAACTTTTATACCGTGTTTAACAGCTTGTTTTAAATTAATGTAATAACATATATACTTTTCTTTATTTTCTAATGTTGTTAACAATTTTTGTTGTTTTGTTCCTTCAACGCATTCATTAACTGGTAAAAACGGTAAATCGCTATGATGATTATGTAAGTGATGAGGATACTCGACGTCTACTTCTAAAATATAACCAACAGGAGAATCGTCTGCAATATCTAGTATATTAAAATTATCGTTAGGATCCTTCCAAGTAAAACCAGCATATGGCATACATTTATTCATTGCCCAACCATACAGATTATTCGCGTCTAAATAAGTTAAATATTTAATTGGGTTAGTTACATCAAACGTTTCTGGAATATATTTATTATTAGCAACAGATTATTTTTTTATGCAAACACTTAATCCCCCCTCACCGCATTTTCACAAAGGAGGTACATTTCATAATCAGTTAATAATTCCAGTTTAATTTTTGTATAACTTAACATCGCATCAAAAGCAAAACCTGGTACTGTAAAGTAGTGTGCACAGTCTAGTTTATAAGATTGCATACAAAGAGATCTAAAATTTTCAAAAATATCACATAATATTAAAACATCAATTTTTAAATATAGATCGCTATACTCTCCAAGTGTTTGTATATTAAAATGATTCCAAACTTTACAAGCATGTTCATAGTCAGCATTTCCAATTTCTGAATCATTTAGTGAACTATAAAAACATTCTTTTGGTGGTAATCTACGGTCTTCCATTTTTTCCAGGAATTCGTATATTCATAAGTGTACACACCTTTCCTGGTAACTAGTGGCATACTGTTTGCAGAAAAAAAAATTTATCCTTAGGCTGATTATTACTGAGCTCAACCAACGAATAATTCATAAAACGATAAGTGTCAATAAATCTAATATTTAAACCCGAACGTGTTTTTTTTTTTTTTGCAAAAGAAATATACTTTTCTCTAGTATTAGGAATTACATGAATATTTTTTGTATCATAACCCAATTGACGCACTATAAAATGCGAATCATAATTAGAACTACCATGTATGAAAACAGGTACAAATTTCTGTTGTCGTTTAAAGTTGTGTATTACATATTACATAATGTTGCACGAAATTGACCAGTTAAATGACAGTGATCTCGAACTTGAGGATATAATAATGTAAATTCCTTGTTACACATCTCGCAATGTGTGACCGATTTAAATTTCATTTTATCATCTCGAGTCATATGTAACGGAATATTTTGTTTAATAAGTAAACCGATTAAATTAATTTTTTCAACTAAAAATATCATAAATTTTTCCGCGGCATTTTTACCACGAAATAAGTACGGTTCCGAAGGCAATTGGTTTCTAATACTTTCAGGGATATTGCTATCTATAACAAAATATACGCAAAAACTCATCGGAATATGAAATCCATTAATTACAGTAAATTTGTTTTCGGGGTTGGGCAAACAAGTACTAACAGGTTTCAAAATACATTCGAAATCTGCATATACTACAATAGGAACTCTATATTGCTAATGAAATTTATTAAATTATAATATGTTGTTATCAGTAGTTGGTAATACTATTTTTACGGGCGAATACTTTCCACAATATCTATTATGAATTTTCAATTGTTTTGACTTTTTAGTAGAAAACGAAACCAACGTTTACATATTTCAATTTTTTCTGTATGTTTTGTTAACTGTGATCTTATTAACTTGGAAAAATTCTTTATATAACAATAATGATAATTAGCATTATTCGGCATATTTAATACTAAAAGGTCAAAATGATTATTCTTTTCTTCCTTACACACTTTAAGAGGAAAAATTGATTTCTTTTCATCAATAGAATAAATGTTAATAGAAACGTTAAAATTTTTTTCGAAACGAGAAATTTGGTTTAAAGGTGTAGGAAAGTCTATATGTTTAAAATCAAACTTATTTTCTAAAACAAAATAACGAAAATTAACACGTTCAATGTGAGGTCCAGTTACATGACGAGAGAGGATTGCCCATTTAAAACAATAATTATCTTTTTTTTGAGGATTTATTATACATTTTTTAATTTGTAAAAATTTTGGAAGTTCAATATATGAAGCTCCTCTTAATGGTTTAAATCGATTTATACGTAATAAAATCCCGTCTATACGGTGAAGACTCCATCCGGAACATTTACCCATATATACGTCTTCATCATAACAAATTTCTTTAATCGCATTGTTAACTATTATGTTAAAATTATCGTTTTCTATAATCGAAATATTTTTTGTTTTAAAGGCTCTGTCTTGTGTTTCATTAATAACGGGTTTTATTTATGTACATTCAACTATAATGTTAAATTTTACCGGACCAAACATTGAAATAATATTACTTAAAATTGTAACTATATTTAATTTAATATAACCTAACAGCAAGCAAATATCCTTATAATTATTACTTGTATTTTTGTAAAAATATGTTTTTAAATTACCTTTAAAGGCATTCTCTATCTCAATGAAGCTATTGGATTCTACAATTTGTTGTAATCTAATAGATTTTAATCTACAATTTGGTATTAAAGATGGTAATGATGATGCTGGAGATGATAGTGGTGTTGACCACGTTTGTCTGTGTAATCCACCCAAATCTGGAACATGTGATGGACCAGGTTGTGGATCGTTTTCGTGATTAAAATCTTGATGTCTGCTGTGCGATGGACCAGGTAACTGACCCAAATCTGGTACACGCGATGGACCGGGTTGTGTTGAAGGTGTTCGTTCGTACGATGAGCCAGGTTGTGATGATGAATTATCCATCACCTGTTCTTGTTCGACAGCATTTCTTACAATTTGTCGTTTTTTAAATGGTAGATTTTTATCCATAATAATCTATAGGAATACAAAAATATTCATATCAGTTCCATATTTATAAAAAATAATTGTTTATATATTTTTTTGTTGGCGTGTTCTTCTTGTGTGGAATATGTATTTGTTATAAACGAACAATATTCTTAGTTATTTTACTGATGTAAATTACATAAGATAGAAAGAGAGGTTATCTATGATTATACTTACAATTTTGTAAAGATCTGATGTGTTGAGACCTATGCTGGTTAAAACCAATCTGTTGCTATAAATTGCTTTTTTATTGTATGACTATTTATACTATCAACCGACCGATAACAGGAAAACAGTAAACAATGTATTTTGAACTACTGCCAACAAAGTACGAAAAAATAATTTTTATTAGATAAAGACGACGCTATCTACACTGAAAAGGGAAAAAACAGTTTACGTGTCAACGAACTCGGAATGTTTATGTTTGGTTACATCAACGTTTACGTACCGACTAAGCTAATTCATATCTTATCTGTATACCATGACAATCGTTACATATAAAATGTAATATATTAGATAAAGACGACGCTATCTACAGTGTGAAAAGGGAAAAAATAGTTTACTTGTCAACGAACTCGGAATGTTTATGTTTACATCAACGTTTACGTGTCAACAAACGCCGTCTGTTTATATTTACATTTTTACTAGGTCAGTGTGTTTCGAGGTCATGTTTACAACGTTTGTTTATGTTTACGTTTTTTTTACTAGGTCAGTGTGTTACGGTCTAGTAACCTCGAGGTCATGTTTACAACGTTATCACAAGGTCAACGGGGTTATCACTGATAACGATAGGTTAAGTGGGGTTATCGCTGATAAGGTGACCTCTTGACCTGACACACTGACCTCTGACCTTGTCCCAGGACTTACGTGGTTATACTACTCTCACTGGGTAGAGGGTCCATACTAGAGGACGTTTTTCTTTTTTTCTACAGATAAGAAGACCGCAAAAAGGAAAGCTGGTTAAAGTAAACATACTGTTTCTTGTTGCATTTTGCGGAGCCAGACTTTTTATTCATTAGAAGGTTGAGTTCACGAATGTAACTATCTCGAAGGCTTTTCCATTTTCGTGTGAGTGAAATATCTGGAAAAGAAAGGTTGTATAAATGTTTATGCCATTCTTGTTTGTTTAATTTAATTTAATTAAAGCTAAATGTATCTTTTTAGGTTCTTGGGAAGCGGTTGCACCTTTACAGATCTTCATTTCTCATACAGAGTCGGAATATCAAGTATTGTGCGACAAGTCTGCACTGTTATCTGGAACAAGCTTAGAGTAATCTGTATACCTATTCCGTCTGAAGATGCATGGCGAAGAATCTCTGATGACTTTTTACAAAGAGCGAACTTCCCTAACTGCATCAGATATTTAGACGCTAAACACATAAGAATAGCAAATCCAGAACATGGAGGTTCCCTATTTCTAAATTACAAGAATTCCCTTTCAATTTTCTTATTGGCTGTCTGTGATTCAAATTATTGTTTTACTTTCGTCGACGTGGGTGCATACGGAAAATCTTCAGATTCAGGTACTTTCAGAAACACAACTTTTCACCAGGATTTACTAGACAACAAGCTTAACATTCCCGGGGAAAAGGTTTTACCGAACTCAAACACAGAATTGCCCCATGTTTTTATTGGAGACGAAGCCTCTCCAAAAATCTAATGCGCCCTTATGATGGTCATCACTTGAGTTTTCATAAAAAGGTTTTCAATTACCGCTTATGCAGGGCTAGACGCTACACATTGAATGTCCCTTCGGGATTATGGCGAACAAATGGAGAGTACTTCATCGGCCATTAAATGTTGCTCTAGATTTGGCTGAAGAAGTTGTTAAAGCTATTTGCTCTACACAATTTTGTAAGAGTTAGGGATGGGTACTCCTGTGAGGACACGCTGTCAGTACCGGGCTTATTTCCAATGGAGGCAACAGGACGACCGTGTAGAGTGACGGCGGTTACAGAGATAAGGGACAAATTTGCTGAATACTTTGTTTCCCCTGAAGGAGAAGTGCCATGGCAGTATGTAAAAATTCCAAACAAGCAGTGAAGCCATACATGAGGTCAGGAGAAATGTGCACAAGTACAGTGAATAGTGAATGCAAAAACTAATAGTATTGCAATTGTGACTTTTGTAAATAAATTTGTAATTAAATTGTACTCTAATATATAATTCAAGCGTATGGTAAAACCTAATGTTTCGTAAATATGTAAAAAAATATAGATAGGCCTAGGCCAACAAAACACCCGTAATCAGCAAACTTCACAATAAAATAGTAAACATTGGTCAATTATCTGTTATCTATTATAAAGATTAATAGATATCTATTTATAATAGATAACAGAAAAACCCACAGTTGTTTTCCAGTCAATTGACCGGGTCAGGAATGGAATGGAATGAATACCTTTGTCTCAGGAACTACAATCTTAAGCAATACCAAATCTTTACTGGTTGTCAGTACACCCCTTACCAATGTTTTAAGCGCTGAAAAATTTTGTTTCGTTTTAATTTTTGATATAATATTATTTTTTGTTCTTTTTTCACATGAATAATTTTTTTACAAACCGTTAACAGTTGTATTTGAACAATTTCTCTCGCTCATAATAAACATTTATATGACGTGATTATTTTATGTATATACCTATAGCAAATAGTTTCTGAGAAAAAGGTGCACAACAAACATGTTAAACCCTGTTTACTTATGAATATAAACAACTTTACTTACATATATCACTTTATATTGATCACGTTTTTGGTCCATATTTTGGAGATAATAATATTTTAATGTTAGGTAAATACCCTCTAAAGACTGATGAAAGTGATATTATTACAATTAATAATGTTATGTACAAAGGTACACCTGGTTTGTACGATCTTATTTTTATGAAAAACCCAAACGCATATGTATATTCACAAGAGGATTTAGACGAATATTCGCGTATAATAAGTGAAACCGCGGCATATTTAAGTTTAAAGACAAACAGAGTTAAAAGCAGTACTAATTACAAATATAAAAATATAATTAAGCCTATTATTAATAAGCTTTTACAATCATCCACATCAAAAGTTAGATGTAGCCGATTGCATAGTGATACAGAAGGTCGCGGTTTGTTAAATTTCAGTAACAATAAACCAGTTTATGTGTACTGGAATAATGGAAATGAATTATGCGATAGATTAAAATTATTGATTGCTTCACAAAGTGCAGGTCATTCGGGTCATGAAAATGAAATATTATCAATTATTGAAGAGCTACAGGAGGCCGGTATAATAAAAGAAGATGCAGCAACGTTTGAAGCGATATTTTCAAAATGAGTATCGATAAATTCGGACACTATAGTGGTGACTTAGTGGCTAGTTCCAACGTTCAGCGTGGATCGCCTGGAGAAGGATTTAATTAACTGACGACGGAAATTTTAATATAAGTAATAAACGATTATGTAATGTGGGCGATCCTGAATTGGATGATGATGCCGTAAATGTAAAATATATGAGAACAAATTCGATTACTTTAACAAATACAGACGATTGTTACGATGTTAAAATGAAAAAAAATATTAATTTAGCCGATCCTGACGAACCTTGTGATGCTGTAAATAAAAATTATTTAGAAAATGTTACTAAATCATATTTAGCTGATAGAATACCTATTAAGCTGAACAATAATCCAGTGTAGTCATTCAAGAATAATCGTGTGGCTTATATCGCACCACCTGTTTATAAATTTGATGCTGTTAATAAACTTTGTTTATAATAAATTACCTGATGAAAATACACAAACTAATTGTTGTGATTTCAAGCAAAAAAGGTTAATTAATATAGCAGATCCTATTAATTTGCTTGATGCTATAAATAAACAGACTTTATTAACAAACATAAATAATACAAAAGATGAATGTAAACAATATATAGATGTTAAAATATATTATTCACGAAGTGAAGAGGAAAATAGTATAGATTTTAATGAAAGCAGATTGACTAATGTTGCTGATCCTAAAGATGATACAGACGTTATAAACCAAAAGACTTTAACAAGGGTTATGAATGCATTTAAATTAGATCCAGAAGACTATAAAGTTGACAGTAACTTAGTTATAATATTATACAAATTATTAGGGAGTGCACTAAAGACAATCCTGTTAAAACTATAAACGAATTTCGCATTGTATATATAATACAAAGTTTATATGAAGCGTCATAAATGCATCTGTATCCAAACAAGATAGAAGGTGGTGGTCTGGTGAGTAATATTCTTGGAAATGTTATAAACAAGTCAATTGATTATTACCTGTCGAACTTCATTTACCCGGTTATCAGTATTGTGGACCCGGTACAAATTTAGCGAAACGATTACAAAGAGATGATCCAGGAATTAATAAGCTTGACGCTGCTTGTAAACAACACGATATTACATATTCAAAGTATTCAGATTCTATAAATCGCGCTAAGGCGGATAAGGAATTAGCTGAAAGAGCTTGGGAACGTGTTAAATCAAGTGACGCATCGTTCGGGGAGAAAGCTGCAGCGTGGTCAGTAACTAACATAATGAAAGCTAAAAGTAAATTTGGTGGGGGAATAAAAAAGAAAAGAAAAATATGTGCAACACAGTTTATAATTATTTGAAACGTTTTTCTGGTAAAAGTGGAAAAGGTTTATATTTGAGACCGTATAAAAAAACAGGAGGTTAAAAAAAAAAGAAAAGAAAAACGAAACAACGACGGCGAAAATAATAAAGAGTATTCCTATACGTCCGCTTTCAATTCAAGATTTACTACTGTATGTTAAACAGTTAAAGATTCCTAATTTCAGAGGAGTGTTTATGCGTGACACATTACCGTTACACACTGGAATTTGGCAAAATGAAACCGGAATAGTTAATTTAGATAATAGTTATGGTCATGGTACTCACTGGGTATGTTATTTTAAACGTAAAAATAAAGTTAATTATTTTGATAGTTTTGGTAATTTAAAACCGCCTATCGAACTAATTAATTACTTTTATTCATCAAGTCAACGATCTATTGAAATCGTTTATAATTATACACGAAGACAAAATATGGATGCAGTCAACTGCGGTCATTTGTGTTTACAGTTTCTCAGTAATAATGTTTTGTCTAAGCGGTAAAGGATCCGTATTAACATGTGATATTTTTCCACCAATCGAGTTAAGTGATGAAAAATGGGAACTAGGATTAATTGACTTTATGACATATCATTCAATACCTAATATAGAGGAAGGAATTAACAATGTATTATATTATGGTATTGATAAGAAAATAGTATTGCCTACTGGATCTTATGAAATTTCAGATATCGCAACGTTTATTAACGATTACTTAATTCAACATGATGAAAATGTAAAAACACTTATAAAAGCGAATAATAATACATTAAAAAGTGAAATTTGTTCCAACGTTCAAATTGATTTTAGTAAACCCGATTCGTTAGCAACCATATTAGGATTTGAAACATGTATAATAAATCCAAATAAATGGTACAGTTCAACCTTACCGGTAAGTATTGTTCGAGTAGAGAGCATCCGATTGATTTGTAATTTAATTAGCGGTTCGTTTAATAACGGAATTCCAGATCACATAATACACGAATTCTATCCTAGTGTTCCGCCAGGTTTTAAAATTGTTGAAAAACCGACCAACGTGATATATTTACCAGTAAACACATCTAGGATACATAATATTGTAGTAAGACTAGAAGATCAACAAGGAAGGCTGATTAATTTTCGAAACGAAATAATAACGTTACGTTTGTATTTGAGAAAACAATAATAATGGGTCTTATTTTTTATTACGGAATCAATAAAACAACTGCAAATAAGCCAATTACAAGTAGTAAAGATATGAATATCGACCGGTTAACACCACAAAACCTGAAATTTCTACAGTCATTGACAGTAATAAAGGATTATTTAAACAAAAAATGAATCTTAATATTCAAAACGTAAACGCTAGCATTCTAAACATTATAGAGGATGTTGTGTATGAAGATGACTCGATAGTAGGATTAGCCCATCACACTCATCTACCGTAACCTCTACTACATTCAATAATAATGACGAAATTAGAATTCCAATTAATCAACAAGATGTGTACACATTACCGTGTGAAAGTCACCTTCATATAAAAACAGAGTACACTAATAATAACGGTATACATGATCAAACTTTAAAATTATGTTCAAATGCTTTAGCATTTTTGTTTGATGAAATTAGATACGAAATAAGTGGATCAGAAATTGATAGAGTTAAGTCATATGGCACCATCATCGAAAGATATTAGCTTCTGTATCCCATTAAAAAGGTTGTTCGGATTTGTTGAAGATTTTAAAAAGATTTTGTTAAATGTAAAGCAAGAATTAGTTTTAATTAGAGCGTCCACTGATAATAATGCAGTAATTTTACCTGAATCAGTAAACACATACAAATTAAAAATAAAATATATATCATGGAGAATTCCGTATGTTTATGTTAATGTCGTAGTAAAGGTAGATTTACTGAAGATAATACAAATTGATCGGCCTTTATTAATGTCGTTTCGAAAATGGGAACTTTACGAGTATCCGTCTGTGCCAAAAGCAAACAAACTTACTTGGACTGTTAAAAAATCATCACAATCAGATAAACCTCGTTACGTTATTGTAGGTTTTCAGACTGACAGAAAAAATAATGGATATAAAAACCCAGCACATTTTGATCTTGCCTCATTCTATAATGTAAAGTTATATTTAAATTCAGAATACTATCCGTATGATAATTTTAATGGTGAAACGTCGATTCTACGTAAGTATTATTCAATATTTCAGTCCTCTTATTATTACAAAAGTGAAAATGCACCAATCATAAATCGTTCAAACTTTCTAACGTATACACCTTTTTGTGTAATTGATTGTTCAAACAAAATGAATCATTAAAAACTGGTTCAATAGACATCTGTCTGGATATTGAGACGTCAACAGACATACCGGAAAAAACTACTATCTACTGTCTCATTTTTTAAGATACAATTATGCAATATACGCCTTTATCTGGTACTGTAAGAAAAGTATTTAAATATAATTACGTAGATAAAAAGTGTATCAGTTCTGCTGTTGCACGCAATGGAATACGTTATCGATTATCAAGGTTTTCGCGATAATGGAAACAATTTCATTTTTAAAGAACTTTGTATTCAGTGTATACAAGATAACAAATTTTCTGGTGCTAGTGATCAGTATATGTTTTTACCAGCATTTAGTTACAAACATTTGTCAGAGAAGAAAAGAAACGTTAATAAATGGATTGAAACCAAGTGTCTTGGACTTAGATGGAAGTGCGGTCTTCAAGATTATAACGATCTACAGTTTATATTAAATAAATATATGAACGGTAAATGTATTTATGTTAAAGGATCAGAAAAAAAAGTAGCTTTAGAAAAAGAATTGAATTGTTATGTGAAAATAGTAGATATGGAAACACTCGATTGTCCATCCTTAAAAGTGTTAAAACAGCGGCAGTCTTCATATTCTATTCACTGTCCTTTCAAACATAATTTGTATTATTGTGCTTTAAATAATGTACATCATTTAACTAAGTGGATTATCGAATACTGGAACAAGAAATTGAAAGACAACAATGTTGGGACTGTATGATTGCTTAACTGTGTAATTCGTATTTACGTAGTTGATATTTTGATCTCCTACTTACGCGTGCGTACTGAGAACGTGACATTACTACGCTGATAAAACTGATGTCAGTCCTGCTGTTGCACGCAATGGAATATGTTATCGACTTTCAAAGTTTTCGCGATGATGGAAATAATTATATTATTAAAGAACTGTGCGTGCAACCTATAGTAAACACTAAATTCGCTGGTGTTTGTAATCAATACTTATTCTTACCTCCATTCGATTACAGACATCTATCAGAAAAGAAAAAAAAGTTAATGACTGGATTAACAATAATTATCTTGGACTTAGTTGGAATTGTGGATTAACAGAATATAGTGAACTTCCAGTAATATTAAATTCATATATATATATATATATATGGAAAGTGTATTTATATAAAAGGACGTGAAAAAAATAGCTTTACAAAAAGAATTGAACTGTCATGTAAAAATAGTGGATATTGAATCACTCAAGTGTCCGTCTCTAAACGTTTTGAAGAAGCAGTCTTTAAATAGTATACGTTGTTCATATGATCACTCTTCAACAAACTGTGCATTAAGTAACTTGTTTTATATTACTAAATGGATAATTCAATATTGGAACTGTTTGTGTGATGAACATGATGAAGAAACTAAAAGAATAAATTGTTGGGACTGTATGATTGCTTAACTTTTTATTGTAATTATATGTAAATTAAGACATGTAAAATAAAGGTTTAAAAAAATAAATAAATAAAAGTTTAAAACATTTTCATTTTTTGATTTATTAATACTAAAAACATATATTCAAAACATTATGATTTTTTCTCTACCATTCATAATACAATTAATTACATATTAAAAAACATACATACAATTTTTTTATTAATTACATATTACAAAAATTATAATTTTTATAGTCTACCATTCTATACAACATCCATACATACAAAGTGATTTTTTTTAATTTATTTACTTAAATATTATGAAAGAAGAACTTCTATTTATAAAAATTTCTTTCTATGATTTTTCCATACCATTCATAAATAATACATTTAGTTACATACTAAAAAACATACATACTTTTTTTATACCAGCATTTTTTTTATTAATTTACATACAAAACATTGTTGTAATTGTGTATAGGTTACATACTACAACAAATACAAAGTGAATACCAACATATTTTACGTACAAAAAAATTTGAAAATTTTTTATAGGAAACTTTTTTTGATTTTTTTTATTAATTTACATACAAAATATTATGAAAGAAGAACTCGAAAATTTCTTTCTATGGTTTTTCCATACCATTCATAAATAATACATTTAGTTACATACTAAAAAACATACATACTTTTTTTATACCATCATTTTTTTTATACACATTTACATACAAAACATTGTTGTAATTGTGTATAGGTTACATACTACAACAAATATAAAGTAAATACCAACATATTTTACATACAAAAAAATTTGAAAATTTCTTTTTTTATACCGTAGGAAACATTGTTTTTATCTTAACCAAAACATTAAGATCAGTTCTTATAAGTTTCTTTTTTAATATTTTTTATCTTAGCCAATTCGCGTGATTTTAATAATACAATTTTATGCAATTGCATGTAAGTGGAATCTTTACTTTGCAATAAAAATTTACTTCTATTTGTAAACGTTGATGTAAACATAAACATTCCGAGTTCGTTGACATGTAAACTGTTTTTTTCCTTATTACAGTGTAGATAGCGTCGTCTTTACCGAAATATATTACATTTTATATGTAACGATTGTTATTCTATAGTAAAACGTGATACTAAAAGTTACGTTTATTTTTGCTTTGTATAATGGAGGAAAAGAAGAGACCAACCGGTGATAATAAGGAGAACGGTTCGTTTAAACAAAGATAGTGTGAAATTTCATGTTAAGAATTCTACATCTACCCGTACCCGTGAAAGAGTGAACTTCAACGCCGATGATTCTATAGCCTCTTCTGATAAATCATATACTGAGTTATACGAGAGGAGGTTATCATTTAGGAATTGGCCTTTATCATATATTTCTTCATTTGCTTTAGCCGTCGCAGTGTTTTATTATTATCCACGACCGGATGACAGAGTACGCTGTTATTCCTGCGGGCTCCAATTAGGTCTTTGGGAAGTTGGTGATGATCCGTTCGATGAACATGAAAAGTGGTCGCCGAATGTGATGAAGTATTTGAAAACATTCTAAAGAAAAGGATGGTATATGGTAAAAATATTTTAGGATAGGTTTGTGTAACGTATAAAAAGAAATGTAATATAACGAAACCGTAAGTGATGAAGACTTTAACTTTGATAGTTCAGTCAAAATGAAGAATTTAACACTGCAAGATGTCTTATCTCATCCTATGTTTGAAAGATTCATCATGAATAAAACAAAAGTAGAGATTGAATTTATGCGACATACATTGTTGGTACTTCTAAAGTGTCGTAAAGTGTTGGAATTTTATAATTCAGATGGACTGAAAGAGATTACACCGGAACGTAGAGGACAAAGCGGTGAGGCGTTTATACATTTTCTTGAATGTCCATTGGCACATGAATCTACTGTGGATGGACCGGATACATGTGTTTGTGACGCCTTTACAGTGGAGGTCTGGGTAGCTGATCTATGGACTGTAAATCTTTCACATCCTATACGGATCTCGTTCATGCGATTGGTAAACAGAGTCATGAAATCAATGAAGGGTCCGAATACACCGTACCAATGATTCTTGTCATCTGGTTTATGGACAAATGGCAGACCGTAGAGACTGAATATGAGTTTAAATCTGGCTATGAGGGCGTCTATCTGAACTTCAAACTTGTCAGTCGAGTTGTGTATTTGAATGGGATTTGTGATTTTCTTCGTCATTTCACCTCCAGAATTTGGATTGGAATCCTGTCGAAGAGCATTATATATTGAATGGATGTGAGAGGTTATCTGGCACATTAGGGAGATATCCGAGTAATGAGCGGTGCAAGTCATCATGATGGCTGCTGGAATGTGTAGGTGAATCAAACAGGAGAGTACACGTTGTTTGAGTTGTTCGTCTGGCGTATACTGATTGCGTTTTGTGTCTGTTATGGTTACATTTATGTTATCGGGATCAACCAATACTCTGTTCTCCTGAGCTGTTAGTTCGACATCCAACGTGTCTACACATTGTGGTGATATCATTAAGTTTCTCGATTAACGATTCAAGTGACTTTTATATAATGGTAACGAATGAAAGACACTATTGTATATGAGAATGTTTGTGTAATTAAATATATAGAATGTATAAAAAATAAAATGAGAATGTTACAGATCTTTAAAATGACAATAAATCATTTTGTTGTTGTTCAGGTATTAAAAACATACACATACATAAAAATATGTTACAGATCATTTTTATTATTCGGATACTTAACAAACAGTTTACAATATAATACATGTACATAAAAAGATTCTAAAAAAAATATGTTACATATCAATTAACATGTGATAGCAAGAGATTGATTTTTACCAGATAGGTAAACTCACTTTATTTACAAAATAAAAAGGTTACTGTGTTTTAAAAACTTGTTTTATCATTACGCTAATGAATATTTTATTATTCGGATACTTAACAAACAGTTTACAATATAATAAACGTTAATTCAGGTATTAAAAATACATGTACATAAAAAGATTCTAAAAAAAAATTTACATAAAAAGATTCTAAAAAAAAATGTTACATATCAATTAACATGTGATAGCAAAAGATTGATTTTTACCAGATAGGCAAACTTGCTTTATTTACAAAATAAAATGTTACTGAGTTTTAAAAACTTGTTTTATCATTACGCTAATGAATTATGACCGTACGGTAGTGTATCTATTTTATTATCACAAAGGATTCTTTTATTGTCTAAATTACTTAAAGCTAATGTGTTACACGTAATTGTTTCAACTAAATTTTTTTTTATCGGAATAATTTCATCATTCTGTAGTTATTAATAGTTTTAGAATAGACGCGCTTTTTGAAATCTTCAAAGCTTATATGTTTGCTAATAACGTTTTTTTAAATTCCTTTTGCTCTTTTTTTAACTTTGTTATATACCGTTTTAAATGTATATAATTTAGAGCGCAAGCCGATAAATTCTTTAATTGGTACACCCAAACATTCATCTTTAAATTTACCGATAATTTTTTTATTTTCAATTGAATAGCACGGGTGATTGGGTGAATAATCTGACGTATCAAAGTGTGTAACTAAATCCGGTTCTAATATATCTTTATAAAAATCTTCTGTATGAATTTCATAAAAAAAAGCTATCTGTATCTGTATACAAGAGCGAAATTTTTTCACCGTATTTTGTCTTCATTATATCATAATGAAAATCATACATCAACGTTTTACTTATTTCTAATACGCTTAATCCGATATATATTGGTTTATCTAAAAATAAATGTGTTTTATCCGATAATACCGCACATAACGATTTATTATAAATTATTCTGTCTTTAAATACCGGTTGTGTAATTAAATTTAATAATTTTTTCTCATCACTTACAAGTTTAAGGGTTAATTCTTTTCCTAACGTTCTCCATATATTTACCGAACACTGAGTTGTTTAATAATTAAAAAAAAAATCTTTTTCAAAATCATTTTTAGCTTGTTTTCGTTTTTCTGTATTTAAGTCAATGTACGTTTTTAACCAAGGCTCTGCAAAAATTCTAAAATACGATGAATTTTTATAACTTTTATACCGTGTTTAACAGCTTGTTTTAAATTAATGTAATAACATATATACTTTTCTTTATTTTCTAATGTTGTTAACAATTTTTGTTGTTTTGTTCCTTCAACGCATTCATTAACTGGTAAAAACGGTAAATCGCTATGATGATTATGTAAGTGATGAGGATACTCGACGTCTACTTCTAAAATATAACCAACAGGAGAATCGTCTGCAATATCTAGTATATTAAAATTATCGTTAGGATCCTTCCAAGTAAAACCAGCATATGGCATACATTTATTCATTGCCCAACCATACAGATTATTCGCGTCTAAATAAGTTAAATATTTAATTGGGTTAGTTACATCAAACGTTTCTGGAATATATTTATTATTAGCAACAGATTATTTTTTTATGCAAACACTTAATCCCCCCTCACCGCATTTTCACAAAGGAGGTACATTTCATAATCAGTTAATAATTCCAGTTTAATTTTTGTATAACTTAACATCGCATCAAAAGCAAAACCTGGTACTGTAAAGTAGTGTGCACAGTCTAGTTTATAAGATTGCATACAAAGAGATCTAAAATTTTCAAAAATATCACATAATATTAAAACATCAATTTTTAAATATAGATCGCTATACTCTCCAAGTGTTTGTATATTAAAATGATTCCAAACTTTACAAGCATGTTCATAGTCAGCATTTCCAATTTCTGAATCATTTAGTGAACTATAAAAACATTCTTTTGGTGGTAATCTACGGTCTTCCATTTTTTCCAGGAATTCGTATATTCATAAGTGTACACACCTTTCCTGGTAACTAGTGGCATACTGTTTGCAGAAAAAAAAATTTATCCTTAGGCTGATTATTACTGAGCTCAACCAACGAATAATTCATAAAACGATAAGTGTCAATAAATCTAATATTTAAACCCGAACGTGTTTTTTTTTTTTTTGCAAAAGAAATATACTTTTCTCTAGTATTAGGAATTACATGAATATTTTTTGTATCATAACCCAATTGACGCACTATAAAATGCGAATCATAATTAGAACTACCATGTATGAAAACAGGTACAAATTTCTGTTGTCGTTTAAAGTTGTGTATTACATATTACATAATGTTGCACGAAATTGACCAGTTAAATGACAGTGATCTCGAACTTGAGGATATAATAATGTAAATTCCTTGTTACACATCTCGCAATGTGTGACCGATTTAAATTTCATTTTATCATCTCGAGTCATATGTAACGGAATATTTTGTTTAATAAGTAAACCGATTAAATTAATTTTTTCAACTAAAAATATCATAAATTTTTCCGCGGCATTTTTACCACGAAATAAGTACGGTTCCGAAGGCAATTGGTTTCTAATACTTTCAGGGATATTGCTATCTATAACAAAATATACGCAAAAACTCATCGGAATATGAAATCCATTAATTACAGTAAATTTGTTTTCGGGGTTGGGCAAACAAGTACTAACAGGTTTCAAAATACATTCGAAATCTGCATATACTACAATAGGAACTCTATATTGCTAATGAAATTTATTAAATTATAATATGTTGTTATCAGTAGTTGGTAATACTATTTTTACGGGCGAATACTTTCCACAATATCTATTATGAATTTTCAATTGTTTTGACTTTTTAGTAGAAAACGAAACCAACGTTTACATATTTCAATTTTTTCTGTATGTTTTGTTAACTGTGATCTTATTAACTTGGAAAAATTCTTTATATAACAATAATGATAATTAGCATTATTCGGCATATTTAATACTAAAAGGTCAAAATGATTATTCTTTTCTTCCTTACACACTTTAAGAGGAAAAATTGATTTCTTTTCATCAATAGAATAAATGTTAATAGAAACGTTAAAATTTTTTTCGAAACGAGAAATTTGGTTTAAAGGTGTAGGAAAGTCTATATGTTTAAAATCAAACTTATTTTCTAAAACAAAATAACGAAAATTAACACGTTCAATGTGAGGTCCAGTTACATGACGAGAGAGGATTGCCCATTTAAAACAATAATTATCTTTTTTTTGAGGATTTATTATACATTTTTTAATTTGTAAAAATTTTGGAAGTTCAATATATGAAGCTCCTCTTAATGGTTTAAATCGATTTATACGTAATAAAATCCCGTCTATACGGTGAAGACTCCATCCGGAACATTTACCCATATATACGTCTTCATCATAACAAATTTCTTTAATCGCATTGTTAACTATTATGTTAAAATTATCGTTTTCTATAATCGAAATATTTTTTGTTTTAAAGGCTCTGTCTTGTGTTTCATTAATAACGGGTTTTATTTATGTACATTCAACTATAATGTTAAATTTTACCGGACCAAACATTGAAATAATATTACTTAAAATTGTAACTATATTTAATTTAATATAACCTAACAGCAAGCAAATATCCTTATAATTATTACTTGTATTTTTGTAAAAATATGTTTTTAAATTACCTTTAAAGGCATTCTCTATCTCAATGAAGCTATTGGATTCTACAATTTGTTGTAATCTAATAGATTTTAATCTACAATTTGGTATTAAAGATGGTAATGATGATGCTGGAGATGATAGTGGTGTTGACCACGTTTGTCTGTGTAATCCACCCAAATCTGGAACATGTGATGGACCAGGTTGTGGATCGTTTTCGTGATTAAAATCTTGATGTCTGCTGTGCGATGGACCAGGTAACTGACCCAAATCTGGTACACGCGATGGACCGGGTTGTGTTGAAGGTGTTCGTTCGTACGATGAGCCAGGTTGTGATGATGAATTATCCATCACCTGTTCTTGTTCGACAGCATTTCTTACAATTTGTCGTTTTTTAAATGGTAGATTTTTATCCATAATAATCTATAGGAATACAAAAATATTCATATCAGTTCCATATTTATAAAAAATAATTGTTTATATATTTTTTTGTTGGCGTGTTCTTCTTGTGTGGAATATGTATTTGTTATAAACGAACAATATTCTTAGTTATTTTACTGATGTAAATTACATAAGATAGAAAGAGAGGTTATCTATGATTATACTTACAATTTTGTAAAGATCTGATGTGTTGAGACCTATGCTGGTTAAAACCAATCTGTTGCTATAAATTGCTTTTTTATTGTATGACTATTTATACTATCAACCGACCGATAACAGGAAAACAGTAAACAATGTATTTTGAACTACTGCCAACAAAGTACGAAAAAATAATTTTTATTAGATAAAGACGACGCTATCTACACTGAAAAGGGAAAAAACAGTTTACGTGTCAACGAACTCGGAATGTTTATGTTTGGTTACATCAACGTTTACGTACCGACTAAGCTAATTCATATCTTATCTGTATACCATGACAATCGTTACATATAAAATGTAATATATTAGATAAAGACGACGCTATCTACAGTGTGAAAAGGGAAAAAATAGTTTACTTGTCAACGAACTCGGAATGTTTATGTTTACATCAACGTTTACGTGTCAACAAACGCCGTCTGTTTATATTTACATTTTTACTAGGTCAGTGTGTTTCGAGGTCATGTTTACAACGTTTGTTTATGTTTACGTTTTTTTTACTAGGTCAGTGTGTTACGGTCTAGTAACCTCGAGGTCATGTTTACAACGTTATCACAAGGTCAACGGGGTTATCACTGATAACGATAGGTTAAGTGGGGTTATCGCTGATAAGGTGACCTCTTGACCTGACACACTGACCTCTGACCTTGTCCCAGGACTTACGTGGTTATACTACTCTCACTGGGTAGAGGGTCCATACTAGAGGACGTTTTTCTTTTTTTCTACAGATAAGAAGACCGCAAAAAGGAAAGCTGGTTAAAGTAAACATACTGTTTCTTGTTGCATTTTGCGGAGCCAGACTTTTTATTCATTAGAAGGTTGAGTTCACGAATGTAACTATCTCGAAGGCTTTTCCATTTTCGTGTGAGTGAAATATCTGGAAAAGAAAGGTTGTATAAATGTTTATGCCATTCTTGTTTGTTTAATTTAATTTAATTAAAGCTAAATGTATCTTTTTAGGTTCTTGGGAAGCGGTTGCACCTTTACAGATCTTCATTTCTCATACAGAGTCGGAATATCAAGTATTGTGCGACAAGTCTGCACTGTTATCTGGAACAAGCTTAGAGTAATCTGTATACCTATTCCGTCTGAAGATGCATGGCGAAGAATCTCTGATGACTTTTTACAAAGAGCGAACTTCCCTAACTGCATCAGATATTTAGACGCTAAACACATAAGAATAGCAAATCCAGAACATGGAGGTTCCCTATTTCTAAATTACAAGAATTCCCTTTCAATTTTCTTATTGGCTGTCTGTGATTCAAATTATTGTTTTACTTTCGTCGACGTGGGTGCATACGGAAAATCTTCAGATTCAGGTACTTTCAGAAACACAACTTTTCACCAGGATTTACTAGACAACAAGCTTAACATTCCCGGGGAAAAGGTTTTACCGAACTCAAACACAGAATTGCCCCATGTTTTTATTGGAGACGAAGCCTCTCCAAAAATCTAATGCGCCCTTATGATGGTCATCACTTGAGTTTTCATAAAAAGGTTTTCAATTACCGCTTATGCAGGGCTAGACGCTACACATTGAATGTCCCTTCGGGATTATGGCGAACAAATGGAGAGTACTTCATCGGCCATTAAATGTTGCTCTAGATTTGGCTGAAGAAGTTGTTAAAGCTATTTGCTCTACACAATTTTGTAAGAGTTAGGGATGGGTACTCCTGTGAGGACACGCTGTCAGTACCGGGCTTATTTCCAATGGAGGCAACAGGACGACCGTGTAGAGTGACGGCGGTTACAGAGATAAGGGACAAATTTGCTGAATACTTTGTTTCCCCTGAAGGAGAAGTGCCATGGCAGTATGTAAAAATTCCAAACAAGCAGTGAAGCCATACATGAGGTCAGGAGAAATGTGCACAAGTACAGTGAATAGTGAATGCAAAAACTAATAGTATTGCAATTGTGACTTTTGTAAATAAATTTGTAATTAAATTGTACTCTAATATATAATTCAAGCGTATGGTAAAACCTAATGTTTCGTAAATATGTAAAAAAATATAGATAGGCCTAGGCCAACAAAACACCCGTAATCAGCAAACTTCACAATAAAATAGTAAACATTGGTCAATTATCTGTTATCTATTATAAAGATTAATAGATATCTATTTATAATAGATAACAGAAAAACCCACAGTTGTTTTCCAGTCAATTGACCGGGTCAGGAATGGAATGGAATGAATACCTTTGTCTCAGGAACTACAATCTTAAGCAATACCAAATCTTTACTGGTTGTCAGTACACCCCTTACCAATGTTTTAAGCGCTGAAAAATTTTGTTTCGTTTTAATTTTTGATATAATATTATTTTTTGTTCTTTTTTCACATGAATAATTTTTTTACAAACCGTTAACAGTTGTATTTGAACAATTTCTCTCGCTCATAATAAACATTTATATGACGTGATTATTTTATGTATATACCTATAGCAAATAGTTTCTGAGAAAAAGGTGCACAACAAACATGTTAAACCCTGTTTACTTATGAATATAAACAACTTTACTTACATATATCACTTTATATTGATCACGTTTTTGGTCCATATTTTGGAGATAATAATATTTTAATGTTAGGTAAATACCCTCTAAAGACTGATGAAAGTGATATTATTACAATTAATAATGTTATGTACAAAGGTACACCTGGTTTGTACGATCTTATTTTTATGAAAAACCCAAACGCATATGTATATTCACAAGAGGATTTAGACGAATATTCGCGTATAATAAGTGAAACCGCGGCATATTTAAGTTTAAAGACAAACAGAGTTAAAAGCAGTACTAATTACAAATATAAAAATATAATTAAGCCTATTATTAATAAGCTTTTACAATCATCCACATCAAAAGTTAGATGTAGCCGATTGCATAGTGATACAGAAGGTCGCGGTTTGTTAAATTTCAGTAACAATAAACCAGTTTATGTGTACTGGAATAATGGAAATGAATTATGCGATAGATTAAAATTATTGATTGCTTCACAAAGTGCAGGTCATTCGGGTCATGAAAATGAAATATTATCAATTATTGAAGAGCTACAGGAGGCCGGTATAATAAAAGAAGATGCAGCAACGTTTGAAGCGATATTTTCAAAATGAGTATCGATAAATTCGGACACTATAGTGGTGACTTAGTGGCTAGTTCCAACGTTCAGCGTGGATCGCCTGGAGAAGGATTTAATTAACTGACGACGGAAATTTTAATATAAGTAATAAACGATTATGTAATGTGGGCGATCCTGAATTGGATGATGATGCCGTAAATGTAAAATATATGAGAACAAATTCGATTACTTTAACAAATACAGACGATTGTTACGATGTTAAAATGAAAAAAAATATTAATTTAGCCGATCCTGACGAACCTTGTGATGCTGTAAATAAAAATTATTTAGAAAATGTTACTAAATCATATTTAGCTGATAGAATACCTATTAAGCTGAACAATAATCCAGTGTAGTCATTCAAGAATAATCGTGTGGCTTATATCGCACCACCTGTTTATAAATTTGATGCTGTTAATAAACTTTGTTTATAATAAATTACCTGATGAAAATACACAAACTAATTGTTGTGATTTCAAGCAAAAAAGGTTAATTAATATAGCAGATCCTATTAATTTGCTTGA
The DNA here is from genome assembly GCA_034769895.1 of Magicicada septendecula. Classification (NCBI taxonomy): domain Eukaryota; kingdom Metazoa; phylum Arthropoda; class Insecta; order Hemiptera; family Cicadidae; genus Magicicada; species Magicicada septendecula. Next base: position 49,598,624 of record CM068374.1, on the reverse strand, counting down.
TGCTATAAATAAACAGACTTTATTAACAAACATAAATAATACAAAAGATGAATGTAAACAATATATAGATGTTAAAATATATTATTCACGAAGTGAAGAGGAAAATAGTATAGATTTTAATGAAAGCAGATTGACTAATGTTGCTGATCCTAAAGATGATACAGACGTTATAAACCAAAAGACTTTAACAAGGGTTATGAATGCATTTAAATTAGATCCAGAAGACTATAAAGTTGACAGTAACTTAGTTATAATATTATACAAATTATTAGGGAGTGCACTAAAGACAATCCTGTTAAAACTATAAACGAATTTCGCATTGTATATATAATACAAAGTTTATATGAAGCGTCATAAATGCATCTGTATCCAAACAAGATAGAAGGTGGTGGTCTGGTGAGTAATATTCTTGGAAATGTTATAAACAAGTCAATTGATTATTACCTGTCGAACTTCATTTACCCGGTTATCAGTATTGTGGACCCGGTACAAATTTAGCGAAACGATTACAAAGAGATGATCCAGGAATTAATAAGCTTGACGCTGCTTGTAAACAACACGATATTACATATTCAAAGTATTCAGATTCTATAAATCGCGCTAAGGCGGATAAGGAATTAGCTGAAAGAGCTTGGGAACGTGTTAAATCAAGTGACGCATCGTTCGGGGAGAAAGCTGCAGCGTGGTCAGTAACTAACATAATGAAAGCTAAAAGTAAATTTGGTGGGGGAATAAAAAAGAAAAGAAAAATATGTGCAACACAGTTTATAATTATTTGAAACGTTTTTCTGGTAAAAGTGGAAAAGGTTTATATTTGAGACCGTATAAAAAAACAGGAGGTTAAAAAAAAAAGAAAAGAAAAACGAAACAACGACGGCGAAAATAATAAAGAGTATTCCTATACGTCCGCTTTCAATTCAAGATTTACTACTGTATGTTAAACAGTTAAAGATTCCTAATTTCAGAGGAGTGTTTATGCGTGACACATTACCGTTACACACTGGAATTTGGCAAAATGAAACCGGAATAGTTAATTTAGATAATAGTTATGGTCATGGTACTCACTGGGTATGTTATTTTAAACGTAAAAATAAAGTTAATTATTTTGATAGTTTTGGTAATTTAAAACCGCCTATCGAACTAATTAATTACTTTTATTCATCAAGTCAACGATCTATTGAAATCGTTTATAATTATACACGAAGACAAAATATGGATGCAGTCAACTGCGGTCATTTGTGTTTACAGTTTCTCAGTAATAATGTTTTGTCTAAGCGGTAAAGGATCCGTATTAACATGTGATATTTTTCCACCAATCGAGTTAAGTGATGAAAAATGGGAACTAGGATTAATTGACTTTATGACATATCATTCAATACCTAATATAGAGGAAGGAATTAACAATGTATTATATTATGGTATTGATAAGAAAATAGTATTGCCTACTGGATCTTATGAAATTTCAGATATCGCAACGTTTATTAACGATTACTTAATTCAACATGATGAAAATGTAAAAACACTTATAAAAGCGAATAATAATACATTAAAAAGTGAAATTTGTTCCAACGTTCAAATTGATTTTAGTAAACCCGATTCGTTAGCAACCATATTAGGATTTGAAACATGTATAATAAATCCAAATAAATGGTACAGTTCAACCTTACCGGTAAGTATTGTTCGAGTAGAGAGCATCCGATTGATTTGTAATTTAATTAGCGGTTCGTTTAATAACGGAATTCCAGATCACATAATACACGAATTCTATCCTAGTGTTCCGCCAGGTTTTAAAATTGTTGAAAAACCGACCAACGTGATATATTTACCAGTAAACACATCTAGGATACATAATATTGTAGTAAGACTAGAAGATCAACAAGGAAGGCTGATTAATTTTCGAAACGAAATAATAACGTTACGTTTGTATTTGAGAAAACAATAATAATGGGTCTTATTTTTTATTACGGAATCAATAAAACAACTGCAAATAAGCCAATTACAAGTAGTAAAGATATGAATATCGACCGGTTAACACCACAAAACCTGAAATTTCTACAGTCATTGACAGTAATAAAGGATTATTTAAACAAAAAATGAATCTTAATATTCAAAACGTAAACGCTAGCATTCTAAACATTATAGAGGATGTTGTGTATGAAGATGACTCGATAGTAGGATTAGCCCATCACACTCATCTACCGTACACCTCTACTACATTCAATAATAATGACGAAATTAGAATTCCAATTAATCAACAAGATGTGTACACATTACCGTGTGAAAGTCACCTTCATATAAAAACAGAGTACACTAATAATAACGGTATACATGATCAAACTTTAAAATTATGTTCAAATGCTTTAGCATTTTTGTTTGATGAAATTAGATACGAAATAAGTGGATCAGAAATTGATAGAGTTAAGTCATATGGCACCATCATCGAAAGATATTAGCTTCTGTATCCCATTAAAAAGGTTGTTCGGATTTGTTGAAGATTTTAAAAAGATTTTGTTAAATGTAAAGCAAGAATTAGTTTTAATTAGAGCGTCCACTGATAATAATGCAGTAATTTTACCTGAATCAGTAAACACATACAAATTAAAAATAAAATATATATCATGGAGAATTCCGTATGTTTATGTTAATGTCGTAGTAAAGGTAGATTTACTGAAGATAATACAAATTGATCGGCCTTTATTAATGTCGTTTCGAAAATGGGAACTTTACGAGTATCCGTCTGTGCCAAAAGCAAACAAACTTACTTGGACTGTTAAAAAATCATCACAATCAGATAAACCTCGTTACGTTATTGTAGGTTTTCAGACTGACAGAAAAAATAATGGATATAAAAACCCAGCACATTTTGATCTTGCCTCATTCTATAATGTAAAGTTATATTTAAATTCAGAATACTATCCGTATGATAATTTTAATGGTGAAACGTCGATTCTACGTAAGTATTATTCAATATTTCAGTCCTCTTATTATTACAAAAGTGAAAATGCACCAATCATAAATCGTTCAAACTTTCTAACGTATACACCTTTTTGTGTAATTGATTGTTCAAACAAAATGAATCATTAAAAACTGGTTCAATAGACATCTGTCTGGATATTGAGACGTCAACAGACATACCGGAAAAAACTACTATCTACTGTCTCATTTTTTAAGATACAATTATGCAATATACGCCTTTATCTGGTACTGTAAGAAAAGTATTTAAATATAATTACGTAGATAAAAAGTGTATCAGTTCTGCTGTTGCACGCAATGGAATACGTTATCGATTATCAAGGTTTTCGCGATAATGGAAACAATTTCATTTTTAAAGAACTTTGTATTCAGTGTATACAAGATAACAAATTTTCTGGTGCTAGTGATCAGTATATGTTTTTACCAGCATTTAGTTACAAACATTTGTCAGAGAAGAAAAGAAACGTTAATAAATGGATTGAAACCAAGTGTCTTGGACTTAGATGGAAGTGCGGTCTTCAAGATTATAACGATCTACAGTTTATATTAAATAAATATATGAACGGTAAATGTATTTATGTTAAAGGATCAGAAAAAAAAGTAGCTTTAGAAAAAGAATTGAATTGTTATGTGAAAATAGTAGATATGGAAACACTCGATTGTCCATCCTTAAAAGTGTTAAAACAGCGGCAGTCTTCATATTCTATTCACTGTCCTTTCAAACATAATTTGTATTATTGTGCTTTAAATAATGTACATCATTTAACTAAGTGGATTATCGAATACTGGAACAAGAAATTGAAAGACAACAATGTTGGGACTGTATGATTGCTTAACTGTGTAATTCGTATTTACGTAGTTGATATTTTGATCTCCTACTTACGCGTGCGTACTGAGAACGTGACATTACTACGCTGATAAAACTGATGTCAGTCCTGCTGTTGCACGCAATGGAATATGTTATCGACTTTCAAAGTTTTCGCGATGATGGAAATAATTATATTATTAAAGAACTGTGCGTGCAACCTATAGTAAACACTAAATTCGCTGGTGTTTGTAATCAATACTTATTCTTACCTCCATTCGATTACAGACATCTATCAGAAAAGAAAAAAAAGTTAATGACTGGATTAACAATAATTATCTTGGACTTAGTTGGAATTGTGGATTAACAGAATATAGTGAACTTCCAGTAATATTAAATTCATATATATATATATATATATATGGAAAGTGTATTTATATAAAAGGACGTGAAAAAAATAGCTTTACAAAAAGAATTGAACTGTCATGTAAAAATAGTGGATATTGAATCACTCAAGTGTCCGTCTCTAAACGTTTTGAAGAAGCAGTCTTTAAATAGTATACGTTGTTCATATGATCACTCTTCAACAAACTGTGCATTAAGTAACTTGTTTTATATTACTAAATGGATAATTCAATATTGGAACTGTTTGTGTGATGAACATGATGAAGAAACTAAAAGAATAAATTGTTGGGACTGTATGATTGCTTAACTTTTTATTGTAATTATATGTAAATTAAGACATGTAAAATAAAGGTTTAAAAAAATAAATAAATAAAAGTTTAAAACATTTTCATTTTTTGATTTATTAATACTAAAAACATATATTCAAAACATTATGATTTTTTCTCTACCATTCATAATACAATTAATTACATATTAAAAAACATACATACAATTTTTTTATTAATTACATATTACAAAAATTATAATTTTTATAGTCTACCATTCTATACAACATCCATACATACAAAGTGATTTTTTTTAATTTATTTACTTAAATATTATGAAAGAAGAACTTCTATTTATAAAAATTTCTTTCTATGATTTTTCCATACCATTCATAAATAATACATTTAGTTACATACTAAAAAACATACATACTTTTTTTATACCAGCATTTTTTTTATTAATTTACATACAAAACATTGTTGTAATTGTGTATAGGTTACATACTACAACAAATACAAAGTGAATACCAACATATTTTACGTACAAAAAAATTTGAAAATTTTTTATAGGAAACTTTTTTTGATTTTTTTTATTAATTTACATACAAAATATTATGAAAGAAGAACTCGAAAATTTCTTTCTATGGTTTTTCCATACCATTCATAAATAATACATTTAGTTACATACTAAAAAACATACATACTTTTTTTATACCATCATTTTTTTTATACACATTTACATACAAAACATTGTTGTAATTGTGTATAGGTTACATACTACAACAAATATAAAGTAAATACCAACATATTTTACATACAAAAAAATTTGAAAATTTCTTTTTTTATACCGTAGGAAACATTGTTTTTATCTTAACCAAAACATTAAGATCAGTTCTTATAAGTTTCTTTTTTAATATTTTTTATCTTAGCCAATTCGCGTGATTTTAATAATACAATTTTATGCAATTGCATGTAAGTGGAATCTTTACTTTGCAATAAAAATTTACTTCTATTTGTAAACGTTGATGTAAACATAAACATTCCGAGTTCGTTGACATGTAAACTGTTTTTTTCCTTATTACAGTGTAGATAGCGTCGTCTTTACCGAAATATATTACATTTTATATGTAACGATTGTTATTCTATAGTAAAACGTGATACTAAAAGTTACGTTTATTTTTGCTTTGTATAATGGAGGAAAAGAAGAGACCAACCGGTGATAATAAGGAGAACGGTTCGTTTAAACAAAGATAGTGTGAAATTTCATGTTAAGAATTCTACATCTACCCGTACCCGTGAAAGAGTGAACTTCAACGCCGATGATTCTATAGCCTCTTCTGATAAATCATATACTGAGTTATACGAGAGGAGGTTATCATTTAGGAATTGGCCTTTATCATATATTTCTTCATTTGCTTTAGCCGTCGCAGTGTTTTATTATTATCCACGACCGGATGACAGAGTACGCTGTTATTCCTGCGGGCTCCAATTAGGTCTTTGGGAAGTTGGTGATGATCCGTTCGATGAACATGAAAAGTGGTCGCCGAATGTGATGAAGTATTTGAAAACATTCTAAAGAAAAGGATGGTATATGGTAAAAATATTTTAGGATAGGTTTGTGTAACGTATAAAAAGAAATGTAATATAACGAAACCGTAAGTGATGAAGACTTTAACTTTGATAGTTCAGTCAAAATGAAGAATTTAACACTGCAAGATGTCTTATCTCATCCTATGTTTGAAAGATTCATCATGAATAAAACAAAAGTAGAGATTGAATTTATGCGACATACATTGTTGGTACTTCTAAAGTGTCGTAAAGTGTTGGAATTTTATAATTCAGATGGACTGAAAGAGATTACACCGGAACGTAGAGGACAAAGCGGTGAGGCGTTTATACATTTTCTTGAATGTCCATTGGCACATGAATCTACTGTGGATGGACCGGATACATGTGTTTGTGACGCCTTTACAGTGGAGGTCTGGGTAGCTGATCTATGGACTGTAAATCTTTCACATCCTATACGGATCTCGTTCATGCGATTGGTAAACAGAGTCATGAAATCAATGAAGGGTCCGAATACACCGTACCAATGATTCTTGTCATCTGGTTTATGGACAAATGGCAGACCGTAGAGACTGAATATGAGTTTAAATCTGGCTATGAGGGCGTCTATCTGAACTTCAAACTTGTCAGTCGAGTTGTGTATTTGAATGGGATTTGTGATTTTCTTCGTCATTTCACCTCCAGAATTTGGATTGGAATCCTGTCGAAGAGCATTATATATTGAATGGATGTGAGAGGTTATCTGGCACATTAGGGAGATATCCGAGTAATGAGCGGTGCAAGTCATCATGATGGCTGCTGGAATGTGTAGGTGAATCAAACAGGAGAGTACACGTTGTTTGAGTTGTTCGTCTGGCGTATACTGATTGCGTTTTGTGTCTGTTATGGTTACATTTATGTTATCGGGATCAACCAATACTCTGTTCTCCTGAGCTGTTAGTTCGACATCCAACGTGTCTACACATTGTGGTGATATCATTAAGTTTCTCGATTAACGATTCAAGTGACTTTTATATAATGGTAACGAATGAAAGACACTATTGTATATGAGAATGTTTGTGTAATTAAATATATAGAATGTATAAAAAATAAAATGAGAATGTTACAGATCTTTAAAATGACAATAAATCATTTTGTTGTTGTTCAGGTATTAAAAACATACACATACATAAAAATATGTTACAGATCATTTTTATTATTCGGATACTTAACAAACAGTTTACAATATAATACATGTACATAAAAAGATTCTAAAAAAAATATGTTACATATCAATTAACATGTGATAGCAAGAGATTGATTTTTACCAGATAGGTAAACTCACTTTATTTACAAAATAAAAAGGTTACTGTGTTTTAAAAACTTGTTTTATCATTACGCTAATGAATATTTTATTATTCGGATACTTAACAAACAGTTTACAATATAATAAACGTTAATTCAGGTATTAAAAATACATGTACATAAAAAGATTCTAAAAAAAAATGTACATAAAAAGATTCTAAAAAAAAATGTTACATATCAATTAACATGTGATAGCAAAAGATTGATTTTTACCAGATAGGCAAACTCGCTTTATTTACAAAATAAAATGTTACTGAGTTTTAAAAACTTGTTTTATCATTACGCTAATGAATTATGACCGTACGGTAGTGTATCTATTTTATTATCACAAAGGATTCTTTTATTGTCTAAATTACTTAAAGCTAATGTGTTACACGTAATTGTTTCAACTAAATTTTTTTTGATCGGAATAATTTCATCATTCTGTAGTTATTAATAGTTTTAGAATAGACGCGCTTTTTGAAATCTTCAAAGCTTATATGTTTGCTAATAACGTTTTTTTAAATTCCTTTTGCTCTTTTTTTAACTTTGTTATATACCGTTTTAAATGTATATAATTTAGAGCGCAAGCCGATAAATTCTTTAATTGGTACACCCAAACATTCATCTTTAAATTTACCGATAATTTTTTTATTTTCAATTGAATAGCACGGGTGATTGGGTGAATAATCTGACGTATCAAAGTGTGTAACTAAATCCGGTTCTAATATATCTTTATAAAAATCTTCTGTATGAATTTCATAAAAAAAAAGCTATCTGTATCTGTATACAAGAGCGAAATTTTTTCACCGTATTTTGTCTTCATTATATCATAATGAAAATCATACATCAACGTTTTACTTATTTCTAATACGCTTAATCCGATATATATTGGTTTATCTAAAAATAAATGTTTTTTATCCGATAATACCGCACATAACGATTTATTATAAATTATTCTGTCTTTAAATACCGGTTGTGTAATTAAATTTAATAATTTTTTCTCATCACTTACAAGTTTAAGGGTTAATTCTTTTCCTAACGTTCTCCATATATTTACCGAACACTGAGTTGTTTAATAATTAAAAAAAAAATCTTTTTCAAAATCATTTTTAGCTTGTTTTCGTTTTTCTGTATTTAAGTCAATGTACGTTTTTAACCAAGGCTCTGCAAAAATTCTAAAATACGATGAATTTTTATAACTTTTATACCGTGTTTAACAGCTTGTTTTAAATTAATGTAATAACATATATACTTTTCTTTATTTTCTAATGTTGTTAACAATTTTTGTTGTTTTGTTCCTTCAACGCATTCATTAACTGGTAAAAACGGTAAATCGCTATGATGATTATGTAAGTGATGAGGATACTCGACGTCTACTTCTAAAATATAACCAACAGGAGAATCGTCTGCAATATCTAGTATATTAAAATTATCGTTAGGATCCTTCCAAGTAAAACCAGCATATGGCATACATTTATTCATTGCCCAACCATACAGATTATTCGCGTCTAAATAAGTTAAATATTTAATTGGGTTAGTTACATCAAACGTTTCTGGAATATATTTATTATTAGCAACAGATTATTTTTTTATGCAAACACTTAATCCCCCCTCACCGCATTTTCACAAAGGAGGTACATTTCATAATCAGTTAATAATTCCAGTTTAATTTTTGTATAACTTAACATCGCATCAAAAGCAAAACCTGGTACTGTAAAGTAGTGTGCACAGTCTAGTTTATAAGATTGCATACAAAGAGATCTAAAATTTTCAAAAATATCACATAATATTAAAACATAAATTTTTAAATATAGATCGCTATACTCTCCAAGTGTTTGTATATTAAAATGATTCCAAACTTTACAAGCATGTTCATAGTCAGCATTTCCAATTTCTGAATCATTTAGTGAACTATAAAAACATTCTTTTGGTGGTAATCTACGGTCTTCCATTTTTTCCAGGAATTCGTATATTCATAAGTGTACACACCTTTCCTGGTAACTAGTGGCATACTGTTTGCAGAAAAAAAAATTTCCAGTATAAAAAAATTTATCCTTAGGCTGATTATTACTGAGCTCAACCAACGAATAATTCATAAAACGATAAGTGTCAATAAATCTAATATTTAAACCCGAACGTGTTTTTTTTTTTTGCAAAAGAAATATACTTTTCTCTAGTATTAGGAATTACATGAATATTTTTTGTATCATAACCCAATTGACGCACTATAAAATGCGAATCATAATTAGAACTACCATGTATGAAAACAGGTACAAATTTCTGTTGTCGTTTAAAGTTGTGTATTACATATTACATAATGTTGCACGAAATTGACCAGTTAAATGACAGTGATCTCGAACTTGAGGATATAATAATGTAAATTCCTTGTTACACATCTCGCAATGTGTGACCGATTTAAATTTCATTTTATCATCTCGAGTCATATGTAACGGAATATTTTGTTTAATAAGTAAACCGATTAAATTAATTTTTTCAACTAAAAATATCATAAATTTTTCCGCGGCATTTTTACCACGAAATAAGTACGGTTCCGAAGGCAATTGGTTTCTAATACTTTCAGGGATATTGCTATCTATAACAAAATATACGCAAAAACTCATCGGAATATGAAATCCATTAATTACAGTAAATTTGTTTTCGGGGTTGGGCAAACAAGTACTAACAGGTTTCAAAATACATTCGAAATCTGCATATACTACAATAGGAACTCTATATTGCTAATGAAATTTATTAAATTATAATATGTTGTTATCAGTAGTTGGTAATACTATTTTTACGGGCGAATACTTTCCACAATATCTATTATGAATTTTCAATTGTTTTGACTTTTTAGTAGAAAACGAAACCAACGTTTACATATTTCAATTTTTTCTGTATGTTTTGTTAACTGTGATCTTATTAACTTGGAAAAATTCTTTATATAACAATAATGATAATTAGCATTATTCGGCATATTTAATACTAAAAGGTCAAAATGATTATTCTTTTCTTCCTTACACACTTTAAGAGGAAAAATTGATTTCTTTTCATCAATAGAATAAATTTTAATAGAAACGTTAAAATTTTTTTCGAAACGAGAAATTTGGTTTAAAGGTGTAGGAAAGTCTATATGTTTAAAATCAAACTTATTTTCTAAAACAAAATAACGAAAATTAACACGTTCAATGTGAGGTCCAGTTACATGACGAGAGAGGATTGCCCATTTAAAACAATAATTATCTTTTTTTTGAGGATTTATTATACATTTTTTAATTTGTAAAAATTTTGGAAGTTCAATATATGAAGCTCCTCTTAATGGTTTAAATCGATTTATACGTAATAAAATCCCGTCTATACGGTGAAGACTCCATCCGGAACATTTACCCATATATACGTCTTCATCATAACAAATTTCTTTAATCGCATTGTTAACTATTATGTTAAAATTATCGTTTTCTATAATCGAAATATTTTTTGTTTTAAAGGCTCTGTCTTGTGTTTCATTAATAACGGGTTTTATTTATGTACATTCAACTATAATGTTAAATTTTACCGGACCAAACATTGAAATAATATTACTTAAAATTGTAACTATATTTAATTTAATATAACCTAACAGCAAGCAAATATCCTTATAATTATTACTTGTATTTTTGTAAAAATATGTTTTTAAATTACCTTTAAAGGCATTCTCTATCTCAATGAAGCTATTGGATTCTACAATTTGTTGTAATCTAATAGATTTTAATCTACAATTTGGTATTGAAGATGGTAATGATGATGCTGGAGATGATAGTGGTGTTGACCACGTTTGTCTGTGTAATCCACCCAAATCTGGAACATGTGATGGACCAGGTTGTGGATCGTTTTCGTGATTAAAATCTTGATGTCTGCTGTGCGATGGACCAGGTAACTGACCCAAATCTGGTAGACGCGATGGACCGGGTTGTGTTGAAGGTGTTCGTTCGTACGATGAGCCAGGTTGTGATGATGAATTATCCATCACCTGTTCTTGTTCGACAGCATTTCTTACAATTTGTCGTTTTTTAAATGGTAGATTTTTATCCATAATAATCTATAGGAATACAAAAATATTCATATCAGTTCCATATTTATAAAAAATAATTGTTTATATATTTTTTTGTTGGCGTGTTCTTCTTGTGTGGAATATGTATTTGTTATAAACGAACAATATTCTTAGTTATTTTACTGATGTAAATTACATAAGATAGAAAGAGAGGTTATCTATGATTATACTTACAATTTTGTAAAGATCTGATGTGTTGAGACCTATGCTGGTTAAAACCAATCTGTTGCTATAAATTGCTTTTTTATTGTATGACTATTTATACTATCAACCGACCGATAACAGGAAAACAGTAAACAATGTATTTTGAACTACTGCCAACAAAGTACGAAAAAATAATTTTTATTAGATAAAGACGACGCTATCTACACTGAAAAGGGAAAAAACAGTTTACGTGTCAACGAACTCGGAATGTTTATGTTTGGTTACATCAACGTTTACGTACCGACTAAGCTAATTCATATCTTATCTGTATACCATGACAATCGTTACATATAAAATGTAATATATTAGATAAAGACGACGCTATCTACAGTGTGAAAAGGGAAAAAATAGTTTACTTGTCAACGAACTCGGAATGTTTATGTTTACATCAACGTTTACGTGTCAACAAACGCCGTCTGTTTATATTTACATTTTTACTAGGTCAGTGTGTTTCGAGGTCATGTTTACAACGTTTGTTTATGTTTACGTTTTTTTTACTAGGTCAGTGTGTTACGGTCTAGTAACCTCGAGGTCATGTTTACAACGTTATCACAAGGTCAACGGGGTTATCACTGATAACGATAGGTTAAGTGGGGTTATCGCTGATAAGGTGACCTCTTGACCTGACACACTGACCTCTGACCTTGTCCCAGGACTTACGTGGTTATACTACTCTCACTGGGTAGAGGGTCCATACTAGAGGACGTTTTTCTTTTTTTCTACAGATAAGAAGACCGCAAAAAGGAAAGCTGGTTAAAGTAAACATACTGTTTCTTGTTGCATTTTGCGGAGCCAGACTTTTTATTCATTAGAAGGTTGAGTTCACGAATGTAACTATCTCGAAGGCTTTTCCATTTTCGTGTGAGTGAAATATCTGGAAAAGAAAGGTTGTATAAATGTTTATGCCATTCTTGTTTGTTTAATTTAATTTAATTAAAGCTAAATGTATCTTTTTAGGTTCTTGGGAAGCGGTTGCACCTTTACAGATCTTCATTTCTCATACAGAGTCGGAATATCAAGTATTGTGCGACAAGTCTGCACTGTTATCTGGAACAAGCTTAGAGTAATCTGTATACCTATTCCGTCTGAAGATGCATGGCGAAGAATCTCTGATGACTTTTTACAAAGAGCGAACTTCCCTAACTGCATCAGATATTTAGACGCTAAACACATAAGAATAGCAAATCCAGAACATGGAGGTTCCCTATTTCTAAATTACAAGAATTCCCTTTCAATTTTCTTATTGGCTGTCTGTGATTCAAATTATTGTTTTACTTTCGTCGACGTGGGTGCATACGGAAAATCTTCAGATTCAGGTACTTTCAGAAACACAACTTTTCACCAGGATTTACTAGACAACAAGCTTAACATTCCCGGGGAAAAGGTTTTACCGAACTCAAACACAGAATTGCCCCATGTTTTTATTGGAGACGAAGCCTCTCCAAAAATCTAATGCGCCCTTATGATGGTCATCACTTGAGTTTTCATAAAAAGGTTTTCAATTACCGCTTATGCAGGGCTAGACGCTACATTGAATGTCCCTTCGGGATTATGGCGAACAAATGGAGAGTACTTCATCGGCCATTAAATGTTGCTCTAGATTTGGCTGAAGAAGTTGTTAAAGCTATTTGCTCTACACAATTTTGTAAGAGTTAGGGATGGGTACTCCTGTGAGGACACGCTGTCAGTACCGGGCTTATTTCCAATGGAGGCAACAGGACGACCGTGTAGAGTGACGGCGGTTACAGAGATAAGGGACAAATTTGCTGAATACTTTGTTTCCCCTGAAGGAGAAGTGCCATGGCAGTATGTAAAAATTCCAAACAAGCAGTGAAGCCATACATGAGGTCAGGAGAAATGTGCACAAGTACAGTGAATAGTGAATGCAAAAACTAATAGTATTGCAATTGTGACTTTTGTAAATAAATTTGTAATTAAATTGTACTCTAATATATAATTCAAGCGTATGGTAAAACCTAATGTTTCCTAAATATGTAAAAAAATATAGATAGGCCTAGGCCAACAAAACACCCGTAATCAGCAAACTTCACAATAAAATAGTAAACATTGGTCAATTATCTGTTATCTATTATAAAGATTAATAGATATCTATTTATAATAGATAACAGAAAAACCCACAGTTGTTTTCCAGTCAATTGACCGGGTCAGGAATGGAATGGAATGAATACCTTTGTCTCAGGAACTACAATCTTAAGCAATACCAAATCTTTACTGGTTGTCAGTACACCCCTTACCAATGTTTTAAGCGCTGAAAAATTTTGTTTCGTTTTAATTTTTGATATAATATTATTTTTTGTTCTTTTTTCACATGAATAATTTTTTTACAAACCGTTAACAGTTGTATTTGAACAATTTCTCTCGCTCATAATAAACATTTATATGACGTGATTATTTTATGTATATACCTATAGCAAATAGTTTCTGAGAAAAAGGTGCACAACAAACATGTTAAACCCTGTTTACTTATGAATATAAACAACTTTACTTACATATATCACTTTATATTGATCACGTTTTTGGTCCATATTTTGGAGATAATAATATTTTAATGTTAGGTAAATACCCTCTAAAGACTGATGAAAGTGATATTATTACAATTAATAATGTTATGTACAAAGGTACACCTGGTTTGTACGATCTTATTTTTATGAAAAACCCAAACGCATATGTATATTCACAAGAGGATTTAGACGAATATTCGCGTATAATAAGTGAAACCGCGGCATATTTAAGTTTAAAGACAAACAGAGTTAAAAGCAGTACTAATTACAAATATAAAAATATAATTAAGCCTATTATTAATAAGCTTTTACAATCATCCACATCAAAAGTTAGATGTAGCCGATTGCATAGTGATACAGAAGGTCGCGGTTTGTTAAATTTCAGTAACAATAAACCAGTTTATGTGTACTGGAATAATGGAAATGAATTATGCGATAGATTAAAATTATTGATTGCTTCACAAAGTGCAGGTCATTCGGGTCATGAAAATGAAATATTATCAATTATTGAAGAGCTACAGGAGGCCGGTATAATAAAAGAAGATGCAGCAACGTTTGAAGCGATATTTTCAAAATGAGTATCGATAAATTCGGACACTATAGTGGTGACTTAGTGGCTAGTTCCAACGTTCAGCGTGGATCGCCTGGAGAAGGATTTAATTAACTGACGACGGAAATTTTAATATAAGTAATAAACGATTATGTAATGTGGGCGATCCTGAATTGGATGATGATGCCGTAAATGTAAAATATATGAGAACAAATTCGATTACTTTAACAAATACAGACGATTGTTACGATGTTAAAATGAAAAAAAATATTAATTTAGCCGATCCTGACGAACCTTGTGATGCTGTAAATAAAAATTATTTAGAAAATGTTACTAAATCATATTTAGCTGATAGAATACCTATTAAGCTGAACAATAATCCAGTGTAGTCATTCAAGAATAATCGTGTGGCTTATATCGCACCACCTGTTTATAAATTTGATGCTGTTAATAAACTTTGTTTATAATAAATTACCTGATGAAAATACACAAACTAATTGTTGTGATTTCAAGCAAAAAAGGTTAATTAATATAGCAGATCCTATTAATTTGCTTGATGCTATAAATAAACAGACTTTATTAACAAACATAAATAATACAAAAGATGAATGTAAACAATATATAGATGTTAAAATATATTATTCACGAAGTGAAGAGGAAAATAGTATAGATTTTAATGAAAGCAGATTGACTAATGTTGCTGATCCTAAAGATGATACAGACGTTATAAACCAAAAGACTTTAACAAGGGTTATGAATGCATTTAAATTAGATCCAGAAGACTATAAAGTTGACAGTAACTTAGTTATAATATTATACAAATTATTAGGGAGTGCACTAAAGACAATCCTGTTAAAACTATAAACGAATTTCGCATTGTATATATAATACAAAGTTTATATGAAGCGTCATAAATGCATCTGTATCCAAACAAGATAGAAGGTGGTGGTCTGGTGAGTAATATTCTTGGAAATGTTATAAACAAGTCAATTGATTATTACCTGTCGAACTTCATTTACCCGGTTATCAGTATTGTGGACCCGGTACAAATTTAGCGAAACGATTACAAAGAGATGATCCAGGAATTAATAAGCTTGACGCTGCTTGTAAACAACACGATATTACATATTCAAAGTATTCAGATTCTATAAATCGCGCTAAGGCGGATAAGGAATTAGCTGAAAGAGCTTGGGAACGTGTTAAATCAAGTGACGCATCGTTCGGGGAGAAAGCTGCAGCGTGGTCAGTAACTAACATAATGAAAGCTAAAAGTAAATTTGGTGGGGGAATAAAAAAGAAAAGAAAAATATGTGCAACACAGTTTATAATTATTTGAAACGTTTTTCTGGTAAAAGTGGAAAAGGTTTATATTTGAGACCGTATAAAAAAACAGGAGGTTAAAAAAAAAAGAAAAGAAAAACGAAACAACGACGGCGAAAATAATAAAGAGTATTCCTATACGTCCGCTTTCAATTCAAGATTTACTACTGTATGTTAAACAGTTAAAGATTCCTAATTTCAGAGGAGTGTTTATGCGTGACACATTACCGTTACACACTGGAATTTGGCAAAATGAAACCGGAATAGTTAATTTAGATAATAGTTATGGTCATGGTACTCACTGGGTATGTTATTTTAAACGTAAAAATAAAGTTAATTATTTTGATAGTTTTGGTAATTTAAAACCGCCTATCGAACTAATTAATTACTTTTATTCATCAAGTCAACGATCTATTGAAATCGTTTATAATTATACACGAAGACAAAATATGGATGCAGTCAACTGCGGTCATTTGTGTTTACAGTTTCTCAGTAATAATGTTTTGTCTAAGCGGTAAAGGATCCGTATTAACATGTGATATTTTTCCACCAATCGAGTTAAGTGATGAAAAATGGGAACTAGGATTAATTGACTTTATGACATATCATTCAATACCTAATATAGAGGAAGGAATTAACAATGTATTATATTATGGTATTGATAAGAAAATAGTATTGCCTACTGGATCTTATGAAATTTCAGATATCGCAACGTTTATTAACGATTACTTAATTCAACATGATGAAAATGTAAAAACACTTATAAAAGCGAATAATAATACATTAAAAAGTGAAATTTGTTCCAACGTTCAAATTGATTTTAGTAAACCCGATTCGTTAGCAACCATATTAGGATTTGAAACATGTATAATAAATCCAAATAAATGGTACAGTTCAACCTTACCGATAAGTATTGTTCGAGTAGAGAGCATCCGATTGATTTGTAATTTAATTAGCGGTTCGTTTAATAACGGAATTCCAGATCACATAATACACGAATTCTATCCTAGTGTTCCGCCAGGTTTTAAAATTGTTGAAAAACCGACCAACGTGATATATTTACCAGTAAACACATCTAGGATACATAATATTGTAGTAAGACTAGAAGATCAACAAGGAAGGCTGATTAATTTTCGAAACGAAATAATAACGTTACGTTTGTATTTGAGAAAACAATAATAATGGGTCTTATTTTTTATTACGGAATCAATAAAACAACTGCAAATAAGCCAATTACAAGTAGTAAAGATATGAATATCGACCGGTTAACACCACAAAACCTGAAATTTCTACAGTCATTGACAGTAATAAAGGATTATTTAAACAAAAAATGAATCTTAATATTCAAAACGTAAACGCTAGCATTCTAAACATTATAGAGGATGTTGTGTATGAAGATGACTCGATAGTAGGATTAGCCCATCACACTCATCTACCGTACACCTCTACTACATTCAATAATAATGACGAAATTAGAATTCCAATTAATCAACAAGATGTGTACACATTACCGTGTGAAAGTCACCTTCATATAAAAACAGAGTACACTAATAATAACGGTATACATGATCAAACTTTAAAATTATGTTCAAATGCTTTAGCATTTTTGTTTGATGAAATTAGATACGAAATAAGTGGATCAGAAATTGATAGAGTTAAGTCATATGGCACCATCATCGAAAGATATTAGCTTCTGTATCCCATTAAAAAGGTTGTTCGGATTTGTTGAAGATTTTAAAAAGATTTTGTTAAATGTAAAGCAAGAATTAGTTTTAATTAGAGCGTCCACTGATAATAATGCAGTAATTTTACCTGAATCAGTAAACACATACAAATTAAAAATAAAATATATATCATGGAGAATTCCGTATGTTTATGTTAATGTCGTAGTAAAGGTAGATTTACTGAAGATAATACAAATTGATCGGCCTTTATTAATGTCGTTTCGAAAATGGGAACTTTACGAGTATCCGTCTGTGCCAAAAGCAAACAAACTTACTTGGACTGTTAAAAAATCATCACAATCAGATAAACCTCGTTACGTTATTGTAGGTTTTCAGACTGACAGAAAAAATAATGGATATAAAAACCCAGCACATTTTGATCTTGCCTCATTCTATAATGTAAAGTTATATTTAAATTCAGAATACTATCCGTATGATAATTTTAATGGTGAAACGTCGATTCTACGTAAGTATTATTCAATATTTCAGTCCTCTTATTATTACAAAAGTGAAAATGCACCAATCATAAATCGTTCAAACTTTCTAACGTATACACCTTTTTGTGTAATTGATTGTTCAAACAAAATGAATCATTAAAAACTGGTTCAATAGACATCTGTCTGGATATTGAGACGTCAACAGACATACCGGAAAAAACTACTATCTACTGTCTCATTTTTTAAGATACAATTATGCAATATACGCCTTTATCTGGTACTGTAAGAAAAGTATTTAAATATAATTACGTAGATAAAAAGTGTATCAGTTCTGCTGTTGCACGCAATGGAATACGTTATCGATTATCAAGGTTTTCGCGATAATGGAAACAATTTCATTTTTAAAGAACTTTGTATTCAGTGTATACAAGATAACAAATTTTCTGGTGCTAGTGATCAGTATATGTTTTTACCAGCATTTAGTTACAAACATTTGTCAGAGAAGAAAAAAAACGTTAATAAATGGATTGAAACCAAGTGTCTTGGACTTAGATGGAAGTCCGGTCTTCAAGATTATAACGATCTACAGTTTATATTAAATAAATATATGAACGGTAAATGTATTTATGTTAAAGGATCAGAAAAAAAAGTAGCTTTAGAAAAAGAATTGAATTGTTATGTGAAAATAGTAGATATGGAAACACTCGATTGTCCATCCTTAAAAGTGTTAAAACAGCGGCAGTCTTCATATTCTATTCACTGTCCTTTCAAACATAATTTGTATTATTGTGCTTTAAATAATGTACATCATTTAACTAAGTGGATTATCGAATACTGGAACAAGAAATTGAAAGACAACAATGTTGGGACTGTATGATTGCTTAACTGTGTAATTCGTATTTACGTAGTTGATATTTTGATCTCCTACTTACGCGTGCGTACTGAGAACGTGACATTACTACGCTGATAAAACTGATGTCAGTCCTGCTGTTGCACGCAATGGAATATGTTATCGACTTTCAAAGTTTTCGCGATGATGGAAATAATTATATTATTAAAGAACTGTGCGTGCAACCTATAGTAAACACTAAATTCGCTGGTGTTTGTAATCAATACTTATTCTTACCTCCATTCGATTACAGACATCTATCAGAAAAGAAAAAAAAGTTAATGACTGGATTAACAATAATTATCTTGGACTTAGTTGGAATTGTGGATTAACAGAATATAGTGAACTTCCAGTAATATTAAATTCATATATATATATATATATATGGAAAGTGTATTTATATAAAAGGACGTGAAAAAAATAGCTTTACAAAAAGAATTGAACTGTCATGTAAAAATAGTGGATATTGAATCACTGAAGTGTCCGTCTCTAAACGTTTTGAAGAAGCAGTCTTTAAATAGTATACGTTGTTCATATGATCACTCTTCAACAAACTGTGCATTAAGTAACTTGTTTTATATTACTAAATGGATAATTCAATATTGGAACTGTTTGTGTGATGAACATGATGAAGAAACTAAAAGAATAAATTGTTGGGACTGTATGATTGCTTAACTTTTTATTGTAATTATATGTAAATTAAGACATGTAAAATAAAGGTTTAAAAAAATAAATAAATAAAAGTTTAAAACATTTTCATTTTTTGATTTATTAATACTAAAAACATATATTCAAAACATTATGATTTTTTCTCTACCATTCATAATACAATTAATTACATATTAAAAAACATACATACAATTTTTTTATTAATTACATATTACAAAAATTATAATTTTTATAGTCTACCATTCTATACAACATCCATACATACAAAGTGATTTTTTTTAATTTATTTACATAAAATATTATGAAAGAAGAACTTCTATTTATAAAAATTTCTTTCTATGATTTTTCCATACCATTCATAAATAATACATTTAGTTACATACTAAAAAACATACATACTTTTTTTATACCAGCATTTTTTTTATTAATTTACATACAAAACATTGTTGTAATTGTGTATAGGTTACATACTACAACAAATACAAAGTGAATACCAACATATTTTACGTACAAAAAAATTTGAAAATTTTTTATAGGAAACTTTTTTTGATTTTTTTTATTAATTTACATACAAAATATTATGAAAGAAGAACTCGAAAATTTCTTTCTATGGTTTTTCCATACCATTCATAAATAATACATTTAGTTACATACTAAAAAACATACATACTTTTTTTATACCATCATTTTTTTTATACACATTTACATACAAAACATTGTTGTAATTGTGTATAGGTTACATACTACAACAAATATAAAGTAAATACCAACATATTTTACATACAAAAAAATTTGAAAATTTCTTTTTTTATACCGTAGGAAACATTGTTTTTATCTTAACCAAAACATTAAGATCAGTTCTTATAAGTTTCTTTTTTAATATTTTTTATCTTAGCCAATTCGCGTGATTTTAATAATACAATTTTATGCAATTGCATGTAAGTGGAATCTTTACTTTGCAATAAAAATTTACTTCTATTTGTAAACGTTGATGTAAACATAAACATTCCGAGTTCGTTGACATGTAAACTGTTTTTTTCCTTATTACAGTGTAGATAGCGTCGTCTTTACCGAAATATATTACATTTTATATGTAACGATTGTTATTCTATAGTAAAACGTGATACTAAAAGTTACGTTTATTTTTGCTTTGTATAATGGAGGAAAAGAAGAGACCAACCGGTGATAATAAGGAGAACGGTTCGTTTAAACAAAGATAGTGTGAAATTTCATGTTAAGAATTCTACATCTACCCGTACCCGTGAAAGAGTGAACTTCAACGCCGATGATTCTATAGCCTCTTCTGATAAATCATATACTGAGTTATACGAGAGGAGGTTATCATTTAGGAATTGGCCTTTATCATATATTTCTTCATTTGCTTTAGCCGTCGCAGTGTTTTATTATTATCCACGACCGGATGACAGAGTACGCTGTTATTCCTGCGGGCTCCAATTAGGTCTTTGGGAAGTTGGTGATGATCCGTTCGATGAACATGAAAAGTGGTCGCCGAATGTGATGAAGTATTTGAAAACATTCTAAAGAAAAGGATGGTATATGGTAAAAATATTTTAGGATAGGTTTGTGTAACGTATAAAAAGAAATGTAATATAACGAAACCGTAAGTGATGAAGACTTTAACTTTGATAGTTCAGTCAAAATGAAGAATTTAACACTGCAAGATGTCTTATCTCATCCTATGTTTGAAAGATTCATCATGAATAAAACAAAAGTAGAGATTGAATTTATGCGAGATACATTGTTGGTACTTCTAAAGTGTCGTAAAGTGTTGGAATTTTATAATTCAGATGGACTGAAAGAGATTACACCGGAACGTAGAGGACAAAGCGGTGAGGCGTTTATACATTTTCTTGAATGTCCATTGGCACATGAATCTACTGTGGATGGACCGGATACATGTGTTTGTGACGCCTTTACAGTGGAGGTCTGGGTAGCTGATCTATGGACTGTAAATCTTTCACATCCTATACGGATCTCGTTCATGCGATTGGTAAACAGAGTCATGAAATCAATGAAGGGTCCGAATACACCGTACCAATGATTCTTGTCATCTGGTTTATGGACAAATGGCAGACCGTAGAGACTGAATATGAGTTTAAATCTGGCTATGAGGGCGTCTATCTGAACTACAAACTTGTCAGTCGAGTTGTGTATTTGAATGGGATTTGTGATTTTCTTCGTCATTTCACCTCCAGAATTTGGATTGGAATCCTGTCGAAGAGCATTATATATTGAATGGATGTGAGAGGTTATCTGGCACATTAGGGAGATATCCGAGTAATGAGCGGTGCAAGTCATCATGATGGCTGCTGGAATGTGTAGGTGAATCAAACAGGAGAGTACACGTTGTTTGAGTTGTTCGTCTGGCGTATACTGATTGCGTTTTGTGTCTGTTATGGTTACATTTATGTTATCGGGATCAACCAATACTCTGTTCTCCTGAGCTGTTAGTTCGACATCCAACGTGTCTACACATTGTGGTGATATCATTAAGTTTCTCGATTAACGATTCAAGTGACTTTTATATAATGGTAACGAATGAAAGACACTATTGTATATGAGAATGTTTGTGTAATTAAATATATAGAATGTATAAAAAATAAAATGAGAATGTTACAGATCTTTAAAATGACAATAAATCATTTTGTTGTTGTTCAGGTATTAAAAACATACACATACATAAAAATATGTTACAGATCATTTTTATTATTCGGATACTTAACAAACAGTTTACAATATAATACATGTACATAAAAAGATTCTAAAAAAAATATGTTACATATCAATTAACATGTGATAGCAAGAGATTGATTTTTACCAGATAGGTAAACTCACTTTATTTACAAAATAAAAAGGTTACTGTGTTTTAAAAACTTGTTTTATCATTACGCTAATGAATATTTTATTATTCGGATACTTAACAAACAGTTTACAATATAATAAACGTTAATTCAGGTATTAAAAATACATGTACATAAAAAGATTCTAAAAAAAAATGTACATAAAAAGATTCTAAAAAAAAATGTTACATATCAATTAACATGTGATAGCAAAAGATTGATTTTTACCAGATAGGCAAACTCGCTTTATTTACAAAATAAAATGTTACTGAGTTTTAAAAACTTGTTTTATCATTACGCTAATGAATTATGACCGTACGGTAGTGTATCTATTTTATTATCACAAAGGATTCTTTTATTGTCTAAATTACTTAAAGCTAATGTGTTAAACGTAATTGTTTCAACTAAATTTTTTTTGATCGGAATAATTTCATCATTCTGTAGTTATTAATAGTTTTAGAATAGACGCGCTTTTTGAAATCTTCAAAGCTTATATGTTTGCTAATAACGTTTTTTTAAATTCCTTTTGCTCTTTTTTTAACTTTGTTATATACCGTTTTAAATGTATATAATTTAGAGCGCAAGCCGATAAATTCTTTAATTGGTACACCCAAACATTCATCTTTAAATTTACCGATAATTTTTTTATTTTCAATTGAATAGCACGGGTGATTGGGTGAATAATCTGACGTATCAAAGTGTGTAACTAAATCCGGTTCTAATATATCTTTATAAAAATCTTCTGTATGAATTTCATAAAAAAAAAGCTATCTGTATCTGTATACAAGAGCGAAATTTTTTCACCGTATTTTGTCTTCATTATATCATAATGAAAATCATACATCAACGTTTTACTTATTTCTAATACGCTTAATCCGATATATATTGGTTTATCTAAAAATAAATGTTTTTTATCCGATAATACCGCACATAACGATTTATTATAAATTATTCTGTCTTTAAATACCGGTTGTGTAATTAAATTTAATAATTTTTTCTCATCACTTACAAGTTTAAGGGTTAATTCTTTTCCTAACGTTCTCCATATATTTACCGAACACTGAGTTGTTTAATAATTAAAAAAAAAATCTTTTTCAAAATCATTTTTAGCTTGTTTTCGTTTTTCTGTATTTAAGTCAATGTACGTTTTTAACCAAGGCTCTGCAAAAATTCTAAAATACGATGAATTTTTATAACTTTTATACCGTGTTTAACAGCTTGTTTTAAATTAATGTAATAACATATATACTTTTCTTTATTTTCTAATGTTGTTAACAATTTTTGTTGTTTTGTTCCTTCAACGCATTCATTAACTGGTAAAAACGGTAAATCGCTATGATGATTATGTAAGTGATGAGGATACTCGACGTCTACTTCTAAAATATAACCAACAGGAGAATCGTCTGCAATATCTAGTATATTAAAATTATCGTTAGGATCCTTCCAAGTAAAACCAGCATATGGCATACATTTATTCATTGCCCAACCATACAGATTATTCGCGTCTAAATAAGTTAAATATTTAATTGGGTTAGTTACATCAAACGTTTCTGGAATATATTTATTATTAGCAACAGATTATTTTTTTATGCAAACACTTAATCCCCCCTCACCGCATTTTCACAAAGGAGGTACATTTCATAATCAGTTAATAATTCCAGTTTAATTTTTGTATAACTTAACATCGCATCAAAAGCAAAACCTGGTACTGTAAAGTAGTGTGCACAGTCTAGTTTATAAGATTGCATACAAAGAGATCTAAAATTTTCAAAAATATCACATAATATTAAAACATCAATTTTTAAATATAG
Organism: Magicicada septendecula; assembly: GCA_034769895.1. Taxonomy (NCBI): domain Eukaryota; kingdom Metazoa; phylum Arthropoda; class Insecta; order Hemiptera; family Cicadidae; genus Magicicada; species Magicicada septendecula. The sequence continues at coordinate 49,574,209 of CM068374.1, read as the reverse complement.
ATCGCTATACTCTCCAAGTGTTTGTATATTAAAATGATTCCAAACTTTACAAGCATGTTCATAGTCAGCATTTCCAATTTCTGAATCATTTAGTGAACTATAAAAACATTCTTTTGGTGGTAATCTACGGTCTTCCATTTTTTCCAGGAATTCGTATATTCATAAGTGTACACACCTTTCCTGGTAACTAGTGGCATACTGTTTGCAGAAAAAAAAATTTCCAGTATAAAAAAATTTATCCTTAGGCTGATTATTACTGAGCTCAACCAACGAATAATTCATAAAACGATAAGTGTCAATAAATCTAATATTTAAACCCGAACGTGTTTTTTTTTTTTGCAAAAGAAATATACTTTTCTCTAGTATTAGGAATTACATGAATATTTTTTGTATCATAACCCAATTGACGCACTATAAAATGCGAATCATAATTAGAACTACCATGTATGAAAACAGGTACAAATTTCTGTTGTCGTTTAAAGTTGTGTATTACATATTACATAATGTTGCACGAAATTGACCAGTTAAATGACAGTGATCTCGAAATTGAGGATATAATAATGTAAATTCCTTGTTACACATCTCGCAATGTGTGACCGATTTAAATTTCATTTTATCATCTCGAGTCATATGTAACGGAATATTTTGTTTAATAAGTAAACCGATTAAATTAATTTTTTCAACTAAAAATATCATAAATTTTTCCGCGGCATTTTTACCACGAAATAAGTACGGTTCCGAAGGCAATTGGTTTCTAATACTTTCAGGGATATTGCTATCTATAACAAAATATACGCAAAAACTCATCGGAATATGAAATCCATTAATTACAGTAAATTTGTTTTCGGGGTTGGGCAAACAAGTACTAACAGGTTTCAAAATACATTCGAAATCTGCATATACTACAATAGGAACTCTATATTGCTAATGAAATTTATTAAATTATAATATGTTGTTATCAGTAGTTGGTAATACTATTTTTACGGGCGAATACTTTCCACAATATCTATTATGAATTTTCAATTGTTTTGACTTTTTAGTAGAAAACGAAACCAACGTTTACATATTTCAATTTTTTCTGTATGTTTTGTTAACTGTGATCTTATTAACTTGGAAAAATTCTTTATATAACAATAATGATAATTAGCATTATTCGGCATATTTAATACTAAAAGGTCAAAATGATTATTCTTTTCTTCCTTACACACTTTAAGAGGAAAAATTGATTTCTTTTCATCAATAGAATAAATGTTAATAGAAACGTTAAAATTTTTTTCGAAACGAGAAATTTGGTTTAAAGGTGTAGGAAAGTCTATTTATGTTTAAAATCAAACTTATTTTCTAAAACAAAATAACGAAAATTAACACGTTCAATGTGAGGTCCAGTTACATGACGAGAGAGGATTGCCCATTTAAAACAATAATTATCTTTTTTTTGAGGATTTATTATACATTTTTTAATTTGTAAAAATTTTGGAAGTTCAATATATGAAGCTCCTCTTAATGGTTTAAATCGATTTATACGTAATAAAATCCCGTCTATACGGTGAAGACTCCATCCGGAACATTTACCCATATATACGTCTTCATCATAACAAATTTCTTTAATCGCATTGTTAACTATTATGTTAAAATTATCGTTTTCTATAATCGAAATATTTTTTGTTTTAAAGGCTCTGTCTTGTGTTTCATTAATAACGGGTTTTATTTATGTACATTCAACTATAATGTTAAATTTTACCGGACCAAACATTGAAATAATATTACTTAAAATTGTAACTATATTTAATTTAATATAACCTAACAGCAAGCAAATATCCTTATAATTATTACTTGTATTTTTGTAAAAATATGTTTTTAAATTACCTTTAAAGGCATTCTCTATCTCAATGAAGCTATTGGATTCTACAATTTGTTGTAATCTAATAGATTTTAATCTACAATTTGGTATTGAAGATGGTAATGATGATGCTGGAGATGATAGTGGTGTTGACCACGTTTGTCTGTGTAATCCACCCAAATCTGGAACATGTGATGGACCAGGTTGTGGATCGTTTTCGTGATTAAAATCTTGATGTCTGCTGTGCGATGGACCAGGTAACTGACCCAAATCTGGTAGACGCGATGGACCGGGTTGTGTTGAAGGTGTTCGTTCGTACGATGAGCCAGGTTGTGATGATGAATTATCCATCACCTGTTCTTGTTCGACAGCATTTCTTACAATTTGTCGTTTTTTAAATGGTAGATTTTTATCCATAATAATCTATAGGAATACAAAAATATTCATATCAGTTCCATATTTATAAAAAATAATTGTTTATATATTTTTTTGTTGGCGTGTTCTTCTTGTGTGGAATATGTATTTGTTATAAACGAACAATATTCTTAGTTATTTTACTGATGTAAATTACATAAGATAGAAAGAGAGGTTATCTATGATTATACTTACAATTTTGTAAAGATCTGATGTGTTGAGACCTATGCTGGTTAAAACCAATCTGTTGCTATAAATTGCTTTTTTATTGTATGACTATTTATACTATCAACCGACCGATAACAGGAAAACAGTAAACAATGTATTTTGAACTACTGCCAACAAAGTACGAAAAAATAATTTTTATTAGATAAAGACGACGCTATCTACACTGAAAAGGGAAAAAACAGTTTACGTGTCAACGAACTCGGAATGTTTATGTTTGGTTACATCAACGTTTACGTACCGACTAAGCTAATTCATATCTTATCTGTATACCATGACAATCGTTACATATAAAATGTAATATATTAGATAAAGACGACGCTATCTACAGTGTGAAAAGGGAAAAAATAGTTTACTTGTCAACGAACTCGGAATGTTTATGTTTACATCAACGTTTACGTGTCAACAAACGCCGTCTGTTTATATTTACATTTTTACTAGGTCAGTGTGTTTCGAGGTCATGTTTACAACGTTTGTTTATGTTTACGTTTTTTTTACTAGGTCAGTGTGTTACGGTCTAGTAACCTCGAGGTCATGTTTACAACGTTATCACAAGGTCAACGGGGTTATCACTGATAACGATAGGTTAAGTGGGGTTATCGCTGATAAGGTGACCTCTTGACCTGACACACTGACCTCTGACCTTGTCCCAGGACTTACGTGGTTATACTACTCTCACTGGGTAGAGGGTCCATACTAGAGGACGTTTTTCTTTTTTTCTACAGATAAGAAGACCGCAAAAAGGAAAGCTGGTTAAAGTAAACATACTGTTTCTTGTTGCATTTTGCGGAGCCAGACTTTTTATTCATTAGAAGGTTGAGTTCACGAATGTAACTATCTCGAAGGCTTTTCCATTTTCGTGTGAGTGAAATATCTGGAAAAGAAAGGTTGTATAAATGTTTATGCCATTCTTGTTTGTTTAATTTAATTTAATTAAAGCTAAATGTATCTTTTTAGGTTCTTGGGAAGCGGTTGCACCTTTACAGATCTTCATTTCTCATACAGAGTCGGAATATCAAGTATTGTGCGACAAGTCTGCACTGTTATCTGGAACAAGCTTAGAGTAATCTGTATACCTATTCCGTCTGAAGATGCATGGCGAAGAATCTCTGATGACTTTTTACAAAGAGCGAACTTCCCTAACTGCATCAGATATTTAGACGCTAAACACATAAGAATAGCAAATCCAGAACATGGAGGTTCCCTATTTCTAAATTACAAGAATTCCCTTTCAATTTTCTTATTGGCTGTCTGTGATTCAAATTATTGTTTTACTTTCGTCGACGTGGGTGCATACGGAAAATCTTCAGATTCAGGTACTTTCAGAAACACAACTTTTCACCAGGATTTACTAGACAACAAGCTTAACATTCCCGGGGAAAAGGTTTTACCGAACTCAAACACAGAATTGCCCCATGTTTTTATTGGAGACGAAGCCTCTCCAAAAATCTAATGCGCCCTTATGATGGTCATCACTTGAGTTTTCATAAAAAGGTTTTCAATTACCGCTTATGCAGGGCTAGACGCTACATTGAATGTCCCTTCGGGATTATGGCGAACAAATGGAGAGTACTTCATCGGCCATTAAATGTTGCTCTAGATTTGGCTGAAGAAGTTGTTAAAGCTATTTGCTCTACACAATTTTGTAAGAGTTAGGGATGGGTACTCCTGTGAGGACACGCTGTCAGTACCGGGCTTATTTCCAATGGAGGCAACAGGACGACCGTGTAGAGTGACGGCGGTTACAGAGATAAGGGACAAATTTGCTGAATACTTTGTTTCCCCTGAAGGAGAAGTGCCATGGCAGTATGTAAAAATTCCAAACAAGCAGTGAAGCCATACATGAGGTCAGGAGAAATGTGCACAAGTACAGTGAATAGTGAATGCAAAAACTAATAGTATTGCAATTGTGACTTTTGTAAATAAATTTGTAATTAAATTGTACTCTAATATATAATTCAAGCGTATGGTAAAACCTAATGGTTCCTAAATATGTAAAAAAATATAGATAGGCCTAGGCCAACAAAACACCCGTAATCAGCAAACTTCACAATAAAATAGTAAACATTGGTCAATTATCTGTTATCTATTATAAAGATTAATAGATATCTATTTATAATAGATAACAGAAAAACCCACAGTTGTTTTCCAGTCAATTGACCGGGTCAGGAATGGAATGGAATGAATACCTTTGTCTCAGGAACTACAATCTTAAGCAATACCAAATCTTTACTGGTTGTCAGTACACCCCTTACCAATGTTTTAAGCGCTGAAAAATTTTGTTTCGTTTTAATTTTTGATATAATATTATTTTTTGTTCTTTTTTCACATGAATAATTTTTTTACAAACCGTTAACAGTTGTATTTGAACAATTTCTCTCGCTCATAATAAACATTTATATGACGTGATTATTTTATGTATATACCTATAGCAAATAGTTTCTGAGAAAAAGGTGCACAACAAACATGTTAAACCCTGTTTACTTATGAATATAAACAACTTTACTTACATATATCACTTTATATTGATCACGTTTTTGGTCCATATTTTGGAGATAATAATATTTTAATGTTAGGTAAGTACCCTCTAAAGACTGATGAAAGTGATATTATTACAATTAATAATGTTATGTACAAAGGTACACCTGGTTTGTACGATCTTATTTTTATGAAAAACCCAAACGCATATGTATATTCACAAGAGGATTTAGACGAATATTCGCGTATAATAAGTGAAACCGCGGCATATTTAAGTTTAAAGACAAACAGAGTTAAAAGCAATACTAATTACAAATATAAAAATATAATTAAGCCTATTATTAATAAGCTTTTACAATCATCCACATCAAAAGTTAGATGTAGCCGATTGCATAGTGATACAGAAGGTCGCGGTTTGTTAAATTTCAGTAACAATAAACCAGTTTATGTGTACTGGAATAATGGAAATGAATTATGCGATAGATTAAAATTATTGATTGCTTCACAAAGTGCAGGTCATTCGGGTCATGAAAATGAAATATTATCAATTATTGAAGAGCTACAGGAGGCCGGTATAATAAAAGAAGATGCAGCAACGTTTGAAGCGATATTTTCAAAATGAGTATCGATAAATTCGGACACTATAGTGGTGACTTAGTGGCTAGTTCCAACGTTCAGCGTGGATCGCCTGGAGAAGGATTTAATTAACTGACGACGGAAATTTTAATATAAGTAATAAACGATTATGTAATGTGGGCGATCCTGAATTGGATGATGATGCCGTAAATGTAAAATATATGAGAACAAATTCGATTACTTTAACAAATACAGACGATTGTTACGATGTTAAAATGAAAAAAAATATTAATTTAGCCGATCCTGACGAACCTTGTGATGCTGTAAATAAAAATTATTTAGAAAATGTTACTAAATCATATTTAGCTGATAGAATACCTATTAAGCTGAACAATAATCCAGTGTAGTCATTCAAGAATAATCGTGTGGCTTATATCGCACCACCTGTTTATAAATTTGATGCTGTTAATAAACTTTGTTTATAATAAATTACCTGATGAAAATACACAAACTAATTGTTGTGATTTCAAGCAAAAAAGGTTAATTAATATAGCAGATCCTATTAATTTGCTTGATGCTATAAATAAACAGACTTTATTAACAAACATAAATAATACAAAAGATGAATGTAAACAATATATAGATGTTAAAATATATTATTCACGAAGTGAAGAGGAAAATAGTATAGATTTTAATGAAAGCAGATTGACTAATGTTGCTGATCCTAAAGATGATACAGACGTTATAAACCAAAAGACTTTAACAAGGGTTATGAATGCATTTAAATTAGATCCAGAAGACTATAAAGTTGACAGTAACTTAGTTATAATATTATACAAATTATTAGGGAGTGCACTAAAGACAATCCTGTTAAAACTATAAACGAATTTCGCATTGTATATATAATACAAAGTTTATATGAAGCGTCATAAATGCATCTGTATCCAAACAAGATAGAAGGTGGTGGTCTGGTGAGTAATATTCTTGGAAATGTTATAAACAAGTCAATTGATTATTACCTGTCGAACTTCATTTACCCGGTTATCAGTATTGTGGACCCGGTACAAATTTAGCGAAACGATTACAAAGAGATGATCCAGGAATTAATAAGCTTGACGCTGCTTGTAAACAACACGATATTACATATTCAAAGTATTCAGATTCTATAAATCGCGCTAAGGCGGATAAGGAATTAGCTGAAAGAGCTTGGGAACGTGTTAAATCAAGTGACGCATCGTTCGGGGAGAAAGCTGCAGCGTGGTCAGTAACTAACATAATGAAAGCTAAAAGTAAATTTGGTGGGGGAATAAAAAAGAAAAGAAAAATATGTGCAACACAGTTTATAATTATTTGAAACGTTTTTCTGGTAAAAGTGGAAAAGGTTTATATTTGAGACCGTATAAAAAAACAGGAGGTTAAAAAAAAAAGAAAAGAAAAACGAAACAACGACGGCGAAAATAATAAAGAGTATTCCTATACGTCCGCTTTCAATTCAAGATTTACTACTGTATGTTAAACAGTTAAAGATTCCTAATTTCAGAGGAGTGTTTATGCGTGACACATTACCGTTACACACTGGAATTTGGCAAAATGAAACCGGAATAGTTAATTTAGATAATAGTTATGGTCATGGTACTCACTGGGTATGTTATTTTAAACGTAAAAATAAAGTTAATTATTTTGATAGTTTTGGTAATTTAAAACCGCCTATCGAACTAATTAATTACTTTTATTCATCAAGTCAACGATCTATTGAAATCGTTTATAATTATACACGAAGACAAAATATGGATGCAGTCAACTGCGGTCATTTGTGTTTACAGTTTCTCAGTAATAATGTTTTGTCTAAGCGGTAAAGGATCCGTATTAACATGTGATATTTTTCCACCAATCGAGTTAAGTGATGAAAAATGGGAACTAGGATTAATTGACTTTATGACATATCATTCAATACCTAATATAGAGGAAGGAATTAACAATGTATTATATTATGGTATTGATAAGAAAATAGTATTGCCTACTGGATCTTATGAAATTTCAGATATCGCAACGTTTATTAACGATTACTTAATTCAACATGATGAAAATGTAAAAACACTTATAAAAGCGAATAATAATACATTAAAAAGTGAAATTTGTTCCAACGTTCAAATTGATTTTAGTAAACCCGATTCGTTAGCAACCATATTAGGATTTGAAACATGTATAATAAATCCAAATAAATGGTACAGTTCAACCTTACCGATAAGTATTGTTCGAGTAGAGAGCATCCGATTGATTTGTAATTTAATTAGCGGTTCGTTTAATAACGGAATTCCAGATCACATAATACACGAATTCTATCCTAGTGTTCCGCCAGGTTTTAAAATTGTTGAAAAACCGACCAACGTGATATATTTACCAGTAAACACATCTAGGATACATAATATTGTAGTAAGACTAGAAGATCAACAAGGAAGGCTGATTAATTTTCGAAACGAAATAATAACGTTACGTTTGTATTTGAGAAAACAATAATAATGGGTCTTATTTTTTATTACGGAATCAATAAAACAACTGCAAATAAGCCAATTACAAGTAGTAAAGATATGAATATCGACCGGTTAACACCACAAAACCTGAAATTTCTACAGTCATTGACAGTAATAAAGGATTATTTAAACAAAAAATGAATCTTAATATTCAAAACGTAAACGCTAGCATTCTAAACATTATAGAGGATGTTGTGTATGAAGATGACTCGATAGTAGGATTAGCCCATCACACTCATCTACCGTACACCTCTACTACATTCAATAATAATGACGAAATTAGAATTCCAATTAATCAACAAGATGTGTACACATTACCGTGTGAAAGTCACCTTCATATAAAAACAGAGTACACTAATAATAACGGTATACATGATCAAACTTTAAAATTATGTTCAAATGCTTTAGCATTTTTGTTTGATGAAATTAGATACGAAATAAGTGGATCAGAAATTGATAGAGTTAAGTCATATGGCACCATCATCGAAAGATATTAGCTTCTGTATCCCATTAAAAAGGTTGTTCGGATTTGTTGAAGATTTTAAAAAGATTTTGTTAAATGTAAAGCAAGAATTAGTTTTAATTAGAGCGTCCACTGATAATAATGCAGTAATTTTACCTGAATCAGTAAACACATACAAATTAAAAATAAAATATATATCATGGAGAATTCCGTATGTTTATGTTAATGTCGTAGTAAAGGTAGATTTACTGAAGATAATACAAATTGATCGGCCTTTATTCATACAAAAAAATTTGAAAATTTCTTTTTTTATACCGTAGGAAACATTGTTTTTATCTTAACCAAAACATTAAGATCAGTTCTTATAAGTTTCTTTTTTAATATTTTTTATCTTAGCCAATTCGCGTGATTTTAATAATACAATTTTATGCAATTGCATGTAAGTGGAATCTTTACTTTGCAATAAAAATTTACTTCTATTTGTAAACGTTGATGTAAACATAAACATTCCGAGTTCGTTGACATGTAAACTGTTTTTTTCCTTATTACAGTGTAGATAGCGTCGTCTTTACCGAAATATATTACATTTTATATGTAACGATTGTTATTCTATAGTAAAACGTGATACTAAAAGTTACGTTTATTTTTGCTTTGTATAATGGAGGAAAAGAAGAGACCAACCGGTGATAATAAGGAGAACGGTTCGTTTAAACAAAGATAGTGTGAAATTTCATGTTAAGAATTCTACATCTACCCGTACCCGTGAAAGAGTGAACTTCAACGCCGATGATTCTATAGCCTCTTCTGATAAATCATATACTGAGTTATACGAGAGGAGGTTATCATTTAGGAATTGGCCTTTATCATATATTTCTTCATTTGCTTTAGCCGTCGCAGTGTTTTATTATTATCCACGACCGGATGACAGAGTACGCTGTTATTCCTGCGGGCTCCAATTAGGTCTTTGGGAAGTTGGTGATGATCCGTTCGATGAACATGAAAAGTGGTCGCCGAATGTGATGAAGTATTTGAAAACATTCTAAAGAAAAGGATGGTATATGGTAAAAATATTTTAGGATAGGTTTGTGTAACGTATAAAAAGAAATGTAATATAACGAAACCGTAAGTGATGAAGACTTTAACTTTGATAGTTCAGTCAAAATGAAGAATTTAACACTGCAAGATGTCTTATCTCATCCTATGTTTGAAAGATTCATCATGAATAAAACAAAAGTAGAGATTGAATTTATGCGAGATACATTGTTGGTACTTCTAAAGTGTCGTAAAGTGTTGGAATTTTATAATTCAGATGGACTGAAAGAGATTACACCGGAACGTAGAGGACAAAGCGGTGAGGCGTTTATACATTTTCTTGAATGTCCATTGGCACATGAATCTACTGTGGATGGACCGGATACATGTGTTTGTGACGCCTTTACAGTGGAGGTCTGGGTAGCTGATCTATGGACTGTAAATCTTTCACATCCTATACGGATCTCGTTCATGCGATTGGTAAACAGAGTCATGAAATCAATGAAGGGTCCGAATACACCGTACCAATGATTCTTGTCATCTGGTTTATGGACAAATGGCAGACCGTAGAGACTGAATATGAGTTTAAATCTGGCTATGAGGGCGTCTATCTGAACTTCAAACTTGTCAGTCGAGTTGTGTATTTGAATGGGATTTGTGATTTTCTTCGTCATTTCACCTCCAGAATTTGGATTGGAATCCTGTCGAAGAGCATTATATATTGAATGGATGTGAGAGGTTATCTGGCACATTAGGGAGATATCCGAGTAATGAGCGGTGCAAGTCATCATGATGGCTGCTGGAATGTGTAGGTGAATCAAACAGGAGAGTACACGTTGTTTGAGTTGTTCGTCTGGCGTATACTGATTGCGTTTTGTGTCTGTTATGGTTACATTTATGTTATCGGGATCAACCAATACTCTGTTCTCCTGAGCTGTTAGTTCGACATCCAACGTGTCTACACATTGTGGTGATATCATTAAGTTTCTCGATTAACGATTCAAGTGACTTTTATATAATGGTAACGAATGAAAGACACTATTGTATATGAGAATGTTTGTGTAATTAAATATATAGAATGTATAAAAAATAAAATGAGAATGTTACAGATCTTTAAAATGACAATAAATCATTTTTTTGTTGTTCAGGTATTAAAAACATACACATACATAAAAATATGTTACAGATCATTTTTATTATTCGGATACTTAACAAACAGTTTACAATATAATACATGTACATAAAAAGATTCTAAAAAAAATATGTTACATATCAATTAACATGTGATAGCAAGAGATTGATTTTTACCAGATAGGTAAACTCACTTTATTTACAAAATAAAAAGGTTACTGTGTTTTAAAAACTTGTTTTATCATTACGCTAATGAATATTTTATTATTCGGATACTTAACAAACAGTTTACAATATAATAAACGTTAATTCAGGTATTAAAAATACATGTACATAAAAAGATTCTAAAAAAAAATGTACATAAAAAGATTCTAAAAAAAAATGTTACATATCAATTAACATGTGATAGCAAAAGATTGATTTTTACCAGATAGGCAAACTCGCTTTATTTACAAAATAAAATGTTACTGAGTTTTAAAAACTTGTTTTATCATTACGCTAATGAATTATGACCGTACGGTAGTGTATCTATTTTATTATCACAAAGGATTCTTTTATTGTCTAAATTACTTAAAGCTAATGTGTTACACGTAATTGTTTCAACTAAATTTTTTTTGATCGGAATAATTTCATCATTCTGTAGTTATTAATAGTTTTAGAATAGACGCGCTTTTTGAAATCTTCAAAGCTTATATGTTTGCTAATAACGTTTTTTTAAATTCCTTTTGCTCTTTTTTTAACTTTGTTATATACCGTTTTAAATGTATATAATTTAGAGCGCAAGCCGATAAATTCTTTAATTGGTACACCCAAACATTCATCTTTAAATTTACCGATAATTTTTTTATTTTCAATTGAATAGCACGGGTGATTGGGTGAATAATCTGACGTATCAAAGTGTGTAACTAAATCCGGTTCTAATATATCTTTATAAAAATCTTCTGTATGAATTTCATAAAAAAAAGCTATCTGTATCTGTATACAAGAGCGAAATTTTTTCACCGTATTTTGTCTTCATTATATCATAATGAAAATCATACATCAACGTTTTACTTATTTCTAATACGCTTAATCCGATATATATTGGTTTATCTAAAAATAAATGTTTTTTATCCGATAATACCGCACATAACGATTTATTATAAATTATTCTGTCTTTAAATACCGGTTGTGTAATTAAATTTAATAATTTTTTCTCATCACTTACAAGTTTAAGGGTTAATTCTTTTCCTAACGTTCTCCATATATTTACCGAACACTGAGTTGTTTAATAATTAAAAAAAAAATCTTTTTCAAAATCATTTTTAGCTTGTTTTCGTTTTTCTGTATTTAAGTCAATGTACGTTTTTAACCAAGGCTCTGCAAAAATTCTAAAATACGATGAATTTTTATAACTTTTATACCGTGTTTAACAGCTTGTTTTAAATTAATGTAATAACATATATACTTTTCTTTATTTTCTAATGTTGTTAACAATTTTTGTTGTTTTGTTCCTTCAACGCATTCATTAACTGGTAAAAACGGTAAATCGCTATGATGATTATGTAAGTGATGAGGATACTCGACGTCTACTTCTAAAATATAACCAACAGGAGAATCGTCTGCAATATCTAGTATATTAAAATTATCGTTAGGATCCTTCCAAGTAAAACCAGCATATGGCATACATTTATTCATTGCCCAACCATACAGATTATTCGCGTCTAAATAAGTTAAATATTTAATTGGGTTAGTTACATCAAACGTTTCTGGAATATATTTATTATTAGCAACAGATTATTTTTTTATGCAAACACTTAATCCCCCCTCACCGCATTTTCACAAAGGAGGTACATTTCATAATCAGTTAATAATTCCAGTTTAATTTTTGTATAACTTAACATCGCATCAAAAGCAAAACTTGGTACTGTAAAGTAGTGTGCACAGTCTAGTTTATAAGATTGCATACAAAGAGATCTAAAATTTTCAAAAATATCACATAATATTAAAACATCAATTTTTAAATATAGATCGCTATACTCTCCAAGTGTTTGTATATTAAAATGAGTCCAAACTTTACAAGCATGTTCATAGTCAGCATTTCCAATTTCTGAATCATTTAGTGAACTATAAAAACATTCTTTTGGTGGTAATCTACGGTCTTCCATTTTTTCCAGGAATTCGTATACACCCATTCGTATAAGTGTACACACCTTTCCTGGTAACTAGTGGCATACTGTTTGCAGAAAAAAAAATTTCCAGTATAAAAAAATTTATCCTTAGGCTGATTATTACTGAGCTCAACCAACGAATAATTCATAAAACGATAAGTGTCAATAAATCTAATATTTAAACCCGAACGTGTTTTTTTTTTTTGCAAAAGAAATATACTTTTCTCTAGTATTAGGAATTACATGAATATTTTTTGTATCATAACCCAATTGACGCACTATAAAATGCGAATCATAATTAGAACTACCATGTATGAAAACAGGTACAAATTTCTGTTGTCGTTTAAAGTTGTGTATTACATATTACATAATGTTGCACGAAATTGACCAGTTAAATGACAGTGATCTCGAACTTGAGGATATAATAATGTAAATTCCTTGTTACACATCTCGCAATGTGTGACCGATTTAAATTTCATTTTATCATCTCGAGTCATATGTAACGGAATATTTTGTTTAATAAGTAAACCGATTAAATTAATTTTTTCAACTAAAAATATCATAAATTTTTCCGCGGCATTTTTACCACGAAATAAGTACGGTTCCGAAGGCAATTGGTTTCTAATACTTTCAGGGATATTGCTATCTATAACAAAATATACGCAAAAACTCATCGGAATATGAAATCCATTAATTACAGTAAATTTGTTTTCGGGGTTGGGCAAACAAGTACTAACAGGTTTCAAAATACATTCGAAATCTGCATATACTACAATAGGAACTCTATATTGCTAATGAAATTTATTAAATTATAATATGTTGTTATCAGTAGTTGGTAATACTATTTTTACGGGCGAATACTTTCCACAATATCTATTATGAATTTTCAATTGTTTTGACTTTTTAGTAGAAAACGAAACCAACGTTTACATATTTCAATTTTTTCTGTATGTTTTGTTAACTGTGATCTTATTAACTTGGAAAAATTCTTTATATAACAATAATGATAATTAGCATTATTCGGCATATTTAATACTAAAAGGTCAAAATGATTATTCTTTTCTTCCTTACACACTTTAAGAGGAAAAATTGATTTCTTTTCATCAATAGAATAAATGTTAATAGAAACGTTAAAATTTTTTTCGAAACGAGAAATTTGGTTTAAAGGTGTAGGAAAGTCTATTTATGTTTAAAATCAAACTTATTTTCTAAAACAAAATAACGAAAATTAACACGTTCAATGTGAGGTCCAGTTACATGACGAGAGAGGATTGCCCATTTAAAACAATAATTATCTTTTTTTTGAGGATTTATTATACATTTTTTAATTTGTAAAAATTTTGGAAGTTCAATATATGAAGCTCCTCTTAATGGTTTAAATCGATTTATACGTAATAAAATCCCGTCTATACGGTGAAGACTCCATCCGGAACATTTACCCATATATACGTCTTCATCATAACAAATTTCTTTAATCGCATTGTTAACTATTATGTTAAAATTATCGTTTTCTATAATCGAAATATTTTTTGTTTTAAAGGCTCTGTCTTGTGTTTCATTAATAACGGGTTTTATTTATGTACATTCAACTATAATGTTAAATTTTACCGGACCAAACATTGAAATAATATTACTTAAAATTGTAACTATATTTAATTTAATATAACCTAACAGCAAGCAAATATCCTTATAATTATTACTTGTATTTTTGTAAAAATATGTTTTTAAATTACCTTTAAAGGCATTCTCTATCTCAATGAAGCTATTGGATTCTACAATTTGTTGTAATCTAATAGATTTTAATCTACAATTTGGTATTGAAGATGGTAATGATGATGCTGGAGATGATAGTGGTGTTGACCACGTTTGTCTGTGTAATCCACCCAAATCTGGAACATGTGATGGACCAGGTTGTGGATCGTTTTCGTGATTAAAATCTTGATGTCTGCTGTGCGATGGACCAGGTAACTGACCCAAATCTGGTAGACGCGATGGACCGGGTTGTGTTGAAGGTGTTCGTTCGTACGATGAGCCAGGTTGTGATGATGAATTATCCATCACCTGTTCTTGTTCGACAGCATTTCTTACAATTTGTCGTTTTTTAAATGGTAGATTTTTATCCATAATAATCTATAGGAATACAAAAATATTCATATCAGTTCCATATTTATAAAAAATAATTGTTTATATATTTTTTTGTTGGCGTGTTCTTCTTGTGTGGAATATGTATTTGTTATAAACGAACAATATTCTTAGTTATTTTACTGATGTAAATTACATAAGATAGAAAGAGAGGTTATCTATGATTATACTTACAATTTTGTAAAGATCTGATGTGTTGAGACCTATGCTGGTTAAAACCAATCTGTTGCTATAAATTGCTTTTTTATTGTATGACTATTTATACTATCAACCGACCGATAACAGGAAAACAGTAAACAATGTATTTTGAACTACTGCCAACAAAGTACGAAAAAATAATTTTTATTAGATAAAGACGACGCTATCTACACTGAAAAGGGAAAAAACAGTTTACGTGTCAACGAACTCGGAATGTTTATGTTTGGTTACATCAACGTTTACGTACCGACTAAGCTAATTCATATCTTATCTGTATACCATGACAATCGTTACATATAAAATGTAATATATTAGATAAAGACGACGCTATCTACAGTGTGAAAAGGGAAAAAATAGTTTACTTGTCAACGAACTCGGAATGTTTATGTTTACATCAACGTTTACGTGTCAACAAACGCCGTCTGTTTATATTTACATTTTTACTAGGTCAGTGTGTTTCGAGGTCATGTTTACAACGTTTGTTTATGTTTACGTTTTTTTTACTAGGTCAGTGTGTTACGGTCTAGTAACCTCGAGGTCATGTTTACAACGTTATCACAAGGTCAACGGGGTTATCACTGATAACGATAGGTTAAGTGGGGTTATCGCTGATAAGGTGACCTCTTGACCTGACACACTGACCTCTGACCTTGTCCCAGGACTTACGTGGTTATACTACTCTCACTGGGTAGAGGGTCCATACTAGAGGACGTTTTTCTTTTTTTCTACAGATAAGAAGACCGCAAAAAGGAAAGCTGGTTAAAGTAAACATACTGTTTCTTGTTGCATTTTGCGGAGCCAGACTTTTTATTCATTAGAAGGTTGAGTTCACGAATGTAACTATCTCGAAGGCTTTTCCATTTTCGTGTGAGTGAAATATCTGGAAAAGAAAGGTTGTATAAATGTTTATGCCATTCTTGTTTGTTTAATTTAATTTAATTAAAGCTAAATGTATCTTTTTAGGTTCTTGGGAAGCGGTTGCACCTTTACAGATCTTCATTTCTCATACAGAGTCGGAATATCAAGTATTGTGCGACAAGTCTGCACTGTTATCTGGAACAAGCTTAGAGTAATCTGTATACCTATTCCGTCTGAAGATGCATGGCGAAGAATCTCTGATGACTTTTTACAAAGAGCGAACTTCCCTAACTGCATCAGATATTTAGACGCTAAACACATAAGAATAGCAAATCCAGAACATGGAGGTTCCCTATTTCTAAATTACAAGAATTCCCTTTCAATTTTCTTATTGGCTGTCTGTGATTCAAATTATTGTTTTACTTTCGTCGACGTGGGTGCATACGGAAAATCTTCAGATTCAGGTACTTTCAGAAACACAACTTTTCACCAGGATTTACTAGACAACAAGCTTAACATTCCCGGGGAAAAGGTTTTACCGAACTCAAACACAGAATTGCCCCATGTTTTTATTGGAGACGAAGCCTCTCCAAAAATCTAATGCGCCCTTATGATGGTCATCACTTGAGTTTTCATAAAAAGGTTTTCAATTACCGCTTATGCAGGGCTAGACGCTACATTGAATGTCCCTTCGGGATTATGGCGAACAAATGGAGAGTACTTCATCGGCCATTAAATGTTGCTCTAGATTTGGCTGAAGAAGTTGTTAAAGCTATTTGCTCTACACAATTTTGTAAGAGTTAGGGATGGGTACTCCTGTGAGGACACGCTGTCAGTACCGGGCTTATTTCCAATGGAGGCAACAGGACGACCGTGTAGAGTGACGGCGGTTACAGAGATAAGGGACAAATTTGCTGAATACTTTGTTTCCCCTGAAGGAGAAGTGCCATGGCAGTATGTAAAAATTCCAAACAAGCAGTGAAGCCATACATGAGGTCAGGAGAAATGTGCACAAGTACAGTGAATAGTGAATGCAAAAACTAATAGTATTGCAATTGTGACTTTTGTAAATAAATTTGTAATTAAATTGTACTCTAATATATAATTCAAGCGTATGGTAAAACCTAATGTTTCCTAAATATGTAAAAAAATATAGATAGGCCTAGGCCAACAAAACACCCGTAATCAGCAAACTTCACAATAAAATAGTAAACATTGGTCAATTATCTGTTATCTATTATAAAGATTAATAGATATCTATTTATAATAGATAAC
The DNA here is from genome assembly GCA_034769895.1 of Magicicada septendecula. Classification (NCBI taxonomy): domain Eukaryota; kingdom Metazoa; phylum Arthropoda; class Insecta; order Hemiptera; family Cicadidae; genus Magicicada; species Magicicada septendecula. Next base: position 49,556,896 of record CM068374.1, on the reverse strand, counting down.
AGAAAAACCCACAGTTGTTTTCCAGTCAATTGACCGGGTCAGGAATGGAATGGAATGAATACCTTTGTCTCAGGAACTACAATCTTAAGCAATACCAAATCTTTACTGGTTGTCAGTACACCCCTTACCAATGTTTTAAGCGCTGAAAAATTTTGTTTCGTTTTAATTTTTGATATAATATTATTTTTTGTTCTTTTTTCACATGAATAATTTTTTTACAAACCGTTAACAGTTGTATTTGAACAATTTCTCTCGCTCATAATAAACATTTGTATGACGTGATTATTTTATGTATATACCTATAGCAAATAGTTTCTGAGAAAAAGGTGCACAACAAGCATGTTAAACCCTGTTTACTTATGAATATAAACAACTTTACTTACATATATCACTTTATATTGATCACGTTTTTGGTCCATATTTTGGAGACAATAATATTTTAATGTTAGGTAAATACCCTCTAAAGACTGATGAAAGTGATATTATTACAATTAATAATGTTATGTACAAAGGTACACCTGGTTTGTACGATCTTATTTTTATGAAAAACCCAAACGCATATGTATATTCACAAGAGGATTTAGACGAATATTCGCGTATAATAAGTGAAACCGCGGCATATTTAAGTTTAAAGACAAACAGAGTTAAAAGCAGTACTAATTACAAATATAAAAATATAATTAAGCCTATTATTAATAAGCTTTTACAATCATCCACATCAAAAGTTAAATGTAGCCGATTGCATAGTGATACAGAAGGTCGCGGTTTGTTAAATTTCAGTAACAATAAACCAGTTTATGTGTACTGGAATAATGGAAATGAATTATGCGATAGATTAAAATTATTGATTGCTTCACAAAGTGCAGGTCATTCGGGTCATGAAAATGAAATATTATCAATTATTGAAGAGCTACAGGAGGCCGGTATAATAAAAGAAGATGCAGCAACGTTTGAAGCGATATTTTCAAAATGAGTATCGATAAATTCGGACACTATAGTGGTGACTTAGTGGCTAGTTCCAACGTTCAGCGTGGATCGCCTGGAGAAGGATTTAATTAACTGACGACGGAAATTTTAATATAAGTAATAAACGATTATGTAATGTGGGCGATCCTGAATTGGATGATGATGCCGTAAATGTAAAATATATGAGAACAAATTCGATTACTTTAACAAATACAGACGATTGTTACGATGTTAAAATGAAAAAAAAATTAATTTAGCCGATCCTGACGAACCTTGTGATGCTGTAAATAAAAATTATTTAGAAAATGTTACTAAATCATATTTAGCTGATAGAATACCTATTAAGCTGAACAATAATCCAGTGTAGTCATTCAAGAATAATCGTGTGGCTTATATCGCACCACCTGTTTATAAATTTGATGCTGTTAATAAACTTTGTTTATAATAAATTACCTGATGAAAATACACAAACTAATTGTTGTGATTTCAAGCAAAAAAGGTTAATTAATATAGCAGATCCTATTAATTTGCTTGATGCTATAAATAAACAGACTTTATTAACAAACATAAATAATACAAAAGATGAATGTAAACAATATATAGATGTTAAAATATATTATTCACGAAGTGAAGAGGAAAATAGTATAGATTTTAATGAAAGCAGATTGACTAATGTTGCTGATCCTAAAGATGATACAGACGTTATAAACCAAAAGACTTTAACAAGGGTTATGAATGCATTTAAATTAGATCCAGAAGACTATAAAGTTGACAGTAACTTAGTTATAATATTATACAAATTATTAGGGAGTGCACTAAAGACAATCCTGTTAAAACTATAAACGAATTTCGCATTGTATATATAATACAAAGTTTATATGAAGCGTCATAAATGCATCTGTATCCAAACAAGATAGAAGGTGGTGGTCTGGTGAGTAATATTCTTGGAAATGTTATAAACAAGTCAATTGATTATTACCTGTCGAACTTCATTTACCCGGTTATCAGTATTGTGGACCCGGTACAAATTTAGCGAAACGATTACAAAGAGATGATCCAGGAATTAATAAGCTTGACGCTGCTTGTAAACAACACGATATTACATATTCAAAGTATTCAGATTCTATAAATCGCGCTAAGGCGGATAAGGAATTAGCTGAAAGAGCTTGGGAACGTGTTAAATCAAGTGACGCATCGTTCGGGGAGAAAGCTGCAGCGTGGTCAGTAACTAACATAATGAAAGCTAAAAGTAAATTTGGTGGGGGAATAAAAAAGAAAAGAAAAATATGTGCAACACAGTTTATAATTATTTGAAACGTTTTTCTGGTAAAAGTGGAAAAGGTTTATATTTGAGACCGTATAAAAAAACAGGAGGTTAAAAAAAAAGAAAAGAAAAGAAAAACGAAACAACGACGGCGAAAATAATAAAGAGTATTCCTATACGTCCGCTTTCAATTCAAGATTTACTACTGTATGTTAAACAGTTAAAGATTCCTAATTTCAGAGGAGTGTTTATGCGTGACACATTACCGTTACACACTGGAATTTGGCAAAATGAAACCGGAATAGTTAATTTAGATAATAGTTATGGTCATGGTACTCACTGGGTATGTTATTTTAAACGTAAAAATAAAGTTAATTATTTTGATAGTTTTGGTAATTTAAAACCGCCTATCGAACTAATTAATTACTTTTATTCATCAAGTCAACGATCTATTGAAATCGTTTATAATTATACACGAAGACAAAATATGGATGCAGTCAACTGCGGTCATTTGTGTTTACAGTTTCTCAGTAATAATGTTTTGTCTAAGCGGTAAAGGATCCGTATTAACATGTGATATTTTTCCACCAATCGAGTTAAGTGATGAAAAATGGGAACTAGGATTAATTGACTTTATGACATATCATTCAATACCTAATATAGAGGAAGGAATTAACAATGTATTATATTATGGTATTGATAAGAAAATAGTATTGCCTACTGGATCTTATGAAATTTCAGATATCGCAACGTTTATTAACGATTACTTAATTCAACATGATGAAAATGTAAAAACACTTATAAAAGCGAATAATAATACATTAAAAAGTGAAATTTGTTCCAACGTTCAAATTGATTTTAGTAAACCCGATTCGTTAGCAACCATATTAGGATTTGAAACATGTATAATAAATCCAAATAAATGGTACAGTTCAACCTTACCGGTAAGTATTGTTCGAGTAGAGAGCATCCGATTGATTTGTAATTTAATTAGCGGTTCGTTTAATAACGGAATTCCAGATCACATAATACACGAATTCTATCCTAGTGTTCCGCCAGGTTTTAAAATTGTTGAAAAACCGACCAACGTGATATATTTACCAGTAAACACATCTAGGATACATAATATTGTAGTAAGACTAGAAGATCAACAAGGAAGGCTGATTAATTTTCGAAACGAAATAATAACGTTACGTTTGTATTTGAGAAAACAATAATAATGGGTCTTATTTTTTATTACGGAATCAATAAAACAACTGCAAATAAGCCAATTACAAGTAGTAAAGATATGAATATCGACCGGTTAACACCACAAAACCTGAAATTTCTACAGTCATTGACAGTAATAAAGGATTATTTAAACAAAAAATGAATCTTAATATTCAAAACGTAAACGCTAGCATTCTAAACATTATAGAGGATGTTGTGTATGAAGATGACTCGATAGTAGGATTAGCCCATCACACTCATCTACCGTACACCTCTACTACATTCAATAATAATGACGAAATTAGAATTCCAATTAATCAACAAGATGTGTACACATTACCGTGTGAAAGTCACCTTCATATAAAAACAGAGTACACTAATAATAACGGTATACATGATCAAACTTTAAAATTATGTTCAAATGCTTTAGCATTTTTGTTTGATGAAATTAGATACGAAATAAGTGGATCAGAAATTGATAGAGTTAAAAATGTTGGAATAACATCAACAATTAAGAATATGTTAACGATTAAACCACATGAAATTAACACTTTAGAAAATAGTGGATGGGCTTCAGTTTTAATAAGTCATATGGCACCATCATCGAAAGATATTAGCTTCTGTATCCCATTAAAAAGGTTGTTCGGATTTGTTGAAGATTTTAAAAAGATTTTGTTAAATGTAAAGCAAGAATTAGTTTTAATTAGAGCGTCCACTGATAATAATGCAGTAATTTTACCTGAATCAGTAAACACATACAAATTAAAAATAAAATATATATCATGGAGAATTCCGTATGTTTATGTTAATGTCGTAGTAAAGGTAGATTTACTGAAGATAATACAAATTGATCGGCCTTTATTAATGTCGTTTCGAAAATGGGAACTTTACGAGTATCCGTCTGTGCCAAAAGCAAACAAACTTACTTGGACTGTTAAAAAGTCATCACAATCAGATAAACCTCGTTACGTTATTGTAGGTTTTCAGACTGACAGAAAAAATAATGGATATAAAAACCCAGCACATTTTGATCTTGCCTCATTCTATAATGTAAAGTGATATTTAAATTCAGAATACTATCCGTATGATAATTTTAATGGTGAAACGTCGATTCTACGTAAGTATTATTCAGTATTTCAGTCCTCTTATTATTACAAAAGTGAAAATGCACCAATCATAAATCGTTCAAACTTTCTAACGTATACACCTTTTTGTGTAATTGATTGTTCAAACAAAATGAATCATTAAAAACTGGTTCAATAGACATCTGTCTGGATATTGAGACGTCAACAGACATACCGGAAAAAACTACTATCTACTGTCTCATTTTTTAAGATACAATTATGCAATATACGCCTTTATCTGGTACTGTAAGAAAAGTATTTAAATATAATTACGTAGATAAAAAGTGTATCAGTTCTGCTGTTGCACGCAATGGAATACGTTATCGATTATCAAGGTTTTCGCGATAATGGAAACAATTTCATTTTTAAAGAACTTTGTATTCAGTGTATACAAGATAACAAATTTTCTGGTGCTAGTGATCAGTATATGTTTTTACCAGCATTTAGTTACAAACATTTGTCAGAGAAGAAAAGAAACGTTAATAAATGGATTGAAACCAAGTGTCTTGGACTTAGATGGAAGTGCGGTCTTCAAGATTATAACGATCTACAGTTTATATTAAATAAATATATGAACGGTAAATGTATTTATGTTAAAGGATCAGAAAAAAAAGTAGCTTTAGAAAAAGAATTGAATTGTTATGTGAAAATAGTAGATATGGAAACACTCGATTGTCCATCCTTAAAAGTGTTAAAACAGCGGCAGTCTTCATATTCTATTCACTGTCCTTTCAAACATAATTTGTATTATTGTGCTTTAAATAATGTACATCATTTAACTAAGTGGATTATCGAATACTGGAACAAGAAATTGAAAGACAACAATGTTGGGACTGTATGATTGCTTAACTGTGTAATTCGTATTTACGTAGTTGATATTTTGATCTCCTACTTACGCGTGCGTACTGAGAACGTGACATTACTACGCTGATAAAACTGATGTCAGTCCTGCTGTTGCACGCAATGGAATATGTTATCGACTTTCAAAGTTTTCGCGATGATGGAAATAATTATATTATTAAAGAACTGTGCGTGCAACCTATAGTAAACACTAAATTCGCTGGTGTTTGTAATCAATACTTATTCTTACCTCCATTCGATTACAGACATCTATCAGAAAAGAAAAAAAAGTTAATGACTGGATTAACAATAATTATCTTGGACTTAGTTGGAATTGTGGACTAACAGAATATAGTGAACTTCCAGTAATATTAAATTCATATATATATATATATATATATATATATATATATTGTCACAGGACAAATGGCGCCAATCGTACACACTATAGTTTTTTAGGCCCTTAAAAGGACCGTTTGTGGGTACGCTAAATGATTTGCGTACGCTGCCCGAGCCGCGCTGTGATGTTCGGCGGCTGCGTCCGCTGTTCCGGGCGTGCTGCGGTTCTCTTCTATCGGCAGCGGTATGTAGAGCCCGCTGCTGTCCCAGTCGATGTCCATCACTGCTTCTCCTGCGTTCTCCATTCTTCCTTCTTCCTTTTCTTCCAGCTGGCTTGACGACGTCCAATGGAGTGCGTCAAAAATTTTTAGCGGCGCTGTTTTTATGCCCTGACAGGTCGTATGCCACGAACCTATCAGAGTGCCGCTGGTCCCTGGTTGGCTCGCCTCGAGCACGTTAGATGGTCACGTTGAGGCCAATCAAGCTGCTGCCGATCCTTGATTGGGTCGCCTCGCCTTCTCGTGTCACGTCTCGGCTGGCGCCGAGAGCAGATCTTCGCCTCGCTATGTCACAACTCCCCCGGGTCTTGAATGCTCTCCGGTGGCCAGCCCATTGTTCTTCTCCGGCGGGTTTGAGCCGTTGGCGGTGAACCTTGTATGGACGTCCCTCCTTCTCCACCGTGTAAATCTGCCCGCCGAGGGTTGCGGCAACGCTAAAGGGACCTTCCCAGGCTGGCTCCCATCCAGGGTACCTCCGTCCTTTGGCTGGTCCGGCGTGGCTCTTGACGTACACTAGCTGCCCTACGGCCAGTGTAGGGTCCTGTGTCCTCCGTTCCGGATACCGCCGCCGCTGATACTGCGTCTGGTGTGACCTGGCCGCCTCTTCTCGTTCCTCAATTGGCCGGACGTCCTGTTCTGCGTGTGGCCGACTCCAGTCGCCGGGTCGGCGTAGGTCTCTGCCCAGCAGAAGCTCGCTCGGTGTCACTCCAGTGGCGGCGTTTGCACGATTCCGCAGCGAGAACAGAATCGTCGGCAAACGCTTGTCCCAGTCGCCATGGTCCTTGCAGTCATGGAGCTGGATGCGCAGCGCCTTCTTGATCTCGCCGTTGCGCCGCTCGGTCGGGTTCGCCCTGGGATGGTAGTTGGCTGTAGTCCACGGTCGTATGTGCAGCTTGTCGCACATCTGCTTCCACTTGTGGCCCGTGAGCGGCTTTCCGTTGTCGGTGAGCAACGCCTCTGGGTATCCCCAACGAGGGAACACTTCTTCCTCCAGGTAGCGGATAATGGTGTCGGCGTCCGCCTTGCGCACGGCCTTTGCTTCCACCCATCTCGACATCATATCCGTGACCACTACGATGTACCGGTTGCCAGCTCGAGTCAGCGGATATGGTCCCATGACGTCCAGGGCGACAGTATTCCAACATCTCCTGGGTCGGTGAGGTCGCTGTTGGTCCTGTTCGGGATTTGCGCCGCGCTTGTGTAGGGCGCATATTCTGCAACTCCGGACGTATCTGCGGACATCAATGGTTAGGCCGGTCCAGACGAAGTCCTTGCCGATGGCCCGAAACGTTTCTTCGGCCCCCGGATGACCGGCTTCAGGGAAGTCGTGGAAGTGCCTGATGACCTCCATGCGGACACTCGGCGGCACGTACAATCCTGGTTCCTGGTTGCGTCTGTCCTTCCAAACCAGGCCGTTGTCCACCCGGTATCCTCTCGCTGTAGCCGCCGCAGGGTCGTTTCTCCACGCTTGGCACTCCTGGTCGCCTTCTTGCGCCTCCTGCACTGCCTGATGGATGCCGACAGCTGTGATTTCTTGTAGTCGGGGTGCAGCTGCCGCAACACTGCGAAGTGGCCTCTCTTCAGGCTGCATCCGTGGTTCTTCTTGGACGCCGGCAGTATCTTCAAGCCCAGGTTCCCTCGAGAGGAAGTCCGGCAACTCGTTCTCCTTGCCCGGGCAGTGGACGACGGTGAATTTGAAGCTCTGTATCAGTAGAGCCCAGCGAGCGTACTTCGTCTTCTGCCCCGTCGCCTGCTTCAGCCAAGTTAGCGCCTTGTTGTCGGTCCTTAGGGTGAAATGTCGATCCTCCAAGTATGGCCGGTATTTCTTGATGGCCCAGACGACTGCCAAACACTCCAGTTCGTTGGAGTGGTAGTTCTTCTCCGCCTCGTGGAGCTTGGCACTGGCGTACGAGATGATACGCCTCTCTCCGGCTTCGGTGCATTGATAAAGCACCGCTCCAAGTCCCTTTTGGCTGGCGTCGGTCTGCAGAAACATCGGCAAGTCTCGATCCGGTCGTGAGAGTTTTAACGGCTGCCGGAAAGCGGCCTTAACCTCTTCGAAGGCTCGCTGAGTTGTGTCGTCCCAATGCCACTTTCTTGTCCGCAGCAGGTCCGTTAACGGTTCCGAAATCATGGCGAAGCAGGGGATGTACTCTCGCAGCCAGTTGCAGGTTCCCAGGAAGCGTTGCAGCTCTTTCTTGTTGCTGGGGGCCGGCTGGTCTTCAATCGCTCTGAGATGTTGCTGCTGCGGGAGGTTGCCGTCCGGAGTAATCTCGTGGCCCAGAAAGGCGACTTCTTCCCGGCCGAAGTGACACTTGTTGAGCGAGCAGGTCAGCTGGTGCATCTGCAGCCTTTCCAAGACTTGATCCAGGTGTCGCAGGTGCGTTTCCCAGTCGGGGGAGTAGACAATGATGTCGTCCAGATAGACGAGGCAGCACTCCCGTAATAGTCCCGTGAGAACATCCTGCATCAGCCGTTGGAAGGTGCTGGGCGCGTTCTTCAGCCCAAAGCACATCACCCGGAACTGGTAGCGACCTCCGTCGGGCACCGAGAATGCTGTGTACTTCTTTGCTTCTTCCTCCAGCGGGATTTGCCAGTAGCCGCTCTTGAGATCTAGGGTCGAGAAGACTTGGGCCCCGCTGAGGTCCTTGATTGTTTCGTTGTGACGGCAGCGGTATGCGAACATCTGCTCTCCAGTACCAGCGGTGGACACAGCGAGCCAATCAAACAACGTGCTCAGAGCGAGCCAATCAGCGATCCCGGTTAGTCAATAAAACCCGGGCTGGCAGAAAATTTTGCGCACTCTTCATCGCCACGCCATCGAACGCACTTCATCTCCTCTCCTCTCTCGGACGACATCGGGGCGGAGTCAGCCGGAAGGAACAGCCGAAGAATAGAACCGCCGCCGTTCTTGCGTCTTCGCACTCCCGTTCCGCGCCAGCGATGGATTTCGCTGGGCCGGCAGCCGACTCTACAACCGGTGCCGAAAGAAGAGGAGGACTGCAGTACGCCACGATCAGCGGGCGCAGCCGCCGAACACCTCAGCGCGGCACGACCAACATCACTGTTCTCGCCACTCGGTCCTTTTTAGGGCCACCAAAATAACTAGAGTGTACGATTGGCGCCAGTTGTCATGCGGCAAGCCTTTTGTCCGGTGACAAGTGGCGCCCAACGTGGGGGCAGCGATCATCTTGCGGATGCTAGATCCAGCCACGCCAGCGAGCTACCAGCCGGCACACCAATCAACATGGCGCCCAACAGACACCTCCACAACATCCGGAGAAGAGCAGTAGACTGGGTACCGGAGAGCATTCAAGACCCGGTGGAGTTGTGACGGCAGCGGTATGCGAACATCTGCTCTCCAGTACCAGCGGTGGACACAGCGAGCCAATCAAACAACGTGCTCAGAGCGAGCCAATCAGCGATCCCGGTTAGTCAATAAAACCCGGGCTGGCAGAAAATTTTGCGCACTCTTCATCGCCACGCCATCGAACGCACTTCATCTCCTCTCCTCTCTCGGACGACATCGGGGCGGAGTCAGCCGGAAGGAACAGCCGAAGAATAGAACCGCCGCCGTTCTTGCGTCTTCGCACTCCCGTTCCGCGCCAGCGATGGATTTCGCTGGGCCGGCAGCCGACTCTACAACCGGTGCCGAAAGAAGAGGAGGACTGCAGTACGCCACGATCAGCGGGCGCAGCCGCCGAACACCTCAGCGCGGCACGACCAACATCACTGTTCTCGCCACTCGGTCCTTTTTAGGGCCACCAAAATAACTAGAGTGTACGATTGGCGCCAGTTGTCATGCGGCAAGCCTTTTGTCCGGTGACAATATATATATGGAAAGTGTATTTATATAAAAGGACGTGAAAAAAATAGCTTTACAAAAAGAATTGAACTGTCATGTAAAAATAGTGGATATTGAATCACTCAAGTGTCCGTCTCTAAACGTTTTGAAGAAGCAGTCTTTAAATAGTATACGTTGTTCATATGATCACTCTTCAACAAACTGTGCATTAAGTAACTTGTTTTATATTACTAAATGGATAATTCAATATTGGAACTGTTTGTGCGATGAACATGATGAAGAAACTAAAAGAATAAATTGTTGGGACTGTATGATTGCTTAACTTTTTATTGTAATTATATGTAAATTAAGACATGTAAAATAAAGGTTTAAAAAAATAAATAAATAAAAGTTTAAAACATTTTCATTTTTTGATTTATTAATACTAAAAACATATATTCAAAACATTATGATTTTTTCTCTACCATTCATAATACAATTAATTACATATTAAAAAACATACATACAATTTTTTTATTAATTACATATTACAAAAATTATAATTTTTATAGTCTACCATTCTATACAACATCCATACATACAAAGTGATTTTTTTAAATTTATTTACATAAAATATTATGAAAGAAGAACTTCTATTTATAAAAATTTCTTTCTATGATTTTTCCATACCATTCATAAATAATACATTTAGTTACATACTAAAAATCATACATACTTTTTTTATACCAGCATTTTTTTTATTAATTTACATACAAAACATTGTTGTAATTGTGTATAGGTTACATACTACAACAAATACAAAGTGAATACCAACATATTTTACGTACAAAAAAATTTAAAAATTTTTTATAGGAAACTTTTTTTGATTTTTTTTATTAATTTACATACAAAATATTATGAAAGAAGAACTCGAAAATTTCTTTCTATGGTTTTTCCATACCATTCATAAATAATACATTTAGTTACATACTAAAAAACATACATACTTTTTTTATACCATCATTTTTTTTATTAATTTACATACAAAACATTGTTGTAATTGTGTATAGGTTACATACTACAACAAATATAAAGTAAATACCAACATATTTTACATACAAAAAAATTTGAAAATTTCTTTTTTTATACCGTAGGAAACATTGTTTTTATCTTAACCAAAACATTAAGATCAGTTCTTATAAGTTTCTTTTTTAATATTTTTTATCTTAGCCAATTCGCGTGATTTTAATAATACAATTTTATGCAATTGCATGTAAGTGGAATCTTTACTTTGCAATAAAAATTTACTTCTATTTGTAAACGTTGATGTAAACATAAACATTCCGAGTTCGTTGACATGTAAACTGTTTTTTTCCTTATTACAGTGTAGATAGCGTCGTCTTTACCGAAATATATTACATTTTATATGTAACGATTGTTATTCTATAGTAAAACGTGATACTAAAAGTTACGTTTATTTTTGCTTTGTATAATGGAGGAAAAGAAGAGACCAACCGGTGATAATAAGGAGAACGGTTCGTTTAAACAAAGATAGTGTGAAATTTCATGTTAAGAATTCTACATCTACCCGTACCCGTGAAAGAGTGAACTTCAACGCCGATGATTCTATAGCCTCTTCTGATAAATCATATACTGAGTTATACGAGAGGAGGTTATCATTTAGGAATTGGCCTTTATCATATATTTCTTCATTTGCTTTAGCCGTCGCAGTGTTTTATTATTATCCACGACCGGATGACAGAGTACGCTGTTATTCCTGCGGGCTCCAATTAGGTCTTTGGGAAGTTGGTGATGATCCGTTCGATGAACATGAAAAGTGGTCGCCGAATGTGATGAAGTATTTGAAAACATTCTAAAGAAAAGGATGGTATATGGTAAAAATATTTTAGGATAGGTTTGTGTAACGTATAAAAAGAAATGTAATATAACGAAACCGTAAGTGATGAAGACTTTAACTTTGATAGTTCAGTCAAAATGAAGAATTTAACACTGCAAGATGTCTTATCTCATCCTATGTTTGAAAGATTCATCATGAATAAAACAAAAGTAGAGATTGAATTTATGCGAGATACATTGTTGGTACTTCTAAAGTGTCGTAAAGTGTTGGAATTTTATAATTCAGATGGACTGAAAGAGATTACACCGGAACGTAGAGGACAAAGCGGTGAGGCGTTTATACATTTTCTTGAATGTCCATTGGCACATGAATCTACTGTGGATGGACCGGATACATGTGTTTGTGACGCCTTTACAGTGGAGGTCTGGGTAGCTGATCTATGGACTGTAAATCTTTCACATCCTATACGGATCTCGTTCATGCGATTGGTAAACAGAGTCATGAAATCAATGAAGGGTCCGAATACACCGTACCAATGATTCTTGTCATCTGGTTTATGGACAAATGGCAGACCGTAGAGACTGAATATGAGTTTAAATCTGGCTATGAGGGCGTCTCTCTGAACTTCAAACTTGTCAGGCGAGTTGTGTATTTGAATGGGATTTGTGATTTTCTTCGTCATTTCACCTCCAGAATTTGGATTGGAATCCTGTCGAAGAGCATTATATATTGAATGGATGTGAGAGGTTATCTGGCACATTAGGGAGATATCCGAGTAATGAGCGGTGCAAGTCATCATGATGGCTGCTGGAATGTGTAGGTGAATCAAACAGGAGAGTACACGTTGTTTGAGTTGTTCGTCTGGCGTATACTGATTGCGTTTTGTGTCTGTTATGGTTACATTTATGTTATCGGGATCAACCAATACTCTGTTCTCCTGAGCTGTTAGTTCGACATCCAACGTGTCTACACATTGTGGTGATATCATTAAGTTTCTCGATTAACGATTCAAGTGACTTTTATATAATGGTAACGAATGAAAGACACTATTGTATATGAGAATGTTTGTGTAATTAAATATATAGAATGTATAAAAAATAAAATGAGAATGTTACAGATCTTTAAAATGACAATAAATCATTTTTTTGTTGTTCAGGTATTAAAAACATACACATACATAAAAATATGTTACAGATCATTTTTATTATTCGGATACTTAACAAACAGTTTACAATATAATACATGTACATAAAAAGATTCTAAAAAAAATATGTTACATATCAATTAACATGTGATAGCAAGAGATTGATTTTTACCAGATAGGTAAACTCACTTTATTTACAAAATAAAAAGGTTACTGTGTTTTAAAAACTTGTTTTATCATTACGCTAATGAATATTTTATTATTCGGATACTTAACAAACAGTTTACAATATAATAAACGTTAATTCAGGTATTAAAAATACATGTACATAAAAAGATTCTAAAAAAAAATGTACATAAAAAGATTCTAAAAAAAAATGTTACATATCAATTAACATGTGATAGCAAAAGATTGATTTTTACCAGATAGGCAAACTCGCTTTATTTACAAAATAAAATGTTACTGAGTTTTAAAAACTTGTTTTATCATTACGCTAATGAATTATGACCGTACGGTAGTGTATCTATTTTATTATCACAAAGGATTCTTTTATTGTCTAAATTACTTAAAGCTAATGTGTTACACGTAATTGTTTCAACTAAATTTTTTTTGATCGGAATAATTTCATCATTCTGTAGTTATTAATAGTTTTAGAATAGACGCGCTTTTTGAAATCTTCAAAGCTTATATGTTTGCTAATAACGTTTTTTTAAATTCCTTTTGCTCTTTTTTTAACTTTGTTATATACCGTTTTAAATGTATATAATTTAGAGCGCAAGCCGATAAATTCTTTAATTGGTACACCCAAACATTCATCTTTAAATTTACCGATAATTTTTTTATTTTCAATTGAATAGCACGGGTGATTGGGTGAATAATCTGACGTATCAAAGTGTGTAACTAAATCCGGTTCTAATATATCTTTATAAAAATCTTCTGTATGAATTTCATAAAAAAAAGCTATCTGTATCTGTATACAAGAGCGAAATTTTTTCACCGTATTTTGTCTTCATTATATCATAATGAAAATCATACATCAACGTTTTACTTATTTCTAATACGCTTAATCCGATATATATTGGTTTATCTAAAAATAAATGTTTTTTATCCGATAATACCGCACATAACGATTTATTATAAATTATTCTGTCTTTAAATACCGGTTGTGTAATTAAATTTAATAATTTTTTCTCATCACTTACAAGTTTAAGGGTTAATTCTTTTCCTAACGTTCTCCATATATTTACCGAACACTGAGTTGTTTAATAATTAAAAAAAAAATCTTTTTCAAAATCATTTTTAGCTTGTTTTCGTTTTTCTGTATTTAAGTCAATGTACGTTTTTAACCAAGGCTCTGCAAAAATTCTAAAATACGATGAATTTTTATAACTTTTATACCGTGTTTAACAGCTTGTTTTAAATTAATGTAATAACATATATACTTTTCTTTATTTTCTAATGTTGTTAACAATTTTTGTTGTTTTGTTCCTTCAACGCATTCATTAACTGGTAAAAACGGTAAATCGCTATGATGATTATGTAAGTGATGAGGATACTCGACGTCTACTTCTAAAATATAACCAACAGGAGAATCGTCTGCAATATCTAGTATATTAAAATTATCGTTAGGATCCTTCCAAGTAAAACCAGCATATGGCATACATTTATTCATTGCCCAACCATACAGATTATTCGCGTCTAAATAAGTTAAATATTTAATTGGGTTAGTTACATCAAACGTTTCTGGAATATATTTATTATTAGCAACAGATTATTTTTTTATGCAAACACTTAATCCCCCCTCACCGCATTTTCACAAAGGAGGTACATTTCATAATCAGTTAATAATTCCAGTTTAATTTTTGTATAACTTAACATCGCATCAAAAGCAAAACCTGGTACTGTAAAGTAGTGTGCACAGTCTAGTTTATAAGATTGCATACAAAGAGATCTAAAATTTTCAAAAATATCACATAATATTAAAACATCAATTTTTAAATATAGATCGGTATACTCTCCAAGTGTTTGTATATTAAAATGATTCCAAACTTTACAAGCATGTTCATAATCAGCATTTCCAATTTCTGAATCATTTAGTGAACTATAAAAACATTCTTTTGGTGGTAATCTACGGTCTTCCATTTTTTCCAGGAATTCGTATATTCATAAGTGTACACACCTTTCCTGGTAACTAGTGGCATACTGTTTGCAGAAAAAAAAATTTCCAGTATAAAAAAATTTATCCTTAGGCTGATTATTACTGAGCTCAACCAACGAATAATTCATAAAACGATAAGTGTCAATAAATCTAATATTTAAACCCGAACGTGTTTTTTTTTTTTGCAAAAGAAATATACTTTTCTCTAGTATTAGGAATTACATGAATATTTTTTGTATCATAACCCAATTGACGCACTATAAAATGCGAATCATAATTAGAACTACCATGTATGAAAACAGGTACAAATTTCTGTTGTCGTTTAAAGTTGTGTATTACATATTACATATTGTTGCACGAAATTGACCAGTTAAATGACAGTGATCTCGAACTTGAGGATATAATAATGTAAATTCCTTGTTACACATCTCGCAATGTGTGACCGATTTAAATTTCATTTTATCATCTCGAGTCATATGTAACGGAATATTTTGTTTAATAAGTAAACCGATTAAATTAATTTTTTCAACTAAAAATATCATAAATTTTTCCGCGGCATTTTTACCACGAAATAAGTACGGTTCCGAAGGCAATTGGTTTCTAATACTTTCAGGGATATTGCTATCTATAACAAAATATACGCAAAAACTCATCGGAATATGAAATCCATTAATTACAGTAAATTTGTTTTCGGGGTTGGGCAAACAAGTACTAACAGGTTTCAAAATACATTCGAAATCTGCATATACTACAATAGGAACTCTATATTGCTAATGAAATTTATTAAATTATAATATGTTGTTATCAGTAGTTGGTAATACTATTTTTACGGGCGAATACTTTCCACAATATCTATTATGAATTTTCAATTGTTTTGACTTTTTAGTAAAAAACGAAACCAACGTTTACATATTTCAATTTTTTCTGTATGTTTTGTTAACTGTGATCTTATTAACTTGGAAAAATTCTTTATATAACAATAATGATAATTAGCATTATTCGGCATATTTAATACTAAAAGGTCAAAATGATTATTCTTTTCTTCCTTACACACTTTAAGAGGAAAAATTGATTTCTTTTCATCAATAGAATAAATGTTAATAGAAACGTTAAAATTTTTTTCGAAACGAGAAATTTGGTTTAAGGTGTAGGAAAGTCTATATGTTTAAAATCAAACTTATTTTCTAAAACAAAATAACGAAAATTAACACGTTCAATGTGAGGTCCAGTTACATGACGAGAGAGGATTGCCCATTTAAAACAATAATTATCTTTTTTTTGAGGATTTATTATACATTTTTTAATTTGTAAAAATTTTGGAAGTTCAATATATGAAGCTCCTCTTAATGGTTTAAATCGATTTATACGTAATAAAATCCCGTCTATACGGTGAAGACTCCATCCGGAACCCTTTACCCATATATACGTCTTCATCATAACAAATTTCTTTAATCGCATTGTTAACTATTATGTTAAAATTATCGTTTTCTATAATCGAAATATTTTTTGTTTTAAAGGCTCTGTCTTGTGTTTCATTAATAACGGGTTTTATTTATGTACATTCAACTATAATGTTAAATTTTACCGGACCAAACATTGAAATAATATTACTTAAAATTGTAACTATACTTAATTTAATATAAACTAACAGCAAGCAAATATCCTTATAATTATTACTTGTATTTTTGTAAAAATATGTTTTTAAATTACCTTTAAAGGCATTCTCTATCTCAATGAAGCTATTGGATTCTACAATTTGTTGTAATCTAATAGATTTTAATCTACAATTTGGTATTGAAGATGGTAATGATGATGCTGGAGATGATAGTGGTGTTCACCATGTTTGTCTGTGTAATCCACCCAAATCTGGAACATGTGATGGACCAGGTTGTGGATCGTTTTCGTGATTAAAATCTTGATGTCTGCTGTGCGATGGACCAGGTAACTGACCCAAATCTGGTACACGTGATGGACCGGGTTGTGTTGAAGGTGTTCGTTCGTATGATGAGCCAGGTTGTGATGATGAATTATCCATCACCTGTTCTTGTTCGACAGCATTTCTTACAATTTGTCGTTTTTTAAATGGTAGATTTTTATCCATAATAATCTATAGGAATACAAAAATATTCATATCAGTTCCATATTTATAAAAAATAATTGTTTATATATTTTTTGTTGGCGTGTTCTTCTTGTGTGGAATATGTATTTGTTATAAACGAACAATATTCTTAGTTATTTTACTGATGTAAATTACATAAGATAGAATGAGAGGTTATCTATGATTATACTTACAATTTTGTAAAGATCTGATGTGTTGAGACCTATACTGGTTAAAACCAATCTGTTGCTATAAATTGCTTTTTTATTGTATGACTATTTATACTATCAACCGACCGATAACAGGAAAACAGTAAACAATGTATTTTGAACTACTGCCAACAAAGTACGAAAAAATAATTTTTATTAGATAAAGACGACGCTATCTACACTGAAAAGGGAAAAAACAGTTTACGTGTCAACGAACTCGGAATGTTTATGTTTGGTTACATCAACGTTTACGTACCGACTAAGCTAATTCATATCTTATCTGTATACCATGACAATCGTTACATATAAAATGTAATATATTAGATAAAGACGACGCTATCTACAGTGTGAAAAGGGAAAAAAATAGTTTACTTGTCAACGAACTCGGAATGTTTATGTTTACATCAACGTTTACGTGTCAACAAACGCCGTCTGTTTATATTTACATTTTTACTAGGTCAGTGTGTTTCGAGGTCATGTTTACAACGTTTGTTTATGTTTACGTTTTTTTTACTAGGTCAGTGTGTTACGGTCTAGTAACCTCGAGGTCATGTTTACAACGTTATCACAAGGTCAACGGGGTTATCACTGATAACGATAGGTTAAGTGGGGTTATCAACAGGTTAATTGGGGTTATCGCTGATAAGGTGACCTCTTGACCTGACACACTGACCTCTGACCTTGTCCCAGGACTTACGTGGTTATACTACTCTCACTGGGTAGAGGATCCATACTAGAGGACGTTTTTCTTTTTTTCTACAGATAAGAAGACCGCAAAAAGGAAAGCTGGTTAAAGTAAACATACTGTTTCTTGTTGCATTTTGCGGAGCCAGACTTTTTATTCATTAGAAGGTTGAGTTCACGAATGTAACTATCTCGAAGGCTTTTCCATTTTCGTGTGAGTGAAATATCTGGAAAAGAAAGGTTGTATAAATGTTTATGCCATTCTTGTTTGTTTAATTTAATTTAATTAAAGCTAAATGTATCTTTTTAGGTTCTTGGGAAGCGGTTGCACCTTTACAGATCTTCATTTCTCATACAGAGTCGGAATATCAAGTATTGTGCGACAAGTCTGCACTGTTATCTGGAACAAGCTTAGAGTAATCTGTATACCTATTCCGTCTGAAGATGCATGGCGAAGAATCTCTGATGACTTTTTACAAAGAGCGAACTTCCCTAACTGCATCGGATATTTAGACGCTAAACACATAAGAATAGCAAATCCAGAACATGGAGGTTCCCTATTTCTAAATTACAAGAATTCCCTTTCAATTGTCTTATTGGCTGTCTGTGATTCAAATTATTGTTTTACTTTCGTCGACGTGGGTGCATACGGAAAATCTTCAGATTCAGGTACTTTCAGAAACACAACTTTTCACCAGAATTTACTAGACAACAAGCTTAACATTCCCGGGGAAAAGGTTTTACCGAACTCAAACACAGAATTGCCCCATGTTTTTACTGGAGACGAAGCCTCTCCAAAAATCTAATGCGCCCTTATGATGGTCATCACTTGAGTTTTCATAAAAAGGTTTTCAATTACCGCTTATGCAGGGCTAGACGCTACATTGAATGTTCCTACAGTGAATAGTGAATGCAAAAACTAATAGTATTGCAATTGTGACTTTTGTAAATAAATTTGTAATTAAATTGTACTCTAATATATAATTCAAGCGTATGGTAAAACCTAATGTTTCGTAAATATGTAAAAAAATATAGATAGGCCTAGGCCAACAAAACACCCGTAATCAGCAAACTTCACAATAAAATAGTAAACATTGGTCAATTATCTGTTATCTATTATAAAGATTAATAGATATCTATTTATAATAGATAACAGAAAAACCCACAGTTGTTTTCCAGTCAATTGACCGGGTCAGGAATGGAATGGAATGAATACCTTTGTCTCAGGAACTACAATCTTAAGCAATACCAAATCTTTACTGGTTGTCAGTACACCCCTTACCAATGTTTTAAGCGCTGAAAAATTTTGTTTCGTTTTAATTTTTGATATAATATTATTTTTTTTCTTTTTTCACATGAATAATTTTTTTACAAACCGTTAACAGTTGTATTTGAACAATTTCTCTCGCTCATAATAAACATTTATATGACGTGATTATTTTATGTATATACGTATAGCAAATAGTTTCTGAGAAAAAGGTGCACAACAAACATGTTAAACCCTGTTTACTTATGAATATAAACAACTTTACTTACATATATCACTTTATATTGATCACGTTTTTGGTCCATATTTTGGAGATAATAATATTTTAATGTTAGGTAAATACCCTTTAAAGACTGATGAAAGTGATATTATTACAATTAATAATGTTATGTACAAAGGTACACCTGGTTTGTACGATCTTATTTTTATGAAAAACCCAAACGCATATGTATATTCACAAGAAGATTTAGACGAATATTCGCGTATAATAAGTGAAACCGCGGCATATTTTAAGTTTAAAGACAAACAGAGTTAAAAGCAGTACTAGTTACAAATATAAAAATATAATTAAGCCTATTATTAATAAGCTTTTACAATCATCCACATCAAAAGTTAGATGTAGCCGATTGCATAGTGATACAGAAGGTCGCGGTTTGTTAAATTTCAGTAACAATAAACCAGTTTATGTGTACTGGAATAATGGAAATGAATTATGCGATAGATTAAAATTATTGATTGCTTCACAAAGTGCAGGTCATTCGGGTCATGAAAATGAAATATTATCAATTATTGAAGAGCTACAGGAGGCCGGTATAATAAAAGAAGATGCAGCAACGTTTGAAGCGATATTTTCAAAATGAGTATCGATAAATTCGGACACTATAGTGGTGACTTAGTGGCTAGTTCCAACGTTCAGCGTGGACCGCCTGGAGAAGGATTTAAATTAACTGACGACGGAAATTTTAATATAAGTAATAAACGATTATGTAATGTGGGCGATCCTGAATTGGATGATGATGCCGTAAATGTAAAATATATGAGAACAAATTCGATTACTTTAACAAATACAGACGATTGTTACGATGTTAAAATGAAAAAAAAATATTAATTTAGCCGATCCTGACGAACCTTGTGATGCTGTAAATAAAAATTATTTAGAAAATGTTACTAAATCATATTTAGCTGATAGAATACCTATTAAGCTGAACAATAATCCAGTGTAGTCATTCAAGAATAATCGTGTGGCTCATATCGCACCACCTGTTTATAAATTTGATGCTGTTAATAAACTTTGTTTATAATAAATTACCTGATGAAAATACACAAACTAATTGTTGTGATTTCAAGCAAAAAAGATTAATTAATATAGCAGATCCTATTAATTTGCTTGGTGCTATAAATAAACAGACTTTATTAACAAACATAAATAATACAAAAGATGAATGTAAACAATATATAGATGTTAAAATATATTATTCACGAAGTGAAGAGGAAAATAGTATAGATTTTAATGAAAGCAGATTGACTAATGTTGCTGATCCTAAAGATGATACAGACGTTATAAACCAAAAGACTTTAACAAGGGTTATGAATGCATTTAAATTAGATCTAGAAGACTATAAAGTTGACAGTAACTTAGTTAGAATATTATACAAATTATTAGGGAGTGCACTAAAGACAATCCTGTTAAAACTATAAACGAATTTCGCATTGTATATATAATACAAAGTTTATATGAAGCGTCATAAATGCATCTGTATCCAAACAAGATAGAAGGTGGTGGTCTGGTGAGTAATATTCTTGGAAATGTTATAAACAAGTCAATTGATTTATTACCTGTCGAACTTCATTTACCCGGTTATCAGTATTGTGGACCCGGTACAAATTTAGCGAAACGATTACAAAGAGATGATCCAGGAATTAATAAGCTTGACGCTGCTTGTAAACAACACGATATTACATATTCAAAGTATTCAGATTCTATAAATCGCGCTAAGGCGGATAAGGAATTAGCTGAAAGAGCTTGGGAACGTGTTAAATCAAGTGACGCATCGTTCGGGGAGAAAGCTGCAGCGTGGTCAGTAACTAACATAATGAAAGCTAAAAGTAAATTTGGTGGGGGAATAAAAAAGAAAAGAAAAATATGTCCAACACAGTTTATAATTATTTGAAACGTTTTTCTGGTAAAAGTGGAAAAGGTTTATATTTGAGACCGTATAAAAAAACAGGAGGTTAAAAAAAAAGAAAAGAAAAGAAAAACGAAACAACGACGGCGATAATAATAAAGAGTATTCCTATACGTCCGCTTTCAATTCAAGATTTACTACTGTATGTTAAACAGTTAAAGATTCCTAATTTCAGAGGAGTGTTTATGCGTGACACATTACCGTTACACACTGGAATTTGGCAAAATGAAACCGGAATAGTTAATTTAGATAATAGTTATGGTCATGGTACTCACTGGGTATGTTATTTTAAACGTAAAAATAAAGTTAATTATTTTGATAGTTTTGGTAATTTAAAACCGCCTATCGAACTAATTAATTACTTTTATTCATCAAGTCAACGATCTATTGAAATCGTTTATAATTATACACGAAGACAAAATATGGATGCAGTCAACTGCGGTCATTTGTGTTTACAGTTTCTCAGTAATAATGTTTTGTCTAAGCGGTAAAGGATCCGTATTAACATGTGATATTTTTCCACCAATCGAGTTAAGTGACGAAAAATGGGAACTAGGATTAATTGACTTTATGACATATCATTCAATACCTAATATAGAGGAAGGAATTAACAATGTATTATATTATGGTATTGATAAGAAAATAGTATTGCCTACTAGATCTTATGAAATTTCAGATATCGTAACGTTTATTAACGATTACTTAATTCAACATGATGAAAATGTAAAAACACTTATAAAAGCGAATAATAATACATTAAAAAGTGAAATTTGTTCCAACGTTCAAATTGATTTTAGTAAACCCGATTCGTTAGCAACCATATTAGGATTTGAAACATGCATAATAAATCCAAATAAATGGTACAGTTCAACCTTACCGATAAGTATTGTTCGAGTAGAGAGCATCCGATTGATTTGTAATTTAATTAGCGGTTCGTTTAATAACGGAATTCCAGATCACATAATACACGAATTCTATCCTAGTGTTCCGCCAGGTTTTAAAATTGTTGAAAAACCGACCAACGTGATATATTTACCAGTAAACACATCTAGGATACATAATATTGTAGTAAGACTAGAAGATCAACAAGGAAGACTGATTAATTTTCGAAACGAAATAATAACGTTACGTTTGTATTTGAGAAAACAATAATAATGGGTCTTATTTTTTATTACGGAATCAATAAAACAACTGCAAATAAGCCAATTACAAGTAGTAAAGATATGAATATCGACCGGTTAACACCACAAAACCTGAAATTTCTACAGTCATTGACAGTAATAAAGGATTATTTAAACAAAAAATGAATCTTAATATTCAAAACGTAAACGCTAGCATTCTAAACATTATAGAGGATGTTGTGTATGAAGATGACTCGATAGTAGGATTAGCCCATCACACTCATCTACCGTACACCTCTACTACATTCAATAATAATGACGAAATTAGAATTCCAATTAATCAACAAGATGTGTACACATTACCGTGTGAAAGTCACCTTCATATAAAAACAGAGTACACTAATAATAACGGTATACATGATCAAACTTTAAAATTATGTTCAAATGCTTTAGCATTTTTGTTTGATGAAATTAGATACGAAATAAGTGGATCAGAAATTGATAGAGTTAAAAATGTTGGAATAACATCAACAAT
Source organism: Magicicada septendecula (assembly GCA_034769895.1). Classification (NCBI taxonomy): domain Eukaryota; kingdom Metazoa; phylum Arthropoda; class Insecta; order Hemiptera; family Cicadidae; genus Magicicada; species Magicicada septendecula. The sequence goes on along the minus strand of CM068374.1, from coordinate 49,533,832 downwards.
TAAGAATATGTTAACGATTAAACCACATGAAATTAACACTTTAGAAAATAGTGGATGGGCTTCAGTTTTAATAAGTCATATGGCACCATCATCGAAAGATATTAGCTTCTGTATCCCATTAAAAAGGTTGTTCGGATTTGTTGAAGATTTTAAAAAGATTTTGTTAAATGTAAAGCAAGAATTAGTTTTAATTAGAGCGTCCACTGATAATAATGCAGTAATTTTACCTGAATCAGTAAACACATACAAATTAAAAATAAAATATATATCATGGAGAATTCCGTATGTTTATGTTAATGTCGTAGTAAAGGTAGATTTACTGAAGATAATACAAATTGATCGGCCTTTATTAATGTCGTTTCGAAAATGGGAACTTTTACGAGTATCCGTCTGTGCCAAAAGCAAACAAACTTACTTGGACTGTTAAAAAGTCATCACAATCAGATAAACCTCGTTACGTTATTGTAGGTTTTCAGACTGACAGAAAAAATAATGGATATAAAAACCCAGCACATTTTGATCTTGCCTCATTCTATAATGTAAAGTTATATTTAAATTCAGAATACTATCCGTATGATAATTTTAATGGTGAAACGTCGATTCTACATAAGTATTATTCAATATTTCAGTCCTCTTATTATTACAAAAGTGAAAATGCACCAATGATAAATCGTTCAAACTTTCTAACGTATACACCTTTTTGTGTAATTGATTGTTCAAACAAAATGAATCATTAAAAACTGGTTCAATAGACATCTGTCTGGATATTGAGACGTCAACAGACATACCGGAAAAAACTACTATCTACCGTCTCATTTTTTACGATACAATTATGCAATATACGCCTTTATCTGGTACTGTAAGAAAAGTATTTAAAATATAATTACGTAGATAAAAAGTGTATCAGTTCTGCTGTTGAACTTTGTATTCAGTGTATACAAGATAACAAATTTTCTGGTGCTAGTGATCAGTATTTGTTTTTACCACCATTTAGTTACAAACATTTGTCAGAGAAGAAAAAAAACGTTAATAAATGGATTGAAACCAAGTGTCTTGGGCTTAGATGGAACAGCGGCAGTCTTCATATTCTATTCACTGTCCTTTCAAACATAATTCGTATTATTGTGCTTTAAATAATGTACATCATTTAACTAAGTGGATTATCGAATACTGGAACAAGAAATTGAAAGACAACAATGTTGGGACTGTATGATTGCTTAACTGTGTAATTCGTATTTACGTAGTTGATATTTTGATCTCCTACTTACGCGTGCGTACTGAGAACGTGACATTACTACGCTGATAAAACTGATGTCAGTTCTGCTGTTGCACGCAATGGAATATGTTATCGACTTTCAAAGTTTTCGCGATGATGGAAATAATTATATTATTAAAGAACTGTGCGTGCAACCTATAGTAAACACTAAATTCGCTGGTGTTTGTAATCAATACTTATTCTTACCTCCATTCGATTACAGACATCTATCAGAAAAGAAAAAAAAGTTAATGACTGGATTAACAATAATTATCTTGGACTTAGTTGGAATTGTGGATTAACAGAATATAGTGAACTTCCAGTAATATTAAATTCATATATATATATATATATATATATATATATATGGAAAGTGTATTTATATAAAAGGACGTGAAAAAAATAGCTTTACAAAAAGAATTCAACTGTCATGTAAAAATAGTGGATATTGAATCACTCAAGTGTCCGTCTCTAAACGTTTTGAAGAAGCAGTCTTTAAATAGTATACGTTGTCCATATGATCACTCTTCAACAAACTGTGCATTAAGTAACTTGTTTTATATTACTAAATGGATAATTCAATATTGGAACTGTTTGTGTGATGAACATGATGAAGAAACTAAAAGAATAAATTGTTGGGACTGTATGATTGCTTAACTTTTTATTGTAATTATATGTAAATTAAGACATGTAAAATAAAGGTTTTAAAAAAAAAATAAATAAAAGTTTAAAACATTTTCATTTTTTGATTTATTAATACTAAAAACATACATTCAAAACATTATGATTTTTTCTCTACCATTCATAATACAATTAATTACATATTAAAAAACATACATACAATTTTTTTATTAATTACATATTACAAAAATTATAATTTTTATAGTCTACCATTCTATACAACATCCATACATACAAAGTGATTTTTTTTTATTTATTTACATAAAATATTATGAAAGAAGAACTTGAAAATTTCTTTTTATGATTTTTCCATACCATTCATAAATAATACATTTAGTTACATACTAAAAAACATACATACTTTTTTTATACCAGCATTTTTTTTATTAATTTACATACAAAACATTGTTGTAATTGTGTATAGGTTACATACTACAACAAATACAAAGTGAATACCAACATATTTTACGTACACAAAAATTTGAAAATTTTTTATAGGAAACTTTTTTTGATTTTTTTATTAATTTACATACAAAATATTATGAAAGAAGAATTTGAAAATTTCTTTCTATGGTTTTTCCATACCATTCATAAATAATACATTTAGTTACATACTAAAAAACATACATACTTTTTTTATACCATCATTTTTTTTTATTAATTTACATACAAAACATTGTTGTAATTGTGTATAGGTTACATACTACAACAAATATAAAGTAAATACCAACATATTTTACATACAAAAAAATTTGAAAATTTCTTTTTTTATACCGTAGGAAACATTTTTTTTATCTTAACCAAAACATTAAGATCAGTTCTTATAAGTTTCTTTTTTAATATTTTTTATCTTAGCCAATTCGCGTGATTTTAATAATACAATTTTATGCAATTGCATGTAAGTGGAATCTTTAATTTGCAATAAAAATTTACTTCTATTTGTTAACGTTGATGTAAACATAAACATTCCGAGTTCGTTGACATGTAAACTTTTTTTTCCTTATTACAGTGTAGATAGCGTCGTCTTTACCGAAATATATTACATTTTATATGTAACGATTGTCATTCTATAGTAAAACGTGATACTAAAAGTTACGTTTATTTTTGCTTTGTATAATGGAGGAAAAGAAGAGACCAACCGGTGATAATAAGGAGAACGGTTCGTTTAAACAAAGATAGTGTGAAATTTCATGTTAAGAATTCTACATCTACCCGTACCCGTGAAAGAGTGAACTTCAACGCCGATTCTATAGCCTCTTCTGATAAATCATATACTGAGTTATACGAGAGGAGGTTATCATTTAGGAATTGGCCTTTATCATATATTTTTTCATTTGCTGTAGCCGTCGCAGTGTTTTATTATTATCCACGACCGGATGACAGAGTACGCTGTTATTCCTGCGGGCTCGAATTAGGTCTTTGGGAAGTTGGTGATGATCCGTTCGATGAACATGAAAAGTGGTCGCCGAATGTGATGAAGTATTTGAAAACATTTTAAAGAAAAGGATGGTATATGGTAAAAATATTTTAGGATAGGTTTGTGTAACGTATAAAAAGAAATGTAATATAACGAAACCGTAAGTGATGAAGAGTACAGCAGATAACCCCATTGAACCTTTTGTAATCAATGTAAACATGACCTCAAGATTAACACTGACCTATTAAAAACATGTAAACATAAACAGACGGGGTTTTTTTGTTGACACGTACACATTCTTGTGATAACGTTGTAATCAACGTGAACATGACCTCGAAATACACTGACCAATAGCGTCGTCTTTAAAATACTTTAACTTTGATAGTTCAGTCAAAATGAAGAATTTAACACTGCAAGATGTCTTATCTCATCCTATGTTTGAAAGATTCATCATGAATAAAACAAAAGTAGAGATTGAATTTATGCGAGATACATTGTTGGTACTTCTAAAGTGTCGTAAAGTGTTGGAATTTTATAATTCAGATGGACTGAAAGAGATTACACCGGAACGTAGAGGACAAAGCGGTGAGGCGTTTATACATTTTCTTGAATGTCCATGGGCACATGAATCTACTGTGGATGGACCGGATACATGTGTTTGTTGTTACGTGTGTTTGTAGTTTAAAAGGCAGGTGAAATAAGATTCACGCAAAAATGTGACTAAGTATAAAACACTATATTGTTTAAAGTCTAAATTGTTTATGGAGTTTACAAGTTTAAAAGTTTCGTTTATGTTATACAACGATTAAATCTCGTCGGGGTCACCTTTTTTTTTTTTTTTTTTTTTTAATCCAAGTGGAAACCTTTGCTTAAAAATACAATATGTGAACTTAAGTCTATTACATTATAAAGATTGAACACGATTTTTATTTACATACTTAAATTAACTTGTCATGACTCCATTGGCTCATCTGAGTCCTCCTCTGGGTTCTCTCCCATAAATAATATGGGGCAAAGTTTTGCAGGGCAAGTTTCAACATCAGGACCATCTCGTCCGTAAGTCAACGCTTGGGTGGACCGCCATCCCACTACTCCTTGGTCTATGAACCCTTCTCTTAGTGCCCTTCCCATTATTCTGTCTCGCAGATGGGATACATGATTATATATGTCTGAGGTCACTGCTACCTGAGCTTGAGGGGTTCTCAATTGTTTAATTGGCGTCTTTCCTTGAACTCCACCCCTGTCATGTACCTCAGCACATTTAGATCTTCATTTTGGGATCCAAAAATGGCGTGAAATACGATTTGTTGAACTTCTGTTGCAGTGGCTCTCATCCTGAGTTTCAAATCTTTTCCCTGTGCGTTTAAATAGGCTGCAAAGAGAACTCGGCCCGATTGGTTCAGCTTGTCTATCCATGGTAGAACATGAGCTTCTGGCATGACGGGGCCTGCATTTGTGTTAACAGGTATCACTGAATATTTTGCCACATCATTAGCCATCAGGGAGTGGTAAATGATAGAGAATGGAATAAAAGCCTTGCAAGAAGCTCTTGACCCAGTAACCAATAAGATATCTCCTAGTAATCCTAATATAGGGCCTACTTCGGATGCTGGTTTCCTTGTGATATAGGAGACTATTTCAGGAGCTCTCTTGAGGTGAGCGATGGATCGTGATACAGCATCTTTCCATTTCTGTGCAAACTCCATCCTTCCAGATGATCTTGATAAACATATCATTTGGGCAAGAGGTCCAAGAGATTGAGCTATAGCTGATCTTTTATGTGGAGGATATGTGATTCCCTCTAAGAAGATATGGTGAGCTTGACTAAGTCCGAAATGGACGCCTTTACAGTGGAGGTCTGGGTAGCTGATCTGTGGACTGTAAATCTTTCACATCCTATACGGATCTCGTTCATGCGATTGGTAAACAGAGTCATGAAATCAATGAAGGGTCCGAATACACCGTACCAATGATTCTTGTCATCTGGTTTATGGACAAATGGCAGATCCTAGAGACTGAATATGAGTTTAAATCTGGCTATGAGGGCGTCCCTCTGAACTTCAAACTTGTCAGTCGAGTTGTGTATTTGAATGGGATTTGTGATTTTCTTCGTCATTTCACCTCCAGAATTTGGATTGGAATCCTGTCGAAGAGCATTATATATTGAATGGATGTGAGAGGTTATCTGGCACATTAGGGAGATATCCGAGTAATGAGCGGTGCAAGTCATCATGATGGCTGCTTGAATGTGTAGGTGAATCAAACAGGAGAGTACACGTTGTTTGAGTTGTTCGTCTGGCGTATACTGATTGCGTTTTGTGTCTGTTATGGTTACATTTATGTTATCGGGATCAACCAATACTCTGTTCTCCTGAGCTGTTAGTTCGACATCCAACGTGTCTACACATTGTGGTGATATCATTAAGTTTCTCGATTAACGATTCAAGTGACTTTTATATAACGGTAACGAATGAAAGACACTATTGTATATGAGAATTTTTGTGTAATTAAATATATAGAATGTATAAAAAATAAAATGAGAATGTTACAGATCTTTAAAATGACAATAAATCATTTTTTTGTTGTTCAGGTATTAAAAACATACACATACATAAAAATATGTTACAGATCATTTTTATTATTCGGATACTTAACAAACAGTTTACAATATAATACATGTACATAAAAAGATTCTAAAAAAAATATGTTACATATCAATTAACATGTGATAGGAAGAGATTGATTTTTACCAGATAGGTAAACTCACTTTATTTACAAAATAAAAAGGTTACTGTGTTTTAAAAACTTGTTTTATCATTACGCTAATGAATATTTTATTATTCGGATACTTAACAAACAGTTTACAATATAATACATGTACATAAAAAGATTCTAAAAAAAATATGTTACATATCAATTAACATGTGATAGCAAGAGATTGATTTTTACCAGATAGGTAAACTCACTTTATTTACAAAATAAAATGTTACTGTGTTTTAAAAACTTGTTTTATCATTACGCTAATGAATATTTTATTATTCGGATACTTAACAAACAGTTTACAATATAATAAACGTTAATTCAGGTATTAAAAATACATGTACATAAAAAGATTCTAAAAAAAAATGTTACATATCAATTAACATGTGATAGCAAAAGATTGATTTTTACCAGATAGGTAAACTCGCTTTATTTACAAAATAAAATGTTATTGTGTTTTAAAAACTTGTTTTATCATTACGCTAATGAATAATGACCGTACGGTAGTGTATCTATTTTATTATCACAAAGGATTCTTTTATTGTCTAAATTACTTAAAGCTAATGTGTTACACGTAATTGTTTCAACTAAATTTTTTTTGATCGGAATAATTTCATCATTCTATAGTTATTTATAGTTTTAGAATAGACGCACTTTTTGAAATCTTCAAACCTTATATGTTTGCTAATAACTTTTTTTAAAATTCCTTTTGCTCTTTTTTTAACTTTGTTATATACCGTTTTAAATGTATATAATTTAGAGCGCAAGCCGATAAATTCTTTAATTGGTACACCCAAACATTCATCTTTAAATTTACCGATAATTTTTTTATTTTCAATTGAATAGCACGGGTGATTGGGTGAATAATCTGACGTATCAAAGTGTGTAACTAAATCCGGTTCTAATATATCTTTATAAAAATCTTCTGTATGAATTTCATAAAAAAAAGCTATCTGTATCTGTATACAAGAGCGAAATTTTTTCACCGTATTTTGTCTTCATTATATCATAATGAAAATCATACATTAACGTTTTACTTATTTCTAATACGCTTAATCCGATATATATTGGTTTATCTAAAAATAAATGTTTTTTATCCGATAATACCGCACATAACGATTTATTATAAATTATTCTGTCTTTAAATACCGGTTGTGTAATTAAATTTAATAATTTTTTCTCATCACTTACAAGTTTAAGGTTAATTCTTTTCCTAACGTTCTCCATATATTTACCGAACACTGAGTTGTTTAATAATTAAAAAAAAAATCTTTTTCAAAATCATTTTTAGCTTGTTTTCGTTTTTCTGTATTTAAGTCAATGTACGTTTTTAACCAAGGCTCTGCAAAAATTCTAAAATACGATGAATTTTTATAACTTTTATACCGTGTTTAACAGCTTGTTTTAAATTAATGTAATGACATATATACTTTTCTTTATTTTCTAATGTTGTTAACAATTTTTGTTGTTTTGTTCCTTCAACGCATTCATTAACTGGTAAAAACGGTAAATCGCTATGATGATTATGTAAGTGATGAGGATACTCGACGTCTACTTCTAAAATATAACCAACAGGAGAATCGTCTGCAATATCTAGTATATTAAAATTATCGTTAGGATCCTTCCAAGTAAAACCAGCATATGGCATACATTTATTCATTGCCCAACCATACAGATTATTCGCGTCTAAATAAGTTAAATATTTAATTGGGTTAGTTACATCAAACGTTTCTGGAATATATTTATTATTAGCAACAGATTATTTTTTTATGCAAACACTTAATCCCCCCTCACCGCATTTTCACAAAGGAGGTACATTTCATAATCAGTTAATAATTCCAGTTTAATTTTTGTATAACTTAACATCGCATCAAAAGCAAAACCTGGTACTGTAAAGTAGTGTGCACAGTCTAGTTTATAAGATTGCATACAAAGAGATCTAAAATTTTCAAAAATATCACATAATATTAAAACATCAATTTTTAAATATAGATCGCTATACTCTCCAAGTGTTTGTATATTAAAATGATTCCAAACTTTACAAGCATGTTCATAATCAGCATTTCCAATTTCTGAATCATTTAGTGAACTATAAAAACATTCTTTTGGTGGTAATCTACGGTCTTCCATTTTTTCCAGGAATTCGTATATTCATAAGGGTACACACCTTTCCTGGTAACTAGTGGCATACTGTTTGCAGAAAAAAAAATTTCCAGTATAAAAAAATTTATCCTTAGGCTGATTATTACTGAGCTCAACCAACGAATAATTCATAAAACGATAAGTGTCAATAAATCTAATATTTAAACCCGAACGTGTTTTTTTTTTTTGCAAAAGAAATATACTTTTCTCTAGTATTAGGAATTACATGAATATTTTTTATATCATAACCCAATTGACGCACTATAAAATGCGAATCATAATTAGAACTACCATGTATGAAAACAGGTACAAATTTCTGTTGTTGTCGTTTAAAGTTGTGTATTACATATTACATAATGTTGCACGAAATTGACCAGTTAAATGACAATGATCTCGAACTTGAGAATATAATAATGTAAATTCCTTGTTACACATCTCGCAATGTGTGACCGATTTAAATTTCATTTTATCATCTCGAGTCATATGTAACGGAATATTTTGTTAATAAGTAAACCGATTAAATTAATTTTTTCAACTAAAAATATCATAAATTTTTCCGCGGCATTTTTACCACGAAATAAGTACGGTTCCGAAGGCAATTGGATTCTAATACTTTCAGGGATATTGCTATCTATAACAAAATATACGCAAAAACTCATCGGAATATGAAATTCATTAATTACAGTAAATTTGTTTTCGGGGTTGGGCAAACAAGTACTAACAGGTTTCAAAATACATTCGAAATCTGCATATACTACAATAGGAACTCTATATTGCTAATGAAATTTATTAAATTGTAATATGTTGTTATCAGTAGTTGGTAATACTATTTTTACGGGCGAATACTTTCCACAATATCTATTATGAATTTTCAATTGTTTTGACTTTTTAGTAAAAAACGAAACCAACGTTTACATATTTCAATTTTTTCTGTATGTTTTGTTAACTGTGATCTTATTAACTTGGAAAAATTCTTTATATAACAATAATGATAATTAGCATTATTCGGCATATTTAATACTAAAAGGTCAAAATGATTATTCTTTTCTTCCTTACACACTTTAAGAGGAAAAATTGATTTCTTTTCATCAATAGAATAAATGTTAATAGAAACGTTAAAATTTTTTTCGAAACGAGAAATTTGGTTTAAAGGTGTAGGAAAGTCTATATGTTTAAAATCAAACTTATTTTCTAAAACAAAATAACGAAAATTAACACGTTCAATGTGAGGTCCAGTTACATGACGAGAGAGGATTGCCCATTTAAAACAATAATTATCTTTTTTTTGAGGATTGATTATACATTTTTTAATTTGTAAAAATTTTGGAAGTTCAATATATGAAGCTCCTCTTAATGGTTTAAATCGATTTATACGTAATAAAATCCCGTCTATACGGTGAAGACTCCATCCGGAACCTTTACCCATATATACGTCTTCATCATAACAAATTTCTTTAATCGCATTGTTAACTATTATGTTAAAATTATCGTTTTCTATAATCGAAATATTTTTTGTTTTAAAGGCTCTGTCTTGTGTTTCATTAATAACGGGTTTTATTTATGTACATTCAACTATAATGTTAAATTTTACCGGACCAAACATTGAAATAATATTACTTAAAATTGTAACTATACTTAATTTAATATAAACTAACAGCAAGCAAATATCCTTATAATTATTACTTGTATTTTTGTAAAAATATGTTTTTAAATTACCTTTAAAGGCATTCTCTATCTCAATGAAGCTATTGGATTCTACAATTTGTTGTAATCTAATAGATTTTAATCTACAATTTGGTATTGAAGATGGTAATGATGATGCTGGAGATGATAGTGGTGTTGACCATGTTTGTCTGTGTAATCCACCCAAATCTGGAACATGTGATGGACCAGGTTGTGGATCGTTTTCGTGATTAAAATCTTGATGTCTGCTGTGCGATGGACCAGGTAACTGACCCAAATCTGGTAGACGCGATGGACCGGGTTGTGTTGAAGGTGTTCGTTCGTATGATGAGCCAGGTTGTGATGATGAATTATCCATCACCTGTTCTTGTTCGACAGCATTTCTTACAATTTGTCGTTTTTTAAATGGTAGATTTTTATCCATAATAATCTATAGGAATACAAAAATATTCATATCAGTTCCATATTTATAAAAAATAATTGTTTATATATTTTTTGTTGGCGTGTTCTTCTTGTGTGGAATATGTATTTGTTATAAACGAACAATATTCTTAGTTATTTTACTGATGTAAATTACATAAGATAGAATGAGAGGTTATCTATGATTATACTTACAATTTTGTAAAGATCTGATGTGTTGAGACCTATGCTGGTTAAAACCAATCTGTTGCTATAAATTGCTTTTTTATTGTATGACTATTTATACTATCAACCGACCGATAACAGGAAAACAGTAAACAATGTATTTTGAACTACTGCCAACAAAGTACGAAAAAATAATTTTTATTAGATAAAGACGACGCTATCTACACTGAAAAGGGAAAAAACAGTTTACGTGTCAACGAACTCGGAATGTTTATGTTTGGTTACATCAACGTTTACGTACCGACTAAGCTAATTCATATCTTATCTGTATACCATGACAATCGTTACATATAAAATGTAATATATTAGATAAAGACGACGCTATCTACAGTGTGAAAAGGGAAAAAAATAGTTTACTTGTCAACGAACTCGGAATGTTTATGTTTACATCAACGTTTACGTGTCAACAAACGCCGTCTGTTTATATTTACATTTTTACTAGGTCAGTGTGTTTCGAGGTCATGTTTACAACGTTTGTTTATGTTTACGTTTTTTTTACTAGGTCAGTGTGTTACGGTCTAGTAACCTCGAGGTCATGTTTACAACGTTATCACAAGGTCAACGGGGTTATCACTGATAACGATAGGTTAAGTGGGGTTATCAACCGGTTAATTGGGGTTATCGCTGATAAGGTGACCTCTTGACCTGACACTGACCTCTGACCTTGTCCCAGGACTTACGTGGTTATACTACTCTCACTGGGTAGAGGATCCATACTAGAGGACGTTTTTCTTTTTTTCTACAGATAAGAAGACCGCAAAAAGGAAAGCTGGTTAAAGTAAACATACTGTTTCTTGTTGCATTTTGCTGAGCCAGACTTTTTATTCATTAGAAGGTTGAGTTATCGAATGTAACTATCTCGAAGGCTTTTCCATTTTCGTGTGAGTGAAATATCTGGAAAAGAAAGGTTGTATAAATGTTTATGCCATTCTTGTTTGTTTAATTTAATTTAATTAAAGCTAAATGTATCTTTTTAGGTTCTTGGGAAGCGGTTGCACCTTTACAGATCTTCATTTCTCATACAGAGTCGGAATATCAAGTATTGTGCGACAAGTCTGCACTGTTATCTGGAACAAGCTTAGAGTAATCTGTATACCTATTCCGTCTGAAGATGCATGGCGAAGAATCTCTGATGACTTTTTACAAAGAGCGAACTTCCCTAACTGCATCGGATATTTAGACGCTAAACACATAAGAATAGCAAATCCAGAACATGGAGGTTCCCTATTTCTAAATTACAAGAATTCCCTTTCAATTGTCTTATTGGCTGTCTGTGATTCAAATTATTGTTTTACTTTCGTCGACGTGGGTGCATACGGAAAATCTTCAGATTCAGGTACTTTCAGAAACACAACTTTTCACCAGAATTTACTAGACAACAAGCTTAACATTCCCGGGGAAAAGGTTTTACCGAACTCAAACACAGAATTGCCCCATGTTTTTACTGGAGACGAAGCCTCTCCAAAAACCTAATGCGCCCTTATGATGGTCATCACTTGAGTTTTCATAAAAAGGTTTTCAATTACCGCTTATGCAGGGCTAGACGCTACATTGAATGTTCCTTCGGGATTATGGCGAACAAATGGAGAGTACTTCATCGGCCATTAAATGTTGCTCTAGATTTGGCTGAAGAAGTTGTTAAAGCTATTTGCTCTACACAATTTTGTAAGAGTTAGGGATGGGTACTCCTGTGAGGACACGCTGTCAGTACCGGGCTTATTTCCAATGGAGGCAACAGGACGACCGTGTAGAGTGACGGCGGTGACAGAGATAAGGGACAAATTTGCTGAATACTTTGTTTCCCCTGAAGGAGAAGTGCCATGGCAGTATGTGAAAATTCCAAACAAGCAGTGAAGCCATACATGAGGTCAGGAGAAATGTGCACAAGTACAGTGAATAGTGAATGCAAAAACTAATAGTATTGCAATTGTGACTTTTGTAAATAAATTTGTAATTAAATTGTACTCTAATATATAATTCAAGCGTATGGTAAAACCTAATGTTTCCTAAATATGTAAAAAAATATAGATAGGCCTAGCCCAACAAAACACCCGTAATCAGCAAACTTCACAATAAAATAGTAAACATTGGTCAATTATCTGTTATCTATTATAAAGATTAATAGATATCTATTTATAATAGATAACAGAAAAACCCACAGTTGTTTTCCAGTCAATTGACCGGGTCAGGAATGGAATGGAATGAATACCTTTGTCTCAGGAACTACAATCTTAAGCAATACCAAATCTTTACTGGTTGTCAGTACACCCCTTACCAATGTTTTAAGCGCTGAAAAATTTTGTTTCGTTTTAATTTTTGATATAATATTATTTTTTGTTCTTTTTTCACATGAATAATTTTTTTACAAACCGTTAACAGTTGTATTTGAACAATTTCTCTCGCTCATAATAAACATTAATATGACGTGATTATTTTATGTATATACCTATAGCAAATAGTTTCTGAGAAAAAGGTGCACAACAAACATGTTAAACCCTGTTTACTTATGAATATAAACAACTTTACTTACATATATCACTTTATATTGATCACGTTTTTGGTCCATATTTTGGAGATAATAATAGTTTAATGTTAGGTAAATACCCTTTAAAGACTGATGAAAGTGATATTATTACAATTAATAATGTTATGTACAAAGGTACACCTGGTTTGTACGATCTTATTTTTATGAAAAACCCAAACGCATATGTATATTCACAAGAAGATTTAGACGAATATTCGCGTATAATAAGTGAAACCGCGGCATATTTAAGTTTAAAGACAAACAGAGTTAAAAGCAGTACTAGTTACAAATATAAAAATATAATTAAGCCTATTATTAATAAGCTTTTACAATCATCCACATCAAAAGTTAGATGTAGCCGATTGCATAGTGATACAGAAGGTCGCGGTTTGTTAAATTTCAGTAACAATAAACCAGTTTATGTGTACTGGAATAATGGAAATGAATTATGCGATAGATTAAAATTATTGATTGCTTCACAAAGTGCAGGTCATTCGGGTCATGAAAATGAAATATTATCAATTATTGAAGAGCTACAGGAGGCCGGTATAATAAAAGAAGATGCAGCAACGTTTAAAGCGATATTTTCAAAATGAGTATCGATAAATTCGGACACTATAGTGGTGACTTAGTGGCTAGTTCCAACGTTCAGCGTGGACCGCCTGGAGAAGGATTTAAATTAACTGACGACGGAAATTTTAATATAAGTAATAAACGATTATGTAATGTGGGCGATCCTGAATTGGATGATGATGCCGTAAATGTAAAATATATGAGAACAAATTCGATTACTTTAACAAATACAGACGACTGTTACGATGTTAAAATGAAAAAAAAATATTAATTTAGCCGATCCTGACGAACCTTGTGATGCTGTAAATAAAAATTATTTAGAAAATGTTACTAAATCATATTTAGCTGATAGAATACCTATTAAGCTGAACAATAATCCAGTGTAGTCATTCAAGAATAATCGTGTGGCTCATATCGCACCACCTGTTTATAAATTTGATGCTGTTAATAAACTTTGTTTATAATAAATTACCTGATGAAAATACACAAACTAATTGTTGTGATTTCAAGCAAAAAAGATTAATTAATATAGCAGATCCTATTAATTTGCTTGATGCTATAAATAAACAGACTTTATTAACAAACATAAATAATACAAAAGATGAATGTAAACAATATATAGATGTTAAAATATATTATTCACGAAGTGAAGAGGAAAATAGTATAGATTTTAATGAAAGCAGATTGACTAATGTTGCTGATCCTAAAGATGATACAGACGTTATAAACCAAAAGACTTTAACAAGGGTTATGAATGCATTTAAATTAGATCTAGAAGACTATAAAGTTGACAGTAACTTAGTTAGAATATTATACAAATTATTAGGGAGTGCACTAAAGACAATCCTGTTAAAACTATAAACGAATTTCGCATTGTATATATAATACAAAGTTTATATGAAGCGTCATAAATGCATCTGTATCCAAACAAGATAGAAGGTGGTGGTCTGGTGAGTAATATTCTTGGAAATGTTATAAACAAGTCAATTGATTTATTACCTGTCGAACTTCATTTACCCGGTTATCAGTATTGTGGACCCGGTACAAATTTAGCGAAACGATTACAAAGAGATGATCCAGGAATTAATAAGCTTGACGCTGCTTGTAAACAACACGATATTACATATTCAAAGTATTCAGATTCTATAAATCGCGCTAAGGCGGATAAGGAATTAGCTGAAAGAGCTTGGGAACGTGTTAAATCAAGTGACGCATCGTTCGGGGAGAAAGCTGCAGCGTGGTCAGTAACTAACATAATGAAAGCTAAAAGTAAATTTGGTGGGGGAATAAAAAAGAAAAGAAAAATATGTCCAACACAGTTTATAATTATTTGAAACGTTTTTCTGGTAAAAGTGGAAAAGGTTTATATTTGAGACCGTATAAAAAAACAGGAGGTTAAAAAAAAAGAAAAGAAAAGAAAAACGAAACAACGACGGCGATAATAATAAAGAGTATTCCTATACGTCCGCTTTCAATTCAAGATTTACTACTGTATGTTAAACAGTTAAAGATTCCTAATTTCAGAGGAGTGTTTATGCGTGACACATTACCGTTACACACTGGAATTTGGCAAAATGAAACCGGAATAGTTAATTTAGATAATAGTTATGGTCATGGTACTCACTGGGTATGTTATTTTAAACGTAAAAATAAAGTTAATTATTTTGATAGTTTTGGTAATTTAAAACCGCCTATCGAACTAATTAATTACTTTTATTCATCAAGTCAACGATCTATTGAAATCGTTTATAATTATACACGAAGACAAAATATGGATGCAGTCAACTGCGGTCATTTGTGTTTACAGTTTCTCAGTAATAATGTTTTGTCTAAGCGGTAAAGGATCCGTATTAACATGTGATATTTTTCCACCAATCGAGTTAAGTGATGAAAAATGGGAACTAGGATTAATTGACTTTATGACATATCATTCAATACCTAATATAGAGGAAGGAATTAACAATGTATTATATTATGGTATTGATAAGAAAATAGTATTGCCTACTGGATCTTATGAAATTTCAGATATCGTAACGTTTATTAACGATTACTTAATTCAACATGATGAAAATGTAAAAACACTTATAAAAGCGAATAATAATACATTAAAAAGTGAAATTTGTTCCAACGTTCAAATTGATTTTAGTAAACCCGATTCGTTAGCAACCATATTAGGATTTGAAACATGCATAATAAATCCAAATAAATGGTACAGTTCAACCTTACCGATAAGTATTGTTCGAGTAGAGAGCATCCGATTGATTTGTAATTTAATTAGCGGTTCGTTTAATAACGGAATTCCAGATCACATAATACACGAATTCTATCCTAGTGTTCCGCCAGGTTTTAAAATTGTTGAAAAACCGACCAACGTGATATATTTACCAGTAAACACATCTAGGATACATAATATTGTAGTAAGACTAGAAGATCAACAAGGAAGACTGATTAATTTTCGAAACGAAATAATAACGTTACGTTTGTATTTGAGAAAACAATAATAATGGGTCTTATTTTTTATTACGGAATCAATAAAACAACTGCAAATAAGCCAATTACAAGTAGTAAAGATATGAATATCGACCGGTTAACACCACAAAACCTGAAATTTGTACAGTCATTGACAGTAATAAAGGATTATTTAAACAAAAAATGAATCTTAATATTCAAAACGTAAACGCTAGCATTCTAAACATTATAGAGGATGTTGTGTATGAAGATAACTCGATAGTAGGATTAGCCCATCACACTCATCTACCGTACACCTCTACTACATTCAATAATAATGACGAAATTAGAATTCCAATTAATCAACAAGATGTGTACACATTACCGTGTGAAAGTCACCTTCATATAAAAACAGAGTACACTAATAATAACGGTATACATGATCAAACTTTAAAATTATGTTCAAATGCTTTAGCATTTTTGTTTGATGAAATTAGATACGAAATAAGTGGATCAGAAATTGATAGAGTTAAAAATGTTGGAATAACATCAACAATTAAGAATATGTTAACGATTAAACCACATGAAATTAACACTTTAGAAAATAGTGGATGGGCTTCAGTTTTAATAAGTCATATGGCACCATCATCGAAAGATATTAGCTTCTGTATCCCATTAAAAAGGTTGTTCGGATTTGTTGAAGATTTTAAAAAGATTTTGTTAAATGTAAAGCAAGAATTAGTTTTAATTAGAGCGTCCACTGATAATAATGCAGTAATTTTACCTGAATCAGTAAACACATACAAATTAAAAATAAAATATATATCATGGAGAATTCCGTATGTTTATGTTAATGTCGTAGTAAAGGTAGATTTACTGAAGATAATACAAATTGATCGCCCTTTATTAATGTCGTTTCGAAAATGGGAACTTTTACGAGTATCCGTCTGTGCCAAAAGCAAACAAACTTACTTGGACTGTTAAAAAGTCATCACAATCAGATAAACTTCGTTACGTTATTGTAGGTTTTCAGACTGACAGAAAAAATAATGGATATAAAAACCCAGCACATTTTGATCTTGCCTCATTCTATAATGTAAAGTTATATTTAAATTCAGAATACTATCCGTATGATAATTTTAATGGTGAAACGTCGATTCTACATAAGTATTATTCAATATTTCAGTCCTCTTATTATTACAAAAGTGAAAATGCACCAATGATAAATCGTTCAAACTTTCTAACGTATACACCTTTTTGTGTAATTGATTGTTCAAACAAAATGAATCATTAAAAACTGGTTCAATAGACATCTGTCTGGATATTGAGACGTCAACAGACATACCGGAAAAAACTACTATCTACTGTCTCATTTTTTACGATACAATTATGCAATATACGCCTTTATCTGGTACTGTAAGAAAAGTATTTAAAATATAATTACGTAGATAAAAAGTGTATCAGTTCTGCTGTTGCACGCAATGGAATACGTTATCGATTATCAAGGTTTTCGCGATAATGGAAACAATTTCATTTTTAAAGAACTTTGTATTCAGTGTATACAAGATAACAAATTTTCTGGTGCTAGTGATCAGTATTTGTTTTTACCACCATTTAGTTACAAACATTTGTCAGAGAAGAAAAAAAACGTTAATAAATGGATTGAAACCAAGTGTCTTGGACTTAGATGGAAGTGCGGTCTTCAAGATTATAACGATCTACAGTTTATATTAAATAAATATATGAACGGTAAATGTATTTATGTTAAAGGATCAGAAAAAAAAGTAGCTTTAGAAAAAAGAATTGAGTTGTTATGTGAAAATAGTAGATATGGAAACACTCGATTGTCCATCCTTAAAAGTGTTAAAACAGCGGCAGTCTTCATATTCTATTCACTGTCCTTTCAAACATAATTCGTATTATTGTGCTTTAAATAATGTACATCATTTAACTAAGTGGATTATCGAATACTGGAACAAGAAATTGAAAGACAACAATGTTGGGACTGTATGATTGCTTAACTGTGTAATTCGTATTTACGTAGTTGATATTTTGATCTCCTACTTACGCGTGCGTACTGAGAACGTGACATTACTACGCTGATAAAACTGATGTCAGTTCTGCTGTTGCACGCAATGGAATATGTTATCGACTTTCAAAGTTTTCGCGATGATGGAAATAATTATATTATTAAAGAACTGTGCGTGCAACCTATAGTAAACACTAAATTCGCTGGTGTTTGTAATCAATACTTATTCTTACCTCCATTCGATTACAGACATCTATCAGAAAAGAAAAAAAAGTTAATGACTGGATTAACAATAATTATCTTGGACTTAGTTGGAATTGTGGATTAACAGAATATAGTGAACTTCCAGTAATATTAAATTCATATATTTATATATATATATGGAAAGTGTATTTATATAAAAGGACGTGAAAAAAATAGCTTTACAAAAAGAATTGAACTGTCATGTAAAAATAGTGGATATTGAATCACTCAAGTGTCCGTCTCTAAACGTTTTGAAGAAGCAGTCTTTAAATAGTATACGTTGTCCATATGATCACTCTTCAACAAACTGTGCATTAAGTAACTTGTTTTATATTACTAAATGGATAATTCAATATTGGAACTGTTTGTGTGATGAACATGATGAAGAAACTAAAAGAATAAATTGTTGGGACTGTATGATTGCTTAACTTTTTATTGTAATTATATGTAAATTAAGACATGTAAAATAAAGGTTTTAAAAAAAAAAAATAAAAGTTTAAAACATTTTCATTTTTTGATTTATTAATACTAAAAACATATATTCAAAACATTATGATTTTTCTCTACCATTCATAATACAATTAATTACATATTAAAAAACATACATACAATTTTTTTATTAATTACATATTACAAAAATTATAATTTTTATAGTCTACCATTCTATACAACATCCATACATACAAAGTGATTTTTTTTTATTTATTTACATAAAATATTATGAAAGAAGAACTTGAAAATTTCTTTTTATGATTTTTCCATACCATTCATAAATAATACATTTAGTTACATACTAAAAAACATACATACTTTTTTTATACCAGCATTTTTTTTATTAATTTACATACAAAACATTGTTGTAATTGTGTATAGGTTACATACTACAACAAATACAAAGTGAATACCAACATATTTTACGTACACAAAAATTTGAAAATTTTTTATAGGAAACTTTTTTTGATTTTTTTATTAATTTACATACAAAATATTATGAAAGAAGAATTTGAAAATTTCTTTCTATGGTTTTTCCATACCATTCATAAATAATACATTTAGTTACATACTAAAAAACATACATACTTTTTTTATACCATCATTTTTTTTATTAATTTACATACAAAACATTGTTGTAATTGTGTATAGGTTACATACTACAACAAATATAAAGTAAATACCAACATATTTTACATACAAAAAAATTTGAAAATTTCTTTTTTTATACCGTAGGAAACATTTTTTTTATCTTAACCAAAACATTAAGATCAGTTCTTATAAGTTTCTTTTTTAATATTTTTTATCTTAGCCAATTCGCGTGATTTTAATAATACAATTTTATGCAATTGCATGTAAGTGGAATCTTTAATTTGCAATAAAAATTTACTTCTATTTGTTAACGTTGATGTAAACATAAACATTCCGAGTTCGTTGACATGTAAACTTTTTTTTCCTTATTACAGTGTAGATAGCGTCGTCTTTACCGAAATATATTACATTTTATATGTAACGATTGTCATTCTATAGTAAAACGTGATACTAAAAGTTACGTTTATTTTTGCTTTGTATAATGGAGGAAAAGAAGAGACCAACCGGTGATAATAAGGAGAACGGTTCGTTTAAACAAAGATAGTGTGAAATTTCATGTTAAGAATTCTACATCTACCCGTACCCGTGAAAGAGTGAACTTCAACGCCGATTCTATAGCCTCTTCTGATAAATCATATACTGAGTTATACGAGAGGAGGTTATCATTTAGGAATTGGCCTTTATCATATATTTTTTCATTTGCTGTAGCCGTCGCAGTGTTTTATTATTATCCACGACCGGATGACAGAGTACGCTGTTATTCCTGCGGGCTCGAATTAGGTCTTTGGGAAGTTGGTGATGATCCGTTCGATGAACATGAAAAGTGGTCGCCGAATGTGATGAAGTATTTGAAAACATTTTAAAGAAAAGGATGGTATATGGTAAAAATATTTTAGGATAGGTTTGTGTAACGTATAAAAAGAAATGTAATATAACGAAACCGTAAGTGATGAAGAGTACAGCAGATAACCCCATTGAACCTTTTGTAATCAATGTAAACATGACCTCAAGATTAACACTGACCTATTAAAAACATGTAAACATAAACAGACGGGGTTTTTTTGTTGACACGTACACATTCTTGTGATAACGTTGTAATCAACGTGAACATGACCTCGAAATACACTGACCAATAGCGTCGTCTTTAAAATACTTTAACTTTGATAGTTCAGTCAAAATGAAGAATTTAACACTGCAAGATGTCTTATCTCATCCTATGTTTGAAAGATTCATCATGAATAAAACAAAAGTAGAGATTGAATTTATGCGAGATACATTGTTGGTACTTCTAAAGTGTCGTAAAGTGTTGGAATTTTATAATTCAGATGGACTGAAAGAGATTACACCGGAACGTAGAGGACAAAGCGGTGAGGCGTTTATACATTTTCTTGAATGTCCATGGGCACATGAATCTACTGTGGATGGACCGGATACATGTGTTTGTTGTTACGTGTGTTTGTAGTTTAAAAGGCAGGTGAAATAAGATTCACGCAAAAATGTGACTAAGTATAAAACACTATATTGTTTAAAGTCTAAATTGTTTATGGAGTTTACAAGTTTAAAAGTTTCGTTTATGTTATACAACGATTAAATCACGTCGGGGTCACCTTTTTTTTTTTTTTTTTTTTTTAATCCAAGTGGAAACCTTTGCTTAAAAATACAATATGTGAACTTAAGTCTATTACATTATAAAGATTGAACACGATTTTTATTTACATACTTAAATTAACTTGTCATGACTCCATTGGCTCATCTGAGTCCTCCTCTGGGTTCTCTCCCATAAATAATATGGGGCAAAGTTTTGCAGGGCAAGTTTCAACATCAGGACCATCTCGTCCGTAAGTCAACGCTTGGGTGGACCGCCATCCCACTACTCCTTGGTCTATGAACCCTTCTCTTAGTGCCCTTCCCATTATTCTGTCTCGCAGATGGGATACATGATTATATATGTCTGAGGTCACTGCTACCTGAGCTTGAGGGGTTCTCAATTGTTTAATTGGCGTCTTTCCTTGAACTCCACCCCTGTCATGTACCTCAGCACATTTAGATCTTCATTTTGGGATCCAAAAATGGCGTGAAATACGATTTGTTGAACTTCTGTTGCAGTGGCTCTCATCCTGAGTTTCAAATCTTTTCCCTGTGCGTTTAAATAGGCTGCAAAGAGAACTCGGCCCGATTGGTTCAGCTTGTCTATCCATGGTAGAACATGAGCTTCTGGCATGACGGGGCCTGCATTTGTGTTAACAGGTATCACTGAATATTTTGCCACATCATTAGCCATCAGGGAGTGGTAAATGATAGAGAATGGAATAAAAGCCTTGCAAGAAGCTCTTGACCCAGTAACCAATAAGATATCTCCTAGTAATCCTAATATAGGGCCTACTTCGGATGCTGGTTTCCTTGTGATATAGGAGACTATTTCAGGAGCTCTCTTGAGGTGAGCGATGGATCGTGATACAGCATCTTTCCATTTCTGTGCAAACTCCATCCTTCCAGATGATCTTGATAAACATATCATTTGGGCAAGAGGTCCAAGAGATTGAGCTATAGCTGATCTTTTATGTGGAGGATATGTGATTCCCTCTAAGAAGATATGGTGAGCTTGACTAAGTCCGAAATGGACGCCTTTACAGTGGAGGTCTGGGTAGCTGATCTGTGGACTGTAAATCTTTCACATCCTATACGGATCTCGTTCATGCGATTGGTAAACAGAGTCATGAAATCAATGAAGGGTCCGAATACACCGTACCAATGATTCTTGTCATCTGGTTTATGGACAAATGGCAGATCCTAGAGACTGAATATGAGTTTAAATCTGGCTATGAGGGCGTCTCTCTGAACTTCAAACTTGTCAGTCGAGTTGTGTATTTGAATGGGATTTGTGATTTTCTTCGTCATTTCACCTCCAGAATTTGGATTGGAATCCTGTCGAAGAGCATTATATATTGAATGGATGTGAGAGGTTATCTGGCACATTAGGGAGATATCCGAGTAATGAGCGGTGCAAGTCATCATGATGGCTGCTTGAATGTGTAGGTGAATCAAACAGGAGAGTACACGTTGTTTGAGTTGTTCGTCTGGCGTATACTGATTGCGTTTTGTGTCTGTTATGGTTACATTTATGTTATCGGGATCAACCAATACTCTGTTCTCCTGAGCTGTTAGTTCGACATCCAACGTGTCTACACATTGTGGTGATATCATTAAGTTTCTCGATTAACGATTCAAGTGACTTTTATATAACGGTAACGAATGAAAGACACTATTGTATATGAGAATTTTTGTGTAATTAAATATATAGAATGTATAAAAAATAAAATGAGAATGTTACAGATCTTTAAAATGACAATAAATCATTTTTTTGTTGTTCAGGTATTAAAAACATACACATACATAAAAATATGTTACAGATCATTTTTATTATTCGGATACTTAACAAACAGTTTACAATATAATACATGTACATAAAAAGATTCTAAAAAAAATATGTTGCATATCAATTAACATGTGATAGGAAGAGATTGATTTTTACCAGATAGGTAAACTCACTTTATTTACAAAATAAAAAGGTTACTGTGTTTTAAAAACTTGTTTTATCATTACGCTAATGAATATTTTATTATTCGGATACTTAACAAACAGTTTACAATATAATACATGTACATAAAAAGATTCTAAAAAAAATATGTTACATATCAATTAACATGTGATAGCAAGAGATTGATTTTTACCAGATAGGTAAACTCACTTTCTTTACAAAATAAAATGTTACTGTGTTTTAAAAACTTGTTTTATCATTACGCTAATGAATATTTTATTATTCGGATACTTAACAAACAGTTTACAATATAATAAACGTTAATTCAGGTATTAAAAATACATGTACATAAAAAAAAATAAAAAAAAATGTTACATATCAATTAACATGTGATAGCAAAAGATTGATTTTTACCAGATAGGTAAACTCGCTTTATTTACAAAATAAAATGTTATTGTGTTTCAAAAACTTGTTTTATCATTACGCTAATGAATAATGACCGTACGGTAGTGTATCTATTTTATTATCACAAAGGATTCTTTTATTGTCTAAATTACTTAAAGCTAATGTGTTACACGTAATTGTTTCAACTAAATTTTTTTTGATCGGAATAATTTCATCATTCTATAGTTATTTATAGTTTTAGAATAGACGCACTTTTTGAAATCTTCAAAGCTTATATGTTTGCTAATAACTTTTTTTAAAATTCCTTTTGCTCTTTTTTTAACTTTGTTATATACCGTTTTAAATGTATATAATTTAGAGCGCAAGCCGATAAATTCTTTAATTGGTACACCCAAACATTCATCTTTAAATTTACCGATAATTTTTTTATTTTCAATTGAATAGCACGGGTGATTGGGTGAATAATCTGACGTATCAAAGTGTGTAACTAAATCCGGTTCTAATATATCTTTATAAAAATCTTCTGTATGAATTTCATAAAAAAAAGCTATCTGTATCTGTATACAAGAGCGAAATTTTTTCACCGTATTTTGTCTTCATTATATCATAATGAAAATCATACATTAACGTTTTACTTATTTCTAATACGCTTAATCCGATATATATTGGTTTATCTAAAAGTAAATGTTTTTTATTCGATAATACCGCACATAACGATTTATTATAAATTATTCTGTCTTTAAATACCGGTTGTGTAATTAAATTTAATAATTTTTTCTCATCACTTACAAGTTTAAGGTTAATTCTTTTCCTAACGTTCTCCATATATTTACCGAACACTGAGTTGTTTAATAATTAAAAAAAAAATCTTTTTCAAAATCATTTTTAGCTTGTTTTCGTTTTTCTGTATTTAAGTTTATTTAGCTTGTTTTTCTGTATGTACGTTTTTAACCAAGGCTCTGCAAAAATTCTAAAATACGATGAATTTTTATAACTTTTATACCGTGTTTAACAGCTTGTTTTAAATTAATGTAATGACATATATAATTTTCTTTATTTTCTAATGTTGTTAACAATTTTTGTTGTTTTGTTCCTTCAACGCATTCATTAACTGGTAAAAACGGTAAATCGCTATGATGATTATGTAAGTGATGAGGATACTCGACGTCTACTTCTAAAATATAACCAACAGGAGAATCGTCTGCAATATCTAGTATATTAAAATTATCGTTAGGATCCTTCCAAGTAAAACCAGCATATGGCATACATTTATTCATTGCCCAACCATACAGATTATTCGCGTCTAAATAAGTTAAATATTTAATTGGGTTAGTTACATCAAACGTTTCTGGAATATATTTATTATTAGCAACAGATTATTTTTTTATGCAAACACTTAATCCCCCCTCACCGCATTTTCACAAAGGAGGTACATTTCATAATCAGTTAATAATTCCAGTTTAATTTTTGTATAACTTAACATCGCATCAAAAGCAAAACCTGGTACTGTAAAGTAGTGTGCACAGTCTAGTTTATAAGATTGCATACAAAGAGATCTAAAATTTTCAAAAATATCACATAATATTAAAACATCAATTTTTAAATATAGATCGCTATACTCTCCAAGTGTTTGTATATTAAAATGATTCCAAACTTTACAAGCATGTTCATAATCAGCATTTCCAATTTCTGAATCATTTAGTGAACTATAAAAACATTCTTTTGGTGGTAATCTACGGTCTTCCATTTTTTCCAGGAATTCGTATATTCATAAGGGTACACACCTTTCCTGGTAACTAGTGGCATACTGTTTGCAGAAAAAAAAATTTCCAGTATAAAAAAATTTATCCTTAGGCTGATTATTACTGAGCTCAACCAACGAATAATTCATAAAACGATAAGTGTCAATAAATCTAATATTTAAACCCGAACGTGTTTTTTTTTTTTGCAAAAGAAATATACTTTTCTCTAGTATTAGGAATTACATGAATATTTTTTATATCATAACCCAATTGACGCACTATAAAATGCGAATCATAATTAGAACTACCATGTATGAAAACAGGTACAAATTTCTGTTGTTGTCGTTTAAAGTTGTGTATTACATATTACATAATGTTGCACGAAATTGACCAGTTAAATGACAATGATCTCGAACTTGAGAATATAATAATGTAAATTCCTTGTTACACATCTCGCAATGTGTGACCGATTTAAATTTCATTTTATCATCTCGAGTCATATGTAACGGAATATTTTGTTAATAAGTAAACCGATTAAATTAATTTTTTCAACTAAAAATATCATAAATTTTTCCGCGGCATTTTTACCACGAAATAAGTACGGTTCCGAAGGCAATTGGATTCTAATACTTTCAGGGATATTGCTATCTATAACAAAATATACGCAAAAACTCATCGGAATATGAAATTCATTAATTACAGTAAATTTGTTTTCGGGGTTGGGCAAACAAGTACTAACAGGTTTCAAAATACATTCGAAATCTGCATATACTACAATAGGAACTCTATATTGCTAATGAAATTTATTAAATTGTAATATGTTGTTATCAGTAGTTGGTAATACTATTTTTACGGGCGAATACTTTCCACAATATCTATTATGAATTTTCAATTGTTTTGACTTTTTAGTAAAAAACGAAACCAACGTTTACATATTTCAATTTTTTCTGTATGTTTTGTTAACTGTGATCTTATTAACTTGGAAAAATTCTTTATATAACAATAATGATAATTAGCATTATTCGGCATATTTAATACTAAAAGGTCAAAATGATTATTCTTTTCTTCCTTACACACTTTAAGAGGAAAAATTGATTTCTTTTCATCAATAGAATAAATGTTAATAGAAACGTTAAAATTTTTTTCGAAACGAGAAATTTGGTTTAAAGGTGTAGGAAAGTCTATATGTTTAAAATCAAACTTATTTTCTAAAACAAAATAACGAAAATTAACACGTTCAATGTGAGGTCCAGTTACATGACGAGAGAGGATTGCCCATTTAAAACAATAATTATCTTTTTTTTGAGGATTGATTATACATTTTTTAATTTGTAAAAATTTTGGAAGTTCAATATATGAAGCTCCTCTTAATGGTTTAAATCGATTTATACGTAATAAAATCCCGTCTATACGGTGAAGACTCCATCCGGAACCTTTACCCATATATACGTCTTCATCATAACAAATTTCTTTAATCGCATTGTTAACTATTATGTTAAAATTATCGTTTTCTATAATCGAAATATTTTTTGTTTTAAAGGCTCTGTCTTGTGTTTCATTAATAACGGGTTTTATTTATGTACATTCAACTATAATGTTAAATTTTACCGGACCAAACATTGAAATAATATTACTTAAAATTGTAACTATACTTAATTTAATATAAACTAACAGCAAGCAAATATCCTTATAATTATTACTTGTATTTTTGTAAAAATATGTTTTTAAATTACCTTTAAAGGCATTCTCTATCTCAATGAAGCTATTGGATTCTACAATTTGTTGTAATCTAATAGATTTTAATCTACAATTTGGTATTGAAGATGGTAATGATGATGCTGGAGATGATAGTGGTGTTGACCATGTTTGTCTGTGTAATCCACCCAAATCTGGAACATGTGATGGACCAGGTTGTGGATCGTTTTCGTGATTAAAATCTTGATGTCTGCTGTGCGATGGACCAGGTAACTGACCCAAATCTGGTAGACGCGATGGACCGGGTTGTGTTGAAGGTGTTCGTTCGTATGATGAGCCAGGTTGTGATGATGAATTATCCATCACCTGTTCTTGTTCGACAGCATTTCTTACAATTTGTCGTTTTTTAAATGGTAGATTTTTATCCATAATAATCTATAGGAATACAAAAATATTCATATCAGTTCCATATTTATAAAAAATAATTGTTTATATATTTTTTGTTGGCGTGTTCTTCTTGTGTGGAATATGTATTTGTTATAAACGAACAATATTCTTAGTTATTTTACTGATGTAAATTACATAAGATAGAATGAGAGGTTATCTATGATTATACTTACAATTTTGTAAAGATCTGATGTGTTGAGACCTATGCTGGTTAAAACCAATCTGTTGCTATAAATTGCTTTTTTATTGTATGACTATTTATACTATCAACCGACCGATAACAGGAAAACAGTAAACAATGTATTTTGAACTACTGCCAACAAAGTACGAAAAAATAATTTTTATTAGATAAAGACGACGCTATCTACACTGAAAAGGGAAAAAACAGTTTACGTGTCAACGAACTCGGAATGTTTATGTTTGGTTACATCAACGTTTACGTACCGACTAAGCTAATTCATATCTTATCTGTATACCATGACAATCGTTACATATAAAATGTAATATATTAGATAAAGACGACGCTATCTACAGTGTGAAAAGGGAAAAAATAGTTTACTTGTCAACGAACTCGGAATGTTTATGTTTACATCAACGTTTACGTGTCAACAAACGCCGTCTGTTTATATTTACATTTTTACTAGGTCAGTGTGTTTCGAGGTCATGTTTACAACGTTTGTTTATGTTTACGTTTTTTTTACTAGGTCAGTGTGTTACGGTCTAGTAACCTCGAGGTCATGTTTACAACGTTATCACAAGGTCAACGGGGTTATCACTGATAACGATAGGTTAAGTGGGGTTATCAACCGGTTAATTGGGGTTATCGCTGATAAGGTGACCTCTTGACCTGACACTGACCTCTGACCTTGTCCCAGGACTTACGTGGTTATACTACTCTCACTGGGTAGAGGATCCATACTAGAGGACGTTTTTCTTTTTTTCTACAGATAAGAAGACCGCAAAAAGGAAAGCTGGTTAAAGTAAACATACTGTTTCTTGTTGCATTTTGCGGAGCCAGACTTTTTATTCATTAGAAGGTTGAGTTATCGAATGTAACTATCTCGAAGGCTTTTCCATTTTCGTGTGAGTGAAATATCTGGAAAAGAAAGGTTGTATAAATGTTTATGCCATTCTTGTTTGTTTAATTTAATTTAATTAAAGCTAAATGTATCTTTTTAGGTTCTTGGGAAGCGGTTGCACCTTTACAGATCTTCATTTCTCATACAGAGTCGGAATATCAAGTATTGTGCGACAAGTCTGCACTGTTATCTGGAACAAGCTTAGAGTAATCTGTATACCTATTCCGTCTGAAGATGCATGGCGAAGAATCTCTGATGACTTTTTACAAAGAGCGAACTTCCCTAACTGCATCGGATATTTAGACGCTAAACACATAAGAATAGCAAATCCAGAACATGGAGGTTCCCTATTTCTAAATTACAAGAATTCCCTTTCAATTGTCTTATTGGCTGTCTGTGATTCAAATTATTGTTTTACTTTCGTCGACGTGGGTGCATACGGAAAATCTTCAGATTCAGGTACTTTCAGAAACACAACTTTTCACCAGAATTTACTAGACAACAAGCTTAACATTCCCGGGGAAAAGGTTTTACCGAACTCAAACACAGAATTGCCCCATGTTTTTACTGGAGACGAAGCCTCTCCAAAAATCTAATGCGCCCTTATGATGGTCATCACTTGAGTTTTCATAAAAAGGTTTTCAATTACCGCTTATGCAGGGCTAGACGCTACATTGAATGTTCCTTCGGGATTATGGCGAACAAATGGAGAGTACTTCATCGGCCATTAAATGTTGCTCTAGATTTGGCTGAAGAAGTTGTTAAAGCTATTTGCTCTACACAATTTTGTAAGAGTTAGGGATGGGTACTCCTGTGAGGACACGCTGTCAGTACCGGGCTTATTTCCAATGGAGGCAACAGGACGACCGTGTAGAGTGACGGCGGTGACAGAGATAAGGGACAAATTTGCTGAATACTTTGTTTCCCCTGAAGGAGAAGTGCCATGGCAGTATGTGAAAATTCCAAACAAGCAGTGAAGCCATACATGAGGTCAGGAGAAATGTGCACAAGTACAGTGAATAGTGAATGCAAAAACTAATAGTATTGCAATTGTGACTTTTGTAAATAAATTTGTAATTAAATTGTACTCTAATATATAATTCAAGCGTATGGTAAAACCTAATGTTTCCTAAATATGTAAAAAAATATAGATAGGCCTAGGCCAACAAAACACCCGTAATCAGCAAACTTCACAATAAAATAGTAAACATTGGTCAATTATCTGTTATCTATTATAAAGATTAATAGATATCTATTTATAATAGATAACAGAAAAACCCACAGTTGTTTTCCAGTCAATTGACCGGGTCAGGAATGGAATGGAATGAATACCTTTGTCTCAGGAACTACAATCTTAAGCAATACCAAATCTTTACTGGTTGTCAGTACACCCCTTACCAATGTTTTAAGCGCTGAAAAATTTTGTTTCGTTTTAATTTTTGATATAATATTATTTTTTGTTCTTTTTTCACATGAATAATTTTTTTACAAACCGTTAACAGTTGTATTTGAACAATTTCTCTCGCTCATAATAAACATTAATATGACGTGATTATTTTATGTATATACCTATAGCAAATAGTTTCTGAGAAAAAGGTGCACAACAAACATGTTAAACCCTGTTTACTTATGAATATAAACAACTTTACTTACATATATCACTTTATATTGATCACGTTTTTGGTCCATATTTTGGAGATAATAATAGTTTAATGTTAGGTAAATACCCTTTAAAGACTGATGAAAGTGATATTATTACAATTAATAATGTTATGTACAAAGGTACACCTGGTTTGTACGATCTTATTTTTATGAAAAACCCAAACGCATATGTATATTCACAAGAAGATTTAGACGAATATTCGCGTATAATAAGTGAAACCGCGGCATATTTAAGTTTAAAGACAAACAGAGTTAAAAGCAGTACTAGTTACAAATATAAAAATATAATTAAGCCTATTATTAATAAGCTTTTACAATCATCCACATCAAAAGTTAGATGTAGCCGATTGCATAGTGATACAGAAGGTCGCGGTTTGTTAAATTTCAGTAACAATAAACCAGTTTATGTGTACTGGAATAATGGAAATGAATTATGCGATAGATTAAAATTATTGATTGCTTCACAAAGTGCAGGTCATTCGGGTCATGAAAATGAAATATTATCAATTATTGAAGAGCTACAGGAGGCCGGTATAATAAAAGAAGATGCAGCAACGTTTAAAGCGATATTTTCAAAATGAGTATCGATAAATTCGGACACTATAGTGGTGACTTAGTGGCTAGTTCCAACGTTCAGCGTGGACCGCCTGGAGAAGGATTTAAATTAACTGACGACGGAAATTTTAATATAAGTAATAAACGATTATGTAATGTGGGCGATCCTGAATTGGATGATGATGCCGTAAATGTAAAATATATGAGAACAAATTCGATTACTTTAACAAATACAGACGATTGTTACGATGTTAAAATGAAAAAAAAATATTAATTTAGCCGATCCTGACGAACCTTGTGATGCTGTAAATAAAAATTATTTAGAAAATGTTACTAAATCATATTTAGCTGATAGAATACCTATTAAGCTGAACAATAATCCAGTGTAGTCATTCAAGAATAATCGTGTGGCTCATATCGCACCACCTGTTTATAAATTTGATGCTGTTAATAAACTTTGTTTATAATAAATTACCTGATGAAAATACACAAACTAATTGTTGTGATTTCAAGCAAAAAAGATTAATTAATATAGCAGATCCTATTAATTTGCTTGATGCTATAAATAAACAGACTTTATTAACAAACATAAATAATACAAAAGATGAATGTAAACAATATATAGATGTTAAAATATATTATTCACGAAGTGAAGAGGAAAATAGTATAGATTTTAATGAAAGCAGATTGACTAATGTTGCTGATCCTAAAGATGATACAGACGTTATAAACCAAAAGACTTTAACAAGGGTTATGAATGCATTTAAATTAGATCTAGAAGACTATAAAGTTGACAGTAACTTAGTTAGAATATTATACAAATTATTAGGGAGTGCACTAAAGACAATCCTGTTAAAACTATAAACGAATTTCGCATTGTATATATAATACAAAGTTTATATGAAGCGTCATAAATGCATCTGTATCCAAACAAGATAGAAGGTGGTGGTCTGGTGAGTAATATTCTTGGAAATGTTATAAACAAGTCAATTGATTTATTACCTGTCGAACTTCATTTACCCGGTTATCAGTATTGTGGACCCGGTACAAATTTAGCGAAACGATTACAAAGAGATGATCCAGGAATTAATAAGCTTGACGCTGCTTGTAAACAACACGATATTACATATTCAAAGTATTCAGATTCTATAAATCGCGCTAAGGCGGATAAGGAATTAGCTGAAAGAGCTTGGGAACGTGTTAAATCAAGTGACGCATCGTTCGGGGAGAAAGCTGCAGCGTGGTCAGTAACTAACATAATGAAAGCTAAAAGTAAATTTGGTGGGGGAATAAAAAAGAAAAGAAAAATATGTCCAACACAGTTTATAATTATTTGAAACGTTTTTCTGGTAAAAGTGGAAAAGGTTTATATTTGAGACCGTATAAAAAAACAGGAGGTTAAAAAAAAAGAAAAGAAAAGAAAAACGAAACAACGACGGCGATAATAATAAAGAGTATTCCTATACGTCCGCTTTCAATTCAAGATTTACTACTGTATGTTAAACAGTTAAAGATTCCTAATTTCAGAGGAGTGTTTATGCGTGACACATTACCGTTACACACTGGAATTTGGCAAAATGAAACCGGAATAGTTAATTTAGATAATAGTTATGGTCATGGTACTCACTGGGTATGTTATTTTAAACGTAAAAATAAAGTTAATTATTTTGATAGTTTTGGTAATTTAAAACCGCCTATCGAACTAATTAATTACTTTTATTCATCAAGTCAACGATCTATTGAAATCGTTTATAATTATACACGAAGACAAAATATGGATGCAGTCAACTGCGGTCATTTGTGTTTACAGTTTCTCAGTAATAATGTTTTGTCTAAGCGGTAAAGGATCCGTATTAACATGTGATATTTTTCCACCAATCGAGTTAAGTGATGAAAAATGGGAACTAGGATTAATTGACTTTATGACATATCATTCAATACCTAATATAGAGGAAGGAATTAACAATGTATTATATTATGGTATTGATAAGAAAATAGTATTGCCTACTGGATCTTATGAAATTTCAGATATCGTAACGTTTATTAACGATTACTTAATTCAACATGATGAAAATGTAAAAACACTTATAAAAGCGAATAATAATACATTAAAAAGTGAAATTTGTTCCAACGTTCAAATTGATTTTAGTAAACCCGATTCGTTAGCAACCATATTAGGATTTGAAACATGCATAATAAATCCAAATAAATGGTACAGTTCAACCTTACCGATAAGTATTGTTCGAGTAGAGAGCATCCGATTGATTTGTAATTTAATTAGCGGTTCGTTTAATAACGGAATTCCAGATCACATAATACACGAATTCTATCCTAGTGTTCCGCCAGGTTTTAAAATTGTTGAAAAACCGACCAACGTGATATATTTACCAGTAAACACATCTAGGATACATAATATTGTAGTAAGACTAGAAGATCAACAAGGAAGACTGATTAATTTTCGAAACGAAATAATAACGTTACGTTTGTATTTGAGAAAACAATAATAATGGGTCTTATTTTTTATTACGGAATCAATAAAACAACTGCAAATAAGCCAATTACAAGTAGTAAAGATATGAATATCGACCGGTTAACACCACAAAACCTGAAATTTGTACAGTCATTGACAGTAATAAAGGATTATTTAAACAAAAAATGAATCTTAATATTCAAAACGTAAACGCTAGCATTCTAAACATTATAGAGGATGTTGTGTATGAAGATAACTCGATAGTAGGATTAGCCCATCACACTCATCTACCGTACACCTCTACTACATTCAATAATAATGACGAAATTAGAATTCCAATTAATCAACAAGATGTGTACACATTACCGTGTGAAAGTCACCTTCATATAAAAACAGAGTACACTAATAATAACGGTATACATGATCAAACTTTAAAATTATGTTCAAATGCTTTAGCATTTTTGTTTGATGAAATTAGATACGAAATAAGTGGATCAGAAATTGATAGAGTTAAAAATGTTGGAATAACATCAACAATTAAGAATATGTTAACGATTAAACCACATGAAATTAACACTTTAGAAAATAGTGGATGGGCTTCAGTTTTAATAAGTCATATGGCACCATCATCGAAAGATATTAGCTTCTGTATCCCATTAAAAAGGTTGTTCGGATTTGTTGAAGATTTTAAAAAGATTTTGTTAAATGTAAAGCAAGAATTAGTTTTAATTAGAGCGTCCACTGATAATAATGCAGTAATTTTACCTGAATCAGTAAACACATACAAATTAAAAATAAAATATATATCATGGAGAATTCCGTATGTTTATGTTAATGTCGTAGTAAAGGTAGATTTACTGAAGATAATACAAATTGATCGGCCTTTATTAATGTCGTTTCGAAAATGGGAACTTTTACGAGTATCCGTCTGTGCCAAAAGCAAACAAACTTACTTGGACTGTTAAAAAGTCATCACAATCAGATAAACCTCGTTACGTTATTGTAGGTTTTCAGACTGACAGAAAAAATAATGGATATAAAAACCCAGCACATTTTGATCTTGCCTCATTCTATAATGTAAAGTTATATTTAAATTCAGAATACTATCCGTATGATAATTTTAATGGTGAAACGTCGATTCTACATAAGTATTATTCAATATTTCAGTCCTCTTATTATTACAAAAGTGAAAATGCACCAATGATAAATCGTTCAAACTTTCTAACGTATACACCTTTTTGTGTAATTGATTGTTCAAACAAAATGAATCATTAAAAACTGGTTCAATAGACATCTGTCTGGATATTGAGACGTCAACAGACATACCGGAAAAAACTACTATCTACTGTCTCATTTTTTACGATACAATTATGCAATATACGCCTTTATCTGGTACTGTAAGAAAAGTATTTAAAATATAATTACGTAGATAAAAAGTGTATCAGTTCTGCTGTTGCACGCAATGGAATACGTTATCGATTATCAAGGTTTTCGCGATAATGGAAACAATTTCATTTTTAAAGAACTTTGTATTCAGTGTATACAAGATAACAAATTTTCTGGTGCTAGTGATCAGTATTTGTTTTTACCACCATTTAGTTACAAACATTTGTCAGAGAAGAAAAAAAACGTTAATAAATGGATTGAAACCAAGTGTCTTGGACTTAGATGGAAGTGCGGTCTTCAAGATTATAACGATCTACAGTTTATATTAAATAAATATATGAACGGTAAATGTATTTATGTTAAAGGATCAGAAAAAAAAGTAGCTTTAGAAAAAAGAATTGAGTTGTTATGTGAAAATAGTAGATATGGAAACACTCGATTGTCCATCCTTAAAAGTGTTAAAACAGCGGCAGTCTTCATATTCTATTCACTGTCCTTTCAAACATAATTCGTATTATTGTGCTTTAAATAATGTACATCATTTAACTAAGTGGATTATCGAATACTGGAACAAGAAATTGAAAGACAACAATGTTGGGACTGTATGATTGCTTAACTGTGTAATTCGTATTTACGTAGTTGATATTTTGATCTCCTACTTACGCGTGCGTACTGAGAACGTGACATTACTACGCTGATAAAACTGATGTCAGTTCTGCTGTTGCACGCAATGGAATATGTTATCGACTTTCAAAGTTTTCGCGATGATGGAAATAATTATATTATTAAAGAACTGTGCGTGCAACCTATAGTAAACACTAAATTCGCTGGTGTTTGTAATCAATACTTATTCTTACCTCCATTCGATTACAGACATCTATCAGAAAAGAAAAAAAAGTTAATGACTGGATTAACAATAATTATCTTGGACTTAGTTGGAATTGTGGATTAACAGAATATAGTGAACTTCCAGTAATATTAAATTCATATATATATATATATATATATATATATATGGAAAGTGTATTTATATAAAAGGACGTGAAAAAAATAGCTTTACAAAAAGAATTCAACTGTCATGTAAAAATAGTGGATATTGAATCACTCAAGTGTCCGTCTCTAAACGTTTTGAAGAAGCAGTCTTTAAATAGTATACGTTGTCCATATGATCACTCTTCAAGAAACTGTGCATTAAGTAACTTGTTTTATATTACTAAATGGATAATTCAATATTGGAACTGTTTGTGTGATGAACATGATGAAGAAACTAAAAGAATAAATTGTTGGGACTGTATGATTGCTTAACTTTTTATTGTAATTATATGTAAATTAAGACATGTAAAATAAAGGTTTTTAAAAAAATAAAAATAAAAGTTTAAAACATTTTCATTTTTTGATTTATTAATACTAAAAACATATATTCAAAACATTATGATTTTTCTCTACCATTCATAATACAATTAATTACATATTAAAAAACATACATACAATTTTTTTATTAATTACATATTACAAAAATTATAATTTTTATAGTCTACCATTCTATACAACATCCATACATACAAAGTGATTTTTTTTTATTTATTTACATAAAATATTATGAAAGAAGAACTTGAAAATTTCTTTTTATGATTTTTCCATACCATTCATAAATAATACATTTAGTTACATACTAAAAAACATACATACTTTTTTTATACCAGCATTTTTTTTATTAATTTACATACAAAACATTGTTGTAATTGTGTATAGGTTACATACTACAACAAATACAAAGTGAATACCAACATATTTTACGTACACAAAAATTTGAAAATTTTTTATAGGAAACTTTTTTTGATTTTTTTATTAATTTACATACAAAATATTATGAAAGAAGAATTTGAAAATTTCTTTCTATGGTTTTTCCATACCATTCATAAATAATACATTTAGTTACATACTAAAAAACATACATCCTTTTTTTATACCATCATTTTTTTTATTAATTTACATACAAAACATTGTTGTAATTGTGTATAGGTTACATACTACAACAAATATAAAGTAAATACCAACATATTTTACATACAAAAAAATTTGAAAATTTCTTTTTTTATACCGTAGGAAACATTTTTTTTATCTTAACCAAAACATTAAGATCAGTTCTTATAAGTTTCTTTTTTAATATTTTTTATCTTAGCCAATTCGCGTGATTTTAATAATACAATTTTATGCAATTGCATGTAAGTGGAATCTTTAATTTGCAATAAAAATTTACTTCTATTTGTTAACGTTGATGTAAACATAAACATTCCGAGTTCGTTGACATGTAAACTTTTTTTTCCT
This sequence comes from Magicicada septendecula, assembly GCA_034769895.1. Classification (NCBI taxonomy): domain Eukaryota; kingdom Metazoa; phylum Arthropoda; class Insecta; order Hemiptera; family Cicadidae; genus Magicicada; species Magicicada septendecula. The sequence continues at coordinate 49,497,042 of CM068374.1, read as the reverse complement.
TATTACAGTGTAGATAGCGTCGTCTTTACCGAAATATATTACATTTTATATGTAACGATTGTCATTCTATAGTAAAACGTGATACTAAAAGTTACGTTTATTTTTGCTTTGTATAATGGAGGAAAAGAAGAGACCAACCGGTGATAATAAGGAGAACGGTTCGTTTAAACAAAGATAGTGTGAAATTTCATGTTAAGAATTCTACATCTACCCGTACCCGTGAAAGAGTGAACTTCAACGCCGATTCTATAGCCTCTTCTGATAAATCATATACTGAGTTATACGAGAGGAGGTTATCATTTAGGAATTGGCCTTTATCATATATTTTTTCATTTGCTGTAGCCGTCGCAGTGTTTTATTATTATCCACGACCGGATGACAGAGTACGCTGTTATTCCTGCGGGCTCGAATTAGGTCTTTGGGAAGTTGGTGATGATCCGTTCGATGAACATGAAAAGTGGTCGCCGAATGTGATGAAGTATTTGAAAACATTTTAAAGAAAAGGATGGTATATGGTAAAAATATTTTAGGATAGGTTTGTGTAACGTATAAAAAGAAATGTAATATAACGAAACCGTAAGTGATGAAGAGTACAGCAGATAACCCCATTGAACCTTTTGTAATCAATGTAAACATGACCTCAAGATTAACACTGACCTATTAAAAACATGTAAACATAAACAGACGGGGTTTTTTTGTTGACACGTACACATTCTTGTGATAACGTTGTAATCAACGTGAACATGACCTCGAAATACACTGACCAATAGCGTCGTCTTTAAAATACTTTAACTTTGATAGTTCAGTCAAAATGAAGAATTTAACACTGCAAGATGTCTTATCTCATCCTATGTTTGAAAGATTCATCATGAATAAAACAAAAGTAGAGATTGAATTTATGCGAGATACATTGTTGGTACTTCTAAAGTGTCGTAAAGTGTTGGAATTTTATAATTCAGATGGACTGAAAGAGATTACACCGGAACGTAGAGGACAAAGCGGTGAGACGTTTATACATTTTCTTGAATGTCCATGGGCACATGAATCTACTGTGGATGGACCGGATACATGTGTTTGTTGTTACGTGTGTTTGTAGTTTAAAAGGCAGGTGAAATAAGATTCACGCAAAAATGTGACTAAGTATAAAACACTATGTTGTTTAAAGTCTAAATTGTTTATGGAGTTTACAAGTTTAAAAGTTTCGTTTATGTTATACAACGATTAAATCACGTCGGGGTCACCTTTTTTTTTTTTTTTTTTTTAATCCAAGTGGAAACCTTTGCTTAAAATACAATATGTGAACTTAAGTCTATTACATTATAAAGATTGAACACGATTTTTATTTACATACTTAAATTAACTTGTCATGACTCCATTGGCTCATCTGAGTCCTCCTCTGGGTTCTCTCCCATAAATAATATGGGGCAAAGTTTTGCAGGGCAAGTTTCAACATCAGGACCATCTCGTCCGTAAGTCAACGCTTGGGTGGACCGCCATCCCACTACTCCTTGGTCTATGAACCCTTCTCTTAGTGCCCTTCCCATTATTCTGTCTCGCAGATGGGATACATGATTATATATGTCTGAGGTCACTGCTACCTGAGCTTGAGGGGTTCTCAATTGTTTAATTGGCGTCTTTCCTTGAACTCCACCCCTGTCATGTACCTCAGCACATTTAGATCTTCATTTTGGGATCCAAAAATGGCGTGAAATACGATTTGTTGAACTTCTGTTGCAGTGGCTCTCATCCTGAGTTTCAAATCTTTTCCCTGTGCGTTTAAATAGGCTGCAAAGAGAACTCGGCCCGATTGGTTCAGCTTGTCTATCCATGGTAGAACATGAGCTTCTGGCACGACGGGGCCTGCATTTGTGTTAACAGGTATCACTGAATATTTTGCCACATCATTAGCCATCAGGGAGTGGTAAATGATAGAGAATGGAATAAAAGCCTTGCAAGAAGCTCTTGACCCAGTAACCAATAAGATATCTCCTAGTAATCCTAATATAGGGCCTACTTCGGATGCTGGTTTCCTTGTGATATAGGAGACTATTTCAGGAGCTCTCTTGAGGTGAGCGATGGATCGTGATACAGCATCTTTCCATTTCTGTGCAAACTCCATCCTTCCAGATGATCTTGATAAACATATCATTTGGGCAAGAGGTCCAAGAGATTGAGCTATAGCTGATCTTTTATGTGGAGGATATGTGATTCCCTCTAAGAAGATATGGTGAGCTTGACTAAGTCCGAATTGGGACGCCTTTACAGTGGAGGTCTGGGTAGCTGATCTGTGGACTGTAAATCTTTCACATCCTATACGGATCTCGTTCATGCGATTGGTAAACAGAGTCATGAAATCAATGAAGGGTCCGAATACACCGTACCAATGATTCTTGTCATCTGGTTTATGGACAAATGGCAGATCCTAGAGACTGAATATGAGTTTAAATCTGGCTATGAGGGCGTCTCTCTGAACTTCAAACTTGTCAGTCGAGTTGTGTATTTGAATGGGATTTGTGATTTTCTTCGTCATTTCACCTCCAGAATTTGGATTGGAATCCTGTCGAAGAGCATTATATATTGAATGGATGTGAGAGGTTATCTGGCACATTAGGGAGATATCCGAGTAATGAGCGGTGCAAGTCATCATGATGGCTGCTTGAATGTGTAGGTGAATCAAACAGGAGAGTACACGTTGTTTGAGTTGTTCGTCTGGCGTATACTGATTGCGTTTTGTGTCTGTTATGGTTACATTTATGTTATCGGGATCAACCAATACTCTGTTCTCCTGAGCTGTTAGTTCGACATCCAACGTGTCTACACATTGTGGTGATATCATTAAGTTTCTCGATTAACGATTCAAGTGACTTTTATATAACGGTAACGAATGAAAGACACTATTGTATATGAGAATTTTTGTGTAATTAAATATATAGAATGTATAAAAAATAAAATGAGAATGTTACAGATCTTTAAAATGACAATAAATCATTTTTTTGTTGTTCAGGTATTAAAAACATACACATACATAAAAATATGTTACAGATCATTTTTATTATTCGGATACTTAACAAACAGTTTACAATATAATACATGTACATAAAAAGATTCTAAAAAAAATATGTTACATATCAATTAACATGTGATAGGAAGAGATTGATTTTTACCAGATAGGTAAACTCACTTTATTTACAAAATAAAAAGGTTACTGTGTTTTAAAAACTTGTTTTATCATTACGCTAATGAATATTTTATTATTCGGATACTTAACAAACAGTTTACAATATAATACATGTACATAAAAAGATTCTAAAAAAAATATGTTACATATCAATTAACATGTGATAGCAAGAGATTGATTTTTACCAGATAGGTAAACTCACTTTATTTACAAAATAAAATGTTACTGTGTTTTAAAAACTTGTTTTATCATTACGCTAATGAATATTTTATTATTCGGATACTTAACAAACAGTTTACAATATAATAAACGTTAATTCAGGTATTAAAAATACATGTACATAAAAAGATTCTAAAAAAAAATGTTACATATCAATTAACATGTGATAGCAAAAGATTGATTTTTACCAGATAGGTAAACTCGCTTTATTTACAAAATAAAATGTTATTGTGTTTTAAAAACTTGTTTTATCATTACGCTAATGAATAATGACCGTACGGTAGTGTATCTATTTTATTATCACAAAGGATTCTTTTATTGTCTAAATTACTTAAAGCTAATGTGTTACACGTAATTGTTTCAACTAAATTTTTTTTGATCGGAATAATTTCATCATTCTATAGTTATTTATAGTTTTAGAATAGACGCACTTTTTGAAATCTTCAAAGCTTATATGTTTGCTAATAACTTTTTTTAAAATTCCTTTTGCTCTTTTTTTAACTTTGTTATATACCGTTTTAAATGTATATAATTTAGAGCGCAAGCCGATAAATTCTTTAATTGGTACACCCAAACATTCATCTTTAAATTTACCGATAATTTTTTTATTTTCAATTGAATAGCATGGGTGATTGGGTGAATAATCTGACGTATCAAAGTGTGTAACTAAATCCGGTTCTAATATATCTTTATAAAAATCTTCTGTATGAATTTCATAAAAAAAAGCTATCTGTATCTGTATACAAGAGCGAAATTTTTTCACCGTATTTTGTCTTCATTATATCATAATGAAAATCATACATTAACGTTTTACTTATTTCTAATACGCTTAATCCGATATATATTGGTTTATCTAAAAATAAATGTTTTTTATCCGATAATACCGCACATAACGATTTATTATAAATTATTCTGTCTTTAAATACCGGTTGTGTAATTAAATTTAATAATTTTTTCTCATCACTTACAAGTTTAAGGTTAATTCTTTTCCTAACGTTCTCCATATATTTACCGAACACTGAGTTGTTTAATAATTAAAAAAAAAATCTTTTTCAAAATCATTTTTAGCTTGTTTTCGTTTTTCTGTATTTAAGTCAATGTACGTTTTTAACCAAGGCTCTGCAAAAATTCTAAAATACGATGAATTTTTATAACTTTTATACCGTGTTTAACAGCTTGTTTTAAATTAATGTAATGACATATATACTTTTCTTTATTTTCTAATGTTGTTAACAATTTTTGTTGTTTTGTTCCTTCAACGCATTCATTAACTGGTAAAAACCGTAAATCGCTATGATGATTATGTAAGTGATGAGGATACTCGACGTCTACTTCTAAAATATAACCAACAGGAGAATCGTCTGCAATATCTAGTATATTAAAATTATCGTTAGGATCCTTCCAAGTAAAACCAGCATATGGCATACATTTATTCATTGCCCAACCATACAGATTATTCGGGTCTAAATAAGTTAAATATTTAATTGGGTTAGTTACATCAAACGTTTCTGGAATATATTTATTATTAGCAACAGATTATTTTTTTATGCAAACACTTAATCCCCCCTCACCGCATTTTCACAAAGGAGGTACATTTCATAATCAGTTAATAATTCCAGTTTAATTTTTGTATAACTTAACATCGCATCAAAAGCAAAACCTGGTACTGTAAAGTAGTGTGCACAGTCTAGTTTATAAGATTGCATACAAAGAGATCTAAAATTTTCAAAAATATCACATAATATTAAAACATCAATTTTTAAATATAGATCGCTATACTCTCCAAGTGTTTGTATATTAAAATGATTCCAAACTTTACAAGCATGTTCATAATCAGCATTTCCAATTTCTGAATCATTTAGTGAACTATAAAAACATTCTTTTGGTGGTAATCTACGGTCTTCCATTTTTTCCAGGAATTCGTATATTCATAAGGGTACACACCTTTCCTGGTAACTAGTGGCATACTGTTTGCAGAAAAAAAAATTTCCAGTATAAAAAAATTTATCCTTAGGCTAGTAGAGGAAAAGTGAGTGTTCGAAAACACTTCCGGGTTCCGAACGAAAACACTACCGGGTTCCAGTTCATGACGTCATAGAGGCACTGGCAGCTGGTGTCCGAGCTGTCCATGTGACGTCACTGTTTTGTGTGTGTGTGTGTGTGTATGTGTGTGTATGTGTGACTGAAACACTACCGTGTTCCAGTTCATGACGTCATACAGAGGCTCAAGTCGCTGGCGTCCGCATGGCTAAAACCTGTTTCAAGACGTCACGAAGGCCGTGGTTTCTGCATGTTCAAAATTTGGTAGCCGAAAACAATGTGTAGCGGATGGGGGTACCCGGAATTCGGCGGTTGCCCGGACGCGCAGATGCTATGTCATCGGGTACCGTTACTCGAAATTTTGGGGGTATCGGGTACCGTTACCCGAAATGTTTAAATCAACGGATGGGGGTACCCGAAATTTGTGGGTACGCCCTAACCGGGTTCCAGTTCATGACAGAGGCCCTGGCAGCTGGTGTCCGAATGTTAAAACACTTCCGCGTTCTGGTTTATTTTGATGTAACAAAATAATCGTTCTCTCTCGAAATTTTTTTAATGTCAGAATTTTGGTACCCTAAATGATTAAAACAACGGATGGGGGTACCCGAAATTTGTGGGTACGCCCACATGACGACGACGTAGAGGGCGTGATGTCTGAAATGTTTAAATCAACGGATGGGGGTACCCGAAATTTTCGGTGTCTGAAATTTAGTACCCGAAATGTTTAAATCAACGGATGGGGTTACCCGAAATTTTTGGTGTCCGAAATTTTAACACCGGAATGTACGACCACATGACGCATGTGTTCAACTGTAACAATGGTATGTCATTGGATATTAATTTTTACATAAAAATAAATTACGGCCCCTCCGGGATTTGAACCCGGGACCTCCGGTACACCAAACCGGCGTGCATCCACTACACCAAGGGGCCGTTATCGCTTAACTGTAATTATTTCTGTACTTATACTTCTCATCTCTTACTTGTAACCATGAGGTGGACGAGTGATATCTACTGTCGTCCTATGTGTAAAATCATAAAAGCACAATATAAGTTTATTTATTATTAAATAAATAAACATTTCGTTATACTTTTATTTTTTTACCTCTCATCCTCTTCCTAGCAGCCTGAGGGAGGCGAATGAGAGCCTGCTACGCTTTTTTTAACGTGGTTTCCCCAACTTTACAGATTCGTAAAGCAGGCCTACTCCACGTTATCTATCGCTGTACTATTGACTAGTACAGTGGTAGATAATAATAAAGATACATTATGCAATGCTAAGCCAATGTGTAAAAGCAGTACATATTTTTTTATTTACTTTTTTATTTATTTTTTTAATTTTTTTAATCGGGTGAATATGTTGTTCATACATGATGCGTATTCACATTTGCTGTACCGTAATGAGTAATTTTCACACCCATACTGGTTCTTGACGAGTTTACAGGTATATCTACCGTGCCAGTGACCCGTCTCGAACTACCAGGACTACGTTTATGAGTATTTCTACCGCGACAGTGACGTAGTCAAGGTTAACACTCACGCACACACTACGGTACCTAATTCTACGTTTATGGACATTTCTGTCACGTAGCATTCACACTAACACCATGATGAAAACATGTTCACAACCGACTATATTTTATTTCGTTGCCGCAACCATTCTGCATAAAACAAAGCTTTGCGTAATGCACAGTGTAAGGGGGGAGTGGTAACGGGTTGACGATGAGGAACAGGACATTGTATGATGGGTACAAAGGATCTAGGAACTACAGGTGCTTGAATATCGTTTAAGTCAATCACCTCACCATGATGATACAACTGTCGTAAGAAATTTGCCTTCTCAAACCCTTTTGTATAGACAACAGGATAATCTGAAAAAATGTCTGCAACGATGCGTACCATATTCTTGTACGGTACATTACCATCGTTCCATCGTATCCTGTGATAATGTGTTTTCAACCAGTCATTGATTTTTCGGAATTTCTGGTGCAGTCGTGCACTTTCGTATGGTGGAGCGAACAACACGATAACAAAACGTCCGGTTGTTATATCAACTGTAACGAACTCTTTGATTACTATTCATTTTTGTCACCGCGAAACGCTTCAAACTCGGCAATAACCGTCCTATTCAAGTTCATTTTTCCGAGTGACACATGTCCGCATCGAGTACGTTAATTTTTTCAAATTCCCCCTCTACTTTTCCTTCCAATACCAGTTCATCGTAAAGACGATCAAATGTTAGCTGTTGGTCGTGACGACTGCTTTCCAATCGAAAAAACGAGGGGAAAAAGAAGGATGGTGGTACATAGCACCCCTTGGCTACTACCTGATTAATGTACGACTTGAAGTGATCTTGATCATAAAACAAGCGAACAAGATATTTCTTTAGTACTGTTAATAAACAACCAAAACGGATCCACTCGGGTTCTGTGAAAACAAATTTTTCGGTCTTACTACCTTTAATCCGAACAAACGTTTTCCCAAAGTTACGACTGATCATCACACTCTTCTTCTTTTCACGGTTTTCACCTTCTTCGTACAATAACATACTGGATAGTAACTGTTCACGAAAGATCAACAAGTAATTCCACTCAGAAAAGTCAAGTAATATACGTTTCTTTTTTCCGTTTGTAAACAAAACACCCGGTTCATAGTTGAGTTCTTTATACAGTCCGACGGTAACGAACTTAGAGTACGAGTTGATTGGATATGCAAGAGACAAGTAAACGTTATACTCACAATGGCTGCTGCTGCTGCTGTCACAGTCACCTTCCATCGTTGAAAAGGACTGAGGTTTTTGTTATGTAGAGATCGCTAATACCTATCTTTATAAACTAGTAGAGGGGAGAACAAGTTTTTTTATGACAAACGATGAACAGTATTCGACAACGCTGTGTACTGTACTATCCTATCGTGTATAATCAAAGCGTAAGCGGTGGTTTTATCTGGAAAATTGTTACTGGATTCAAATTCTAAACGCACATCAACGGCAGACGACTTGATTGGTTCTTCTTGTCTGGAACAATCGATGACAAACAACGGTGCTTTCGTTATAAATTCATTAGGTGTCAAAAGAGGTGCTCTGTTGCGACGGTCGTAGTATGATGTTTGGAAACGTGTATACATGTCGTAGAACAGGGCGTAACGTTTTTTATCGATATCCTGGTTCAGGTTATCGTACGGATAGTATTTATCGTTCAGAAAAAGCTTGACATTCGTTAAATTGCAGTGATCAAATTCCGACGCGTTTTTCGCTATATTGTTCTTCCTATCCGTCTGAAATATTAATATTACATACCGAGGTTTTTCCAACTGTGACGATGTCTTCAAGGTCCACGAATGTCGATTTGTCGTCGGTAGAACGGGATACTCGTGCAATTCCCAACTGCGGAACGGCATCACTAGTTCATGATCCTCCTCGATGTGCTCCAATAGCGGTATTCGGTACTTGTTTGACACGCGCACATAGGGCATCTTCCAGTGTACTTTGTTTATTACGAGATTACCGTTTGCAGTTGCACCCGATTCTTTTAGCACCATTGCGTTCTGATCGGTAGAGGTACGCAACAGAATCAATTCTTGCTTAACGTTCAGCATGATGCGTGTATAGTCTTCGTTGAAACCGAGTAGCATTTTCAACGGAAGACAAAACGTAAAATCACCGGTACTCTCGTGTACTGTCAACGACTCGTCGGTTGTCGTCACCCATCCTGCATTGATTAGATGCTTTCTTTCATGCTCATTGCTCGATAGTAACAATTTCACAGTGCTCGTAATTCCAACGTTTTTTGTACGATCCACTTCCACACCGCACACTTCGTAACGGATCTCCTCAAACAAGAAAGCCATTGCATTGTTGATTAATTTCACGTTCAACGCTGTGTCGGTAGCGTTAACCTTGGTCAATGTTCCTTCGATGTACAGAAAACTCTCCGCCGGTAAAGTGAAAACATCCTGTTGTTGGATGGGTATACGTATTTCATCGTTGTTACCGTATCGGGTGGAAGCATACGGTGCGTGCGTACGATATTCGAACTCAACGATTCTGTTATCGAAAGCCGCTCCTCGTTCGATAGCTAGAATTTCACCCGACATTATTTTAATCGTATAATTTGAATCCAAGTGAAAGTAAGAAACGCTTGTTCCTTGATGTCAATCGCTTCAACGTTGAACACCGACTACCATGTTTCTTTCGTACACACTCCCTTTTTACAGGTGACGTTTGTCCGAAATACAATCCCATATTTTCAGATGCAGTCGTATCGTGATAACTTCACCGCGAAAATCAACTAAATCCCCGTCCTGATCAACGAGAGACAATATGATGTTGTCAACGCGTTGTACGTTTACCGGTAAGTATATTACGTTTGTCGGTGTTTCAACTATTTTGAAACCTGGTGCCACGGTCGGATAAAACGAATGCAACGTGTGCTGTTCCTGACCGTCCTTGTACGCACCCTGTACGATATTACTCCGTACGTGAACGGTGTTAACTTTGATTATGTCAACGGGTACGTTCGACTCGTGTGTTTTATACGCTTCCAGCTGCTGATTCTCCTTGAATCCTAACATACTTGCAATGGTATTCGGTGTATGCGAAAAGTCGATGACATGCTTACAGTAAATTTCACACTTTAATGTGTTGTTGTTTGGACGTAAACTGATTGTTCTCTCGCCTAACTGTTTCTGCAGATACGTTTCGATATCACTGATTTCATAGGTGCCGGTAGGCAACTTGATGACGGACCACTGATCCTTGGAAATTTTTACTGGAAATGCATTATTTTTTCCTTCAGTAACGTTTGGTATTGAATTATACGATGTAAAATCCAATAGTCCAACGTACCATTCACCGTATAACTCGAGAGGTGGGAAAAAGTTACACACGAGATTCGCAGCGTCGGTACCCGTCACGGTGACCGTTAGCGACGACATGCTGAAGTTTACTGATCAGAAGACGATAAAAAGTCTAAACATAAATGACCGCAGATGACCGTGTGAGGAGGTTGCTTCCGTTCATAGTTGTAACGAACGTCGGCTGTATCACCAAAATATTGCATCAGCTCGAGAGGTGGACGTAAATTACCGAACCCGTCAAAATAGTGTACTCGATTTCCACGCTTCTTGTAACATACCCAGTGGGTTCCCGGTCCGCTCTCGTCGTCCAAATTTACGATGACGCTTTCGTTCTTCCACGGCGCTGTATCCGGTAATGCGTTACGCATGTAAACACCTCTAAAATACGGTATGTTTAGCTTTTTTGCGTATACACGTAATTCATCTTCGGACAACGGGCGGAGCGGTATGTGAATTAGTTTTTTCGGTACGGACGTAGATACAATCCGGACGCAGTTCTCTTCTTTTTCCTAACGGTTCGGACAGTTCTCTTCCTCCTCTTTTTCATCCCACCACCAGCACCACGACCACGACTACTCACATTCTTTTTATTTTTACGACGTCGGCCGCTTCCTATTGCTGATTTTGCTTTCATGGCCGCTGCAACTGCTGTCGCATAAGCTCGTTCGCTGATACCCGAATCCAACGCCTTTACCCGTCCCCACGCTTTTTCCGCGAGTTTACGATCTGCAATACGTCTACTTTCGTTGTCTTTGTATTGAGCGTAAGCGATGTCGTGTTCGCGACAGGCTTCGTCTAATTGGTTGATTCCGCGATCACCACGCGCTAATCTTTCTTCGAGTTTCGTGCCCGGTCCACAGAATCTGTAACCCGGCAGATGTAATTCGACAGGTAGTGCGTCCACCGCTCGATTGATAACTGACGAAACAACGGACGGTACAACGTTTTTAAGCACGTTTCCGACGCCCCACCCCTTTTTCCTCCTAACGTTGTTGTACATCGTAAACCGATCTCCAGTCTTTCTCTTCTGTGTTTTTATCGTATTCATCTATTAACCTTTTTATTTCCTTCGTGTCGAGTGTCCACTCGTCTTCTGAACTACGTGGCTTAGACAATTTCAATAAGTAGTAATCCAGTTGATACTGAAATGTTTTAACGACTTTATACATCTCGCTCTTTACGTATCGTCTCACGTCATTTAATTGTTGTAAGTTAACAGCATCGCTCTCCGCAAAACCATCCGCTACGTCTGTTATTCTCTTTTCCGCTGCTTTGAAAACACCATCTTCGCCCAAGCTAACGGTGTTCTGCAACATGTATTTTACGTTAACCGCGTCATCTGCAAAAATCGGTGAACTCACTCCCGACAACCAGCTCTGTCCAAACAAATAGCTATTCGATACTTTTTTAATGACATTCGAGTCTACGTAGTTTTTGTTGACCGCATCGGTCGCTTGTTCCGGACTTCGAACGTTGATTACCCATCGATCTCGTGCATCGATGACCTCACCTCTCTCTTGACTCGAGTGTTGTATACAGTTGTCATCAACGTAATATTTGTTGACTACGTCTTTAACGTCTACAGGAGTATCAACATTTTTCAATCTACACCCTTTAACGTCCACGCTTTTACGTTCATCATCGAGTAGCAGACAATGTGTTTGCATATAACTCAGGGATACAGCATCCTTTGCTGCATCCGGTTCGTTCAGATTGCGGATCTTTTTGTTTTCAACATCTATATGCCCATCATTCGTAATCTTAAATCCTACAGTATCGCGTAATTGTCTTTTTGTTTCTCGTCGCACGCTCACGGCGCTTTGATGTCTCCCGAACTTGTCCACAACCATTGTACGACTGCACGCTACAAATGATGTGCTAACCGTTTTAAGTAACGACACTGTGGTGACCATCGCGTGTGTAACACAATCGGATCGTCACCCTCTTTCCAACGAAAGATTTCTATACCGCAAAATGAACATCGAACCCTGTCAATTTCATTTGTGTAATGAAAGCCTGCGGCAACCATAGCGGTCGGACTGATGAAATGCACAGGCCATGATGTAAAGGTTTTCAGTCTCTCGTTTTCGACTTCAAAGTCAGGTGTCAAATCTAACCCGCACATGTTGACAGTGTTGACGTCAATGAGTTGTTACACCGACGTTCATAAAATTTATACGATAATGTTGGCTTCACGTAATTCCTCTACTACTGAGATGATTTCGTTGTCGTGTCCGGTGTGACCGACGCGTTTTGAAATTACCAGCAGTCTTAACCGTTCAACCAGTTCGTTGGGATCGTTCCAGTGTACGTAATCGATACCACGTCCGCTGCGTGGTGGAAACAATCGAGCGATTATCTCTCTGTACTTTAAACCTTTGTTTGTATTTACTTTAGCACCGGGTAAATAATAACGTTTATAAGCGTTAGTGTCCGACAGTATAGACTTGTACGCTGCTAAATCGTTTTCATCGTAGACGCTCTTGTCGGGTTCTTTCATAAACATAAGTTCGTAGAGGCCCGGTGTGCCTCTGTATCGTTTTCCAGCTATGTAGAAGCTATCGTCTTGATTGATCTCCAACACCGAATTGCCTACCATCCATTTGTCTTCAACGTTACGAACACCGTACGTATGATCCATCTTCTTATCTCGATCATCAGACAACGCGAGCAGTAAGTATTTCCTCGCGAGCGGACCTTCGACAGATTGTTCAACGTATTCTTGTGCTTCGTGTCGACCTTCGGGTGTTGTTAAAAACTCTTCAAGAGTTACGTTCGGTGTTTCGACATCAGGCGTTTGTGCCAACACTTCCGTTCTGAGGAAACGAGGTTGTGATGGTGTTTTCGTCTCAACAGCTGCCTTCGTATCTTCATCTTCAACTTTTATTTTTTGTTTTATTTTATCACTGGAGTCATTCAACTTTTCCGAAATCTGGGTTAACGGTTCCAAAAGAGGTTTGTACTTTCTCGTTAACGCTTCATCGCTCTCTCTGATGTCATGTTTCAACGCGCGATACTTTTGTCTTATGTTATCGCTAATTGCATCGATTTCATGTGTCAATTGCTTGTCATCCATCTTGACACTGATGACTTTCTTGCACAAACTATTCTATTTATGTATAAAACGATCGAAACCCACTCTGTATCTACCTGCATTTATCGGTGAGTCCTTGTTGATGACTATGAATCCGTAACGATCCTTCCACGCTTCGGCGCACATCGCTTTGAACTCTTCGTATTTCATATCTGTGTTAACGTGATCGTTGTAAACGTGACGTAAATTGAGATCATCTTGTCTGAACAAAACCAAGAAATTGGCATTATCACGCACCAGTTGCTTTGGCACCAGACTATACGTTTGGCAAAGGTACAAAGTGTCCACACCGCTATGCCGTCCCATAGCGAAATATTTTCGTATGTTATTCTGCCGTTCACATACCACATCATCGAACAACATGATTGAATTAGATACAATTTCGTGCGGAGGTGGTACTTCATCGTTTTCACTGTATGTGAAGTACATCATTCCTTCGTCAGCGAGAGCGTTAAAAACGTCTTCCAACATACGATATTTTGGTTGAAATAACGATTTGGAGAACACGTACAGGTTCTGAAATCGCAGTCCGTTTGAATCGAATAACATGTTAAAGGCAACGTTTGACTTCCCGCTACATGACCCGCCGCACACGATACATCGAACTGTGTTTGGAAACAGTGGACTGTGTTTATTATATGCAACTTCACCGTTGTACTTAGCAGAGTCTACGTTCTTAACATTTAACTTTAACGATTGTTGTTCAATCTTCATCTTAACTCGTTTACGTTCGGTTAAATACTGTGGTAATGCTATTATATCAGATCTTTTTTATGTATCCACGAATCGTGTTTACCGTCAAAGCCGAGCCAGCGCACTCGCACGCGATCACCTTTACGTTGTAATATTTTCTCAACGAGATACACATCACCAACGCTGGTTTTACTCAATTCTTGTTCATAAAACCCACCTTCCACAACGTCACCCGTATGATCTTTCAACAAGTACGTAACCGGTACGGTTGGCTGAACTCTGTGCACTGTATATATCTCGTTCGTCCAGTTTGGTGTATAACCTTTAGCGAATGTGATTTTGTATTTACTGATACGCACTCGATCGCCTATTTTAAACTTATGTTTCTTGCTCACTTTCCGCGGTACGGTATTTTTTCTTATTCGTTCCAACACAATTTGCTCGTTGCTCTTGTCGACTTGTCGCGGCTTCATCTCTATAGTTCTATGCACTCTGTCGTTGTATTCCATCACCAGTTTAGGCAAAAGCGACAACCACCGATAATGGCCTTGCTCGCTGAACGCGCGGTACATGTTCGTTTTCAACGTACGATTAAATCGCTCTACGATGGACGCTTTCTTCTCGCTATACGTTGAATAGTGTTTGACGTTGAATCTCTTTAGTAAAGCTTGTACGGTAGTGTTAAAGTACTCTTTCCCCTTATCCGTTTGCAGGTATTTCATTTTATTTTTTACAATTATTGGTTCGAGAGCATGTGCTACTTCAACACCCGATTTAGTTTTTAAGGGAATCGCATATGCATACTTGCTAAATGCGTTTATTACCGTCATTAGATATTTGTACCCCTTGTTCAACTTGGCATGCGGTATCATTTCCACCAAATCCGCTTGGTAGAGATCGTGTAACCCCTTCACCTCCACCGCACGTCTGGGAAAGTTCCTTCTCACCGGTCTGTGCAATTCTTTTGCAATAGTTTTGCGTACGTTTTCCATATCGCCACCCGAAACGCGAATCGCAAAATTTTGGTACGAGATATACCGTTACGTTTTCACTGAACCTCACCGACTTCATCGTCGTTACTGACAGTGTGTTGCTCCTGCAAGCGAGTCTTATATCAACGTATATCGAACGCATAATTTATAACGGATTTTCTCGCTTGCTGAATTATCTCGCGTCTGGGTTGACAGAGTTTATAATGACCGTACGCCAGTGTTGTTTCACCGTCATCCAAGACATATCGTTTGTCATCGTATGGTGACAGCGATAATTTTGTAAGCTTTCTTGTGTATATGTTATGTTTTTCGCTTTGGATAGTCTGCGCCGTAGTATAAGTTTGAGAAGTGGTCTTTACACATTGTTTATAAAGTTGATGTTTCAACTGTGTAGCTATCGCGGAACGTGGCACACCTTTCGCTACCTTTTTCTCTTTATCGTTTGCCGTAACGAATGAATAACATTTTGCGCGCAACCCGACAAATTCAAGTATCGGTATTCCATTTGTTTCGTCTTTAAAAGTACCCAACTTTTTCTTGTTTGTTTCACTATAGCACGGATGTGCCTTAGGGTGCTCCGACGTGTCAAAGAGTTCGAGATGCTCCTCCATGTCTTTGTACGCATCGTCGGTGCGAATGTCGTACAACAGAGAGTCAGTGTCCGTCATACATAGACGTGCACGTGACCCGTACGTATTCATCGTGAATCCGTAATGGAACCGATACATAATCAGCTTACTAATATCCAATACACTGAACCCAACGTACAAAGGTCGGTTCAGTGTAATGAATGTTTTTTTCATCGTGAGACCTACCAGGTCCTCGTTATAGATGAAGAAATGTTGTAGCCTGGGGTTAGCGGTTAGTTTGTGAAGTTTCTTCTCGTTTGGAACTAACTTGAAATCGATTCGCTTTCGTACGTTTTCCAACGATTTTCCGTACGGTGCGTTATTCATTAACTTAAAAAAGTCTTTTTCAAAGGTGTTTCTGGCTTCCTTTCGTCGCTCCGTATTAAAATCGATGAAAGGTTTCAACCATACGCACTGTGTGAATGCTAACACACGGTGAATCGCTTTCAACTCCATTCCTAGTTCGAGGTAGAGTTTCAGTGTTCTGTAATGAACAATGTATTTTGTCTTGTCCTCGAGGGACGTTATCAGTTTCTCTACCTTACCGTTACTACACACAAAGTCTTTTAACAGCTTCATGCGATAGCAGTACGGTGAAAGCATACTGTCCGTAATAGTACGCTTTTCAGGTGCTAAAGGGTAGTCACTGTGTAAGTCGTGTAGGTAATGTGGATACCCCAGATCGACTTCCAGGATATAACCGGTGTCACCATCGTCGCGTAACGCGTGCACGTTCAACGTATCGATCACTGTACGTTCCAACCATCGAAAACCGGACAGTGGTAAAGGCTGTGTCATAGCCGTTCCGTACAGGTTGGTACAATCGAGGTAAAGTAAATAGTTGTGCGGCTTGCTTGCGTCATAATCGGGAATGTACGGGTTGTTGGCTTTGGCGTACCTATTAGAAATTGCTGCTAAGCCGCCACGGATACCTCTTTCGATGTACAGGTGTACGTCTATATCGCGGAGTAACTCTAACCTGACTCCTGTCATTTTCAGCATCGCGTTCCACGCTAAACCGGCGGTGGTAAAAACGTTACACGGATCGAGTTCGTAGTACTGCAGGCTCATGTTTCGAAAGTTTTCAAATACATCAGCAAGCAGTAGTACATCCGTTTTTAAATAAAGGTCATGATAATCACCGAACGTTTGCATGTCGAAAGCCGACCAAACCGTTCGAGCGTGCGCGTAATCTTCTTCGTCTATATCCGACTCTGTCAACCCGTTGTAAAAAAGTACGCGGTCCGGTAACTGCCTCTCGTCAAATTTTGAATCGTCCGTAACGTATTCGTAAGGGTACACACCTTTACGTAACAGTAAATCAACATTACGCGTGTAAAATTGATTAAGGATTTTAAATTTATCCGCGGATAAGTTGGAGACGAGTTTTTCAAGTGACGCGTTCATGAACCGCAGAGAATCGAGAAACCGGAGCTGACCGAGTGTAACGGAGATGTAACGTTCACTTGTAGTAGCGATACACGTTATTTCATCTTCCTTGTACTTTCCGAAACCTTGCATCAAATGATGCGAGTCATAGCCACTTAAATTATGGAAAAAAACCGGAACGTGTGTTGGTATTTTGTAATTTATATTACACGCATTGTGAGCAGCGCCTAAATAGTTACCCGTTATGTGGCAATGATTTCGAACCGTGTCGTCCGTTAACGGCTGCTTGCACAGATGACAGTGAGTGGCGTTTCGGAATGACCGTTCATCGGCCGCTGTCATTTGGATCGGTTTATTAAACTTTCTATCGAGTCGTTGAACGTCGGCTAAAAGCACACGAAGGAACGTGTCCACCACGTCTTTACCGCGGTATATTACAGGTTCCTTGACGGCGTTTCCCATCCAGTCAACTATCACATAGCAGAAACTGGCTGGTATATGATGTGCCACGTTTTTACCGGTGGTCGGAACAATAAACGATTCGAAGTCAGCGTATACCGTATAAGGTACGCGGTGACAAAGTGAAAAGTTTTTAAAATACATCCACTTTTCGTCCTCGTCAGGAAGTTTTACTTTCTGTACTCCGTGCTGAGAACAGTTGCGTTCGTGTTCTTCAACTCGTTTTCGCGCCGCGTTAGTATCTTTATTGTCCGCAAATCTGTGTAGACAGTAGTTGCAATAAAACGAAGTGCCCTTTCGTTTTGTCAACGACGAAAGCATACGCGAAAGGTTCCGTATGAGGCAGTAGTGAGTAGTGTTCGCGTCGGACAGTAGCAGTAGGTTTACGTGGTACTTTCTACCGCGATGTTCAGTGATACGTAAAGGATATACCTCGCCTTCATAGCCAAAAACGTTAACGGATATGTTTTCGTTTAATTTTTCGAACCGTTTTATCTTATTGAGTGCGACGGGATAAGGAATGTCCTTCATGTTTATTTCTTCTTCGTACGGAAGGTAATGGCTAACGCGATGCGGGTTACACGCGATCGGGTGTATACCAGCGAGCACAGACCACAAGAAACACTTTTCATCGTCTACATTTTTTATATTGATAATTCCTTTCTTACTGTTTGATAATTTCGATGGTGTAGGTAGAAAGCTCGACCCCACAAGAGGGTTGTATTTTGTAATATTTAATTCCACCGACTCGACACCGTTTTCGACCCACCCGCTTCCGTCACGCGTGAATTTGTCAACGGATTCCATTATTTTCTCGCTAGCTATCGAATACTGTTCATCGATATCGTCATACTGTGACTTAAGTTCTGTACGCGATCTGAATACCGCATTACAATAAATATTTTCGGTGTTTATTAATTTTTTAAAAGATACACGAACTGCTAAATACCATTTTATATAATTATTTAATGCTACGGCTTCGCTACACATCTTATCAACAACCGTGTGTTTGTAATCTAATAATACTGTTTGTGTGTTTAGTGTATTGTCAAGTATCATAAATTTTATAGTAATTACATTACCATTGATAGCACGGTGTTCGCTGCTGCTGCCGCTGCTGCTGCTGCTGCTGCTGCTGCTGCTGTCGGTCATTGTGAAAGGAGTGAGGCCGGCTTCGCGTCGTCGGTTCCCTATATAGACAGTCCGGTAACCGGTGACTCTGACGCCGCGCGCCCTTGACCGATCGGCCTCGCGAGGAGCAGCGGTGCGGGGTAGGTAGTCGTCCGGTCGTGACCGACGACGCGCGTTGCGGTGGGTGGGGTGGGGTGGGGAGTGCGGTGTAGGAAGCCGACGTCCGTGACCGATGCGGTGCGGGGTGCGGGGTAAAGGTGTGGGATGGTGGTGCGGGGTAGGGAGATAGGTTGCAGCCGGTGTCCGTGACCGAGAGGTAGGCGAGGTGCGGAGTACAGGATGCCGGCGACCTTGGCCGAAGCGCGCTCGTTGAGTCGCCTCCCGCGGGATGTAGGGTGCGGGGTACGGGGGGCTGGGTTGTACGACCGGTCGTGACCGAAAGCAGATGGTGACCCGAGACGACGCGGGGTGGGGTGCGGGGTAGGAAGCTAGGTTGTCGCTGACGGACTCGATTGCGGTTGGTGGGGGGTAAACCCGGTCGTTGCGGAGCGACAGACAAAGTAATTGAACAAAATATGTTGGCGAGGTGCGGGGTGGGTGGTGAGGCTCTGGGTGCGGGGTTGGGGTGCGGGGTAGGGGAGACCGTGACCGACGGACTCGATTGCGGTTGGTGTTTTGCGTGGTGGTGGGGGGGGGTAAACCCGGTCGTTGGGGAGCGACAGACAAAGTAATTGAACAAAATATGTAGGCGAGGTGCGGGGTGGTGGTGAGGCTCTGAGTGCGGTGTGGGGGTGCGGGGTAGAATGTCATCGTCCGGTCGTGACCGAAAGCTGATGGTGGCCCGAGACGACGCGGGGTGGGGTAGGAAGGAAAATTGTAGCCGTTACCGTTGCGGTAGAGGTGCGGGGTGCGGGGTAGGGTGTCGTCGTCCGGTCGTGACCGAAGGAGATGACGCTTTAGAAGGAAGGAACGTGGTCGGGGGAAACAGAATAAATACGCCAGTGTTTCCCTGTGCAGTCATCAGTACTCGCCATGGAAGGAATCGTTGCGAACGCGAAGACAGTTGAAAATTTTTTACCAAAAAGAGACTTGTCAAGTCTTTCTTTAGGAGTAAAGTATCATATAATTCACATGAAATTTGTGAAAACGAAATTCGGGGAGTCAGTTGTGGTAGATTTGGAAGATACCGGAGCCTGTCCTCAGCCGGAGGGTAAACTGTTCTATGTATACCTACCTAAAAGATGGTGTGACGTATTTACAGAGGAGCAATTGAAAGCTGTGAAGCCTTGTGTCCTATCACTATGCGTAACCTCACACACTCCGCTGGCGAACGAGAAAGTGAGCGTGCAGTTGGATATTGATTATGTGAGTATGATTTTTCAGTACCACTAATAATTACTTATACAGAAGTGGTTATGTATTAATTTTTTTCTCTTTTTTTCCAGACCAAATAAACGAGAACAGGATTGATTTATAATAATAATAACAATAATATTAATAATAACATTAATAGTAAAATGTTTTTAAATGATGAAGTAGACTTCTCTATTTTTTTGTCGTTTTTTAATGTTAACTGTTCATTTTCAGAGAAAGAACAAGGTGTTGCTTGAATCTAATATTGTAGAAAAACTTTTAAACAGAGAAATAAATGGTAATAATAGATTATATTGTCAATGAGACATGATTAAATTCGATTATAATTTTAGAAATAATCGTAAGACACTGAGTAGATGGATATCAATACGAAACGAAAAGAATATTTACAAAATGAAAGTATTTATTCGTAATGAGTTTTTCAAACTCTTCAAAACATCAATTAGTTATTGTAACAACCATAATATTGAATATCTTCAAATAAAAGATTTGCTAATTGCTAAAACAAAGCTGGTTAATCAGATGTACTATATGATGTATAATTTTACTGGTACAGCGTATACCTCGCTGGTAAAAAAATATGAGTGGTCAAGGCATGACTCTAGCGGATGTCCGCTTCGTAACCGTTGTCGCGTCTGTTGTTATCTAAGATATCAAAATGACTTTAATTCAGAATACATGTTTTTTTAATACCACACTAACTATCATTTGATGTGTCTACATTCTTTTGTATTTGATCAAGTATTATTAATTGTAGGAAATTATATTCTGTTTTTAATTATTAAAAAACGTATGTGGTTTATAACATAAAAAGTTAAGATAAACAATCATTAAAGTGTTAATTAAATTTTTATGTGTAATTAAATTTTTTTAAAGATTTCTCTCATAGTTACAGAAACCTTGTTTCGATGTTATGTGTTTGTGCGAATGCGAGGGAGATGTATGTCGTTCACCACCATATGGTGACCACTGTAACATTCTGAGTGCTTGTGAGTGGAGAGAATTTACACTCTGAAGAACAATTGTTTTAAAAAATTAGCGTTGTTACCTTTGTTATTATCTAAAATACTAAAAAGAGTTGAATTCAAGGTTTTGGTGTACCATTTTACACATGTAGTTAACACCATAGTAATTATCATTTGATGTGTGTCTACATTTAGTATGTTATTATTAACATATTACACGTCAACATTGTAATATTGTATGTTATTAATTATTATTATTATTTTATATTGTTAGACATATAAGGCTTGTTTTGGTTGTAGTAAATGTAATTATTATTTTGTTAATTATGTGTGTGTGTGTGTGTGTGTGTGTGTATATATGTGTACAGAGAGAGAGAGAGAGAGAGAGAGAGAGAGAGAGAGAGAGAGATAGAGCACCTTCAAGGCTGCAAAAGAGAGAGAAAGCGAGAGAAAAAAAGATTATTTTGTATAATTATGTAAATATATATATATAGAGAGAGAGAGAGATAAAGTGTTTATTTTGTTTAGTTATGTATATAGAGAGCGCGCGTATGTTTTGCACAATTATAATTGTCTTGTGAATATAGAACGTGTCTGTGTAGAGAGAGAAAGAAAATTATAGCTTATGATTTGATTGTAAAAGCTTTCGATATTATTAAAACTTATATATAAACCGTAACCTTTGTTATTTTATTATTATACCTTTATACAAAACAGTTATTCCTATCATACTTGAATAAGGTATACGCCAGCGAAGATAACAAGTTTTTATAGTTGAGATGCAGCCAACTTATTGATAAAGAGACACAGCTGGATTGTGGTATGCGCCAGCATGCGAAGAAAACCGGTTTATAGGGTTCAGATGCATCTCTCTCTAAAGAGAGAGACAGTGAGAGAGAGCGTATAATCTGTTTGTATCAACACACAGCGATTCAACCAGACCTGTTTGTTACAATTTTGCAGGTACACAGAGTAAAATATATTTATACAATTACACAATTTTAGTAATGCATAATTTTAATGTTTTTTCTAAACAATATTCAAATGGATGCACCTGTTCTATTATAACACAATATACTCATATATAATAATACAATATATGGTTTTGCGAACCGCAGATCCAGGTTCAAATCCCGAGGAGTCAAAATTTATTTTGTGGAAACCAACACCTGTCGGAAACCATCTGTATAGCCTCCTGTTTCGTCATACCCAGTGTTTTATACATGCGTCATGTGGGCGTACCCACAAATTTCGGGTACCCCCATCCGTTGTTTTAATCATTTAGGGTACCAAAATTCTGACATTAAAAAAATTTCGAGAGAGAACGATTATTTTGTTACATCAAAATAAACCAGAACGCGGAAGTGTTTTAACATTCGGACACCAGCTGCCAGGGCCTCTGTCATGAACTGGAACCCGGTTAGGGCGTACCCACAAATTTCGGGTACCCCCATCCGTTGATTTAAACATTTCGGGTAACGGTACCCGATACCCCCAAAATTTCGAGTAACGGTACCCGATGACATAGCCTCTGCGCGTCCGGGCAACCGCCGAATTCCGGGTACCCCCATCCGCTACACATTGTTTTCGGCTACCAAATTTTGAACATGCAGAAACCACGGCCTTCGTGACGTCTTGAAACAGGTTTTAGCCATGCGGACGCCAGCGACTTGAGCCTCTGTATGACGTCATGAACTGGAACACGGTAGTGTTTCAGTCACACATACACACACATACACACACACACACAAAACAGTGACGTCACATGGACAGCTCGGACACCAGCTGCCAGTGCCTCTATGACGTCATGAACTGGAACCCGGTAGTGTTTTCGTTCGGAACCCGGAAGTGTTTTCGAACACTCACTTTCCCTCTACTTAGGCTGATTATTACTGAGCTCAACCAACGAATAATTCATAAAACGATAAGTGTCAATAAATCTAATATTTAAACCCGAACGTGTTTTTTTTTTTTTTGCAAAAGAAATATACTTTTCTCTAGTATTAGGAATTACATGAATATTTTTTATATCATAACCCAATTGACGCACTATAAAATGCGAATCATAATTAGAACTACCATGTATGAAAACAGGTACAAATTTCTGTTGTTGTCGTTTAAAGTTGTGTATTACATATTACATA
This sequence comes from Magicicada septendecula, assembly GCA_034769895.1. NCBI lineage: Eukaryota > Metazoa > Arthropoda > Insecta > Hemiptera > Cicadidae > Magicicada > Magicicada septendecula. The sequence goes on along the minus strand of CM068374.1, from coordinate 49,473,878 downwards.
ATGTTGCACGAAATTGACCAGTTAAATGACAATGATCTCGAACTTGAGAATATAATAATGTAAATTCCTTGTTACACATCTCGCAATGTGTGACCGATTTAAATTTCATTTTATCATCTCGAGTCATATGTAACGGAATATTTTGTTAATAAGTAAACCGATTAAATTAATTTTTTCAACTAAAAATATCATAAATTTTTCCGCGGCATTTTTACCACGAAATAAGTACGGTTCCGAAGGCAATTGGTTTCTAATACTTTCAGGGATATTGCTATCTATAACAAAATATACGCAAAAACTCATCGGAATATGAAATTCATTAATTACAGTAAATTTGTTTTCGGGGTTGGGCAAACAAGTACTAACAGGTTTCAAAATACATTCGAAATCTGCATATACTACAATAGGAACTCTATATTGCTAATGAAATTTATTAAATTGTAATATGTTGTTATCAGTAGTTGGTAATACTATTTTTACGGGCGAATACTTTCCACAATATCTATTATGAATTTTCAATTGTTTTGACTTTTTAGTAAAAAACGAAACCAACGTTTACATATTTCAATTTTTTCTGTATGTTTTGTTAACTGTGATCTTATTAACTTGGAAAAATTCTTTATATAACAATAATGATAATTAGCATTATTCGGCATATTTAATACTAAAAGGTCAAAATGATTATTCTTTTCTTCCTTACACACTTTAAGAGGAAAAATTGATTTCTTTTCATCAATAGAATAAATGTTAATAGAAACGTTAAAATTTTTTTCGAAACGAGAAATTTGGTTTAAAGGTGTAGGAAAGTCTATATGTTTAAAATCAAACTTATTTTCTAAAACAAAATAACGAAAATTAACACGTTCAATGTGAGGTCCAGTTACATGACGAGAGAGGATTGCCCATTTAAAACAATAATTATCTTTTTTTTGAGGATTGATTATACATTTTTTAATTTGTAAAAATTTTGGAAGTTCAATATATGAAGCTCCTCTTAATGGTTTAAATCGATTTATACGTAATAAAATCCCGTCTATACGGTGAAGACTCCATCCGGAACCTTTACCCATATATACGTCTTCATCATAACAAATTTCTTTAATCGCATTGTTAACTATTATGTTAAAATTATCGTTTTCTATAATCGAAATATTTTTTGTTTTAAAGGCTCTGTCTTGTGTTTCATTAATAACGGGTTTTATTTATGTACATTCAACTATAATGTTAAATTTTACCGGACCAAACATTGAAATAATATTACTTAAAATTGTAACTATACTTAATTTAATATAAACTAACAGCAAGCAAATATCCTTATAATTATTACTTGTATTTTTGTAAAAATATGTTTTTAAATTACCTTTAAAGGCATTCTCTATCTCAATGAAGCTATTGGATTCTACAATTTGTTGTAATCTAATAGATTTTAATCTACAATTTGGTATTGAAGATGGTAATGATGATGCTGGAGATGATAGTGGTGTTCACCATGTTTGTCTGTGTAATCCACCCAAATCTGGAACATGTGATGGACCAGGTTGTGGATCGTTTTCGTGATTAAAATCTTGATGTCTGCTGTGCGATGGACCAGGTAACTGACCCAAATCTGGTAGACGCGATGGACCGGGTTGTGTTGAAGGTGTTCGTTCGTATGATGAGCCAGGTTGTGATGATGAATTATCCATCACCTGTTCTTGTTCGACAGCATTTCTTACAATTTGTCGTTTTTTAAATGGTAGATTTTTATCCATAATAATCTATAGGAATACAAAAATATTCATATCAGTTCCATATTTATAAAAAATAATTGTTTATATATTTTTTGTTGGCGTGTTCTTCTTGTGTGGAATATGTATTTGTTATAAACGAACAATATTCTTAGTTATTTTACTGATGTAAATTACATAAGATAGAATGAGAGGTTATCTATGATTATACTTACAATTTTGTAAAGATCTGATGTGTTGAGACCTATGCTGGTTAAAACCAATCTGTTGCTATAAATTGCTTTTTTATTGTATGACTATTTATACTATCAACCGACCGATAACAGGAAAACAGTAAACAATGTATTTTGAACTACTGCCAACAAAGTACGAAAAAATAATTTTTATTAGATAAACACGACGCTATCTACACTGAAAAGGGAAAAAACAGTTTACGTGTCAACGAACTCGGAATGTTTATGTTTGGTTACATCAACGTTTACGTACCGACTAAGCTAATTCATATCTTATCTGTATACCATGACAATCGTTACACATAAAATGTAATATATTAGATAAAGACGACGCTATCTACAGTGTGAAAAGGGAAAAAAATAGTTTACTTGTCAACGAACTCGGAATGTTTATGTTTACATCAACGTTTACGTGTCAACAAACGCCGTCTGTTTATATTTACATTTTTACTAGGTCAGTGTGTTTCGAGGTCATGTTTACAACGTTTGTTTATGTTTACGTTTTTTTTACTAGGTCAGTGTGTTACGGTCTAGTAACCTCGAGGTCATGTTTACAACGTTATCACAAGGTCAACGGGGTTATCACTGATAACGATAGGTTAAGTGGGGTTATCAACAGGTTAATTGGGGTTATCGCTGATAAGGTGACCTCTTGACCTGACACACTGACCTCTGACCTTGTCCCAGGACTTACGTGGTTATACTATTCTCACTGGGTAGAGGATCCATACTAGAGGACGTTTTTCTTTTTTTCTACAGATAAGAAGACCGCAAAAAGGAAAGCTGGTTAAAGTAAACATACTGTTTCTTGTTGCATTTTGCGGAGCCAGACTTTTTATTCATTAGAAGGTTGAGTTCACGAATGTAACTATCTCGAAGGCTTTTCCATTTTCGTGTGAGTGAAATATCTGGAAAAGAAAGGTTGTATAAATGTTTATGCCATTCTTGTTTGTTTAATTTAATTTAATTAAAGCTAAATGTATCTTTTTAGGTTCTTGGGAAGCGGTTGCACCTTTACAGATCTTCATTTCTCATACAGAGTCGGAATATCAAGTATTGTGCGACAAGTCTGCACTGTTATCTGGAACAAGCTTAGAGTAATCTGTATACCTATTCCGTCTGAAGATGCATGGCGAAGAATCTCTGATGACTTTTTACAAAGAGCGAACTTCCCTAACTGCATCGGATATTTAGACGCTAAACACATAAGAATAGCAAATCCAGAACATGGAGGTTCCCTATTTCTAAATTACAAGAATTCCCTTTCAATTGTCTTATTGGCTGTCTGTGATTCAAATTATTGTTTTACTTTCGTCGACGTGGGTGCATACGGAAAATCTTCAGATTCAGGTACTTTCAGAAACACAACTTTTCACCAGAATTTACTAGACAACAAGCTTAACATTCACGGGGAAAAGGTTTTACCGAACTCAAACACAGAATTGCCCCATGTTTTTACTGGAGACGAAGCCTCTCCAAAAATCTAATGCGCCCTTATGATGGTCATCACTTGAGTTTTCATAAAAAGGTTTTCAATTACCGCTTATGCAGGGCTAGACGCTACATTGAATGTTCCTTCGGGATTATGGCGAACAAATGTGCCATGGCAGTATGTGAAAATTCCAAACAAGCAGTGAAGCCATACATGAGGTCAGGAGAAATGTGCACAAGTACAGTGAATAGTGAATGCAAAAACTAATAGTATTGCAATTGTGACTTTTGTAAATAAATTTGTAATTAAATTGTACTCTAATATATAATTCAAGCGTATGGTAAAACCTAATGTTTCCTAAATATGTAAAAAAATATAGATAGGCCTAGGCCAACAAAACACCCGTAATCAGCAAACTTCACAATAAAATAGTAAACATTGGTCAATTATCTGTTATCTATTATAAAGATTAATAGATATCTATTTATAATAGATAACAGAAAAACCCACAGTTGTTTTCCAGTCAATTGACCGGGTCAGGAATGGAATGGAATGAATACCTTTGTCTCAGGAACTACAATCTTAAGCAATACCAAATCTTTACTGGTTGTCAGTACACCCCTTACCAATGTTTTAAGCGCTGAAAAATTTTGTTTCGTTTTAATTTTTGATATAATATTATTTTTTGTTCTTTTTTCACATGAATAATTTTTTTACAAACCGTTAACAGTTGTATTTGAACAATTTCTCTCGCTCATAATAAACATTTATATGACGTGATTATTTTATGTATATACCTATAGCAAATAGTTTCTGAGAAAAAGGTGCACAACAAACATGTTAAACCCTGTTTACTTATGAATATAAACAACTTTACTTACATATATCACTTTATATTGATCACGTTTTTGGTCCATATTTTGGAGATAATAATATTTTAATGTTAGGTAAATACCCTTTAAAGACTGATGAAAGTGATATTATTACAATTAATAATGTTATGTACAAAGGTACACCTGGTTTGTACGATCTTATTTTTATGAAAAACCCAAACGCATATGTATATTCACAAGAAGATTTAGACGAATATTCGCGTATAATAAGTGAAACCGCGGCATATTTAAGTTTAAAGACAAACAGAGTTAAAAGCAGTACTAGTTACAAATATAAAAATATAATTAAGCCTATTATTAATAAGCTTTTACAATCATCCACATCAAAAGTTAGATGTAGCCGATTGCATAGTGATACAGAAGGTCGCGGTTTGTTAAATTTCAGTAACAATAAACCAGTTTATGTGTACTGGAATAATGGAAATGAATTATGCGATAGATTAAAATTATTGATTGCTTCACAAAGTGCAGGTCATTCGGGTCATGAAAATGAAATATTATCAATTATTGAAGAGCTACAGGAGGCCGGTATAATAAGAGAAGATGCAGCAACGTTTGAAGCGATATTTTCAAAATGAGTATCGATAAATTCGGACACTATAGTGGTGACTTAGTGGCTAGTTCCAACGTTCAGCGTGGACCGCCTGGAGAAGGATTTAAATTAACTGACGACGGAAATTTTAATATAAGTAATAAACGATTATGTAATGTGGGCGATCCTGAATTGGATGATGATGCCGTAAATGTAAAATATATGAGAACAAATTCGATTACTTTAACAAATACAGACGATTGTTACGATGTTAAAATGAAAAAAAAATATTAATTTAGCCGATCCTAACGAACCTTGTGATGCTGTAAATAAAAATTATTTAGAAAATGTTACTAAATCATATTTAGCTGATAGAATACCTATTAAGCTGAACAATAATCCAGTGTAGTCATTCAAGAATAATCGTGTGGCTCATATCGCACCACCTGTTTATAAATTTGATGCTGTTAATAAACTTTGTTTATAATAAATTACCTGATGAAAATACACAAACTAATTGTTGTGATTTCAAGCAAAAAAGATTAATTAATATAGCCGATCCTATTAATTTGCTTGATGCTATAAATAAACAGACTTTATTAACAAACATAAATAATACAAAAGATGAATGTAAACAATATATAGATGTTAAAATATATTATTCACGAAGTGAAGAGGAAAATAGTATAGATTTTAATGAAAGCAGATTGACTAATGTTGCTGATCCTAAAGATGATACAGACGTTATAAACCAAAAGACTTTAACAAGGGTTATGAATGCATTTAAATTAGATCTAGAAGACTATAAAGTTGACAGTAACTTAGTTAGAATATTATACAAATTATTAGGGAGTGCACTAAAGACAATCCTGTTAAAACTATAAACGAATTTCGCATTGTATATATAATACAAAGTTTATATGAAGCGTCATAAATGCATCTGTATCCAAACAAGATAGAAGGTGGTGGTCTGGTGAGTAATATTCTTGGAAATGTTATAAACAAGTCAATTGATTTATTACCTGTCGAACTTCATTTACCCGGTTATCAGTATTGTGGACCCGGTACAAATTTAGCGAAACGATTACAAAGAGATGATCCAGGAATTAATAAGCTTGACGCTGCTTGTAAACAACACGATATTACATATTCAAAGTATTCAGATTCTATAAATCGCGCTAAGGCGGATAAGGAATTAGCTGAAAGAGCTTGGGAACGTGTTAAATCAAGTGACGCATCGTTCGGGGAGAAAGCTGCAGCGTGGTCAGTAACTAACATAATGAAAGCTAAAAGTAAATTTGGTGGGGGAATAAAAAAGAAAAGAAAAATATGTCCAACACAGTTTATAATTATTTGAAACGTTTTTCTGGTAAAAGTGGAAAAGGTTTATATTTGAGACCGTATAAAAAAACAGGAGGTTAAAAAAAAAGAAAAGAAAAGAAAAACGAAACAACGACGGCGATAATAATAAAGAGTATTCCTATACGTCCGCTTTCAATTCAAGATTTACTACTGTATGTTAAACAGTTAAAGATTCCTAATTTCAGAGGAGTGTTTATGCGTGACACATTACCGTTACACACTGGAATTTGGCAAAATGAAACCGGAATAGTTAATTTAGATAATAGTTATGGTCATGGTACTCACTGGGTATGTTATTTTAAACGTAAAAATAAAGTTAATTATTTTGATAGTTTTGGTAATTTAAAACCGCCTATCGAACTAATTAATTACTTTTATTCATCAAGTCAACGATCTATTGAAATCGTTTATAATTATACACGAAGACAAAATATGGATGCAGTCAACTGCGGTCATTTGTGTTTACAGTTTCTCAGTAATAATGTTTTGTCTAAGCGGTAAAGGATCCGTATTAACATGTGATATTTTTCCACCAATCGAGTTAAGTGATGAAAAATGGGAACTAGGATTAATTGACTTTATGACATATCATTCAATACCTAATATAGAGGAAGGAATTAACAATGTATTATATTATGGTATTGATAAGAAAATAGTATTGCCTACTGGATCTTATGAAATTTCAGATATCGTAACGTTTATTAACGATTACTTAATTCAACATGATGAAAATGTAAAAACACTTATAAAAGCGAATAATAATACATTAAAAAGTGAAATTTGTTCCAACGTTCAAATTGATTTTAGTAAACCCGATTCGTTAGCAACCATATTAGGATTTGAAACATGCATAATAAATCCAAATAAATGGTACAGTTCAACCTTACCGATAAGTATTGTTCGAGTAGAGAGCATCCGATTGATTTGTAATTTAATTAGCGGTTCGTTTAATAACGGAATTCCAGATCACATAATACACGAATTCTATCCTAGTGTTCCGCCAGGTTTTAAAATTGTTGAAAAACCGACCAACGTGATATATTTACCAGTAAACACATCTAGGATACATAATATTGTAGTAAGACTAGAAGATCAACAAGGAAGACTGATTAATTTTCGAAACGAAATAATAACGTTACGTTTGTATTTGAGAAAACAATAATAATGGGTCTTATTTTTTATTACGGAATCAATAAAACAACTGCAAATAAGCCAATTACAAGTAGTAAAGATATGAATATCGACCGGTTAACACCACAAAACCTGAAATTTGTACAGTCATTGACAGTAATAAAGGATTATTTAAACAAAAAATGAATCTTAATATTCAAAACGTAAACGCTAGCATTCTAAACATTATAGAGGATGTTGTGTATGAAGATGACTCGATAGTAGGATTAGCCCATCACACTCATCTACCGTACACCTCTGCTACATTCAATAATAATGACGAAATTAGAATTCCAATTAATCAACAAGATGTGTACACATTACCGTGTGAAAGTCACCTTCATATAAAAACAGAGTACACTAATAATAACGGTATACATGATCAAACTTTAAAATTATGTTCAAATGCTTTAGCATTTTTGTTTGATGAAATTAGATACGAAATAAGTGGATCAGAAATTGATAGAGTTAAAAATGTTGGAATAACATCAACAATTAAGAATATGTTAACGATTAAACCACATGAAATTAACACTTTAGAAAATAGTGGATGGGCTTCAGTTTTAATAAGTCATATGGCACCATCATCGAAAGATATTAGCTTCTGTATCCCATTAAAAAGGTTGTTCGGATTTGTTGAAGATTTTAAAAAGATTTTGTTAAATGTAAAGCAAGAATTAGTTTTAATTAGAGCGTCCACTGATAAAAATGCAGTAATTTTACCTGAATCAGTAAACACATACAAATTAAAAATAAAATATATATCATGGAGAATTCCGTATGTTTATGTTAATGTCGTAGTAAAGGTAGATTTACTGAAGATAATACAAATTGATCGCCCTTTATTAATGTCGTTTCGAAAATGGGAACTTTTACGAGTATCCGTCTGTGCCAAAAGCAAACAAACTTACTTGGACTGTTAAAAAGTCATCACAATCAGATAAACCTCGTTACGTTATTGTAGGTTTTCAGACTGACAGAAAAAATAATGGATATAAAAACCCAGCACATTTTGATCTTGCCTCATTCTATAATGTAAAGTTATATTTAAATTCAGAATACTATCCGTATGATAATTTTAATGGTGAAACGTCGATTCTACATAAGTATTATTCAATATTTCAGTCCTCTTATTATTACAAAAGTGAAAATGCACCAATGATAAATCGTTCAAACTTTCTAACGTATACACCTTTTTGTGTAATTGATTGTTCAAACAAAATGAATCATTAAAAACTGGTTCAATAGACATCTGTCTGGATATTGAGACGTCAACAGACATACCGGAAAAAACTACTATCTACCGTCTCATTTTTTACGATACAATTATGCAATATACGCCTTTATCTGGTACTGTAAGAAAAGTATTTAAAATATAATTACGTAGATAAAAAGTGTATCAGTTCTGCTGTTGCACGCAATGGAATACGTTATCGATTATCAAGGTTTTCGCGATAATGGAAACAATTTCATTTTTAAAGAACTTTGTATTCAGTGTATACAAGATAACAAATTTTCTGGTGCTAGTGATCAGTATTTGTTTTTACCACCATTTAGTTACAAACATTTGTCAGAGAAGAAAAAAAACGTTAATAAATGGATTGAAACCAAGTGTCTTGGGCTTAGATGGAACAGCGGCAGTCTTCATATTCTATTCACTGTCCTTTCAAACATAATTCGTATTATTGTGCTTTAAATAATGTACATCATTTAACTAAGTGGATTATCGAATACTGGAACAAGAAATTGAAAGACAACAATGTTGGGACTGTATGATTGCTTAACTGTGTAATTCGTATTTACGTAGTTGATATTTTGATCTCCTACTTACGCGTGCGTACTGAGAACGTGACATTACTACGCTGATAAAACTGATGTCAGTTCTGCTGTTGCACGCAATGGAATATGTTATCGACTTTCAAAGTTTTCGCGATGATGGAAATAATTATATTATTAAAGAACTGTGCGTGCAACCTATAGTAAACACTAAATTCGCTGGTGTTTGTAATCAATACTTATTCTTACCTCCATTCGATTACAGACATCTATCAGAAAAGAAAAAAAAGTTAATGACTGGATTAACAATAATTATCTTGGACTTAGTTGGAATTGTGGATTAACAGAATATAGTGAACTTCCAGTAATATTAAATTCATATATATATATATATATATATATATATATATATATATATATATATATATATATGGAAAGTGTATTTATATAAAAGGACGTGAAAAAAATAGCTTTACAAAAAGAATTCAACTGTCATGTAAAAATAGTGGATATTGAATCACTCAAGTGTCCGTCTCTAAACGTTTTGAAGAAGCAGTCTTTAAATAGTATACGTTGTCCATATGATCACTCTTCAACAAACTGTGCATTAAGTAACTTGTTTTATATTACTAAATGGATAATTCAATATTGGAACTGTTTGTGTGATGAACATGATGAAGAAACTAAAAGAATAAATTGTTGGGACTGTATGATTGCTTAACTTTTTATTGTAATTATATGTAAATTAAGACATGTAAAATAAAGGTTTTAAAAAAAAAATAAATAAAAGTTTAAAACATTTTCATTTTTTGATTTATTAATACTAAAAACATACATTCAAAACATTATGATTTTTTCTCTACCATTCATAATACAATTAATTACATATTAAAAAACATACATACAATTTTTTTATTAATTACATATTACAAAAATTATAATTTTTATAGTCTACCATTCTATACAACATCCATACATACAAAGTGATTTTTTTTTATTTATTTACATAAAATATTATGAAAGAAGAACTTGAAAATTTCTTTTTATGATTTTTCCATACCATTCATAAATAATACATTTAGTTACATACTAAAAAACATACATACTTTTTTTATACCAGCATTTTTTTTATTAATTTACATACAAAACATTGTTGTAATTGTGTATAGGTTACATACTACAACAAATACAAAGTGAATACCAACATATTTTACGTACACAAAAATTTGAAAATTTTTTATAGGAAACTTTTTTTGATTTTTTTATTAATTTACATACAAAATATTATGAAAGAAGAATTTGAAAATTTCTTTCTATGGTTTTTCCATACCATTCATAAATAATACATTTAGTTACATACTAAAAAACATACATACTTTTTTTATACCATCATTTTTTTTATTAATTTACATACAAAACATTGTTGTAATTGTGTATAGGTTACATACTACAACAAATATAAAGTAAATACCAACATATTTTACATACAAAAAAATTTGAAAATTTCTTTTTTTATACCGTAGGAAACATTGTTTTTATCTTAACCAAAACATTAAGATCAGTTCTTATAAGTTTCTTTTTTAATATTTTTTATCTTAGCCAATTCGCGTGATTTTAATAATACAATTTTATGCAATTGCATGTAAGTGGAATCTTTAATTTGCAATAAAAATTTACTTCTATTTGTTAACGTTGATGTAAACATAAACATTCCGAGTTCGTTGACATGTAAACTTTTTTTCCTTATTACAGTGTAGATAGCGTCGTCTTTACCGAAATATATTACATTTTATATGTAACGATTGTCATTCTATAGTAAAACGTGATACTAAAAGTTACGTTTATTTTTGCTTTGTATAATGGAGGAAAAGAAGAGACCAACCGGTGATAATAAGGAGAACGGTTCGTTTAAACAAAGATAGTGTGAAATTTCATGTTAAGAATTCTACATCTACCCGTACCCGTGAAAGAGTGAACTTCAACGCCGATTCTATAGCCTCTTCTGATAAATCATATACTGAGTTATACGAGAGGAGGTTATCATTTAGGAATTGGCCTTTATCATATATTTTTTCATTTGCTGTAGCCGTCGCAGTGTTTTATTATTATCCACGACCGGATGACAGAGTACGCTGTTATTCCTGCGGGCTCGAATTAGGTCTTTGGGAAGTTGGTGATGATCCGTTCGATGAACATGAAAAGTGGTCGCCGAATGTGATGAAGTATTTGAAAACATTTTAAAGAAAAGGATGGTATATGGTAAAAATATTTTAGGATAGGTTTGTGTAACGTATAAAAAGAAATGTAATATAACGAAACCGTAAGTGATGAAGAGTACAGCAGATAACCCCATTGAACCTTTTGTAATCAATGTAAACATGACCTCAAGATTAACACTGACCTATTAAAAACATGTAAACATAAACAGACGGGGTTTTTTTGTTGACACGTACACATTCTTGTGATAACGTTGTAATCAACGTGAACATGACCTCGAAATACACTGACCAATAGCGTCGTCTTTAAAATACTTTAACTTTGATAGTTCAGTCAAAATGAAGAATTTAACACTGCAAGATGTCTTATCTCATCCTATGTTTGAAAGATTCATCATGAATAAAACAAAAGTAGAGATTGAATTTATGCGAGATACATTGTTGGTACTTCTAAAGTGTCGTAAAGTGTTGGAATTTTATAATTCAGATGGACTGAAAGAGATTACACCGGAACGTAGAGGACAAAGCGGTGAGGCGTTTATACATTTTCTTGAATGTCCATGGGCACATGAATCTACTGTGGATGGACCGGATACATGTGTTTGTTGTTACGTGTGTTTGTAGTTTAAAAGGCAGGTGAAATAAGATTCACGCAAAAATGTGACTAAGTATAAAACACTATATTGTTTAAAGTCTAAATTGTTTATGGAGTTCACAAGTTTAAAAGTTTCGTTTATGTTATACAACGATTAAATCACGTCGGGGTCACCTTTTTTTTTTTTTTTTAATCCAAGTGGAAACCTTTGCTTAAAAATACAATATGTGAACTTAAGTCTATTACATTATAAAGATTGAACACGATTTTTATTTACATACTTAAATTAACTTGTCATGACTCCATTGGCTCATCTGAGTCCTCCTCTGGGTTCTCTCCCATAAATAATATGGGGCAAAGTTTTGCAGGGCAAGTTTCAACATCAGGACCATCTCGTCCGTAAGTCAACGCTTGGGTGGACCGCCATCCCACTACTCCTTGGTCTATGAACCCTTCTCTTAGTGCCCTTCCCATTATTCTGTCTCGCAGATGGGATACATGATTATATATGTCTGAGGTCACTGCTACCTGAGCTTGAGGGGTTCTCAATTGTTTAATTGGCGTCTTTCCTTGAACTCCACCCCTGTCATGTACCTCAGCACATTTAGATCTTCATTTTGGGATCCAAAAATGGCGTGAAATACGATTTGTTGAACTTCTGTTGCAGTGGCTCTCATCCTGAGTTTCAAATCTTTTCCCTGTGCGTTTAAATAGGCTGCAAAGAGAACTCGGCCCGATTGGTTCAGCTTGTCTATCCATGGTAGAACATGAGCTTCTGGCATGACGGGGCCTGCATTTGTGTTAACAGGTATCACTGAATATTTTGCCACATCATTAGCCATCAGGGAGTGGTAAATGATAGAGAATGGAATAAAAGCCTTGCAAGAAGCTCTTGACCCAGTAACCAATAAGATATCTCCTAGTAATCCTAATATAGGGCCTACTTCGGATGCTGGTTTCCTTGTGATATAGGAGACTATTTCAGGAGCTCTCTTGAGGTGAGCGATGGATCGTGATACAGCATCTTTCCATTTCTGTGCAAACTCCATCCTTCCAGATGATCTTGATAAGCATATCATTTGGGCAAGAGGTCCAAGAGATTGAGCTATAGCTGATCTTTTATGTGGAGGATATGTGATTCCCTCTAAGAAGATATGGTGAGCTTGACTAAGTCCGAATTGGGACGCCTTTACAGTGGAGGTCTGGGTAGCTGATCTGTGGACTGTAAATCTTTCACATCCTATACGGATCTCGTTCATGCGATTGGTAAACAGAGTCATGAAATCAATGAAGGGTCCGAATACACCGTACCAATGATTCTTGTCATCTGGTTTATGGACAAATGGCAGATCCTAGAGACTGAATATGAGTTTAAATCTGGCTATGAGGGCGTCTCTCTGAACTTCAAACTTGTCAGTCGAGTTGTGTATTTGAATGGGATTTGTGATTTTCTTCGTCATTTCACCTCCAGAATTTGGATTGGAATCCTGTCGAAGAGCATTATATATTGAATGGATGTGAGAGGTTATCTGGCACATTAGGGAGATATCCGAGTAATGAGCGGTGCAAGTCATCATGATGGCTGCTTGAATGTGTAGGTGAATCAAACAGGAGAGTACACGTTGTTTGAGTTGTTCGTCTGGCGTATACTGATTGCGTTTTGTGTCTGTTATGGTTACATTTATGTTATCGGGATCAACCAATACTCTGTTCTCCTGAGCTGTTAGTTCGACATCCAACGTGTCTACACATTGTGGTGATATCATTAAGTTTCTCGATTAACGATTCAAGTGACTTTTATATAACGGTAACGAATGAAAGACACTATTGTATATGAGAATTTTTGTGTAATTAAATATATAGAATGTATAAAAAATAAAATGAGAATGTTACAGATCTTTAAAATGACAATAAATCATTTTTTTGTTGTTCAGGTATTAAAAACATACACATACATAAAAATATGTTACAGATCATTTTTATTATTCGGATACTTAACAAACAGTTTACAATATAATACATGTACATAAAAAGATTCTAAAAAAAATATGTTACATATCAATTAACATGTGATAGGAAGAGATTGATTTTTACCAGATAGGTAAACTCACTTTATTTACAAAATAAAAAGGTTACTGTGTTTTAAAAACTTGTTTTATCATTACGCTAATGAATATTTTATTATTCGGATACTTAACAAACAGTTTACAATATAATACATGTACATAAAAAGATTCTAAAAAAAATATGTTACATATCAATTAACATGTGATAGCAAGAGATTGATTTTTACCAGATAGGTAAACTCACTTTATTTACAAAATAAAATGTTACTGTGTTTTAAAAACTTGTTTTATCATTACGCTAATGAATATTTTATTATTCGGATACTTAACAAACAGTTTACAATATAATAAACGTTAATTCAGGTATTAAAAATACATGTACATAAAAAAAAATAAAAAAAAATGTTACATATCAATTAACATGTGATAGCAAAAGATTGATTTTTACCAGATAGGTAAACTCGCTTTATTTACAAAATAAAATGTTATTGTGTTTTAAAAACTTGTTTTATCATTACGCTAATGAATAATGACCGTACGGTGGTGTATCTATTTTATTATCACAAAGGATTCTTTTATTGTCTAAATTACTTAAAGCTAATGTGTTACACGTAATTGTTTCAACTAAATTTTTTTTGATCGGAATAATTTCATCATTCTATAGTTATTTATAGTTTTAGAATAGACGCACTTTTTGAAATCTTCAAAGCTTATATGTTTGCTAATAACTTTTTTTTAAATTCCTTTTGCTCTTTTTTTAACTTTGTTATATACCGTTTTAAATGTATATAATTTAGAGCGCAAGCCGATAAATTCTTTAATTGGTACACCCAAACATTCATCTTTAAATTTACCGATAATTTTTTTATTTTCAATTGAATAGCACGGGTGATTGGGTGAATAATCTGACGTATCAAAGTGTGTAACTAAATCCGGTTCTAATATATCTTTATAAAAATCTTCTGTATGAATTTCATAAAAAAAAGCTATCTGTATCTGTATACAAGAGCGAAATTTTTTCACCGTATTTTGTCTTCATTATATCATAATGAAAATCATACATTAACGTTTTACTTATTTCTAATACGCTTAATCCGATATATATTGGTTTATCTAAAAGTAAATGTTTTTTATTCGATAATACCGCACATAACGATTTATTATAAATTATTCTGTCTTTAAATACCGGTTGTGTAATTAAATTTAATAATTTTTTCTCATCACTTACAAGTTTAAGGTTAATTCTTTTCCTAACGTTCTCCATATATTTACCGAACACTGAGTTGTTTAATAATTAAAAAAAAAATCTTTTTCAAAATCATTTTTAGCTTGTTTTCGTTTTTCTGTATTTAAGTTTATTTAGCTTGTTTTTCTGTATGTACGTTTTTAACCAAGGCTCTGCAAAAATTCTAAAATACGATGAATTTTTATAACTTTTATACCGTGTTTAACAGCTTGTTTTAAATTAATGTAATGACATATATAATTTTCTTTATTTTCTAATGTTGTTAACAATTTTTGTTGTTTTGTTCCTTCAACGCATTCATTAACTGGTAAAAACGGTAAATCGCTATGATGATTATGTAAGTGATGAGGATACTCGACGTCTACTTGTAAAATATAACCAACAGGAGAATCGTCTGCAATATCTAGTATATTAAAATTATCGTTAGGATCCTTCCAAGTAAAACCAGCATATGGCATACATTTATTCATTGCCCAACCATACAGATTATTCGCGTCTAAATAAGTTAAATATTTAATTGGGTTAGTTACATCAAACGTTTCTGGAATATATTTATTATTAGCAACAGATTATTTTTTTATGCAAACACTTAATCCCCCCTCACCGCATTTTCACAAAGGAGGTACATTTCATAATCAGTTAATAATTCCAGTTTAATTTTTGTATAACTTAACATCGCATCAAAAGCAAAACCTGGTACTGTAAAGTAGTGTGCACAGTCTAGTTTATAAGATTGCATACAAAGAGATCTAAAATTTTCAAAAATATCACATAATATTAAAACATCAATTTTTAAATATAGATCGCTATACTCTCCAAGTGTTTGTATATTAAAATGATTCCAA
This sequence comes from Magicicada septendecula, assembly GCA_034769895.1. Lineage (NCBI taxonomy): Eukaryota > Metazoa > Arthropoda > Insecta > Hemiptera > Cicadidae > Magicicada > Magicicada septendecula. Next base: position 49,457,785 of record CM068374.1, on the reverse strand, counting down.
ACTTTACAAGCATGTTCATAATCAGCATTTCCAATTTCTGAATCATTTAGTGAACTATAAAAACATTCTTTTGGTGGTAATCTACGGTCTTCCATTTTTTCCAGGAATTCGTATATTCATAAGGGTACACACCTTTCCTGGTAACTAGTGGCATACTGTTTGCAGAAAAAAAAATTTCCAGTATAAAAAAATTTATCCTTAGGCTGATTATTACTGAGCTCAACCAACGAATAATTCATAAAACGATAAGTGTCAATAAATCTAATATTTAAACCCGAACGTGTTTTTTTTTTTTTTGCAAAAGAAATATACTTTTCTCTAGTATTAGGAATTACATGAATATTTTTTATATCATAACCCAATTGACGCACTATAAAATGCGAATCATAATTAGAACTACCATGTATGAAAACAGGTACAAATTTCTGTTGTTGTCGTTTAAAGTTGTGTATTACATATTACATAATGTTGCACGAAATTGACCAGTTAAATGACAATGATCTCGAACTTGAGAATATAATAATGTAAATTCCTTGTTACACATCTCGCAATGTGTGACCGATTTAAATTTCATTTTATCATCTCGAGTCATATGTAACGGAATATTTTGTTAATAAGTAAACCGATTAAATTAATTTTTTCAACTAAAAATATCATAAATTTTTCCGCGGCATTTTTACCACGAAATAAGTACGGTTCCGAAGGCAATTGGTTTATAATACTTTCAGGGATATTGCTATCTATAACAAAATATACGCAAAAACTCATCGGAATATGAAATTCATTAATTACAGTAAATTTGTTTTCGGGGTTGGGCAAACAAGTACTAACAGGTTTCAAAATACATTCGAAATCTGCATATACTACAATAGGAACTCTATATTGCTAATGAAATTTATTAAATTGTAATATGTTGTTATCAGTAGTTGGTAATACTATTTTTACGGGCGAATACTTTCCACAATATCTGTTATGAATTTTCAATTGTTTTGACTTTTTAGTAAAAAACGAAACCAACGTTTACATATTTCAATTTTTTCTGTATGTTTTGTTAACTGTGATCTTATTAACTTGGAAAAATTCTTTATATAACAATAATGATAATTAGCATTATTCGGCATATTTAATACTAAAAGGTCAAAATGATTATTCTTTTCTTCCTTACACACTTTAAGAGGAAAAATTGATTTCTTTTCATCAATAGAATAAATGTTAATAGAAACGTTAAAATTTTTTTCGAAACGAGAAATTTGGTTTAAAGGTGTAGGAAAGTCTATATGTTTAAAATCAAACTTATTTTCTAAAACAAAATAACGAAAATTAACACGTTCAATGTGAGGTCCAGTTACATGACGAGAGAGGATTGCCCATTTAAAACAATAATTATCTTTTTTTTGAGGATTGATTATACATTTTTTAATTTGTAAAAATTTTGGAAGTTCAATATATGAAGCTCCTCTTAATGGTTTAAATCGATTTATACGTAATAAAATCCCGTCTATACGGTGAAGACTCCATCCGGAACCTTTACCCATATATACGTCTTCATCATAACAAATTTCTTTAATCGCATTGTTAACTATTATGTTAAAATTATCGTTTTCTATAATCGAAATATTTTTTGATTTAAAGGCTCTGTCTTGTGTTTCATTAATAACGGGTTTTATTTATGTACATTCAACTATAATGTTAAATTTTACCGGACCAAACATTGAAATAATATTACTTAAAATTGTAACTATATTTAATTTAATATAAACTAACAGCAAGCAAATATCCTTATAATTATTACTTGTATTTTTGTAAAAATATGTTTTTAAATTACCTTTAAAGGCATTCTCTATCTCAATGAAGCTATTGGATTCTACAATTTGTTGTAATCTAATAGATTTTAATCTACAATTTGGTATTGAACATTGTAATGATGATGCTGGAGATGATAGTGGTGTTCACCATGTTTGTCTGTGTAATCCACCCAAATCTGGAACATGTGATGGACCAGGTTGTGGATCGTTTTCGTGATTAAAATCTTGATGTCTGCTGTGCGATGGACCAGGTAACTGACCCAAATCTGGTAGACGCGATGGACCGGGTTGTGTTGAAGGTGTTCGTTCGTATGATGAGCCAGGTTGTGATGATGAATTATCCATCACCTGTTCTTGTTCGACAGCATTTCTTACAATTTGTCGTTTTTTAAATGGTAGATTTTTATCCATAATAATCTATAGGAATACAAAAATATTCATATCAGTTCCATATTTATAAAAAATAATTGTTTATATATTTTTTGTTGGCGTGTTCTTCTTGTGTGGAATATGTATTTGTTATAAACGAACAATATTCTTAGTTATTTTACTGATGTAAATTACATAAGATAGAATGAGAGGTTATCTATGATTATACTTACAATTTTGTAAAGATCTGATGTGTTGAGACCTATGCTGGTTAAAACCAATCTGTTGCTATAAATTGCTTTTTTATTGTATGACTATTTATACTATCAACCGACCGATAACAGGAAAACAGTAAACAATGTATTTTGAACTACTGCCAACAAAGTACGAAAAAATAATTTTTATTAGATAAAGACGACGCTATCTACACTGAAAAGGGAAAAAACAGTTTACGTGTCAACGAACTCGGAATGTTTATGTTTGGTTACATCAACGTTTACGTACCGACTAAGCTAATTCATATCTTATCTGTATACCATGACAATCGTTACACATAAAATGTAATATATTAGATAAAGACGACGCTATCTACAGTGTGAAAAGGGAAAAAAATAGTTTACTTGTCAACGAACTCGGAATGTTTATGTTTACATCAACGTTTACGTGTCAACAAACGCCGTCTGTTTATATTTACATTTTTACTAGGTCAGTGTGTTTCGAGGTCATGTTTACAACGTTTGTTTATGTTTACGTTTTTTTTACTAGGTCAGTGTGTTACGGTCTAGTAACCTCGAGGTCATGTTTACAACGTTATCACAAGGTCAACGGGGTTATCACTGATAACGATAGGTTAAGTGGGGTTATCAACAGGTTAATTGGGGTTATCGCTGATAAGGTGACCTCTTGACCTGACACACTGACCTCTGACCTTGTCCCAGGACTTACGTGGTTATACTATTCTCACTGGGTAGAGGATCCATACTAGAGGACGTTTTTCTTTTTTTCTACAGATAAGAAGACCGCAAAAAGGAAAGCTGGTTAAAGTAAACATACTGTTTCTTGTTGCATTTTGCGGAGCCAGACTTTTTATTCATTAGAAGGTTGAGTTCACGAATGTAACTATCTCGAAGGCTTTTCCATTTTCGTGTGAGTGAAATATCTGGAAAAGAAAGGTTGTATAAATGTTTATGCCATTCTTGTTTGTTTAATTTAATTTAATTAAAGCTAAATGTATCTTTTTAGGTTCTTGGGAAGCGGTTGCACCTTTACAGATCTTCATTTCTCATACAGAGTCGGAATATCAAGTATTGTGCGACAAGTCTGCACTGTTATCTGGAACAAGCTTAGAGTAATCTGTATACCTATTCCGTCTGAAGATGCATGGCGAAGAATCTCTGATGACTTTTTACAAAGAGCGAACTTCCCTAACTGCATCGGATATTTAGACGCTAAACACATAAGAATAGCAAATCCAGAACATGGAGGTTCCCTATTTCTAAATTACAAGAATTCCCTTTCAATTGTCTTATTGGCTGTCTGTGATTCAAATTATTGTTTTACTTTCGTCGACGTGGGTGCATACGGAAAATCTTCAGATTCAGGTACTTTCAGAAACACAACTTTTCACCAGAATTTACTAGACAACAAGCTTAACATTCCCGGGGAAAAGGTTTTACCGAACTCAAACACAGAATTGCCCCATGTTTTTACTGGAGACGAAGCCTCTCCAAAAATCTAATGCGCCCTTATGATGGTCATCACTTGAGTTTTCATAAAAAGGTTTTCAATTACCGCTTATGCAGGGCTAGACGCTACATTGAATGTTCCTTCGGGATTATGGCGAACAAATGGAGAGTACTTCATCGGCCATTAAATGTTGCTCTAGATTTGGCTGAAGAAGTTGTTAAAGCTATTTGCTCTACACAATTTTGTAAGAGTTAGGGATGGGTACTCCTGTGAGGACACGCTGTCAGTACCGGGCTTATTTCCAATGGAGGCAACAGGACGACCGTGTAGAGTGACGGCGGTGACAGAGATAAGGGACAAATTTGCTGAATACTTTGTTTCCCCTGAAGGAGAAGTGCCATGGCAGTATGTAAAAATTCCAAACAAGCAGTGAAGCCATACATGAGGTCAGGAGAAATGTGCACAAGTACAGTGAATAGTGAATGCAAAAACTAATAGTATTGCAATTGTGACTTTTGTAAATAAATTTGTAATTAAATTGTACTCTAATATATAATTCAAGCGTATGGTAAAACCTAATGTTTCGTAAATATGTAAAAAAATATAGATAGGCCTAGGCCAACAAAACACCCGTAATCAGCAAACTTCACAATAAAATAGTAAACATTGGTCAATTATCTGTTATCTATTATAAAGATTAATAGATATCTATTTATAATAGATAACAGAAAAACCCACAGTTGTTTTCCAGTCAATTGACCGGGTCAGGAATGGAATGGAATGAATACCTTTGTCTCAGGAACTACAATCGTAAGCAATACCAAATCTTTACTGGTTGTCAGTACACCCCTTACCAATGTTTTAAGCGCTGAAAAATTTTGTTTCGTTTTAATTTTTGATATAATATTATTTTTTGTTCTTTTTTCACATGAATAATTTTTTTACAAACCGTTAACAGTTGTATTTGAACAATTTCTCTCGCTCATAATAAACATTTATATGACGTGATTATTTTATGTATATACCTATAGCAAATAGTTTCTGAGAAAAAGGTGCACAACAAACATGTTAAACCCTGTTTACTTATGAATATAAACAACTTTACTTACATATATCACTTTATATTGATCACGTTTTTGGTCCATATTTTGGAGATAATAATATTTTAATGTTAGGTAAATACCCTTTAAAGACTGATGAAAGTGATATTATTACAATTAATAATGTTATGTACAAAGGTACACCTGGTTTGTACGATCTTATTTTTATGAAAAACCCAAACGCATATGTATATTCACAAGAAGATTTAGACGAATATTCGCGTATAATAAGTGAAACCGCGGCATATTTAAGTTTAAAGACAAACAGAGTTAAAAGCAGTACTAGTTACAAATATAAAAATATAATTAAGCCTATTATTAATAAGCTTTTACAATCATCCACATCAAAAGTTAGATGTAGCCGATTGCATAGTGATACAGAAGGTCGCGGTTTGTTAAATTTCAGTAACAATAAACCAGTTTATGTGTACTGGAATAATGGAAATGAATTATGCGATAGATTAAAATTATTGATTGCTTCACAAAGTGCAGGTCATTCGGGTCATGAAAATGAAATATTATCAATTATTGAAGAGCTACAGGAGGCCGGTATAATAAAAGAAGATGCAGCAACGTTTGAAGCGATATTTTCAAAATGAGTATCGATAAATTCGGACACTATAGTGGTGACTTAGTGGCTAGTTCCAACGTTCAGCGTGGACCGCCTGGAGAAGGATTTAAATTAACTGACGACGGAAATTTTAATATAAGTAATAAACGATTATGTAATGTGGGCGATCCTGAATTGGATGATGATGCCGTAAATGTAAAATATATGAGAACAAATTCGATTACTTTAACAAATACAGACGATTGTTACGATGTTAAAATGAAAAAAAAAAAATTAATTTAGCCGATCCTGACGAACCTCGTGATGCTGTAAATAAAAATTATTTAGAAAATGTTACTAAATCATATTTAGCTGATAGAATACCTATTAAGCTGAACAATAATCCAGTGTAGTCATTCAAGAATAATCGTGTGGCTCATATCGCACCACCTGTTTATAAATTTGATGCTGTTAATAAACTTTGTTTATAATAAATTGCCTGATGAAAATACACAAACTAATTGTTGTGATTTCAAGCAAAAAATATTAATTAATATAGCAGATCCTATTAATTTGCTTGATGCTATAAATAAACAGACTTTATTAACAAACATAAATAATACAAAAGATGAATGTAAACAATATATAGATGTTAAAATATATTATTCACGAAGTGAAGAGGAAAATAGTATAGATTTTAATGAAAGCAGATTGACTAATGTTGCTGATCCTAAAGATGATACAGACGTTATAAACCAAAAGACTTTAACAAGGGTTATGAATGCATTTAAATTAGATCTAGAAGACTATAAAGTTGACAGTAACTTAGTTAGAATATTATACAAATTATTAGGGAGGGCACTAAAGACAATCCTGTTAAAACTATAAACGAATTTCGCATTGTATATATAATACAAAGTTTATATGAAGCGTCATAAATGCATCTGTATCCAAACAAGATAGAAGGTGGTGGTCTGGTGAGTAATATTCTTGGAAATGTTATAAACAAGTCAATTGATTTATTACCTGTCGAACTTCATTTACCCGGTTATCAGTATTGTGGACCCGGTACAAATTTAGCGAAACGATTACAAAGAGATGATCCAGGAATTAATAAGCTTGACGCTGCTTGTAAACAACACGATATTACATATTCAAAGTATTCAGATTCTATAAATCGCGCTAAGGCGGATAAGGAATTAGCTGAAAGAGCTTGGGAACGTGTTAAATCAAGTGACGCATCGTTCGGGGAGAAAGCTGCAGCGTGGTCAGTAACTAACATAATGAAAGCTAAAAGTAAATTTGGTGGGGGAATAAAAAAGAAAAGAAAAATATGTCCAACACAGTTTATAATTATTTGAAACGTTTTTCTGGTAAAAGTGGAAAAGGTTTATATTTGAGACCGTATAAAAAAACAGGAGGTTAAAAAAAAAGAAAAGAAAAGAAAAACGAAACAACGACGGCGATAATAATAAAGAGTATTCCTATACGTCCGCTTTCAATTCAAGATTTACTACTGTATGTTAAACAGTTAAAGATTCCTAATTTCAGAGGAGTGTTTATGCGTGACACATTACCGTTACACACTGGAATTTGGCAAAATGAAACCGGAATAGTTAATTTAGATAATAGTTATGGTCATGGTACTCACTGGGTATGTTATTTTAAACGTAAAAATAAAGTTAATTATTTTGATAGTTTTGGTAATTTAAAACCGCCTATCGAACTAATTAATTACTTTTATTCATCAAGTCAACGATCTATTGAAATCGTTTATAATTATACACGAAGACAAAATATGGATGCAGTCAACTGCGGTCATTTGTGTTTACAGTTTCTCAGTAATAATGTTTTGTCTAAGCGGTAAAGGATCCGTATTAACATGTGATATTTTTCCACCAATCGAGTTAAGTGATGAAAAATGGGAACTAGGATTAATTGACTTTATGACATATCATTCAATACCTAATATAGAGGAAGGAATTAACAATGTATTATATTATGGTATTGATAAGAAAATAGTATTGCCTACTGGATCTTATGAAATTTCAGATATCGTAACGTTTATTAACGATTACTTAATTCAACATGATGAAAATGTAAAAACACTTATAAAAGCGAATAATAATACATTAAAAAGTGAAATTTGTTCCAACGTTCAAATTGATTTTAGTAAACCCGATTCGTTAGCAACCATATTAGGATTTGAAACATGCATAATAAATCCAAATAAATGGTACAGTTCAACCTTACCGATAAGTATTGTTCGAGTAGAGAGCATCCGATTGATTTGTAATTTAATTAGCGGTTCGTTTAATAACGGAATTCCAGATCACATAATACACGAATTCTATCCTAGTGTTCCGCCAGGTTTTAAAATTGTTGAAAAACCGACCAACGTGATATATTTACCAGTAAACACATCTAGGATACATAATATTGTAGTAAGACTAGAAGATCAACAAGGAAGACTGATTAATTTTCGAAACGAAATAATAACGTTACGTTTGTATTTGAGAAAACAATAATAATGGGTCTTATTTTTTATTACGGAATCAATAAAACAACTGCAAATAAGCCAATTACAAGTAGTAAAGATATGAATATCGACCGGTTAACACCACAAAACCTGAAATTTGTACAGTCATTGACAGTAATAAAGGATTATTTAAACAAAAAATGAATCTTAATATTCAAAACGTAAACGCTAGCATTCTAAACATTATAGAGGATGTTGTGTATGAAGATGACTCGATAGTAGGATTAGCCCATCACACTCATCTACCGTACACCTCTGCTACATTCAATAATAATGACGAAATTAGAATTCCAATTAATCAACAAGATGTGTACACATTACCGTGTGAAAGTCACCTTCATATAAAAACAGAGTACACTAATAATAACGGTATACATGATCAAACTTTAAAATTATGTTCAAATGCTTTAGCATTTTTGTTTGATGAAATTAGATACGAAATAAGTGGATCAGAAATTGATAGAGTTAAAAATGTTGGAATAACATCAACAATTAAGAATATGTTAACGATTAAACCACATGAAATTAACACTTTAGAAAATAGTGGATGGGCTTCAGTTTTAATAAGTCATATGGCACCATCATCGAAAGATATTAGCTTCTGTATCCCATTAAAAAGGTTGTTCGGATTTGTTGAAGATTTTAAAAAGATTTTGTTAAATGTAAAGCAAGAATTAGTTTTAATTAGAGCGTCCACTGATAAAAATGCAGTAATTTTACCTGAATCAGTAAACACATACAAATTAAAAATAAAATATATATCATGGAGAATTCCGTATGTTTATGTTAATGTCGTAGTAAAGGTAGATTTACTGAAGATAATACAAATTGATCGCCCTTTATTAATGTCGTTTCGAAAATGGGAACTTTTACGAGTATCCGTCTGTGCCAAAAGCAAACAAACTTACTTGGACTGTTAAAAAGTCATCACAATCAGATAAACCTCGTTACGTTATTGTAGGTTTTCAGACTGACAGAAAAAATAATGGATATAAAAACCCAGCACATTTTGATCTTGCCTCATTCTATAATGTAAAGTTATATTTAAATTCAGAATACTATCCGTATGATAATTTTAATGGTGAAACGTCGATTCTACATAAGTATTATTCAATATTTCAGTCCTCTTATTATTACAAAAGTGAAAATGCACCAATGATAAATCGTTCAAACTTTCTAACGTATACACCTTTTTGTGTAATTGATTGTTCAAACAAAATGAATCATTAAAAACTGGTTCAATAGACATCTGTCTGGATATTGAGACGTCAACAGACATACCGGAAAAAACTACTATCTACCGTCTCATTTTTTACGATACAATTATGCAATATACGCCTTTATCTGGTACTGTAAGAAAAGTATTTAAAATATAATTACGTAGATAAAAAGTGTATCAGTTCTGCTGTTGCACGCAATGGAATACGTTATCGATTATCAAGGTTTTCGCGATAATGGAAACAATTTCATTTTTAAAGAACTTTGTATTCAGTGTATACAAGATAACAAATTTTCTGGTGCTAGTGATCAGTATTTGTTTTTACCACCATTTAGTTACAAACATTTGTCAGAGAAGAAAAAAAACGTTAATAAATGGATTGAAACCAAGTGTCTTGGGCTTAGATGGAACAGCGGCAGTCTTCATATTCTATTCACTGTCCTTTCAAACATAATTCGTATTATTGTGCTTTAAATAATGTACATCATTTAACTAAGTGGATTATCGAATACTGGAACAAGAAATTGAAAGACAACAATGTTGGGACTGTATGATTGCTTAACTGTGTAATTCGTATTTACGTAGTTGATATTTTGATCTCCTACTTACGCGTGCGTACTGAGAACGTGACATTACTACGCTGATAAAACTGATGTCAGTTCTGCTGTTGCACGCAATGGAATATGTTATCGACTTTCAAAGTTTTCGCGATGATGGAAATAATTATATTATTAAAGAACTGTGCGTGCAACCTATAGTAAACACTAAATTCGCTGGTGTTTGTAATCAATACTTATTCTTACCTCCATTCGATTACAGACATCTATCAGAAAAGAAAAAAAAGTTAATGACTGGATTAACAATAATTATCTTGGACTTAGTTGGAATTGTGGATTAACAGAATATAGTGAACTTCCAGTAATATTAAATTCATATATATATATATATATATATATATATATATATATATATATATATATATATGGAAAGTGTATTTATATAAAAGGACGTGAAAAAAATAGCTTTACAAAAAGAATTCAACTGTCATGTAAAAATAGTGGATATTGAATCACTCAAGTGTCCGTCTCTAAACGTTTTGAAGAAGCAGTCTTTAAATAGTATACGTTGTCCATATGATCACTCTTCAACAAACTGTGCATTAAGTAACTTGTTTTATATTACTAAATGGATAATTCAATATTGGAACTGTTTGTGTGATGAACATGATGAAGAAACTAAAAGAATAAATTGTTGGGACTGTATGATTGCTTAACTTTTTATTGTAATTATATGTAAATTAAGACATGTAAAATAAAGGTTTTAAAAAAAAAATAAATAAAAGTTTAAAACATTTTCATTTTTTGATTTATTAATACTAAAAACATACATTCAAAACATTATGATTTTTTCTCTACCATTCATAATACAATTAATTACATATTAAAAAACATACATACAATTTTTTTATTAATTACATATTACAAAAATTATAATTTTTATAGTCTACCATTCTATACAACATCCATACATACAAAGTGATTTTTTTTAATTTATTTACATAAAATATTATGAAAGAAGAACTTGAAAATTTCTTTTTATGATTTTTCCATACCATTCATAAATAATACATTTAGTTACATACTAAAAAACATACATACTTTTTTTATACCAGCATTTTTTTTATTAATTTACATACAAAACATTGTTGTAATTGTGTATAGGTTACATACTACAACAAATACAAAGTGAATACCAACATATTTTACGTACACAAAAATTTGAAAATTTTTTATAGGAAACTTTTTTTGATTTTTTTATTAATTTACATACAAAATATTATGAAAGAAGAATTTGAAAATTTCTTTCTATGGTTTTTCCATACCATTCATAAATAATACATTTAGTTACATACTAAAAAACATACATACTTTTTTTATACCATCATTTTTTTTATTAATTTACATACAAAACATTGTTGTAATTGTGTATAGGTTACATACTACAACAAATATAAAGTAAATACCAACATATTTTACATACAAAAAAATTTGAAAATTTCTTTTTTTATACCGTAGGAAACATTGTTTTTATCTTAACCAAAACATTAAGATCAGTTCTTATAAGTTTCTTTTTTAATATTTTTTATCTTAGCCAATTCGCGTGATTTTAATAATACAATTTTATGCAATTGCATGTAAGTGGAATCTTTAATTTGCAATAAAAATTTACTTCTATTTGTTAACGTTGATGTAAACATAAACATTCCGAGTTCGTTGACATGTAAACTTTTTTTCCTTATTACAGTGTAGATAGCGTCGTCTTTACCGAAATATATTACATTTTATATGTAACGATTGTCATTCTATAGTAAAACGTGATACTAAAAGTTACGTTTATTTTTGCTTTGTATAATGGAGGAAAAGAAGAGACCAACCGGTGATAATAAGGAGAACGGTTCGTTTAAACAAAGATAGTGTGAAATTTCATGTTAAGAATTCTACATCTACCCGTACCCGTGAAAGAGTGAACTTCAACGCCGATTCTATAGCCTCTTCTGATAAATCATATACTGAGTTATACGAGAGGAGGTTATCATTTAGGAATTGGCCTTTATCATATATTTTTTCATTTGCTGTAGCCGTCGCAGTGTTTTATTATTATCCACGACCGGATGACAGAGTACGCTGTTATTCCTGCGGGCTCGAATTAGGTCTTTGGGAAGTTGGTGATGATCCGTTCGATGAACATGAAAAGTGGTCGCCGAATGTGATGAAGTATTTGAAAACATTTTAAAGAAAAGGATGGTATATGGTAAAAATATTTTAGGATAGGTTTGTGTAACGTATAAAAAGAAATGTAATATAACGAAACCGTAAGTGATGAAGAGTACAGCAGATAACCCCATTGAACCTTTTGTAATCAATGTAAACATGACCTCAAGATTAACACTGACCTATTAAAAACATGTAAACATAAACAGACGGGGTTTTTTTGTTGACACGTACACATTCTTGTGATAACGTTGTAATCAACGTGAACATGACCTCGAAATACACTGACCAATAGCGTCGTCTTTAAAATACTTTAACTTTGATAGTTCAGTCAAAATGAAGAATTTAACACTGCAAGATGTCTTATCTCATCCTATGTTTGAAAGATTCATCATGAATAAAACAAAAGTAGAGATTGAATTTATGCGAGATACATTGTTGGTACTTCTAAAGTGTCGTAAAGTGTTGGAATTTTATAATTCAGATGGACTGAAAGAGATTACACCGGAACGTAGAGGACAAAGCGGTGAGGCGTTTATACATTTTCTTGAATGTCCATGGGCACATGAATCTACTGTGGATGGACCGGATACATGTGTTTGTTGTTACGTGTGTTTGTAGTTTAAAAGGCAGGTGAAATAAGATTCACGCAAAAATGTGACTAAGTATAAAACACTATATTGTTTAAAGTCTAAATTGTTTATGGAGTTCACAAGTTTAAAAGTTTCGTTTATGTTATACAACGATTAAATCACGTCGGGGTCACCTTTTTTTTTTTTTTTTTTAATCCAAGTGGAAACCTTTGCTTAAAAATACAATATGTGAACTTAAGTCTATTACATTATAAAGATTGAACACGATTTTTATTTACATACTTAAATTAACTTGTCATGACTCCATTGGCTCATCTGAGTCCTCCTCTGGGTTCTCTCCCATAAATAATATGGGGCAAAGTTTTGCAGGGCAAGTTTCAACATCAGGACCATCTCGTCCGTAAGTCAACGCTTGGGTGGACCGCCATCCCACTACTCCTTGGTCTATGAACCCTTCTCTTAGTGCCCTTCCCATTATTCTGTCTCGCAGATGGGATACATGATTATATATGTCTGAGGTCACTGCTACCTGAGCTTGAGGGGTTCTCAATTGTTTAATTGGCGTCTTTCCTTGAACTCCACCCCTGTCATGTACCTCAGCACATTTAGATCTTCATTTTGGGATCCAAAAATGGCGTGAAATACGATTTGTTGAACTTCTGTTGCAGTGGCTCTCATCCTGAGTTTCAAATCTTTTCCCTGTGCGTTTAAATAGGCTGCAAAGAGAACTCGGCCCGATTGGTTCAGCTTGTCTATCCATGGTAGAACATGAGCTTCTGGCATGACGGGGCCTGCATTTGTGTTAACAGGTATCACTGAATATTTTGCCACATCATTAGCCATCAGGGAGTGGTAAATGATAGAGAATGGAATAAAAGCCTTGCAAGAAGCTCTTGACCCAGTAACCAATAAGATATCTCCTAGTAATCCTAATATAGGGCCTACTTCGGATGCTGGTTTCCTTGTGATATAGGAGACTATTTCAGGAGCTCTCTTGAGGTGAGCGATGGATCGTGATACAGCATCTTTCCATTTCTGTGCAAACTCCATCCTTCCAGATGATCTTGATAAGCATATCATTTGGGCAAGAGGTCCAAGAGATTGAGCTATAGCTGATCTTTTATGTGGAGGATATGTGATTCCCTCTAAGAAGATATGGTGAGCTTGACTAAGTCCGAATTGGGACGCCTTTACAGTGGAGGTCTGGGTAGCTGATCTGTGGACTGTAAATCTTTCACATCCTATACGGATCTCGTTCATGCGATTGGTAAACAGAGTCATGAAATCAATGAAGGGTCCGAATACACCGTACCAATGATTCTTGTCATCTGGTTTATGGACAAATGGCAGATCCTAGAGACTGAATATGAGTTTAAATCTGGCTATGAGGGCGTCTCTCTGAACTTCAAACTTGTCAGTCGAGTTGTGTATTTGAATGGGATTTGTGATTTTCTTCGTCATTTCACCTCCAGAATTTGGATTGGAATCCTGTCGAAGAGCATTATATATTGAATGGATGTGAGAGGTTATCTGGCACATTAGGGAGATATCCGAGTAATGAGCGGTGCAAGTCATCATGATGGCTGCTTGAATGTGTAGGTGAATCAAACAGGAGAGTACACGTTGTTTGAGTTGTTCGTCTGGCGTATACTGATTGCGTTTTGTGTCTGTTATGGTTACATTTATGTTATCGGGATCAACCAATACTCTGTTCTCCTGAGCTGTTAGTTCGACATCCAACGTGTCTACACATTGTGGTGATATCATTAAGTTTCTCGATTAACGATTCAAGTGACTTTTATATAACGGTAACGAATGAAAGACACTATTGTATATGAGAATTTTTGTGTAATTAAATATATAGAATGTATAAAAAATAAAATGAGAATGTTACAGATCTTTAAAATGACAATAAATCATTTTTTTGTTGTTCAGGTATTAAAAACATACACATACATAAAAATATGTTACAGATCATTTTTATTATTCGGATACTTAACAAACAGTTTACAATATAATACATGTACATAAAAAGATTCTAAAAAAAATATGTTACATATCAATTAACATGTGATAGGAAGAGATTGATTTTTACCAGATAGGTAAACTCACTTTATTTACAAAATAAAAAGGTTACTGTGTTTTAAAAACTTGTTTTATCATTACGCTAATGAATATTTTATTATTCGGATACTTAACAAACAGTTTACAATATAATACATGTACATAAAAAGATTCTAAAAAAAATATGTTACATATCAATTAACATGTGATAGCAAGAGATTGATTTTTACCAGATAGGTAAACTCACTTTATTTACAAAATAAAATGTTACTGTGTTTTAAAAACTTGTTTTATCATTACGCTAATGAATATTTTATTATTCGGATACTTAACAAACAGTTTACAATATAATAAACGTTAATTCAGGTATTAAAAATACATGTACATAAAAAAAAATAAAAAAAAATGTTACATATCAATTAACATGTGATAGCAAAAGATTGATTTTTACCAGATAGGTAAACTCGCTTTATTTACAAAATAAAATGTTATTGTGTTTTAAAAACTTGTTTTATCATTACGCTAATGAATAATGACCGTACGGTGGTGTATCTATTTTATTATCACAAAGGATTCTTTTATTGTCTAAATTACTTAAAGCTAATGTGTTACACGTAATTGTTTCAACTAAATTTTTTTTGATCGGAATAATTTCATCATTCTATAGTTATTTATAGTTTTAGAATAGACGCACTTTTTGAAATCTTCAAAGCTTATATGTTTGCTAATAACTTTTTTTTAAATTCCTTTTGCTCTTTTTTTAACTTTGTTATATACCGTTTTAAATGTATATAATTTAGAGCGCAAGCCGATAAATTCTTTAATTGGTACACCCAAACATTCATCTTTAAATTTACCGATAATTTTTTTATTTTCAATTGAATAGCACGGGTGATTGGGTGAATAATCTGACGTATCAAAGTGTGTAACTAAATCCGGTTCTAATATATCTTTATAAAAATCTTCTGTATGAATTTCATAAAAAAAAGCTATCTGTATCTGTATACAAGAGCGAAATTTTTTCACCGTATTTTGTCTTCATTATATCATAATGAAAATCATACATTAATGTTTTACTTATTTCTAATACGCTTAATCCGATATATATTGGTTTATCTAAAAGTAAATGTTTTTTATTCGATAATACCGCACATAACGATTTATTATAAATTATTCTGTCTTTAAATACCGGTTGTGTAATTAAATTTAATAATTTTTTCTCATCACTTACAAGTTTAAGGTTAATTCTTTTCCTAACGTTCTCCATATATTTACCGAACACTGAGTTGTTTAATAATTAAAAAAAAAATCTTTTTCAAAATCATTTTTAGCTTGTTTTCGTTTTTCTGTATTTAAGTTTATTTAGCTTGTTTTTCTGTATGTACGTTTTTAACCAAGGCTCTGCAAAAATTCTAAAATACGATGAATTTTTATAACTTTTATACCGTGTTTAACAGCTTGTTTTAAATTAATGTAATGACATATATAATTTTCTTTATTTTCTAATGTTGTTAACAATTTTTGTTGTTTTGTTCCTTCAACGCATTCATTAACTGGTAAAAACGGTAAATCGCTATGATGATTATGTAAGTGATGAGGATACTCGACGTCTACTTGTAAAATATAACCAACAGGAGAATCGTCTGCAATATCTAGTATATTAAAATTATCGTTAGGATCCTTCCAAGTAAAACCAGCATATGGCATACATTTATTCATTGCCCAACCATACAGATTATTCGCGTCTAAATAAGTTAAATATTTAATTGGGTTAGTTACATCAAACGTTTCTGGAATATATTTATTATTAGCAACAGATTATTTTTTTATGCAAACACTTAATCCCCCCTCACCGCATTTTCACAAAGGAGGTACATTTCATAATCAGTTAATAATTCCAGTTTAATTTTTGTATAACTTAACATCGCATCAAAAGCAAAACCTGGTACTGTAAAGTAGTGTGCACAGTCTAGTTTATAAGATTGCATACAAAGAGATCTAAAATTTTCAAAAATATCACATAATATTAAAACATCAATTTTTAAATATAGATCGCTATACTCTCCAAGTGTTTGTATATTAAAATGATTCCAAACTTTACAAGCATGTTCATAATCAGCATTTCCAATTTCTGAATCATTTAGTGAACTATAAAA
Organism: Magicicada septendecula; assembly: GCA_034769895.1. NCBI lineage: Eukaryota > Metazoa > Arthropoda > Insecta > Hemiptera > Cicadidae > Magicicada > Magicicada septendecula. Next base: position 49,440,933 of record CM068374.1, on the reverse strand, counting down.
ACATTCTTTTGGTGGTAATCTACGGTCTTCCATTTTTTCCAGGAATTCGTATATTCATAAGGGTACACACCTTTCCTGGTAACTAGTGGCATACTGTTTGCAGAAAAAAAAATTTCCAGTATAAAAAAATTTATCCTTAGGCTGATTATTACTGAGCTCAACCAACGAATAATTCATAAAACGATAAGTGTCAATAAATCTAATATTTAAACCCGAACGTGTTTTTTTTTTGCAAAAGAAATATACTTTTCTCTAGTATTAGGAATTACATGAATATTTTTTATATCATAACCCAATTGACGCACTATAAAATGCGAATCATAATTAGAACTACCATGTATGAAAACAGGTACAAATTTCTGTTGTTGTCGTTTAAAGTTGTGTATTACATATTACATAATGTTGCACGAAATTGACCAGTTAAATGACAATGATCTCGGACTTGAGAATATAATAATGTAAATTCCTTGTTACACATCTCGCAATGTGTGACCGATTTAAATTTCATTTTATCATCTCGAGTCATATGTAACGGAATATTTTGTTTAATAAGTAAACCGATTAAATTAATTTTTTCAACTAAAAATATCATAAATTTTTCCGCGGCATTTTTACCACGAAATAAGTACGGTTCCGAAGGCAATTGGTTTCTAATACTTTCAGGGATATTGCTATCTATAACAAAATATACGCAAAAACTCATCGGAATATGAAATTCATTAATTACAGTAAATTTGTTTTCGGGGTTGGGCAAACAAGTACTAACAGGTTTCAAAATACATTCGAAATCTGCATATACTACAATAGGAACTCTATATTGCTAATGAAATTTATTAAATTGTAATATGTTGTTATCAGTAGTTTGTAATACTATTTTTACGGGCGAATACTTTCCACAATATCTATTATGAATTTTCAATTGTTTTGACTTTTTAGTAAAAAACGAAACCAACGTTTACATATTTCAATTTTTTCTGTATGTTTTGTTAACTGTGATCTTATTAACTTGGAAAAATTCTTTATATAACAATAATGATAATTAGCATTATTCGGCATATTTAATACTAAAAGGTCAAAATGATTATTCTTTTCTTCCTTACACACTTTAAGAGGAAAAATTGATTTCTTTTCATCAATAGAATAAATGTTAATAGAAACGTTAAAATTTTTTTCGAAACGAGAAATTTGGTTTAAAGGTGTAGGAAAGTCTATATGTTTAAAATCAAACTTATTTTCTAAAACAAAATAACGAAAATTAACACGTTCAATGTGAGGTCCAGTTACATGACGAGAGAGGATTGCCCATTTAAAACAAAAATTATCTTTTTTTTGAGGATTTATTATACATTTTTTAATTTGTAAAAATTTTGGAAGTTCAATATATGAAGCTCCTCTTAATGGTTTAAATCGATTTATACGTAATAAAATCCCGTCTATACGGTGAAGACTCCATCCGGAACATTTACCCATATATACGTCTTCATCATAACAAATTTCTTTAATCGCATTGTTAACTATTATGTTAAAATTATCGTTTTCTATAATCGAAATATTTTTTGTTTTAAAGGCTCTGTCTTGTGTTTCATTAATAACGGGTTTTATTTATGTACATTCAACTATAATGTTAAATTTTACCGGACCAAACATTGAAATAATATTACTTAAAATTGTAACTATATTTAATTTAATATAAACTAACACCAAGCAAATATCCTTATAATTATTACTTGTATTTTTGTAAAAATATGTTTTTAAATTACCTTTAAAGGCATTCTCTATCTCAATGAAGCTATTGGATTCTACAATTTGTTGTAATCTAATAGATTTTAATCTACAATTTGGTATTGAAGATGGTAATGATGATGCTGGAGATGATAGTGGTGTTGACCATGTTTGTCTGTGTAATCCACCCAAATCTGGAACATGTGATGGACCAGGTTGTGGATCGTTTTCGTGATTAAAATCTTGATGTCTGCTGTGCGATGGACCAGGTAACTGACCCAAATCTGGTACACGCGATGGACCGGGTTGTGTTGAAGGTGTTCGTTCGTATGATGAGCCAGGTTGTGATGATGAATTATCCATCACCTGTTCTTGTTCGACAGCATTTCTTACAATTTGTCGTTTTTTAAATGGTAGATTTTTATCCATAATAATCTATAGGAATACAAAAATATTCATATCAGTTCCATATTTATAAAAAATAATTGTTTATATATTTTTTTGTTGGCGTGTTCTTCTTGTGTGGAATATGTATTTGTTATAAACGAACAATATTCTTAGTTATTTTACTGATGTAAATTACACAAGATAGAAAGAGAGGTTATCTATGATTATACTTACAATTTTATAAAGATCTGATGTGTTGAGACCTATGCTGGTTAAAACCAATCTGTTGCTATAAATTGCTTTTTTATTGTATGACTATTTATACTATCAACCGACCGATAACAGGAAAACAGTAAACAATGTATTTTGAACTACTGCCAACAAAGTACGAAAAAATAATTTTTATTAGTTAAAGACGACGCTATCTACACTGAAAAGGGAAAAAACAGTTTACGTGTCAACGAACTCGGAATGTTTATGTTTGGTTACATCAACGTTTACGTACCGACTAAGCTAATTCATATCTTATCTGTATACCATGACAATCGTTACATATAAAATGTAATATATTAGATAAAGACGACGCTATCTACAGTGTGAAAAGGGAAAAAATAGTTTACTTGTCAACGAACTCGGAATGTTTATGTTTACATCAACGTTTACGTGTCAACAAACGCCGTCTGTTTATATTTACATTTTTACTAGGTCAGTGTGTTTCGAGGTCATGTTTACAACGTTTGTTTATGTTTACGTTTTTTTTACTAGGTCAGTGTGTTACGGTCTAGTAACCTCGAGGTCATGTTTACAACGTTATCACAAGGTCAACGGGGTTATCACTGATAACGATAGGTTAAGTGGGGTTATCGCTGATAAGGTGACCTCTTGACCTGACACACTGACCTCTGACCTTGTCCCAGGACTTACGTGGTTATATTACTCTCACTGGGTAGAGGGTCCATACTAGAGGACGTTTTTCTTTTTTTCTACAGATAAGAAGACCGCAAAAAGGAAAGCTGGTTAAAGTAAACATACTGTTTCTTGTTGCATTTTGCGGAGCCAGACTTTTTATTCATTAGAAGGTTGAGTTCACGAATGTAACTATCTCGAAGGCTTTTCCATTTTCGTGTGAGTGAAATATCTGGAAAAGAAAGGTTGTATAAATGTTTATGCCATTCTTGTTTGTTTAATTTAATTTAATTAAAGCTAAATGTATCTTTTTAGGTTCTTGGGAAGCGGTTGCACCTTTACAGATCTTCATTTCTCATACAGAGTCGGAATATCAAGTATTGTGCGACAAGTCTGCACTGTTATCTGGAACAAGCTTAGAGTAATCTGTATACCTATTCCGTCTGAAGATGTATGGCGAAGAATCTCTGATGACTTTTTACAAAGAGCGAACTTCCCTAACTGCATCGGATATTTAGACGCTAAACACATAAGAATAGCAAATCCAGAACATGGAGGTTCCCTATTTCTAAATTACAAGAATTCCCTTTCAATTTTCTTATTGGCTGTCTGTGATTCAAATTATTGTTTTACTTTCGTCGACGTGGGTGCATACGGAAAATCTTCAGATTCAGGTACTTTCAGAAACACAACTTTTCACCAGGATTTACTAGACAACAAGCTTAACATTCCCGGGGAAAAGGTTTTACCGAACACAAACACAGAATTGCCCCATGTTTTTATTGGAGACGAAGCCTCTCCAAAAATCTAATGCGCCCTTATGATGGTCATCACTTGAGTTTTCATAAAAAGGTTTTCAATTACCGCTTATGCAGGGCTAGACGCTACATTGAATGTCCCTTCGGGATTATGGCGAACAAATGGAGAGTACTTCATCGGCCATTAAATGTTGCTCTAGATTTGGCTGAAGAAGTTGTTAAAGCTATTTGCTCTACACAATTTTGTAAGAGTTAGGGATGGGTACTCCTGTGAGGACACGCTGTCAGTACCGGGCTTATTTCCAATGGAGGCAACAGGACGACCGTGTAGAGTGACGGCGGTTACAGAGATAAGGGACAAATTTGCTGAATACTTTGTTTCCCCTGAAGGAGAAGTGCCATGGCAGTATGTAAAAATTCCAAACAAGCAGTGAAGCCATACATGAGGTCAGGAGAAATGTGCATAAGTACAGTGAATAGTGAATGCAAAAACTAATAGTATTGCAATTGTGACTTTTGTAAATAAATTTGTAATTAAATTGTACTCTAATATATAATTCAAGCGTATGGTAAAACCTAATGTTTCCTAAATATGTAAAAAAATATAGATAGGCCTAGGCCAACAAAACACCCGTAATCAGCAAACTTCACAATAAAATAGTAAACATTGGTCAATTATCTGTTATCTATTATAAAGATTAATAGATATCTATTTATAATAGATAACAGAAAAACCCACAGTTGTTTTCCAGTCAATTGACCGGGTCAGGAATGGAATGGAATGAATACCTTTGTCTCAGGAACTACAATCTTAAGCAATACCAAATCTTTACTGGTTGTCAGTACACCCCTTACCAATGTTTTAAGCGCTGAAAAATTTTGTTTCGTTTTAATTTTTGATATAATATTATTTTTTGTTCTTTTTTCACATGAATAATTTTTTTACAAACCGTTAACAGTTGTATTTGAACAATTTCTCTTGCTCATAATAAACATTTATATGACGTGATTATTTTATGTATATACCTATAGGAAATAGTTTCTGAGAAAAAGGTGCACAACAAACATGTTAAACCCTGTTTACTTATGAATATAAACAACTTTACTTACATATATCACTTTATATTGATCACGTTTTTGGTCCATATTTTGGAGATAATAACATTTTAATGTTAGGTAAATACCCTCTAAAGACTGATGAAAGTGATATTATTACAATTAATAATGTTATGTACAAAGGTACACCTGGTTTGTACGATCTTATTTTTATGAAAAACCCAAACGCATATGTATATTCACAAGAGGATTTAGACGAATATTCGCGTATAATAAGTGAAACCGCGGCATATTTAAGTTTAAAGACAAACAGAGTTAAAAGCAGTACTAATTACAAATATAAAATATAATTAAGCCTATTATTAATAAGCTTTTACAATCATCCACATCAAAAGTTAGATGTAGCCGATTGCATAGTGATACAGAAGGTCGCGGTTTGTTAAATTTCAGTAACAATAAACCAGTTTATGTGTACTGGAATAATGGAAATGAATTATGCGATAGATTAAAATTATTGATTGCTTCACAAAGTGCAGGTCATTCGGGTCATGAAAATGAAATATTATCAATTATTGAAGAGCTACAGGAGGCCGGTATAATAAAAGAAGATGCAGCAACGTTTGAAGCGATATTTTCAAAATGAGTATCGATAAATTCGGACACTATAGTGGTGACTTAGTGGCTAGTTCCAACGTTCAGCGTGGATCGCCTGGAGAAGGATTTAATTAACTGACGACGGAAATTTTAATATAAGTAATAAACGATTATGTAATGTGGGCGATCCTGAATTGGATGATGATGCCGTAAATGTAAAATATATGAGAACAAATTCGATTACTTTAACAAATACAGACGATTGTTACGATGTTAAAATGAAAAAAAATATTAATTTAGCCGATCCTGACGAACCTTGTGATGCTGTAAATAAAAATTATTTAGAAAATGTTACTAAATCATATTTAGCTGATAGAATACCTATTAAGCTGAACAATAATCCAGTGTAGTCATTCAAGAATAATCGTGTGGCTTATATCGCACCACCTGTTTATAAATTTGATGCTGTTAATAAACTTTGTTTATAATAAATTACCTGATGAAAATACACAAACTAATTGTTGTGATTTCAAGCAAAAAAGGTTAATTAATATAGCAGATCCTATTAATTTGCTTGATGCTATAAATAAACAGACTTTATTAACAAACATAAATAATACAAAAGATGAATGTAAACAATATATAGATGTTAAAATATATTATTCACGAAGTGAAGAGGAAAATAGTATAGATTTTAATGAAAGCAGATTGACTAATGTTGCTGATCCTAAAGATGATACAGACGTTATAAACCAAAAGACTTTAACAAGGGTTATGAATGCATTTAAATTAGATCCAGAAGACTATAAAGTTGACAGTAACTTAGTTATAATATTATACAAATTATTAGGGAGTGCACTAAAGACAATCCTGTTAAAACTATAAACGAATTTCGCATTGTATATATAATACAAAGTTTATATGAAGCGTCATAAATGCATCTGTATCCAAACAAGATAGAAGGTGGTGGTCTGGTGAGTAATATTCTTGGAAATGTTATAAACAAGTCAATTGATTATTACCTGTCGAACTTCATTTACCCGGTTATCAGTATTGTGGACCCGGTACAAATTTAGCGAAACGATTACAAAGAGATGATCCAGGAATTAATAAGCTTGACGCTGCTTGTAAACAACACGATATTACATATTCAAAGTATTCAGATTCTATAAATCGCGCTAAGGCGGATAAGGAATTAGCTGAAAGAGCTTGGGAACGTGTTAAATCAAGTGACGCATCGTTCGGGGAGAAAGCTGCAGCGTGGTCAGTAACTAACATAATGAAAGCTAAAAGTAAATTTGGTGGGGGAATAAAAAAGAAAAGAAAAATATGTGCAACACAGTTTATAATTATTTGAAACGTTTTTCTGGTAAAAGTGGAAAAGGTTTATATTTGAGACCGTATAAAAAAACAGGAGGTTAAAAAAAAAAGAAAAGAAAAACGAAACAACGACGGCGAAAATAATAAAGAGTATTCCTATACGTCCGCTTTCAATTCAAGATTTACTACTGTATGTTAAACAGTTAAAGATTCCTAATTTCAGAGGAGTGTTTATGGGTGACACATTACCGTTACACACTGGAATTTGGCAAAATGAAACCGGAATAGTTAATTTAGATAATAGTTATGGTCATGGTACTCACTGGGTATGTTATTTTAAACGTAAAAATAAAGTTAATTATTTTGATAGTTTTGGTAATTTAAAACCGCCTATCGAACTAATTAATTACTTTTATTCATCAAGTCAACGATCTATTGAAATCGTTTATAATTATACACGAAGACAAAATATGGATGCAGTCAACTGCGGTCATTTGTGTTTACAGTTTCTCAGTAATAATGTTTTGTCTAAGCGGTAAAGGATCCGTATTAACATGTGATATTTTTCCACCAATCGAGTTAAGTGATGAAAAATGGGAACTAGGATTAATTGACTTTATGACATATCATTCAATACCTAATATAGAGGAAGGAATTAACAATGTATTATATTATGGTATTGATAAGAAAATAGTATTGCCTACTGGATCTTATGAAATTTCAGATATCGCAACGTTTATTAACGATTACTTAATTCAACATGATGAAAATGTAAAAACACGTATAAAAGCGAATAATAATACATTAAAAAGTGAAATTTGTTCCAACGTTCAAATTGATTTTAGTAAACCCGATTCGTTAGCAACCATATTAGGATTTGAAACATGCATAATAAATCCAAATAAATGGTACAGTTCAATCTTACCGATAAGTATTGTTCGAGTAGAGAGCATCCGATTGATTTGTAATTTAATTAGCGGTTCGTTTAATAACGGAATTCCAGATCACATAATACACGAATTCTATCCTAGTGTTCCGCCAGGTTTTAAAATTGTTGAAAAACCGACCAACGTGATATATTTACCAGTAAACACATCTAGGATACATAATATTGTAGTAAGACTAGAAGATCAACAAGGAAGACTGATTAATTTTCGAAACGAAATAATAACGTTACGTTTGTATTTGAGAAAACAATAATAATGGGTCTTATTTTTTATTACGGAATCAATAAAACAACTGCAAATAAGCCAATTACAAGTAGTAAAGATATGAATATCGACCGGTTAACACCACAAAACCTGAAATTTCTACAGTCATTGACAGTAATAAAGGATTGTTTAAACAAAAAATGAATCTTAATATTCAAAACGTAAACGCTAGCATTCTAAACATTATAGAGGATGTTGTGTATGAAGATGACTCGATAGTAGGATTAGCCCATCACACTCATCTACCGTACACCTCTACTACATTCAATAATAATGACGAAATTAGAATTCCAATTAATCAACAAGATGTGTACACATTACCGTGTGAAAGTCACCTTCATATAAAAACAGAGTACACTAATAATAACGGTATACATGATCAAACTTTAAAATTATGTTCAAATGCTTTAGCATTTTTGTTTGATGAAATTAGATACGAAATAAGTGGATCAGAAATTGATAGAGTTAAAAATGTTGGAATAACATCAACAATTAAGAATATGTTAACGATTAAACCACATGAAATTAACACTTTAGAAAATAGTGGATGGGCTTCAGTTTTAATAAGTCATATGGCACCATCATCGAAAGATATTAGCTTCTGTATCCCATTAAAAAGGTTGTTCGGATTTGTTGAAGATTTTAAAAAGATTTTGTTAAATGTAAAGCAAGAATTAGTTTTAATTAGAGCGTCCACTGATAATAATGCAGTAATTTTACCTGAATCAGTAAACACATACAAATTAAAAATAAAATATATATCATGGAGAATTCCGTATGTTTATGTTAATGTCGTAGTAAAGGTAGATTTACTGAAGATAATACAAATTGATCGGCCTTTATTAATGTCGTTTCGAAAATGGGAACTTTACGAGTATCCGTCTGTGCCAAAAGCAAACAAACTTACTTGGACTGTTAAAAAATCATCACAATCAGATAAACCTCGTTACGTTATTGTAGGTTTTCAGACTGACAGAAAAAATAATGGATATAAAAACCCAGCACATTTTGATCTTGCCTCATTCTATAATGTAAAGTTATATTTAAATTCAGAATACTATCCGTATGATAATTTTAATGGTGAAACGTCGATTCTACGTAAGTATTATTCAATATTTCAGTCCTCTTATTATTACAAAAGTGAAAATGCACCAATGATAAATCGTTCAAACTTTCTAACGTATACACCTTTTTGTGTAATTGATTGTTCAAACAAAATGAATCATTAAAAACTGGTTCAATAGACATCTGTCTGGATATTGAGACGTCAACAGACATACCGGAAAAAACTACTATCTACTGTCTCATTTTTTAAGATACAATTATGCAATATACGCCTTTATCTGGTACTGTAAGAAAAGTATTTAAATATAATTACGTAGATAAAAAGTGTATCAGTTCTGCTGTTGCACGCAATGGAATACGTTATCGATTATCAAGGTTTTCGCGATAATGGAAACAATTTCATTTTTAAAGAACTTTGTATTCAGTGTATACAAGATAACAAATTTTCTGGTGCTAGTGATCAGTATATGTTTTTACCACCATTTAGTTACAAACATTTGTCAGAGAAGAAAAAAAACGTTAATAAATGGATTGAAACCAAGTGTCTTGGACTTAGATGGAAGTCCGGTCTTCAAGATTATAACGATCTACAGTTTATATTAAATAAATATATGAACGGTAAATGTATTTATGTTAAAGGATCAGAAAAAAAGTAGCTTTAGAAAAAGAATTGAATTGTTATGTGAAAATAGTAGATATGGAAACACTCGATTGTCCATCCTTAAAAGTGTTAAAACAGCGGCAGTCTTCATATTCTATTCACTGTCCTTTCAAACATAATTTGTATTATTGTGCTTTAAATAATGTACATCATTTAACTAAGTGGATTATCGAATACTGGAACAAGAAATTGAAAGACAACAATGTTGGGACTGTATGATTGCTTAACTGTGTAATTCGTATTTACGTAGTTGATATTTTGATCTCCTACTTACGCGTGCGTACTGAGAACGTGACATTACTACGCTGATAAAACTGATGTCAGTCCTGCTGTTGCACGCAATGGAATATGTTATCGACTTTCAAAGTTTTCGCGATGATGGAAATAATTATATTATTAAAGAACTGTGCGTGCAACCTATAGTAAACACTAAATTCGCTGGTGTTTGTAATCAATACTTATTCTTACCTCCATTCGATTACAGACATCTATCAGAAAAGAAAAAAAAGTTAATGACTGGATTAACAATAATTATCTTGGACTTAGTTGGAATTGTGGATTAACAGAATATAGTGAACTTCCAGTAATATTAAATTCATATATATATATATATATATATATATATATATATATATGGAAAGTGTATTTATATAAAAGGACGTGAAAAAAATAGCTTTACAAAAAGAATTGAACTGTCATGTAAAAATAGTGGATATTGAATCACTCAAGTGTCCGTCTCTAAACGTTTTGAAGAAGCAGTCTTTAAATAGTATACGTTGTTCATATGATCACTCTTCAACAAACTGTGCATTAAGTAACTTGTTTTATATTACTAAATGGATAATTCAATATTGGAACTGTTTGTGTGATGAACATGATGAAGAAACTAAAAGAATAAATTGTTGGGACTGTATGATTGCTTAACTTTTTATTGTAATTATATGTAAATTAAGACATGTAAAATAAAGGTTTAAAAAAATAAATAAATAAAAGTTTAAAACATTTTCATTTTTTGATTTATTAATACTAAAAACATATATTCAAAACATTATGATTTTTTCTCTACCATTCATAATACAATTAATTACATATTAGAAAACATACATACAATTTTTTTATTAATTACATATTACAAAAATTATAATTTTTATAGTCTACCATTCTATACAACATCCATACATACAAAGTGATTTTTTTTAATTTATTTACATAAAATATTATGAAAGAAGAACTTGTATTTATAAAAATTTCTTTCTATGATTTTTCCATACCATTCATAAATAATACATTTAGTTACATACTAAAAAACATACATACTTTTTTTATACCAGCATTTTTTTTATTAATTTACATACAAAACATTGTTGTAATTGTGTATAGGTTACATACTACAACAAATACAAAGTGAATACCAACATATTTTACGTACAAAAAAATTTGAAAATTTTTTATAGGAAACTTTTTTTGATTTTTTTTATTAATTTACATACAAAATATTATGAAAGAAGAACTCGAAAATTTCTTTCTATGGTTTTTCCATACCATTCATAAATAATACATTTAGTTACATACTAAAAAACATACATACTTTTTTTATACCATCATTTTTTTTATTAATTTACATACAAAACATTGTTGTAATTGTGTATAGGTTACATACTACAACAAATATAAAGTAAATACCAACATATTTTACATACAAAAAAATTTGAAAATTTCTTTTTTTATACCGTAGGAAACATTGTTTTTATCTTAACCAAAACATTAAGATCAGTTCTTATAAGTTTCTTTTTTAATATTTTTTATCTTAGCCAATTCGCGTGATTTTAATAATACAATTTTATGCAATTGCATGTAAGTGGAATCTTTACTTTGCAATAAAAATTTACTTCTATTTGTAAACGTTGATGTAAACATAAACATTCCGAGTTCGTTGACATGTAAACTGTTTTTTTCCTTATTACAGTGTAGATAGCGTCGTCTTTACCGAAATATATTACATTTTATATGTAACGATTGTTATTCTATAGTAAAACGTGATACTAAAAGTTACGTTTATTTTTGCTTTGTATAATGGAGGAAAAGAAGAGACCAACCGGTGATAATAAGGAGAACGGTTCGTTTAAACAAAGATAGTGTGAAATTTCATGTTAAGAATTCTACATCTACCCGTACCCGTGAAAGAGTGAACTTCAACGCCGATGATTCTATAGCCTCTTCTGATAAATCATATACTGAGTTATACGAGAGGAGGTTATCATTTAGGAATTGGCCTTTATCATATATTTCTTCATTTGCTTTAGCCGTCGCAGTGTTTTATTATTATCCACGACCGGATGACAGAGTACGCTGTTATTCCTGCGGGCTCCAATTAGGTCTTTGGGAAGTTGGTGATGATCCGTTCGATGAACATGAAAAGTGGTCGCCGAATGTGATGAAGTATTTGAAAACATTCTAAAGAAAAGGATGGTATATGGTAAAAATATTTTAGGATAGGTTTGTGTAACGTATAAAAAGAAATGTAATATAACGAAACCGTAAGTGATGAAGACTTTAACTTTGATAGTTCAGTCAAAATGAAGAATTTAACACTGCAAGATGTCTTATCTCATCCTATGTTTGAAAGATTCATCATGAATAAAACAAAAGTAGAGATTGAATTTATGCGAGATACATTGTTGGTACTTCTAAAGTGTCGTAAAGTGTTGGAATTTTATAATTCAGATGGACTGAAAGAGATTACACCGGAACGTAGAGGACAAAGCGGTGAGGCGTTTATACATTTTCTTGAATGTCCATTGGCACATGAATCTACTGTGGATGGACCGGATACATGTGTTTGTGACGCCTTTACAGTGGAGGTCTGGGTAGCTGATCTATGGACTGTAAATCTTTCACATCCTATACGGATCTCGTTCATGCGATTGGTAAACAGAGTCATGAAATCAATGAAGGGTCCGAATACACCGTACCAATGATTCTTGTCATCTGGTTTATGGACAAATGGCAGACCGTAGAGACTGAATATGAGTTTAAATCTGGCTATGAGGGCGTCTCTCTGAACTTCAAACTTGTCAGTCGAGTTGTGTATTTGAATGGGATTTGTGATTTTCTTCGTCATTTCACCTCCAGAATTTGGATTGGAATCGTGTCGAAGAGCATTATATATTGAATGGATGTGAGAGGTTATCTGGCACATTAGGGAGATATCCGAGTAATGAGCGGTGCAAGTCATCATGATGGCTGCTGGAATGTGTAGGTGAATCAAACAGGAGAGTACACGTTGTTTGAGTTGTTCGTCTGGCGTATACTGATTGCGTTTTGTGTCTGTTATGGTTACATTTATGTTATCGGGATCAACCAATACTCTGTTCTCCTGAGCTGTTAGTTCGACATCCAACGTGTCTACACATTGTGGTGATATCATTAAGTTTCTCGATTAACGATTCAAGTGACTTTTATATAATGGTAACGAATGAAAGACACTATTGTATATGAGAATGTTTGTGTAATTAAATATATAGAATGTATAAAAAATAAAATGAGAATGTTACAGATCTTTAAAATGACAATAAATCATTTTTTTGTTGTTCAGGTATTAAAAACATACACATACATAAAAATATGTTACAGATCATTTTTATTATTCGGATACTTAACAAACAGTTTACAATATAATACATGTACATAAAAAGATTCTAAAAAAAATATGTTACATATCAATTAACATGTGATAGCAAGAGATTGATTTTTACCAGATAGGTAAACTCACTTTATTTACAAAATAAAAAGGTTACTGTGTTTTAAAAACTTGTTTTATCATTACGCTAATGAATATTTTATTATTCGGATACTTAACAAACAGTTTACAATATAATAAACGTTAATTCAGGTATTAAAAATACATGTACATAAAAAGATTCTAAAAAAAAATGTACATAAAAAGATTCTAAAAAAAAATGTTACATATCAATTAACATGTGATAGCAAAAGATTGATTTTTACCAGATAGGCAAACTCGCTTTATTTACAAAATAAAATGTTACTGAGTTTTAAAAACTTGTTTTATCATTACGCTAATGAATTATGACCGTACGGTAGTGTATCTATTTTATTATCACAAAGGATTCTTTTATTGTCTAAATTACTTAAAGCTAATGTGTTACACGTAATTGTTTCAACTAAATTTTTTTTGATCGGAATAATTTCATCATTCTGTAGTTATTAATAGTTTTAGAATAGACGCGCTTTTTGAAATCTTCAAAGCTTATATGTTTGCTAATAACGTTTTTTTAAATTCCTTTTGCTCTTTTTTTAACTTTGTTATATACCGTTTTAAATGTATATAATTTAGAGCGCAAGCCGATAAATTCTTTAATTGGTACACCCAAACATTCATCTTTAAATTTACCGATAATTTTTTTATTTTCAATTGAATAGCACGGGTGATTGGGTGAATAATCTGACGTATCAAAGTGTGTAACTAAATCCGGTTCTAATATATCTTTATAAAAATCTTCTGTATGAATTTCATAAAAAAAAGCTATCTGTATCTGTATACAAGAGCGAAATTTTTTCACCGTATTTTGTCTTCATTATATCATAATGAAAATCATACATCAACGTTTTACTTATTTCTAATACGCTTAATCCGATATATATTGGTTTATCTAAAAATAAATGTTTTTTATCCGATAATACCGCACATAACGATTTATTATAAATTATTCTGTCTTTAAATACCGGTTGTGTAATTAAATTTAATAATTTTTTCTCATCACTTACAAGTTTAAGGGTTAATTCTTTTCCTAACGTTCTCCATATATTTACCGAACACTGAGTTGTTTAATAATTAAAAAAAAAATCTTTTTCAAAATCATTTTTAGCTTGTTTTCGTTTTTCTGTATTTAAGTCAATGTACGTTTTTAACCAAGGCTCTGCAAAAATTCTAAAATACGATGAATTTTTATAACTTTTATACCGTGTTTAACAGCTTGTTTTAAATTAATGTAATAACATATATACTTTTCTTTATTTTCTAATGTTGTTAACAATTTTTGTTGTTTTGTTCCTTCAACGCATTCATTAACTGGTAAAAACGGTAAATCGCTATGATGATTATGTAAGTGATGAGGATACTCGACGTCTACTTCTAAAATATAACCAACAGGAGAATCGTCTGCAATATCTAGTATATTAAAATTATCGTTAGGATCCTTCCAAGTAAAACCAGCATATGGCATACATTTATTCATTGCCCAACCATACAGATTATTCGCGTCTAAATAAGTTAAATATTTAATTGGGTTAGTTACATCAAACGTTTCTGGAATATATTTATTATTAGCAACAGATTATTTTTTTATGCAAACACTTAATCCCCCCTCACCGCATTTTCACAAAGGAGGTACATTTCATAATCAGTTAATAATTCCAGTTTAATTTTTGTATAACTTAACATCGCATCAAAAGCAAAACCTGGTACTGTAAAGTAGTGTGCACAGTCTAGTTTATAAGATTGCATACAAAGAGATCTAAAATTTTCAAAAATATCACATAATATTAAAACATAAATTTTTAAATATAGATCGCTATACTCTCCAAGTGTTTGTATATTAAAATGATTCCAAACTTTACAAGCATGTTCATAGTCAGCATTTCCAATTTCTGAATCATTTAGTGAACTATAAAAACATTCTTTTGGTGGTAATCTACGGTCTTCCATTTTTTCCAGGAATTCGTATATTCATAAGTGTACACACCTTTCCTGGTAACTAGTGGCATACTGTTTGCAGAAAAAAAAATTTCCAGTATAAAAAAATTTATCCTTAGGCTGATTATTACTGAGCTCAACCAACGAATAATTCATAAAACGATAAGTGTCAATAAATCTAATATTTAAACCCGAACGTGTTTTTTTTTTTGCAAAAGAAATATACTTTTCTCTAGTATTAGGAATTACATGAATATTTTTTGTATCATAACCCAATTGACGCACTATAAAATGCGAATCATAATTAGAACTACCATGTATGAAAACAGGTACAAATTTCTGTTGTCGTTTAAAGTTGTGTATTACATATTACATAATGTTGCACGAAATTGACCAGTTAAATGACAGTGATCTCGAACTTGAGGATATAATAATGTAAATTCCTTGTTACACATCTCGCAATGTGTGACCGATTTAAATTTCATTTTATCATCTCGAGTCATATGTAACGGAATATTTTGTTTAATAAGTAAACCGATTAAATTAATTTTTTCAACTAAAAATATCATAAATTTTTCCGCGGCATTTTTACCACGAAATAAGTACGGTTCCGAAGGCAATTGGTTTCTAATACTTTCAGGGATATTGCTATCTATAACAAAATATACGCAAAAACTCATCGGAATATGAAATCCATTAATTACAGTAAATTTGTTTTCGGGGTTGGGCAAACAAGTACTAACAGGTTTCAAAATACATTCGAAATCTGCATATACTACAATAGGAACTCTATATTGCTAATGAAATTTATTAAATTGTAATATGTTGTTATCAGTAGTTGGTAATACTATTTTTACGGGCGAATACTTTCCACAATATCTATTATGAATTTTCAATTGTTTTGACTTTTTAGTAGAAAACGAAACCAACGTTTACATATTTCAATTTTTTCTGTATGTTTTGTTAACTGTGATCTTATTAACTTGGAAAAATTCTTTATATAACAATAATGATAATTAGCATTATTCGGCATATTTAATACTAAAAGGTCAAAATGATTATTCTTTTCTTCCTTACACACTTTAAGAGGAAAAATTGATTTCTTTTCATCAATAGAATAAATGTTAATAGAAACGTTAAAATTTTTTTCGAAACGAGAAATTTGGTTTAAAGGTGTAGGAAAGTCTATATGTTTAAAATCAAACTTATTTTCTAAAACAAAATAACGAAAATTAACACGTTCAATGTGAGATCCAGTTACATGACGAGAGAGGATTGCCCATTTAAAACAATAATTATCTTTTTTTTGAGGATTTATTATACATTTTTAATTTGTAAAAATTTTGGAAGTTCAATATATGAAGCTCCTCTTAATGGTTTAAATCGATTTATACGTAATAAAATCCCGTCTATACGGTGAAGACTCCATCCGGAACATTTACCCATATATACGTCTTCATCATAACAAATTTCTTTAATCGCATTGTTAACTATTATGTTAAAATTATCGTTTTCTATAATCGAAATATTTTTTGTTTTAAAGGCTCTGTCTTGTGTTTCATTAATAACGGGTTTTATTTATGTACATTCAACTATAATGTTAAATTTTACCGGACCAAACATTGAAATAATATTACTTAAAATTGTAACTATATTTAATTTAATATAAACTAACAGCAAGCAAATATCCTTATAATTATTACTTGTATTTTTGTAAAATTATGTTTTTAAATTACCTTTAAAGGCATTCTCTATCTCAATGAAGCTATTGGATTCTACAATTTGTTGTAATCTAATAGATTTTAATCTACAATTTGGTATTGAAGATGGTAATGATGATGCTGGAGATGATAGTGGTGTTGACCATGTTTGTCTGTGTAATCCACCCAAATCTGGAACATGTGATGGACCAGGTTGTGGATCGTTTTCGTGATTAAAATCTTGATGTCTGCTGTGCGATGGACCAGGTAACTGACCCAAATCTGGTACACGCGATGGACCGGGTTGTGTTGAAGGTGTTCGTTCGTATGATGAGCCAGGTTGTGATGATGAATTATCCATCACCTGTTCTTGTTCGACAGCATTTCTTACAATTTGTCGTTTTTTAAATGGTAGATTTTTATCCATAATAATCTATAGAAATACAAAAATATTCATATCAGTTCCATATTTATAAAAAATAATTGTTTATATATTTTTTTGTTGGCGTGTTCTTCTTGTGTGGAATATGTATTTGTTATAAATGAACAATATTCTTAGTTATTTTACTGATGTAAATTACATAAGATAGAAAGAGAGGTTATCTATGATTATACTTACAATTTTGTAAAGATCTGATGTGTTGAGACCTATGCTGGTTAAAACCAATCTGTTGCTATAAATTGCTTTTTTATTGTATGACTATTTATACTATCAACCGACCGATAACAGGAAAACAGTAAACAATGTATTTTGAACTACTGCCAACAAAGTACGAAAAAATAATTTTTATTAGATAAAGACGACGCTATCTACACTGAAAAGGGAAAAAACAGTTTACGTGTCAACGAATTCGGAATGTTTATGTTTGGTTACATCAACGTTTACGTACCGACTAAGCTAATTCATATCTTATCTGTATACCATGACAATCGTTACATATAAAATGTAATATATTAGATAAAGACGACGCTATCTACAGTGTGAAAAGGGAAAAAATAGTTTACTTGTCAACGAACTCGGAATGTTTATGTTTACATCAACGTTTACGTGTCAACAAACGCCGTCTGTTTATATTTACATTTTTACTAGGTCAGTGTGTTTCGAGGTCATGTTTACAACGTTTGTTTATGTTTACGTTTTTTTTACTAGGTCAGTGTGTTACGGTCTAGTAACCTCGAGGTCATGTTTACAACGTTATCACAAGGTCAACGGGGTTATCACTGATAACGATAGGTTAAGTGGGGTTATCGCTGATAAGGTGACCTCTTGACCTGACACACTGACCTCTGACCTTGTCCCAGGACTTACGTGGTTATATTACTCTCACTGGGTAGAGGGTCCATACTAGAGGACGTTTTTCTTTTTTTCTACAGATAAGAAGACCGCAAAAAGGAAAGCTGGTTAAAGTAAACATACTGTTTCTTGTTGCATTTTGCGGAGCCAGACTTTTTATTCATTAGAAGGTTGAGTTCACGAATGTAACTATCTCGAAGGCTTTTCCATTTTCGTGTGAGTGAAATATCTGGAAAAGAAAGGTTGTATAAATGTTTATGCCATTCTTGTTTGTTTAATTTAATTTAATTAAAGCTAAATGTATCTTTTTAGGTTCTTGGGAAGCGGTTGCACCTTTACAGATCTTCATTTCTCATACAGAGTCGGAATATCAAGTATTGTGCGACAAGTCTGTACTGTTATCTGGAACAAGCTTAGAGTAATCTGTATACCTATTCCGTCTGAAGATGTATGGCGAAGAATCTCTGATGACTTTTTACAAAGAGCGAACTTCCCTAACTGCATCGGATATTTAGACGCTAAACACATAAGAATAGCAAATCCAGAACATGGAGGTTCCCTATTTCTAAATTACAAGAATTCCCTTTCAATTTTCTTATTGGCTGTCTGTGATTCAAATTATTGTTTTACTTTCGTCGACGTGGGTGCATACGGAAAATCTTCAGATTCAGGTACTTTCAGAAACACAACTTTTCACCAGGATTTACTAGACAACAAGCTTAACATTCCCGGGGAAAATGTTTTACCGAACTCAAACACAGAATTGCCCCATGTTTTTATTGGAGACGAAGCCTCTCCAAAAATCTAATGCGCCCTTATGATGGTCATCACTTGAGTTTTCATAAAAAGGTTTTCAATTACCGCTTATGCAGGGCTAGACGCTACATTGAATGTCCCTTCGGGATTATGGCGAACAAATGGAGAGTACTTCATCGGCCATTAAATGTTGCTCTAGATTTGGCTGAAGAAGTTGTTAAAGCTATTTGCTCTACACAATTTTGTAAGAGTTAGGGATGGGTACTCCTGTGAGGACACGCTGTCAGTACCGGGCTTATTTCCAATGGAGGCAACAGGACGACCGTGTAGAGTGACGGCGGTTACAGAGATAAGGGACAAATTTGCTGAATACTTTGTTTCCCCTGAAGGAGAAGTGCCATGGCAGTATGTGAAAATTCCAAACAAGCAGTGAAGCCATACATGAGGTCAGGAGAAATGTGCACAAGTACAGTGAATAGTGAATGCAAAAACTAATAGTATTGCAATTGTGACTTTTGTAAATAAATTTGTAATTAAATTGTACTCTAATATATAATTCAAGCGTATGGTAAAACCTAATGTTTCCTAAATATGTAAAAAAATATAGATAGGCCTAGGCCAACAAAACACCCGTAATCAGCAAACTTCACAATAAAATAGTAAACATTGGTCAATTATCTGTTATCTATTATAAAGATTAATAGATATCTATTTATAATAGATAACAGAAAAACCCACAGTTGTTTTCCAGTCAATTGACCGGGTCAGGAATGGAATGGAATGAATACCTTTGTCTCAGGAACTACAATCTTAAGCAATACCAAATCTTTACTGGTTGTCAGTACACCCCTTACCAATGTTTTAAGCGCTGAAAAATTTTGTTTCGTTTTAATTTTTGATATATTATTTTTTGTTCTTTTTTCACATGAATAATTTTTTTACAAACCGTTAACAGTTGTATTTGAACAATTTCTCTCGCTCATAATAAACATTTATATGACGTGATTATTTTATGTATATACCTATAGCAAATAGTTTCTGAGAAAAAGGTGCACAACAAACATGTTAAACCCTGTTTACTTATGAATATAAACAACTTTACTTACATATATCACTTTATATTGATCACGTTTTTGGTCCATATTTTGGAGATAATAATATTTTAATGTTAGGTAAATACCCTCTAAAGACTGATGAAAGTGATATTATTACAATTAATAATGTTATGTACAAAGGTACACCTGGTTTGTACGATCTTATTTTTATGAAAAACCCAAACGCATATGTATATTCACAAGAGGATTTAGACGAATATTCGCGTATAATAAGTGAAACCGCGGCATATTTAAGTTTAAAGACAAACAGAGTTAAAAGCAGTACTAATTACAAATATAAAAATATAATTAAGCCTATTATTAATAAGCTTTTACAATCATCCACATCAAAAGTTAGATGTAGCCGATTGCATAGTGATACAGAAGGTCGCGGTTTGTTAAATTTCAGTAACAATAAACCAGTTTATGTGTACTGGAATAATGGAAATGAATTATGCGATAGATTAAAATTATTGATTGCTTCACAAAGTGCAGGTCATTCGGGTCATGAAAATGAAATATTATCAATTATTGAAGAGCTACAGGAGGCCGGTATAATAAAAGAAGATGCAGCAACGTTTGAAGCGATATTTTCAAAATGAGTATCGATAAATTCGGACACTATAGTGGTGACTTAGTGGCTAGTTCCAACGTTCAGCGTGGATCGCCTGGAGAAGGATTTAATTAACTGACGACGGAAATTTTAATATAAGTAATAAACGATTATGTAATGTGGGCGATCCTGAATTGGATGATGATGCCGTAAATGTAAAATATATGAGAACAAATTCGATTACTTTAACAAATACAGACGATTGTTACGATGTTAAAATGAAAAAAAATATTAATTTAGCCGATCCTGACGAACCTTGTGATGCTGTAAATAAAAATTATTTAGAAAATGTTACTAAATCATATTTAGCTGATAGAATACCTATTAAGCTGAACAATAATCCAGTGTAGTCATTCAAGAATAATCGTGTGGCTTATATCGCACCACCTGTTTATAAATTTGATGCTGTTAATAAACTTTGTTTATAATAAATTACCTGATGAAAATACACAAACTAATTGTTGTGATTTCAAGCAAAAAAGGTTAATTAATATAGCAGATCCTATTAATTTGCTTGATGCTATAAATAAACAGACTTTATTAACAAACATAAATAATACAAAAGATGAATGTAAACAATATATAGATGTTAAAATATATTATTCACGAAGTGAAGAGGAAAATAGTATAGATTTTAATGAAAGCAGATTGACTAATGTTGCTGATCCTAAAGATGATACAGACGTTATAAACCAAAAGACTTTAACAAGGGTTATGAATGCATTTAAATTAGATCCAGAAGACTATAAAGTTGACAGTAACTTAGTTATAATATTATACAAATTATTAGGGAGTGCACTAAAGACAATCCTGTTAAAACTATAAACGAATTTCGCATTGTATATATAATACAAAGTTTATATGAAGCGTCATAAATGCATCTGTATCCAAACAAGATAGAAGGTGGTGGTCTGGTGAGTAATATTCTTGGAAATGTTATAAACAAGTCAATTGATTATTACCTGTCGAACTTCATTTACCCGGTTATCAGTATTGTGGACCCGGTACAAATTAGCGAAACGATTACAAAGAGATGATCCAGGAATTAATAAGCTTGACGCTGCTTGTAAACAACACGATATTACATATTCAAAGTATTCAGATTCTATAAATCGCGCTAAGGCGGATAAGGAATTAGCTGAAAGAGCTTGGGAACGTGTTAAATCAAGTGACGCATCGTTCGGGGAGAAAGCTGCAGCGTGGTCAGTAACTAACATAATGAAAGCTAAAAGTAAATTTGGTGGGGGAATAAAAAAGAAAAGAAAAATATGTGCAACACAGTTTATAATTATTTGAAACGTTTTTCTGGTAAAAGTGGAAAAGGTTTATATTTGAGACCGTATAAAAAAACAGGAGGTTAAAAAAAAAAGAAAAGAAAAACGAAACAACGACGGCGAAAATAATAAAGAGTATTCCTATACGTCCGCTTTCAATTCAAGATTTACTACTGTATGTTAAACAGTTAAAGATTCCTAATTTCAGAGGAGTGTTTATGCGTGACACATTACCGTTACACACTGGAATTTGGCAAAATGAAACCGGAATAGTTAATTTAGATAATAGTTATGGTCATGGTACTCACTGGGTATGTTATTTTAAACGTAAAAATAAAGTTAATTATTTTGATAGTTTTGGTAATTTAAAACCGCCTATCGAACTAATTAATTACTTTTATTCATCAAGTCAACGATCTATTGAAATCGTTTATAATTATACACGAAGACAAAATATGGATGCAGTCAACTGCGGTCATTTGTGTTTACAGTTTCTCAGTAACAATGTTTTGTCTAAGCGGTAAAGGATCCGTATTAACATGTGATATTTTTCCACCAATCGAGTTAAGTGATGAAAAATGGGAACTAGGATTAATTGACTTTATGACATATCTATCATTCAATACCTAATATAGAGGAAGGAATTAACAATGTATTATATTATGGTATTGATAAGAAAATAGTATTGCCTACTGGATCTTATGAAATTTCAGATATCGCAACGTTTATTAACGATTACTTAATTCAACATGATGAAAATGTAAAAACACTTATAAAAGCGAATAATAATACATTAAAAAGTGAAATTTGTTCCAACGTTCAAATTGATTTTAGTAAACCCGATTCGTTAGCAACCATATTAGGATTTGAAACATGTATAATAAATCCAAATAAATGGTACAGTTCAACCTTACCGGTAAGTATTGTTCGAGTAGAGAGCATCCGATTGATTTGTAATTTAATTAGCGGTTCGTTTAATAACGGAATTCCAGATCACATAATACACGAATTCTATCCTAGTGTTCCGCCAGGTTTTAAAATTGTTGAAAAACCGACCAACGTGATATATTTACCAGTAAACACATCTAGGATACATAATATTGTAGTAAGACTAGAAGATCAACAAGGAAGGCTGATTAATTTTCGAAACGGAATAATAACGTTACGTTTGTATTTGAGAAAACAATAATAATGGGTCTTATTTTTTATTACGGAATCAATAAAACAACTGCAAATAAGCCAATTACAAGTAGTAAAGATATGAATATCGACCGGTTAACACCACAAAACCTGAAATTTCTACAGTCATTGACAGTAATAAAGGATTATTTAAACAAAAAATGAATCTTAATATTCAAAACGTAAACGCTAGCATTCTAAACATTATAGAGGATGTTGTGTATGAAGATGACTCGATAGTAGGATTAGCCCATCACACTCATCTACCGTACACCTCTACTACATTCAATAATAATGACGAAATTAGAATTCCAATTAATCAACAAGATGTGTACACATTACCGTGTGAAAGTCACCTTCATATAAAAACAGAGTACACTAATAATAACGGTATACATGATCAAACTTTAAAATTATGTTCAAATGCTTTAGCATTTTTGTTTGATGAAATTAGATACGAAATAAGTGGATCAGAAATTGATAGAGTTAAAAATGTTGGAATAACATCAACAATTAAGAATATGTTAACGATTAAACCACATGAAATTAACACTTTAGAAAATAGTGGATGGGCTTCAGTTTTAATAAGTCATATGGCACCATCATCGAAAGATATTAGCTTCTGTATCCCATTAAAAAGGTTGTTCGGATTTGTTGAAGATTTTAAAAAGATTTTGTTAAATGTAAAGCAAGAATTAGTTTTAATTAGAGCGTCCACTGATAATAATGCAGTAATTTTACCTGAATCAGTAAACACATACAAATTAAAAATAAAATATATATCATGGAGAATTCCGTATGTTTATGTTAATGTCGTAGTAAAGGTAGATTTACTGAAGATAATACAAATTGATCGGCCTTTATTAATGTCGTTTCGAAAATGGGAACTTTACGAGTATCCGTCTGTGCCAAAAGCAAACAAACTTACTTGGACTGTTAAAAAGTCATCACAATCAGATAAACCTCGTTACGTTATTGTAGGTTTTCAGACTGACAGAAAAAATAATGGATATAAAAACCCAGCACATTTTGATCTTGCCTCATTCTATAATGTAAAGTTATATTTAAATTCAGAATACTATCCGTATGATAATTTTAATGGTGAAACGTCGATTCTACATAAGTATTATTCAATATTTCAGTCCTCTTATTATTACAAAAGTGAAAATGCTCCAATCATAAATCGTTCAAACTTTCTAACGTATACACCTTTTTGTGTAATTGATTGTTCAAACAAAATGAATCATTAAAAACTGGTTCAATAGACATCTGTCTGGATATTGAGACGTCAACAGACATACCGGAAAAAACTACTATCTACTGTCTCATTTTTTACGATACAATTATGCAATATACGCCTTTATCTGGTACTGTAAGAAAAGTATTTAAATATAATTACGTAGATAAAAAGTGTATCAGTTCTGCTGTTGCACGCAATGGAATACGTTATCGATTATCAAGGTTTTCGCGATAATGGAAACAATTTCATTTTTAAAGAACTTTGTATTCAGTGTATACAAGATAACAAATTTTCTGGTGCTAGTGATCAGTATATGTTTTTACCACCATTTAGTTACAAACATTTGTCAGAGAAGAAAAAAAACGTTAATAAATGGATTGAAACCAAGTGTCTTGGACTTAGATGGAAGTGCGGTCTTCAAGATTATAACGATCTACAGTTTATATTAAATAAATATATGAACGGTAAATGTATTTATGTTAAAGGATCAGAAAAAAATGTAGCTTTAGAAAAAGAATTGAATTGTTATGTGAAAATAGTAGATATGGAAACACTCGATTGTCCATCCTTAAAAGTGTTAAAACAGCGGCAGTCTTCATATTCTATTCACTGTCCTTTCAAACATAATTCGTATTATTGTGCTTTAAATAATGTACATCATTTAACTAAGTGGATTATCGAATACTGCAACAAGAAATTGAAAGACAACAATGTTGGGACTGTATGATTGCTTAACTGTGTAATTCGTATTTACGTAGTTGATATTTTGATCTCCTACTTACGCGTGCGTACTGAGAACGTGACATTACTACGCTGATAAAACTGATGTCAGTCCTGCTGTTGCACGCAATGGAATATGTTATCGACTTTCAAAGTTTTCGCGATGATGGAAATAATTATATTATTAAAGAACTGTGCGTGCAACCTATAGTAAACACTAAATTCGCTGGTGTTTGTAATCAATACTTATTCTTACCTCCATTCGATTACAGACATCTATCAGAAAAGAAAAAAAAGTTAATGACTGGATTAACAATAATTATCTTGGACTTAGTTGGAATTGTGGATTAACAGAATATAGTGAACTTCCAGTAATATTAAATTCATATATATATATATATATATATAGAAAGTGTATTTATATAAAAGGACGTGAAAAAAATAGCTTTACAAAAAGAATTGAACTGTCATGTAAAAATAGTGGATATTGAATCACTCAAGTGTCCGTCTCTAAACGTTTTGAAGAAGCAGTCTTTAAATAGTATACGTTGTTCATATGATCACTCTTCAACAAACTGTGCATTAAGTAACTTGTTTTATATTACTAAATGGATAATTCAATATTGGAACTGTTTGTGTGATGAACATGATGAAGAAACTAAAAGAATAAATTGTTGGGACTGTATGATTGCTTAACTTTTTATTGTAATTATATGTAAATTAAGACATGTAAAATAAAGGTTTAAAAAAATAAATAAATAAAAGTTTAAAACATTTTCATTTTTTGATTTATTAATACTAAAAACATATATTCAAAACATTATGATTTTTTCTCTACCATTCATAATACAATTAATTACATATTAAAAAACATACATACAATTTTTTTATTAATTACATATTACAAAAATTATAATTTTTATAGTCTACCATTCTATACAACATCCATACATACAAAGTGATTTTTTTTAATTTATTTACATAAAATATTATGAAAGAAGAACTTCTATTTATAAAAATTTCTTTCTATGATTTTTCCATACCATTCATAAATAATACATTTAGTTACATACTAAAAAACATACATACTTTTTTTATACCAGCATTTTTTTTATTAATTTACATACAAAACATTGTTGTAATTGTGTATAGGTTACATACTACAACAAATACAAAGTGAATACCAACATATTTTACGTACAAAAAAATTTTTAAAATTTTTTATAGGAAACTTTTTTTGATTTTTTTTATTAATTTACATACAAAATATTATGAAAGAAGAACTCGAAAATTTCTTTCTATGGTTTTTCCATACCATTCATAAATAATACATTTAGTTACATACTAAAAAACATACATACTTTTTTTATACCATCATTTTTTTTTATTAATTTACATACAAAACATTGTTGTAATTGTGTATAGGTTACATACTACAACAAATATAAAGTAAATACCAACATATTTTACATACAAAAAAATTTGAAAATTTCTTTTTTTATACCGTAGGAAACATTGTTTTTATCTTAACCAAAACATTAAGATCAGTTCTTATAAGTTTCTTTTTTAATATTTTTTATCTTAGCCAATTCGCGTGATTTTAATAATACAATTTTATGCAATTGCATGTAAGTGGAATCTTTACTTTGCAATAAAAATTTACTTCTATTTGTAAACGTTGATGTAAACATAAACATTCCGAGTTCGTTGACATGTAAACTGTTTTTTTCCTTATTACAGTGTAGATAGCGTCGTCTTTACCGAAATATATTACATTTTATATGTAACGATTGTTATTCTATAGTAAAACGTGATACTAAAAGTTACGTTTATTTTTGCTTTGTATAATGGAGGAAAAGAAGAGACCAACCGGTGATAATAAGGAGAACGGTTCGTTTAAACAAAGATAGTGTGAAATTTCATGTTAAGAATTCTACATCTACCCGTACCCGTGAAAGAGTGAACTTCAACGCCGATGATTCTATAGCCTCTTCTGATAAATCATATACTGAGTTATACGAGAGGAGGTTATCATTTAGGAATTGGCCTTTATCATATATTTCTTCATTTGCTTTAGCCGTCGCAGTGTTTTATTATTATCCACGACCGGATGACAGAGTACGCTGTTATTCCTGCGGGCTCCAATTAGGTCTTTGGGAAGTTGGTGATGATCCGTTCGATG
Organism: Magicicada septendecula; assembly: GCA_034769895.1. Lineage (NCBI taxonomy): Eukaryota > Metazoa > Arthropoda > Insecta > Hemiptera > Cicadidae > Magicicada > Magicicada septendecula. Next base: position 49,413,488 of record CM068374.1, on the reverse strand, counting down.
AACATGAAAAGTGGTCGCCGAATGTGATGAAGTATTTGAAAACATTCTAAAGAAAAGGATGGTATATGGTAAAAATATTTTAGGATAGGTTTGTGTAACGTATAAAAAGAAATGTAATATAACGAAACCGTAAGTGATGAAGACTTTAACTTTGATAGTTCAGTCAAAATGAAGAATTTAACACTGCAAGATGTCTTATCTCATCCTATGTTTGAAAGATTCATCATGAATAAAACAAAAGTAGAGATTGAATTTATGCGAGATACATTGTTGGTACTTCTAAAGTGTCGTAAAGTGTTGGAATTTTATAATTCAGATGGACTGAAAGAGATTACACCGGAACGTAGAGGACAAAGCGGTGAGGCGTTTATACATTTTCTTGAATGTCCATTGGCACATGAATCTACTGTGGATGGACCGGATACATGTGTTTGTGACGCCTTTACAGTGGAGGTCTGGGTAGCTGATCTATGGACTGTAAATCTTTCACATCCTATACGGATCTCGTTCATGCGATTGGTAAACAGAGTCATGAAATCAATGAAGGGTCCGAATACACCGTACCAATGATTCTTGTCATCTGGTTTATGGACAAATGGCAGACCGTAGAGACTGAATATGAGTTTAAATCTGGCTATGAGGGCGTCTCTCTGAACTTCAAACTTGTCAGTCGAGTTGTGTATTTGAATGGGATTTGTGATTTTCTTCGTCATTTCACCTCCAGAATTTGGATTGGAATCGTGTCGAAGAGCATTATATATTGAATGGATGTGAGAGGTTATCTGGCACATTAGGGAGATATCCGAGTAATGAGCGGTGCAAGTCATCATGATGGCTGCTGGAATGTGTAGGTGAATCAAACAGGAGAGTACACGTTGTTTGAGTTGTTCGTCTGGCGTATACTGATTGCGTTTTGTGTCTGTTATGGTTACATTTATGTTATCGGGATCAACCAATACTCTGTTCTCCTGAGCTGTTAGTTCGACATCCAACGTGTCTACACATTGTGGTGATATCATTAAGTTTCTCGATTAACGATTCAAGTGACTTTTATATAATGGTAACGAATGAAAGACACTATTGTATATGAGAATGTTTGTGTAATTAAATATATAGAATGTATAAAAAATAAAATGAGAATGTTACAGATCTTTAAAATGACAATAAATCATTTTTTTGTTGTTCAGGTATTAAAAACATACACATACATAAAAATATGTTACAGATCATTTTTATTATTCGGATACTTAACAAACAGTTTACAATATAATACATGTACATAAAAAGATTCTAAAAAAAATATGTTACATATCAATTAACATGTGATAGCAAGAGATTGATTTTTACCAGATAGGTAAACTCACTTTATTTACAAAATAAAAAGGTTACTGTGTTTTAAAAACTTGTTTTATCATTACGCTAATGAATATTTTATTATTCGGATACTTAACAAACAGTTTACAATATAATAAACGTTAATTCAGGTATTAAAAATACATGTACATAAAAAGATTCTAAAAAAAAATGTACATAAAAAGATTCTAAAAAAAAATGTTACATATCAATTAACATGTGATAGCAAAAGATTGATTTTTACCAGATAGGCAAACTCGCTTTATTTACAAAATAAAATGTTACTGAGTTTTAAAAACTTGTTTTATCATTACGCTAATGAATTATGACCGTACGGTAGTGTATCTATTTTATTATCACAAAGGATTCTTTTATTGTCTAAATTACTTAAAGCTAATGTGTTACACGTAATTGTTTCAACTAAATTTTTTTTGATCGGAATAATTTCATCATTCTGTAGTTATTAATAGTTTTAGAATAGACGCGCTTTTTGAAATCTTCAAAGCTTATATGTTTGCTAATAACGTTTTTTTAAATTCCTTTTGCTCTTTTTTTAACTTTGTTATATACCGTTTTAAATGTATATAATTTAGAGCGCAAGCCGATAAATTCTTTAATTGGTACACCCAAACATTCATCTTTAAATTTACCGATAATTTTTTTATTTTCAATTGAATAGCACGGGTGATTGGGTGAATAATCTGACGTATCAAAGTGTGTAACTAAATCCGGTTCTAATATATCTTTATAAAAATCTTCTGTATGAATTTCATAAAAAAAAGCTATCTGTATCTGTATACAAGAGCGAAATTTTTTCACCGTATTTTGTCTTCATTATATCATAATGAAAATCATACATCAACGTTTTACTTATTTCTAATACGCTTAATCCGATATATATTGGTTTATCTAAAAATAAATGTTTTTTATCCGATAATACCGCACATAACGATTTATTATAAATTATTCTGTCTTTAAATACCGGTTGTGTAATTAAATTTAATAATTTTTTCTCATCACTTACAAGTTTAAGGGTTAATTCTTTTCCTAACGTTCTCCATATATTTACCGAACACTGAGTTGTTTAATAATTAAAAAAAAAATCTTTTTCAAAATCATTTTTAGCTTGTTTTCGTTTTTCTGTATTTAAGTCAATGTACGTTTTTAACCAAGGCTCTGCAAAAATTCTAAAATACGATGAATTTTTATAACTTTTATACCGTGTTTAACAGCTTGTTTTAAATTAATGTAATAACATATATACTTTTCTTTATTTTCTAATGTTGTTAACAATTTTTGTTGTTTTGTTCCTTCAACGCATTCATTAACTGGTAAAAACGGTAAATCGCTATGATGATTATGTAAGTGATGAGGATACTCGACGTCTACTTCTAAAATATAACCAACAGGAGAATCGTCTGCAATATCTAGTATATTAAAATTATCGTTAGGATCCTTCCAAGTAAAACCAGCATATGGCATACATTTATTCATTGCCCAACCATACAGATTATTCGCGTCTAAATAAGTTAAATATTTAATTGGGTTAGTTACATCAAACGTTTCTGGAATATATTTATTATTAGCAACAGATTATTTTTTTATGCAAACACTTAATCCCCCCTCACCGCATTTTCACAAAGAGGTACATTTCATAATCAGTTAATAATTCCAGTTTAATTTTTGTATAACTTAACATCGCATCAAAAGCAAAACCTGGTACTGTAAAGTAGTGTGCACAGTCTAGTTTATAAGATTGCATACAAAGAGATCTAAAATTTTCAAAAATATCACATAATATTAAAACATCAATTTTTAAATATAGATCGCTATACTCTCCAAGTGTTTGTATATTAAAATGATTCCAAACTTTACAAGCATGTTCATAGTCAGCATTTCCAATTTCTGAATCATTTAGTGAACTATAAAAACATTCTTTTGGTGGTAATCTACGGTCTTCCATTTTTTCCAGGAATTCGTATATTCATAAGTGTACACACCTTTCCTGGTAACTAGTGGCATACTGTTTGCAGAAAAAAAAATTTCCAGTATAAAAAAATTTATCCTTAGGCTGATTATTACTGAGCTCAACCAACGAATAATTCATAAAACGATAAGTGTCAATAAATCTAATATTTAAACCCGAACGTGTTTTTTTTTTTGCAAAAGAAATATACTTTTCTCTAGTATTAGGAATTACATGAATATTTTTTGTATCATAACCCAATTGACGCACTATAAAATGCGAATCATAATTAGAACTACCATGTATGAAAACAGGTACAAATTTCTGTTGTCGTTTAAAGTTGTGTATTACATATTACATAATGTTGCACGAAATTGACCAGTTAAATGACAGTGATCTCGAACTTGAGGATATAATAATGTAAATTCCTTGTTACACATCTCGCAATGTGTGACCGATTTAAATTTCATTTTATCATCTCGAGTCATATGTAACGGAATATTTTGTTTAATAAGTAAACCGATTAAATTAATTTTTTCAACTAAAAATATCATAAATTTTTCCGCGGCATTTTTACCACGAAATAAGTACGGTTCCGAAGGCAATTGGTTTCTAATACTTTCAGGGATATTGCTATCTATAACAAAATATACGCAAAAACTCATCGGAATATGAAATCCATTAATTACAGTAAATTTGTTTTCGGGGTTGGGCAAACAAGTACTAACAGGTTTCAAAATACATTCGAAATCTGCATATACTACAATAGGAACTCTATATTGCTAATGAAATTTATTAAATTGTAATATGTTGTTATCAGTAGTTGGTAATACTATTTTTACGGGCGAATACTTTCCACAATATCTATTATGAATTTTCAATTGTTTTGACTTTTTAGTAGAAAACGAAACCAACGTTTACATATTTCAATTTTTTCTGTATGTTTTGTTAACTGTGATCTTATTAACTTGGAAAAATTCTTTATATAACAATAATGATAATTAGCATTATTCGGCATATTTAATACTAAAAGGTCAAAATGATTATTCTTTTCTTCCTTACACACTTTAAGAGGAAAAATTGATTTCTTTTCATCAATAGAATAAATGTTAATAGAAACGTTAAAATTTTTTTCGAAACGAGAAATTTGGTTTAAAGGTGTAGGAAAGTCTATATGTTTAAAATCAAACTTATTTTCTAAAACAAAATAACGAAAATTAACACGTTCAATGTGAGATCCAGTTACATGACGAGAGAGGATTGCCCATTTAAAACAATAATTATCTTTTTTTTGAGGATTTATTATACATTTTTTAATTTGTAAAAATTTTGGAAGTTCAATATATGAAGCTCCTCTTAATGGTTTAAATCGATTTATACGTAATAAAATCCCGTCTATACGGTGAAGACTCCATCCGGAACATTTACCCATATATACGTCTTCATCATAACAAATTTCTTTAATCGCATTGTTAACTATTATGTTAAAATTATCGTTTTCTATAATCGAAATATTTTTTGTTTTAAAGGCTCTGTCTTGTGTTTCATTAATAACGGGTTTTATTTATGTACATTCAACTATAATGTTAAATTTTACCGGACCAAACATTGAAATAATATTACTTAAAATTGTAACTATATTTAATTTAATATAAACTAACAGCAAGCAAATATCCTTATAATTATTACTTGTATTTTTGTAAAATTATGTTTTTAAATTACCTTTAAAGGCATTCTCTATCTCAATGAAGCTATTGGATTCTACAATTTGTTGTAATCTAATAGATTTTAATCTACAATTTGGTATTGAAGATGGTAATGATGATGCTGGAGATGATAGTGGTGTTGACCATGTTTGTCTGTGTAATCCACCCAAATCTGGAACATGTGATGGACCAGGTTGTGGATCGTTTTCGTGATTAAAATCTTGATGTCTGCTGTGCGATGGACCAGGTAACTGACCCAAATCTGGTACACGCGATGGACCGGGTTGTGTTGAAGGTGTTCGTTCGTATGATGAGCCAGGTTGTGATGATGAATTATCCATCACCTGTTCTTGTTCGACAGCATTTCTTACAATTTGTCGTTTTTTAAATGGTAGATTTTTATCCATAATAATCTATAGAAATACAAAAATATTCATATCAGTTCCATATTTATAAAAAATAATTGTTTATATATTTTTTTGTTGGCGTGTTCTTCTTGTGTGGAATATGTATTTGTTATAAATGAACAATATTCTTAGTTATTTTACTGATGTAAATTACATAAGATAGAAAGAGAGGTTATCTATGATTATACTTACAATTTTGTAAAGATCTGATGTGTTGAGACCTATGCTGGTTAAAACCAATCTGTTGCTATAAATTGCTTTTTTATTGTATGACTATTTATACTATCAACCGACCGATAACAGGAAAACAGTAAACAATGTATTTTGAACTACTGCCAACAAAGTACGAAAAAATAATTTTTATTAGATAAAGACGACGCTATCTACACTGAAAAGGGAAAAAACAGTTTACGTGTCAACGAATTCGGAATGTTTATGTTTGGTTACATCAACGTTTACGTACCGACTAAGCTAATTCATATCTTATCTGTATACCATGACAATCGTTACATATAAAATGTAATATATTAGATAAAGACGACGCTATCTACAGTGTGAAAAGGGAAAAAATAGTTTACTTGTCAACGAACTCGGAATGTTTATGTTTACATCAACGTTTACGTGTCAACAAACGCCGTCTGTTTATATTTACATTTTTACTAGGTCAGTGTGTTTCGAGGTCATGTTTACAACGTTTGTTTATGTTTACGTTTTTTTTACTAGGTCAGTGTGTTACGGTCTAGTAACCTCGAGGTCATGTTTACAACGTTATCACAAGGTCAACGGGGTTATCACTGATAACGATAGGTTAAGTGGGGTTATCGCTGATAAGGTGACCTCTTGACCTGACACACTGACCTCTGACCTTGTCCCAGGACTTACGTGGTTATATTACTCTCACTGGGTAGAGGGTCCATACTAGAGGACGTTTTTCTTTTTTTCTACAGATAAGAAGACCGCAAAAAGGAAAGCTGGTTAAAGTAAACATACTGTTTCTTGTTGCATTTTGCGGAGCCAGACTTTTTATTCATTAGAAGGTTGAGTTCACGAATGTAACTATCTCGAAGGCTTTTCCATTTTCGTGTGAGTGAAATATCTGGAAAAGAAAGGTTGTATAAATGTTTATGCCATTCTTGTTTGTTTAATTTAATTTAATTAAAGCTAAATGTATCTTTTTAGGTTCTTGGGAAGCGGTTGCACCTTTACAGATCTTCATTTCTCATACAGAGTCGGAATATCAAGTATTGTGCGACAAGTCTGTACTGTTATCTGGAACAAGCTTAGAGTAATCTGTATACCTATTCCGTCTGAAGATGTATGGCGAAGAATCTCTGATGACTTTTTACAAAGAGCGAACTTCCCTAACTGCATCGGATATTTAGACGCTAAACACATAAGAATAGCAAATCCAGAACATGGAGGTTCCCTATTTCTAAATTACAAGAATTCCCTTTCAATTTTCTTATTGGCTGTCTGTGATTCAAATTATTGTTTTACTTTCGTCGACGTGGGTGCATACGGAAAATCTTCAGATTCAGGTACTTTCAGAAACACAACTTTTCACCAGGATTTACTAGACAACAAGCTTAACATTCCCGGGGAAAAGGTTTTACCGAACTCAAACACAGAATTGCCCCATGTTTTTATTGGAGACGAAGCCTCTCCAAAAATCTAATGCGCCCTTATGATGGTCATCACTTGAGTTTTCATAAAAAGGTTTTCAATTACCGCTTATGCAGGGCTAGACGCTACATTGAATGTCCCTTCGGGATTATGGCGAACAAATGGAGAGTACTTCATCGGCCATTAAATGTTGCTCTAGATTTGGCTGAAGAAGTTGTTAAAGCTATTTGCTCTACACAATTTTGTAAGAGTTAGGGATGGGTACTCCTGTGAGGACACGCTGTCAGTACCGGGCTTATTTCCAATGGAGGCAACAGGACGACCGTGTAGAGTGACGGCGGTTACAGAGATAAGGGACAAATTTGCTGAATACTTTGTTTCCCCTGAAGGAGAAGTGCCATGGCAGTATGTGAAAATTCCAAACAAGCAGTGAAGCCATACATGAGGTCAGGAGAAATGTGCACAAGTACAGTGAATAGTGAATGCAAAAACTAATAGTATTGCAATTGTGACTTTTGTAAATAAATTTGTAATTAAATTGTACTCTAATATATAATTCAAGCGTATGGTAAAACCTAATGTTTCCTAAATATGTAAAAAAATATAGATAGGCCTAGGCCAACAAAACACCCGTAATCAGCAAACTTCACAATAAAATAGTAAACATTGGTCAATTATCTGTTATCTATTATAAAGATTAATAGATATCTATTTATAATAGATAACAGAAAAACCCACAGTTGTTTTCCAGTCAATTGACCGGGTCAGGAATGGAATGGAATGAATACCTTTGTCTCAGGAACTACAATCTTAAGCAATACCAAATCTTTACTGGTTGTCAGTACACCCCTTACCAATGTTTTAAGCGCTGAAAAATTTTGTTTCGTTTTAATTTTTGATATATTATTTTTTGTTCTTTTTTCACATGAATAATTTTTTTTACAAACCGTTAACAGTTGTATTTGAACAATTTCTCTCGCTCATAATAAACATTTATATGACGTGATTATTTTATGTATATACCTATAGCAAATAGTTTCTGAGAAAAAGGTGCACAACAAACATGTTAAACCCTGTTTACTTATGAATATAAACAACTTTACTTACATATATCACTTTATATTGATCACGTTTTTGGTCCATATTTTGGAGATAATAATATTTTAATGTTAGGTAAATACCCTCTAAAGACTGATGAAAGTGATATTATTACAATTAATAATGTTATGTACAAAGGTACACCTGGTTTGTACGATCTTATTTTTATGAAAAACCCAAACGCATATGTATATTCACAAGAGGATTTAGACGAATATTCGCGTATAATAAGTGAAACCGCGGCATATTTAAGTTTAAAGACAAACAGAGTTAAAAGCAGTACTAATTACAAATATAAAAATATAATTAAGCCTATTATTAATAAGCTTTTACAATCATCCACATCAAAAGTTAGATGTAGCCGATTGCATAGTGATACAGAAGGTCGCGGTTTGTTAAATTTCAGTAACAATAAACCAGTTTATGTGTACTGGAATAATGGAAATGAATTATGCGATAGATTAAAATTATTGATTGCTTCACAAAGTGCAGGTCATTCGGGTCATGAAAATGAAATATTATCAATTATTGAAGAGCTACAGGAGGCCGGTATAATAAAAGAAGATGCAGCAACGTTTGAAGCGATATTTTCAAAATGAGTATCGATAAATTCGGACACTATAGTGGTGACTTAGTGGCTAGTTCCAACGTTCAGCGTGGATCGCCTGGAGAAGGATTTAATTAACTGACGACGGAAATTTTAATATAAGTAATAAACGATTATGTAATGTGGGCGATCCTGAATTGGATGATGATGCCGTAAATGTAAAATATATGAGAACAAATTCGATTACTTTAACAAATACAGACGATTGTTACGATGTTAAAATGAAAAAAAATATTAATTTAGCCGATCCTGACGAACCTTGTGATGCTGTAAATAAAAATTATTTAGAAAATGTTACTAAATCATATTTAGCTGATAGAATACCTATTAAGCTGAACAATAATCCAGTGTAGTCATTCAAGAATAATCGTGTGGCTTATATCGCACCACCTGTTTATAAATTTGATGCTGTTAATAAACTTTGTTTATAATAAATTACCTGATGAAAATACACAAACTAATTGTTGTGATTTCAAGCAAAAAAGGTTAATTAATATAGCAGATCCTATTAATTTGCTTGATGCTATAAATAAACAGACTTTATTAACAAACATAAATAATACAAAAGATGAATGTAAACAATATATAGATGTTAAAATATATTATTCACGAAGTGAAGAGGAAAATAGTATAGATTTTAATGAAAGCAGATTGACTAATGTTGCTGATCCTAAAGATGATACAGACGTTATAAACCAAAAGACTTTAACAAGGGTTATGAATGCATTTAAATTAGATCCAGAAGACTATAAAGTTGACAGTAACTTAGTTATAATATTATACAAATTATTAGGGAGTGCACTAAAGACAATCCTGTTAAAACTATAAACGAATTTCGCATTGTATATATAATACAAAGTTTATATGAAGCGTCATAAATGCATCTGTATCCAAACAAGATAGAAGGTGGTGGTCTGGTGAGTAATATTCTTGGAAATGTTATAAACAAGTCAATTGATTATTACCTGTCGAACTTCATTTACCCGGTTATCAGTATTGTGGACCCGGTACAAATTAGCGAAACGATTACAAAGAGATGATCCAGGAATTAATAAGCTTGACGCTGCTTGTAAACAACACGATATTACATATTCAAAGTATTCAGATTCTATAAATCGCGCTAAGGCGGATAAGGAATTAGCTGAAAGAGCTTGGGAACGTGTTAAATCAAGTGACGCATCGTTCGGGGAGAAAGCTGCAGCGTGGTCAGTAACTAACATAATGAAAGCTAAAAGTAAATTTGGTGGGGGAATAAAAAAGAAAAGAAAAATATGTGCAACACAGTTTATAATTATTTGAAACGTTTTTCTGGTAAAAGTGGAAAAGGTTTATATTTGAGACCGTATAAAAAAACAGGAGGTTAAAAAAAAAAGAAAAGAAAAACGAAACAACGACGGCGAAAATAATAAAGAGTATTCCTATACGTCCGCTTTCAATTCAAGATTTACTACTGTATGTTAAACAGTTAAAGATTCCTAATTTCAGAGGAGTGTTTATGCGTGACACATTACCGTTACACACTGGAATTTGGCAAAATGAAACCGGAATAGTTAATTTAGATAATAGTTATGGTCATGGTACTCACTGGGTATGTTATTTTAAACGTAAAAATAAAGTTAATTATTTTGATAGTTTTGGTAATTTAAAACCGCCTATCGAACTAATTAATTACTTTTATTCATCAAGTCAACGATCTATTGAAATCGTTTATAATTATACACGAAGACAAAATATGGATGCAGTCAACTGCGGTCATTTGTGTTTACAGTTTCTCAGTAACAATGTTTTGTCTAAGCGGTAAAGGATCCGTATTAACATGTGATATTTTTCCACCAATCGAGTTAAGTGATGAAAAATGGGAACTAGGATTAATTGACTTTATGACATATCTATCATTCAATACCTAATATAGAGGAAGGAATTAACAATGTATTATATTATGGTATTGATAAGAAAATAGTATTGCCTACTGGATCTTATGAAATTTCAGATATCGCAACGTTTATTAACGATTACTTAATTCAACATGATGAAAATGTAAAAACACTTATAAAAGCGAATAATAATACATTAAAAAGTGAAATTTGTTCCAACGTTCAAATTGATTTTAGTAAACCCGATTCGTTAGCAACCATATTAGGATTTGAAACATGTATAATAAATCCAAATAAATGGTACAGTTCAACCTTACCGGTAAGTATTGTTCGAGTAGAGAGCATCCGATTGATTTGTAATTTAATTAGCGGTTCGTTTAATAACGGAATTCCAGATCACATAATACACGAATTCTATCCTAGTGTTCCGCCAGGTTTTAAAATTGTTGAAAAACCGACCAACGTGATATATTTACCAGTAAACACATCTAGGATACATAATATTGTAGTAAGACTAGAAGATCAACAAGGAAGGCTGATTAATTTTCGAAACGGAATAATAACGTTACGTTTGTATTTGAGAAAACAATAATAATGGGTCTTATTTTTTATTACGGAATCAATAAAACAACTGCAAATAAGCCAATTACAAGTAGTAAAGATATGAATATCGACCGGTTAACACCACAAAACCTGAAATTTCTACAGTCATTGACAGTAATAAAGGATTATTTAAACAAAAAATGAATCTTAATATTCAAAACGTAAACGCTAGCATTCTAAACATTATAGAGGATGTTGTGTATGAAGATGACTCGATAGTAGGATTAGCCCATCACACTCATCTACCGTACACCTCTACTACATTCAATAATAATGACGAAATTAGAATTCCAATTAATCAACAAGATGTGTACACATTACCGTGTGAAAGTCACCTTCATATAAAAACAGAGTACACTAATAATAACGGTATACATGATCAAACTTTAAAATTATGTTCAAATGCTTTAGCATTTTTGTTTGATGAAATTAGATACGAAATAAGTGGATCAGAAATTGATAGAGTTAAAAATGTTGGAATAACATCAACAATTAAGAATATGTTAACGATTAAACCACATGAAATTAACACTTTAGAAAATAGTGGATGGGCTTCAGTTTTAATAAGTCATATGGCACCATCATCGAAAGATATTAGCTTCTGTATCCCATTAAAAAGGTTGTTCGGATTTGTTGAAGATTTTAAAAAGATTTTGTTAAATGTAAAGCAAGAATTAGTTTTAATTAGAGCGTCCACTGATAATAATGCAGTAATTTTACCTGAATCAGTAAACACATACAAATTAAAAATAAAATATATATCATGGAGAATTCCGTATGTTTATGTTAATGTCGTAGTAAAGGTAGATTTACTGAAGATAATACAAATTGATCGGCCTTTATTAATGTCGTTTCGAAAATGGGAACTTTACGAGTATCCGTCTGTGCCAAAAGCAAACAAACTTACTTGGACTGTTAAAAAGTCATCACAATCAGATAAACCTCGTTACGTTATTGTAGGTTTTCAGACTGACAGAAAAAATAATGGATATAAAAACCCAGCACATTTTGATCTTGCCTCATTCTATAATGTAAAGTTATATTTAAATTCAGAATACTATCCGTATGATAATTTTAATGGTGAAACGTCGATTCTACATAAGTATTATTCAATATTTCAGTCCTCTTATTATTACAAAAGTGAAAATGCTCCAATCATAAATCGTTCAAACTTTCTAACGTATACACCTTTTTGTGTAATTGATTGTTCAAACAAAATGAATCATTAAAAACTGGTTCAATAGACATCTGTCTGGATATTGAGACGTCAACAGACATACCGGAAAAAACTACTATCTACTGTCTCATTTTTTACGATACAATTATGCAATATACGCCTTTATCTGGTACTGTAAGAAAAGTATTTAAATATAATTACGTAGATAAAAAGTGTATCAGTTCTGCTGTTGCACGCAATGGAATACGTTATCGATTATCAAGGTTTTCGCGATAATGGAAACAATTTCATTTTTAAAGAACTTTGTATTCAGTGTATACAAGATAACAAATTTTCTGGTGCTAGTGATCAGTATATGTTTTTACCACCATTTAGTTACAAACATTTGTCAGAGAAGAAAAAAAACGTTAATAAATGGATTGAAACCAAGTGTCTTGGACTTAGATGGAAGTGCGGTCTTCAAGATTATAACGATCTACAGTTTATATTAAATAAATATATGAACGGTAAATGTATTTATGTTAAAGGATCAGAAAAAAATGTAGCTTTAGAAAAAGAATTGAATTGTTATGTGAAAATAGTAGATATGGAAACACTCGATTGTCCATCCTTAAAAGTGTTAAAACAGCGGCAGTCTTCATATTCTATTCACTGTCCTTTCAAACATAATTCGTATTATTGTGCTTTAAATAATGTACATCATTTAACTAAGTGGATTATCGAATACTGCAACAAGAAATTGAAAGACAACAATGTTGGGACTGTATGATTGCTTAACTGTGTAATTCGTATTTACGTAGTTGATATTTTGATCTCCTACTTACGCGTGCGTACTGAGAACGTGACATTACTACGCTGATAAAACTGATGTCAGTCCTGCTGTTGCACGCAATGGAATATGTTATCGACTTTCAAAGTTTTCGCGATGATGGAAATAATTATATTATTAAAGAACTGTGCGTGCAACCTATAGTAAACACTAAATTCGCTGGTGTTTGTAATCAATACTTATTCTTACCTCCATTCGATTACAGACATCTATCAGAAAAGAAAAAAAAGTTAATGACTGGATTAACTATAATTATCTTGGACTTAGTTGGAATTGTGGATTAACAGAATATAGTGAACTTCCAGTAATATTAAATTCATATATATATATATATATATATATATATATAGAAAGTGTATTTATATAAAAGGACGTGAAAAAAATAGCTTTACAAAAAGAATTGAACTGTCATGTAAAAATAGTGGATATTGAATCACTCAAGTGTCCGTCTCTAAACGTTTTGAAGATGCAGTCTTTAAATAGTATACGTTGTTCATATGATCACTCTTCAACAAACTGTGCATTAAGTAACTTGTTTTATATTACTAAATGGATAATTCAATATTGGAACTGTTTGTGTGATGAACATGATGAAGAAACTAAAAGAATAAATTGTTGGGACTGTATGATTGCTTAACTTTTTATTGTAATTATATGTAAATTAAGACATGTAAAATAAAGGTTTAAAAAAATAAATAAATAAAAGTTTAAAACATTTTCATTTTTTGATTTATTAATACTAAAAACATGTATTCAAAACATTATGATTTTTTCTCTACCATTCATAATACAATTAATTACATATTAAAAAACATACATACAATTTTTTTATTAATTACATATTACAAAAATTATAATTTTTATAGTCTACCATTCTATACAACATCCATACATACAAAGTGATTTTTTTTAATTTATTTACATAAAATATTATGAAAGAAGAACTCGAAAATTTCTTTCTATGGTTTTTCCATACCATTCATAAATAATACATTTAGTTACATACTAAAAAACATACATACTTTTTTTATACCATCATTTTTTTTATTAATTTACATACAAAACATTGTTGTAATTGTGTATAGGTTACATACTACAACAAATATAAAGTAAATACCAACATATTTTACATACAAAAAAATTTGAAAATTTCTTTTTTTATACCGTAGGAAACATTGTTTTTATCTTAACCAAAACATTAAGATCAGTTCTTATAAGTTTCTTTTTTAATATTTTTTATCTTAGCCAATTCGCGTGATTTTAATAATACAATTTTATGCAATTGCATGTAAGTGGAATCTTTACTTTGCAATAAAAATTTACTTCTATTTGTAAACGTTGATGTAAACATAAACATTCCGAGTTCGTTGACATGTAAACTGTTTTTTTCCTTATTACAGTGTAGATAGCGTCGTCTTTACCGAAATATATTACATTTTATATGTAACGATTGTTATTCTATAGTAAAACGTGATACTAAAAGTTACGTTTATTTTTGCTTTGTATAATGGAGGAAAAGAAGAGACCAACCGGTGATAATAAGGAGAACGGTTCGTTTAAACAAAGATAGTGTGAAATTTCATGTTAAGAATTCTACATCTACCCGTACCCGTGAAAGAGTGAACTTCAACGCCGATGATTCTATAGCCTCTTCTGATAAATCATATACTGAGTTATACGAGAGGAGGTTATCATTTAGGAATTGGCCTTTATCATATATTTCTTCATTTGCTTTAGCCGTCGCAGTGTTTTATTATTATCCACGACCGGATGACAGAGTACGCTGTTATTCCTGCGGGCTCCAATTAGGTCTTTGGGAAGTTGGTGATGATCCGTTCGATGAACATGAAAAGTGGTCGCCGAATGTGATGAAGTATTTGAAAACATTCTAAAGAAAAGGATGGTATATGGTAAAAATATTTTAGGATAGGTTTGTGTAACGTATAAAAAGAAATGTAATATAACGAAACCGTAAGTGATGAAGACTTTAACTTTGATAGTTCAGTCAAAATGAAGAATTTAACACTGCAAGATGTCTTATCTCATCCTATGTTTGAAAGATTCATCATGAATAAAACAAAAGTAGAGATTGAATTTATGCGAGATACATTGTTGGTACTTCTAAAGTGTCGTAAAGTGTTGGAATTTTATAATTCAGATGGACTGAAAGAGATTACACCGGAACGTAGAGGACAAAGCGGTGAGGCGTTTATACATTTTCTTGAATGTCCATTGGCACATGAATCTACTGTGGATGGACCGGATACATGTGTTTGTGACGCCTTTACAGTGGAGGTCTGGGTAGCTGATCTATGGACTGTAAATCTTTCACATCCTATACGGATCTCGTTCATGCGATTGGTAAACAGAGTCATGAAATCAATGAAGGGTCCGAATACACCGTACCAATGATTCTTGTCATCTGGTTTATGGACAAATGGCAGACCGTAGAGACTGAATATGAGTTTAAATCTGGCTATGAGGGCGTCTCTCTGAACTTCAAACTTGTCAGTCGAGTTGTGTATTTGAATGGGATTTGTGATTTTCTTCGTCATTTCACCTCCAGAATTTGGATTGGAATCGTGTCGAAGAGCATTATATATTGAATGGATGTGAGAGGTTATCTGGCACATTAGGGAGATATCCGAGTAATGAGCGGTGCAAGTCATCATGATGGCTGCTGGAATGTGTAGGTGAATCAAACAGGAGAGTACACGTTGTTTGAGTTGTTCGTCTGGCGTATACTGATTGCGTTTTGTGTCTGTTATGGTTACATTTATGTTATCGGGATCAACCAATACTCTGTTCTCCTGAGCTGTTAGTTCGACATCCAACGTGTCTACACATTGTGGTGATATCATTAAGTTTCTCGATTAACGATTCAAGTGACTTTTATATAATGGTAACGAATGAAAGACACTATTGTATATGAGAATGTTTGTGTAATTAAATATATAGAATGTATAAAAAATAAAATGAGAATGTTACAGATCTTTAAAATGACAATAAATCATTTTGTTGTTGTTCAGGTATTAAAAACATACACATACATAAAAATATGTTACAGATCATTTTTATTATTCGGATACTTAACAAACAGTTTACAATATAATACATGTACATAAAAAGATTCTAAAAAAAATATGTTACATATCAATTAACATGTGATAGCAAGAGATTGATTTTTACCAGATAGGTAAACTCACTTTATTTACAAAATAAAAAGGTTACTGTGTTTTAAAAACTTGTTTTATCATTACGCTAATGAATATTTTATTATTCGGATACTTAACAAACAGTTTACAATATAATAAACGTTAATTCAGGTATTAAAAATACATGTACATAAAAAGATTCTAAAAAAAAATGTACATAAAAAGATTCTAAAAAAAAATGTTACATATCAATTAACATGTGATAGCAAAAGATTGATTTTTACCAGATAGGCAAACTCGCTTTATTTACAAAATAAAATGTTACTGAGTTTTAAAAACTTGTTTTATCATTACGCTAATGAATTATGACCGTACGGTAGTGTATCTATTTTATTATCACAAAGGATTCTTTTATTGTCTAAATTACTTAAAGCTAATGTGTTACACGTAATTGTTTCAACTAAATTTTTTTTGATCGGAATAATTTCATCATTCTGTAGTTATTAATAGTTTTAGAATAGACGCGCTTTTTGAAATCTTCAAAGCTTATATGTTTGCTAATAACGTTTTTTTAAATTCCTTTTGCTCTTTTTTTAACTTTGTTATATACCGTTTTAAATGTATATAATTTAGAGCGCAAGCCGATAAATTCTTTAATTGGTACACCCAAACATTCATCTTTAAATTTACCGATAATTTTTTTATTTTCAATTGAATAGCACGGGTGATTGGGTGAATAATCTGACGTATCAAAGTGTGTAACTAAATCCGGTTCTAATATATCTTTATAAAAATCTTCTGTATGAATTTCATAAAAAAAAGCTATCTGTATCTGTATACAAGAGCGAAATTTTTTCACCGTATTTTGTCTTCATTATATCATAATGAAAATCATACATCAACGTTTTACTTATTTCTAATACGCTTAATCCGATATATATTGGTTTATCTAAAAATAAATGTTTTTTATCCGATAATACCGCACATAACGATTTATTATAAATTATTCTGTCTTTAAATACCGGTTGTGTAATTAAATTTAATAATTTTTTCTCATCACTTACAAGTTTAAGGGTTAATTCTTTTCCTAACGTTCTCCATATATTTACCGAACACTGAGTTGTTTAATAATTAAAAAAAAAATCTTTTTCAAAATCATTTTTAGCTTGTTTTCGTTTTTCTGTATTTAAGTCAATGTACGTTTTTAACCAAGGCTCTGCAAAAATTCTAAAATACGATGAATTTTTATAACTTTTATACCGTGTTTAACAGCTTGTTTTAAATTAATGTAATAACATATATACTTTTCTTTATTTTCTAATGTTGTTAACAATTTTTGTTGTTTTGTTCCTTCAACGCATTCATTAACTGGTAAAAACGGTAAATCGCTATGATGATTATGTAAGTGATGAGGATACTCGACGTCTACTTCTAAAATATAACCAACAGGAGAATCGTCTGCAATATCTAGTATATTAAAATTATCGTTAGGATCCTTCCAAGTAAAACCAGCATATGGCATACATTTATTCATTGCCCAACCATACAGATTATTCGCGTCTAAATAAGTTAAATATTTAATTGGGTTAGTTACATCAAACGTTTCTGGAATATATTTATTATTAGCAACAGATTATTTTTTTATGCAAACACTTAATCCCCCCTCACCGCATTTTCACAAAGGAGGTACATTTCATAATCAGTTAATAATTCCAGTTTAATTTTTGTATAACTTAACATCGCATCAAAAGCAAAACCTGGTACTGTAAAGTAGTGTGCACAGTCTAGTTTATAAGATTGCATACAAAGAGATCTAAAATTTTCAAAAATATCACATAATATTAAAACATCAATTTTTAAATATAGATCGCTATACTCTCCAAGTGTTTGTATATTAAAATGATTCCAAACTTTACAAGCATGTTCATAGTCAGCATTTCCAATTTCTGAATCATTTAGTGAACTATAAAAACATTCTTTTGGTGGTAATCTACGGTCTTCCATTTTTTCCAGGAATTCGTATATTCATAAGTGTACACACCTTTCCTGGTAACTAGTGGCATACTGTTTGCAGAAAAAAAAATTTCCAGTATAAAAAAATTTATCCTTAGGCTGATTATTACTGAGCTCAACCAACGAATAATTCATAAAACGATAAGTGTCAATAAATCTAATATTTAAACCCGAACGTCTTTTTTTTTTTGCAAAAGAAATATACTTTTCTCTAGTATTAGGAATTACATGAATATTTTTTGTATCATAACCCAATTGACGCACTATAAAATGCGAATCATAATTAGAACTACCATGTATGAAAACAGGTACAAATTTCTGTTGTCGTTTAAAGTTGTGTATTACATATTACATAATGTTGCACGAAATTGACCAGTGAAATGACAGTGATCTCGAACTTGAGGATATAATAATGTAAATTCCTTGTTACACATCTCGCAATGTGTGACCGATTTAAATTTCATTTTATCATCTCGAGTCATATGTAACTGAATATTTTGTTTAATAAGTAAACCGATTAAATTAATTTTTTCAACTAAAAATATCATAAATTTTTCCGCGGCATTTTTACCACGAAATAAGTACGGTTCCGAAGGCAATTGGTTTCTAATACTTTCAGGGATATTGCTATCTATAACAAAATATACGCAAAAACTCATCGGAATATGAAATCCATTAATTACAGTAAATTTGTTTTCGGGGTTGGGCAAACAAGTACTAACAGGTTTCAAAATACATTCGAAATCTGCATATACTACAATAGGAACTCTATATTGCTAATGAAATTTATTAAATTATAATATGTTGTTATCAGTAGTTGGTAATACTATTTTTACGGGCGAATACTTTCCACAATATCTATTATGAATTTTCAATTGTTTTGACTTTTTAGTAGAAAACGAAACCAACGTTTACATATTTCAATTTTTTCTGTATGTTTTGTTAACTGTGATCTTATTAACTTGGAAAAATTCTTTATATAACAATAATGATTATTAGCATTATTCGGCATATTTAATACTAAAAGGTCAAAATGATTATTCTTTTCTTCCTTACACACTTTAAGAGGAAAAATTGATTTCTTTTCATCAATAGAATAAATGTTAATAGAAACGTTAAAATTTTTTTCGAAACGAGAAATTTGGTTTAAAGGTGTAGGAAAGTCTATATGTTTAAAATCAAACTTATTTTCTAAAACAAAATAACGAAAATTAACACGTTCAATGTGAGGTCCAGTTACATGACGAGAGAGGATTGCCCATTTAAAACAATAATTATCTTTTTTTTGAGGATTTATTATACATTTTTTAATTTGTAAAAATTTTGGAAGTTCAATATATGAAGCTCCTCTTAATGGTTTAAATCGATTTATACGTAATAAAATCCCGTCTATACGGTGAAGACTCCATCCGGAACATTTACCCATATATACGTCTTCATCATAACAAATTTCTTTAATCGCATTGTTAACTATTATGTTAAAATTATCGTTTTCTATAATCGAAATATTTTTTGTTTTAAAGGCTCTGTCTTGTGTTTCATTAATAACGGGTTTTATTTATGTACATTCAACTATAATGTTAAATTTTACCGGACCAAACATTGAAATAATATTACTTAAAATTGTAACTATATTTAATTTAATATAACCTAACAGCAAGCAAATATCCTTATAATTATTACTTGTATTTTTGTAAAAATATGTTTTTAAATTACCTTTAAAGGCATTCTCTATCTCAATGAAGCTATTGGATTCTACAATTTGTTGTAATCTAATAGATTTTAATCTACAATTTGGTATTGAAGATGGTAATGATGATGCTGGAGATGATAGTGGTGTTGACCACGTTTGTCTGTGTAATCCACCCAAATCTGGAACATGTGATGGACCAGGTTGTGGATCGTTTTCGTGATTAAAATCTTGATGTCTGCTGTGCGATGGACCAGGTAACTGACCCAAATCTGGTAGACGCGATGGACCGGGTTGTGTTGAAGGTGTTCGTTCGTACGATGAGCCAGGTTGTGATGATGAATTATCCATCACCTGTTCTTGTTCGACAGCATTTCTTACAATTTGTCGTTTTTTAAATGGTAGATTTTTATCCATAATAATCTATAGGAATACAAAAATATTCATATCAGTTCCATATTTATAAAAAATAATTGTTTATATATTTTTTTGTTGGCGTGTTCTTCTTGTGTGGAATATGTATTTGTTATAAACGAACAATATTCTTAGTTATTTTACTGATGTAAATTACATAAGATAGAAAGAGAGGTTATCTATGATTATACTTACAATTTTGTAAAGATCTGATGTGTTGAGACCTATGCTGGTTAAAACCAATCTGTTGCTATAAATTGCTTTTTTATTGTATGACTATTTATACTATCAACCGACCGATAACAGGAAAACAGTAAACAATGTATTTTGAACTACTGCCAACAAAGTACGAAAAAATAATTTTTATTAGATAAAGACGACGCTATCTACACTGAAAAGGGAAAAAACAGTTTACGTGTCAACGAACTCGGAATGTTTATGTTTGGTTACATCAACGTTTACGTACCGACTAAGCTAATTCATATCTTATCTGTATACCATGACAATCGTTACATATAAAATGTAATATATTAGATAAAGACGACGCTATCTACAGTGTGAAAAGGGAAAAAATAGTTTACTTGTCAACGAACTCGGAATGTTTATGTTTACATCAACGTTTACGTGTCAACAAACGCCGTCTGTTTATATTTACATTTTTACTAGGTCAGTGTGTTTCGAGGTCATGTTTACAACGTTTGTTTATGTTTACGTTTTTTTTACTAGGTCAGTGTGTTACGGTCTAGTAACCTCGAGGTCATGTTTACAACGTTATCACAAGGTCAACGGGGTTATCACTGATAACGATAGGTTAAGTGGGGTTATCGCTGATAAGGTGACCTCTTGACCTGACACACTGACCTCTGACCTTGTCCCAGGACTTACGTGGTTATACTACTCTCACTGGGTAGAGGGTCCATACTAGAGGACGTTTTTCTTTTTTTCTACAGATAAGAAGACCGCAAAAAGGAAAGCTGGTTAAAGTAAACATACTGTTTCTTGTTGCATTTTGCGGAGCCAGACTTTTTATTCATTAGAAGGTTGAGTTCACGAATGTAACTATCTCGAAGGCTTTTCCATTTTCGTGTGAGTGAAATATCTGGAAAAGAAAGGTTGTATAAATGTTTATGCCATTCTTGTTTGTTTAATTTAATTTAATTAAAGCTAAATGTATCTTTTTAGGTTCTTGGGAAGCGGTTGCACCTTTACAGATCTTCATTTCTCATACAGAGTCGGAATATCAAGTATTGTGCGACAAGTCTGCACTGTTATCTGGAACAAGCTTAGAGTAATCTGTATACCTATTCCGTCTGAAGATGCATGGCGAAGAATCGCTGATGACTTTTTACAAAGAGCGAACTTCCCTAACTGCATCAGATATTTAGACGCTAAACACATAAGAATAGCAAATCCAGAACATGGAGGTTCCCTATTTCTAAATTACAAGAATTCCCTTTCAATTTTCTTATTGGCTGTCTGTGATTCAAATTATTGTTTTACTTTCGTCGACGTGGGTGCATACGGAAAATCTTCAG
This sequence comes from Magicicada septendecula, assembly GCA_034769895.1. NCBI lineage: Eukaryota > Metazoa > Arthropoda > Insecta > Hemiptera > Cicadidae > Magicicada > Magicicada septendecula. The sequence continues at coordinate 49,391,438 of CM068374.1, read as the reverse complement.
ATTCAGGTACTTTCAGAAACACAACTTTTCACCAGGATTTACTAGACAACAAGCTTAACATTCCCGGGGAAAAGGTTTTACCGAACTCAAACACAGAATTGCCCCATGTTTTTATTGGAGACGAAGCCTCTCCAAAAATCTAATGCGCCCTTATGATGGTCATCACTTGAGTTTTCATAAAAAGGTTTTCAATTACCGCTTATGCAGGGCTAGACGCTACATTGAATGTCCCTTCGGGATTATGGCGAACAAATGGAGAGTACTTCATCGGCCATTAAATGTTGCTCTAGATTTGGCTGAAGAAGTTGTTAAAGCTATTTGCTCTACACAATTTTGTAAGAGTTAGGGATGGGTACTCCTGTGAGGACACGCTGTCAGTACCGGGCTTATTTCCAATGGAGGCAACAGGACGACCGTGTAGAGTGACGGCGGTTACAGAGATAAGGGACAAATTTGCTGAATACTTTGTTTCCCCTGAAGGAGAAGTGCCATGGCAGTATGTAAAAATTCCAAACAAGCAGTGAAGCCATACATGAGGTCAGGAGAAATGTGCACAAGTACAGTGAATAGTGAATGCAAAAACTAATAGTATTGCAATTGTGACTTTTGTAAATAAATTTGTAATTAAATTGTACTCTAATATATAATTCAAGCGTATGGTAAAACCTAATGTTTCCTAAATATGTAAAAAAATATAGATAGGCCTAGGCCAACAAAACACCCGTAATCAGCAAACTTCACAATAAAATAGTAAACATTGGTCAATTATCTGTTATCTATTATAAAGATTAATAGATATCTATTTATAATAGATAACAGAAAAACCCACAGTTGTTTTCCAGTCAATTGACCGGGTCAGGAATGGAATGGAATGAATACCTTTGTCTCAGGAACTACAATCTTAAGCAATACCAAATCTTTACTGGTTGTCAGTACACCCCTTACCAATGTTTTAAGCGCTGAAAAATTTTGTTTCGTTTTAATTTTTGATATAATATTATTTTTTGTTCTTTTTTCACATGAATAATTTTTTTACAAACCGTTAACAGTTGTATTTGAACAATTTCTCTCGCTCATAATAAACATTTATATGACGTGATTATTTTATGTATATACCTATAGCAAATAGTTTCTGAGAAAAAGGTGCACAACAAACATGTTAAACCCTGTTTACTTATGAATATAAACAACTTTACTTACATATATCACTTTATATTGATCACGTTTTTGGTCCATATTTTGGAGATAATAATATTTTAATGTTAGGTAAATACCCTCTAAAGACTGATGAAAGTGATATTATTACAATTAATAATGTTATGTACAAAGGTACACCTGGTTTGTACGATCTTATTTTTATGAAAAACCCAAACGCATATGTATATTCACAAGAGGATTTAGACGAATATTCGCGTATAATAAGTGAAACCGCGGCATATTTAAGTTTAAAGACAAACAGAGTTAAAAGCAGTACTAATTACAAATATAAAAATATAATTAAGCCTATTATTAATAAGCTTTTACAATCATCCACATCAAAAGTTAGATGTAGCCGATTGCATAGTGATACAGAAGGTCGCGGTTTGTTAAATTTCAGTAACAATAAACCAGTTTATGTGTACTGGAATAATGGAAATGAATTATGCGATAGATTAAAATTATTGATTGCTTCACAAAGTGCAGGTCATTCGGGTCATGAAAATGAAATATTATCAATTATTGAAGAGCTACAGGAGGCCGGTATAATAAAAGAAGATGCAGCAACGTTTGAAGCGATATTTTCAAAATGAGTATCGATAAATTCGGACACTATAGTGGTGACTTAGTGGCTAGTTCCAACGTTCAGCGTGGATCGCCTGGAGAAGGATTTAATTAACTGACGACGGAAATTTTAATATAAGTAATAAACGATTATGTAATGTGGGCGATCCTGAATTGGATGATGATGCCGTAAATGTAAAATATATGAGAACAAATTCGATTACTTTAACAAATACAGACGATTGTTACGATGTTAAAATGAAAAAAAATATTAATTTAGCCGATCCTGACGAACCTTGTGATGCTGTAAATAAAAATTATTTAGAAAATGTTACTAAATCATATTTAGCTGATAGAATACCTATTAAGCTGAACAATAATCCAGTGTAGTCATTCAAGAATAATCGTGTGGCTTATATCGCACCACCTGTTTATAAATTTGATGCTGTTAATAAACTTTGTTTATAATAAATTACCTGATGAAAATACACAAACTAATTGTTGTGATTTCAAGCAAAAAAGGTTAATTAATATAGCAGATCCTATTAATTTGCTTGATGCTATAAATAAACAGACTTTATTAACAAACATAAATAATACAAAAGATGAATGTAAACAATATATAGATGTTAAAATATATTATTCACGAAGTGAAGAGGAAAATAGTATAGATTTTAATGAAAGCAGATTGACTAATGTTGCTGATCCTAAAGATGATACAGACGTTATAAACCAAAAGACTTTAACAAGGGTTATGAATGCATTTAAATTAGATCCAGAAGACTATAAAGTTGACAGTAACTTAGTTATAATATTATACAAATTATTAGGGAGTGCACTAAAGACAATCCTGTTAAAACTATAAACGAATTTCGCATTGTATATATAATACAAAGTTTATATGAAGCGTCATAAATGCATCTGTATCCAAACAAGATAGAAGGTGGTGGTCTGGTGAGTAATATTCTTGGAAATGTTATAAACAAGTCAATTGATTATTACCTGTCGAACTTCATTTACCCGGTTATCAGTATTGTGGACCCGGTACAAATTTAGCGAAACGATTACAAAGAGATGATCCAGGAATTAATAAGCTTGACGCTGCTTGTAAACAACACGATATTACATATTCAAAGTATTCAGATTCTATAAATCGCGCTAAGGCGGATAAGGAATTAGCTGAAAGAGCTTGGGAACGTGTTAAATCAAGTGACGCATCGTTCGGGGAGAAAGCTGCAGCGTGGTCAGTAACTAACATAATGAAAGCTAAAAGTAAATTTGGTGGGGGAATAAAAAAGAAAAGAAAAATATGTGCAACACAGTTTATAATTATTTGAAACGTTTTTCTGGTAAAAGTGGAAAAGGTTTATATTTGAGACCGTATAAAAAAACAGGAGGTTAAAAAAAAAAGAAAAGAAAAACGAAACAACGACGGCGAAAATAATAAAGAGTATTCCTATACGTCCGCTTTCAATTCAAGATTTACTACTGTATGTTAAACAGTTAAAGATTCCTAATTTCAGAGGAGTGTTTATGCGTGACACATTACCGTTACACACTGGAATTTGGCAAAATGAAACCGGAATAGTTAATTTAGATAATAGTTATGGTCATGGTACTCACTGGGTATGTTATTTTAAACGTAAAAATAAAGTTAATTATTTTGATAGTTTTGGTAATTTAAAACCGCCTATCGAACTAATTAATTACTTTTATTCATCAAGTCAACGATCTATTGAAATCGTTTATAATTATACACGAAGACAAAATATGGATGCAGTCAACTGCGGTCATTTGTGTTTACAGTTTCTCAGTAATAATGTTTTGTCTAAGCGGTAAAGGATCCGTATTAACATGTGATATTTTTCCACCAATCGAGTTAAGTGATGAAAAATGGGAACTAGGATTAATTGACTTTATGACATATCATTCAATACCTAATATAGAGGAAGGAATTAACAATGTATTATATTATGGTATTGATAAGAAAATAGTATTGCCTACTGGATCTTATGAAATTTCAGATATCGCAACGTTTATTAACGATTACTTAATTCAACATGATGAAAATGTAAAAACACTTATAAAAGCGAATAATAATACATTAAAAAGTGAAATTTGTTCCAACGTTCAAATTGATTTTAGTGAACCCGATTCGTTAGCAACCATATTAGGATTTGAAACATGTATAATAAATCCAAATAAATGGTACAGTTCAACCTTACCGGTAAGTATTGTTCGAGTAGAGAGCATCCGATTGATTTGTAATTTAATTAGCGGTTCGTTTAATAACGGAATTCCAGATCACATAATACACGAATTCTATCCTAGTGTTCCGCCAGGTTTTAAAATTGTTGAAAAACCGACCAACGTGATATATTTACCAGTAAACACATCTAGGATACATAATATTGTAGTAAGACTAGAAGATCAACAAGGAAGGCTGATTAATTTTCGAAACGAAATAATAACGTTACGTTTGTATTTGAGAAAACAATAATAATGGGTCTTATTTTTTATTACGGAATCAATAAAACAACTGCAAATAAGCCAATTACAAGTAGTAAAGATATGAATATCGACCGGTTAACACCACAAAACCTGAAATTTCTACAGTCATTGACAGTAATAAAGGATTATTTAAACAAAAAATGAATCTTAATATTCAAAACGTAAACGCTAGCATTCTAAACATTATAGAGGATGTTGTGTATGAAGATGACTCGATAGTAGGATTAGCCCATCACACTCATCTACCGTACACCTCTACTACATTCAATAATAATGACGAAATTAGAATTCCAATTAATCAACAAGATGTGTACACATTACCGTGTGAAAGTCACCTTCATATAAAAACAGAGTACACTAATAATAACGGTATACATGATCAAACTTTAAAATTATGTTCAAATGCTTTAGCATTTTTGTTTGATGAAATTAGATACGAAATAAGTGGATCAGAAATTGATAGAGTTAAAAATGTTGGAATAACATCAACAATTAAGAATATGTTAACGATTAAACCACATGAAATTAACACTTTAGAAAATAGTGGATGGGCTTCAGTTTTAATAAGTCATATGGCACCATCATCGAAAGATATTAGCTTCTGTATCCCATTAAAAAGGTTGTTCGGATTTGTTGAAGATTTTAAAAAGATTTTGTTAAATGTAAAGCAAGAATTAGTTTTAATTAGAGCGTCCACTGATAATAATGCAGTAATTTTACCTGAATCAGTAAACACATACAAATTAAAAATAAAATATATATCATGGAGAATTCCGTATGTTTATGTTAATGTCGTAGTAAAGGTAGATTTACTGAAGATAATACAAATTGATCGGCCTTTATTAATGTCGTTTCGAAAATGGGAACTTTACGAGTATCCGTCTGTGCCAAAAGCAAACAAACTTACTTGGACTGTTAAAAAGTCATCACAATCAGATAAACCTCGTTACGTTATTGTAGGTTTTCAGACTGACAGAAAAAATAATGGATATAAAAACCCAGCACATTTTGATCTTGCCTCATTCTATAATGTAAAGTTATATTTAAATTCAGAATACTATCCGTATGATAATTTTAATGGTGAAACGTCGATTCTACATAAGTATTATTCAATATTTCAGTCCTCTTATTATTACAAAAGTGAAAATGCTCCAATCATAAATCGTTCAAACTTTCTAACGTATACACCTTTTTGTGTAATTGATTGTTCAAACAAAATGAATCATTAAAAACTGGTTCAATAGACATCTGTCTGGATATTGAGACGTCAACAGACATACCGGAAAAAACTACTATCTACTGTCTCATTTTTTACGATACAATTATGCAATATACGCCTTTACCTGGTACTGTAAGAAAAGTATTTAAATATAATTACGTAGATAAAAAGTGTATCAGTTCTGCTGTTGCACGCAATGGAATACGTTATCGATTATCAAGGTTTTCGCGATAATGGAAACAATTTCATTTTTAAAGAACTTTGTATTCAGTGTATACAAGATAACAAATTTTCTGGTGCTAGTGATCAGTATATGTTTTTACCACCATTTAGTTACAAACATTTGTCAGAGAAGAAAAAAAACGTTAATAAATGGATTGAAACCAAGTGTCTTGGACTTAGATGGAAGTGCGGTCTTCAAGATTATAACGATCTACAGTTTATATTAAATAAATATATGAACGGTAAATGTATTTATGTTAAAGGATCAGAAAAAAATGTAGCTTTAGAAAAAGAATTGAATTGTTATGTGAAAATAGTAGATATGGAAACACTCGATTGTCCATCCTTAAAAGTGTTAAAACAGCGGCAGTCTTCATATTCTATTCACTGTCCTTTCAAACATAATTCGTATTATTGTGCTTTAAATAATGTACATCATTTAACTAAGTGGATTATCGAATACTGGAACAAGAAATTGAAAGACAACAATGTTGGGACTGTATGATTGCTTAACTGTGTAATTCGTATTTACGTAGTTGATATTTTGATCTCCTACTTACGCGTGCGTACTGAGAACGTGACATTACTACGCTGATAAAACTGATGTCAGTCCTGCTGTTGCACGCAATGGAATATGTTATCGACTTTCAAAGTTTTCGCGATGATGGAAATAATTATATTATTAAAGAACTGTGCGTGCAACCTATAGTAAACACTAAATTCGCTGGTGTTTGTAATCAATACTTATTCTTACCTCCATTCGATTACAGACATCTATCAGAAAAGAAAAAAAAGTTAATGACTGGATTAACAATAATTATCTTGGACTTAGTTGGAATTGTGGATTAACAGAATATAGTGAACTTCCAGTAATATTAAATTCATATATATATATATATATATATATAGAAAGTGTATTTATATAAAAGGACGTGAAAAAAATAGCTTTACAAAAAGAATTGAACTGTCATGTAAAAATAGTGGATATTGAATCACTCAAGTGTCCGTCTCTAAACGTTTTGAAGAAGCAGTCTTTAAATAGTATACGTTGTTCATATGATCACTCTTCAACAAACTGTGCATTAAGTAACTTGTTTTATATTACTAAATGGATAATTCAATATTGGAACTGTTTGTGTGATGAACATGATGAAGAAACTAAAAGAATAAATTGTTGGGACTGTATGATTGCTTAACTTTTTATTGTAATTATATGTAAATTAAGACATGTAAAATAAAGGTTTAAAAAAATAAATAAATAAAAGTTTAAAACATTTTCATTTTTTGATTTATTAATACTAAAAACATATATTCAAAACATTATGATTTTTTCTCTACCATTCATAATACAATTAATTACATATTAAAAAACATACATACAATTTTTTTATTAATTACATATTACAAAAATTATAATTTTTATAGTCTACCATTCTATACAACATCCATACATACAAAGTGATTTTTTTTAATTTATTTACATAAAATATTATGAAAGAAGAACTTCTATTTATAAAAATTTCTTTCTATGATTTTTCCATACCATTCATAAATAATACATTTAGTTACATACTAAAAAACATACATACTTTTTTTATACCAGCATTTTTTTTATTAATTTACATACAAAACATTGTTGTAATTGTGTATAGGTTACATACTACAACAAATACAAAGTGAATACCAACATATTTTACGTACAAAAAAATTTTTAAAATTTTTTATAGGAAACTTTTTTTGATTTTTTTTATTAATTTACATACAAAATATTATGAAAGAAGAACTCGAAAATTTCTTTCTATGGTTTTTCCATACCATTCATAAATAATACATTTAGTTACATACTAAAAAACATACATACTTTTTTTATACCATCATTTTTTTTTATTAATTTACATACAAAACATTGTTGTAATTGTGTATAGGTTACATACTACAACAAATATAAAGTAAATACCAACATATTTTACATACAAAAAAATTTGAAAATTTCTTTTTTTATACCGTAGGAAACATTGTTTTTATCTTAACCAAAACATTAAGATCAGTTCTTATAAGTTTCTTTTTTAATATTTTTTATCTTAGCCAATTCGCGTGATTTTAATAATACAATTTTATGCAATTGCATGTAAGTGGAATCTTTACTTTGCAATAAAAATTTACTTCTATTTGTAAACGTTGATGTAAACATAAACATTCCGAGTTCGTTGACATGTAAACTGTTTTTTTCCTTATTACAGTGTAGATAGCGTCGTCTTTACCGAAATATATTACATTTTATATGTAACGATTGTTATTCTATAGTAAAACGTGATACTAAAAGTTACGTTTATTTTTGCTTTGTATAATGGAGGAAAAGAAGAGACCAACCGGTGATAATAAGGAGAACGGTTCGTTTAAACAAAGATAGTGTGAAATTTCATGTTAAGAATTCTACATCTACCCGTACCCGTGAAAGAGTGAACTTCAACGCCGATGATTCTATAGCCTCTTCTGATAAATCATATACTGAGTTATACGAGAGGAGGTTATCATTTAGGAATTGGCCTTTATCATATATTTCTTCATTTGCTTTAGCCGTCGCAGTGTTTTATTATTATCCACGACCGGATGACAGAGTACGCTGTTATTCCTGCGGGCTCCAATTAGGTCTTTGGGAAGTTGGTGATGATCCGTTCGATGAACATGAAAAGTGGTCGCCGAATGTGATGAAGTATTTGAAAACATTCTAAAGAAAAGGATGGTATATGGTAAAAATATTTTAGGATAGGTTTGTGTAACGTATAAAAAGAAATGTAATATAACGAAACCGTAAGTGATGAAGACTTTAACTTTGATAGTTCAGTCAAAATGAAGAATTTAACACTGCAAGATGTCTTATCTCATCCTATGTTTGAAAGATTCATCATGAATAAAACAAAAGTAGAGATTGAATTTATGCGAGATACATTGTTGGTACTTCTAAAGTGTCGTAAAGTGTTGGAATTTTATAATTCAGATGGACTGAAAGAGATTACACCGGAACGTAGAGGACAAAGCGGTGAGGCGTTTATACATTTTCTTGAATGTCCATTGGCACATGAATCTACTGTGGATGGACCGGATACATGTGTTTGTGACGCCTTTACAGTGGAGGTCTGGGTAGCTGATCTATGGACTGTAAATCTTTCACATCCTATACGGATCTCGTTCATGCGATTGGTAAACAGAGTCATGAAATCAATGAAGGGTCCGAATACACCGTACCAATGATTCTTGTCATCTGGTTTATGGACAAATGGCAGACCGTAGAGACTGAATATGAGTTTAAATCTGGCTATGAGGGCGTCTCTCTGAACTTCAAACTTGTCAGTCGAGTTGTGTATTTGAATGGGATTTGTGATTTTCTTCGTCATTTCACCTCCAGAATTTGGATTGGAATCGTGTCGAAGAGCATTATATATTGAATGGATGTGAGAGGTTATCTGGCACATTAGGGAGATATCCGAGTAATGAGCGGTGCAAGTCATCATGATGGCTGCTGGAATGTGTAGGTGAATCAAACAGGAGAGTACACGTTGTTTGAGTTGTTCGTCTGGCGTATACTGATTGCGTTTTGTGTCTGTTATGGTTACATTTATGTTATCGGGATCAACCAATACTCTGTTCTCCTGAGCTGTTAGTTCGACATCCAACGTGTCTACACATTGTGGTGATATCATTAAGTTTCTCGATTAACGATTCAAGTGACTTTTATATAATGGTAACGAATGAAAGACACTATTGTATATGAGAATGTTTGTGTAATTAAATATATAGAATGTATAAAAAATAAAATGAGAATGTTACAGATCTTTAAAATGACAATAAATCATTTTTTTGTTGTTCAGGTATTAAAAACATACACATACATAAAAATATGTTACAGATCATTTTTATTATTCGGATACTTAACAAACAGTTTACAATATAATACATGTACATAAAAAGATTCTAAAAAAAATATGTTACATATCAATTAACATGTGATAGCAAGAGATTGATTTTTACCAGATAGGTAAACTCACTTTATTTACAAAATAAAAAGGTTACTGTGTTTTAAAAACTTGTTTTATCATTACGCTAATGAATATTTTATTATTCGGATACTTAACAAACAGTTTACAATATAATAAACGTTAATTCAGGTATTAAAAATACATGTACATAAAAAGATTCTAAAAAAAAATGTACATAAAAAGATTCTAAAAAAAAATGTTACATATCAATTAACATGTGATAGCAAAAGATTGATTTTTACCAGATAGGCAAACTCGCTTTATTTACAAAATAAAATGTTACTGAGTTTTAAAAACTTGTTTTATCATTACGCTAATGAATTATGACCGTACGGTAGTGTATCTATTTTATTATCACAAAGGATTCTTTTATTGTCTAAATTACTTAAAGCTAATGTGTTACACGTAATTGTTTCAACTAAATTTTTTTTGATCGGAATAATTTCATCATTCTGTAGTTATTAATAGTTTTAGAATAGACGCGCTTTTTGAAATCTTCAAAGCTTATATGTTTGCTAATAACGTTTTTTTAAATTCCTTTTGCTCTTTTTTTAACTTTGTTATATACCGTTTTAAATGTATATAATTTAGAGCGCAAGCCGATAAATTCTTTAATTGGTACACCCAAACATTCATCTTTAAATTTACCGATAATTTTTTTATTTTCAATTGAATAGCACGGGTGATTGGGTGAATAATCTGACGTATCAAAGTGTGTAACTAAATCCGGTTCTAATATATCTTTATAAAAATCTTCTGTATGAATTTCATAAAAAAAAGCTATCTGTATCTGTATACAAGAGCGAAATTTTTTCACCGTATTTTGTCTTCATTATATCATAATGAAAATCATACATCAACGTTTTACTTATTTCTAATACGCTTAATCCGATATATATTGGTTTATCTAAAAATAAATGTTTTTTATCCGATAATACCGCACATAACGATTTATTATAAATTATTCTGTCTTTAAATACCGGTTGTGTAATTAAATTTAATAATTTTTTCTCATCACTCTTCGTTTAATTTTTTCGTTAATTCTTTTCCTAACGTTCTCCATATATTTACCGAACACTGAGTTGTTTAATAATTAAAAAAAAAATCTTTTTCAAAATCATTTTTAGCTTGTTTTCGTTTTTCTGTATTTAAGTCAATGTATTCTTTTTGAAGAATTTCCCACCTTTGAGGAGACTTCGAGAAAAACTTGTATAACTGTTGCAAAACACCGAAAAACGTTACAGCGTCCTCGCATGATTCAGCTGCATTGACACCACATAGGTTGAGACTATGTGCTGCACAATTAGAAAATAAAGCATAGGGGTTGATTTCAGCTATGCGAGTTTTAACAACTTTGTACACTCCAACCGTGTTCGCTCCATTATCAAACCCCTGCCCCCTACAATCATTCAAAGGAATGCCATGCTTAGCCAGTTCATTTACAATTTCATTTGCGATATCTCCCAAGTAGCACAAATGGTTGGGCCAACGTAAGGCAGGAGAGCGCGTTCCACGGTTGGGAAATGAGCGTACTGTCCGCTTTTATGTAGAATCCCCAACCAACCACTTTTCAATGTTGGGCCAACAATGTATTGCGACATAGGCCCAACAACCAAAGCCTACCTATTCCCAACTTTGGGCCAATAATGTCTAATAACATTGGCCCAACGACCCATGTTTATAGCTACGCAATAAACATGTTGGCTACCATACACATGTATAATGCCATACATTTGAGGCTCCATGTTTGTATTCACTAGCCATACACACACTTTTATAGGTGGGAAAGCTCGCCAAGGGCTTTACCATCAGTTTTACTTGTAATGAGCTGTATTTCCAGGCACTACATGTGACTCACCGTCTCATACAAAAAACGCTTTTCTTGGAGCGTTGGATTGCCACACGAGCTTTCCCGCACGTTAAGTGTATGGCCAGCTGAGTACTATAAGGTGGGTAATTTACCAACTCCACTGAAAATTAAAAAATTGTTGGAATTAAGGTTAATTATAATCAAACAAGCTCTTATAATTTTATTTTTTATTTTTAAAACAAACTTACAAAACTAAAATTTATATAAATATATTTCAAAACTAAAATACTGTATATATTTTAAACTAAAAATGTAAAATCAGTGTTTTGAGTCGTATAGTACGTTTGGCGTTTAATTTAAATTTGTAGTTCATTCTTAACAAAATACGCATTCTCTTATTTTTAAATTTTAAAAAATTAATGTTAAAAACACAATATCATAACAAAATTAACAATCTCCATCAAAAAGCCATAACAGATGACTTTTAAATAAGTATTAAAAGTAATATACAGTAAATATTTTAAACCAAAAATGTAAAATCAGTGTTTTGAGTCATATAATAGGTTTAGCGCTTAAATCGAATTTGTAGTTCATTGTTAACAAAACACACATTCTCTTATTTAAAATTATTGTTGAAAACACAATATCATAACAAAGTTAACAGTCTCCATCAAAAAGTCATAACAGATACTACGATCTCCACTTAATCCAATCAGATGCCACCATTTTGGGTCAGCTGACTGTAACCATTGAGGTTATGATTTTATTAGGTTATATTGTAAATGCTGCTAGTGTGTCGTTATTTTTCTAAAATCGTGATTTTTTTTCCATATTTCTAGTTTATAATATTAAAATATTCCGTTTTATGAACAACAATATATTATATATGGAGAGGTTTTCAAACCAAACTCTCACCAAAAAAACCTCGACATAAAATAAGCAACCCGAACCAATAGAAACAAAACGTTCGCAAGAATGAAAAGAACAGCTAAATATTTTTTAGTCTTAATTAATTTTATAATATGACCACGTTTTATGACTAATCCCATCTAGAGCTTTCTTAAAAATCCTTAAGATAATGTGTGTCAAACATGCAATCATTTCCACGGAGCATTCAGTGTCGAACTATCTCCATGTCTATAATGAAAAAATTCCATAAGAAATTTTACTTGCATACAGCCAAAATAGAACAGGATGTTTTGATAATTAAGTACTGTAAAAGTTAACAGAGTTTTATAATGGTTTCTTCTTTTTCTTATGACTGGTTTTTAATTTTATAATGTTTATTTTAAAGTGTCAAAGTTCTATGTTTTTGTATTCACTCAAATAAATTATTACTTATTTACTTGAACTGTTGTTTGCCTTATGCTTCTAACTTACAAGAAAGCTCCAGAAAAACTTTAATAGGCGTATTAACTTAAACGTTTTAGATTAGCATTAAACTTTATCATGCTACTTCTCAAAAGATTGTAACAAACGTAGCAATCTCCGCTCTAGGGCAAAACAAAAACAGCAATATCCATTGTATCAAACAAAGTAAGCAATCTCCAGAATTAAATTAAAAATTTTTCTGATAATAAGAATATTTGATGTACAATTTTTTTCAAAAAAAAATTCAGCTGTGAATAAAAGAGAGGCAGTATTTTAGCTGTCCTTTTTGTGTTAAAAATCTAATTGTGTTAAAGAGGGGAAACCTGGCGAGGGCAGTCTCTGACCGGACTCAAGGGATGTGAGACGTAGTTCTTCTCGCCAAATTTTTGAGTTGGTTTGTCTTTTAAAAATTTACAAGTATCCGATTGTTCAGCGACAATAATGACAGTGAGAAGATTGTAAAAATTATCTTTACAATTAAACAACATTTAATACAATAGACTCATATTACAAAAGGGAATACATATAAAAACATTGTTATCTTGAAAATCAGGTATAAGTATACACTTTCGATGCAACCTTGTCGAACTGATTTTGCCTCCGTTAACAAGCCTTTCAACCCTAAAAATTTCCAACCGACTGCTTGGAAGAGGTGATTGAAACAATGCAGTTTTACTTTGAAATATTTTACAGCCTAGTTTATAAACATTAGCTAATACAGGATCTTCTTCAATTAAATTAATATCTATAATAAGACCATCTTTAGTAAAAAAGCAATTATCAGGTGACTCAATTCCAATGCAACACTGATCATTACCAGTTAGTGGCACTGATTTAATTGTTTTACCCTTACCATAAATTATATGGTACTTCTTTCTAATAGGTTTGTTTTTTCCAGATTTTTCACCTAATCTTTTAGCAACTTGCTGCAAACAGTTATTTGGTCCTCGAACCATTCTCTTGATGGATTTCATAAAATTCTCGAATGGAAAAGCTGAATAGTTGTCTAATGAACCAAAGTTGGCAACATCATCAGCTACATGCAATAGGTTGCGAAAATTATATACCAAAAGTTCTTTGGTATAATATTCTCCAGTGTACCTAACAAAAGTGTGCAGTAGTTGGTTAGCAAAATTCCGCCATTGATCTTCTCTACTGAAATGGTTGCTAGCTAATATATAAATGGCGAAATGTAATGTAAGGAAGTGTTCATATATATGTTCTTGCAATAAATTCTGCAATACTAGTGGACCAAAGTAAAGAATAAATGCTCTAAATTCTGTGGCTTTCCAAAATTTGAAATGACCTAACGATCGCAACTTACGACAAAATTCTCGAGGCGTGTACTGAGATACAAAAACCAATCTTTCAGATATTTCTTGTATAGTAAATGAATTTAATTTAGCTTTTTTGGGTCCTTTCTCAACCCAAACACGAAGAAGTTTTTTAACAACGCCTAAACAAATTAAATGCATCCAATCGAGGGTTACTTGTGACACTAAGCCTACACTTAAATTTGTGATAACACTCGGACACCGTTGATGATCCTCGTAAATTTGGTTATGAAAAGCTTCATCTGTTCTAAGTATTAAATCAGGTACATACTGCCAAGTGGTTCGACCCAAGTAGGTTCCTTCTAGAATGCACTTCTCGCAAGCATATAACGAGTTGTGGTAAACAATACATTTCAAGAAAGCCCGCGCAGGAGCATCGGCAACAAAGCAACTAATTCGAAAGCCATATTGCTTACCTTGCAATTGTATTCCCTGTTCTTCCAAAGTGGAACATTCAGACACAAAACAACTAAAAAAGTAATTAGCATAATTTGGTTTAGATTTTCCATTGTAAATGGCTATGATGAATGGAGTTTTGTCTACACTCTGGCCTAAAATTCCAAGTAAGGGCCAAAATGATTTATTGGAACTGCTATGTAAAGGAAGGCCATCAACATTTACAGTAACAGTCAATATTTCATTCATGCTATTGGCAGTTTGGATCTTCTCAATAATTGGGTAAAATCCTTTAACTAAGCCCATAGATGCTTTTTTAAGAATGTTTTCTTTAACACCAAAATATACGTAGGACCCTCCAGAACAATTTTGAACATCTACAGAACGTGGTGTGTGGAGCAGACTTCTAGAATCTAAGGGTAGGCCCGAAATATGGGGTTTCAAAATATGAAGAAGATCTGTAACAGCTGTATTAGAGATATTATTACGTTTTGACCACCCTACTAATTCATCAGCCAAATCAGGTATAGTTGCCTCACCAATATCAGTAGAAACACTTGACATTATATCACTACTCTCACTAGAATTATCTTGACCAGTATTAAAATAACTGATTCCAGCTAAACCATCTGAATCTGACAATGTCATTACAGAGGCAACAACAGTATTTTGGTCATCAACACTGTCAGGAGGGAGAAAAGTTTCATTACCAGAAATATCATTACTGAATTCTTTCAATATATTGTTTGCAGCATTACCAATAACCCTTCTTTCATGTCTACCAGAAATATCTGTAGAAATTTTCCTTTTTTTTGCTTGAGAACTGATTATTTTAAAGTTTTATCAACTAAGGTAAAACATGAAACGGATTGCATGTCCGATATCAAACATGTAATAGGCAATTAAATACATATGTCCTCATGATAGACTAGGATTTAGAAAGATAACTTCCTTTTAAATATATATAAAATAACCGTACCTATTTTCTAAACAATGTTACAAAGTTTTTATTCCATATAAAGCTGCGGCAATTCAGCCTACACTGACCAAAAAACTAACATTTTTTTTAAAATTGTTGATTGCTAAAATAATTACCAATAAGACCTAATTATTAAATTAATGTTAAATGACCAGGTATTGTTAATATGACACAACAGGGGAAAATCATAAATCCATAGCATGTGCTTTCCTGTGATGCTCACGTCCGCCATCCCTATCGGGGAGTCGGAACGCCCTATCCTTACCATGTTAAATTAACAATATTCATGTACCTTTTCCTCAGGAACCATTTACTCAATCAATACCAAATTTTTACTAGTTGTCAATAACCCCTTTCTAAACACTTTAAGCGAGGGAATTTCAGTTTGCTTATTTTGTTTGTGCGTTTTTAATTTTTTTATATAGTGTTGTTTTTCAGGCAATTTATTATGTATATATTATTTTGTACATACAGCTAAAATAACAATTCGAACAAAGTCTCACGCTCAAAATGTATATCCGTATGTGTTAGATAGTTCCTGAAAATTTCATGCAAATCCATCAAATAGTTTCTGAGAAAAAGGAACATAAGTTGTTAAAAAGAAGATTTTCGGGAAAACACAATCAAAGTAAAAATATTGTTTTATTAGTCACTATTACAAAATTAATGACATCCTGCTCCATAACTGGGGTCATCTGGGTCTTCCATTGCTTCCAACTCATCTTCTCTCTTCCTCTTTGCACTTTCTCTTGCTTGTCTTGCCTTCTTTGTCAGCTGGGAAGCCATACGTTACGCTTTTGCAACACGGGAGAAAATCAGATTTTTTCATGGCTTCATAAAAATTATTTCCCACAACCAGTCCCAGTTTCTTAAATACTGCACACCTTACTACATTTCCTTTGTTGAATGTGCTAATAGCATCATAAGTTCCCAAATGAAGTGTTTTGATAGTAACAAAAACTGTTTTTGGTAAACGAGCCCAGATTACACTGTTCACTGGTTCATTTAGGTTCTGTGTTTTGCCATGCAGGCACTTTTTGAGCAGGTCTGGTTCACTAAGATCTTTAAAAATAGGTTTTATATTTTCCATAACAGCTGAAGGAAGATGAAAATGCTCTGTATGATCATATGGTATTTTTAAAGCCACAGCTCTTTGATACTTGCACCAGCTTTCTTCTCCTTTCGGGCAAAGTCCGTGGTGCTTGCTGGTATTACTTGAAAGCAAATGAAAGAATTCAGCCCAGACTGCTGTCTTCATTTTATCTAAACTGTCAGTGTTCCTTCGTATTGCTAGGCCATAGTACTTTTGGATAGCTAAAATAGCTGGATCAGTTAGTCTGTTTCGGCCACCTAATGTTTTCCCGTCACGTAATTTTGTTTTACCATGTTTAAATTTTAGTGTTCTTAGACGGGTTCCCATTCTCTTCTGTACATGCCCAATGCGTTCAAGTTTGGACACTTTACAGTCTTCACCATATGGATGTGCTTCAATAATAATACTTTGATAACCTTTCGAGTCTCCGTCACCAAGGTATTGGAGGTATCGGACTCCATTGACAGGCAGAGATAGCTCAAAGATTTGTTTGGCACCAGCTACCTCCATGCCCCCACTTACGCCTTGAAAGTTTGCTGAACATTTATCTTCATGTTGCCCATCGAACTTGTTTTTACAACGGCAATGCTTGGACAGAATAGCCACATCTATAACTTTACCTGTATCAACGCTAGTTGCTGTAATGACACCGTTCAGGGATGTGTGGCCCCGCTTCTGCCACGTCCCATCAATGGCAACACTCAAGTCTCGGCTACCCTCGTTCACTGTAATTGCATCTTCAACTGCTTCTTTCATGGTTTCAAAACATATATCTTCAACTGCAGAACCCAAAACTTCTATGTATTTGGAGAATTTGGAAGGAGGAGAAGGCAGATTAAGAATACCACAAAGAGTAGTCGCAGCTGAATGCCCCTTGCCAATCGCACGCATGCCGTAAAATAATCTAATATTTATATCATACAATGGTGACAGCTTTTCATTGTTTCCTGAATTAGCACACATTTTAGAAGAATTATCATATGATCCTAGTTTTTTGCTATCACAACCTGCACAACTAAATTCACAGGAAAACGCAAGCCCCAACCATTTGGTTATTTTGAAATTAATGGTTTTGTTACAGTACTTACAAACTGATATGGAGATCACATTCATGAGGTTATTGAAATCAACAATATCATAGGTTAGGTCATTAGGTTCATCTCCTATAACACTTTGATAGTTTTCTGAAATATCACCAAGTTTTACTATAGAAGCACTTCTGATGTCTTCATCCTTGAAATTATTAGTCCCACTATTTTCAGGTGATGAGTCAGCACTGTCTTCTGAATTACCTTCTAAAAGGTTAGAACTGTACACAATATCTACAGACAAAATATGTTTTTTCTTTTTAAAAATCCTTTGACTTCTTGGCATTTTGAAACCACTTTCAACAAAGTATCAATCTACTCACTGAAAACACAATGCAAAATGTAATATAAAACTTCACACATCAAAACAATAACAGTAAACAATATTTCTGCAGTAGTACACATGTTTTTCAGCTGTTTAACAAGTGTACCAACATTGGAAAGAAACATTATAGAGGTATAAATAAGCGTGAATGTATAAAAGACACTATTTACATTTTGCGTTACTATAGAAACAAAAATCATGGAAACTTCTACGATGCCTTCTTCTTCTGCTGCCAGCTCCACCTGTAATATTTCTGCTATGGTCGTCTCTCCATGGGTAGGATCTCCTTTAATTATTAGTTGTTTATTATTAAGGTCTATCACATACCCAGTCTCCACCAACATGTCAACACCCAAAATACATTCTCTCACCAGGTCCGGCACTACTATAAAAACACTTTCAACTGTAAATCTTTAACCTGCGCATTTAGCAATACGTGCTGTGTAATTCTTTTAGATTTACCGCCCGTGGCTCCTTTAATTATGGTAGTAGATAGTTTTAACATCTCTATTTTCCCCAGATCTTTTTTATTACTGTTAAACCAATGTTCCGAAATCGCATTTATTTGGCTGCCAGTATCCACCAATGCGTTAATCGGCACGCCGTTCAACATTATTTGAATCTCCGGGTATTTATTCTTTCTTAACCTAACATATTTATTATCATCGCTTATAATGTCTTCCCTAATATCTAAGAAAGTCATATTTACATATTTAAGATTATCATTTAAATCTAAGACACATTTACATGCTTTCTCGTGTTTTTTTGCCTCGTTGGGTCAACCTTGCTACCTGCATTACTTGTCGACGGAACGACATTTTAGTTTCTGCCTTGAACTGGTTTTTCCATTTCGCCTGTCGAGGGTATTGTGCTCTTTCTTCATTATTTCCGTCTCGCTCGGTCATTCTCGCTCTCTCTTCACCGCTATGCTTCCACTGATTCCTTTCAAGCCGGCTGTCAGCTGGTCTTTGGTTCATCGACCTACTGCCGTTTCGTAAGTGATTGAATTCCAGTAACACTTGCTCAAATTCAGTAATCGTATTTACCCCACGAGTGATAATAGCTACCTCAATCTCATGCGGGTAATGTCTTGCCAATTTCCTTATTAAATGTCTATCTGAGATGGGCGGAATTAACTGGCTATTCTCCAACAATTTTCTTTCTAAGTACTGGATTGTAGACATCCCTGTCTCTGAGTGGTACAGTCCGAATTCCAACTGGTCTCGCACCCATTACTGGATAACGTCATTCCAATACTTATTACTAAAGGCTTCTGTAAACCCCGCTAAATTGTTAACACTATCTTTGACTAACCGCCACCAAATTGCAGCCTCTCCTTCCAGATGTCTCGATACCCATGCGATGTTGTTGATGTCGTGATAATGTTCATGGTATAGCTCAGTTAGTTCCTTGATGAACTCCATCGGGAAATCGCTGGATCAATTAAATTTGGTTTCTTTTATCTGCTCGTTCACAACGCTTCGGGTGACAGGTGACGCGTTTACCAATGCCATCTTTGTCCGAACCTCGCTTTGTAACTGCTGCAACTTGAGGTTCGTTTCGCCCGAATGGTTATCCATTTTGCTTTCTAACTCTTTTAATTTATCTGCCCCTATTTTGTGAGCAGCAATACTTTCATCACAACGTTTATTGGTCGCTATTACTTTTTTGTTTATAATTTTTGTCACTACTAAGCTTATCGTCTATTTCCTTCAGTAATTTTTCATTATCACTAAACTTATTATTAATTTCATCCTTAATAGTACTAATCTCTTCATCTGTCATAGTTTTGGTGTCTATTTTAAATGTTGCAAAATTTCATTGTTTTCCTTTTTGAATTCACCGAGTTGTGTGGCTATTTCGTCTCTTAAGACCTGGTTTTGTTGTGTAATCTGTTGTGATAGTTGTTGTAACTGTTCTGAATTTTGTGATTGTTTCGATATTTGCTCTTGTAATTGTATTGACAGTCGTTCTTGCAATTGTTTCGTCTGTTGTGATTGTTCTAACTTCTGTTCACGCAATTGTTTTTGTAATAATTCTGTTTGCTGTGTCATTTGTTGTGACAATTGTTGTAGTAATGCATACATATCCGGTTCTTTAGGTCCTTCTGTTGTTGTTTTTTGTGCTAATCTCGGTCTAACCTCGTGTTGTATCTCTGGTGTTATTTGTGGTGTTTCTACTTCTTCGTGGTCCTGTCCCCGCGTCCTTGACTCTTGATCCTCCACTGTTAATTGGGCGAGTGTATGTTGATCCCCTAACTGGTAATATCAAACTCCCTAGGTCCTTCTGTTGTTGTTTTTTGTGCTAATCTCGGTCTAACCTCGTGTTGTATCTCTGGTGTTATTTGTGGTGTTTCTACTTCTTCGTGGTCCTGTCCCCGCGTCCTTGACTTTTGATCCTCCACTGTTAATTGGCGCGAGTGTATGTTGATCCCCTAACTGGTTGTTAATTTCAAACTCCCCTTCGCTATTCTGAGTTGTCTCTGTTTCTGTATTCATGTTGTCGTTTATTTTGTTTGTGCTGTTCTGTATGTATTTCGTTTGTCTACTTTTGCTTCGTGTGATCATACAAAATTATTCTTATTCTCTACGTTTCTTATTCTACTTTTCTTATACTCTATTTGCAATTCAATTGTCTGTTTAGCTTACAAATTAAACCGTGCAATGGGCTCCAAATACTACCTAGCGTAGGATTTGGTCTTTATAAGCTCCACGGTCTTGGGCGCCAAATACCACCCTCGCAGCTTAGAGCTAGCAAAAGATAGGTGTAATTCACTAATACTAAGCTCTCAACTCTTGCTTTGATGGCGACTCTTAAAATTATCTCAGTGTATCAAAATGAGTATTAACACAATTTGAATTGAATGAATCCTAAATTTAATAAACTCTTCATTTACACATTACAAATTTACATACAATCTTAAAATGATTCACAATATTGAATTTTTTAGCTTCTCATCAATTCTCATTTGAAAGTAGGTTCTTAGACAGATTCCAATAGTAATAGATTTAACCAAAGATACATGAATTATTATGAATTTTAATGTTCAAATTTGTTTTACTTATTTGTTGAATTCCGTTTGTGTTGGTGATTCCTTCCCTCGGAGTCTGCGATCCTGGAGCTTTGGATTCGTCGGCGATTCGGACGATCCTGTTGTCGACCCTCGTTGACACTAACACTTTAATTACCTAGGTTTCACTTTCACTACACAGCTCACATCTACTTACTGATTTAGAATGTAATTAGTGTATAACTACTATTTATTCTGACCCTTAGTAAATATGTTATTAAGCTAAGTGCTCACAATACCAGTAATTCATACCGAATACACTTCAACGCTTCGTAACTTCCTGATTCACGTGGTAGATTATCTTTGATGTGGATTTCGATAGTTTATCGCCAAGTTACAGTATATTTATCACAATGATTACAGTGGAACTTGGTTATAACGTCATTGAAGGGACCAAAAAAATAACGACGTTATGTCCGAGTGACGTTATAAAAGAGTCGTTATAAAAGACCCTTTTTAATCACTAGTAAGGAAGGAGAAATAAAAAAAAGATCTTTGCATTATTAACATTATTCGTGATATTTATTCTAAAGTTTACAAACTGCATTTTATTTATACAAACACCATAAAGAATATTTTAAAACATCAAAAAGAAAGTACATGTAACTTACATTTAGGCTTACTGTCGAAAGTAATCCGTAATTTTCTTTTGAACGCTCCTTTCTGAAAAATAAATTCTTTCTGTTGTGCTGTGAAGATGCTGCGCTGCATTGAACGTGTCATCAGACGTCTCTCTAAAGCAGTAAAATCGTGAAAGAGTTTCGGCGGCTCTCATTGCTTCCTGTACTGTCAGACAAACGATGTCGGCATCCTCCTCTTGCTCAGCATCTTCTTCAACACTATCTTGTGCTTCTATGTTTTTTACTTCCGCGATAATTTCTGCGTCACTCAACACTTGGAATGTTTCTACTTGGTCATCCACTGATGCATAGGAATCAAGTTCATTTCCAAATTCATTTACATCGAATTTCTTAATCCCCTCCGAGAGCGGCAAGTCGTCGTCTTCGTCATCATCAGGTAAATTTTCATGTACGCGTTGTGCTTTACTAAAGCATTTTGGTATCGTCTTCTGTGTTACACTCTTCCAAGAGTCGTCTAGGAATTGTATTGCATCTAAGAGTGAAATTGTGGCAGATTGCGCCGTGTCCATACAGAAAATAATTTTTTTTTAAAGTTGCTTGCGGTAGTGACACTTTAGGCTTCTAACGACGCCTTGGTCCATAGGTTAAAGGACGCTCGTACAGTTGGCCGGTAAGAAGACCAGATTAATGTTTGTCAAATTTAACTTTGGATGGGCTGCACAGTTGTCAACTAGAAGCAGAATTTTTCTGTTTTTCGGTGACAGTTCTTTATCCCACTTTATTTTTTTTATTTTTTTATTTATTTTTTATTCCCATAATATCTGTTTCAACAATTTTCCCCGAAACAAAACTATTATATTCATTAACAAAAGAATCCATAAGTCACTAAGAGAAACATATCATGTCTCTAACCTCAGTCATCAGCTGATCCCTCTGGTCAGGTGAATAACCTTACCCCTAGATACACTACACAAAATTATACCATGTAAAATACACAACATATGTTTATAGTTCTTACACTCTAACATAGTACGACGTTATAAAACATAATAAAACCTACTAAACAAAACATCTACTATCCTTGAATTAATCATTTCCATCAGCAGAGTCATTTATAAAATTATCATGTAGGGTATAACACATGTAAATTAATTACTTTCGTACAAATTGTTTATTGTAATCATCTCATGAATCAAAATAACATCATTTAATTAGCTTCTTAGCGCATTTAATTTATGTCCATTTAAGGTTTTAATCCGTTAGTCCCCTGAGTAACCTCCTTACCACACACACTATGGCCCCCCCTGGACTGTGGCGTCCAGTTGCTTCCACAAGGACTGAATTTGAGGAGGAATTTTTGCATCTCCTGTCCTTGCTTCGGCCTTACATGTTAAACGGCCAGATATCAAAATATCCGATTTTACATATTTATAACCATAATGCGGGTCTATCACCTGTTTTACTGTTCCTACGCGAACAGGGCGATAGCCGCTGTTCCATAGTTTGGTGATTCCCCTGAGTTACCCGCCTGTCAATTTCTAAATTCACCTCTCACAACGATAACAGCTATGGCCAGTTAAGGCAGAACGTGACGCAATAATGAGCCCCGACCATAGCTGTCAAAGCTAAACCAATTCCACGGTCAGGGTTCGGTGAGGCCGTGACCGCCCGAAAAGTTGGGGAATCACAAGTAAAAGATATCTTTGTTTATGATATAGCTACATTTACAATTTACATTGCATGAAATTCTTAATATTGATTACGTGCTCGGGCACCACTCATTTGCTTTCTTAACTTTCCTACTTGTGACCTTCATTAACATAAAATAGTGAGTACAACAAAATATTTACTTATTCACGTAAATTACTCTGTTCCTACTTACATAGGCTATCATCAACTAATGATTGAATCTTTAATTACAACTTAATTGACCATTTAATAAAAAGGATTCACTGTCTCACTCCATTAAAATAAACATTTAATCTGCATCTGAATAAAATTACTGACATTTCAATTTTAAGTTTAGTTTCAATTCCATAAACCTCTCATCCCGTTACATTTTATTATTACAAGTCAATTATGAACTTTATTCATCATTTTCACAGACGACGTTAGAAAATTTTATTTGAACACACTGCCTCACTAAATTCAGATTTTATCAAAAAATTTACACAACTTACAGCTTTATTTTAGCTTTAAATTCTATTAACTCTTTTTACATCAACTTTTAACTATTTATCATTTATTATGCCATTAAATTCTCCACAATTTCAAAACTATTATCAACCTTCATTTTGCATAACATTTCACTATAATATTTTACCTAAGTTAACTTCTTTTCAAACTCATTTAGTGCCTTTATAAGACTCTTTTACTTTACTTCAAGGTCATTATCAAATTCATACATATGGTCAATCACTCCCTCTAATAAACACATGATACTGTCATTTATTCCAAATATAAACAAGTCATTACAACAAATATAGCGTACATTGCGTACATAACTCCATGTATCTTCTGAAACATTATAACAATCATATGACTCCACAACTAAATACATTTTACATTTATTCATTTACTGTTTATTATCAAGTTTAAATCATTTAAATTCATTATCAAAATTTATCTATACATTAATTAATTAATTAACCTCAAATTCTTTTAATTCAACCAGTTATTGGAAATACCAGTTATTTTAATTGCATTACTCCAAAACAATTACAATTCAGTTGTTTTATAAACTTCCTAATTATTTTTGTTATTCGTTTAGTTTGATAAAATATTATTATTAAAATCAAATTACTACTGCATAGATACATTGTTTACGTAAAATACATCTTACAACACAAACACAATTAATTTCACTATAAATTTATTTACAATTTTTTCGTCATTATTTTATTGTTTACCACACCTCATTTTATAAAACAGTCCAATTCAAAACCATTAATTACATAGTTAGATGCTCATAAACATTAATTGTTTTACCCCCCATCATCGTACAATAACCTGGTCTTACATCGACACCATTCATTTTTTATTTAACTCATTATATCATTTTTATTAATATAAAGATTATCCAAATTCTTATATTCTTCCACAATACCAACAGGATTATTCCATGTTATTAAATCATATAGTCTATTATCACCGAGTATAGTCCAGTCACCTTTCGTATGATCTGTCATAATTATGTCAATTACAGTCTCATTATTATTATTATTATCTACTGCTGTATCAGTTTTGTCATAAAGTAAGTAATCAATATTATCACTTTTATCATTTGCTGTACTAACTACTTCGCAAGGTAAGTATTCAATATTATTAATTCTCGTAATATCTAACCTCTCTGCTAATTCGTTATAACCTCTGTTCCGCTTAAATATTTCTATCACTCTCTCTCTCTCATAATCATTTTGTATTTCCATCAAAACTTCATTGCCACTATTATTATTTATTCTGTTATTTATTTTATCTTCTAACACCACATTTTTAATTATATCATCATAATTACCACTAGTTTTAAATTCGTCACTTACCTTAGTATCACTTGTACCTTCAATATTTTTGTTTTCGTTATACTCACCTGTAACTGTATCATTTTCTACCTCCTTCAAAGTTCTACTTTCGTTTATTTCGTCTTGTATTTTATTTATATTTATCATTATCTCACCTTTCATTCCCGCAATAATTTTATTCTGTTCTTCTAATTTAGCGTCTATTTCTCTTAATTTTTTCTCTTGTTTGTTTATTTCCGTTTTCAGTTCTATGTTACTAGCATTTATCTCTGACTTAATTTCAATTGTAAATTCATTGAAACATGCATTTAAATTATTATTTTCTGTTTTCATTTTGTCGTCTTGTTTGTCAAGTTTATCATTGACTTCCGTTCTAAACTCATTCAAATTATCATTATTCTTTTTCATTACTTCCATAATCAACGCTAATTGATTAAATATATCTACACTATTGCTTTTGCTACTCTTAGTGTCTACTATCTCAATTTTGTCTGTTGTATTGTCTGTATCGTCTACGTGCTCGTCAATATTTGTCGATACTAAATTGTCTTGCGTAACATTTAAAATTGACTCTTCCTCTACATTTTCACACAAATTTGCACTCTTGTCTTTCTCTGCCATTTCGACCAGGTTGTAAATTAATTCAATTTATATTAAATTAAAAATTAATTTACAGCGTCTACTGTTACGGGCGCCAACTGAAGTGTTACAGCTTAAATAGTGATTAAGATAATTAAATTTCGCTCCTGTTTAACGGCGTCAACTGAAGCAGTACACCTGAATTAACTGTTCAACGTTACTTGCACGTCTTAGTCTAATGAACAATTATTAATCATTATTTTATATAAAATCTGTGTAAAATTGAGTAGCATTCAATTGTAACGTTATACAGGTGTACCCCACACCTGACACCAGGTTTCTTTCCAATCTGTACGAAGGTAATTGAGTGGCTTAACATCAAAGGCGGACATCTGCGATTTTCTAGAAGTTGGTAAAAACCATTCTTTTTGTTATACGACTTACATTTCATTATTTTCTGATGATTTTTTTTTTATAATTCGGCTTACAAGTCCCAAATTAATATTGTTCTGTTTGTGATGTCATTATCATTCAAGAAATCAGCCGAATTTAGCTTTGAAAATACAGGTGTCCGGTTTTGAAACAAAAATTGACAAATTTCCACTTTTGATACAAACATGATGGTAGGTGTCCATTTTTTATGCAAATGACTCTGAATCGTTTGTTTAAAAATGGACAAATCTACGAAATCCCATTTCAGACCCACCCTAATGAATATTGTTAAAAAGGTTAGGAAATGGAAATTTAAATGTAAATATAAATAAAATACATTTTTGAAATTCCTGAATCAAAATTTTATTTTACAAATCAAAAGAGTTTCAAAAAAGGGAAGCGAAAGAAAAAAAAAACATTTAAATCAATCTTGCATCAATAACTTGAAATTCAATGAGTTTTCAAATTAGGATTGTTATCAAATTGACACTAATACAAGGTCGCCATCAAACTCATTTCGATTTTTACATTCACATTCCCATGTAGTACTGCAGATAGGTGAAATAATTGTGCCTTTAATGATAGAAGCATACAACTTGGGGCACATATACTACATATATATGACGATTTAATTTTGGATATGAGGCCATTTCAGATTACGCCTATTGCAGTAATGGCGGACATTCAAAATGGCGGCTTCTGAATATTTTTTATGTGCTCCTTTTAAATGTTATTTGATGATGTTAAATGACAGCTATTAAAGCAATGGCGAGTAATTGCTGTTTTGTGCATGTAGTTTGCTATTTTTAATAATATATACCATATTTTATGTATAATATATTTATATTCTATTTATAACAAATGTTGATGGATTATTTAATAGAAATACTAATACTGCATTGTCTGTATTGTATAGAATTCTGATAGATAATTACATAATAGATTAGATTATACATAATAGATTAGATATAATAGATAATAGATTAGATTCAAAATATGATATCACTCAGTACAAAGAGCACCAAAAGCACAAAGAGCGGTACACTGTAGGTCAGCCTTCCTACATTGTCACTGTCGTGTGCAGCCTTTCTTGCAGCCACATCGTATGAGTTCCCTGCATGCTTGCGAAGCCTCTGGTAGGGTTGTCCAAGATATTTCCCATCCACCTTCAACCTTCTTCCAACCCCAATCACCTGGTGACGGGAGCACTGGGGTTGCGACCATCATTTGAGCCCAGCAGTAACCAGCCTGGTAGACAGCTCTCTTTGTATGCTGAATGAGAGCATCTTGCGAAGGAGGCAGATTGTCAATTGCTCTACCTTTCTGAGTAAACAGGTGTTGTCTTGCATCATTAACACATTTGTCGCTGCTAGTACGGTCATATAGCAAAACTATAAATCTCTCCTATGGTTTCAGCATATCTTGTACAGTCTGCTGAGTAGGTCTGTCAGCCAATGCACAAAAAGTAGCGGTGATATCTTGATATGTATTCCAGGTGTCCCATGCGGTCCTTTTACCTCTTCCTCCAAAGGGATACAGTGTCGCACCCAGTTATTGCGTGAAACAATGGTAAGCCAGTACAACGATCACGACCCAAAGATCTTGCTAAGTCATGTGCGGCGAAGATCCGGTAGTTCTTTCCCACTCCAAAAGGAACCCACAGTTCCTCAATGTTTAGACGTTGTGCTGATAAGATGGCAAGAACTAAAACATCGGTGTCCACAGTGCATATTTCGGCTTTGGTATATCCTTGCTGCACAGCATCACATAAATGAAGTAGGATTCGAGTGTCAGCTTCTTCATGTGTGCATGGAGCCAGTCCTAAGACATCTTGATGATTTATAGTAAGAACATCGCTACCAATTGTGGTAATCACCTGCTTGTCCGTGGAAATAGCTGCTAATGTTGTAGCCAAGAAAGAGAACAATTCAGTCTTATTTTCATCAACCTGGAGAAACTCCTCCCAGTTTTTAGGAAGTGAACTTCTTGGTTTAACACGCTTTCGAACACCTTTTCCCCTTTTGCTGCGTGTGTCACTCTTCAAGCTGTCAGGCATGTACACGTCCCAGATGATATCTATCCTTCTTACATGTTGAAGCTGAGCTTTGGTGTAGGACAGTGGTTCCCAAACTTTTTTGTAATGAGACCCACAATCTTTCTGGAAAAATTTTCGCGACCCAGTATATATACACTATCACTACGTTGTGTATATATATATATATATATATATATATATATATACACACGTAAAATTATATGTAATATGAAACTGAAGTTATTATTATATGTGCAAATGCTTTGGTGAGTAAGAATTTTTAAAATGGTGAAGGGAACATTATTAAAGAAAAGAAAGAATATTTTGTCCAATGAGAAATTTATTTTATACAAATTAAATGGTAAACTCAATGAGATTTGTGGTATTGTTTAGTCTTGGTGTTAATGATACTTTCTATATCTGGATTGAAGCTTGTTAGTTTTAGGCGTAAATCGTTTTCCACGCAAAGTTTGTGTCTATATTTGTTTTTTAAAAAAACCAAACTAGAAAATACACGCTTGCATAAGTAAGTAGTTGTGAATCTCATTAATTCCTTCAAAGCTATATTTGCAAGCACTCGATACTCTCCCTTTATTTTAATCCAAAATGAGATTAGGCTTGAGTCTTTAAAGAAAGTTTTCAAAGAAGAATCACATGATAGTTCCATCAGGGAGTCTTCCTCAGATGCTGACAGTTTTAGCTTTTTAAGGTTGTCCTCTACAAACGGATTTCTTATCCATAACAATTCATCAGGAATTCTTGGAAAGTAACTCCTAAAACAAGAACCAATTTTAAGTAATACTCTTGCATAAACAAAAAACTTTCAGTGGGCCTAACGTAAAAATATCAATTCGTAAAAACCTTAAACTTAAAACATTAACCCGTAACCATTATCATTTTAAATAAAGAAGCGGTAGAACTTAATTGTTACTTTTCTTTATTGCGTGAAAAATAATATCATGAAAATAATAAGACTTTAATAAGAAATACTTCAAATCTAAGTGGTTATTAGTAAAATCATTTGAGAATAATTACCTGAAACTAGAGGCCAGTGCTTCAAGATGTTCCTTCATGGCAGTTGCAGTTTCCTCGTTAACTTTGATTCCATATGTTTCTAAGAAGTCATTGAGGAGTGGGAATGCATCAAAACAACTGTCTTTCACTTTACTGGACCATCCTTCAAGTTTTTTAATAGTTGCTTCTATTTTATCTTGAACATAGAACTTGTGGACATCCTTCCCTTACAGCGATAAATTGAGGATATTGAGAGCACTGAATATGTCACCCAAATATGAAAGCCGTATTAGCCAGTTTTCGTCATTTAACATTTCCAAAAAACTGCTCACAGATTTCGCATCACTTTTGTGCTCCAACAAAAACATTCTCAGTTCATCTCGAAGTTCAAATAATCTTGATAGCACTTTCCCTCTTGACAGCCAGCGTATTTCACAGTGCAGGAGAAGTGTTTTGTGCTCACTGCCCATCTCATCGCACAGTACGGCAAACAGTCTTGAATTTTTAGGTCTTGATTTAATGAAATTCACAATTTTCACTGCATCATTAAAGATTTTCTTTAGGCTTTCGGCCAGACCTTTAAGTACAAGGGCCTCTCGGTGCAGGCTACAGTGAGTCCACTGAACAGAAGGGGCAACTGCACTAACTTTGGCAATCAAACCTGAGTAAATGCCAGACATAGCACGGGCACCATCAGTCGTCAGTGCAACACATTTTGACCACTCTATTTCATTTTCCAGCATAAAGCTATCAAGACATTTAAAAATTTCTTCCCCCGTTGTTGTCGATGGCTAACATTTACAAAAGAGCATTTCTTCTTCTATCCTCCCATCAAATTCAAACCTAACAAAAGCTAACAGAATAGCCTCGCAAGCTATATCTGTGCTTTCATCAAGCTGAAGTGAAAAGTACTCACTTTGCTTTAAAACTGTGATCACGGACTGTTTCACAAAATCTGACATTTCATCGATTCTTCTCTTTACCGTTGTGTTTGATAGGGGTATTTCACCAATTAGTTTTGTTTGCTTTCGCTAAATAAAGCATCAGATATTATTTTGGCCGCTGGTAAAATAATATCCTCTCCTACGGTGTGAGCTGCCCCCTTTTTGGCTATCAATAAGGATAGTCGATATGAAGCGATTGTAGTTTGCTTATTTTGTTCACCAGAAGTAGATTTTGTCATCACTGATTTTGACTTAAAAAATTCTCGTTTTTTGTTCCGGAAAAAAATCGATTGGCTTACTTACGTATTCTGCATGTTTTCTTGATAAATGTCTTTTGAGGATTTCATACTTTCATTAGCAAGTACTTCAAAACACACAACACACTGAGGAAGCGGCTCGTCTTCTGTGACACAAAACACAAACCCATATTTCAAATAGTCAGCGTTGTATTTACGAAAGCAGGGTTTTGCCTTCTTCAGGAAGGAGGTCAGTTCGCTAACTTCACTAACACTGTCACCTTTAGGTGTATTACATGAAGCACTGGTACCTGATATGGAAGGTTCGTCATAATTAGCTGAAGTCTGTCTTTTACGGCACGATCCAGTCTTAATCCACGCGTCCATAGTGAAATAAATAGAAAATAGAAATATAGTATAAAATAAAACAAACCGCCACTATAAACACGCATGAACACACTTGACTAAACAACAAACAAATAACGCACGATCCCACAGTCAGAGAAAGACTAAATCAACTCAAGGTTACTCATCTGACACTTGTCGCAAGTGGAAGGGGACGCGGCGTTGCCATATCGCAATTACGAACGAATCCTACGGCTGCGCGTTATTAGCCACATTGGTTTCTTGTTTAGAACGGGTTTTGTTCAAAACTTTTGAAGTGTTAACTTGTTATAGCAGAGGAGAGGGAAACAATTTACACGGGAGTAAAGTATACACGCAAATGATAAAGGAGATTACAAATAATGAATGGTAAATTTTACCAAAAGAATTTTCAAGGTTTAACAAGATATTTTGTCTCAATAATCAAAATGGCTATCAAAATTTAATTTGTTAAAAGAAAAAGTTCAGTATGTTCAATTTTAAAAACGAGTTAATAATTTTTTCACATTTTGCACGAAATATTGTGCACAGAAAGTTTTTCACTTTAATAATTGCTCGTGCACAATTATTCGTGGACGGTGTATAATTCATTTTGTTTATTTTTGTTAAGTGCACAAAATAAAATTAAATAATTATGCGATGAAAAACTTTCTGTGCACAATCTGTCTGTGCATGAACCCAGTTTTACCAGTAAGAAGTATATTGAAAATATAAGATAATAAACAAAAGTGTTATTTTTAACCGACTTCGAAAAAGGAGGAGGTTCTCAATTTGACCTGTATATATTTTTTTCTGTTTGTTCGCGCATAACTCCGAAGGCATGGTATGGTTTGTGCACATGAGAATTGTACACGAAAAATTATGCTCCAAGTTTTGTGCACAAGTACAGAAAAAAGATTTTTATTATGCACAAGAGTTTTTATATTAATATTAATATTGCACAACGGTCACATATAAAGACAACATATATTATTCAGTAACCATGTTATTTAAGTTAACACTTCTGTCGGGAGTCCCACGACTGCCAGATTTTTCAGATTATAAAACTTTCTTCTTGAAATACACTTTCATATTTTTTTCAGTCGGTAAGATATTTTACTTAGATATTTTAAAAGTCGTCCGGCGACCCACCTGAATAGATCCCGCGACCTGTAATTTCTGCTGTTGGTTTGGTAGTGCTAGTAGGTGCGAGTCCTTCAAGACAAGTCAATAAATCTGACTTTGTTCCGGTTCTTAGACACCCCAACTTCGACAGTGCTGGAAGATAAGCTTGGTTTTCGTGTCTAAAGAACTCATCCAAATCTCCATTACGTATCTGTGATGCAATGTACAATCTAGAGAACAACGAGCAGTCATTCTTCAGTGATGTCAACTGTAACTGTTTATTAGACTTTTCACGAACTGGAGGACGGCTGAAGAGGTGTAGGTTATTCCGCTTAATAGGATCTGATATACGTTTAATTTTATTAATAAGCCTCTCGCTGACATATAACTCACACTGTTCAATTCCAATTTTTTTCAATATTCAACAATGTGTCTGAAACTGCCGTATGTACAATATTTCTGCTGTCAAGTACCAGAAGATCAGAGCTGTTTTCACTGAATGGGTTTCCCAGATCTTGCATTACATGAGTCAGAGACTTGACATCTTTTGCAAATGCCATCTGTGAACGCTTGTTAGCTTCGTGGTGACGCTCATCTTTTTCCCATCTCTCTGTCTTGGTAGAATTAAATTCTTCAACTAAGCGGGCCATCTCAGTTCCAGACACCATCCAACGAAGCAGAGCTTTTGAGTTTTCTGTTAGGCCTACAGCTCCTCCATCACCTTTGACTGATGCGTTATTTTGTTCATGGGCCTGATCAATAGCAATAGCAGAGAATGCCCTACTTGATTTTTGGGTGACAAACTTTCCTTTCATGAATTCTTCATAGGTGGCAAGGTGATTCTGTTTAAGTGAAATCATGTCACGTAAGTGGACAGGAATCCATCTCGCATAGTGAGTATGGTCAAGAGAAAAGAACCAGGGAACAATACTGGATAGCGCCTCTACATAGAGCTGAAAATCTCCTTCTCGTATTGCTCTAACAAAAGTCAACAAAAGGAGTTCTAGTTTTAGAACGATAAACCAGAATCTAAATTGGGAACATACATCAACTCTTTCTTTACACCACTCTTCAAATGACTTAACTTGACTGCTATGCTCTATGTGTTGGCTGTAGTCAATGTAAGCCTGCTGCATAAGTAAATATAGGCTACTGGCTGTGATTTGATGAGCCCTACGGGTACGAGTTACATGGGAACCCTTTACAAATGAATCCGCTTTTCCAGCTGTTGTAATATCAGCCTGAACAAGTGCTTCAGTCCATCCACTTTCATCCAAGAGATTTCCAAGGACCTTGAGAACTGCCATCTCGATATGAAGCCCACCAAACAGGATAACAAATTGACCTTCACCATGAGTTGTTGGCCAGTTCCACTGGATTTGATTTGCCAATGCGTAGAGTGGCTGGTCAAATGCAATGATAGGAATCTGCCCCGGATTAAGCCGATCAATTGCTGTCTTAACAATATCCATTGAATGGCGAATCATGGCCACTGACGTAGCATGGTCTGGAAATAGAGGAAGCAACGAAGAAATTGTTAAATCATATTCTTTAGGTTTATTGACTTGTTGACTAGCGTTGTATGCTGCCCAGGTAATTATTTCATCCCCTTGTAGGCTGTCAGCAGCCAAAACAGTTTTTACATGCTTCAGCCAGGTGTATTCTTTAACCATATCTTTCGATGACAGATGGTAGTCAACAAAGTTTTCTTGTACTGTTGGCAAAGGACAGTCAGGTCTAATAGCAGGAACAGGGGTAACACTTGTGTAACTTTCAGGAAGATGTTTGGTTGCCTTCACGACAAAAGGACTTGAAGCCCTAGTTCGATCAGTCCCTCTGGAATTACCATCTGGATGTTGAAATCATGAGCTGTAGTAGAACTTGGATTGTGGTCAATATTATCAACCGCACTAGTTGTGAAAAGCCCTCCTTTTAACTGAAGAGGAACGACAGCATTTTGCATGTGATACAGATGACATATTTCATTTCCAAGTTCTGATGAAATGTCTAGCACTCGGTCGTATGATATGCTTAATCCGAGCTCGTGAAGGTCTTCAACTAGTTCACGCTTGCGAGTTTTTGTATGAATTAAAATACCTAAGTATATAGGCAAAGGTGTTTCCCGTCCTCGATTGTGCTTGTAGACTGTTCCAGAATGACACTCCCGACGTCTCACCAAACTGTTATACATTAGTAACTGTGCAACAGTAAGGATAGGTTGTGGTATTGTTGAAACACTTGACTGTGCTTTAATATTTGGACCATTCGTAACCATAGAAACCAGTGCTAACAGAGATCCTGGTACGGAGTATTCCTGACAGGTTTTTCCAAATGATCCATTGAAGGGGTTTTTCATTTTAAAGATGTCTCTTCTAACTATATTTGCTGCTTTAGCAAGATGAATAGCGTCACTATCTGCATCGTATTCACAAGCATTCTTCAGAGCTAATCCAACATCATTATTAAATATTAACATCACATCTCGACCTTGCTTATGTGCTTCCATGTCAGGAAAGTATGCAAATACTCTGTTTTCTAGTTTTGTGGAATGTATGCGCCCCGATAGATCACTGCCTAGTTGTTTCATCCTCATGCTGTACAGTTTGCATAGATCAGCAAGTTTAAATATGGGTGTGATGTCATTGTCACTACGAGCATCTTCGATGTATGATATAAGTTCAGCAAATCCAATACCATGGTTAGTTTGTTCTATTTCAGTTTCTTGTGTGTTCTTTTTATCTCTTGCTCTGTTATATAATGATACGAGGCATTGAACATGATACATGGCATTTAATGCAATAAGATAACCGGCACTCAGTTTCGCAAGCAGAGGCCTGTCCTCCAGTTTTAAGGGCACAGTGACGAACACGAGCATCTAGGCCGAATGTAGATGCAGTACATAATGAACTTCCAGCTTGAGCAGGCTGTTCACAAAAAAAAAAAACAAATTGCTTTTGAATTCACTGAACTATTCCCTACAACATTCTGGCGGGTGAATTTCATAGAACTATTTGCATTATCCGCAGGTTCTATCTTCCTTTTCTCAGCTCTTTGAAGTTTTGTTTTATTGAACTTCAATCTGCATGATTTGTGAAACCGAGCTTTATGTCGTACCAATGTTGCCTCGACACCACCTGCATCATCGAGACGTGCCAGATTTATTGTCCTTGGTAAACACCCTGCATTACTAAACCGCACAAGTAAATCAGAAATTGTCTGCTGGACACCGAAGAACCTCAGACTTGTCTTCTTGACAGATAAAACACTTATTCCACTCTGTTTCTTTGAATTGTCCAGATGTATCAGTATTGAACGGATTCATCAGCTTATGTACTATATGCATTTTTTATCTTTTTTTTCTTCTTATCCCGTCACCTGAAAAAAATGTTAATATGTAAATATAATGATGACATGCACACATATTTGTAGCATCAATTCATGTAAAATCACATATAATACGCTATTAACATTATCAAATAACAATAAAAAAGGAGCACATAAAATATATTCAGAGGTCGCCATTTTGAATGTCCGCCATTACTGTAGTAGGGGAAATCTGCGATGGCCTCATATCCAAAATTAAATCGTTATATATTTAGTATGTGTGCCCCAAGTTGAATGCTTCTATCATTAAAGGCACAATTCTTACAATTATTTCACCTATCTGCAGTACTAATGGGTCATCATCGTCATCTTCTGGCAAAAGATCCTGCGGATCCTGAGGATGAGGAGGCATTGTTTCCAACAAGGTTTTGTACCACTCCAAATTGGTATTCTCCTTCCAGTTTTCTCCAAAATGTTTTTGTAATAATTTATCCACATCCTTCATTTTTTCTTTCTTGAATGGAACACGTATGGATTTTTCCTTTGGGTTGATGTGTTGAGGTCTGCAGTTGGGCTTACAGATTGGCCTCTCTGCTGAGTATCAAGGTTGTAAGCCAGCTCTACTTTGACTGCTATATTTCCCATTTTCGTTTTCCGAAGAACTACATTTTCTGCGTTTGCATGTAGAAATTTTGAAATGGAGTTGGGCTGCTGTTTTCATAAACTGTTTTGCTTCTGCCTTCCAGTCAAATGGCACCCAATCTCTACCAATCAACTTCTGTGTTCCACAAGTCTTGAAAACATCATGATATTCTTCTTTCTTCACAATCGTGTTCATTTTTTTCAGAGCTTTCTCTAACACACCAAACACTATCTGAAGGCAGGAACGAGTGCCCTGTAATGGGGAAGACTGTTTCAATTTTCTCGATGTTTGTAGGTGCGCAGCTGGCAAGGAACTTGCAGCACATCGTTAAGATGTTGACATTCTTATTTTATCCTGCGTAACCATCTGCCATCAAACAAATTGAATCATACCTAGAGAGATCTGCTGAATTCATCTCATTATATACAATAGAAGCAACCTCGTCAGAGGATTTCTTAGCTTCGTCTTCCGTCCGAGAATAAATGGAGACAGTACTAGGATTCAGGAACTCAGTTGACAAACCTTTGACCACAGAAAGATTGTAACAATAAATCTGCCTAGAGTAGTAGGCACTTTGGTCGGTCACTTTGGGAAGAACGAGGTTCTTCTGGCAATCAAAGCTTAAGAGAAAACAACCTGGTGGCTTTTCACGCAAATGTTGGAAAAAGGCCTGAACCTGTCTCTTGTGTAATTCCAATTTCATTTTGAGGGTTGCTTTCTCCGTTTCACTCTTCTCCATTTGGATGTGGTTTTCCAATTCGACGCAGTGATGATACTCATCCATACTGGGGCAAGAGAAACCAATGTTGAATTTTGTGGAAAATATCTTCCTAAAAAAACCCTGAGTAACCCTCTCTGATTCGTCTTTACTATCATTGAACATTTTCCAAAGTTTAGCAATGTTCAGTTCAGATGGTAGGTAAACACGAGATGAATGTTTTCTCGAATAAT
This sequence comes from Magicicada septendecula, assembly GCA_034769895.1. Taxonomy (NCBI): domain Eukaryota; kingdom Metazoa; phylum Arthropoda; class Insecta; order Hemiptera; family Cicadidae; genus Magicicada; species Magicicada septendecula. Next base: position 49,354,477 of record CM068374.1, on the reverse strand, counting down.
GTGACTCAATAGCTTTAAAACCACATATGAAGTTCATGACCGCTCCTGTTTTTGCAGCAAACTTAGCTTCTTTGTGGTTTCCTCCTCGAGTTTCTAATGGGACATGAGAGATACCGTTCTTGAATATCTTAAAAACTCCAATAATCCTGTGCTTAGTAATATTTAAAACCTTGAGGAACGTGTCTCTGCAAACTGTGAGATGGTTACCAGTCTGGTTAACGATCGTATACTGAAAGGTTGTGGCTTTCCCCTTTATTGGATCTTGCTTCTTCCTCTTTGGGTTGGGTGGTTGAGCGCGACAATATTTTAAAATGAATGCGTCTTGTTTACTTTTTTTCTGGGATAGAATAAAAGGCTGCGTGGCCAACTTCTTGACGTCACACATTTTTAGAAGTGAGCACTGATACCCGACCCTGTGATTGCATGTGGGATACCCAGGAAGGCCCTTAGCAGAGTACCTGGACACACAGAACAAGAAAACATTACTAAACTACTGTTTCATCTTCAGTAGCAACCACTGACACTAGAGTTTACTGTAAGCCTAAACAGGGTATACACAGCCTAATTTGAGGTTTGATATTTTCGCCTTTGTCACCACCTTAGTACTTGACACTTGTATTAAATTATTCGTTGTGAACAACTCTTAACATTTCTGACATCAAACTTTGATCACACGATGGATTAATTTATTTGGTTCAACATTGGAAATTAGCAAACCTAGATGTGAGGTTAACCTTACCTTTGATGCTTCTCAACGTTTCTCTTCCTCTTTCTTGTACTCCCATTGCTCACTGATATCTTCGTCTCCATGAGACCACCTTTTCCTTTTCAAAAATGCTTCAAATAATATTCTAAAACAGTCAAAATAAATTAACAAAAAGACAAAAGAAGCAATGCACTGTCACATTGAGAACAATGGCAGCCATTGCTTAATCTTGAGTCACATGATCAGAATCTGGCTCTCCCATTGGTTGTTTGGTAAGGGTCCGTTTTTGAAAGCAACCTGCACAGCAGGAGTCCAGTTTAGAAACAAATATTCAACTTTGAAACCATAAATGACATGTTTGCGTCCGTTTTCGAAAGAAACCGATTTCACCATTCCAAAGAGCAGAAAAAATCGTATAGGAATCCACTGCTAACTCAATTTCGATTTTTCTGACAGATGTCCGCCTTTGATGTTAAGCCACTCAATTACAGTTTACTATTTGCTCGAGTGGCTAAGCAAATTTTAATAGGAATATGTTGCCCGATTAAGAATTAAGAAATTCAAAGATACCAAAGCATGATTTATTCTAACATCAGACAATTATTTGATATAATGATATGCTACTAGTTATTCTATTTCACAATACATACAATTAATTTCCTTTTACATTAATTCTTCTGAAATTCTATTCTTAGTTACTTTGTAATACTGACTCTTCATTAATACTTTAACAAATTCTTTACATACAATTATAAATTTATAAATTAATTGTTTACTTTACCTAGTTCACATCTAGTCAACTATTCAACAAGCCTGTCACTGACAATCTGTCGTACTGCAACCCTCTGGGATTGATGAGCGTTTGGACATTTTGTTCCATTTATATACTGTTTAGTTGTTTACTAAATGAAACCTGTTTACAATTTTTAAGAGTGACGAGTTTAGTCAAAACTCAATTTCACTAGCGAAAGGGAGCCTTGAGCCGTTTTCTTTTAAATTACAATTTTTAACATAACTATTTCGGTAGCAGCGATAGGAAACAAAACTAAATGATAATACTTAAAATATACAACAGTTTCTAACATTTTCTAATCGTTGTAAATAATTATTAATATCAATAGACATAATTAATTTCCAATTTTCATTAGTCAATTGAACTGTTCCAATTTTTTCGAAATATACACAATGTTAATAAACATATTTATGTCCCAGTTCGGGCCGTCATTGTAACTACAATTTTCCTTTAATATAATTATATTTTTATTAATTGTGACTTACCTTGTAAACTAAATCCACTCTTACTCTGTTACATTTGTGTACACGTGGCGTTGTTGCCAACATAACTTTTTCTTATTAGGGTCCAGGGTCGTATTAAGCGAGCATAGCAAAACAGTTTGGGCGTTTGAAATAATGAGTCGAACAACATTTGGTTTAAACAAAACTTGTGGTTTAATATTCTGAATGCCTCAATTATTAAAATATAAAAACAAAATGGAGTCGTAATCACATATATAATCAAAATGGTGGCGATGTATTTCCGCCGTATTAACTATACATCAGTCTCAATTATTCAGATCTTTTATCTTCAGTATTTAATCTCTAATCTAGTACATTTCTAATCTACTGCAGTTATCATTTGTTTCAATTTATTACGTTCTTATATTATAACAGAAACCAACGCCTCGTGGCTTTGCCTGTATGTGCCGGCACGTTTTCACACACACACACACACACACACACACACACACTCTCTCTCCATCTCCCCATACAGTAAATTAATGGTACATTTTTAATTTAGAATTTTGAGCTCAAATAATAAAAGGTATTTATATAAATTTCGACTTTCCTGAAACTCGGAGTATTGGAGTTCCTCGTCGGACGTTCTCCATTTGCCGGCAGGTGTTCGCCGAACTTTACTGTTTTATGTCTGTTCTTTTACTGCACTGAAGTTACGTTACATTGTGTACTCTGGTTGTTAACTGCTTATACTTGTTACATTTTTGATTACATTTCATACTTTTAAAACACTTTGGCTGGCAATAATTTGCCAGCGAATTTTATAACGTGCTACTGCACTGATGGTAGTTTGTCGATTGGGGCAGACATATTAGTGTAAATTCGCCAGGTGGAAGGGATAATTCGTCATCAACATATTGTTCTCGGGTGATGACGGCATTGTTTTAGATCTCAGTTGTTACGTCTGTCGTATTTTCGATGACGTTTTAGCATGGTTCGATTATTGCTTTGTCTGAATAGGTGTCATTCGGCACGTACGCCAGTGACCTTGGCGTCAATTCGTCGTGGCAAACTGCGTAGTATGATATATATTGGAAATTTTAACCTCATGTCGTTTAATACTTTAAATCACAATAAAATTATATTTGCATGTACCTACAAATTCCTACACGGACTTATGCACCGTTACAAAACCCCCTCAATGAGAGGTTTTATGTCGAAACATAAAAACTCTCATTGACTCATTCATACTTTCTAAAGGGATCAGCCCGGATATGTCGCCACAACCCCCTGTAGTGTTTATATAAAAGAAATACAAATAACTTACCCTTGGTCCAATGATGGTGACAGTACCTGCCTGACCTTACTGGACTTCTCTTGCGAGATCCCAACACCACAAGGCCATTCAGGCACTTGACGTTCCTGCTCTGACGCGCAGGCCAGCTCAGGACCGCCGTCACAGCATCACTAAACTCTGAAACATCGAATACAAAAATTAAATAGTGGCCTTGTATAATCCCATATCCACAACTGATATGTCTCCCCTTAGCTGCATTGGTTTATGTTAAGAGGCATTGGTTTTCTTAATTCCTAGTTTCTCAAATACCAAATAAACAAGATTTACGACAGAATGTCTCTTTCTCTTTTGACTTCCTGCATCTTATCAAAATTTTGACTCCCGTCAATAATATTTAACTCTTTTCACCACAAGAAAATATACTCTTATACTAAGATAACAACACGTAAAATAATTCCTTAGTTTTCCTAAAATCAACAACAATTATCTATATCCCTATCAGGTAGAATTCAAAGCACAACTTCATTATGGCAAACAATCTAACTATTTAAACTTCATTGATCAGTTTTCCTGATACTAATACTTCTTTAAAGCAGAACCATAATTGAGGACATTGCCGGAAAAAGGGCACATAGAGCAAAAAACCATTTTCGGTAAACGGCGATCAAAGATTTACGTTTTATCTAACTCTTATATTTCAGTTTACACTTTAAGTTGATTGAACCTTTTTTATAGAACATGGTATCATGTATCTAAAATAAAGACAAACCTTGTGTTAAAGAGCTTTGTTAAGATGTCTCATCAAACATTTGTTCCAACCAGTCCTGGTCCTCAGTGGGCAGGTATTTCATGAGACTTCTAACGTCTTTAATCTTGGCCTGAGATACTTCAGGAAATGGAACTGAGTTAGGCTGAAGTTCTTTTAGGGTTGTCTTGTCCAAATTTTTTAAAAACTTAAAAGGTGTGTAGATAGGTATGAAACTGTTTGAGCACAGTATACTTCCATCAGTTTTGTATTTAATCATAACATACTTCATTATAGTGAAGTTTAAGATTTTCGCAGACTTCTGAATGTCAATAAACAAAGGCTCAAGGCTCTCGTCCCACTTTTTTATGAGATTGCGGTCCATAATCACTTGAAAAGGGCTGGGGTTCTGTCGAGCATGAACCATAGCTTCCAGCCATGGCTTTGCAGTTCCAATGACCTCTCTTTTCTTGATGCATGATCTCACTAGGCCAAAGTTTCGGTCACACTGCGTGAATGAATGGCCCTTTACTGGAAACAACTGAAGAATTTCTACATCAAAAACTTTGCTGAACCATGAACAAAACTTGATCATAGTGGAGTTGTGGTTCTGTGCTCCAGCAGAGTCCGATAACAGAACCACAGTTTTTACCTGTGACAAATTTTCCACATATTTTTTAAGATAATCATAAAAATGATGCAACACTGTTAGAGTTCTTAGAAGCTTGGGATTCCATAAAACAATAAAAGTACGACTCATCATCATTAAACACATGAATGTTAAATGCATACAGCCATAACAGCCTTTTGTAGAATTGGCTGTTGACGTTAAGCTTTGGCACTGGGTAATTTTGTGCATAGTCGAATTCACAAACTAAATAAGACGGATCACTCTTCGCCTTTTCAATATACTCTTTTTTCAAAGCCAGTCTTCTTTTAAACTTTCTTTGATGAGTCTGATAAGGCACTTTGCAAGGGTCGTTTGGATTTCTTGATAGTTTTAGTTTACATTCTGTACAATAATCGCACACATCACTTTTAGGTTTTACTACACCAAAGTCAAAGTTAGATTTAAAATGCTTAAAATAATGGGGATAACCCGTTTTCAAATTTTCATTAGTTTTAGACTTTTAAAACTCTTGAAACATAGTGTACAGTGTTTTAATGTTCAACTCTGGATTGTCAAAGTATTTTAAAGAGGTTTTGTTTCCACTGTAATGGCTTTGACTATGGGGAATCGACTCAAGGTGACTTTTCATCAAATCCAAAACATTGGGTTTCAGTTTGCGCGGCCGGTTTGCATGATGACCTCTCCGTTCAGTGAAGTCCTCGTCTTTTAGAATTTTCCCTTGTATTACTCTTATTCTTTTGGTTGTAACTTGAAATCTTATTAGGAAACCTTTACATACTGCTACTGACAAACCTCCAATGTTAAGACTATAAGTCCAAGTATGATTTCGGGGCTTTTTAGGTTGGACAGTTTCAGTTTTAGGTGCTGTTTTTATCATGCACTTAGAAAGGAAAGAATCTTGAAGTTCTTTACCTTGGTTGTAGAATGATGAAAACAGTTCTTCCTGGTGTTCTTCTATAAAACTGTTACAGCACTTCTCATTACAGCACTCAACTACATTCAAAAACAGCTTACCACACAGTCTTTCCAGACTTTGTAACATACTCTTCACCTCTACGTCGTTTTAGCTTAGCACTTTCACGTTTCAAATTTGTATTATTACTATAAACTTTGCGTTTACGTTTTACTTTCAAACTAACTTCATCGTTTGATGAGTCCATTGCACTAAATAACAGTAGTTACAACAAAACTAACTAAACATAACCTCAAATACAATGAAATGCAGAAACAACACCACTCAACTGATGTCTGATGCCAGCTGATACAGCTGCACTGCTGTAAAAAAAGTGTTGTCAAAGGCTAACGAATAGAGATTTTGATTTGAAGTTTACTGTGCATAGAGAAAACATCATGGCGGATCGTTTAAAGCGATTGCCGGAAAAAGGGCACATAGACCTATGTGCCCTCTTTCCGGCAATGTCCTCAATTACCTTTTAGGCTCAACACCAATGTCAACACCATATATTTAATACTTAATATTTGTTTAACGTTACTACCCCTGTAGCAACCTCCTCGCCACACACACTATGACCATATAATATAATAAAACATAATAAACATTAACATTGCTACGTTTACATTAAACAATTTATCTTTAAACAATTTGTATAAAAAAATTATAAATATTATAACTTGAACTTTCTCTTAACTCTTTTTTATTTACACTCTTTTTATTATTCCTCATTTAATATACCATTAGATTCTATAAAATTTCAAATTTATTATTAACATTCATGTTACACCACATTTCATCTCTTATTACCTTTCTACTATGAATTTTCCATTTAACATTTTCCATTTTGATCATTTATTACTTTGGGTGACTCCTGTATTCACTATAATTTGACTTATATGGGCATTTATATATATATAATCTTACTCCCTTTCTTCCTACTAACAATCATTAACAGATTACATAGGGTGACACCAATCTCTCGATAATAACCCCCTTCAGCACTAATTCCACTTATACCATTCTCCTCTTTTATAATCAAATATTTAATACCCTCTTTGTATCTAGGATGTGTGTTCCCTACCTTGGCAATTCCATTCATAAGCTTTTGCCCCTCCACCAAATATCGGCAAACACTCCTCGACCCTTCATAATTACCTGCCCAACGACGCACGTTGATCACTCCTTACCACCGCACCTCCACTACAAAATTCATCCGCCCTTATCTCCCACACTGCTTCATTAATATTACCCATTTCATTTTCAAAACTCTCGATATACTCTCCCTCTCTACATGAATTTATTCTAGCATCTGTATCACTCTCGCCTACTCGTTTTCGTAGTATTTTCACACCCGTTATTCTAACTATATCTAACACTTGTTCAAAATTAACCCTTACAGACCGATCACCCCCGTCTAACTCTACCACTTTCTCCTTGAAATTTATAACAGCTTTGTTTCTTTGTAGAAAATCATTACCTAATATAATGTCTAGACTTAACCCTTTTACTAATAAAAATGTGTTCTCAAACTCTGCGTCATTTATCAAAAAACTTAAGTGTATTTGTTTTGTTACTCTCTTACTGCGTACTCCTGTAACTCCTACTACTGTAACCCCTGCTACTGGTAAAATTGGAATATTCTTATTTGTTTCCCATAACTCTCCCAAAATGTTCTCAGCAATTACGGAAATCTCGCTACCTGTATCTACAAGTGTTCTGTAACTCTTATTGGCTATATTTACCTGTATCTCGGTTAGTCCAGTCCTCACCTCGACCGTGGTGTTGTTCTCCTCCTCCAATAGATCTGCAACTATGTCCGTTTTAATTACATTACTCTGGAAATCCTCCAACGGTTGGACCTCATGTGCTTCCCTGGACTGTGGTCTGGTCCATGCTACCACTGTCTTTTCTAGTTTTCCGGCTGGTTTCTGTTGTTGCTGGTGGTTGGTCCCTGGTGACCCCTTGGCGGTCCCCCTGGTGTTCGGTGTTTCTCTGTTTTGCTGCCCATACTGTCTTGGTTCGTCTCTTCCCAGGCTGCATTTAAAACATTTCTGCCGGTTGGCGTAATTCTCATCTACACCTGGAACATCTCCACTCACCTGAGGTATTGAAACTCTTTATTTGTGTATTACCATGCCCGTTATGATTACTACTTCTATGGTGACTATATTCAGAATTGTTATTATTATTGAATGTTTTAGTGGATGGTTAGTGAGGATCGGTCAATAATACAACTTTAGTTATTTTGCGTCGACGTTTCGACAATATTTATTGTCATCTTCAGGACCTGTATATGAAATACAATTGTTTATGTGTATAATTATATATGAAATATATATACATATATATATATATATATATATATATATATATATGAAATATAAAGTTGTATTATTGACCGATCCTCATTAACCATCCACTAAAACATTCACTGATTGACGGTCACTAAAAATTTAAGGAGTTATTATTATTATTATGTTGTGGGGTTCGCCTACCCACTTCTCTGTCTCTAATACTTTGTAATATGTCTAGGATTCTCTCTAACTCGTTCATATCTTCGATTTCTTTTGTCATTAAAGTTATCTGAACTCAGTCACGCTTATTTGGCTTTCATTTACAGTGTCAGTGAGGCTGACATTCTCGTAATTGTTTGCCATTTTGAGAAAAAAAATTTTGTTTCTTTCAAACTGTTGCTCTATATATATCTAACCTAACAATCGTAATACAACCTATTATTAACGTGTTATGTTATACATTAATCCAACACCCATTCTGTTTCTGTTTGCTGGCTTATTTATATAAAAATAAAATTTTATATAAAGTCACTAGTTCGGGCAGCCATTGTTGTTAATAAACATATTTATGTCCCAGTTCGGGCCGTCATTGTAACTACAATTTTCCTTTAATATAATTATATTTTTATTAGTTGTGACTTACCTTGTAAACTAAATCCACTCTTACTCTGTTACATTTGTGTACACGTGCCGTTGTTGCCAACATAACTTTTTCTTATTAGGGTCCAGGGTCGTATTAAGCGAGCATAGCAAAACAGTTTGGGCGTTTGAAATAATGAGTCGAACAACATTTGGTTTAAACAAAACTTGTGGTTTAATATTCTGAATGCCTCAATTATTAAAATATAAAAACAAAATGGAGTCGTAATCACATATATAATCAAAATGGCGGCGATGTATTTGCGCCGTATTAACTATACATCAATCTCAATTATTCAGATCTTTTATCTTCAGTATTTAATCTCTAATCTAGTACATTTTTACTACTGCAGTTATCATTTGTTTCAATTTATTACGTTCTTATATTATAACACAAACCAACGCTTCGTGGCTTTGCCTGTATGTGCCGGCACGCTTTCACACACACACACTCTCTCTCTCCCTCTCCCCATACAGTAAATTAATGGTACATTTTTAATTTAGAATTTTGAGCTCAAATAATAAAAGGTATTTATATAAATTTCGACTTTCCTGAAACTCGGAGTATTGGAGTTCCTCCTCAGGCGTTCTCCATTTGCCAGCAGGTGTTCGCCGAACTTTACTGTTTTATGTCTGTTCTTTTACTGCACTGAAGTTACGTTACATTGTGTACTCTGGTTGTTAACTGCTTATACTTGTTACATTTTTGATTACATTTTATACTTTTAAAACACTTTGGCTGGCAATAATTTGCCAGCGAATTTTATAACGTGCTACTGCACTGATGGTAGTTTGTCGACTGGGGCAGGCATATTAGTGTAAATTCGCCAGGTGGAAGGGATAATTCGTCATCAACCTATTGTTCTCGGGTGATGACGGCATTGTTTTAGATCTCAGTTGTTACGTCTGTCGTATTTTCGATGACGTTTTAGCATGGTTCGATTATTGCTTTGTCTGAATAGGTGTCATTCGGCACGTACGCCAGTGACCTTGGCGTCAATTCGTCGTGGCAAACTGCGTAGTATGATATATATTGGAAATTTTAACCTCATGTCGTTTAATACTTTAAATCACAATAAAATTATATTTGCATGTACCTTCAAATTCCTACACGGACTTATGTACCGCTACAACCAGGATTATTTTTTACTTTTGTTACACTGAATGGATTGTCATCTGCGTCTGTTTTCCTTAATAGAAGTCCAAAAATTATTGCTGTACACAAGGTTAACAGCTCCATCTGCAACATGCAGTTTCTAATTAGTCTTCATACTTCTTTATTCGGTTTACATGTACTTTAATTAATTTTCTCCCTTTCCGTAAAGTGTAATTTACTTCGGAATTTCGTTTTGTTATAACGTACGGTCTGATCCATTAGGGACCTAGTTTCTTTGACCTGCCTCTACGTACGGTCTTGTCATGTAACAATACTTTGTCACCTACTCTAAATTGTTTATCCGCTGTATTTTTGTCATAATGACTTTTACTAAACTCTTTCTTTTTCTTTAAAATTTCTTTTGCTAACGGGTGAGCACTTTGTAATCTTTTCTTTACTTCATCTTTATATTCGTCATAATTATACTGAGGCGAATCCCTTTTATTAAACTCGTAGACAATTCGGCCTCTCTTCCATCAATTAACGAAAAAGGTGTATGTCCTGTAGCTGTGTGCACGGTTGTATTAAACGTAAACATCGCATATGGAACCCATAAGTCCCAATTCAGTTGATCTTCATCAACATAATGTCTTAAATGCTCCGCAAGCGTCTTGTGACTTCGTTCTAAAGACCCGTTAGGTTGTGGATGATAACTAGTTGTCTGTATCTTTTTTATTTTTAATATCTTGCAAATTGATTGCATTACGTCCGATATAAAGTTTGACCCTTTGGTCAGTTAACAATTTTTCTGGCGCATCATGGCGGCATATAATTTTTGTAGCGAATTCTCTAGCGATAGCCTCCGCGGTTTGATCCCTAATAGGAAACGAACATATTTTGAGAAACAATCTTGGAATGTAAGAAGGTACTTATTTCATCCTTGAGTTACCAGTAATGGACCTACTATATCCATTGCGCATTGCTCAAACGGCTTACTTAATTCATTACTGATTTGCATAGGGTCTCTTCTTATGTCTTTCACGTGACTTGTTACGTTGGCAACTATCACGCTTTTAATATATTCTTCAATATCATTTTTCATATTAGGCCATTCATATTTTAATTTTATTCTATTATATGTTCTAGATATACCTTGATGTCCTAACGTTGAATCGTGATACTCCTCAATTATTCGTCTCTTTTCTTCTTCAGTTCCTACGTCCTCTTTAATTACTTCTGCCGTGTTAATTTTTATTCTACTAAGCGCGTCTGCATTCGTATTTCGCTTTCCTGCCTTTTGTACGATATTAAAATCATAATCAGCCAATTTAATAATCCAACGCATCAATCTCGATGCAGGATCTTCAATATTAAACAACCACTGTAAAGGTTTGTGGTCAGTGACTAAAGTGAACCTTGTACCGTAAATGTAAGGTTGGAAATGTTTCACTGCCCATACTAATGCAACAAGTTCTTTTGTGCTATAATTCTTTTCGGCTTTATTTAGTGTTGTACTAGTGTACGCGATTGGCTTGTCTTCGCCTATCTTACATTGCGATAATATTGCTCCGCAGGCCTCGTTACTAGCATCCGTAGTGATTACAAATTCCTCTTTAAAGTTTGGATACTGTAATAACGGTGCACTAGTTAATTTGCTTTTTAGCATTTCGAAACTATTATCCTGTTTTTGCGCCCAATCAAATGGTACATCTTTCTTTAATAATTCATTTAGTGGCTGAGCGATTTTACTAAAGTCTTTTATAAATCGCCTATATTAACCTACTAGCCATAGAAAACTTTTTGTCTTTCGCGTTCTTAGCTTTTGGATACTTATTTACAGCTTCCGTCTTCTTCGGATCTGGAGCTAACCCATCGTCCGTAATTACATGACCTAAATAATTTACCTCCTTGCGTAAAAATTCACATTTATCCGCGTTTAATAGCAACTTGTGTTCTCTTAATCTATCAAATATTTTGCATAACTTTATTTGATGCTCCTCTAAATTCTGAGCGTAAACCACAATGTCATCTAAATATACAAAACACTTAATACCTTGTAAACCTGTAAGTACTGTGTTCATTAATCTTTGAAAAGTTGGCGAACTCCCTTTTAACCCGAATGGCATCCTAGTAAATTCGTAATGGCCATATGCCATACTAAATACTGTTCTTTCTTTATGTTCTTTATGCACTTTAATTTGATGAAACCCGCTCGATAAATCTAAAGTATTAAAGTATTTACTTCTACCCAATTGGTCTAAGATATCTGTAATGTTAGGTAACGGAAATTAATTGCCTACAGTCGCTTCATTTAATTTTCTAAAATCAATGCAAATACGCCATTTAATCTTACTCGACACGTCCATTTTCTTTGGTACAACCAAAAGTGGTGCGTTCCATGGACTTTGACTCGGTTCTATTATTTGTTGTTCTAACATAGAGTCTATTTGCTTTTGCACTTCTTCTTTATGTTGCCCCGGAATATGATACGGTTTTATATTTATTGGGACCATATCTTGTTTCAATGGTATCGTATGTTCCAGCGTAAGCCTTTTTTTTTCTTTATTTAAATGATCTACTCTTAATTTCTTAATAACTTCATCTTCGCGATTTCGCGATAACTGTTTACATTCATATTCGTCAATTTTATGTATCTCCACTTCTGGGATTTCTATTTCAACTTTATCATCATTTATATTCCGTAACTGGAACTAAACATTTACCCTTAAATGCTTTAGTCAGATTACTACCTAACTGTACGCCTGGCTGTAACTCACATGAGTATACGACTCCTTCTACACTGTGCGTTTTTGTACAAATAACCGTTTCCGATCGTGGTTGTAATACAATTTTATTTATATAAGGAAATAGCTTCCATTTAATCTTTCCTACTTGCACAACGCCTTTCTCATAGTCTAGATTCACTTTGTATTTCGACATAAAGTCTCTACCCAAAATACCGTTACTTCTTAATTCAAACTTATCATATACCACCTGAAATGGATGAACAATCTCTCTACCATTCATTTTAATATTTAAATTTATTAAACCAATAGTTGTTACAGGCTCCTCAGAAATACCCGTAATTACTCTTTCGGCATCTGGCATTATTTCAGCATCATCTTCTAACTGTCCTACTTTAATTATCAAAATATCCGCTCCCGTGTCTAAAAGTAAACAAACGTGTTTGTTTATTGTTTCGTATAATTCCATTTCTATGCATTCATGCTTACGGTCATCTGCAATACGACCTACTTGAATCGTTTTAAAATGACTTGCCTTCGGATGAGCATCCGCAGCCTACTCTTCGGCTTAAAACTCCGTTTCTTATTATTTTTATTTTCTTCGTCTTTCTGCTTCTTAAAGCACTTAGCAGTAACATGACCTTGTTTACCTCAGTAATGACACGTATTTACTTTAACATGGACGTCCTTGTCTCTTTTAACAAAATTATTTTTATTAAACCCGCCTTTGCTCTGAAACGAGGTTTTCTTAAAATAGCAATTACTAGCTTCATGTCCTGTCTTATTACAATTAAAACATTTAGGACAAGTATCTTTCTTAAGTGGCTCAGTAGACCAGTGGGTATGGCATCTGGCTACTAACCTAGAGGTCCCGGGTTCGATTCCCGGGCCCGCACCATAAAATCAAGGTGCGTTTTTCAGCCCCCAGGTCGACTCAGCCTGTTGAAAATGAATACCTGGGATAACATCCTGGGGATAATAATGGGCGGCTGAAGCGTAGTGCTGGCCACACTGCCTTCCTTGTATGCCGTACGGCTCACATAAGGCAGCCTACCCTGCCTGACTCCTAAGCTACTTTGGTGGTACACATGGGAGCCATTATTATTATTATTATCTTTCTTATACTCCCTATAATCTTTTACTTTTAAACCGAAATACTCTTGAGTTTCTCTATCATTTAATTTGTTTATTTCTTCTAAAACAGCTGCTTCAACAGCATCTTCATACATATGAATATTTTTCACTTTCATCGCTTCCGTCTCACTCCATTTCCACTGCTTATTCTTTTGTAAAACGGCATTTAGCCTTGACGTTGTCTGCGCATACTTTTTCTGAAATGTTCTGTAGAAGTTGCACATACCCAAAAAAACTCTGTAACTGTTTAATATTTTTTGGTTCTGGGAAACACATAATAGCCTCTACTTTATCAGGGTTTGCTAGAATTCCCTCTGGAGTAATAATAAAACCTAGAAAATGTATCTCAGTCTGTAAAAACTTGGACTTCTCCCAATTAATCGTTAATCCCCCCTTCTGCAATTTATTTAATACACACTCAAGGTGTTCCAAATGTTCAGAAAATGTTCTAGACGCAATTAGTATGTCATCAACGTATACTGTTAAAAAATCTAAGTCTTTAGGTTGCAATATCATATCCAAACATTTAATGAAAATTGCTATACTAGTGTTAAGCCCAAATGGCAATCGCTTAAATTGATAGTTCTTACCGTTGAGGAGAAACGCAGTATACCTCCGACTCTCTACTGCTAATGGAACTTGCCAGTATCCAGCTGTCAGATCTAAAGACGTCATGTACTTGACTCCGCTGAACTTCTGAAAAATCTCGGTTATTGGTTCCGCCCGGTCAGGTATTATAATTTGATTTATCTTCCTCGCATCTAAACACAATCTCACCCTCCCATCTTTCTTTATTACTACTACCAACGGATTCGAGTAAGGCGATATCGATCTCTCTATAATGTCTCCCTCCATCATTCTGTCCAACTCCTCTTGCACTGCTCTCCTCTTTGAAAATGGGACTAGATAACTCACTGCATGAAGGGTGTGTGTTCCTGAACCTTCAACTCGGACTCATAGTTTCTAGCTCTTCCAGGTAACTCTGCAAACACCTCTTTAAAACATTCCACTACTGCCCACAACTCCTGTCGTTGGGTACTCCCTACAACTCCATCCTCATTAAAAAATTTATCTGCCCTATTTTCCCATATTCTCTCCTCACTCACATGCATCTCTCCCTCTTCACTCTCCACAATCTCTCTCTGTTGACATATATTCACTTTTGTTTCTATATCCGTATCGTCTACCCGCTTCTGTATCATTACTCCCATAACTCTAATATTATCTAACATCCGCTTAAAATTAACCCTGACTGGCTCACTCCCACTATTAAATTCTACTACTCGTTTATTAAAACCAATTACTGCTCTATTTATCTCCAAAAAATCGTTTCCCAAGATTACATCTAAGCGTAACCCTTTAACTACTAAAAACATGTTTTCAAACTCAGCTTCGTTAATGTATAAATTCTGGACTTGTTTAGTCACCCTTTTACTTCGCACTACTGTTACACCCGCAACTGGTATTGATGGAATATTTTTATTTATTTCTTTTAATTGCCCCAGTACATTTTCTGAAATTACTGATATTTCGCTCCCTGTATCTATCAATGTCTTAAAACTCTTATCTTCCATTGTGACGATTACCTCCGTCAGTCCAGTCTTTGTTTCCATGATTTCTGTGTTATCTTGCTCCAATAACTCCTTCGTTATATCCGTCTGTATCACGTTACTCTGGTGCTCGTCTGTTCCTGGACCCTGTTTTTCTCTGTGGACAATGGTGGGGTCCTTGCTTCCATTGTCGGCCTCAGTTTTCCGTTCTAGCAGTGATACTGCCCTGCGGGTGTCCAGTACGACCTCTGGCCTGATCTCTGCTTCCAGATGCTCCACCGCTATTCTCTACTCCTCTTTGCTGTTGACGGTGCTGATTTGTTCCAACTTCTCTCCGTTGTTCGTTCCGTGTCTTACTGCACCTGTAACATACCGGTCTCCCCGCAAAATTTTCAAATCTACATGATGAGCACCTTCAACCCTCGTCTCTCTTGTTATTACTATTTACTCTCGTTCCTCCGTATCTGGTCATTAACCTCCTCGCTTGACTATTATTTCCTTTATGTTGTATTACCTGTTGGTTTTGTCGTGTACCTACCTCCCTATCTCTTATGTTTTGAAATATATCGAGAATTTTCTCTAATTCGTTAATATCATTTATTTCCCTGGTCATACGTGTAATTTGTACCTCCCGGGGCAGGTGTTTACTGATATGCCTCACGAATGATTTAAATGGCAGTGGAGGCTCTAAGTATTTGGCCTCGTTGTACAATCTCATAACATAATGTAGTGTTCTACTATTCCATCACATTTAAATTATTAATAAAGCCTGATCAACTTACCTTGTCAGCCCAGGTCCGTCACACGAACTGTGAAGTACAAGCGTGATTTCAAGGTTGTATATATCAAGAATTACACTCATTGACCATATTAATTAGCTGTTTATTACTCAGTTGCAATATGTGGTTAAATTTACTTTTATTCCTTTTATATCTCAAAGTTATTACTGTCCATGTGAATCATCTGTTATTAGAAAATTTTACAAAATAAACCTTTTAGCTATTTGAACGTTGTCATTCTCTTTTATACCTGATTAAAATTCATTTTCTTCTTTTAGACAAAATATACAAACCATCATTTAGGTTATTTAACATGATAGATAGTCTAACTTAACATAACATTTAGGTATATTATATATCTATAAGAGCACCCCAGTATATGCACACTCTTCCATTCACACATTTTACCACCCCATGATTTAATTAAGAGATCTCTTTATAATTTATTTTTTATTTATTTTATTAGAAATTGTAGTTTTACTTTCTTGTTATTATAGCAGAGCACGTGTTACAGTCAGTCCATTTTATGCACTTGTTACCCAAGTAATTGTCACTGTTGAATTTTTTATACGTCTGTCTTGATTGTCTATGTTCACTTGTTTTTTCTGCATTGTTATACTTGTTTGGATTTACATTTTTGTACTTAACAAAAATTTCTGTCGGAGCGTGAGCCCATTGTCAGCCGGCCGGCTTCAGGGATGGCAAAACACAACGCAGTTCTCTTGGCGTCTATAGGAAGCCCCGCCTTCTTGATACATGGCAACTTGGTACGTGATTCGTCAGCCCGCATCACATGATATATTAATGGGTGGTCACGTGTTATTACTAGTGAAACGAGTCCACATATATTCCTTTGTTGCTTGTGGCTCGCTACAAAGTTTTTGCTTTTCCCCAACGGAAAATGCAAGCATGCGCGCACAGGTTCGCATTCCAGCGCCTTATCTGCATCGCGTACCTGCCTCTGCTTGTTACCGAGTTGCACATAGGGTGTTACATGAATCAAGTTTCGTGGCCATACATGGTGCCCAAACAGATTGGCTGCAAAATTATTATTAAATTGAAAAATAGATATTCCCCTTCAAATGCCCCGTTACAATACCCCCCCCCCCCAATGAGAGGTTTTCTGCCGAAACAGAAAAACTCTCATTGCTAAACCCTAAGAGGATCAATGAGGATATGGCGCCAATAACCCCCCCCCTTAATTCTGAACACATCATGGGTAAACTAGCCCCCTAGCTCGGCGACCATGGCTGCACCTGAATGAGATTACTGGACTTTTTTGCGAGATCCCAACACCATAAAATCGGACAGGTACTGACCATAGTAACACCTAACCTCCAATCATTCCATCAAAAAATCAAAACTGGCCTTATACCATACCAGATCATCAACCGATATGTTCCCCCTTACATACATACTGGGTTATCTTTAGCAAGTACTGGGTGCATACATATAATCATTATTAAATTAAATACACATTTACATTCTACTTCTGGATATCAAATTCCAAAAATAATTTCTGTTTTATTTTCAATTTCATTTCTCAATTTAATTGGTTTGACGTTACGGTCTCAAATCAACTCAATTATGTAAATTTTGTTCAATAAAGCAATAAACCCAAATCCCTTATCAAAGATTCTCCTTTTAAGACAATTCATTTTATTTACTTTAATTAACGAATTTAATTAAAAATTTTTTTTTTTAATTCTAAAATTCTTCAAATGGCTTTATGTTGTATCTACACTAACTAGATCCTCACAATCATAATAAACAAATAAAAATAAACAACTTTTTTCTACCATAGATTCAAAAATAGCTACCCTTGATTACAAAGATAACCTAAAATGCACATCATGAATCAGCTGACCTCTTCTCTACTTATATTGAAACGTAAAATTTAACATAAAATTCTTTACTGCCAAGAATAGAAAAAATTTTTTTTTTCTTTTTCAAAAAACACTTTAATTCCAAAAATATTTCTTTTATCAATTTCCCACAAAACAAAATTATTCCATTACATTAACTGACCAAAGAATCCATGAGTCAATTACTAGAAACATATCATGTCTCTGACATCAGTCATCAGCTGATCTCTCTGGGTCAGGTGAATGACCTTACCCTAGATACACTACACAAATCTATACCATGAAAAATACACAACATATTTTTATAGTTCTTACACTCTAACAGAAAAAATAGTAACATAATGGAACATACTAAACAAAATATGATAAACGTCTTCTCTACTTGAAATAATCTTTTCAAAATCAGTAAAGTCCTTTATACAATTATTATACAGAGCATAACACATTTAAATCAATTACTTCTGAACAACTTCTCTGCTGTAATCATCTCCTGAATCGAAATAAAATTATTTAATTAGCTTATCAGCTAGTCAGCATCATTAAGTTTCAAATTTTAGTTCGTTACTCCCCTGAGTAACCTCCTTGCCACACACACTATGGCTCCCCACTGGACTGTGGCGTCCAGCTCCTTCCACAAGAACGGAAGTTTGTTAGGGGTAGACGCTGCCTACCCCGTTCTTGCTTCAGCGTTATATAAAAATTCGGCATTACTTGATGTCCGAGGACACCAGTAATCCTACTATAATGATTCACACACCCTTATTACGGCACTACCACCACCTTCGATGATAGCCGCTGTTCCATAGTTATGTAGGTTCCCCTGAGTTATCCCCCGGTTAATTTCTAAGTTCACCAATTTAGAATATATTTACATTATAAATCCACGGTCAGGGTTCGGTGAACCCGTGACCGCCCGAAATGTAGGGGAAACTACTAAAAGACATATAAGGTTCATGCTTATACCGTTACTACAATTCTCGGATGGTAAACTCTTATATGTTTGGTTATATTATTACTTCATTTCCTACACCTTAACAAACATAATAAAACATAGTACACTCATAATTAACATTGTTGTTATTACCTTAAAATAAACAGTTCACATTTAAGTTAGATCAGAAATTACACACCATATAGGTTTAATTTTATTTTCAAATTCTATTAAATCTTTTTTATTACATTTTAACTATGAACTTTCTAGTATTTATTTTCATCATTCATTGGTTTAGGTGATTCTCCGCTACTCACAATGATTTGATTTATTGAATTGGCATTTATATATATAACCTTACTCCCCTTTTCCTCCTATCCATCATTAACAGATTTACATAGTATGACACCAATCTCTCAAAAATATTTATCTCCATTAACTTACTACTCTAACTCACCTTAACTCATTCTACTCTTATAACAAAATACCTGCTACCCTCTTTGTACTTAGGATGTGTGTTCCCTCCCCTCTAATTAACATACGCAACCTCTTGCCCCTCCATTCCACGGCAATCACTCCCCTTAAACCCTCTACTACCCGCCACAACGCCTTTCGTTGAGGACTCCTTACACCTCCACCCTCACTACAAAATTTCACCACCATCTATTTACTCCCCAATTACATTACTCCCATTACTCTACATATAATCACTCTCTCCACTGTGTCCCTACTATTGCCCTGTTTCTGTTACCTATATTCCAAAATTCTTATTTTCTCTAACACCCATTTAAAATTACCTTTGATTGATTCAAATGTCCTATTGAAATAATTATTGTTACCCAAACTCTAACTTTTACAAAATTTTACGTTAACCCTTGAAAATTACACTAGAAAATTATAACTACCTCAAATTAATTTCATTATTTAATTTAAAACCTTTTAAACACATGTAAACATTTTACTTTATTTACTTGTATTATAAAATTCATACTTACACTACATCACTCAAAACACATGATTCCTGTTATTGACACAAAATTATAAACAATTCATCACCACCAAATCATGTACACAACTCCGTGTATCTTCTGAAACATTTTAACAATCATATGATTCCACAACTAAACATATTTTACATTTATTTACTATTTATTTTCAAGTTCAAATCATTTAAATTCATTATCAAAATTTATCTATACGTTAATTAATTAATTAATCTCAAATTCTTTAATTCAATCAGTTGTTCAAAACACAAATCATTTTAATTACCTTACTCCAAAACAATTACAATTCATTTATTACCACCTTCATAATTATTCTCATTATTTGTTTAGTCTGTCAAAATATTATTATTATTATTATTATTATTATTATTATTACATCAATTTCTACTCAATACACACATTGTTTACATACCATATATTTTACACCACAAACAATTAATTTCACTATAAATTTATTTACAATTCTTCGTCATTAATTTTTCTGTTTACCACACCTCATTTCCTAAATTAGCAAGGTCATAACCATAAACTAAAATATTTAAAATGTCCACTCACTGATTTTTTTATTTAACCCCCATCATCATATATTAACCTGATGTATTTATAACACAAGTTATTCTTATCGACACATTACATTATAATTATTATTGTAATGACTACTTTCGTTAATTATATTGACACAGTAATTAACTACATTTTTGTCTCCCATTACTTCATAAAGCCCGTCTACATTGGTGATTTTAGTTCTGTCTCCGTCAGTATTTTTGTTTAACATAGGTACATTCTATCAGCAAATTCCTCCACTATATCAATTACATCATTAGGTAAGTGTCTATCCTCTACAACGGTATCATCACAGTAATCATCCATCTCTATTTCACAAGGTAAGTTAATTTTCTCTCCTCTCTCAATATCTAAACTCTGCACTAACATTTTATAACCTCTATTAATCTCTCTCTCTCTCTCGCTCTCTCTCTCTCTCATCACAATACCTCTCACAACCCCACTGACCTATTTCATACCACACAAAGGGCACAACAAACTTACTATATTTCTTGGCTCTTCCAAGAATACCACAAAAAATTAAGGGACCATACGAAGACACCTCGTCTTCCACACAACTACCGGAGGAAACCTTGTCCTCATAACACCACGGTGAAACCCCTGTTTCACTATATATTTGGGAAAAATCTGCCCTTTGTCCACCTACCCTCTCTTCACACACACTCCCCATTTCACCAACACTTTCTCTGCTCACAACCTTCCCCATTTCACCAACACTTTCTCTGCTCACAACCTTACTCTCTAACACCACGTTTTTAATTATACCACTGTTATCACTCGTTAACTCATCATTATAATTATCGGTACTCACCTTGTCTACTACCACCTGTTTTGCATCTAAACTACCACCACTACTGTTAATACATATATCTCCGTTAGTTTCGTTTGTGTTGCTCTTACCTGTATTTATTCCCCACACTCCCATTCTCTCAATATTTCGTTCTAATTTGCTAACGTTACTGGTAAATATTTCATTGGTTTTCTAAACATTTTTATTGATTTCATTAATATGGTTTTTTAATTCACTGAAATTGCTTTCGCATTTGATTTTTTGTTCGTTAATTTCGTTTTTCAACTCATCAAATTTATTATTCTGTTCATTACATCTACTATTCTGTTCATCGAATTTCTCATTGAAACTACTTTTTATTTAATTGATTTCGCTTTTCTGAACGTCAAGTTTTACGATAATATTACTATTCATTGTTCTCATGAAATTATATTGTTAAGAAACAAACTAATTCGAAATAAATAAACAAAATAAAAACTGCCAGAACCTTACCTGCGATCTTTTCTCGCTGACTTACCTTTTTATAAAATCCAACCAGAAGTCCAGAGTCACCACCAATATCTTTACAGGACAGATATGGAAACCTTCACACTACCTTAATTAAAACGGGATAATTTTGCAATCTGACCTCCCCCCAATTTAGAAGATGCCCGGGAACGTTAGACGAATTTTTCAGCACAGAATAGGAAATGGTTCACGGCGAAATAACTGCAACTAACACATGGTTATATGAAAACAAACCTTTTAATTTATTCTATCATTAATTATTCTTCTTCATTTCATAACATAAGATATTACTTATTATTTTTTTTTTTTAATTAATTTCGGAATTGGAATCCGACAGATTTTTACCTTGAGGCATATACCCCATTTAACAGAGATATTTAAAAGTTGACATTTCTTCTCTTATCACTTAAATTAAATAGTTACTTAGATTTTATAAAAAGAAAAACAACCCAGCATCTGCTCATACATTCACTCATACATACGTAAATAATGTCCCCATTTAATTTTTTTAATTTAAGATAATTTAAATAATTTGATGTTGTGAGTTTACATAAAGTTACTCTGTTAGTGTTTTCCTGTCGAACACACGTTGCACTTTTTCCTTGGTGTTTCACTGTTGCGTCAAACTACGTCTTCACTAAATTTTGATCACTGCCGAACTGTTTGAGTTTAAATTCTTCCTTTTTCTACCGGTCGGTCTACATGATTAAATTTTAGTCGACCCGTGCGCCGACACAATCGCGCGGTTTATCTGTTACACTGTCTTGGCCCTACATTCCCATGTAATTTGTGCGGGCGAGGTGAAAACTGTGCCCAACCGGCGGACGCACCCACTGCTCGCGTCCGGTACTTTGAGATGTTATTAGCCGACTGCCTGACGCTACTCTCAGCGTCGGTAATAGTCACTTCCGTCAGCTTGCGCTCTGATTGGTCGATGCACTCACGTGACAGGTTAATTAGCCACGTTTTGTTCGTTTCCGTTAGTGACTTTGGTGTCGAGATTATAAACAGCGGCACATGAGCGCGCACACCCCATCATTCCAATGTTTTTATCTCTTCCGTACCTAGTGCCTCCTGGCACGAAGTTGATTACAGGGTGTTACACAAATCAGGTTTTAATGACCATAAAGGGTGCCCAAACAATTATTAAATTAAATAAAAAATAGACCCTTCAAAATTGTCCCGTTACAATGACCCCCCAATGAGAGGTTTTATGCCCAAGAGCATAAAAACTCTCATTGCTAAACCCTAAGAGGATCGGTGAGGATATGGCGCCAACAGCAGCCCCCCTTTAATTCTTAACACATGATGGGTAAACTACCCCCCTAGCTAGGCGACTATGGCTGTACCCGAACGAGATTACTGGACTTCTCTGTGCGAGATCCCAACACCATAAAATCGGACAGGTACTCATCATAGTACCCCTAACCTTCTAACATTCACCAAAAAAAACTCAGAAACTGGCCTTATACCATATCAGATCCTCAACCGATATGTTCGCCCTTACATGCATACTGGGTTGCCTTTAGCAAATACTGGGTGCATACACATACTCATTATTACACTGAATATAATATCTATTCATTACTTTGCTGATCTTAAATCCATAAAAATATTTTAATTTTTAACTTAATTCCTTTTCTTAAATTGACGTTATGGTTTCAAATCAAAATAAATCAAATCAGATTAAACCATTTAAATTCTGTTCAAAATTTAATCTAAGTCCAATATCAAAAATTTCATATTACCATTAATTTAATTTGATCAACTTTTTCCATTTACACTTAAAATTTCAAAATCTCTAAAATGAATTTACAATTCTTCTTAATTAACTGCTAGCAATCATAAAAAATAAAATAAATTGAATACCTTATTAAATCATAAATTCCCTTATCATTACATTTGTTTACCACACATGTACTATAAACAATATAAATCAGTTAATACATTAGCAATACACCTAATCAATAACATATCCTGAATATCAAAACACAATCTGTACTTCAAGCACAACAAAATTTTTTTTTTTTTTTAGGAAAAAATTTTAATCTAATGTAATAATGTTTTGCTAAACCGCTATTTTGACAATAAAAGAAAATTATAAAAGAAAATACAACTTGACTTTATATTGATTATAGAAAGAACATAGGAATTGGTTACACTGACCATTATACAGTACATACCAGTCATCAGCTGATCTTCTCTGGACCTTACCCTAGATACACTACACAAATCTATACCACCAAAAATAGTCCCTGTTCGGGCGCCATTGAGAAATTACTGAGTATTTATTATTACAATATTTACATCGAGTCCCTGTTCTTGGGCGTCATTGAGAATTTACGGATTAATAACAAAATAATATTTAATAAACAAATCCCTTAACTGCATCGGGTCCCAGGGTCTTCACGTGAACTCGTTACCTATAAGTGATTTAGGGTTATTTGCGGTAATAATTGCTCTCATTTACTGTTAACTATTTAAAATTCGTTTATTATTCTTTCTTATGAATCTCTTTTTTATGAATCCATTAAAACCATACCTTCTCCTTCTCTATTCTCTAACATTTCAATTAAAATTACATATTCTTTATTTCTCATAACTAAACTAAATTATTTATTAGATTAATTAATTCAAAGGCGACCCAGCATTTTGCTCACACACACACACACACACACTCACATTTTTAACCCCTTTTATTTAGCGCTTTTATGATAATTTCATAATTTTTTGTTTATTATACTGTACTTGGCTGGTGTTGTACTGACAGACCCCGTAGCACACTTCTTACTTTGTTTGCGTCTGAAAAAGTTTTCTGTTTGTTCACTGATTGAATTGTTAATGTTTCACTGTTAGTCACTTCTATTTGATTCACAATTTTTTGTTATTTTATTAAAATTAGGCACACGAGTCTATGTTTTCACCCGGCCGGGCTAAAATTTTCTTGTCGACTGCCTGGAGAGTCCCAACAAAACTCCCCACTATTGTTTGTTGCTAAACAGGAAAAGCACTGCCTTCATGTTATGAATTTTTCGTCGTCCTTTAATAAATCTGGATTGTCTATGGCCACATTGGCTAGTGTGGTTAAATTGAGAAGATATAGGAGGCTGTGATGGGCGGAGCCTCTATTTGATTTCCGCCGTCTACAGAGCACGTGGCAAGGAAATCTGTATGCCTCGCCATTTTCTCAGCGTCGGCTCAGATTTTTTGTGCGTAGAAACCGCGCTCCGTCGAGTGTATGCGCGTAGTTGTACGTGACAAACACTTGATTTCTCAACAAGTACTGCGTTCTCTTACAACACCCAGCCCAAAAAGCTATGCTAGTGTTCATTGTTTGAATCCACTGTTATTTTACCTGGGAATTGCCATGATGACACAAAATAAATTTATGAAATAGATAAAAAATGAAAACCCCCTTTTTGACACATTACAATACCCCCCCCGCAATGAGAGGTTTTATGCCCAAGAGCAAAAACTCTCATTGCCTAACCTAAGAGGATCGGTGAGGATATGGCGCCAACAACCCCCCGTTAATTTTTAAACACGTCATGGGTAAACTACCCCCCTAGGTAGATGACTATGGCTGCACCCGCTCGACATTATTGAACTTCTCAGTGCGAGATCCCAACACCGTAAAATCGGACAGGTACTCACCATAGTACCCCTAGCCTTTTATCATTCCGCCAAAAAAATCAAAACTGGCCTTATACCATACCAGGTCCTCAACCGATATGTTCCCCCTTACACACATACTGGGTTGCCTTTAGCAAAATACTGGGTGCTCACATATTCATTACTATATTATACACCACATCTATATATCACTTCTCGATATCAAATTCCAAAATAATTTCTATTTTATTTCTCAATTTACTTAGTTGGACGTTATGGTTTCAAATCAAAATTAAATCAAGCAAATCAAATTAAATCATTTAGATTTTGTTCATCTAAAGAAATGAATCTAAGTTCAATATCAAAATTTCACATGACCATTAATTTGCTCATCTCCTTCCATTTACTTTCAAAATTTCAAAATCTCTAAAATGAATTTACAACCTTTCTTAATTAGCTACTATCAATCATAATAAATGAAATAAATTGAATACCTTATTAAATCATAAATTCCCTTATCATAATATTTGTTTATAACACATAATATGAACAATATAACTCAGTTAATCCATTAACATATGATCAGCAATATATGGGGCCGTGCAATAATCACGTGATGTTTTTTTAGCAATTTTTTAACCCCCCTCCCGCCTGGTGATATGTGGTGAGGTTTTAGACTAACCCCCCCCCCAACCCAAAATCACGTGTATTTTTTTGGTACAAAGTATCTTAAACATTTTCAGAATATTATCTTTAAATACAGGTATAATCTAATTTAATTCTGGAAAATTAAGCACCGTGATAAAAATATCCAGACAGACATTAAGGTTGCAGGTTGTTTCTGACTGGCATAAAAATAATAAAGGAAAGGTGTAATCTTGTGAAAAACATATATTAGTACTGGTACATGAATATATTTAATGAATATTGTCCTCGGACCACGGATTAGCGAGACTTTCTTCAACACTAACAATTGGATAGGTATCTTGCAAATCAGCTGTTGGCATTGTGCTTTGTTGAAGATCAACGTCAGTCTCATCAAGCCACTCGGCGTCATCATTTTCGCGCACTACGCAGAGAATCTCTCTCGATGTAGCGATCGATCGTCGCGTAAGGATACGTGAAGGACGAACATTGTGCATCTCTGAAGTATTATTGCTCGGATTATTAGGTTGCTTGTGACATGACTTTACATGTGCCTTAACACTCTTCTTTGTACAGAAATACAGTCCACACCGCTGGCACGTCCTTCCCTCAAGCTGCTGACGATCCTGCTTCAGGCTAGGGCAATACAGGTCATAAGGCAATTTGTCAAAGCCCTCATGCGTTGGGGTAATTCCAAGAGACCGGCGTAAAAGAAATGTCGCAAACGTCTTGCCATCATGCTCTTGTGGCGTCGGAATACAAAGGCCACTGGACGACTGCAAAATCGGGTAAGGAGGTATCACGAAGCGTTCTGGAAGAATACTTCGAAGAGAACTCCGCATATGTCGACAGCAAGTGCGGTCATCACACTTTACCACCTGGTGATGATATTAAGATATTTTAATTGTATTGTCTTATTAATTATAAGATAAATAAATGACAAAATAATAGGTAATAGTGAGATTTTAGTACTGTACCTGAAGCAAATACTGGCTCTCTCGCACATGCTCGCTATACCACTGCGGAGAAGGCAGGTCTGGAATAAAGCTTTCAGCACTGTCATCGGGCTCGACATACTCTGCTACAACGCCTTGGCCATCGATTACCATATTATTCCATACTTCTGCGAGAACTTCTCCAGCCTTTTGAAAGTTCATTTTTTCAAGATCATGATCTGTTGTTCTTCCTTGTTCATCCAGATGGGTTCCAAAAGAATCATGCGGAAGTATGAGTCCAGATAATTCCCGGCTCAAAGGTGCCATTCTTCTCTCGACGCGGTTGAACGCGCTTCTGCCAGGCGCATTAGTAAAGATAAATATTGCGTCTAGATCATGCTTGACAAAGTGGTGTACAGCATGGGAAATAACTTTCGGATATCTCGGGTTTTCGTCGGGTCCTCCATCAAATGAGATCAAAACAACTGGTTTCAGGCGTCCTTCTTCATTTCGCATAATTTCCTTGAAATTGTCGAGAGTAGCAAGCTTATTGAAGTCTACAGCATGCGATGAAGCTGTCGAAGAGGAATGTTTCCCGCTTCTAATAGCCACGTATGTGGGCCCTGAGTACGTAATTGCTTCAGCACGGCCCATATCATTTCCTTTTATGATGCACCCAGCATATTGCGACAGAAAAAACACTTGGTTTGGCCCGAGAATAGATGCCAAGGTTTCCAAGGATCTTATTGTGGCGACACAAAAATGTTGATCGGGGTGAGCCTTATGGTGATCTGCCTCAGGGCGACTCAATTTGACAGGTATAGTGACTACATGTCTCTTACCCTCCAAGGTGGTATAATTTCTTGGGAGCAACCGAAGGTACGTGCCACTTTTCGAAATTTGAAATCCGTGCTCCTTTAGCTTCTCATGGAGGTCAGTTAGTGTTCGGCAACTGCGAACGATTTCTGAGCGACGTCGTTCCTCTGCAGAAGCACCAAACATGGCCAAATCGACTATAGTTTTTAGCAATTCCGGTTGTTGCTCTTCCAGGCGTGGGCGACCTGGGGCAGAGCGCACTTTAAGAAGACTAGCTACATTGGGACTCTGATGGCAAGCAAGTTTAATTTTTGATTTTATTGATAGCCTATGTGACTGGGAGTGACGCATATGCTGTTCCTTCTTCCGCAGTTCTTTTGTGCATTTATCAATTTCTTGGCGTAGTTTCGTCACATCACGCGTCTCATTTTCATTGGCGCCCAGAGAATCCCTACGACGGACAGCTAAGTCAAGATCCATTTGAAGAAGGGTGATCTTATTCTTTAACTTGTCCTGTGCAGGAGTAGCACGTACAGGCTGCAATATAGAGCTGCTTGCACTTGGTGCATCCGGTGCATTCTCGTCGCTACACTCCAAATCTTGTACTTTACGTTTCCGAGCACCTGGAATGACCTACATTTAAACAACATGAAAACATTATAATTATCGTTATAAATTATTGTGAATGAAATTATTGTTATATATTATAAATTATTGTACATTATATTTATTATTACTACAATATAATATATTATTATCACTGTTTTTTCATTGATTAAAATTTCTCTCTTATCATGAACTCATAATACACGAATTTTCTACAGTGGAGCTTTCATTTTTAGATGTTTACTTACCTATTGAGGTGCTTTTAATAGTATCATTTCCTTCGACAGTAGTTCCCGCACAGATCGGTTTAGAGATGCATGTCACAGGAAATTTTACAGGTGGACTTGGCTCAATGGATGTGACTGACAAAATAGGAATGTTCTCGCTGGCACTCTGAAAATTTAATAATAATCGTGCAAGTAAAATAACCATCCCCAGTGACTTTAATTTTTCAGACATAAAAAGAATTTGAAACGGCACACAAACACATGCACAATTCTCATATTTTCATTAGCATTTAATAGGTATGTGTGCATAATATTGCTGCCATCATATCAATGAATCTTTCAGTTCAATATAGCAGTATGAACTATGAATAATAATATAAATATATGTAGGTTTTCACAAGGTGGCAAGATATTAATACATACAGGCGCAAAATGTGTTAGAATAGTAATTTATAAAAGTGATTATTAAAAACCTATGAGATTAATTGAATAACTATTCTATAACGTAAAAATAGAAAAATATCTTTTTAATTAATACTTAAATAGGTACGTTTTGCTATATTTTCTCTGTATTTATTTTGTCAATATTATCAAAAATGTCATGAGTTAACAATAACATAAGTGCAAATAAACTATAGGTAACGTCTTATTTATTCGAAGTTTTAACTTACCTGTTTAGAAGTAGAACAGTAATAGAGAATATTGGAAGACTTCTTTGTTTGGTGCTTACGGCGGTAATCTACTAAAAGATCATTCGCCCACTTTGTAAGTTCTTCTTTTGTGGTATATTTTTGTTTCGCATCAGCCCACAACTCATTAAATTCTTTCTGAGCCACACTAGGTTTTTTTCCCTTCTTATACTCTGCAAATAGGTCTTTATACAGATCTCCTAGTTTAGACATGGTTCCATTGTTTTAAGGAAAAATGAACGCGGCAACGATTTACGCATGTATTCGGCGTCAAAATCACAGGCTTACTGGTGACTGACAAGCCGAGCCGGGCGGTTGTCGCGGCGCGGGGGGAAATCGTTGCCTGGCAACGGCGAGTCAAGGTTACGCGTCGCTTCTTGGATCAGAAATCGCGCGCTTAACGAAAAAAGAAATACACGTGACATCTCACTACACCCCCTCTTCCCTTGTGATATTTTGTGATTTTTTCCGAATCCCCTCCCCCCCTTTCGAGCCTCACGTGATTATTTCACGACCCCTATCCTGAACATCAAAACACAATTTGTACTTCAAGCAAAATTTTTTTTTTATAAAATGTAATAATGTTTTACTAAACATGTCTTCTGACAATAGGAAGGAAATTATACAATAAAGTATAAATTAAACTTGCATTGATTGTTACAAGAACATATGGATTGGTTATATTGACCATTATACAGTTCATACCATTCATCAGCTGATCTCTCTGGGTCAGGTGAATGACCTTACCCTATATACACTACACAAATCAATACCATGAAAAATACACAACATATGTTTATAATACTTACACTCTAACACACATACTACAACATAATAAAACATAGTACACTCATAATGAACATTGTTGTTATTACCTTAAAATAAACAATTCCCCTTTAAGTTTGACCAAAATTACACAACTTACAGCTTTATTTTATTTTCAAATTTTATTAAATCTTTTACTTGTTTCATTTATTATTATATTTTAACTATGATTTTCTATGTAACATTTTCATCATTAATTGGTGTGGGTGATTCTCAGTTACTCCCAATAATCTAATTCATTGAAAAGGCATTAAAATATACTCTTACCCCCCTTCTGACTCTACCAATCACTGACAGATTTACGTAGGATGACCACAATCCCTCAAAATATTTTTATCTCCCCTAACTTACTACTCTAACTCACCTCGAATCATTCTACCCTTATAACAAAATATCCTCTACCCTCTTTGTATTTAGGATGTGTGTTCCCTCCCTATGCTCATTCCCTTATTGTTTCCTGGTCTCCCCCAGGTAACCCCACCAACGCACATACGGTTCACCTCCCGCCACAACGCTTTTCGTTGAGGACTCCTTATCACACCACCCCCTTTACAAAATTCCACCATCTAATTACTCTCCAATTACATCACTCTCATTTCTCTACATATACTCACTATCGCTATTGTGAATAGTGTAATCTCATTCACAATACTAATTAATAAAATGAATAATTAATAAAATTAACCATTTTATATATTTCTTACCTTCTATAGGGTTCCAAGATTCTTCACACGAACATTTATTATTTATGCGCATAAAATGACAGCTATATTATCTCGAAATACTTACAAAACTAGCTTACACAAACCAGCGCTTGATTCCCACTCGCACCCTCTTTCATACTTTACATATTTTACTACCCCCCTCTGAGCTCATCTTTTAATAATTTAAATTTTCTTGAAAATAAAAAATAATCTTGGTTTACTCTTCCCGTTGATTACTTAGCTGTTATTTTAATCCACAGTCCAGTCTCCTCACGGATTTTTGGTCACTTCGCATCTTTCTTTCTTCACTATTTTTTTTTATTAAAACAACGCCTGTTACTTACTTCATTTTATGATTATTTAACAAATGATCCCATTTTTAACACCTTTTGGTGTTGGGCGTGCCCGTAATTCGTTCTGGAACTTTTTAACGGCTGTACAGCATGAGAGTATATTGCAGACTGGTGTGAAATTTACTGCCTCAATTTCTGAGGTAGCGGGGAAGTCACGTGATTTCACTTTATTGTTCTACTTTTGTTTTGAAGCCAGATTTGACAGTGTTGTTAATTTAGATCGACATTCCAAGTGACATATTCAGGGGTTTGGCCCTGACGTCATCTAGCGTGACTTCTGTTTACAAAGTTCAAATGTCGTATAGCTAAAAATAACTGATTCTCTTGCGTTCTGCTGATGACCTTGACATTAACTCGTTCACATTGCATACGTCGTTATGATTTCCAAATAAAATTTACAATTATTTCTGTTTCTATTTTCCCCAAATTACCCCTGGGTGGGCTTACCCGTCTCGTTACAATACCCCCTTAATGAGAGGTTTTATCCCGAAGCATAAAAACTCTCATTGACACTCACATACTTCCTAAAGGGATCAGTCAGGATATGTCGCCACAACCCCTTTATTTTTTATTAAAAATCATGGTTAACTTACCCCCTGGTCCAATACTGTGGCCGCACCTGAATGACCTTACTGGACTTCTCTTTCGAGATCCCAACACCGCAAAGCCAGACAGGCACCTGACGCCCCTGCTCTGACGTGCCGGCCAGCACAGGACTGCCGCCACAGCATCACCAGACACTGAAAGATGAAATCAAAAACATCAAATAGTGGCCTTGTATAATACCATATCCCTAACTGATCTGGTGCCCTTTAGCTGTGCTGGTTTGCATTAAGAAGCACTGGTTTTTTCTTAACTTCTGTCATACATTGATGAATACATACTTAACCTAGCATGATACATTTTACATTTCAATACCAACATTCTGTATACCCTTCTCTCATTAATTCTTATCCCAAATTCAAAATTATTTCCCTGATCTAATCAGAATTTAAATAACTACTTCCAATTACATCATTACAAATACCTTCCATTATATAATTCACATTTCAAAATAATTACATTCATTTATAAAATTCTTATATAGAATAAAACACATTTAAATCAACTACATCATAACAAATTATTTACTTAAAAATCGTTAAGCATCTTCATAATACTCTCCAAATCAACATACAATCATTTAGTTACATCATAAGATCGACTACACATTCTACATCATCAACATAACTCAATTTAATACTTAATAAAACTTATTACTAACAGTTTAGTAACCTCCTTCTCCATCATTATTTAATATCCCCCCTAATTAATCCCTTAACCCCTGATACCCGCGTTTCAAAAGTGTCAGTGACCTCAAGGAATTTCACCCATGTTGATATGACACAGGCTCGCATAAATGAAGCCTCTCCCTCGCAGCATGTAACATTATCACCGGCCATCCATCCCCCCATGTCTGGACTGTGGCGCCCAGTGGCTTCCACAAGAACTGGTTCGGCTAGGGTGTAAACATTATTTACCCCGTCCTTGCTTCGGCGTTATATTAAAATTCGGCATTACTGGTATCCGAGGACACCAATAATCCTACTACAATGATTCATATGCCCATAATACGGTTCTATCACCCCATTCGATAGTAGCCGCTGTTCCATAGTTATGGTGATTCCCCTGATTAAACCCCGGTTAATTTCTAAATTCTAACAATTTCATAGGCAACCAACCATGGTCAGTTTACAATAAGTCTGGCCACAACTGGTTGTCATCCAAGGCCGGGACCGCCCGAAAGTGGGGAATCGCTTTTAAAACATACAATGCATGTTGAAGATCCCTACACTTACATAATACATCATAATAAAACATAATAAACACTCATAATTAACATTGCTATTATTACATCAAGACAAACATTTCAAATTTAACACTTTCAGGTCTGGCGTTTTGTACAAATTTATCCCTCTCTGGACTGGGGTTGTTTTGTATATTTCATTTTTTTTTTTGTGAATCCGCCTTTACATATTTAACAAAGAATCAAATATTTTCTTAAAGTACCTTCTTTTATGTATCAAAAAATATGTGTTAATTTAAGATATGTTAAAAAAATTTTTATTATTAAATAATTTATACTTATTGTTATATACATACTGTACCACCAAAATCAGTAAAATTCCATTTTTTTAAATAATGAATAAGGCCTTTTCGTAATATTAAAATTTCATCATCAGTTCATACACTGTAATGTTCCTGTTATGATGTTTTTCTTTAAATGTATAACTGTTGTTAACTGTGTCTAGTACCTCCTACTGTACTTCATTTTGAACTTTCCACTGCCATCATTATTGGGTGAAACCAAGCCAGATATGTATTGAAATAATTGATCATTTTCAAATATTGTCTGTTGATTAATCAATTTGTCATATTTTTTATAAAGGTATATATATAATTTTTCTAACTGTATAATGTCATTTTTATTATTGTTTATTTCCACTATTTCCATATTGTTGGGTATATTTGTTGTACTATGATTCATACTAATAAGGTGGTCTGCTATGTTGGAGATTCCCGTTTTTTTATTATTAAAAGCTCTGAAATGTTCCATAAATCTCTGTTTGAAATTTCTATGTGTTCTTCCGATGTATATGTAGTCACAGTTATTACATTTTATTCTGTATATTCCACTTAATTTGTATACATCACAGTCTTTTCTATTTATTATTATATTATATATACTTTTATTTGGTTTGTATGCATATTTATATTTATGTTTATCCAATTTTGTATTCTTTATAATGTATTGGAGATCTTGATATGTGTATTTGTAAGTTAGGTATGTTACAGTTTCTTCTTTTTTGCATGCATTTATACTGCCTAATGTTGTTCTATTGTTTAATATTGTTTTTTCTTTATATTTTTTATTTAATTTGTTTATAAATTTGCTGTCATATCCATTTTCTATTGCTATTTCTTTTATGGTGTTCAGTTCCTGATGTAATTTCTCTTCATTATTTATGTTTTTGTATGCTCTATTAATCATATTGTTATGTATTAACCTTGTGTATCCAAGGATGTGATGAATCTTTGTGTATTGTTGTATTATTATTTGTTTCCTTTCTGTATACATTAGTAGTTATTTCGTTATCTTTTCCAATTTGAATATCAATGTCCACAAAATTGATTTTTCTATTTACTTCTTCTTCAAATGTAAATTTCACATTATCATTGTATGTATTGTAACGTAACGAAGTTAAGGTCCCATACGTTACATAAAAACTTTGTTATTATCAAATTAAAACAATACCCAATGTGTGCCATAATTAAGGTCAGGAAGGTAAACCTTCATATAATAAACATATTAATAATACCTAGTAAGGTTACTAGGTAATAAAATAATAAAAATGTCTATAAATATAAAATGTGGAGTGATCAGTGGAAGATGTAAACAATAAACATAGTGTCCAATGATGTGAAATTACTATAGACAGTTTGAATTGAGAGTAGACTGTTTAATTGATATTTAATGTTTTATAATGATGTACATGTTGTTATGCTCTATCATGATATTTTGTTTGCATGATATTTATTTTGTGTTTTGTGTGTAGCAGGTGTGCAGCAATTGCTGTAAAAAAGTATCAAGTAATTGATACTAATTTCATTCATGTTAAACTTTATAAGAATAATTATTTGTGTATTTACTTTGAGTAATTAATGAAGATATCGTGAGATAATGTTTGTAAACTTGGCCATGAAGGCAATAATTGTTAATAAATTGCCAAGGGGTCATTGTAATTATATTATAAACAGATGAAGGGTTCAATAAAATAAATAATAATATATTGAAATCAGGATAAAATAAAATTAGAATAATTGGCCATAAGCCAGTGACAGTAGGTCAGGTCAGAAAAGTTAAATTAAAAATAAAAATTATTACATGTAATAAAACAAATAGGCCTAAGATTAGTATTTTTTAAAAGGAAAATAATACCTTTTAAACTAAGTCGATCAAGAATAAAGTGTAGTAAATGTATATAGTTTAAGAATGCATATTAGGTGAAAGTTTTATATGATTTAATGTAATTTTAATGAGGGAGTATTTTATTAAATAAGTGCAAGAATATTTTCTAATTACGGCTCTAGGATAACGAATATTATCCAATAACAGAAGAAGAAATGGTTATCATTGACGACTGAATGCAAGATATCTTGTTGATTTCAACACTTAATTGTTATAGGCCAAGAGTCCACCAAGTCTTTTACGAGGAAATACAAAGAATGGAGGTACACTGTTACCTACTGCACTTACTGCACAACAGATTGTTACAAGTGTTCCTCTCTCACCAGATGTAACTTTTGAAACTTGTTTTTCTCCTTTGGCTGCAATAATTTTACTGGGTTTATGAACAGTGGTTAACCCAGTTTCATCTATATTGTAAACAGATTTAGGACCAAATCTGTACTTTTCATATACACACTTTAAATTAAAATAGAATTCCGCTACAGTTGTTTCATTAAATGCAGTACCCCTTGCTAAACTGGTCGCTTGTGGATTCCTGAGTGACAATTCTGGGTGACGACTCATGAAGCCCCTTTCCCAGTCATAGCTTGTAGCATTATTTTTATTCCAATTTTCAGGAATTTTCTTTCCTCTGGCAGAAGCATATTGAAATGCAAAACTACGCATTGCTTTTGGTGCCCATAATTTAATTTTGATGCTAAAATTAAATAATTTTTCAGATATTCATCATTTGAAAAAATTTGGCAAGTATTATAATTGGGTTCAAAACTTGTTTCTTTTCCTTGTGTAATACGACTATAATATCTGCCTAAAGTTTTCCTGTCTACATCGAAGTCTTTGCTGCTGATCTAATGCTTTTACCCTCTTCAACAATACTCCTAACAGCATTCTTCATTACTTCTGGATCCACTGTTTTTCTAGGGTTCTCTCCTACCTTCCACTTGAATGGCATTCTGAAATGAAAGAAGGTAGACCCTTTATAATCATACAGTCTTCTTGAAACAGACTGGGTCAAACCTCCCTAACAATTATGGGTCAAGCCTCCCCTAGTGAGGTACATTTATTAAACATAACCTTAGTCCCAAAGTATTTACGATTCTTGCAATGTTATTATATCAAAATAAAGCTAAAGGTATGCTTATTATTATGGTACATTCAAAATTATAATGTAAATTAATTTAACTCACCTACTTTCTTCGATTTACAGAAGAAAAACAACTAACAACGATGACAAAATCATAAAACACCTGGTAACTTCCCGCCAAAGCTTTCCACTGCCATATGAATTTCAGAGATACTTTACTATTAACTAACCTCTTTGTCAGTAGTAAACACAGCTGATACCACAGGTGGGAATTTCAAATACTGTGAATTTCAACCCTCCCTAGTCTCCCCTACTACATCAGGCTTTGATTTTTGTATGTTTCCACCTTTACTTTTCACAGTGACAAAAGAAGAAGTTGATATGTTTACTTGATAACATAAACACATCTCGTATATCACGCCACTTCACTGCAAGTTGATGGTTTTTGCGCTGAAACACAGCTTCACCTTTCTTCAAGTTAGTTGTTTTCAACACTTCAGGTGCTTAAACACCTTTTCTTCTTTGCATTACAGTCCCAACAGCTAATGTTTTATTGTGCCACAGATAGTCAAAAACTAGGGGGCTGGTATAGAATCTGTCCATATAAATTGTATGTCCTTTACCAAGGTATTTATTACAAAGCCTTTCTACAAGATCCTGTATTGCATTGTTCTTATTTCCAGCAGTGCCTGAATAAACTTCACAGTTAAGAAGATACCCAGTAGTAGCATAAGAAACTATGTACAGCTTTATTCCATACTTTTCTGGTTTACTTGGTATGTACACTTTAAAGTGAATTCGACCACGAAAAGGACAAATACCTTCATCAATAGTAAGGTTCTGGCCAGGGTAAAACGAGCTACTACATGCTGCTATAAAACTGTCAAAAAAAGGTCTAATTTTATGTAAAGGGTCATGATTGATGTGAGTTATTGGTACATAAGAACTATTGTCATTCAGATGTAGCATGGACAAAATGGATTTGAATCTATCCCTAGAAAGGAGAGACTTTGCAAAAACTGACTGCAAAACTATGTCAGTAGACCAGTAGTCGTTTATGGCTGGTTTTTGTACTACACACATATGTAGAACTATAGCAAAGAAGTGGTATATTTCAGTAACCGTGACAGCACTCCATTTAGCCCACAATGAATTTAGCCTAATGTTGTTTTGCCGTTTCATTCTTTTAATACATGAACCAGCGTAACGGTTAGTCTCACTTTTGGTTTTCTTTATGCTGTCTGTACTGAAAAATGTTAGAAAACAGTCTAACTCGCTACTCTCTGAACTTTTACAGGAGTTTGTTCGTCAAAAACTGGAAGAGTAGGTTGATTGTCATCACTTGACCAACCATCATTACGACATAATGTGTCTCTACGTCTACGGTTTCTAACTGGACCTGTTGACGGACCAGGCTCTAAACAACAAAGAAATCACCAAGCTAGTACTAGGAATCTATTAAGAAAAAGTAATATTTCTAACTGTTTGAATATATAAAGCATACGAAAGTGACTGCTAACCTGAGACGTCAACATCCTGAGTGTTCTGATTAGGGGGATTTTCAACAGCCTCATCATCATTATAATCGCTGTCATTACCATTTTCTGTAATAATATATTTATTTTAATATATTTAAAAGAAAATGTAGCTGTTAAAATAAAATAATGAATGGAATTCAACGTATTTTACAAACGTAAACAAAACAAAAGGTTATGTTTTGTTACGAAAGTTTCAACCGTATTTTCACAAAAGAAAAAACACTAATTACCTGAAACACTGTCTTCTGGTTCACAACTCGGGTCATTGTCTTCATTGTCACTCACTTCTGAACCACTATCGTTCACAAAATACTCAATTATTTATGATTCTGTTAGATATTCCGGCACGCGACGAGCAGCCATTTTCACGTATAACATCAACCACGGAGGTTATGACAAGGCTTCACAAATTTTTAACATTCACTTTTGTGCTGCACATAGTGAATTTTTTTGGAACTAAAACAAGAATCGATCTTTCAAACGGTGAAAACGGCAATCGAATACAGCTGGAGGGAAAAAGTTATAACTCTGTAAACGTACGCTCGAGTGACTGCCGAGCGTCGTCTGCTGCCAATAAACTGCCCGCTCGAGCTGGACTCGGGCATCGACCTGAATGTGTTAAGTTTGACCAAAAATTACACACCTTACAGCTTTACTTTAGTTTCAAATTCTATTAAATCTTTCACTTCTTACATTATAATTTCAACTATGAATTTCTATTTAGCATTTTCATCATTAATTGGTTCGGGTTGATATGCCGTGACCGAACTTTTCTGGCTTACCAATGGGCGAGGGTGAGAGATATATAGAAATACCCAACACACCAAGTGTAGTTAAAGTACATGTATTGATATATTGAGGCAAATAATACATAAAATTGACTTACACAGTTCCATGGTAGCGAACAACAACACTTACTACCTAGATTTAACCGAATAAAATAATACAGTCACAGTGATAGTGACATGTACGTCCGACATCTAAGAGTGAATTCTTACCCCTTCTTCGAAGGTAAGTAGTTTTATTGAATGTACCACCAACTCAGGTATCCCGCCCCCTTTAGATCACATGACTTCTTTCGCATACTTTTAGTGGCTCATTTTTCGATCGTCACATCTGAGATTATCCAATCATACATGAACGTGTTGTCATTCATGACGTCTGTAGGATCATCAGATGTTCACGTGAAGGAAATTTGGTGAGCTTGTTTTGGAACAGTCGTGGTTACAGAACATCCTTACTTACAGGATGAGCTTGGTTTTATATAGGAAATAATAGAACCACTAAAAGACAAGAATAAACAAATATTTTCCTTAGGGGTTTACCGGGTTAATCTGGTGTGGCATTACAACCACTCTCCCTTAAAAAGAAAAGGAAGGCACAGAATGACTTTCTTTTCCAATTCATGTTATTAATAGAGTAATCTTGTATGTTTGGTTAGTCTTTACTGAAATCTACTATCTTATTTAGCTAAACACAATTCTACATCTATTTTAAGTTCAAAGAAATGTTAAACTTGAGTTCATAGGTCTTTGTCATTTATCTATAAAGAATATATGTTTCTCTTCGGTTTTTCTACTTATATCTTAATACACAGTTGTCAATTAATTGTTATACACTTTATCTCACTTCACTGCTTTATAAGACTTTTCACATTATTAACACAACGAGGGTAGAAATTACACATAAACAAAATCAAAGAAAACGGAACAAAAGGAAACTATTAAACTTTTTTTTGTTTGAATTAAAAAGGCTTTAAACACATTTCACTAAACACACATTTCCACAATTTTTCTTTCCTCGTTTCCATGGTCTCAGGTCAAGGTCGACAATTGTCCGGCAGCAAAGCGTGTCGTTTCTAATCTGACGTTATCTCGTGAGAGGTCATACACATGCACAGCTATTGGCATAGGGTTGGCTGATTCAGTGTCAACATCCTGTTGTGGTTGGTTTGTTTGGCAGGCTCTGCAGCCAGAGACATAGTGTAGTGTGCCACAATAATTATAGAGAGGTAGGTCAGAAAATAGTTGTTTGTTTCAGCTTTGGGTTTTCTTATCTCCGTCAACTTCCATTGTAAATAATCAATTGAGATAGTGTTGACTATTTCCTTGTTTTCATTTATAATTTGTTGTAATTCAGAAATGTTATTATCTGACATTGAGTAATTTGCTGGCAAGGTTAATGAAGATAATTCAGAAGGTGGGAATATGTTTTTAACTGATGGTACGACAATAGTATCTATCTTGGTCTTAACATATGTTTGACCGATAGAATGTGGTAACAGTTTGAAATATTTTGAATAAATGTAGCAATTTCGAGTATTGGACATCACTCCTGTACCATTTATTGTTTGCGTAATCGTCTTAGAAAGTTTGGTAATTGAGTTGGGTCGAATGCATCGCCAGGTAACTCTGGTTGCTTCAGGTATGCTATACACCCAGTAGTCTCCATTGGGTCCTTGATATAGTGTTGAGGTCGTGCAGCTGGGTACAACAGCTCGTCGCCAGTACTTCTGGGCCTTGATGTCGTCACCAATGAACATAGCATGTAGACAACTCTCACTTTCGCTGGTAAATAGTAGTGGTACTCTGATCGATCACACTTCATATGGTGGAGTGGAACAGTCTCTCAGTTGATTGTCTTCCAAGGAAACGTGCAATTGTCTATCACCGGATATCGCGAAGTAATTTGCCTCACCTTTAACTACTACAAACTGCATCAAAGCATTATCATAGTATGCCAGATCATTCACACTAAATAACTCAAAATGTCTATCAAACGATTGCAAAGGGAGTTCAATAATTAACCTTATCATGTTTTGTATAGATACAGCATGCACTCTCGCTAATCTATAATAACTATAAACCTTGTCTAATTCTACATCCGTTAACAATAATAAATCTGCTGGTAATTTAGGTACAATTTCTCTCAAAGTTTCATACAACTTAGCAGGTGTTGGCAACATTGAGCTTAAATGTCCGGTAGCAATGACATCTAATGCCTCCTGCATTTGAACTAATTGTTTATTCACTAAATGTAAAGTCATTTCGACATCACGAAATAATGAGGAAATTCATCCTTGGTACTGCAATTTACGTTTTAGTTGAATTATCTCTGTCCAGATTGAAAAGTTAGTAGACTTAACTTCCTCAATTGTTGATTTAAGTGTACTGGCTATAGTTTTAATTGCTTTAGAATTTTCGTCAACTTCGCTTGTTAACTTCTTTATATAAGCAAGTTTTTCATCTTCAACATGGACTAACGCATCAGACTGGTCATCTAAACTGTTAATTTTAGAAATTATAGCTTGTAAATCGTCGTCATCCATAGTTCCGAAGAGGAACTTCAAGACAGAACCAATGCCATTAATCACACCTCTACGAAATCGAGTAGTGGGGAGAAGTAGTTTCAAATTATTGACTTCTTGCTTTGTAATTTGAAGAGAAGAACGGAGTTGTATAATTTCATAGAAAGGAATTAAATCTTTTATGTCAACAGTTATGTTATCAGATTCAAGGTATTGAAGAATTGATTCAATGTTATGAAGTACCTGGTCATAATCTTCAGTATCAACTGACACTATAATAGTCCAAACATCAGTAGATAGAATTACGTCTCGTTCCTTCAGAAATATAAGGCCTTTATTGAGATTACAGGAATTTGAAGAATTCTGCAGGGAGGAACAATCATGTGAACAACACACCTGGTTGCCCACGAAGAGTAGTAATCCAAGGAGCAAATCTGGAATACGAAAAGATTTAATTACTCTCTCATACGAGGATCTCTAGGTCTTAAGTTATAAGAATGGGACTGGTGTGGACTTGGGTTTACATGCTGGGGTCTCTCTGGTAACCATTCTGGATCTTTAGGATCAAGGAAAGTTGCATTCAAGGGTACGTCATCTTCTTCCTCGCTTTCACTTAATTCAGGTTCGACAACTTCGGGCTCTGAATACTGCAATATGGGGCCGCATCCTACTAAGGTGCTGTTATCGTCGTTGTCAAGTTCATTGTCGGTATTAGATTCATTTAGTACGTTGTTATCAGCTGAGTATATGGTTGGAAGTGTACGTCTGCAGTTAAACTTTTCCGGCTTAATTTTACTTGGCTTCAGTCTGTTTATATGAACGACGATGCTTTCATTATTGTTTAAGATTATTTTATAATTCAAATCGTTTAACACCTTTCAATTACATATGGTCCTTTCCATTTCTTTCCAAACTTCTTACGCGGTCCTTTCTTTAAATTAGGATCGTGTAAAAATACATAATCGCCTTCCTTAAAACCTATTGGCTTACTTCCTCTATCGTAGTACTTCTTATTTTTATCTTTACTAATTTCGGTGTTGCGTACGACTGTTTTTCTAACTTGCCTTAATTTCTTTACCAATTCGTCTAATTCTATTTGTGCATCCTCACTAACATCTACTTTCATTGAAAGATCATCCGCTGTTGGTATTCACATTTCATGTCCATATAAAAGCATATGCGGACTATGTAGACGGGTCAATTTAGTTAAAAAAGTCCCCTAACCTAGAACAAATTCCAACAAAAGGTCTGTGAACGGTTTTTGGCATTAGTAGGTGTATTCATCGACAGAAAAAAGTCTACCAAAATCTGACAACCGGAAGTGGGTTATTTTCAAGATGGCCACCGGTAACCTTGAAAATCGGCAAAACTCCTGTAACTTTGTTAATTTTTAGCGTAGAACAATTATTTTTATATCTAACTTACGGTTTTTATGGTCAAGGAATTCATTTCAACCAATAAATGTTGTCCATGGGATCAAAAATGGGGGTCAAAGAACACAAATATTAAGTTGTATGTTTATATTATCGTAACACATTGTAACTACACTGTATACATTACTATGTTTTTTTGGAAAAATATTTATTCTAAAAAGTACACTTTAAATTATGTTAAGAAAAAGTGCAGCAATACGGTGGTAAAGAAAGTCACTCCTTCATTGTCTATTAGTCCTCATCACTCTTTTTGTAGTTCATCATAGGAATTGTCACAATGCGTAACTTGACAAGATCCACATACAGGACTGCATGGAAGTCCGTATTTTCTGCAACTGCAACGTTTACCACTGCAACTAGTCGTACAATTGCAGTGTATAATTTTTAGTAGAGTGTCTGGTGCAGCATTCATATCACACATTATAGGTACAAGTTCATCGCTATTGAGCTTCCAACCCCAGTTCATAGGATTCATTTCACCAGCCATACTCATCCATACCATGGTCTGGTAGTACACTCTTAGACAATGAAATTTGGTGGAAGACTCAGTTGGAGGAAGACGTTCTGGATGAACAAATGATTTGGCTGTGATGACTTTCTTCGTAAGTGTTTGGTAACGTAAGGCTGCCAAAGAACTTGTACTGTTGTCACCAAAAATAACAGCCATCGCTTGACTGCCAAGACTAACTGTATCAGCGGGGTTCTTTCCTTGTGAAGTGAATGCAGTTGCACAGGAATGAAGGACACTATCACCTTTTACAAGTTTTTGGAATACCGATTTTTTACCAACACCATAAGTACCCGAGGTGGAATCACTTCCTGTGAATGCATGAAGAAATAACAACTGTGTACATAACTCCTTCAAGTTATTGATGTATTACCTCTTGACTGATTATCAGATTTAAAATACAGTGGTTTGCCATTAGCATCAGCGAAATGTACAAGAAGAATTAATAGGTCAGTATCCTCTCCAATGAGTGTGGTGGAATGCTCCTGCGCACTGTTAACTGCAGCGTTTGTAATGTACACATCAGCGTCACCTTCCGCTTGAAAAACCGTACAGCCTCTCATCACCATTTCTTCACTGATTAATTTGATTAGCTGTTGTTTATTACTTCCCAGTGAAAGAAATTCTTCCTGCTTCCCTTCGAATTCAGTATCACCGGTGAAGTGAACTATTGGATAATGGATGTTTTTTTGCCTTCTCTTATGTGTATTATCCTTTATTGAAGGACCTGCGTCATACCCATCGAACACAACAGTTGCCAACCCATAGTGTTTAATTGTAAAGTCTGCATATAGTTTGGCTATTTTACTATACGTATCTCTCTTTTTCCACTTCAGCTTGCGTATCAAGAAGCCTCCGTCAATAACATATCTTTCCGTGCACAGAGCAGCGTCTGGTGTTGTTTCAATTGATGCTTGATTGTTATAATGCTCATCAATGGGATGGGCCAATTGTGGTTTATCGGCCTTTCTCAGAATGTGGTTGTCTTCAAAAAGTGATGTTGGGTATGCACTAAGCTCATACTTCATCACCTCCTCTAAATCCAGTTCTCCTGTCCGTGAGACAACAAGGAATCGCTGGAAGAGTAAGCCAGGATCAATGATTTTTCCCGGAGAAATCATGACACCATATGAACTACTCATGGTCTTTGCTTTGTCGACCCTCTTAAAAGCGAAGGAAAATACAGGTTGTCCAAGCATTCTTTGCACTACGCTCCTTCCCACTGACTGGTAAACATGCACATTGACGTCTTCTTTCGCCACAATACCATTGATTGTATTTCTCAATGAGGGGTCAGCAGAGAAAGGTGAACATGCTGACAGCTTTGCGTATATTTTACAAATGTCCAAAGTGTCTCTTTCAATTCTTGAGACACTGGAATCTTTGTGTTGTTCAGTTGTGGTGTATGTGAGTTCATTAAAGTCCTGCATGGCAATATTGTACTCAGACATAATGGGGGCTGACATTGTCCACAACGCTCGCTGATCTTCCATGAGTTAAACCGCCAGAGGTTTTTAGTGACCTCATAAGTGTTTGCTCAATCACGAGGTCGCAACCTAGACCAGCCCAAACCTGATTTGTTCGACGGATGACATGCAACCCTTTTTGGAACATCCTGTAGACTTCAGGGTTAGTGCTTTCCAATTCAGTCATTTCCTGGAGGTACATATGTGCTGACTTCAAATAGTTGTAGTGTCCTGCTGCTCCAAATATCGGCAATGCATTGTAAATTGGATGCAAATGATTGTTCCAAGACCCAGTGCGATCTGCTTTTATCAGCGTTCGTGCAGTACTTAGCATTTGCTGATATCCTACCCACAACTTACTCGTTTTAGATTGAGCAGTAACTTCAGTTTTCTTCTTGTCAAGTATCTCACTGATTCTATTTACTGCGCTTGGTGTGACAACAGTTTCAAGAGTGGTTTCACCCCTTAAGAGACATGAATACATATCCTCAGTTTCATCTATTAGCGAAGTTAATTCAGGATTGTCGTCTAGAATAGATTGCACAAGTAGTTGATGAAGACAATTATCCACTAGAAGATGACCTCTGACAGCTCTTGCAACTGCTTTACCATTAAGCATATGTACTACGGCATTTTCACCATAGATCACTTCTAAAATGCTTTTTAGACCTGTGCCGTCCATTAGTGTACCTATTTCTCCAAGCAAATTCATT
Source organism: Magicicada septendecula (assembly GCA_034769895.1). Taxonomy (NCBI): domain Eukaryota; kingdom Metazoa; phylum Arthropoda; class Insecta; order Hemiptera; family Cicadidae; genus Magicicada; species Magicicada septendecula. Next base: position 49,309,540 of record CM068374.1, on the reverse strand, counting down.
AAGGCGTGGAAACTCCCAAGCATTAGTACAATATTTTTCAAGTGGGAATCCTGTGGTGCAGCTTTGATGATTTCACTAGCTTTCCAGTACAGGGGTTGGTCAAAAGTTATTATAGGAGGGACATGGTGTTTGCTGGCTAATTGGCTGATAAATTCTAACGTTAATAGAATGCAAGTTTTGTCACCGGGAGACATATCAATCATGGGCAAATACTGGATGGAGGACTGGCCAGGATGAGTATTCCCTTTGTGAATGACATGCATCATTCCCTGCCAATTGGTACGGGCTGGTTGAAACGGAATGAAAGCTCCCACAAAATATCAACTGTAGGGGAAGCTGGGGAGGCTTGAGACACTTTTTAGAATTTTATTTTGTGTAGAAAATTAGCTAAATAAAAAAAGGTGCTGATAATTTGTAATGAATAATAATCATGTCCTTTATTGTATTTCATATTAAATTTTGTACTATTGCATTTAAAAAAATATGTAAACCCCTTTATATTTATGCTTGCAATGTGTATCAAGCCTCCCATGTTAAGGGAGCCTTGAGACATGTTCAGGGAGGCTCGAGACAGAACATGTCTCAAGGCTCCCATAATATGGGTGGCTTGAGATGCATTTAAATAATATTAAAAGCCATTCAAGTTTCAAAGAAAATTTAATTTATTTAAGAGTAGGCAATATTTTACAATGAAAATTCAGTTATATGAAACAAAAATAATGTTTTTTTTTTACAACTTAGAGACCAGAGTCTATAAACATAGTAGGCTATTTAACATAACCTTGATTTACACATGACTAACAACACTATTCATTATCTTGATATTAACAATATTTATACTAATACATGTAGCTACTAATAGGCTTACCTATACACCTACACTTAGTTGAAATAATCAACAGTGCTTATCTACTAACAAAAATCAAATAATTTTAAAAATGAAATTACAGTCATATTCAGCAAATGGTATAAAAATATGGCCTTTCAAAAATGATAGATTATAATTTTTAATAACAATATTGAACTATTAAAACAAATTAAAAAAACTAATAATAATAATAGTAAAATGGAAAAAACAAAGTTTAGCCTATAAAAAATATAATAAAAAAATAACTTTTAATCAAATGAATTTTCAAAATTATTAAAAGGCAACACAATTATTATTGTTATCTCTCATTATGCCGAGTTACTGATTTTGTTCTTCTTTCATCAACAATTAACATATGTTTTCAAACTTTCCTGATGAAAAGTCAACAGGAAAGATCAACTTATCCCTTGATCGCTCAGTGCCTCCAATATTGACTGGTGGAGGAATCTTCTGGATATCTTCATTTGGAACCATACTAATGTCTTCCACATCAGGTTCACAAAACCCATTTCCTTTTTTTCTGAAAAATTTCACTTCAGTCTCCTCCAGAGTTTCATCTTTGTTCACAATTTTACCCATATAATGATAAATGTTACTTTTTGTAGCAAATTTCACAATAACATAGTCTCCCACGTTAAGCACTGTGTTGTCCCCGGAAAAATAATTATTATTAGTATTATGTTCATCTGCTTCTCTTGTCAGGCATTCCAAATTACATTCTTCTTCATTTTCAAGATGAATAGAAATGTCACTATCGCTAGATGATGAGTCTCTTTTCTTCTTCTTTTTACTTAGCTCTCTTTGACTGACAGGAGGCTGTTTGAAACGCAATGAGAATTTCGGTTTCTTTCTTAATCTCTCTTCAAAATGCTTCTCTATTTCTTTCTTAACAGGAGTGCTTGTTAGAATTCTTGTTTTAACAGGCCTTTTTCCCCCTCTTCCCTTACGGGGTTGGGCTTTTGGATATGGTCTAATCTGTTCTGGCGTAACCGTTGTAGGTCTATATTCAATTCCATCATTGCTTGGCACTTCTGATGTTGATTGCAAAGGTACTGTATTGGGCTCACTGGGTGTAGAGGTAGGCCTACTGGGTGTAGGCTCACTGTCTACATCAACTTCCGGATTTGGTCGATTAGTTACCTCAGCACACAAAAAGTCACTTTCTGAGAATATCGATGGATTAAATGGGAAAATGCCTCTGTTCAAAAATCCATTCTGTATGTTCAAGGGAGAGAATATCGATAGATTAAATGGGAAAATGCCTCTGTTCAAAAATCCATTCTGTATGTTCAAGGGATTAACTGCACGTGGAAATGCTTTAACAATTAACTGTGGTTTGTTGTAAATTGAAATGGGCTGACCAGGATGGTTAATCATCCACTCATCAGAACTATGATTGTAATAACTCTTCAACGGACCAAAAACTGTCCTGTCAAGAGGTTGAAGGTGATGGCTGGTGTGAGGAGGTAATGTCAGTAGAACTATACCACTGTCCTTACAAAACTGGATCCCTTTAGGAGAAATGTGGCTTTCGTGGTTGTCCATGACAAGAAGAACTTTTCTCTCCAAATTACAATTCGAATATCTGGCGAAATGTTGGAGAAAAAGATAAAAATTTTCAGTTGTCATCCAACCAGACGGATGAGCAGCAACTTCTGTCCCTGGTGGTGCTCCTAACTTCATGTGTTCTTTCACCCTAACCCTAGGAAACACTAAAAATGGTGGAATAGCTGTTCCCATAGCCGAGACACAACAACAGAGAGTAACTAAAGTTCCCCTTTCTCCAGATGTCATCTTTGCTACTTGCTTTTCTCCCCGTTCAGCAATAATTTTGCATGGCTTATGGACTGTTGTTATGTTGTTAAAGCAGTTTCATCCACATTATAAATTGCTTCTGGTCCAAATTTATTCTCCTCCATAACAATTCTTAAATTAGCAAAGAACTCTGATACGTTAGTTTTATTAAATGCTGTGGATCTGCTCAAACTAGTGCTCTCAGGAGTTCGAAGAGATAAAGTTTTGTGCCTATTCATAAAGCCCCTCAACCAGTCATATGTTACACATTGTTTTTTATGCCATACATCTGGAAGGCTTTTATTATTCAATACGCTAAACTGATACACTAACTGTCTGGTATTTTTTTATGTTAAGCCATAGTTCAATTTAGAAGATTTCAGCAAATATTCTTCTAAAAATTCCTCTTCAGCATTTGTGAATAGTTGAGAAGAATTATAACAAGGAGTAAAAGATATGTTTGTTTTACCATTTTCATCTGTATCTTTATACTTCCTTATGTAGCGGCTCAGCGTTTCCTTGTCTATCTGGAACTTTGAAGCTGTGGTACGTATCCCTTGATTTTTCTCGGTGACTTCTAGAACAGCTGCTTTCATAATATCTGGAGGGGTGGATTTTCGGAAATTTCCTGATTTATTCTTGTAAAAAAACGGCATCTGAAATATGAAAATAAATTATAAATAAATATTGTAACATTAAATTATAAGAAAATATATTAGACCTATAATTAAATATTATAATATTAAATTATAATATATAAATATTAAGGACTATTTATGAAAACAAAAAAGAATGTTAGCACTCGGGGGGAGTGCCGACAGAAGTGAAAACTTTTATACTCAGGCCTGGAGAAACGCTTTGTGCATGGAAAAAACATTTAATTTAGTGGTATTACAAAATTGCTATGAAATATCTACAACTGAAAATTATGAAAAATATTTTTTTTAATAAAATTTAATTAAAACAATGTAAAATTTAATCTTAATCAATTATAATTTTCAAATAATAATTAATTTCAATATAAAAATTAAATTTTTGTTATGATAAATTTATATTTTAAAACAGTGTTTCTCCAGGCCCGCGTATAAAAGTTTTCACTTCAAAAATGATTGTGAAAAATAAATAAATATCAAAATAATTTATATAATTAATAATATTATATTATATAATTGTTTATGATGAAATATAAATTAACATTTCAAAATTAGTACATTTTCAAATTATGCACCATTAAAATCTATTTGATCATTAGCATTAATATCATTATTATCTATTTCAACAATATTCACATCATTATTATTTGTATTATCATTACATTCTAAAAATGATACAATAGGTTTATGGTAACTGAAGTAAGAAATAAATATTTTAGAATGAAATCTATTTAAATATCTAGAAAATACTGCATCTATCGTTGTCCCATATGTGTAGTGCTTACAATTCGATCATTTGACATTTTTAGTTCTAAATCATCATTTAAGAACTCAATTAATGGTTGAGATGAAGCTTCTGCAAAATTGACATTGAAATTCCACTCAAAATTATTGGTATTTTATCATATTCAATTGATTTATCTCGAAGTAATCTTGAACCTGCTATTGTGTATATAAGCAAATGTTTTTGTAGAAAGTTTATAATAGTATTAATTGAATTATCTGGTGAAATATAAACTGCAACCATCATTATTGTTTGTTCATTTTCCGAAGTGCAACGAGCGATGCATATTTCACCAATTTCAGATACGTTTAATCCAAATTCTGGAGTGTTTCTTACATGTATATCCATGTAAGAACTAACAATATGCGTTGTATGTTGTACATTGTGATAAATAGCCACTTCGGCCGCTTTAACTTGAGGTCTTTTATATTGTACAATGCAATTGAAATTTGGAACATCTATACTCTGTTCATTTGCCATATGAGTTTCTGTTAAAATCAACACATTCGATTTTCCCAAGATAGTATCATTTAGATCAAGTGCATGTGCATTTAAGCTTTGGCAGTTAAGTGAGAAAATAGATAATCCTCTTCTGTTTGAAATAAAGTCAGTTAATGTTTTGGTTGCGGTTTGCAGTGGATTCAAAGCCAATCTTTTAAATTCATCTTGTAAGTTTTGTACTGATGTAGAGTTTCTTCTACCATGGTGAAATGTTTTGCTATTGTCTTTAGTAACTATGTACAATCCTTGAATATTTGTAACTCTTGATAAAGCGACGTAGACCAATTCAAAATTTTGACTTATCATATTCATAAACTATTTCATCAAACGTACCTCCTTGTGATTTATGAATTGTGATTGCACACGCAGAAAGAAGAGGAAAATGTTGTCTTTTTGCAACTATTGTTTTGTTGTTATTGAGAGGTATGGTCGAAGTACGAGGAGTAATTGGTACAGCAAAAGGGTTGATATTATGCCGTCTCATATAATCTCTGCATGTGTTTGAGTTTTCGTTCAACTTTTTTAGGAAATATCATCCAAAGTTTGGTTATATCACCATTCTCATTTCTATCAACATGGCATAGTTTTCCTACAGTGCCATTTGCTAATCCATCCGAAAGATCAATATTAGTAGTTATCATGTAATACTTGTCTATTACAAATATTAATTCATATGGAAATCCACCTGTATCTATTGTAGACATTTTGTGCAACTTCTGTCTAACAAAATTTTCCTGCTCAGCATTGCGACAACCAATGAAAATATCTTTTGCTACAGAAACCACTTTATCTTCTGCACTATTCAAAATTTCATTGTTGTATTTCTGTACCTCATCATTTGTGAAGAAAAGTCGAACACTATTCGGACATAATTGTCGAGCTTCTTTTGTAAAAAATCTTGATTCAATGAGTTCTAATTCTTCATTTGTAAGTTTTATCCCATTACCAACTTTTGTGAGAGCTGTTGAAAACATGACGTTATTTTGCCTTACTACTTCGGTCAATTCAAAAAATGTTAAGCTTCGCCATAAAGTTGGCCCAGTCATTCTTCTTTTAATCTGCTTGTAAATAGGAGTGCCCTTACTGGAGGTAATTGTCTTAAATCTCCGATAAATATAACATCCAAACCTCCAAAATTTTTCGAAAAACTTCCAGTTATTTGCTTTAAGCGTGAATCAATTTGCTCCAGCAGTTCAGCTCCAATCATGCTAACTTCATCAATTATAAGAACTTTAACAAATTTAAATAGCGCTCTGTACTGATGGGCAACTTCAATACTTAATGGAAGCAGTTTTGATAGTGAAATTTTTAATGCAGTGTGGACTGTGGTACCATCGATAGCTACAGCAGCTTTTCCAGTAGATGCACAGGCTATGTACGCATTACAGTGTCCATCAGTATCTGTAAATCTATTGTATATTTCCATTATTAATTTGATTACAAAAGTTTTTCCACAGCCAGCTGGGCCTGTGAAAAAAATTTGTAATGGATTTTCATCATCAGATAACAAGTGGTGAATGGTATGTAAAAGAATTTCCTGCTGTTTCTCGTTGGCCATGCGCATAGTTTGACAAAAATCTGCACTAGACATATTTTCTTTTTTTTTTTTGCAATCGGGCCAAGCTTATTAAGCATCGCCATGCGCAAGTCACTGTTTACATCTGAATTTGGGTTATTGTACAATTCTTCAAACGGATTTGGTTCAGGAAATCTATTGGCAACATGTCGTACTTCCTCATCATCATCTGTAATTTCTTCACGGCATAACTCTCGACATATCTGCATTGTTTTTTGAATATCAATGTTTGCTTCAAATTCTTTTCTTCTTTGTAATATAAATTCTTCATTATCATCATATATTTTATTAATCTTCATTTCAGCTAGAACTTCTTCCTCTTCATTGCGAAATGGAATATGAAGTTGTCGTTTTACACTTTATTATACTTTTATTTTATATTTTGTTACTAATAAATAAAATAATTTACTTACCGCCTGTTCCATGCCACATCCGGTTCGAGCACATGGTTTATACCCAACATTAGTTTCAACTCTAAGGGCCAGGATTCGCACTCAGCGAGATTCAGAAACATTGAGGTTGTCGAAATAATGACTCTGACTACAATTTTGATGCCATAAACTTGTTTTTTAATTAATCTGAATTAGAGTTATAATTCTTAACGGTAACCCAAAGATGGCACCGCATATGAACACAAGAAGCAAAATGGCGTCTACATATCCTTACGCCCATATTCATTAGTCATTACCTTTCAATTACTTTGATACTTAATCCTATCATAAATTTAAATATAGCTGCAGATCTAATAAAACTTGATTGATTTAATTTACTATTGTTATATATCACAAACCAATGGCCCGATCTTTTATCGTAATGGCCAGTAGTTCACACTCACATGCTCTCGCCCACACGCTCACTAGCACAGATACATTTTGTTTGAGCTCAGTAATATGTGGATGTATTATTATTAATTTGGACTTTTCTGAATATGTGCACTTGTAGGGTCGCCGTTGATGTCAGATTCTCCGTATGTGTTGGCAGATGTTCGCCGCATGTCCCTCGTCGATTTTCTCTGTTAGCACTGATTCTACTTTACATACTTGGATAGTAATTTGTTAGTGTTTGTTTTTAAAGATTCACTGTTACATTTGAATTACATTTGGTAATTTGACTAAAACACTTTTGCCGAAAACTCCGCCAACAGCGATTTTAGCTGTTGACGCTCGGATGTGCTGTAATGGATTGAGAACTGGTTATACGCAAAATTTGCGTATGTATTAGTGCATCTGACGTCACCGCTTTTTGTTCATACGGCCAACGCCCTGGTGTCTACATTATTGTTTATACGTCATTATCATTTATTACTGACGACACAGCCTTGTGGACCAATAAGAATTGATATCAAAGTCTTTCTTCACTTACACCGCCATTGTATATGTTCGGTTTCGCCCGTCAGCCGGTGACCTTGGAATCATTCCCCTCTTGCTGAATATGCGTTGTTTCTTGGGACATGGGTAAACTGACCTAACCATGGTTGACATTCATCAATATAATAAAAATACAATATGAAATCCCTTAATCCCATAATTATGATAACAGGCCTTTATGTACTGTTACAAAGTGTAACCATTTCTCTTCTATATTCATTATAGTCCGTAGCCATATCGTAATTACGATAACGTATAATTCTCGGTTCATCTCGTCGGACATACTCTCCCTTATTCTTTTTATAAAACTTAGAAACAAACTGAGCGAGAGAAATATCTTCTAAATGGTCTGGTCTCTTCTCATACTTGTCGAACCAATTTTCCTTCCAAATATCTGTGCAATCATCGCTTAATTCGTTTAATTCCTTCATGGTCTTCTTTATTCTTTGCCTTTCGATAGGCCAAACTGTTGGAATGTATACAATGATCGTAGAACCTTTAGACATAGGTTCTCTCAATAAATACCAAGCAGCTTCTTGACTTGTTATTTCAGTGTGATTCAAAATATTGATACTTATATTTTTAGTTATTTCAACTATATCAAATTCAGGATGTTCGTTCATTGTTTCAATAATTTTCCTTTGTAGATTACTAACACCTCTATTAGTTTTATTCACATATTCTACAACATAAGCAGCGCATGAATAATCTTCTGTTATAAATTGGAAGTCTGTATTTGATTTGACTACGTTTAACAAAAATGGATTAAACGGATTGTGCCATTTTTCATGAGGTTGGCGTTTAACAAAAACTCTTGGTCTGTTTATACCTGCACGAATTATGTTAGTATATTCCTCGTCTGTTTCAATATTATTATCTGACTAAAATATTTCAAAATCGTTGTAATCTTTATTTTCCAAGTTTTTACGAATTGCAGTATATTTTTTCTTATAAATCGCAAATCCATCTTCATTGTTTTTCATAGGAGTCAAAATCATTGTTTTTTTTATGGCATGAAAGGAGCCTCGAATCTACAATTTTGTGCTCTTTTCGACGTAATCTTTTTATAACATGTAAAAGTGTGCTTATGTGTCTGTAATTTAATGTTACCAGATGCTTCTGATGTGGAAACAGCAATCAAAGTATCTATAAGTTCTATAGCTTTGTCGTAGTCATCCTGAATAGCATTTGTGGGAGCATTATCTAGCCAAGCTAATATGTGTGCATGAGGGCTACCTCTATGTTGAAATTCTATTCTTTTGAAATAATGCGAAACTCTATACTTTTTAAAAGGGCTGAATTTTTTTTTATTGTAGTAATTTCATAATGATATTGATCAATCTATTGAAATAAATAGCACATGTAACTGCATCTTCATTAATTAGTGTACTTTTTTCCATGTAATGTAATTGTACTGCCACTTCAGGTGATATATCCGTATTATTTTTCAATTTATACAAAATTCGAAGTAATTGCGGCCATGCAATTTCATTAGCACTTATTGTAAAAAAAAACTGTTGGCTTTCCTAATTGTCTTATCATCGCAAAAACTGTTGGCTTTCCTACTTGTCTTATCATCGCAAAAACTGTTGGCTTTCCTAATTGTCTTATCATCGCAAACAGATCTCTTTTCCTCTCTGACCAATAATACGTTGAATTAGGAATTGAACGTAAAAAAGCTAAATTACTTTCAATGCAACCTTGAATGTAATTTTCAGATTGTATTTGTTCTTTAGTGATATTAGTATCTTTGCCAACATGTTTAAATGCAACTGTGAGGGAATCCCGTACCCTGAGTCTCATAATCTTCATAGCCATGTACAATAAATGATGAGGGGTGACTCCTCGCCTATCTGATCGTCTAAGCTCACTTGTGGCCATCATAAACGGTGTAACTGAAACTCCTTCTCTGAAATTCCTGAATTCACCTAAGTAAATTTGTGGAAATGAGAGTTATTCTGCATGTTCATCAAATAATAAACTGACTGGAACATTTTTTTCTCCAGGAGCTAATCTTAAGTACATGTCGTCATTCCACATTAACGTTTGTTGCTGTGCTATTAAGCTTTCATCCATTGATACATCTTCTGTGATCTCATTATTTTCCTCGTTTTCATGATCGTCAACTACATTTTGTCTTTGATTATAGTTATTGAAAAAATTATCAACAGTGATATTATAGGTCATGTAAAGAGGGGTTGTTAGTAAATACCTTAACAAAACTTTAACTACTCTTTTGTTGACCATTCCATAAACATAGCTAGATTTGTGGATCTTTTTCCTTTTAATATGAACAGTGATGCAATGATCATCATCCACATTTCTTGGCAACCTATTTACCATAGTATCAACTTCTATTGGAACATTTATTACCTGTCCGTAAATACCGTATTGTCCATTAACATGCCGGAGTCTTCGAATTTGCATAAATGGTATCCTTGGAGAAATCAGCCTCTCTGTTACCAAGTCCAGCTTGAAATTTTGTAGATTATCTGGAACAGTTGGATACTTGAATCCATTGTAAACTGAAAGAGGCGGAATATTATTTTTGTTGATCGATGTGTAGCAAGTTGAACATATTTTTATCTCTGATAAATTAATATTTGTAAGCATTGTTCTTATAAATTGTATATTAGGAGTGTTGTCATAGTTAATTATCATTTTTAAGCCATAATCTATCGCAAATATCACAAGCATGACCAAAATCATTTTCAAGAAACTGTTTTTGAAACTCCCGATGTGCACTGCTATGGCTATTGAAAGATGTATATGTATGTGAATGTAAGTTCAATGGGCGTCAAATAAAATGTTCATTTTCAATATTTTGCAAATTATCCATTTGTGAAATATTATTATCTATATTTTCATGATGCAAATCACCCATTTCTTCCACATGTGCAATATTTGTAGTGTTGCTATTATGAACATTTTGTGTGTACGTTTCATCCCCAGAAATTGAAATTTGCGAGGTATCGATTGCATTAATAAGATTTCTTGATATATAAGGTACGTCTAATCTTGATGGTCCTGCAATTTGCGAGTTATGAATCACATTTCTTTGTCTATCAACTAATTTTTCAGCTCTTAATTTATCACTGTAATTTTTACTATATATTTTTGATAATTCTTTTCTATGCTGTAATTTTTCTTCATTTGTAGTTTCTGTTTCTCGTCTAGGTACGTTTAATGTTAAAGGCCCTGCTATTTGGGAATTATGACAAAAAGTTTTTTTTCCAACAACTAATTTTTCTTCATGTTCCAATACTATTTCTTCCTCATTTGTCAAATCTATGTCGCTTATTTTATTATTCTTGATATTTTCTCTATATCGACGCATACGCTCTCTAGCTAATTCTTTAGCATGTTCTTTTTTCTTTAATTCATCTCTTATTTCGCTATTATTGATTTTTTTTTAAATATTTTCTCTATATCGACGCATTCGCTCTCTAATATTTTTTCACGTTCTTTTTGATTAAATTGCTTGCTTATCTCATGATCATTGCCAATGTCATCATTTTCATATTCTTCATCATCTTCTCTTTTTCTTTTACCACTTGAGTCAGAATGATTGTCTGCCATTTGAATTTTTAATCTAAACAAGAAATAATTAATAAAAAACATTTTACACATGCAAAAAAATAAGTATACTGTATGTATATTATAATATAGATGTTTGCGATTGTTCAAGCGATTTTAAAAAATATTATGTATTCTCAAACATTAAATTCTATAAAATAGTACATTACGTAACGAGTGCGAAATTATTTGTCTAGACGAGGGTGACAATCACCCGAGTCTAAAAAAATACTTTCGAACGATTGCTGTAACAATCATTTAGTGGCTGAGTGCAAAATCCTTTATTATTTATAACTGTAAATACTATAATGTTTTGAGATATGATGTACGCCTATTAACCTATACATTAAATATTTAAAATCGAAAAATAATTTTTTATAAATGAACCCTTTTTATATTTTTATTTATATTTTTCTGAGATATTTTGATACTTTTGTATTTGATAAATTTTTATATTTTATAAATCATTTTATGACACTTATTATTTAGGAAGGAAATGATTATTATAAGATCTATAGTATATACATAAGTTAAAGTTTTTATACTAAACAATATAATTTCTGTTATAATCATTTATTTTTTGCTAAATTTATATTTATTTTTTTAATTATTTTTGAATTTTAAATACTTTTGTAGTAAGTATTGATGAATATGTGAAATTATTATTTAAAGTATCCATATTTATACCAAAAGTAATAACAAATTAAACATGATAATGTGTATATAATATAATGTAAAATATATCCTGATATATTTTGATAATTTTATATTTGATATAGTTTTGATATTTTATGAATCATTCTATGACACTAATTATTTTGGAAGGAAATGTTAAAGTTCTATATTATATACATAAGTAAAAGTTTCTGATAATTTTACAGTTTAAAAATTTTGAAATAATAAATGATTATATACTGTAGTATAATAGAAATCAATGTATAATCATTAATTTTTTTCTCTAATAACGTTGATATACAAAGACAAAGATCTTACTATATATCCTGATATATATCTTATTTTATTATAAAGCATATACAGTAAGTCCTCGATTAACGTCGTAGTTACGTTCCGGAAAACCGCGACGTTAACGACGAATCTTAAGCGACTTAGTCTATGTCAAGCACAATACTGAAACCTAACCTATAAAAGTTACGCGTTTTCTTATGGGGAAAAATGTTTCGATTAACGTCGTTTCGGTTAACGTCGCGGTTTTCCGGAACGTAACTACGACGCTAATCGAGGACTTACTGTACTTGATATCGATATAAATTCAAAGAGAGAGGGAACCGCCTATACTCTCTGTATATGTATAAGCTGATGACTCACCGTAACGAAAAAACCGATGAGTTGCTGACGCGAAAATCTGTTTTTCTCCATACAATAAAAAGTGTTTCTCCAGGCCCGCATATAAAAGTTTTCACTTCAAAAGGTTTTCTCCAGGCCCGCGTATGAAAGTTTTCACTTCAAAAAGCATAACCGATGAGATGCTGACGCAAAACTCTATGTTTTTCTCCATACAAAAAGTGTTTCTCCAGGCCCGCGTATAAAAGTTTTCACTTCACAGTCATCTCGTCTTGGCCTGTTCTTTTTCATAATACTCTCTCTGTCTCTCACTCCCCTCTTCTCCCTCTCTTTTGTTCTTTCTCTTTCTATACTGTATAAATTCAAAGAGAGAGGGGACCGCCTATACTCTCTGTATATGTATAAGCTGATGACTCACCGTAACAAAAAAAGCGTAACCGATGAGATGCTGACGCGAAACTCTATGTTTTTCTCCATACAAAAAGTGTTTCTCCAGGCCCGCGTATAAAAGTTTTCACTTCACAGTCATCTCGTCTTGGCCTGTTCTTTTTCATAATACTCTCTCTGTCTCTCACTCCCCTCTTCTCCCTCTCTTTTGTTCTTTCTCTTTCTATACTGTATAAATTCAAAGAGAGAGGGGACCGCCTATACTCTCTGTATATGTATAAGCTGATGACTCACCGTAACAAAAAAAGCGTAACCGATGAGATGCTGACGCGAAACTCTATGTTTTTCTCCATACAATAAAAAGTGTTTCTCCAGGCCCGCGTATAAAAGTTTTCACTTCAAAATAAATAGGCCTAACTAGCTCAACTTTATATCTGTTTTTGATGTTAAAATGATACTAACAATTTTAAAATGAATCTACATGTTTAAATTACAATGATGAAAAGAAAATTAAACAGCTCAGAATTACTGTTATCATAAAAATATTTTAAAAGGAAACGTCCATCAACAAAATCTGCATTTTGTTTCAATTTAGTGATCATCATGAATAAAACCTGAGTCAACTAATCTCATCAAAAAGCAAAGATTGAAAATAAAATACTGTATTACAAATGTAATACATTAAGACCTAACTGGTATCACAGAATATTAAACACATAAATTAATATAATAGGGGAGACTTGAGACAGCGTCTCAAGCCTCCTTTATGATGGGTGTCTCAAACCTCCCATAGTACCCATTATTAATAAAACTTGAAAGAGCTAACCTCAAAATTTGAGTACAATCAAAGAGGACATGCTGTTAAATAGCCTAAGTATTAGACTATTCAATGTAATAATGATGAATTTCATATAAATAAATGTTGTGAATGTATTAGCTTACAAAATTTGAAGAAAATACTTTTTTAACGGTTTTTCACAAATTTGTTCACTGCTGAGAAATGCTTCCATGTGACAACACCAAACTCCACAGGAATATAGGAGGCTCTGCTATCAACAATCCTAGTGAGCAACTCATAAAATAAACACAGTGGAAATGGTAAATTCAAAAGTGTCTCAAGCCTCCCTGTGTCAAACTTCCCCTCCTTCCCCTAATCTTACAACCTTGATTAAATGCAAGATCTTTAAATTTGATTTCTCTTAATGTATTTTTAGCAAAACTGTACTCTATGATATTAATACTTGACTGCTCTGTTATGTGGAGTTCCGACATTTCTTTCCTATTCACAAGATATGTCCGCTTTATTCCTGGTGTCAGTGCCGCAATCATGCCCATCCCATGAAATGTTCCTTTACCATCTATGGCAGTGGTCGCCAAACTTTGAAGCCACTGAGCAATCGTACTGTTCGTCAATCTTACTGTGAGCTACCAAAAGAAACCAGGACAAAAATTAATTTGTTTTCTAAATCACACATTTACTTATTACCTATAAACATACATTTCTAATAAATATTACATCCAATTTAATAAAATTGTTTATATTGTAAAGAATTTATTAAGAAGTGTAAGAACAAAATTTTTTCATCTGACTAATTAAGTTTAATGAGAAGGATGGCTCTCTTTTTTATCATCAACAATTTTTTTAATGTTAGGTGAGTAGGTCGTAGCTGCCATTCGAATGCAGTTGTCCAAATGTTCATCAGTCAATCTGTTTCTGTACTTGTTTTTTATAAACTTCATACTGGAAAAAAAACCTCGCACAGATATGTAGAGCTGAACATTGCCTTCACTCGTAGACCAACCTGAACCAAAATTGGATATTTTTCTTTAGGAACAAAAGGCCAAATATTTTCAGAGCTTGACGTGAGTGATTTTAAAGAAAGGTCATTTTGAAAGTCACTCAGTTGCATCTCCACTGCAGCGTTGTCTTCTTCAAAATGTTGCATGACACAAGTAGAGAATTCTTCAGCATCATTCTCAATAAAAGGAGATTTGACGAACTGCGCTACAATTGAAATGCTTTTGAAGTCTTGAAAGCGTTGATTGAATTGACTTTTCAAATCTGAAAGAATTGCAATGTATTCTTTGTTGTTGTAAGGAGGCTGTGAAGGGCCTTGCTTGTCAAGGGTTTGCTTCAAACAGGCAAAGTGCTTGTATTCACCCTGGATGAGATTTCTTTCCCACAGCTCCAGCTTTTTTGAGAATGAAACCACATCTGAAATTGTTCCACCAATATCTTTATCCTTACCTTGAAGCTGCAAGTTAAGGATATTCAGCTTTTCGGTGATGTCTGCAAGAAAAGCAAAATCTTGCAGCCAAACCGGATCTTCTAGTTCAGGGAAAGATTCACCTCGTTCTTTAAAAAAATTTACCAAAGCAGGAAGCAACTCTGCGAAACGTTGCAAAACTCTGCCTCTGCTAAGGCAACGAACTTCTGTATGAAGCAATAGATCACCATACTGGCATTCTAACTCTTCAGTCAGTGCCCTGAACAAACGTCTCTGAAGTGCCTGTGCTCTCACTTTATTTACTACTTTTACGACTGTTTTCATTACATTGTTCATACTTAAGAACTTTCCACATAATGACTGCTGGTGTATTATACAATGGTAAGTCAGAAATTTCGGAAAGCTGTTGTCTTTACGACACAAGGCAATGAATCCCTTCTCCCCACCTACCATCGCAGGAGCTCCATCGGTTGCTAAGCCCACCAACTTCTTTACAGGAATACTTTCAGAGTCGATAAACCTTTTAAATGCTAAAAATATGTCCTGTCCCGTAGTATGTCCTGTAAGTGGTACAACTTTTACCAGCTCTTCTCTTATTTCAAAATCATCAAAAGCCATTCTTACAAAAACGGCCAACTGAGCTGTATCAACTATATCAGTTGATTCGTCAAGTTGTAGGGAAAAATAACTGCAGCGATCAAAGTCAGTTTTAAGTTGTGAAGTTACATCAGAACTCATAGCTTCAACTCTTCTCATTACTGTATTTGCAGAAAGCTGTACAGATTTAATAGCAGACATTATCTCAGATTTGTTTTTGAAATTGTCAAATAATGTATCTCCAGCTTCTAAATGCAGCTTTGATTAACTCACCATCTTCGTACGGTTTCTTATTTTGGGCGATCACTTTGGAAACTCGGAATGATGCC
Source organism: Magicicada septendecula (assembly GCA_034769895.1). Taxonomy (NCBI): domain Eukaryota; kingdom Metazoa; phylum Arthropoda; class Insecta; order Hemiptera; family Cicadidae; genus Magicicada; species Magicicada septendecula. The sequence continues at coordinate 49,293,578 of CM068374.1, read as the reverse complement.
TCAGTTGCTGCCTTATTCTTGTCTGTCTTGGAAAAAGTAGATTGTTGAGCATTTAGTTGAGATTTTAACTTCATTACCTTCCTTAACGCAGAATTCAGTGGGAAATCCTTTTCAATCCCTGAGTGAACGGTTTTGAAATGACGTTCGACGTTCCCTTTCTTCCCAACTGACACACTTACATTACAAAGTAAGCACACACATTTGTCCTTTACCTCGGTAAAAAAGTAATCGGTTTCCCATTCGAGATGAAAATGATAAGTTTTTGGTTTTTTGCTTGAACTCGCCATCATTAGAACAAACCTAGTTTAGTATAAAAGATTAAATCAAACTATCCACATTAACAAATGTCTGATATACACATTAAAATAATAAAGACATAACCTTAGTCTGATGTACGCATGAAACACATAACAGACATAACCTGACTCTCGCTCAAACAACTATGACACTGAGTGACAGTTGCGCGGGAGTAGTGCAACTTCAGGTTAGCCAACCTGAGCATGACCGCGATCTACCTAAAATTTCCCCGCGAGCTACTGGTAGCTCGCGATCGACAGTTTGGCGACCACTGGTCTATGGTAATAGCATTGTGATCTACATTGTCAGCAACAAACAACCACGAAGACTGGAATAGCTCGTGATGTTTAAAAATTGAATTTGGTTTGCCACAGCTAGCAGCATTCTTCTGAAATCGGAGCAGTTTACTATATGATGAGCTGTATCCCATCTTATTAAGGGTTTCCAAGAGGAATTTAAATCGATAGTGGTGATGCATCTGTACTGCTAAACCAATCCGCAATGACAGCCCTGGGTCTTGCTGCCTGTACTATGGCTTGTCCTATGCTGGCTACTTTCTGTTGAATATGTTTCCCCACAAATATTTTGTTCAACATGTTTCGTAAGGTTTCTGGAATGAAATCGAGTGTAGAGTCGAGTGTCAGATCCTCAACTTTTGGGTAGTAATCAGTAGCAGATACTACATTTTCTTTGATTTCGCTCCTGATCAGTCTTGCTGCCGTATCAATTATGGCTCTCTTTTGTGCTTCTTCATTACTTTGTACTTGTGAATATTTGTAGAAAGAACGAAGTATTTCAGATGTCTTCTCTTTAAATGTCACAATGTTCTTTAAGCCTTTTCCCTCAGCGATGAAGATTGTGTCCCCATAATGTTCTATCAGCTCGTCCTTTAGATGTTTCCTGTTATAAGAAGGCGGATCGTCGTTATTCAAGAACTCCTTCATCTTTTCTTGAAGGACTAAACTGGCCAACTGTTCTTCATCATTCATCTCAAGAAAACCACACATTCTTAAGAAAGCCAGTTCTTGAGCAGCATCTTTAGGACGCCCACATTTTCTATGCTTTTCGTGAGAACCAGATGACTCATCCCGAAATTGATGTGGAAAATCATACCCAGTGCGAAAATTCACGCTACATACATGATGATATATGCAATCAGCTGCACTAAGATCTCCATAGTACTCAATCCTCCATTTTACTTTAAATGACCAGTCATCTGAACGATTTTCACAGCACTCCTTGATTGTCCTGGCAAATGCATCTGTCCTTACGTGGCTGTAGTCAGAACCTTCAAGGGAAACAAGTGTCCCACAGAAAAGGCAATCACTCTTACTCAGGAAAGGCTCGGCAGATACACGTGGACTTTTCCTCCGTTAGAGTTTAATGGAATCACGTTTCTTCAATGTAATGTCTTTTTTATTTACATAACGTTTCCGACATTGCACGTGTACGTTACAGCCAGCAGTGACAACAAGGCTGTCACCTCTCAGAACACTTCCTGCATTTATGCCATCAGCACCCTTCTCATGAACTTGAATCACTGCTCCATCTGTCAAACTGTCTTTGCAGACAGGACAATTCTCACTAGAAACTAGAAGTTGAATTAGCACTCGTGTTTCAAACCTGCAACAAAAGAAAACAAGACTAATTACAAAAAAAGTCATCATACAATAAAGGTCTATAGGATCGAAAATGGGACAACATTTATTGGTTGAAATTAATTCCTTGACCATAAAAACCGTAAGTTAGATATAAAAATAATTGTTCTACGCTAAAAATTAACAAAGTTACAGGAGTTTTGCCGATTTTCAAGGTTAGCTGTGGCCATCTTTGAAATAACCCACTTCCGGTTGTCAGATTTTGGTAGACTTTTTTTCTGTCGATGAATACACCTAGTAATGCCAAAAAAGGTTCACAGACCTTTTGTTGGAATTTGTTCTATGTCTCACGGTATATTGACCCGTCTAATGTCCAGTTGACGTCTGTCGAGTACTTCGGTATGCCATTAGACCATACGGTACAATCGTGTCCCAATTCTTACCATCTTTTGCTATATAATGGGATATCATATCTGCTATAGACTTGTGTAGTCTCTCCAACAATCCATTGCATTGAGGGTGGTAAGGAGTGGTTTGGAGTTTCTTTATACCTAGTAAAGAACACACTGACGTAAAGGAAGATGAAACAAAGTTTCTACCTTGATCAGTCAACAGTCGTTTAGGAACCCCATGTCGAGTAATAATCTTTAAGACAAACTCTCTTGCTATAATATCAGCACTTTGATAAGGTATTGGTATAGCCTCACAATAGCGAGTCAAATAATCTATAAAAGTTAATAATTATGTTACCATTCCTACTGACTGGTAGTGGTCCCACTCTATCTAAAGATACAAGATCAAATGGTTCTAATACAGGTTTATATTTCGCCATAGGGGCTTTAATTCTTTTACCTCATTTTCGCTGATTGCATGAGATACATTTACCTATGTATTCTTCTATATCTTTATTCAATGTTGACCAGAAATACCTATCTTTAATCAGACTAATTGTTCTCTCTATACCTTGATGGCCAGAGAAGATAGTATCATGATGATGACTAATTATCTGTTTGACCATAGACTTAGGTATAACTAATCTACTTTGTAGGTTTTACAGAACTGCCAGATTGTTCCTGTGAATACCGAAGTGTCTCAGTCATTGCAAGGATCATGCACTCTGTATGTTCCATACCATCTTCTGAACAAAATGTAAACATTTAGTGCGTCGCCATCAGGAAGATGCTCATGAATTTCTTAGATAACTAATCTACGTTTATCATTTTCTACATTATATAGTAATCCATCGTCATCTCTAACTTATAACAGTTTTTAGGGTCATTTTGCATTAGCTGACAGAATTCATCTCTCTATTGTTCTACAGCAATTTCCTGCCTAGATAAATACGGCGTTACTACTGTGTTAACAGCTCTACTTAGTGCATCTGCGTTTGTATGCTTTTTCCCAGGTTTGTGAATAACTTCATAATCAAATTCGGATAATCGGAGTGCCCATCTAGTTAATCTAGATGATGGATCCTTTACGCTTAACATCCACTTTAATGCTGCGTGGTCAGTTATAACCGTAAATTTATGTCCGTAGAGATAGCATCAAAAATACTTGGTACCCCACACTAAAGCTAAAAGCTCTCTTTCGGTGGTACCGTAATTTCTTTCAGCATTATTTAGTTGTCTGCTCGCATAAGCAACTGGATGTTCTTGGTCGTCTTGCAATTGTGACAGTACGGCTCCTATAGCTGTTGAAGATGCGTCGGTACTTAGAATGAAAGGTTTTGAGAAATCGGGATATTTCAAAACCGGTTCGTGACATAATGAATTAGCTAGAGTTTGAAATGCTTCTTCTTGAATTTTATTCCAAGCGAATGGGACATCCTTTTTGGTAAGTTCGGTTAGAGGTTTAGCAATTTCGGCAAAGTTTTTTATAAATCGTCGATAGTAACCAACTAATCCTAAGAACGCACGTACATCTTTCACGTTACGTGGTTTGGGATAGTGTTTAATAGCGGAAATCTTTTTAGGATCTGGCAATATACCATTGTTTGTTACAATATGTCCAAAGTAATGTACTTCATTTACTGCAAACACGCATTTGGATAATTGTGCATAAAGATTTGCTGTTTCTAGTCGACTCAGAACCTTATCAAGCCGTTCAGCATGTTGTTCCATTGTACTGTTAAGTTTTATTTAATTCTTTAATTATTTAATATCTAATTGCACATATAAACACTTTTTAACGTCTGTATTCAGACGCCATCTTTAAAGTTAGCCAACTGAAAATATAGGTACTTACCAAAATCGGGTTCTTTACAGCGAACACAGGAGAACAGAATTATGGCCGTTTGAAATAAAGAAAGCTTTACTTATTTCAATTAGTTGAGTTTATTGACATTGAATTAATTTTCTTTCAGCATTATATTTTTCATCATTGACAAACTATCTCTTCCCCTCCCTTATCTATTATAAAATTCACATTCTAAAGTTCACATAAAAAAAAAAACTGAAACATGGTATAAAAAATTCCAAATAATAAAAATCAAGAAATTAAATATAACTAATCTTTAAAACAAAACCAGCCTTCTTTATCTACATACTCTCATTCACGCACACACACACAGTTCTTATTCCCTTAGAGATCTCATTTCTTTTTAAATATAGTAATCATGTTAAAATTGTGATTTCAGCCCTTATTCAAATATTGTTATGCCCCTTTTTGTTACTTATCTTGATGATTAGTTCCGAAGACGCCGCATTGTCCCACGCGCACCACGTAAACCATTATTTAAATTTTACTGAATTTACATGTTTTTGAAGAACAAGTTTACTGTTAGTTAATTCTGACTACGGTTTTAATTTTGTGCTTCACATTTTATTTAACTGCGGTATTCACTTTTTATGTGCGGGCGCGACGAAAATTACGCCCGGTCGGCAGACGCAGACGCGCAGACAGATTGCGTCCGTAGTTGTTAGTTGTTCATGGCCGACTGACTAGTCGAACGGCACTATTTTGAGTAGTTGCCGCGGTTGTTTACCAACTTTTCATTGTCCTCATTTCTCGTATTCCTACGCCAGTATAAGGTTTGGTCTGGCGCACCCGCATTCCAAGGCTGGGATTGTCTCTGACGTAAGATCGTCTGATGTTGTTATATAATCTGTTACACAACTTGTAAGTCACTGGAGCTGACCTTGACACATTTTCGCTTGTTTGTCTGCTAAGTCGTTATAATTTATGAACAATATTTCCAATCACTCCTGCCAATTTCGTTACCCATAAAATTTACCTTTATTCTCAATTTATGTTTATATCTCCCGAAATTATACAATAAAATTTTATTTCCTTTTCTATTAAACACAAATTTATTTATTACCCCGGGTAGGCCAAAATGTCCCGTTACAATACCCCCTCAATGAGAGCATAATGCCGAAGCATAAAAACTCTCATTGACACACTCATACTTGCTAAAGGGATCAGCCAGGATATGTCACCACAACCCCCGTTACGGTTTACAAACAAAAATATAATTAACTCACCCTTGGTCCGGTGACTGTGACTGCACCTGAATGACCTTACTGGACTTCTCTCTCGAGATCCCAACACCATAAAGTCACCCAGGTACTTTAACGCCCCTGCTCTGACGCGTTGGCCAGCTCAGGACCGCCGCCACAGCATCACCAAACACTGAAACAACAAATCAAAATATCAACTAGTGGCATTGTACAATACTATATACCTAACTGATCTGTTTCCCCTTAGCGGTGCTGGTTTGCGTTAAGAAGCACTGGTTTTTTTCTCTTAACCTCTAACATATATATGAACACATAACCTAACATGATACATATTTTAAATCTCATTCTATCTACTTTCTCTTGTTAACTTTTATCCCAAAATTCAAAATATATTCCTCTGATTCTATCAGAATTTAAATAAACATTTCCCATTACCATATTACAAATCTCTCCCATCCCTAATTTGCATCTAAAATATTTAAATTCATAAAATTCTCTTAAACACTAACAAACAATACAACATAATAAAACATAGTATATTCATAATTCACCTTGTTATTATTACCTTAAAATAAACAATTCGCATTTAAGTTTGACCAAAAATTACACACTTTACATCTAAAATTTGCATAAATTTCAACTCTAATTTCCTCTTATTTATTTTCATCATTTATTAGTTTGGGTGCTTCTCCGTTATTCATAATAATTCATTTTACTAACTTGGTGTTTGCCTATAATCTTACCCCTTTTATGACTCTAACACAGACTAACAGATTCTTTAACTAGTATGGCACCCCTCTATCAAAACATCTACCAACCATTCTCTCAAAATATCTACCTCTAACTTACTACTCTAACTCATTTCGCATCATTCTACCCTTATAACAAAATACTCTCTACCCCTTTGTACTCAGGATGAGTGTTCCCTCCCAATGCTCATTCCCTCATTTGGTTCCTGGACCCTCCCTAGGTAACCCTTTCCGGCACATATCGGTTCCCTTCCCGCCGCAACACTTTTCGTTGAGGACTCCTTATCACACCACCCCCCTTACAAAATTCCTCTATCAACTAATTACTCTCCCATTACATCATTTTCATCTACAAAATATCTCCATTTATTTACTACCTCAATATATCACTCATTACTCTACCTATTTTCCCCATAGCTACTGTGTCACTATTAATACTCAAATTCTACATTATTTGTACTTCACCTCTTATTCTCTCTAACACCCATCTATACTCAACTTGGACTGACTCAAATGTCTTACTTAAACAATTACTACCACCCAAATTCTGTCTTTTACAACCCATTGAAAATTTTAACTATCTCAAATTTATTTCATTATTTATTTATAATCTTTATCCCTAACATAATAAAATAACAACACAATAAGACATAATAAACACAACATAAGAAACATCTAATGCACCCATTTCTCAAATCAAAACAAAATTATTTAGTCAGCTCAGTAGCAAGTCATCATTATTAAGTTACAACAAATTTTTAATTCGTTACTCCCCTGAGCAACCTCCGTTTCCACACACACACTATGACCCCCCCCTGGATTGTGGTTGGCGTCCAGTTGCGTCTACAAGGACTGAAGTTTTGGAGGAATTTTGTCATCTCCTTGTCCTTGCTTCTGTGTTACATTTTTCAAATGCTAGATATCATCATATCTAAAAGTTACAGATTCACACACCCTTAATGCGGGTCTATCACCTGGTTAACTGTTCCCACGCAAACAGAGTGATAGCCGCTGTTCCATAGTTCCGGGGATTTCCCCTAAGTCACCCCCCATTAATTTCAAATCTATACCAATTTCAAGCACAGCCAACTATGGTCAGATTTACAATTGCTGCCCACAGCTGGCTGTCGTCCAAAACCACGATTAGTGCTGGTAAGGCAGTAATCGCCCGAAGAGGCGGGGAAATCAACTTTCATTTCAGGCATGTTTTTTCATCATCATAATACACTGCACGGCAACAAATCAACATATAATATAAAATTATATAACAAGTTGTGCAGTGTATATTACGCCAGTTTGGCCTCCGATGATGGTAACATACCTTGATGTTACCACCAACACTCATCGCTATCTGCAGTGGCACATGCCACCACTGCAATAGCATAACTAATAGCTAAACTTAAACCCTTCTACTGCTGCAGTCTCTACTTTCCATAATTATTTCACATCTATTAACACCAAAAAAAACACCAAAATTACCCATATATCTTGTATAATATAACATAATAAACATGAACAGTATCATTGCTACATTTAACCAAACAATTCACATTTAAATAATTTTTATAGAAAATTATAAACATTACAATCTGAAATCTTCATCAACTCCTTTATATATCATCATTTATATTATTTATCCCTTACTACAATTAGATTCCTCAAAAATCTCAAATTTATTATTAACCTTTATTTTATCTCATATTTAAGTTATTATTACCCTTTAATTATGGTTTCGATCTCATTGAGTTTAAAATCTTTTCAACACCTGTAAACATTTTGTAACCCCTCTTTGGATTTTTATGCCTTATAAAAAAAATGTTTTTTTTTTTTTTTTTAATTTTTGAAAATTTGTTGAATTTTTTTTTTTTTTTTGAAGAGGGGCCACTAGTTACTTAAAACTAGGCACCTTAGTAACTTAAGCCTAGAGAAGCTAAAAGGCGCTAGGTCCAGGGTGACGGGACTTGCAATTAAACTCTCTGTTAGAAACAAACATAACATTTATTGAGTCTTGTATTGTGTTACATATCGTGTATTAATCGGTTTCCTTGTGTTTTTTTTTTTAATTTCAATTTAGTATATAAAGTTTTCCCGTGCATACCCCACAAAAAGTGACACAACCCTAAATCACAAATAACATGTATAGATATAAAACAATTTTTCCTTTTTTGTTGTTTTTTTTGTTTTTATAATGCAAATATATTTCATGTAAATATCTTCCCCGTACATACCCCTCAAAAGTGACACAAACATAAACCACAAGGTATAAATATATATATCGATAAAACAATTGTTTTCCTTTTGTAATGTAAATATTTTTGGTGTAAATAATTCTTCCCCACAAAAAGTGACACAAACATAATTCACAAAGTATAAATATATATATATATCGATAAAACAATTGTTTTCCTTTTATAATGTAAATATTTTTGGTGTAAATAATTCTTCCCCACAAAAAGTGACACAAACATAATTCACAAAGTATAAATATATATATATATATCGATAAAACAATTGTTTTCCTTTTATAATGTAAATATTTTTGGTGTAAATAATTCTTCCCCACAAAAAGTGACACAAACATAATTCACAAAGTATAAATATATATATATATATATCGATAAAACAATTGTTTTCCTTTTATAATGTAAATATTTTTGGTGTAAATAATTCTTCCCCACAAAAAGTGACACAAACATAATTCACAAAGTATAAATATATATATATATATCGATAAAACAATTGTTTTCCTTTTATAATGTAAATATTTTTGGTGTAAATAATTCTTCCCCGTACATACACCACAAAATGACACAACATAAATCACAAAAGTATAAATGGATATCTCCGTCACATCCACATTCTAAGTCGTCACATTCACATTCTAAGTCTCGCTATATCGCTACCCAACACGCTTATAAGTTTAAAAATAACAGAGGCACTCGCCTATTTATTTTTATAGACATTTCCCTGCAAACATACGAAAGTATAAAAGTGTCACTAGTTCTCCCACGAATCTGGACTGCCCAAAATGTCAGATGTAATGTTAAAGAAGTCTTAAATTTGGTAAGAAAAGAAACGAGTCTGAAAATTTAACTAAGGATGATACATGGGAAAGACGGCGAGCCACCATCTTTCCTACGTCCGGAACTGTAATTGTGAATTGGTAGAGATAATGATTTATAATTTTAATAATGATTAATGCTTTAACAATAACGTTTTAAGAAAAATTCACAATAATAAAATGTCCTGATCAGTTATGTAATATTTAAGAAAACTGCATTGGCCCGGGAACTAACATGTTCCTCAGCCTGGAGCATGCCTGTGTCTGCATACAAGGCTGCCTATACAGGATTAAGCAGGGGCCGGACTGTTACTGATTTTGACAATTATAACCCTTACATAAACCCCAAAATTGTAATTTAAATGTGTGAAATAAATTGACAGAAATTACAACTAAACTCTACCAGCCGGTGAGTTTTCATCCTGTCACTTCCCCCCTTACATACATGGAAATGCCAGACCCCAAATACTAAAAAAACCCCTTTTACTGGAACCTAGAAAGAAACTACTGATTGAATTAATGTGACAGGCCTTGGATACCTGCCAGCCCCCGGGCTTACACTGAACACCAAGTTATTACATTATCAAAGAATCCGCGCACAATTCTGTCTAGTTAAAGTGAGGCCAGATTAAAACGTTTTGAAGATGATCAAATTTGACAATGTACCACTTGTGCTCCACAAAAGCTATGAATTGTTAACAGCACAGATCCGGGTGTGTATTGTAGATATAATTAAGTATAATAATGGTTGGAGGTCATCTGGTGAAGTTGAGGTTACCAAGTCCAGGGTGAGTGTTGGTTAGGTCATGCTGTTTGTTGTCCTCTACGACAGGCGAAGTCGAAAGCCCTTCATTATGCGTTCAGGTGGAGATGGTCATCCTGAGGCCATCCACGTCTTAGACCAGGGGCCCTGCGCATACAGAAATAATTAGGACAGGTCCCAACACTTTTTCTCCCTCTATAAGGCGTCACGTACATTGGGTATACTTGTATATCACAATTTAAACTGGCCAACTCGTAACCCTTTTACTTATACTTGATTTGTTTTAGTAAAAAAAAATTTTAAGACACCTCCAAAACCAACATAATATTCTTAAGCATGATTATGCTCATGTGGGCAAAGTTTGACACACTTTAACCTGTCTAAGTCTCCACTTAGCACGTGTAATTACATTAAAAAAAACTATTACATCCGCCAAAATAGCAGAATTCTACACCATTACATTGATAACGACAATTATTGTCTCATAATTGCTTAACTTGGTTATTTGAATACTTTAACTACATATATAGGACATGGACTGCTTCTGAAATACTCGCCACGCGGTTGTAAAATTAACAACTCCCCTTTTACATTTACTATACTGCAATGTACATTTTATTTTTTTACGAAACCATTAAAATCAATTGATACTATTATGTATCAATCCAACTTACCGCAGTTTTGTGAGTGTTTAGCTACTCATAATAGAAGATAGAATTTCAAACACAAAAGACTTCGCTCTGCCGAAGTGGTACTTGATGTTACCTTTGTGGATGGTGGGACGAGACAAAACCAACATAATTTTCTTACAACGCAGTATCACAACCTGGTACCAGGCGAACACCAGAATGCGCTGGCATGCCCTCGACGAACTGTATTTCGTCGTTTCTCTACATGTTAAACGCAGTATCACCTAAACTGATTGTGCGTATGAATTATAATGTCTGTAATTAAACAAAAATATACGGTATTAGGCTTATTTGCGTATTTAACTCGCCGGCTCGTAAAACGACCGGCACAATTTTACTCTATTTAACTTGTATTATCAAATTCATACTTACAGTACATCACTCAACACTATCATAGACAAACAAATATAAACATCCAACACCAATAACTCCATGTACCTTCTGAAACATTTGAACAATCATGTTATTCCCCAAACTAAACACAATTTAACATTTATTTATTTATTTATTATTATCAAATTTAAATCTCATAAAATAATTTAAATTCATCATCAAAATTCAATTGTACAACATCTTAAATCAATCAAAATATTTTAAACATCTCAAATTATTTACATGCCATCAATTATTCCAGAACACAACATATTTCAATTATTTTCAAAACAATTACAATTCATTAATTACTTTCCTAATTATTCTTGTTATTTATTTGGTCTACCAAAATATTATTATTATTAGTACACCAATTTCTACTACATACACACATTGTTTACATTACATACTTGTTACAACATAGACAATAAATTTCACTATTATTTATTTACAAATCTTTGTCATTAATTTTCTGTTTACCACACTTCATTTTCTAAGTTAGCAAGGGTCAGAACCATAAATTAAAATATTTAAAAATGTCCATTCACTCATTTTAAATTCAACCTCCATCATCATATAAATATCTAATATATTTATAACCTATATCATCGTTATCCACATACAATTTGTTATTATTATTATGGCCGTTATCGACATAATATTTGACACCATTATCATCTATTAACTCATAAAACCTGTCTACATTTGTGATTTTAGTTCTGTCTCCATCAGTAGTTTTATTCAATATAAAGTCAGTTATTTTATCATTATCATCATCAAAATAATTATCCATCCCTATTTTACAAGGTAAGTATTTTATATCATCTATTTCCTTCAATTCTAACCTCTCTTTCAACTCTTTATACCTACTCCTCTTTAACTGATACAATTCTATCTCTCTATCAATACACAACTCTCTATCTAAATCTCTCTCACTATAACACCATATCACACTTTGTCTACCATCCCACACAGAGGTCACTAACTCATAAAAATTCGGGGAACAACTCAAAGACCTCATGTCTTCCAATAACAAGGGACTCTTGCCCTTCAACAACAACATTTGTAAACACCTTGGTTCACAATGAACCTGGGGAAAATTTACCCTCTGCCACCCTTCTACCTCTATACTATCTTTCCACTTTCTCTCTGACTCATAAACACACAGTAACATTCCATTATTACATTCTAAAACTTCATCAGTACTCTCAATATTTACCCCCTTATTCTTTAACATCATATTTTCACTTATATTGTCATAATTCTCACTCCTACTTACCTCAGAATTGTAATTAACATCATTATCATCACTATTCAATACTTTACTATCTAACACTACGTCTTCCACTATTTTGTCACTATTATTTATTAATTCATTATTAGAATTATCATGGTCCATCTCGTCAAAATGTTTATTCATCATGTCAAAACCCTTATCCATTATTTCCCTTCTTTCATCTAATTTTGTGTGTAACTCATCAAACTGTTTCATCATAAAGTTGAATATGTCATTTAATGTATACTCTTTTTCTTCCACCCCTACACTATCGTTAGGCCTATTCACTGTCTTATTTTCTACCCCTATCACTTCAACTATCTTACCTTTATCCTCACTATGTTTTTTAATTTCCGCGAATATTCCCTCTTCTTGTTCTTCCATCCGTTTTAAATTGTCATCCAAATTATCCCACTCCTCGTCCGTCATTTTATCTACCATCCCTCTGAATTCACGTTCCCATATATCCCACTCGAAACCAATACCCTTATCTTGTACTTCACCCATGTTCAAAAATTATTTATATAATACTCTTTTTATTCTACTTAAATACTACCATCTTATCCGCTACAAAACATCAACATCAATATTTTACATTTATCAAAACATAACCCATATCTACGTCTATTTTGCGTACAAAAAAAAAATTTATTTTTATTTCAAACAACCATTCTGCTCTCCCAGTAGGCCTATTTTTTTTATATAAATTTCTTTATATAAAAATGTCCCCCAGTTACGGGGGCCATTGTTAAGTTTTATTTAATTCTTTAATTATTTAGTATCTAATTGCACATATAAACACTTTTTAACATCTGTATTCAGACGCCATCTTTAAAGTTAGCCAACTGAAAACATAGGTACTTACCAAAATCGGGTTCTTTTCAGCGAACACAGGAGAACAGAATTATGGCCGTTTGAAATAAAGAAAGCTTTACTTATTTCAATTAGTTGAGTTTATTGACATTGAATTAATTTTCTTTCAGCATTATATTTTTCATCATTGACAAACTAACTATCTCTTCCCCTCCCTTATCTATTATAAAATTCACATTAAAAAAAACTGAAACATGGTATAAAAAATTCCAAATAATAAAAATCAAGAAATTAAATATAACTAATCTTTAAAACACAAACCAGCCTTCTTTATCTACATACTCTCATTCACGCACACACACAGTTCTTATTCCCTTAGAGATCTCATTTCTTTTTAAATATAGTACAGTAGTATTAAATAGACATGAAGCAACGCGCATGTTGTAGTGGGGAGAAGTCAGGAGCGGTGGAAGCTACGAGGAGGAAAATGTCTACTAACGCAGTTGAAAATATCGGCCTACTCTCTCAATTGTGAATGAGACGCATGTGTGAGATGAGTAATCTATTTTGAGATGGATTAACTTTTTATACCTATTGTGCCGAAGTTACGCATCTAATTAAAGATGAAAGAAAAGTAAAATTTACTTTTTTCCCTGTAAAAGTACTAAAATTAAAAAACTGATATCGCTTATAATGACAGCTGAAATAAAGCAGTTATACTTCCTTGTCGATTCACAATAATTTACTTTTTATTAGTTTTATACTTTATTTACTTAATTTTGTATTGTCTATGCATTCTTATAATGCTTTCAATTGTTTATTTTTAATTTGTAACGTTTTTATGGGTTTATTGTTTTCTACATTTCATTAGCTACATTTTTAACTATATTACCAAATGTACCCAACTAAGTTTTATAGCCCTACCACACACACACACACACACACACACACACACACACACACACACACACACACACACACACACACACACACACACACACACACACACATGTAACCTACTTTTTACTAACTTACCTAACTTTTTACTAACCAATTATTCTTATAATTTTTAAATTGAATTGTTTTGTTATTCTTTTGTTTTTAAGGTTTTTACAGTTTAGTACGTTTTATATTTAATTCACTACATTTTTACTAAATACTAAAAATTTGGTTGTAGGTAAGTTTTGATTTCGATTACGACACGGCCAGACAGTAAACGTGGACATTTTTTAAGACGAAACAAGCCTCAGACACAACAGAAAGAGACAATGTAATAAAGCTTTCACACAGTTATAAAATGTTTAATACTGCCATTATTTTGTAAACAGTGACTTGGCGTGTTGTGTCTGTTGCAATGTTTCTCCAAAGTCAAGCCTAGACATCAACAGTAGTTGTACATTTTGGAATGTGTACACGTTACGATTCACGAAAAAACGTAGTAATATATGATCCACATTGCTCTGGCATCTTAATTTGTTTGAGTAAGTAACATCAACAACAGATGCGAAATACTTCGTGTGTGTTTTTTTAAACAAGCAGATGTAAACTATTCATAAATAACAGGAGAGACAACATTAATGCAACAATTAGACTAAAACTATTTAAGTAATATAGAGCTCATTTACTTACGTGCAATTACAATTATTTAGGTCAGTTCTTCCACCCCACTAATATTTCCGTCACTGTTACTATCACTATCACCATCACTTATCACTCAAATCGTCTTCACTGCTGCTATCCCGTCCAATATTAATTTCTAAACGATCTGTCACAGTATCCATTATTTGGTCCGATCTCACGAAGTCGTTTTCAATTTTCATGACGTGGTCACATCTTGATCTCCAGTCTGCGGGAGAAATACAATCTAATTCTGTTTTCGCTAAGTTTATGACACTGTATACAGAAAAATGCACGTTCTTTCTTTTAACACGCTCCTTCACGGTTGCCCAAATCAGTTCAATAGGATGAAGATCTGGGTGGTAGGGTGGAAGTCGTAAAACGGAATGTCCATGGTTTGCCAAAATAGCATCTATTTTAAAAGTTTTGTTTGTTGGTCTATGTTGCTTAATTAGTGCATAGAGCTCAGGTTTTAACATAGATGGACTACAAGGAATGTTATGGTTCTGTAACCAGTTAATCATGTCTCCCTTTTTTGTTAATGATGTTGGAGGTGGATTTAATTGTACATTGTGGTAGGGGGCATTGTCTATTACTACTACACTGTTCTTATTCAAGTTCGGTATAAGCATTTCACTCACCCACTTTTCATAATTTTCGTAGTTCATGTCGTTGTGATAATCGCCTTTTTTGAAACCCGATTTAAACATTAAAAGAGCATTGGATACAAACCCAGTTTCACCACCAGCATGAACTACAACCACCCGCTGTCCTTTATTTATTGGAGTTTTTAGGCCACTTTTATCACTGTCTGTCCAGGTTTTTGTAACTGACGTTGAACTGTGAAAATAGGTTTCGTCCGTGTACACTATGGGCCGCCGTTCTCCTCTGTACTGCTGTATTTTTCTTATAAAATCTACTCTTAAGTTTATAATGTCATGTTTCTCTATTAAAAGTTTTCTATTGTTTTCAGCACGTTTCCACCGAAATCCCATTTGTCGAATAATTTGTCTAAGACTAGATACACTACCATTATAATTAATTCGTTCTCGTAAAATTCTTAAAATAACTTTTAATGTTGGTCTTTCCCCTTCCGTTGTGTGACAGTCGTGAATAATTCGTCGAATAGTACACTTGTCAAAATCGTCTATATCGGTTTTTACTTTTTTTCTTGGACGTTTTTTATGGGGAGTGCTGAAAGATTTTGTATCACCCGTATACGTGGATGCTTCTTTAATAATTCTAAAAACACTACTTAGAATTAAAAACACCACACGCCTGAGCTACCCGTTCCTGTAATTTTCTTTCTGATGTTTCTTTGCCTTCAGATTTCATAAACTTGTAAACGTTATAAATTATTTTCCGACTCTGACTATGTATGACTTTCCTTTGCACAGAAGTCGACGGTGAACCAAACTGATCCATTTCACTCGACAAACCGGAAAAAAAAGCAAACTACATAAATGAAACTAAACGCTACATTTTGATGAATACTGATGTTTTTTGAAAAGTACGCACATAATAATCTCCACAGCCGTAGTTTTGTTTCTCTGCTGACGCATGCGCATTACATAACCTACGCTGTTAGTACGAAAACGGTTGATTCATGTCTAGCAAACTTTACTGTAATCATGTTAAAATTGTGATTTCAGCCCTTATTCAAATATTGTTATGCCCCTTTTTGTTACTTATCTTTTAATTAGTTCTGAAGACGCCGCATTGTCCCACGCGCACCACGTAGACCATTATTTAAATTTCACTGAATTTACATGTTTTTGAAGAACAAGTTTACTGTTAGTTAATTCTGACTACGGTTTTAATTTTGTGCTTCACATTTTAAAACTGTTATTCACATTTTATTTAACTGCGGTATTCACTTTTTATGTGCGGGCGCGACGAAAATTACGCCCGGTCGGCAGACGCAGACGCGCAGACAGATTGCGTCCGTAGTTGTTAGTTGTTCATGGCCGACTGACTAGTCGAACGGCACTATTTTGAGTAGTTGCCGCGGTTGTTTACCAACTTTTCATTGTCCTCATTTCTCGTATTCCTACGCCAGTATAAGGTTTGGTCTGGCGCACCCGCATTCCAAGGCTGGGATTGTCTCTGACGTAAGATCGTCTGATGTTGTTATATAATCTGTTACACAACTTGTAAGTCACTGGAGCTGACCTTGACACATTTTCGCTTGTTTGTCTGCTACGTCGTTATAATTTATGAACAATATTTCCAATCACTCCTGCCAATTTCGTTACCCATAAAATTTACATTTATTCTCAATTTATGTTTATATCTCTCGAAATTATACAATAAAATTTTATTTCCTTTTCTATTAAACACAAATTTATTTATTACCCCGGGTAGGCCAAAATGTACCGTTACAGTACTGCTAAATACGATGATGTCATCTAAATAAACTAAAGCTTCTTCACCTTTGATCCCCATCAATATACTATCTGTTAATCTTTGGAAGGTTGCAGGTGCATTACAAAGACCAAAAGGCATATTTTGGAACTCGTAATGTTGACCCCGTATACAGAATGCTGTTTTCTCAATATCTTTAGGTGACATTTTCACTTGATGGAGACCGCTGTACAAATCAAGAGTAGTAAAGTACATGCTACTATGTAAGCAATCTAATCCCTCTACAATGTTAGGAAAAGGGTAAGCATCACCACGCGTAATGGCATTAAGGGCTCTATAATCTACGCAGAAACGGTATTTAGGACGTCCATCGGTATTTTTCTTGCTTACTATAACCACGGGACTCGACCACGGTGATGTAGAAGGTCTTATAATTTCCTTTTTCAGCATATCGTCTATTTGCTCGTCAACTACTGGCTTTAGCGAATGTGGGAGTCTGTACGGATTCTTTTTGATAGGTGGGTGGTGACCCGTATCTATCTCATGTTCAATTTTACTGTGACAGCCAATCTTGCCTCGGGGTTCATCAAATATATGTGAGTAACGATACAGTACCGGCAATAGCACTTTACGCTCAGAAATACAGGGTGCGTCACGGGAATCGCATGGTTTTCAAATAAGATGTACTTAGTTTGGCTTAAAAAATATTTTTATTTATGACAATACATAGTGTATGTTGGGAATTTGATTGTTCATTTATGTTTTGAAGATCATGTCGCTCAGATGTTGGCCATTTATGTTTATGCATAATTGTAGCCGGTCCCGAAAACTCCGAGTAGCGTTAATTAACATCTGACGTGGAATACGAACGATTTCCTCCTGGATTGTCGTCTTCAGATCTTCAAGGCAGCGTGGCTTGTTAACATATACTCGGGACTTGAGATATCCCCACAAAAAGAAGTCACAAGCTTAGATCGGGGGAGCGAGGAGGCCAGCGAAGATTGCCACATCTGGAGATAAGGTGGCCTGGAAACTGATCCCGTAAGACAGCCATTGAATTACGAGCTGTGTGTGCAGTTGCACCATCCTGTTGAAACCATACTCTCCTCATTGCCCATCTGCGACGTCGAAGTTCTGGGAAGAAGAAGGTTTGGAGCATCGTAATGTAGCGCTCTGAATTAATAGTCACAGTAATGTTGTTTTTCTCAAGAAAGTACGGGCCAATAATGCCCTTCTCCCCAACTGGACACTATACTGTTACTTATGGGCTGTGAAGAGGGGACTCATGTAACATCTGAGGATTTTCATTACATCAATATCTACAGTTTTGTTTATTAACGAACCCATTTAAATGAAAATGGGCTTCATCACTCATGAGAAAAATCATGTTTTCATTATTGACCATGGTTTCAAGCATGGTTTCACAAAAGACACGACGCTGTTCATAATCACCTACACTAAGTTGCTGACATACCTGAATTTTGTATGGGTGATAATGAAGATCTTTGTGCAGAATCCTTCGCACTGTTGACTCGTTAATCCCTTAAAATCGCAGCACGCTTGCGAACCGACCGTTTAGGGCTCTGTATCGCAGACGTCCTAACTCGCTCGATGTTTGCGGGCTTACGGGCTGTGTTGACAGGGCCAGGTGGTTTTTTCTTCATTACGGAGCCAGTTGTGTTGAAGTTTTCAAACCATCTCAAAATGGTGTTGCGGTCTGGAACAGGTCGGCGGACCGGAATATTAAAATGGGTGCGAAAGTCACGTTGTATCTGCGTCACTGACTCATTGTTTACGAAAAACCGCTGGAGAGCGAACGTACGATGCTCCACGTTCCACGACATGGCGGCAACTAAACTTCCCACTTTAACGAACAAATCAAGGCCAACCCACACTCACTGATGCCAACCGCTCGGCCGTACTACCCAATACAAAAACATGCGGTTCCCGTGATGGACCCTGTACTTAAGTGCTCTAATTTACTTTCTATTTCTTTAACTACTTTCTCGTTTTCTACTTTGCTGGATTTCATATAGTTCACTGTGCACATTTTCTTAAACCGTCTACTACTTCTGTCTACTGCCTGAGACCTATGCGACTCTGCTCTACCTAACATACAGTTTTTCGGCAGTGTCAGTTTTTCTTGCTACATGCGGGACATCTCTTCCCACTTTACTAAGAACTCTGGCGACTCGTACGCCATGAATATTTAACTCAATTGGCTCTATAATTACTTCTTCTGGAGCTAATACTTTCTCCTGTGTTGTAACTTTCAGGCGTCCCTAAATGAACACTTCAGACATAGGATGTAGAGTTATATCTCGGGTGGTTGTAACACACCATACTGTAGTTGCACCATGCAAGGTCGTAGGAACATTGTCACCAGCATTGAGAGAGAGCCGGCCGTGCTCTGTAGTCTCGGCTGCTTGCGACTGAAACCCTGACTCATGTATCGTACATCTATCTACTCTATTCCTATTATCTATATTTCTACTTTCTACATGGTAAACGCTATCATGTGAAAACAGTTTCCCTGTGGACAAATCTGAGTTAGCTCCTATGCGCCTTTGGAAATCCATTCCTAATATGCCATCACAAGGCATCTCTAATGCCGCTACTATGAATTCATGTGTAAAACTACATTTTCTACTAAGGGTCACAGTAACTTCCTGTCTGCCGTATATTTTCAATAAATCACCGGTAACACTTTTGGCTATCACGTCAATATTATAAACTTTCTTTCGACTAATACCCCGTTTTATTATCGATATAGCACTTGTATCTACAACGAGCCTACATAGTTTTCTTCCTATCATAACATCTAAAATTATTTGATCATCTACACTATCATGGATAATATTAGTAATTCTATGTTGGCTAAATCTGTTCCTAACTGGTCTTAATTCTAGTTCGACAGATCAGTGCTGTCTCCTGCCAATCCTTGCGCGTTTGGGTAATTCTTTTTCGAGTTTCGACAATCTTTTGCTATATGGCCAAATTTATGGCAACAATAACATTCAATATTACTTTTATTACTGCTGGTTTTATTTGTGCTAATTTTGTTGTCTTTACCAGGCTTATGCGCACTTTTATTTAGGATATTCTTGTTATTAGGTTTCACTCTACAATCTTTAGCTATATGGCCAGTATGATTGCAGTTGAAACAAGTCACTTGAGTAAAGAACACGTTTTTATTTGGGTACGAAGGGCGGTGTGCCTCGACCGCTGCTACAGTAACCGCTAACTGGATAGCTTCTGCCATAGTTGCAGGCATTCGATATCTAACTTGTTGAACCACGGTTCCAAATAAACCATTGGTATATGGGGCTAACATCCTTCTCTCAGGTTCTTCGTTTATGATCTTTTGTTGTTCCGCACCATCGACTTGTCTAATTGTTTTAGCGCACAGCCTTTTGCATCTATCGGCAAAGGCTTCGGGCTACTCATTTTTATGTTGGGCGGCATTCTGAAGGGCAACATAGTGAAACTGATCTAACTGTTTGACATGGAAGCGCTCGACAAAAACTTCTCGCAATTCTTTAAAGGTTATGTCTACTCTTTTCAATTCTGCATTACTGTATAGAAACAACGCGGCTGGCCCTTTCAGCTTAAGTTTCAATATAGAGACTATCCGTTTCGGTCCAATTTCCTACTTGTGCCGCTCTTTCGATATTCTCAAAAAACTCATTAAGTGGCACGGGACCATCGCCTCGCCAAGCATCAGTTAAATTCGCGGTAGTTAGATCTTTAACTCTTGTTGGGACTGCTGCTGCTTGAGCTTTTGTGCCTTGAGTTGCTCTTGGACTCTATAGAGAGAGCTTGTCTGAGGTCCTGTTCCTCTGCACTTGGAGTCGTCATTTCGATAATAAAGCAAAATATTTAAAATACGTTATTATATTTTAATCATTATTTTCTAGTGTTGTTTACTTCTCTAAATAGGCACCACAATAGGAAAAACCCGCATGAATTGCTTCTCCAGATAAGAATTATCTCTGTTACTATACAAAACACAATACCCAAGATAACGCAAATTGGGGACTTTAGTGTCATTGAAAAGAATATTATCTTTTACACTCTTAATTGTAATACTCTATTTCTAGTTTTATAATCTGTACACGTACTACGTTATCGTCGACCGTGTAATTGGAGTATCCGTTAATGTGTCGTTCTATAATGCGTTGAACCAGGGTTTTGAGCAACGTTTCACACCCCTCTAGAAGAACGTCAGGGTCGGAAATAGGTAGGTCGTGAACTCATTTCTGTGATCGAGGAACGTCGTACACAGGTTATTCGTTAATAGGGAGAACGCTTTCTAACTCAGGTGTTTTACTCACTGTTGGAAGCTGTAATGATGGTAAAGGCGAACAAGGTACAGTAGAAGTGTTCGATGGGTGTCTCAGACTGGAAACCGGAGAAATATGTCGATAATAAGCTGTTATAGTACCAACACGAGTACCAATTTTCATAAACAAATCAGTAGTTATAGGTTCTCTATTCACTAGCTGACCAGACGGACTTCCAAAATTTCTACGACTATCCATAAAATAATTATCACTATCTTTATGTCTTTCCCGATAACTGTTTCCCATGCACGTATTTCGTATTTCATTAAATTTCTTAAAACGAAATAGTACTTAAATAACTTAACATTAACACACTTAAAATGCACACAAAACATAATATCTTGAAAAATTAAAAGTTATAAGTTCAAATAAGGTTAATTATTTCCATTGCATTTGCTTTGTCTAGTTGTTTGGATGACTGAGTTAAACGAAACTTTCTTTAAGACAAAGCAACAAATTTTCTGCAACTATTTTCAATTACTACTTTGATTTGCCATACATCTCTCATAACCAATAGGATCCACTGTTCTTGCAAGTGGAATCTCACGGGCTGCCACCAATTGATATGCCGTGACCGAGCTTTTCTGGCTTACCAATGGGCGAGGGTGAGAGATATATAGAAATACCCAACACAGTAAGTGTAGTTAAAGTACATGTATTGATATATTGAGGCAAATAATACATAAAGTTGACTTACACAGTCCCATGGTAGCGAACAACAACATTTACTACCTAGACTTAACCGAATAAAATAATACAGTCACAGTGATAGTGACATCTACGTCCGAAATCTAAGAGTGAATTCTTACCCCTTCTTCGAAGGTAAGTAGTTTTATTGAATGTACCACCAACTCAGGTATCCCGCCCCCTTTAGATCACATTGTTAACTAACATCTACGAGAAGATTTTTTAAAAGTGACACCTTTTGAAATCTGGTTAACACTACTTTGTTTACAGACTGGTTCAGGCGCCATTGTTGTGTTACCAACATTACGTATTTTGTGTTCGGGTCCAAGGTTCTTAAGCGAAGCAGAGACTGAATGGTTATTAGAAATAATCAACACTGATATCATTTGATTACAAACTCAGGATTTAATGATCTGAATATTTTAAACATTTAGATAAACAAAAACAAGATGGAGTCATAAAACAAAAACAAAATGGCTGCGCGATATTCTCGCTGCTTCAGCCTTACTTGTGACACAATTACATTACAGATATATATATATATATATATATATATATATATATATATATATATATATATGTTCAGGTTACCCTGGTTTACTCTAAAATGAATTTAAAACATACTGCAGTTACCATTTTTAAATTGTTACGTTATTTAGATCAGAAAACGTCAACCAATGCTTGTGATCCTTACATCTATATATATACCGGTATACACGCACCCATACACACACACACACGCGCGCGCGCGCGCGCACACACACTACTGAAACGGTACATTTTTAGATTATTGAGCTCAACATAATTTATAAAGATCGGTATTGTATAAAATGGGTGATGGTTTTACTTCCCTGCCTCGCCGGTTACAGATGTAGCTATGCGTCCCTCATACTCTTGCTTGGTGTCCTGCCGAGTTATTATACTGTTCCTTTTTGCACGCACTGATTTTGTTACATTTCAATACTGTTAAATGTGTTTTATATGGTTTAAACTCACATTTTATTAACTTTTACTGCTATTTTGAACACTTTTGAATGTTTGCTGGCCAGCAATTTGTGTAGCGTGCAGTCGCACGGATGGTGTTGTTTCGACTGAGAAAGACATCATGGCGTATAATTCCTAAGTAGAAGGGATAACGCGTCATTGAATCTATTGTTCTCTGACGATGACGTCTCTGTTTTATGGTGCAATTATTACGTTTTGCAATATTATGATGACGTTTCTAGGAGTGGTCTCGTCGTTGTTAGCAAACTTGCTGTCGATCGTCACGTACGCCACTTGACCTTGACGCCAACTCTCGTTATTTACTGCGTTGTTTCATATTGGGAAAACTTTGCCCTCACATATTTTTGATTTATGATAAAATTATATTTATGTTGCCCCCACAATTTCCTATACGGACCTATTGTACCGTTACAAAACCCCCTCAATAAGAGGATTTATGACAAGGCATAAAAACTCATTGACGCATTCATACTTCCTAAAGGGATCAGCAAGGATATGCCGCCACAACCCCCTGTAGTGTTTATAGAACAAAATATATATAGAGGAGAGTGGGGGAATGGTGCGCACCTAAGTATAGACTGTTCTCAAGATAACACTTTAAGATAAAAATTAATAATAACTACGTAAAACACTTCTTTAGTTAATGTAGTTTGCCAGGAAAAAAAGTTACCAGGAAATGACAAACCAACAACAAGATATGTTGCATAAGATAAAAACATGGACTTGCGCACATTTACCCACCCCGTGGGGTAATCTGCGCATATGGTTGGGTAATGGTGCGCAACAGGGGTTAGGTTACATTAATGAATTTTAACAAGTCTTATCAGTCAATCATTTATTTTACAATACAGTTGATATGCTTATAAAAGTACAAAATCTTTGCAGTATTAAATTGTTGGGTTTTAGGCACAATACGTTAAATGAATTTAATATAAGCCTACATTTGTCAAATCTTAAATTTAATATTTACAATATTCACAGATATAATCGACAGCTGAATCTGCACCAGAACACTCAGCGTGGCTCCACGATGAACAGTAGACACATCTGAACCATAATTCAGTGGTCTTTTCTATAGCAGTAGTTCCCAAGTTCAATTCAATATCATCAAATTCATCATCTTGACAAAGATTTTTATAATCAATAGACCTATTATCACATTCGTCAGATGACTCTTCTTCTATTTTTATTTTCCTCTTCAATTTGGTAGATCTAGGCTTTTTTTCTTTCTTGGCCATCTTCATTTTCTTTTTTTGAATTTTATCCTCAAAACCTAAACGCTGTGCTACGAGTTTTCTTTCTTTTCGATTCTTCTTTTCTTCATTGATGATTCGTCTCTCTTTGGCATTTTCAAGTTTTACCTTGATTGGAGTGCTTGTCAATATTTCTGAGTGTTGTTTTTCACGAGCTTAGACGTAGCTTTTCCCTCCGTAGATCTTGGATTGTTTTTAGTGATAGATTGAGCAAAAACAAAAAAAGAATTATCTTTTGATGTAGAGGGGATAGGGTTATCATACAGGTTTGTGTTGATTGTGCCAATTTCTTCGGAAGCTGCAGGTGGTTCAGTGCTTTCATCTATGTTGTTTTGAGGTGTGTCAGGAGGACATTTGGCAGAATCAGGAGTCTCAGGAATAGCAGAAACATCTGCGTCTACTAAAATTTGCTGATCCACAATTTCCCTTGCAGCCTCGAAATTTTTATCAGAGAATTTTTCTGGATGAAATGGATGAATCCCAGATACTCTGAACCCCGAAACAGCATTGCTTATGCTAGCAGCTTTAACAAATGATTTGTTAAGGAGCTCCCCCACATCGTATTCTTGGATTTTTGTGTGGCCAGAAGATGTCAGGTGGAAATCACACTCTCTATAAAAAGCGTTCTTCAATGGGCCAAAAAATGTAAGGTCCAGTGGTTGGAGTCTATGGGAAGTATGTGGTGGAAGGGAAACCATATGAATGAAGTTATTCGACAAAATTCAAACACTTCAATCGATATGTGACTAGAGTGATTGTCCAAAACAAGTAAAACCGGGTCGTTCTCGGTAGGGTGAACGTGGTTCTTAAAGTGCGAGAGCCACTGAAGGAATATATCAGAGTTGCTCCATCGGTTTTTTGAGCAGAGATAAAACAGCGCCGATAGGGCCATTTCTTCCAAGAAGAGGTGACATTCTGGTGCGAGGATAGACAAGAATAGGCGGAGGGAAGTGTCCAGAAGCGCTCATGGTAAAAATGGCTGTAATATTTCTTCCCCGCTCTGCCGAGGTAACAGCTCCCACTCTTTTTACTCCTTTTGGTCCGTATATCTTAGGGCACTTTTTCTGTACAGTGGTAATGCCAGTCTCGTCCTGATTATAAATTCTGTGGGCAGGGAATTTGTGCTTCTGCATCACTGCTTCAAGGTTTGAATAAAACAACTGCACTTCTTTACAAAAACCAGCAATTCTATCGAGACTAGTTCCCTGTGGTTGAAGAAGCCTCACACTGGGATATCTTTTCAAAAAACAATATAACCAGTCTTTACCGGCTAACCCTAGATTCTTGTTAAAATTGTTAGAAATATTTTTCTTCTCAGCATATCTAAAAGCCAACCTGCGCAGTTCTTTTGGAGTTAAGCCGTAAAACAAAGTACAAAGTTTTAATATATATTCTTTCAGCTCTAGCTCGATCTCTGGCGAAAACACGGACTTTCTTCCTAGTCGTGGGCACTGAGGACGATCTAATATCAAATTTTTTCTTTAAGTTGATTCTGGAATACCAAACGATCTTCCCACCTCCGTTATCTTTCTTCCATCTTTTCTCACTGTGTCAAGAGCCTTGAATAAGTTATCCTGGTTGTAGGAGTTAATGTTTGTTTTTCTGACATAGTTTCTAGGTATCTGGGAACAAAGAAATGAAAGGGGGAATTAATGTTAACTGTCGCCATAAGATTGCTTGGGGGGGAATTGTGCGCACTGCTGCGCACCATAACCCGATCGCGCATTGTAAATTATTTTTGCTTAAAACTTACAGAAATACTGCCTTAAACACAAAACTAACTGCACCAAACACCAAAGCAGAAACTGCCATTTATAAATATACTTAGTTTAATCCATACAGAGAAATATTTGAGGCTTACCTTCCTAAAATCTGGAGAGTGAAAATAACAACGTGCACTACACTATAATGTTTCACACTCACATACCTACAAAAGTGATTTGGCGGGAGTGGTTGGCGTGGCACAGTAGTTGTCAAATCTGCCGCTTGGTTGTGGCACCATTCAGAGATGTCCCACATGCTTGGAAATATCAAAAATATTGATGCGCACGATTACCCGTTGCGCACCATTCCCCCACTCTCCTCTATAACTTACCCTCGGTCCAGTGATTGTGACAGTACCTGCATGACCTTACTGGACTTCTCTTTTGAGATCCCAACACCGCAAGGCCAGTCAGGCACTTGACGTTCATGTTCTGACGCGCTGGCCAGCTCAGGACCGCTGCCACAGCATCACCAAACGCTGAAACATCCAAATAAAAATCAAATAGTGGCCTTGTATAATACCATATCCCTAACTGATCTGTTTTCCCCTTAGCTGCATTGGTTTACGTTAATAAGCATTGGTTTTATCCTTAACTACTAATGTCTCTAATCCAGAGATAGAACAAGATTTACTATAGAGGTCTCTTTCTCGTTTGCATTCCTACATTTTATCAAATTTTTTCGACTCCAGTCGATAATATTTTACTCTTTTCCAACACAAGAAGAAATATACTCTTATACTAATCCAATAGTATGTCAAATAATTAATCAAATTCACCAAAATCAACAAACAATTTATCTATATATTGATTATATAGCACCAAATCACAAATTCATTATTGCAGAACAATCTATCTATTCAAAATTCATTGATCAGTTTTCCTGATACTAATACTTCTTCAAAGCAAAATCATAATTATTTTTTTATGTTCAACACCATTATCAACATCATATACTTAATATTTGACATTCATTTAACGTTACTACCCCCTGTAGTAACCACCTTCCACACACACTATGACCTCCCCTGGACTGTGGCGTCCAGTTGCTTCCACAAGGACTGAATTTTCGGAGCAATTTTGTCGTCTCCTGTCCTTGCTTCGGCCTTACATTTTTAAATTGCCAGATATCAAAATATCTGATGTTACATAGTTATATCCACTTACCTTTTGCGTCGTGTCTACGTTTTCGTAGTTCTCCTTTACTTAGTAAATTCTCATTTGCCAACCTGATTTTAATACTCACATCCTTTTTCTCGCTCTCAGGTGGGTAGTCTAATAACTGTTCTAAAATCCTCGGGGGGCGTGTTCCCTTAATTAATTCGTGGGGTGTATATCCTGTGGACTCGTGGGTGGTACTGTTCAGCCAATCTTCTACCCTTTTTACGTATAACGGCCACTCGCTGTGTTTGGCGTGACAATAGGCTCTAAAAATCCTGCCTATCTCTCTCATGACACGCTCCGCCTGGTTGGACTGAGGATGGTAGACAGCCGTATGCTTCGGGATGATTCCTTCCCATCCAAGGGTCTGACGCCATCTTCCACTGATGAACTGTGGCCCATGGTCCGATAAAATTACCTTTGGCTTACCCACATGGATCATGTAGTCCGTTGTCACCTTCTCACTCAGCACATGACTGGTAGCTCTCTTCACACTATATAATTTCACATACTTAGAAAAAGTGTCTAACATTACAAAAATATACATAACTCCGCCTCTATCCTTCGGCAATGGTCCATACAAATCTACTGCAACTAAATCAAATGGCCTTTCTACTTTTATAAAATTCATCTCCCCTTCAACCCTATAGTTCACTACTTTAGACTTCTGACCACAAATCACAACCCCTTAACAACTTTCTAACCCGTCCTTCCATATTCTTAAAAACATGGGACTCTTTTAAAACATTAACACACTTTTTCGCCCCAAAATGACCATATCTCAAATGACAATCCCAAATGATCTTATCTGCTAACCCATCTGGCACAACTAACCTCCAATCACGCTCACCCCCTTCTACTTTCTTAAATAACAACCCTTTATAAATTTGAAAATGTTGATTATACACTGACCCAGTTAGTTCAGTTTCTAAACTTTCTGTGACCTTACCTGACGTACCATCTACTCTTTGCATGGTTAGAATGTCTTTTAGCTCTCCCCCAAAAATTCTATCTTCCCGGCTTATCTGAAAAATCTCAATCTCTTTCAAATCCCTACCAGTTTTATTGTTTAACATGTCTACCCTGGAAAGAGTGTCAGGTATTTTATTCTCTGTTCCCTTGATATACTCCCATGCAAAATTATATTCTTGCAAAACAAGTACCCACCTGGTTAGAACGGCTGTGAGCAAGCTTACACGTGTTCAGGAATGATAACGCCTTGTGGTCCGTTCTGATTACAGTTTTGTTTCCCAGGATGTAGGTCCTGAATTTCCCCACGGCGAACACAATGCTTAACAGTTCTTTTTCGGTTGTTGTATAATTTTTCTCTGCAGACAGCAACGACCTACTGGCGAAGGCGATCGTCAAATGTTCCTTGTCGCAGTCTTCCTGGTAGAGCTCCGCCCCTAAAGCTACGTTGCTTGCATCGGTCTGTAAATAAAACGTTTTATTAAAATCAGGGTGATTCATCATAATCGTGTGGCTAAATTTCCTCGTAATTTCATTAAAAGCTTCACGTTCCACTTCTCCCCATCTCCACTGCTTATTCTTCTGGAGTACTGCACTTAATTTAGCTGTTGTGTGCGCGTAGTTCTTCTGGAACTTACGATAAAAATTACGAAGTCCTAGAAAGCTCTATAGTTGTTTGATATTCTTCGGCTCAGGGAAGCGCATAATGGAGTCAACCTTGTCTGGATTTGCGGAGATTCCCTCTTGTGTAATAATGAATACTAAAAAATTGATTTTCGTTTGTAAAAATTTTGATTTCTCCCAATTTACGGTGAGCCCTCCTTCTTCTAATTTAGCTTAAACATATCCCAAATGATCCAAGTGTTCCTGAAAAGTTCTAGAAGCAATTAAAATATCGTCCACATACACTGTTAAAAAATCTAATTCTTTTGGTTTTAAAATCTGGTCTAAACATTTGATAAAGCTAGCTACACTAGTATTCAACCCAAATGGTAATCGTCGGAACTGATAATTCTTCCCATTAAACAAAAACGCTGTATATTTTCTACTTACTTCTGCCAATGGTACCTGCCAATACCCAGCTGTTAAATCTAGCGACGTCATGTATCGTACCCCACTAAACTTCTGGAAAATCTCATTTATCGATTCTGGTGATTCACGGTCTGGTATTATTATTTGGTTAATCCTCCTAGCATCTAAACATAATCTAACCCTACCATCCTTCTTTATGACAACTACTAATGGATTTGAGTAATGTGACACTGACCTTTCTATAATGCCTCCCTCCATCATTCTGTCTAACTCCTCTTGCACCGCTCGTTTTTTGGAATAAGGCACTGGATAACTCCGCTGCATGAAAGGTGTGTGTTCCCGTACCTGCAATACACATTCATAACCTTTTGCCCTTCCGGGAATATTGGCAAACACTCCTCGAAACTGCTCAATCACCCGCCACAACGACGCACGTTGATCACTCCTTATCACCTCACCTTCACTACAAAATTCATCCGCCCTTATCTCCCACACTGCTTCACTACTCTCATTCAACTCTCTTTCGAAACTCTCAATATAACTCTCCCTCTCTACATGAATTTACTCTGGCTTCTGTGTCACTCTCGCCTACCCGTAATCAACTTTTAATTACTAGATAAACCAGCAGT
This sequence comes from Magicicada septendecula, assembly GCA_034769895.1. Lineage (NCBI taxonomy): Eukaryota > Metazoa > Arthropoda > Insecta > Hemiptera > Cicadidae > Magicicada > Magicicada septendecula. The sequence continues at coordinate 49,263,676 of CM068374.1, read as the reverse complement.
AGTTATAACTAAAGGAACTTTTACATTGGGGTCTGATGATTTATTCACTCACTGTTTTAGTGTAAAGTAACGACATCTCTTTATTAAATCATTACTACAACAGCTCTACATAAATATTCCCATATAAGGTTTTCTGAATAAAAGATTACAATTTATAACAGATTTTGGTAAAGAACTGGGGCCAAAACATATGGATTTATCAGTGCTAGCATTATCCACGGATCCGGGACCTTAAACTTGTTTATGAGTTAAGCTCGCTTATTATGGGGGCCATTTGAAGAGTGGACTTAATCTAAAAATTGTATCAGTGAAGCTATACATATACATCAACATTATTCGGTACTACAAATATTTTGAATTCTAAAACATACTACTTCTTATAAAGTGGTTATCATTAAAGTCTTTCTATTTGTTTATTTCAACTGTCTTTAACAATTCATTGGTTAGAATTTTAATTAATCACGGAGAACAAGTCTCCGTGTCACCTGCCATATCCATCAGTTTACTCGTAGTCAGGGTCCTTGGTCCTTATGGTGTTCGTCAGCGGTTGATCTTAAGTGGAGTTAACTTTCCTGTTGAAGTTCCTGAAGTGGTTAGTTCATAATCAAGTAGCGTAGAGGTTCTCAGAAATCTCGTAGTTAAACATCGTTAGTAGTATAAGTGCCGTAAATGTTCTTGTTTGTTGCAGAATCGCACGTCACATTATTGTTTATAAAAGTTCTCACTTTTGGTAGCTCGTACCATATTATTTAAAACAACATAGACATCTTACAAAATTAAACAAATGAGATGTCATCCCTTACACAGTTATTTATGCATTTCGGTTTTTAACATTTAGACTACAACCACACTAATTTGGCAATACTTTTGCTACACATTTTTGTGTCTGTCTTCTAAATACAAAAATTCTGTCTTTCTCTGAGACATGGTTCAAGCGCGTGTTTTCTACGCGAGCGCTTCATCTCGACTATAAACTATGTAGGAAGGGTCAGTTAATCGCGCGGAGTTTACGCGTCGCAACAAAATAGTTCCATATTTATCTTCTCTTTATGAGGTTAAAGTTTGACCTTTTAATTATCCAAAGATATTCTTAATTACAGACTTCATTATAGTACACAACTGTGGTCTTTATTATTTATTTATTTAATATTAATTTACAAGGATTATTAGTTTGTTTAGGGGTCGGTATTCAAGTTAATTCGGGTTAGCGCATGTCTATGCAGGGTTAAATAACAAGGGTTTCCCTATCTGTACACTCGTATTCCTTTTATTTTATTATTAAAACTCTTTATTAAATATTATTATGATTTATGATAGCGATAAAAATTAGTTTAAATGTGCGATTTATTAAAATTTAAAATTTCTCAGCTTTTACTTTCCCTATTTATTAATTATTTTATTTTTAATTAATGAAATCGTCACACACAGTTCGGCGGATAATACGAATGAATTCGTCAGTAGTATCGCATTCGATGACACAGGCTTTTCCATTTTGTGCTACGCCTTTTCCCTTTGGTCCTCATGAATGAGAATCGAGGAAATAAAACTTGTTATCATAATACAAGAGACCATATGCACTGCCAGAAACAACCAAAATTCCAACATTATCGTCGGCGAACAATAAATTTATCGAAGCACGAAGATTTAGGAAGCTAATTCCATCGTTTTCCCTGTCGCATAAACTGCCATTGAAGGCACGATTTAAATCATCATATTCAATAGTAAATGCATTGTCAAACATCAGGATGTCGTGTCTTACAACATCAAGATTTCTAATCTCCAAGTAGCTGCGATCATCAATTGGAAAGGCACCTTGTTGATTTCTAGTTTCCGAATCAATCCATTCGTAAAATCTATCGCCTTCAATCATGTTTCGATTTAAAACATTTATATTCCATTGACTTGCTGGTAGAATGGCAGCACCAATTAAATTTGCCATGACCATTGCGAAACATTGGTGCCCAGCATGTCCGGAATGAAAGATTTCTTCATTACTTTGATTCCATGAAGCACGTACGATTCGCGATAAATCATTAATTCGCATGTAGGCACTGCAATTTGGAGCATCAGTAGCTTGGTCAATAGGTTCGTTTGGTCGTTGTTGCTGAACTGGAATAACGCGGATGACATCCTGCGTATTTAACCGCGCAGATCGATTTACTTTTACATCCTTGTAGAGTGGGTTATTTATAATAAGCCAATCAAGTGCCTTGTAGACACGATCTGGTGAAATGTTATAATCTTTGGACACATTCAAGTTCTCCAGAGTTTCAACAACTACAACAATTCCTACATCTGTGCTCGATCGAGGAAGCATTTCAGGCAGCTTTTCGCTGACTTCAAAGATATTGAGAGCAAATAATGTTGCATGTCCTTTGAAACTGTATTGACCAAATCTGCCTGGAAATTTGATCACTTTGACATACGGAATGATGCCCTGAAGCAAATGTCGTTCTGGTTCAGTTAGTGCTGCAATTTCACTGGGAATATCACCCGGAAGCAAGTTATTCCAATACGCCTTGGATGGAGCATGGTTCTTTGAGCTCTTCAAGTGCGTATTGCATCGATGGCAAACAAGCAAATTATTTTTAGCGGCAAGTTCCGGTGGCAAGTATGGCTTTGGTGAAATCAAACAATATTTCACTACCTGATTAGGGTAGCATTTTTTCTGACAGATATCACAATATCACAGCATTTGTCGCAAAAAGTGTTTATGGTTGAGTGAAAATGTGTCTCATTAGCTACCCGTTGAGCATAGGCCTCACCTTGACGTCGTAGTCTTGCTTCAAGTTCCAGACTTGTCTCTCTAGCTCTTAATTCAGAATGGCTCAATCGATCTGATTTCAGTCGAGAGATATGTTCATCGGGTGTTTCATTTGCTCTTGCTTGAGCATCCCGTTGGGCGTTATTGGCAAGTCGAGAGGAACGTGCGTCCACCGCCTCGATCGATCTCGCTTGAGCCATTCGTTTCTTGGCATTTTCGCGTTCGATATTGCGCTGCTTTTCGGGAACTTCTTCAGCTCGTTCACGCCGTTTGGCTAATCTTGCAGACTTATCTACTTCCGATTCTTGTTGAAGCTTCTCTTGTCGTTTTCGCTTCTTCTCTATGCGTCGCTTGCGTTGGGTGGCTACCGTGACCATCGTAAAACTTATCACTAACTGGCTTTTTCTCTCTCATTTACAAACTTAAAATCTGAAACCTGTTGCAAACATTTATTATTTATTATTACTCTCTAGTATTTTATTTATTATTTATTATTACTCTCTACATATAATATATATAGCTACTGTTAGTGCAAAAGGTCGTATGTAAAAATTGTGTACTTTACAAGAGAGCATAAAAACTGATTATTTCCTTATGATGTATTAGTATAATTTCATATTTTATTTCCCTCTGCTGTTTCCATAGTAACTAATGTATAACTTAACTTTTAAAATATTAAATTCATAATATTTAGAATTAATATTAGGCAATTACCTGTATTAACTTCCGTCTTGTGACTTCTTTAGTTTTTTCTTAAAACAACGCGTTTCGAGAATAAATTCTCATCAGGTTTAAAAATACTATAAAAACATCAAATTCACACTTTAACAATTAGCATAAAAAATTGTTTCCTTGTAATTAAATTAAGTTAAAGATTGTAAAATGGCTAACAAACCTGAACAACGATATGAATCAAGGAGTAATAGTGCTGAAGAGGAAGAAACTGAAATGGAAATAATAGTAAGGGATGCCCAAGGGGACCAACCAAAGAAACTAAACCAACCAATGGATGCAAATTTACAGGAAATGATGAGGATTATGATGGAGCAATTCGGAAGAATAGAAGAAAATAATAAACAAACAAACGAAAAGTATGATAAAAACAATGAGGAAATGAAAAAAGATAATGAAGCCTTATTAAAACAAAATAATGAGGAATTAAAGAAACAAATGAGACTAGATAATGAAAACTTATTAAAGCAAAATAATGAGGAATTAAAGAAACAAATGAGACTAGATAATGAAAATTTATTAAAACAAAATAATGAGGAATTAAAGGAGACCATTCAACAACAAATCAATGCGGTGAATAATAAATTAGACGAGCAGAAGGCTGAAATCAAGTTAATATTACAAAATTATGAGGAAAGGAACGTTAGGCAATCCGCAAAAGTGAAATTGAATATAGAAACAATGAAAGAAATAATGAGTGATGAAAACCAGTCAATAGAAACAACGATAGAAGATGACAAGCAAAGTGTGGAAACATTGAATAAGATAACGGAAGAAGTAATAAATGATAACAAAACGGAGATAGAAATAATACCAAACGATCAAAACAGGGAGCAAGTAAGTCAGAAAATAGAAGATAATGGAATAAAGAAGCAAATAATTAAGAAAATAGAATGAAAGAAGAATAACACATCCTAAGAAAATTAAAAATACACGAGAAGAATTGGAGATGATGAACAATGGACTGATTAATGTACTTAACATCCTAAGTACTGACTACAGAAGAATAAGTAATTTTAAAAGTAATAGAAGGAACTTAATAGAATATTTCAAAGGGAATCACAATAAAATAGTGAGAAAAAACGTCAGAAAGTCTATAGGTAAATTAAATATCACAGAAATAGAAATGTGTAGCAAACTGTCAGTAATGTCATCAATAATTCAAATACCATTAAAATACCTGTTCAATAAAATAAATAGGAAAGTGATTGATGTAGACATAGATACAAATGAACTTGTAGTATTAAAAGAATGGGAGTACAGGGTGACAGAGAAATATTTAATAAAAACAGAAATCATTATGGACACTGTAGTAATCCGAACAACAAGGGTAAATGAAGTATTTGACAACGGATGAACTAAAGATAAGAAATATTGAAAGAAGGGACTGATTTTCTGGGTATTGACTAAAGCAAACTAATTGAACAAAGATTAGATTAATTATTAATACAAACGACATAATATGAAAGTTATTATAAATTAAGATGAAATAAACCAACCAAATTCAAAAATAAGTAAGAACATCTTACCATATATTTCAGAAGAAATTATTTTGAACCAATAATCATAAAAGAAGAGAAAGACGGTTAATAACCATAATAATTAATGACCAGATTAATCAGTATGATAACCATGATAAGAACAATTAATACTAGTTACTATTTAAGAAGGGTTAGAAATGAGTTAGATGAAGAAAGAATAGACAAATACAACTTACGATAATGATGAAATTCAGTACTTAACTGCATAATTAAAGGTGAATAAATAAATAAAAATGAAGATGAAGATAGAATCTAAAATATCATTGATTGACAGCACCAAGATGGAAATAATCCAACATGTATGTCGAATAATGTTAACCAGTTACCTGTGAATGATAGAATATTAATTGAAGTGATAAAACACCAGAAGTGAAACAGTAATGGAATAAAATGTGAAGAGACCTCAAAGAAATCATGTAACAATCCCTTGAATATAAGTTTGTAGCGAAGGAGCTACCTTATAGGTAATAATTATATGTATTGTGTTGTGATAGTGCAACTTTTATTTTTTCCTGGACAGAGATGAAGTTCCTCTGATCTCAGATGATATATTTAGGGAAAACGGCGGAGTAATGGAAGCCAAGAGTGCCCCTCCGAATCCGAACCCATGTATAGTATTTAATGTTAGGGAACTATGGTATTTTAGGGATGATACAAACAACGAGGTAAAGAAATAAAAAATAAATATGACAACATGACTCGAGGTGTGAAAAGTGAGAAGAAATTAAGTGTTCCAACATGAAAACAGGAATATAATTAAAGGTAACCAAAAAAATGATAGAATAACCCAAAGTGTATGAAGAATCGACATCAATTTTTATGTGCTAAGTTACTATATGATATTTGTCAAAAAGTCAAGTTAGCCAATGTCAGATATAAGGGAAGGTGGATAAATAATCAAGCATTGAGAGCGTTAGAGCAAGTTTTGTTGACATTTGTGGACCATTCCCAACTAGTGGTAGGAGACGTATTAAATATGTACTGATTATCATGGACAGTTTTATTAGGTTTACAAAGTTATATCACATCAGTAAAGCTGGTACCCATATTATAGTAAAAATAATTCAAAGAAAAATAATTCTGAAATTAAGAACACATGAAATTTATGACCAGGATTGGGAAGGTGAGATTTAAAAGAAAAGATAATGTTTGTATTCATGTTTTTGAGTTTTTTAGCCATGAAACTAGGCACAATTGTTATTTTATACTTATTATTTTTTATGTAAAGCCAGTTGGTTTGATTAATGTTATTTTAAGCCATAAATGAGTGTGTAAGATACGGTGATTCGTGATAGTGATGAACCGTACTTTTTATGTTAATAAAAGAAAAAATCAATTTATGAAATGAATTTTGTGATATACAATTAGCGAATTAATCAGATGTTTTCAATATTAATGTTCGACCATGTTTGTGATAAGAAATTAATTATTTCAAAATTTCATCTAAAATGGTATCTGAAATTATGAAATAAGGGAAGGTATTATGTACTGCTGTTAAAATGCACACAGTACATAATAGGGATATAATAAATTTTAAAAGAGAAAGATGCAGATTTTTGTATTGAATGTAAACAGAAAACATTGGGAATATCGACTTACTCAATCAACATAGAGGTCGATTCCTATATGATGTAAAACAATATTTAGTTATATGTTCAGAAAATAATATATGAAATTGAAATGAATGTTATAAGAAGAGTAAAGAGTAATAAAATTATAATTTAATAAATAACCAATAGAATTACGAATATTAGAGGTAAAATAAAGATGTTTAATAAGAAATAGAAAAATGATATGTTTGAATAGGTATATGATAAACAGATGTAAATAAATTAGGGAATTATCATAGTGGCAAATTGTTAAGAATTTGTATTGTATGGTGATGAACTAAATGTATTAGTCTTCAATTATATTTAATACAAGTAACATTATTAGTCTTCAATTATATCTGATAAAAGAAACGTTATTAGCCTAAAATTAAATATCTAATAGTAACTACATGAAGAAAATATTAAATTATATTAAATAACAGTTGTACATCATAAAGTTAATGTAACATGGAAAAGAAAATGAAGTAAAGGATTTTGAATCGTGATATCAGAGTTTGATTATAATATTTAATAAATAAATAATAATACGAGACATATAACAATATCCTTGATAGAACGACGACAGAAGAGGAACATCTTGGACTAGAAAAGAGTTTAAGTGGCCATAAAGGATAATTAAGTGTTCCGAGAAGACATCTGTGTTGCAGTAGTCCTGGAGAGCGCCATTCAGCGGTGAGAGCAATAAGACATTTGTGTGAAGACACAGATTGCCAAGCTTAATTTTGCTGTTGAAAAAAGGTAAACAACAACCAGAAGTGAACCCGTGGCAGCTGTAAGAATTCAGAGACGGTTAAGTTACCTTAGTATGTTATTTATTTTTTACATGGTTAATTATCAAAATACTACCTATTAACTGAATCTGGGTTGGTTTAAAGAAAAGAAAATAATAGATACAATCGTAAATACGATAAAATAACTTAATAATCATTAACCCTGAGAGAAAGAGTTTCTTTACATGTACCATACGTATAAATAATTACAACACATAAATGACGCATCCAACGTTGTGTAAATATTATATATCAGTAAAAAACAACAGTACATAAAATGGCTGATCCAACGTGGAGCAGATCTTAATTACAATACCTGTAATAATTTACAGTACAATATGTATATTTATACATATATACGTATGTATACATATACATATATATATTATAACATCGCCAAATTCAGACCATATTTGATATCTATAAGTATGTAAGAAATGCTAAAAAGTAATGTATTTTAATAAATAAATAATGAAGAGAATAAAAATATAAAATGTAATTAAGAAAGGAGGAGGAAGAATAGTAAACCAAAAGTGATTATTAAATAAAATTACAGACTAGACTGACAGACAAATGACTTTGACCCAACCCCAGAGATTGGCCAGATAAAAACCAAAATAAAGTGAAACAAGATGGAAGTGAAGGAGAAGAAAAATGAAAATAAAAATTGAACAAACCAACTATAAAGGAAATAAAGTGAAACAAGATGATACTAGTAGCTAATTCATGTGGTTGTACGATTGTTGAATTAAGACAGGTTTTAGAGGTAGTATCTAGAGCTAACGGTAGGACTACAAATGATAGTTTGACCTAGCGTACACGTATATATGTATGTCTCGTGCCAACGGTTCTTGACCAATCAGCGTCTTCCTTATTATTAATAATGATACATTCTTTAATTAATTCTTAAATTAAAGTAACTTAAAAATTTTTAAAAACCTCTACCACCAGCGCCACCATTTGTTGAAATTATATTTACTTTGTCTGAAAAAAAAGAAAAAGAACAAATTATTAAGGAGCCACATTGGGAAATTATTAAATTAAAACAACATAACTACTTAAGTAATATCGTACTTACATAATCGATATCGAGTTGCATACTTATTTTCTCGTTGCCCGCGACGTGTGCGAAGTTATGCTTAGTGATGGAAAACAGGGCTGTATTGTATTCATCTGTTCCGCCATACAAGAGTCGCTTCATCTTTTGGGAAGATAAACATAAAATTTCTTATCTTGTGCCTGTCGACACACTCCAGTTTCTTCAAGATCGACTACAACTGACTTACCATGTTTCGTCCTAACGAACTTCGTATTCAAAATATATTTCACGTTAATTTGAAGACTATGTAAGTCCCTACGAGGTAAAAACGTGGGAACTGACTTTGCATGGCTCACGGTAGACTCCATAGTGGCCAACTGATGATTCCAATAGAAAACGTGCGCTTATTTATTCTGTTCCCCCTACAATGCTACTGTGTTCATGACACTGGTCATGGCTACCACCTACCCCCTCTACCACGGTCTGCAGTCCTCTGGTGTATCTCTGCAAGCATATGGTGCACGCTATTCTGTCCGTTACCTCCTCAGGCGAATGGTAGTCGTTACGTTGCACAGGACACACTTCTGTAATCTTAAACGTTTTGTGTTGCTGTTGACAACCGCTTCCGTCGGACTCCACAGATGGCTTTGTCTTCTTGCCAGTTATGTTTTGTGGTACTTTTCTCTTGCGTTTCTCACCAAGGATGAGCATCTCTCAAGGCAACAGATCGGGATAGGCTTTTGAAATTTCTCGTAACTCGTCCAACTCTTCTGCCAGGTTGTCATCAGAGTTATGGTCAACCTCAGAGTGACTCTCCTCGCTACTACCATAGTCAGCCACCTCGTCATTGTCGGAGTCAATCCTGTAAACGTCTGTAACAGAGATGATGGCCTTCGCATCATCAGCAAAAGGGTTGTGCGCTTTGTCCATGAATGTCCAATTGTCTGGACTCTTGACGTTCATGTGGTTTACATTTTGGTAGCTGTCTATGGTTTTGAAAAAACTTTTTCGACCACTGCTGAAGACATAATACAATATCTTTCTCAGCTAAGAAATATAAATCAGACATACGAAACTACTAAGTATATTTACTTCAACAAGAATTCCAATTAAAATATAATAATTAGTTTTAGATATTTCCAAATTAATATCAATTACAAAATAATTGTACTTTTCAAAATCATTACTTTAATTACAAGCTATTACTCTTTTGACAACTTATTATTAATACAATATATTACACATATATCCTCTTTCTTCACACTCGTGTGTGCTACGTACTGCAACCCTTGGGAGTAGATACTGTAGGGCCTACATCGTTTTTCGCTCCCATTGTATACACAATTTTGTTTACGACAGTGGAAGGTGAAACTTAATTACTACAAGTGTCTCTGTACTCGAGGCAACGACAAATTTATCAAATGTCACTTTCTCTACCTTAGGGAACTAGTCTTTTTTGAATGTCTTACATAACCTTTAAATCAATAAATATAAGTCCTTTAATTTAAGTCCTTAAATATATATAATATAAATATATATTATAGTTTAAATATATATATATATATATATATATATATGTTACAACGATACATATACATAAATGTAGGCATGTCGGGCCTCAAGTTCAAGGGTGACAAAATTATACAACGACACAACGTTATTTAATATAAATTCGACATACTGTAATTTATCCAGGTTGTATAATGATACCAGGTGTAACTATAATAAGAGTATTTTTTTATTTATCAGTATTTAAAACTCATATTTATTATTGATTCCATATTATAAATATTCATAAACATCATTAATAATTGTCAGTCACGATATTGCTCATTATTAAATGTTTCTATCTTATGATAGGCAACATTACACATATTTAAAAATCTCATATCTAAACATGTTAATAATCTTATATCTAGACATGTTAATAAAGTGATTTATTAATTAAATATAAAAATGAAAATATTTTTTATTGAAATAAATTTTCTTAACTCAGATCTGACCTCTACTCGCTCAGTCTATACCAATGTTTAAAATTCAATTTAAATTTATATTAATTTCTTGTAGACTGGCATTTGTTTTAATTTTCAACTTTAAATTAATCTTTTCTATAATTCAAATATCAAATCAATTTACTATTTATTTTGATAATAAACTCTACTCTCTCTACTTTAAATTCTCTTTCATTTATTAATTCTTTTTATATGTGATCGCTCAGTCTTACGACTAAACATTTATCTACATTTTAAAATATTACTAAGTATAAATTTTTCATTGTTTTAATTTACTGTCTTTTGATATAGTCTTTATGAGCTCTTTTTCTTTTTTAAAAATCATTTAAAATGCATTACGCATGTCACCTCGAGTTCTGATGATCTTACGACTTGTTGTCCGGTGTCCAGCGTTGTCCAGAGTTAGTTTTCCATTCCTCCTGTCCTGGTGTGGTCCTGGATACGTCTAGAGTCCAGCGTCGCTCTCCAGCAGTGTGTTCCTGGATACGTCTAGAGATGTTATCTGCTGCAAGGTAGATTTAAACATCTTCTAACGTCCAGCATCCCTCGTCGCTCTGGTAGCTTTTCCGTATATACTCTTGGTAGACTTACTATTTCGGTATTTACTTTTTCCGGAATATTGTCGTGAATTTAACGAACGTTATTTCTTTCGTTACTGCGACTTGTAATAGAAATAAAAATAAACTGTTTTGCCGACGGACAGCATGTCCGGCTGCAACTGTGTCTTGAAATGAAGAGAAGGGTTTTTGGTCGAACCCTTAATTTATACCCTCTCGAAATTCCGCACCAGTTGGCTCCAAAATCGTCCTGTCGATACCTGCATATCTCGTGACAGCCCCCACTCCCGAACCTTTTCATCTATTTGCAATTATTAGCAAATAGCAATGTTTTGCACAGAATCGAGATAGCACAAATCATAGCTAATACGATTAAGCACTCACTGTATTAATTTGAGCGTCTTAGGGTAATTTGCGTATTTTTTGGCACGTTTATTTTGCACTGTCTTCGCATAGCGTGTTCTATTAACGTCATCTTTTCACTGGGGATAACTATAAATTTTACACACACTTTGGTGCTTTTGGTTTGATCATACACTAATTAGTTTTCGCACAGTGAATTAAAATAATTATTTTATTAATTACTTGGGGCAGGTTGCTGAGATTCCTGTCTTGACATGCATCACTAACACACACAAGATACACGTGTAACACACATACAATTGAGCAGGTGTTCAATGCGTGTCGGAACAGGTTAATTTCTCCCCTAATCTAACAATAAAATATTTAAACAATCTCAGACCTGTCCATTTACCCCTAACTTATACAAATTCTACACATTTTATATTTATTTAAATTAATCCCTAATACAGCGTATGGCTGTATCGTTGCAATATATATTGCAATGAAACACAGGATCCTGATAAGCAGTGCAGGCTTGTGTAATACACAGACGATAAACATTCAAATGGTAGTTTGTTAGGTTTGGTTTTTTGTGGTATAAGTTTTGTATTTTAGAACAGATAAGGAATTAGGCTTAGTCAAGCTGTGTATTATTTTATGTGTTATTTATTCATGTACTATGTCAGTGGATATGTGCGTGCGTGCGCGAGTGATAAACGTTTTCCCGGCTGTGTGTGATATAATTATCGTATCGTTGTGACACTTGAACTGAACATAAACTACTATATTAGCTACAGTTCCTGTATATTTCTTAAGCTTAAAATGGCGTTAAAATATGATTTCGTTAAAATATAAAGCTCGTAAAACGCATTTCTGCGTGAGATAAAGACATTCAGAGATAACCATCTATGCATGCTCTTGCAAATTCGATGCACTTTAGGCATGAACCATTGCAGAGACGTGTGCAAAGTAACCATGTGACTTCCTTCCACCAATAAGAAGCTGGAAGGCAGTCGGAATTTTCTTAAGCCTGTGGCTGCACAGTCAGTTCTTCTCATTTAGCTATCACGATCGGAACGTGCAATTCTTGTGCAAGATTTTTCGCTTGCAAGAATTTGTTAAGTCTTTTCGGCGGTAGTAACGAGTGCGAACGCTCAGAACTGTTTATTTAATTCATCTTTACACACGTTATTGTTAGTGTAACATACCGTGTATAAATAAGTGAACTCAGTCTGTGTTACTGTGTGAGGTATTTGTACAGTACCAGTAGTATTCTATAATTTACTTGGTAAAATCTTGTCATCATTAGTTTCCGCGTGAGTGGAAGATTTCCGCATAGGGAGGTCTGCTGACCGTGGTAGACTCAGTGTTACGCGTGAACACTTGAAGAGTCCGGGTTGGTATAAGCCTAATATACCGTTTCTAAGTAATGCCCACTGTGACCTGAGACACTTACGAAATTATAAATACAGTACTGTATAAAATTTCAGAAGTAGTATCCCTAGAACCATTGTTCGTGTGCGAAGCGTCAGTGTCAACGTTGGAACCATGGACATAGTCAGGATTTTGGACAGGGGGGCAGAGGACTAAAGGGTTACCTAAAAAGCCCCGGGGGGGGGGAATAATCAAATTGTTTCGTCTCGGTATGTTATTAAGGCTCGTCAGTATAACCATGGCATACCTATTATAGGAATCTAAGCTAAAAAGAAATTTTTAAAATTAATCCAAAAGGGAATTTAAAAAAGTTTTACTCTATTGATCCAAAGCAGTGATTGTCGGATGTATTTAAAAGACTTTTATGTTACTTTATTTGTGAGTTACCTCTCACATAAAAGTTTCTTACCTCTTTTTTTTATTAGCTACTTTTTAGTAACACGCACCGTATCGAGTTAAAAATTAAATTTTTCCTTTATTTAAAAACTTTAGGATTTTTTTCTCTGGGATGAAGAATACTACGAAGAAATGTTTTAGATTTAACCATAGTAGTGCACACTTATTTTTGATATATTTTACTTTCGTGGCTGTACTAGGCACTGTTATATTCTTGGGCGATTACTTCTATTTGGTCGTTAAGAGGGTACCCTAGATTGTCAATATATACCGCAAGAAGTTCAAAAATATTTTAATTCAAGGGGTATTAATTAATCCAAGAAAAGATGTTCTGGGGTGTCTGAGACCCCAAGATGCTTTAAGGGTTAAATAATCACCAGAAGTCGCAAATAATAATGTGATTTTAATTAAAACGTGGCAACAGTGAAAAAACAGAATTACGTACAAATACCGTGATGAATGAAAAAATTAAAGTTTTATAGTATGATATAAAATTAGTATAGTACAGTATAATTTTAACAATTATATATTTTTAAAACAATATTAGTTTTTCGTATGCAAACTAGCAAAGGATATATTATCACAAAGTATTAAACTAAAACATGTTACTAAAATAAGTTAAACTAAAATAAAAACTAAATCAAAAAAACTAAAAAATGTTTAACTAAAATAAGTTTTCTTGGATTTTCAGAAAACCTTTTCAGCACTTCCTTCTCCAATTGCTCCTTTTTCTCTAAAGCAGTTTTTCTGTGGACACTCATTAAGCATAGTCCATTGAGACGCTCCCCTGTCATCGTCGACCTAAGCCAGGTCTTTACTCTCCGCAACGTACTAAACGCCCGCTCTACAGTACAAGTGGTGCAAGGCAGAGTAATAGAGATAAGCAGCGCTTTTTTTGTGGACGGGTAAAACATTTCAGCCTCTTTTACTAGATCTGCTATTGTCAGTTTTTTTAGCTGTTCTTTATTGAGTTTCTTCTTCTCCCACATAGTGTACCATAATTCAACTTCGGAGGCAACATCTTTTAAGTTATAAAAATCCGAGAACTCCTTGACTTTTATTTTTAAATCTTTCATGGTTATCTCGAGCATAATTAACGGATGTAGAGACAAAATTGAAAAGGCAGGTGAGTGTTCATCTGAAAAACGTGCCTCCAGTGAAGAAACTAATGAATCCAAGTAAGGAATTACCAAGGATCTGTTCCAGTACTCTAAAGGACTGGAAGCTGGAGGATTGGAGAATTGTTTTTGTTTTTGAATAGATCTTGGGACTGTCAATTCCACTCTAACATCTTTGGTAATCTCGTCGACACCATTTACAAGCTCTGTAGTAACTTTCTCTGCATCACTACGATGAGTTGTTATCACTCCAAGGATCCGTTTGATGTGTTTTGAGCATTGGACCAGATCCAGGGTTATAAATTGAAGAGCGTTTACAACAGGTTCCAATAAGGCAGAATATTTGGCTATCAGAGCAATAGCAACAATAAATTCAGGTTTTGTGGCTGCAGAATGTAATTGAAATGCCTGATTCCTCGTGTTCGAATTTCCTTCTTTCAGTGATAATCTCATCAACCCTTCAAAAATTTTTATGAAATGCTCATTAATAACTGAAATACTCTTGTATTTTTGGGATCATCGTGACTGACAGAGCATTGGAATGTTCGGGGCGTAGCGTCTTCTCAACACTGACTCTCTGAAGAACCTTATAATGTATTTGATAGTGGCGATGGTGTTGCGTATTTGTGGAACACTATTCAAGTCATTTACAACAAGATTTAATTTGTGTGATGCACAATGAAAGAAGATAGCTTTCTCATACTTATTTCTTATAATTGATTGTACACCTCCATACTTGTGTGAACATCCATCATAAACCTGACCTACACATTTCTTTGGGTCAGGTCCTTCTTTTTCCAGAAACTTGTCTATCGCTGTTGCAATCGTGGTGGCATTGAGGGCAGGAAGGTCCACAAAACCCACAAACTCTTCCCAAACTAGCATTTCTTTTTCATTGAAGAAGCGCAAACCGATAGACAGCTGCTCTTTCCCTGATATATCAGCAGTCTCATCTGCCAGCACGCTAAAGGCAAATGCCTTCTTTGCTTGTTCTATAATGTCATCTTTGATAACAGCTCCGCAGAGATTAATAATTTCATTCTGGATCTGAGGGGACATATATGTTGCATTTTTTCTCATATTAAGGATATCACAGTGACGTTTTAGTTCTTGGTCACCAGCATCGATTCGGAAGTGGATCAGGTCTTGAAATACACCTTCATGCTGCCCATTTCCCCTCAGAGGCAAATCATGGGTACCACAAAATATGATTGTAGAAATTATCGATGCTAAGATTTTTTTGTTTTCTTCTGTTAGTATCTTTTGGCCCGATATCACCTGAACGTCGACAGGAATTTCGTCCATAAAGGTTTTGGCTGCACTGACTGCAGCTTTGTGCCAGTGGGTGGAAGCATGACTTTTGCAATTTTCTTGTAAATGTTTGTAACTTATAAAAAGAGTTACAATGAACGATCCTAAAACACCCTTCACTGTACCAGGAAGGGGTGGGAACAGCACACAGAATTTGCAGAGTGCGCCTTTCGACCCCTTCGAATATGCTAACCAAGGGGAGTAAGTTTGAAGCCAACCATGATTAAACTTCCTGCTTGAGAGGCCGACATCTTTAGCAAAGTCATAAGTAGTGGGTGGAACCCAACAGTTCGTCAACAGTTCCTTTTTTTTTTGGCGCTGTCATCTGAGACGTCCGTCCGATCCACCGACCCAAATCATTCTCACACTCACAGCAGTCTTCAACATCAGGTTTAGCTGACTCGCTGAGTTTTGGAATGTTAGAAGGCCCTGGTTGAAGCTCAACAGGGCAAGGTGCTGGTGAGGTTTTAACTTTCTTCTCGCTTTCACGTTTATCGCTGTCATCTAAATCCCTTTTTTTGCTCCCTAAAATAAAGAAGAGAATTCCCAAATGAAGAAGATTATGCAGGAAAAATTAAACAAATTTATTTTTACATTACCACATACAGGAAGGTGTGTCCAAATTTCTTTTAGTTTGTTACTTTTCTTTTAATTTTTTATTAAATGAAATAACTTTACATTTTTTCTATATAAATATAATTTTTGACCGTTTAGACATTTCATGAAGAAGTCGCTAGGGCGGGCGCTGCTGATGCCGAAACAAGGCGAATATAATTGAGCCGGTGAGAATGAAAGTGGCGTAAGTCACTTTATGGCTAATTGGAGAAATTTAATGGTTTGTTAAAATTGTTATTGAAAAATCAAATAAAAAGATACTGTAATACTAAAAACTGATCACTGTCTACATGTAAGTGATTAATCTGATTTATAAATATGTATTCTGCATCTTTTTATATACTTTATATATTAAAATTTTATGACTTATGCCACTTTCATTCTCACTGGCTCAATTAACATAGCAGTTTTGAATATGGCGGAAACCATTCAGCAAGTAGGGATGGGTATCGATCGCCAACTTATTAATATTTGATATCGATAAAATATCGAGTCATTAACATCGATATTGTAACGTAACAAAGTTAAGGTTCCCGACGTTACATAAAGAACTTTATCAAAATAACTGAAACAATGCCCAAGGAGTCGCGTCAGGGAATGAATAGATATAACAACAATAATTATAACCAAAGGGTTAATGACCATTTTATGAATAATCGCTACCGCAATAATCATTACCAAAACAATCATTATAATAACTCTAATGATAACCGATACAGCACAGGCCGCAGGAATTTTGATAACGGGAGAGACTATTGGAATAGTAACCGAGGGAACGATGATGGAGGAAATCAAAACAGACATAGGAGCGTCGAGAATGATGGAGGAAGCAGGGAACAAAGGAGAGACATACCCTCGGAAAATCAACCAAGTAATGACCAGGGAACCCATATAGCTCGAGTAAACTATATCATGGCTGATGAGAGGAATAACCAAGAGGACCATCGTGAAAACCGTAAACCTAATCCCGATTCTGGGAGTGCTGAGGGAAGGAATAGACGGAACGAAGAGGACATAGAACCGTATGTGTATGATCCATACTGCGACGATGCCATTGAAAGATTTACGACTGCATATAATCTACGGAATCCACCGGAAAACCATATTGGTAGAGCAGCCCGAACAGAGGCCAATACAAAATAATTAAGATAAATTATGTGGAATCAATTTTAAAACCAAAAAATTCAAAAATAAGTAAGAACACCTTACTATATAATTCAGAAGAAATTATTTTAAACTAATAAACATGAAAGAGGAGAAAGAAGGGTTGGAAATTAGTTAAATGAAGGAAGAATATGCCATACAATTTATGATAAGGAGGAGATTCAGTGTTTAATTGCAGAAGTAAATGGGAGTGAATTAAAAATAGTAAAATACGTATGCTAAAGAATAATTAATTGACAGCACGGAACTAAGAAGAATTTAAAATGAATATTGAACAGCTTTAACTAATATACTGGTGAATAATATGATAAATGGAACTACAGAACAACGAGATAAATAATTTAAGAAAAGTATTAGGATACCTCAGAAATAATAGTAATCATCCCTTGAATATAAGTTTGTAGCGAAGGAGCTACCTTATAGGTAATAATTATATGTATTGTGTTGGGATCGTGCAACGTTTATTTTTTTTCTGGACAGAGATGAAGTTCCTCTGATCTCAGACGATATAGTTAGGGAAACGGCAAAGTAATGGAAGCCAATAGTGCCCCTCTGATTCCGTACCAGCTATGATATTAGGGAAAAATGTTAGGGAAGTATAGTATTTTAGGGATTATACACCAAGAGAGGTAATTAAATATAAAAATGATAATAAGAAATGATAGCGTAAAAAGCTAGTTATGAGTTCCAGAGAAAAGGATAGGTCTACAACTGAGGGAGGTACCAGTAGAGAATTAATGATCAGATATACAAGGAGTGTCAACACAGTTTTCCAGTGCAATTAAAAGTTTAAAGAATAGAAAGATAAAATAAACCCCAAAGAACCCATTGAATTGCGGATTAAAACAGAAACAATGAAAGACTGAAACCATTATAAATTAATAATTTTATTAAATAAATATTCCAAAGTATGAAGAAACTATAAGTTTATTTTAACTAAACTTTATTCAGCCAAAATAAACTTCTTTCGGAGGGGGAGTATTATGTAACGTAACAAAGTTAAGGTTCCCGACGTTACATAAAGAACTTTATCAAAATAACTGAAAAAATGCCCAAGGTATGCCATAATTAAGTACAAGAGGGCCAATCTCACCTAAAAAATGCATTGATGGTACCTAGTAAGGTTACTAGGTAATAAAACATTGAAGGTGTACCTAAATATAAAATATGTAATGAGCAGTATAAGATGTAAACTATAAACACTGTGTCTAATGGCATGAGTTTAGTGTGTAGGAGTTGAGTATAATATACTGTTCAATTAATATTTAATGTTTTATAAAATGTACTTGTTGTTGTACTGTATATGATATAGTGTTTACATGATATTTATTTTATGTTTTGTGTGTAGTAAGTGTGGAGCCGTTGCTTTAAGGAAGTACTAAGTAATGGGTACTCATTTCATTCATGTTAAACTTGTATTTAAATAACTAAATACAAGTATATTTATTATGTATGGTATTATGTTAAGTATATTTACTTTAAATAATTAATGAAGATGTTTAAAATAATATTTGTAAACTTGGCCAGGAAGACAATAAGTGTTAATAAGTTGGCAAGTGGTCATTATAATTATGTTAAAAACCAATGAAGGGTTCAATGATGAACTAAATAATAATAATGAATTGAAATCAGGAAATTAAAATTGATATAATTGGCCATAAGCCAGTGACTCTTTGTACAGTAGGTCAGGTAAGAAAAATTAAATTAAAAACAAAAATTTATAACACAGGTAATAAAACCAATAGGCCTAAATTCAGTATTTTGTAGAAGGAAATTAATAGCTTTTAAAATAAGTCAATTAAGAAGAAAATGTAGTAAAATGTATACGGTTTAATAATGCAGATTAAGTGAAAGTTTTATGTGATTTAGTGTAATTCCAAGCAGGGAGTATTTTATTAAATAAGTGTAAGAATATTTTCTAATTACGGCTCTAGGATAACAAATATTATCCAATAACATAATAGGAAGGTGGTTGTTAGGGCAACAAAATGCAAGAAATCTTGTTGATTTGGACATTCAATTTTTATATGTAAACGAGGACAGTTCAGTCATTAAAAATTGCCAGAAAACCACAAAACCTCATGAATAAAATTATTACCAATCAATGTTAAAATATAAACACTAATTAAAAAGACGGATTGGACGACTTCTAAATTATCACTTTGAGAATAAACAACCTAGCTACAAAATTCACATAAAAAACCTTAAGAAAAATGAACTAAACTTACCACCAAATGAGTTATACAAGAAACCATAAATAAATGCAGATAATCCAGACCGGGAGAAGTTGAATTGAATAAAAACCATACAACAAAAAATTAAAGAGAATTAAATTTACTTACTGAACCTCACTTTTGACTGCAGAGCAAGAACTTAATACTACACTAATTCCATTGGGACCTGTAACCACAAGAAACGAGAAAATCAGCGAAGATCAAGAACAGAACTTTCCATTACAGCCCGGGACACTAATCACAACTTTTGTTGAGAAGCTGGAGTTGGAATTATTTTCGTCATTCTTCATCACTCTTAGATCTGACATCGTTAACTGGAACACGGCCTGGATGAGTAGCTTGTAAACGCTTGGTAAAAACCTGCTTATGTTAATACTTTATATAATAAGATTTTAATTTAAATTGTAATACCTAGTAACCTGAATTTGCATTACCTGGCCTTACTAATAGTTAAAAGAATTACATGTACCCTGGGATAAGAGATAAACTGAAAATTATAATTAAATTGTAACATAAACCACGAGTTCAATAACAAATCGATTCAGTATTGTATGATCGATATGATGCTCTAATAACCGAAGAAAGCAACTGTTGAAAATTTAAAATCATATAAAATAAAGAATCCTTCTTGTATTTGACGATGTTCTGTGTTATTGTAGAATAGTTATTGTATTTCGATTAGGGTGTAATTTACAGAGAAAGAAAATGATAAAAGCGTCAAGTGGAACAACTTAACCTATAAGAACGGGTCATTCGTTAATAACAGCGCTCGATTGCAGACAGCTGGTGAATACGGGAGAATAGAGAACTAACTTATTCTCTCCACTTTCCGCTCTTTTCAAAATAAATAATACATAGGGACTAGGGTTGGTGAAAAAATACTGAATTATTCATTATAATACCCGTAATATAGCGTTTTTCTCTGGTAAAACACTTGATAATTAATTAACACAGGTCTATAATCAACAACCGAATAATATCCACAACATAATAAATATTTTTCCTTATAAACAGATTGAATTGGTAACAAATTGGTGAATTCAACGTGGGCTGAATTAACGATAAACCCGCAATCGTATTACACTCGTATTGTTTTGTAACAATATATAAATATTATCGAAGGAAAACCATCGATATCGGTCATGATTTAAGTTCAAGTTGGAAGTACAGAGATTTATAATTTCCCCCAAGTGAGTCTGTTCCGTCTTTGATTCTGTTTATCTTTTATGTGACTTGGATAGAAATAATGTAAAAAAGAAACATCACTTAGACCAATTGTTATTATAAATGGTAAATATCGATACTTGGACACTCATTTAAATGGATGTTGAATAGATGAGTGGTTCCTAAACTGTATTCCGCGAAAAAACTCAAAAAAGCTAATTTGAAACTGATTTTAAAATAAAACTACACGAAGTCAACTATTCTCGTATTCAGCTGTCGGGGACATAAAGCTCGATTTCAAAGCTACGAGTATTTTAAATAATTAAAAAAATGAAATAATTTCATGCATCACATTTACCGTGCCGGTAAATTAAATATTGTCTTGTATCAAAATAAATGCTTGTGGTTAGGCTTACATATAAAATTCTCTTTAAAAACGTTTTCTCTTTATTTTAAGTCGTACTGAGACTACGTTATGAAAAACACTCATTCAATAAAACTAGATGAAGGAAGGAGGAACGTTGTGGTCCACAATGCTTAGTAAAAATCAGGAATAGAGTTAAGGCATGACGTTGTTGATTAGGTTTGACGTCATTGATAATGTCCATCAATTTGTTCGTCAATAGTCGGTACTTCATAGTCCATACAGCATTCACTTGGGGTCCCACCAGAGCGGCAGAGCACTTTCCACAGAATATATAAAATAGTAAGTTTACGGTACTTTATTATTTTTGGAGTGCCGATATAGCCGATATCTGAGACAAAATATCGATAAGAAAAACATCGATAATCGAAGGGACAATATCGATATTTTGATATATCAGTATATCGATACCCATCATTATCAGCAATCTTAAGGCATCAGCACTACTATCCCTAGACTAGACTTATACTCTCATGATTACTCTGCTACATACAACCCTTGATCACAAGCGTTGTGAAAAAATTATATCCGCCATCTTTTTTCGAAAATTTCACAACCCTGGTTATTACGCCAAGTAAGTGAATATTCGCAAAGTGGAACGAGACGAAATGGCCGATCAAAATGTAATTTTTTTTCTTTTTGTATATCTTGTTATTGCGAGAGGTATTTTGAAATCATAAAATACACATATGCTTGTAATTACTGTATCCGAAATTTTAGTTTTGGAAATTGGAAGCGTCCGAATAATCGAAACTTAACCTAACTTTCTTCACTCAGGGAGAGTTCTGTAGTCTTGACTTTTTTGAGACAAACAAAATAACGTAACCACTATAGGTATAATTATAAATACTATTACGTGACCAATATATTTTAGTACTATTCAACGTTGTAGAAATATCCTGAAATTTTAGAAATCGACATAAAAAATTAATGGCTAATTTACCTTTAAAAAACTTTCGTATATCCATTTTACTACTAACTGTTGATGTGTCCTGTAGGTACTGTGGATGAAGTGAGGTCTCTGATGAGGTTAGACTGTAAGACTATATTTAAATAAAGACGGAAACTAAAAAGAAGCTTGCAAAGCCGAGTTGAGCTATAACGCGACTGGTCTGTTCACCAGGAAAATGGCGGATGCTTTAAAACTAGGGACTTACAAAAGCGGGACGTTCAAAACTGTAAGTTAACTATATATGTTTCTTTAATTCTTTAAAGTAAAGTAAGGATAACTGTCCATCACTGCTCCTGTTCTAGCACTCCTCGCATGCGTTTTTTATCTACTTTTATTTTATATTTTTTACTTTGTAACTTGATCTAGGGGGCAGCTGCCCCCTGCCCCCCTTGGCTACGCCCCTGGTTGGAACTCCAGGACACCAGCCCAGCTGGAAGCGTCACCAGGGTGAACCATCTGTCATCGTACGCCACGCCTGACGACTCCACGACACAGCAAAGCCCCCCCTTTCCATCAACATCGCCGTGGGAATCATATATGAAGCATATAGTTCCAAAACCGGCCATCTCCATTTTTAATAATTTTTCAGGAGATGAAAAAAACGTTTCATTCTTCCATTTACTACAAACATCATATTATTTGTTTATTATGTTAAAGAGCTTAATGTTCTTTTATAGTTATAAAAATATAAAATTTCTAAGAATTATATTTTAGCTTATAAATGCAAATCAACTACGAATTCAATGGCATATAATTTTAATATGAAAAGTAGCAAACTAAAACTCATCATTATTCTTAATCATTATAACCCAAAATTAACACAATACACTGCAGTCGTGGTACAAATGGTATAAAGTATAAAAGTCTTAAAAAAAATGAATACAATATGAATCATAAAATAAAAAAATAATACAATAATGACGAATAATAGTTTTAAATATTTTTAAATAGATTGAAAAAAAGATTCCTCCATATTTTAGCATTGGCTATTTGCTTCATCATCTGTTGTTTCTCTGCATGTGTTATTTTCCAAAACATTTTTATAATAACTCAGTTTCTCAAGTTTTTGCCACTCTTGTCCATAATGCTTAATGAGAAGTTTTTTAACATAATTTAATTTTAGGGATTCTACACCTTTTCCTTCAGGCAATAATGGTGGATTCATAACATTCTTTCCTGAAAAAGGTTACAAAAAATTTAGACTGAAGTTAGCAATAATGTTAACAATGTAGGCTATAGTGAGAGATTCAATGTAATCTTAGTTACCTTTTTTAAACACTGATTGTGATTTTCCGAAGTTGCTTCTGTAGTGCACTTCTCCTCTAATTATTGGAATACCATCTTGATTTTTTCTTATAAAGAAGCGTTTTGATGGATTGAATTTGAAATGCCAATGTCCAGGTTTTTTCAAAATTATTTCTGCAATTGATTTCCAGTCACGTACTAAACCTTTCAAAGATATCACAGTTCCATGTTCTGCAAACACTTTTACATAGTCGATAGGGTCAGCGATAACCTCTTTTTTTCTTATATTTTTTTCTATTCTTGCGAACACCCTGTCAGGGGGTAAAAATGAGTGCCCCACCATTGGAAAAAGCAATTCAACCATTGTTATGTGTGCTGGAGCATCTTTTGATAACCAATAAAATAACATAGCTATCATTACAGAATTTTTGTTTTGACCACCACAACCGTCAGAGACTAATCTGACAGTTGAGATGGTTTCTACAAAATTGTGCTGGCAAATGCAGTGATATACTGCTGATGCTATTTCGTTAGAGATTTTAGAATATTCTGTCTCTTTCCATTCGTAAATAAATGTATTTTCTTTAGTCTGATGACATTTTGAATCCCCTATAACAACTGTTAAATTGTACTGGTATAATTGCCGTGAATAATACGCAGTTTGGTCCGGTACCTCCGGTAGAACCATATTTTTCTGGCAGTCAAAGCTAAAAATTATTAAATTTTCTTTTTTTTCTCTTAATAAATTATAAAAAGCTTTTGCTTTAAGCAAGTGCACTCTCTTTTCAACTAACAACTGGTTTTTCTTTTCTGGATTATCTTCAATTTTTCTTCGTTCATCTAAAGAAATACATGTAGAACATGCATCAGTTCTTGTGTACCAAATCCGATATTGAAATGAGTATTGAAAATATTTCTGAAGTACCAATGTCTAACATGCAAGCTTTCATCAGTTACTTGAGACTCATAAAGTCGCCACAATTTTCGAATACTAAGATCTGAGCTCAAATAAACTCTAACAGCTGTTTTGCTGCAACAGTAATGATTTTCTACCGCAGGAATACTAGTAATAAATTTTTTAACTGCACTCAGTTTTTGTTTGTCTAATTTTGATCTTGTATCGCCTCCACGGTTTTCTTTTGGCATGCAACCAGAAGAATTATATCTATTTATTACACCTTGAACTCGGTGTTTTGAAATCTGAAGAATTCCTAAAAATGCCGCTCTGCAAACTGACAACTTTTCTTTGGAATCATAACGTTTTACAAAATATTTTATTGTAATGTTTTTATTTTCCCTTTCACCAGTTGCCTGCCTACTTCTCACAGGTTTAATATTGTCAGTATACTTAAGTAAGAAATTATCTTGTTTTATTTTATCTTTTGATTCATAAAAAGAAGCATGAAACACAGCAACGTCTTTTTTTGTAAGTAATTCACAGCCAAAAGCCTTACCTTTGTGTTTACAAGTAGGTACCTTAGGTGGACCCAGAGCAGAATATCTTTCAAGTTTGGCCATGTTTTTCTTCCATCTGCTTTTATCACCGACCTTTTTTCTTGAATTATTACAAACTGAAATTGGATAACACTCCATATTTTCACGTTAATGTAACAACAGAACTACACTACTAAGGTAGCCTAGATACGTAACGATAGACACTACTACGAAAAATTTCACGATTAGTTTCAGATAATCATAAATGTCAGCACAATTAATATCACAATTAAATACCAATACAATTACCGCATAACTATGAACAACTTTTAATCACAATGTTACTGAACATTATTACATTATCATGCATAAACAACAACAAACTTTATAACCTCACTATAAAATACGGTATATGGTACAGCTGTTGTAATATGCCTACACACTAGCGCTCCTAGCGGGTCACTTGCTAACTAGCGGAGCTGGCCGAGTTTGGAACAGACGTGACTTTTGAACAAGCTATTTATCAATGAAAAAGGCCGGAACTGCAACAAATACGACTACCACTAGTTGCACATTCACGTAAACTTTAAGAATAACATAAAAAAGCAATTCTGAAAATTTTTGGATATGGCCGGTTTTGGAACTATATGACTCATATGTAATGTACCACAACTCGTATATGAACAATAATTAACACTTTAAAAGACTATATCTGAAACACTGTCATTATTATGCTTGTCAAATACATCATAAACAATAAACAATAAATAATCTTAAACCCTCCAATATAGACTTTTGCATTAAAACACACATACTACCATATCCTATGCGCCAATAGGTAAGTTATTTGTGTTGTCGCATAGAGATATTTGGCGCTTAGCAACGTAGGGCACGAAAAATAACGGTAATTTTACGCTATTCTATATATGTCAAAGAATATAAAATTTGTTGGTAAAATCTGACGTATAATTATTATAATTAATGTAATATTTGTGTGTGTATGGTTCATATGAAAATCTGAGGACATAATTTATCAATTGTGCATATTCTCTTGTGTGTCATATATGAACAATTTTGTCAGTATATTGGAGGTAGATTATTAGTTGTTTGTGTGTTAGATAAGGTTATTTACATTTTCGTATATTGAACTGCTTACTGTGTGCATATAAACCGGGTTACACTACGATAATAATCTTATAATAATAATAATAAGTTTCGTAGCGTTAAGTCAAGGAATTTAAATTTTAATAGAATTTTAAATTAAGTTTGATCAGTATGGCGGATTTAGCAGAAATAAAGAATGCTTTAGCAGCCGTATTAGCTAATATGAAAACGATGTCCGAAGAAAATAAAGCCAGTCAAGCGAAGATGGAAGCAAATATGCAGAAACATTCAGAAGACATGAAACGAAATAAAGCGCTCCATGACGAGAACAAAAAAATATATGCGGCCGTGCAAGACCAATCCAAACAAATGTTAGAAGCTACGGAAAAGCGAATTAGCGAGACGATAGAAGTTATAAGATCTAATATAGAGTTGGTGTTAGAGGTTAATAATTCACGGATTTGTGAATACGAGGCTAAAATCTCCGGGATTGAGGAGAAAGTAGTACAGCACGCGTCCACAGTGAGTGAATTAGTGGCCGAGCAAGACATGCGAATCCAAGAGCTGCAACATCAAGTGTCACGACTGCAAAATACGTCATCACTGCTCAACTATACTATATATGTCTACAAGACCTTAGATGACGCTAATTCGCAGCTGAAGTTCTTTGGACGAGGAAATGAAAACCCCATGAACTTCATTAAAGTTTGCCAACGGGATCTGGAAGCGATTGGGGACAATTTAAGTGAGGCCGACAAAATTAATTTCGTAGTATGGCGACTAAAGGGTACTGCGGCGGAGTGGTTCTCTGTCATCCAGGATAAGATCAGCACATATGAAGATCTGGTAAAGCATTTCAGGGCTAGATACTGGAATGAGGAGATCCAGAGAAAGATCCACGTGCAACTGGAGTTTGGAAAATATTCCAGTACCAAAGGTTCCAAAGAGTCATACGTAATTCAATTAATATCAAGGGCTAAATACCTAGAACCTATCATAACGGAACCGGATATGGTCAATAAACTGGCACACCATGTAACGGGACAAACAATTGGGATTTATTTTATTCTTTAATAATTGTAAAAAATAGTAGCAACTCGAACTGAACAACGTTTGGATCACAAACGTTTGACATTTTTGAACACCTTGCAGTCCCCCTCGTACCAAACCGTGTGAGGCACACAAGCAATTAAGATTCTGGGAATGTTAAGTGTCAGAAAGGGTGCGCATTCACGCGTATGTGCGCACGTGTCGGCCAACATTCACACGATAATGTCATGTATCAAAAATCCCTTCTCGCCCAGTGCGCAGAGAATAAAGGCAGTCGGCAAATAACATCTTACGATAACGGACGTGAGCAGTTTTGCGCGTCCGCCGGCTGAGCACAGTTTTCGTCTCGCCCGCACATCAAAAAATGTGAATTTTATAGTTAAAAGTTGAAACCAGTAGTTTGAATAGCGAGATAAATGCAGTGACAGATTTAAGGTGCAGTGAGAGTTTTAACTAGTAAATGAAAAGTGAAAACGAGGAGTTCGCAACCTAGTGCGCGTGCACGAGGAGACCCTTTATGGATGTACATCCAAGGATTACGTAAGGGAAATAAATTGCCCAGAGTTATAAATAAATCAATCAAAATCATGCAAATTTAAATAATCAACATAAAATGAGCTCAAGGGGAATCTAGATTATGTACTGGGTGAGAGTGTGTGAGCGTATGTGCGAATGCAAATTACGTAATTAATGGCACTGGTTAGCGTTAAGTGAATTTTAGAATAATGTTTTTAAAAGTCTGTTTTCATCGAGTTTAATGTAATGTCAGTTTTGTTAACTTCATAAAGAAGGGAAAATTTTAAATAAAAAACGAAATAAATTAATGTTCACAGAGTAGATGTGTAGAAGAGAGTGAAGGATATTTTATGTAAATGGGAATATAACAATGAATGTCATATTAAAATATAATAAAATAATATTTGATTTCAATTTACTAATTATGTGTTAGCGTAATCATTTCAACAACCTAACTTCATTTTCTGTGCTGGTAAATTCGCTATACGAAAAAGGGTTTCCACCACTAGATGATCTGGCCAAGCAAGTAAATAAGTTCAAGGTAAGTGGGAGTGTGTTGTTATTTAATATATGATATAATTATAAAAGTTACAACTATTTCGGACGCGGCATACAAGTTGCCGTCATTACACAAGGGGTAAAATCCTAGAAGAGCTACTCCTATTGCTCACAAAATGGGAGGGTATTGACAATCAGAGTAATGGTAGTAACAGTAATGAAACACCTCGAAAACAGTTTCAATATCAACCTCAAACAAAGCATCCACAATCACAACAACAACATAAAACGACAACTAAAAATACAACTCAGAAATTTAATACCAACAGGGTAGCAGTAGTGACGGAAAATGATTCAGATGAAGAGCAGTCAAAAAAACGTATAAGGCTGCACGGCATGGGTCCGTGCAACAAAGTAAATATTACACTTAAGAATACAAATAAATTTTCAAAATCAGATCCAACAGTAAAAATCAGTTCAATCAATCGAGTGTGAATAATGTGAGTTGTAAGAATAAATTTGTTGTGTCTGGCCTATATCCTGTAGAAATTAGGGATAGTTTAGTTTGCAATGATGATAGCAATGAATGTGAGGAAAACATTTAGTGTTGAAAATGACACTAACCTTATCGTCAATGCAAAAATCAACGTTGTGTTGGTGAGGTATTGTTCGACAGCGGCGCAGAAATCTCGCTGATGGACGACCGGTTCTTATTGAGGCACAAAAAGCACTTCAAAAAAATCCCGATTCTGCAGGTAAATCACAAAAATTATAAAATCAGCGACGGTTGAGTCGCAGATGGTTGACAAACAAGCACTAGTAACAATATACATACAGGGAGTAGAAATAGAAGTCACTGTACTTATAATTAAAAAACTTGTATATGATATTATTTTGGGAGTCAACACGTTAAATAAACTGCACGCTACCATTGATTTTCCAAACAAAATGTTGAAATGTACAGTTAATAATATCAACACAATATCGGATTGTGACGCAGGAGGGGTAAGGAGGGGTCCGTATGTAAGCCGTATACATTAGCCCGACCGGCTGTTCAACAAGCCGATAAGATAACACATAACTCACTGACCCACAGTAGTCAGGTAACGGGTACAAACTACAATGTGTGCTAGATAAATTTAGGTCGGTATTTTCAAATAAACCGACCACAACAAATGTATAAGAGCACAAAATTCAGATCACTGATGAGAATAAATTTGTGCGGAAAACTTACCCCATCCCTCTACACTATCAACAGCAAGTTGATGAAGTCAGGGAAATGCTTGAGAGTGGCGTGATAGAACGCACAGATAGCAACTTTCTGAACCCTATGGTAGTTGTCAAGAAAAAGAATAATGACATTAGGTTATGTCTTGACATGAGGAACCTTAACACCATTACAAAAAAATGCTACGACTGTGCTCTGAATGCGGAGAACCTGTTCGTTAAATGCCAGGGGGTTAAATATATGTCCCCCCTCGATCTCAAAAGTGGATTCTGGTAAATTCCCCTTGCTAAAGAATCAAGGAAGTACACAGTATTTCTGTATCAGAATAAATGCTACCAATTCAAAGTAGTTCCCTTTGGATTAGTAACAAGTTTAGCCGCCATGGTCAGGTGTTTGGAATTAGCTTTGGGTCCGGAGGTGGAAGATTTTGTTAGCGTATGTAACGGTATCATCTAATTTTTTTTGTCGGCGTTAGGCGTATTTGGTCTGTAGCTTTTTTTTTTTTTTAGCTCTTTAAAGTTTCAGCAAATATTTCTACCACAGATTTGTTTCTTGGAGTGACTGCTGCAAGTGACACTAGGCCTGCTTGTGGTATAGTCTGCTCTTGTAGGTTTAACTCAAGATCTGAATTAGTGGTTGTACTATGTATGTTCTGTGTGGGTGTTGCTGCTTGTGATGTTGAGGGGTGTGTTTCAGGTGAATTTAGTGGAGTTGAACTAAATGAAAGTTGGTTTGATCCTTGGCTTTTACTTTCTTCTTCCTCTTTTTTCTTCTTTCCTTCATTTTTCTTTATCTTGTAATTTCTCAAATCAATTGGATCAAATTCATTTTCAGAAAAGATGTTTCAATTTAACGGAAATATTTCTGTGCTTCTGAAGCCCGCAATAATGTTGGCTGAAGTCATCGAAACACGCCAAACCTCCCCTAAAAGTTCACTGAACTGCTTTTTTGCCAATCTTTGGTGGCTTTGACCCATTTGAGATTTACCATACTCAACAAGTTGCTTTTCTCAATTTGTCTTGACAGGTCCAAATACACATTTATCGAGTGGTTGCAGTTTGTCAGTGAGGTGACTTGGAAGACGAACTAGCGTTACTTTGTTTACCATAGCCAACTTACACAACTGTAGAGTAATATGACTAGCGTGGCCATCAAAAATTAAAACAACTTCTTGATCAGGTAGTTGTCTTTCTTCTCGCACTTTTGCATATATGGAAGAAAAGCATTGTTGAACCAGTTGAAGAATATTGGCCCTTCCATCCAACCACTATTTGATACGGCATAGTGTGTGCCTGGGTATGCTTTCTCAGACACCCACCGTGGCTGAACAGTAGTAGCTCCTTTAAAGACAATTGCAGGGGGCATCACTGCTCCACTAGCTGACACACATGCTAATACAGTTGTTGGTTCCCGGCCAGACCCTACAGAAACACTAGAAAGGGATTTTCCCTTTTCGCCAATGCCACGAAGGCGAGATGGATCACTTCTAAATCCTGTTTCATCAGTGTTGAAAACAAAAGCTGCTTTGTTGGGACTTAAAAGGTCTTTTTCCTGATACAAAGTTTGCATCTTTTCATAAAAATCATAAACAACTTCAGGTGCTGTGTTTGTTTTTCTAGATGCTTGAAGAAGTTCTGGCTTTTTCAATGACAGCCGTGGGTGTCTTTTCATGAACCCTAAGTACCAGTCTTCACCTGGTATACCATCTGTGAAGACATTTTTTACATTATTTGCTTTGACGTACTCCCCAACAAGGTTCCTGAGCTCAGCTCTATCACATGGATACCCGAATTTCGCCCTTGCGAGTAGGCATTCACAGATGTCATTCTCTTCTTCATCTGTGAGTGTTCTGGGCCGCCCAGCTCCCTGATGAGTCATATCCACTTTCCCGCTGACTCTCAGCTGAATCACTGATTTTGGAATTCGAAATCGTTTGGCGGCTTCCCTCTGACTCGTTTTGTGTTCCTTAACCATTTGGACTGCTTCCTGGAGCTCTGAGATGGAATAAGGTGGGGGTGGCTTCTTTTTTTTGTATGATCTTGGCATTCTGGAACAAAATATATAATAAACATTATTTTAATAGGTTACTTCTGTTTTTTCGAATGTCCCTAAAGCATGGTCAGAATTACCCCACTTTTTGAAAACTGTGGGGTAATTATGATCATACATTTAAAGACATTTAACTTCGTTAACAAGAGTAAAAACCTGTCAGAGATGCATTAATATATTACTGACATACTTTGAATTATAAGTTTGCTCACCTGAAAAATTTTCCCTGGAGGCCAAAAAACTTTAAATTTTAAACTGTGAAATCGGTTTTTCAAAAATATTGGAAGGCTTTTGATTGCACAATAATTGTAATGTTATAACAGGTTCAGACTGACAAGAAGGTTACCTGGAATGAAAAAATACATTATGAGCTAAATGTCTAAGGTTTAGAAAAGATTTTACCACTGACAGTTTTGTCAAAAGTGGCGCCGGTCACAATTACCCCGTGGTCATAATTACCCCTCCTTACCCTATACCATAAACTCAAATAGTTAAATGTTCATTCACTGTTTCTCTAACCGCAATCATCGTAAATTAGTCTTATTTTCACATAACACATTTTGTTCTTATTTACATACACCATATGGCTATCATTTGTGTAATAACCATTTAAATCTTTGTTATTCATTTTGCCATAATAATAATCCCTAGGGTTATCCCCCATTATTATTTTATCATAAACCAAGTCTGCGTTATTATTTTTTGTCAAGTCTCCGTCAGTATCATTTGTCACAATTAAATCATTTATGTGTTCGTCACTATAGTTGTCAGCTGTTACTAATGCGCTAATTCTTATCACAGGTAAGTGTATATTATTATCATCAATATAATCATCGTTCGCTGCTATACAAAGTAAGTCTATTATTTATAATAATTTAACTTCTCCGCTAACCCCTTATAGCCCCTATTCAACTTAAATATCTTTATCACTCTCTCTCTCTCTCTCTCTCTTTATAATCACTTTCCCAGCCCAATTTCACATTCTCACTCCACACAGAGGGCAATACCACAAACTTATTTAAACACCATCTGGCCTCACCAGATACACCAAAAACCCAAGGACATTTTGAAGACCTTCTGTCTTCTTTTACCAAAACTATCGAGGAACTCGCGTCCTCCAAGAACACTAATGAAGTCTCTGCTTCACCGACATTACGGGAAAAATTTGCCCTCTGTTCATACATTTAAACTATCCATTCTTTCTCCAACTCATCAGTACTTATCACTACTCCATTACTAACGCCAACTAACATTCTACTCTCGTTATCACCACAACTATTACTCAATATATCACCATTATTTTTATTCAATAATATTTCATCATTACTTATTTTAACACCGCCACTTACCTTATAATTCCTCCCCTGTTTTGCATTTAAACTAACACCATTATCATGTATATTTCCATTATTTTCACTTACCTTGTTAACTGTTGCATCCTTGTTTATATTCTCATTAGCGCTTAAACTAACACAGTTGTTTGTAAAAGTATTGTCATCATTTTTACCTCCACTATCAAAACTACTCACCTGGTTTGGTTTGCTTTCTTTATTTTCTTTTAATTTACATCTATCTCTTTCCCACTTCTCATGACTTTCATCAAAACGTTCAATTAATGCATCAAAACCCTTATTCATTATTTCCTCCGTTTCTTCTAAACATTTCTTAAACATTTGCCACCAATTCATCATACCGTCCCCTGATGGACCTACTTCGGCCTCCTGTATCTCAGCCATGTTTAAAAAAATTATTTATATTATACCCCTTTATAAAAATTACAATAATTGTCCACATTAACTACAAATACCCACTACATAAAATCGTCACTAATCTGTATATGTAACCATACAATAACACTGCCAGTGGCGGCTCTGGCCAAAAAACTTGGGGAGGACACTTGGTTGTTTTACTTGTTTGTTCATTTAAGCATCATATATGAGACTCAGTACATTATTTTTTGTTGGTTTATTTAAGAGTATATATCAGTACGTTTGTGTTTTAAGGTTTCTGAATGCCCCTCTACAGAATAAAAATAATGTGTCAGTAACCCTAGACAATCTGGTCCTAGTAAATCTAATCTCTTAAAAATTAAATCATTTTAATACTATATGTAAAAAAATACAGTGCACATGTACTCACCTAGGACGATTCCAGTGTTCCAGATACATCTGGAAGGCTGTGTACCCACTGTATCGCCGGTAGTGATTAGAACACAGGACTCCTTGACTGTCATTATCAGTCTCCATGACACGTAACACCAAAGCCTCAGTAACTTAATGTATAATTGAATATATACTGTAATTCGTTTGCTATGATTTATAGTTTATATGGCCTAACTACACTGTTGGTACAAAAAAAATAATAATAATTGATATTTACATTCCAAAATGCGTTATTTTAGAATAATTCAACGGACGCACGATTTAAATAAGAAGTCCATTTTACGAGTTTTAGCAGAAGCAAAATTATCAATCACAAGTTCATTAAAATTTTCACATTGAGAAATAAACTTTCTCTCAGTTGAAAGCATTGATATGGAATTTAGGCGATCCTGTGTCATTGTATTACGCAGAAAACTTTTAATTCTCTTTAATGTAGAAAAACATCGTTCGCTCTCAGCCGTCGTCATTGGAGTTGTGCACACAACATTCAGCAGTTTTACAGTCTCTGAGAATGTGTCGCACAAATTATTCTCAATCATTACACCCAACAACGATGAAATACCAGGAGCACAGATAAAATCATCTCTTTTATAAAGTACATTAAGTTCAGCAGTCAATTTATTATTATCTACGATACAAGGATAGTGCTGCAGGACTTCGTCAAAAATATATTTTGGAGAATTTATTCGATACTTTTCAAAAAATGTTGTGTCAAAAAGGGAGGCCAAAGTTAAATGTCCAGTAAATGACAAGCGATCATTTACACTCACCAAAATAATGTCGCATATTTCTTTTGCATTCATTACCTTGTTTTCATCAGATCGTTTCCTTTTCATTTGGTTTGTGGAAACGAAGTCATCAATTCCTTCTCTTACATTTTGAATATTTTTTTTTAATATTTCGATACAACTTTTGACAAAAACAGAATCGATACCTCTTTTTTGAATTTGACAAAATAAAATTTCTACGTGAGGCATTATCGTATTGAAAAGATCTAACCAAAAAAGGAAATTTTCATCTTGCAACAAATTGAGCAAACCGTATGCTTTACGAATAGTACTGGCATCGGTTTCATCACTTACGATCTGCTCGAAACATTTCACCAAATCATCTTTGTGATTGTGAATTGTTGTTACCGTTTTATTGTGGAATATCCAACGGGTATCGCATCCTCGGGGAAGGCGTTTTTTCACTACACTATTCAGCACTTCTGTCCTTTTTGAAGATCGGGGAAAAAATGAAGGGAAGCCGTCCAAATTAGAAAAAAATACTCTGACATTTGTATTACAACTAGCTGCTTTGGCTACCACTAAATTTAATTTATGAGCATAGCAGTGAATATAGTGAGCGTTTGGGTAATGTTGTTTTATAAGCGCCTGCACACCGTTAACACTGCCTGACATGACAGATGCACCATCATAACTCTGTGCAATCAATTCCAATGGCTTTTCCGAAATTTTTAAACATTGGAGTTGCTGTAAAATACACTTTGAAATTCCCTGCGCGTTTTGAGATTCCGGGGTAAAGTAACCCCAAAATCGTTCATAGATTTTGCTACCGATTGTGTACCTGACAATTAAAACCAATTGATTTCTCACTGAAATGTCGGTGGTTTCATCCGCTTGTATTGCAACGAATTCAGCCTGTTCCATCTCTTTTAAAATGAAGTTACGAGCTACAACTAGCATTGAATCTAACAATTCATTTTGGATTGTCTTTGACAATCCCTGAAAAGACTTTTTCTAGCAAATGTGTTTTAAATATGTTATCAACTTCCCCTAACAAATCAACAAGTCCACGAAATACTCCAGGATTATCCGAATCCGAACTTTCATCGTGTCCTCTGAAAGCAAGCTCGAAGGAACCACAAAATTTAATACACTCTATTATACGATTTAAAATATACCGATTCTGCTAAACATTTTCATTGTGTTCTTTAATGGACTGCCTGTAGGCTGAATTTAACTGGCTTTGAATGTTGATTGATCCAAACAGAGAGAATTCTACTTCATAGTTCAAATGTTTTTCACTTGAACTATGCTTCTTTACTTTCTGTTTTAATTGTTTTAGATCAGTAACACCATTTATTGTCCATGCCGCATCTACCCGAGGAGAACATAATAAGCAAACAAAACAGAAAAATGCATTACTTTTATCACAACCACATAACCACTTTGTGAAGTCATAATGTTTTTCACTAAACTTTCGGTTGAATACCCTACTCCCAATCTTATCTGGCTGTGAAATATTTAAAATTGGTCTTGGTGCGCCCAAATTTTTAATTGCCAATCGCGTTTCAAAATCACAAACATTGTTTTTTAAATGCTCGACAGAATTCATTTCAAATTAGTCTCACGAAATAATGTGATTTAAACAATACATTCACTCACATGAACAAAGTTATCCGAGTTAAGACGATGTTATGCGTTACTGCCGGAAGATTCACCGAATGAACACTGACTCACTGACTAAACAAACCGGACTGAAACACACATGTGAAAAATACGGTTATGTTCGGGCTTCGGGCGAATGGCGCGAATAGTTCAGGTAAACGCATGCGTACAATGGAATTGGACATTCGGCCGCCGTCCGCAACGCCTGTTGGAGTAGCTGGGCTATGTTGTCATTTTACTCCTGGAGAATTTTTAGTTTACCTAGTGAAGAGGCTTTGGCAACATTGTATTGGATGGCGCAGTCTCAGAGTGTCCTCCGGGCTACTGACAAGTGTCCCTGTGCAAGTCATATAGACGACAGTTATTAGCAGCTGATTCATATTGTTTTGACGCCGTATTTTCGAACTTAATATTCATTTTCAATTGAAAAAAGATAATTTTATCACCTTGAAAAATATGAAATGAAGTATAATATACCGGATAATAAATCTATTTATACGTTATCTCCTTAACATATTCACAGGGGGGACAGTGTCCGAGCGCCTC
This sequence comes from Magicicada septendecula, assembly GCA_034769895.1. Lineage (NCBI taxonomy): Eukaryota > Metazoa > Arthropoda > Insecta > Hemiptera > Cicadidae > Magicicada > Magicicada septendecula. Next base: position 49,227,272 of record CM068374.1, on the reverse strand, counting down.
CCTGTTAGGGCAGCCCTTGAACACTGCCACAACATAACCTTATCACTCATACTCAACGTAAATCTAAACAATAATTCAAAATTTTACAAATACGCCATGACCAAATCCTACTTTCTGTGCCTCTAAACAGGTCTAATTCGTATAATATTTATACGAACATCCTGGCAGGGTCGCCACTATAACGGTATTGATCTTTTACCATTATAATAATATAATACAATAATAATACTACTAAAACTCACTGGTGCCAGAATTTTACTTACCGTCATAACACTTTTAACTTACCTTTTAAACTGCCCGGTCGCCACGATATTTTATGGTTTAATATCGAAACCTTTACACTTTTTCCCTTATAAAAATTTTAATAATCCCGCTATCTGACCACCCTTAAACTCAGAAAATTCCCCAGAACGTTAGAGGAGGTTTTCAGCACAGAATAGGAAATGGTTATGACGTAATAACTTACTCTAACACATTTTTTATATTAAACCAAATCTTATGTTATTCACAACACAATATTCCCTTCTTTCTCTTTTACTCTTTCTTAACAATTAGAAACAAACTTATTTAACCAAAATTCTTTTAACAACTACTTTTTAGCTAGAAACCAATACTTTGATTAATGATTGCTCCCCTTTTCCCTCACGTACACTCTCTCCAGATTTTTTACCCCCCTCTTACTAAGCGCTTTACTGTGTAAAGATTCAAAAACTTGCTGGCCAATGCATTCACTGGACTTAACTTTTCTCGCTATTCCACTGGCTCTGCCATCCTCCCGTGCACTTTCACTTAAAACACACTTACCCTGTTCTAATTACTTTAATTTAAAAATTCATCGTAATCACGCTCACAGTTTCTTTATCGTATTCTTCGTTGATGTTTCAATACGTTTCGGTAGGTCTAGGCTACCCTTTCCGCTTCGACCTACCGAAATTTGCGAGGCCACTGTTATAAAGTTTATTCACTATGATGAGTTGATTTGAACTGTTTGATGACTGCTCCCCAACTGTTAGTCAACGGATTTGCTGATAATTAACAACCGAACTTGTTGGTTAACAACTGACTGACTGCTTAATGTGACCGCCTGATGCAAACTGGGGTGACAAAGTGTTTTACTGTAATTCACAAAGAGACTGAGCTTGCCAGCGGTTACGTAATACGTCTAGCTGGGCAGTCTCCAGACATCAACATAAACAGTCTGCAACAACATTGTGCAGGCAGGGGTTCCTAAAAGGTTGTTACTTGTATGAATTGACAATTTATTTCATTCATTCTCAGACTCCCAATTCTGTACCATTACAATACCCCCCCCCAATGAGAGGTTTTATGCCGAAGCATAAAAACTCTCATTGCCTTTAAACCTAAGAGGATCAGCGAGGATATGGCGCCGCAACCCCCCTTAAATCTTTACTCAAATCATGGGTTATTTACCCCCCTAGTCCGGTGACTGTGGCTGCACCTATCCGACTTTACTGGACTTCTCGGCCCGAGATCCCAACACCATAAAATCAGACAGGCAAGTCACCACAGTATCACCTGAGCCTATAACATTCAATTAAATTATCAACAACTGGCGTTTCACTATCCCATATCCCCAACTGATTCGTTTCCTCTTAGTCGTACTGGTTCATTGTGAGCAAAGTACTGGTTAGATTTTTTACAAAGTACTGGTTTTTCATTTAATTTGTTAATATACTGAGACAGCTATTCTACATTCATTGCTCTTAAACAGAAACATTTTACCTTGATTTTAAATAAACCTATAGCTTAACTATAGAAAATACAATTTTTACATGGTAATATAAATTTACTGCATACTTACATCTGATGCATATAAATTCCCTACAAATTGTATACTGTTCACAAAACACTATTACCCACCAAAATTACAAATTTATTACATAACAGTCTTACTGTAAAATACATGTTACAGGTCACCAACATTTCTCCTTTAGATTTAAATAAAAGTTATAAACATTACAATATTAATCTCAAATTTTCAATTAAATAAAAACTTTATTCATTACGTTTTAATCAATTACCACTTATTTCATAATTCCAATCAAAATTCAAATCAAAATTAAATTAAATTCATTACTAAAATTCGCATTTTCAATTAATTTAATTCCTACTCAAATTTAATTTCATTACCTCATTTGTTCAAAACAATTTCAGTTACTTTAATTACATTAATGATTCTACATTAATAAAATCCTCTCACCGAAATTTTGAACTACATTACAATCAAAACACTAAGTTTCTTCCTTGTTTTATTCACAAAGAGTTAATTCAATTTGATTACATCTTGTATTTATTTTATTGCATAAGAAAATTCCTCTATGGCAGCGTTTCCCAAATCCCGGGTCGCGACCGGGTACCGGGTCACGAAAGCAAAATGCAGGGTCGCAGAAAAATTTTACGAAAGTTACGAAAATGAAAATATGTTATTTAAAAAAAAATCTAATTAAAATAAGCGCCTAATAAAGTCACTAGATATACATCTATATCAAGTGACTAATAATACATAATAGGGTCTGTATGTAATTAAATACATAAGTACATAAAAGTACAGAAAACCTGAAAAATTCGCAACGTTTTACAGATTAACTGATTTTTTAAATAGGAGCAAGAAATACATAGTTTAAAATAGCTAAAAAAAAACACAAGAAAATCTAACCACGCGGGACACTGGACAGCCTTAATATAGCGTTCATGGACGTATTTTGGTTTCTACGCAAGTCTGCGCAGTGATGACGTTTCTGTACTTCCCTCAGCGTTTCCACTATAACCTCTTATTAATAAATACGTGTTCGGCGTGTGACAGTTTAGTTCTTATTTTCATGCGTGTATTCTCACTCTCAGTGATTATTTGTTAGTTATTAGTTCAGTTACTACGTACTTTTTTTTGTATTTATTACATACTATTACATCTAATTTAACAATGGATAAATGGTTAATAAAACAACAACAAAACAATGTGCTGGTTAGAACCGATAAACAATCAAATGATGTGCAGACTAAAACAATTTTTGTGGGTGATACCAAGAATAAATAGTTAAGTGACAGTCAGCCAAGCACGAGTTCTGAGAGTGGCACTAATAAACGGCCGCATGATGTGTTATCCATTACACATGCAAAAAAGACGAAAACAACCTGGATCCGACAGTATTTTGACGATTATATAAAATTTGGTTTCATGAAAGGTGCTGATGAAAAACCATTGTGTGTTATCTGTTGTACGGCACTATCAAATGAGTCCATGAAATCTTCAAAATTGAAGCGCCACTTAGAATTAACACACCCGACCTACATTAACAAGCCGATAGATTTCTTTATAAATACAAAGAAAGAATTCATAGCTAGCAAGAAGACTATGACTTCGAATTTTTCTCAAGGTGCTTTGTCTGAAAATCTAGTTATGCCTTCTTATGAAATATCCCAATTAATTGGTGAAACTGGGTATCCTCATACAGTTGCGGAAAAGTTAATAGTTCCAGCAATGAAAATATTGAACATCTCGAATATGTGATAAAAAACAGCAAAATAGCATAAATATGTTGTCTCTCTCCAATAACACAGTGAAGCGTAGAATTGTGGAAATAGCAGATAATATCGAGGAAACTGTTGTAGGTCGCTTAAAACGGTGCAGTTTTTTTTCTCTTCAAGTCGATGAAAGTACAGACATATCGGACAATGCCAATTTAATGTGTTTTGTGAGATATGACTTTGAGTATACATCTAATGAAGAATTTCTATTTTGCAAACCATTAAATACAAGAACAACAGCAGAAGAAATTTTTAACTTGATTGACACTTACATCAATCGAAATGACATTGACTGGAAAAAATGCGTGGAACTGAGCAGCGATGGTGCCCGCGCAATGGCAGGCGTCCATACGGGGCTTTTTCCAAAAATAAAAGTCATGGCACCAGAATGTGTATGGGTGCATTGCAGCAGCGTACACAGAGAAGCTTTGGCCATAAAAAAAATGCCATTGGTTTTGCAAACTGCTATGCAAGAGTATATAAAAAATTATAAATTTTATAAAACATCGTCCCCTGAATTCCAGGTTATACACTGCATTATGTAACGAAATGGGTAGTAAACATAAACATCTTCTTTTACATTGCGAAGTACGATGGTTATCCAGAGGGAATGTTTTGAAGAGACTTTTTGAAATGAGAGAAGATGTTTTAATGTTTTTAAACCAACATCCCCCAACGGCTAAGGATGCAATATTTGAATTTAAAGATAGTTTTAGTGATGTTTATTGGTTGATTAAATTGTCCTGCCTTTGTGACATTTTTGATTTCTTAAATAAAATAAATCTTTCGTTACAAGGCAACAATGTTACTGTATTCAAAATGCAAGAGAAGATGGAAGCTGCGATGAAAAAGCTCAGTTTGTGGATCCATTGTGTGGAAGTAGGAAATTATAATGCTTTTATCAAGCTAACTGAAGTGCAAAAAGAGTACAATATTACTTCCATGCCTGATGAAATTTCAAGTGCTCTCAAGGAACACCTGATAGGATTGCATACAAATCTGAAAGAATATTTTCCTCCAATTAATCGCAACAAAGCATGGATAAGAAACCCTTTCACAATTAATATAGAACCAGAAACGGAATTATTGGATTCAGATATTGAATCCATAATTGAACTGTCTTGTGATACAGCGCTTAAAGACAGTTTTGACAAAATACCATTGATGGATTTTTGGCTATCCTGTCGCCAAGAGTATCCATTTTTGGCACAAAAGGCAATAAAGTTTCTAATGCCTTTTGTCACAACTTACAAGTGTGAAACAGCCTTCTCAACACTTGTTTTTCTAAAAAATAAATACAGAAACCGATTAGATGTCGAACCCGATTTAAGAATAAAGTTGTCATCTTTTTCTGTAGACCTGAAATTTCTAGTTGACGAGAAACAGCATCAAACTTCCCATTAACAATTTTTTATTGTTTTACTGTACTTTTACATTTTTGTTACTTTAATAATAAATGAAAAATCTGTGAACAATAAAATTTGTTTCATTTTACCAATAAGGCAAACAAATTTGTACTGAATCACGAAGGGAAAATATTAAAATATCCGGGTCACGAAAAAAGTTTGGGAAATGCTGCTCCAGGTCAGTGTTTCCCAAAAGCATAATTTGCCGGGTCGCGAAGTTAAAATGTTGAAATAACCGGGTCACGAAAAAAAAAGTTTGGGAAACGCTGCTCTATGGCAATTATTTATCAAAATAAAACATTATTGTTGTTGTCAACTCCAGCATGACTGTAAACATTAGTCACACAATGAGCCGCTCATCACCTATGACGTCACAACTAAATTTTCAACTGTCCAAAACGGACACTTTTTTTTTTTTTTTTTTTACGTTTGACATCCACAAAAAAAATTAAAAAAAACTCCTACTTACCTTGATGACCGGCTCACTTGCTCACTGGACCTAGGAGAGGCCTCCTAGAGGAAGGATGTCAAACATGCTGGGTAACCTTTGGGAATCGGACGAATAAGGTGACCTCAATTTTTTTTTTAAATTTCAAAAAAATATAACAAGTTTATTGAGGCTATCATATAGTGTTTTGTTACAATGAAATCTCATAAAATCAGGCTGTGAGGTTATTCCATTAAAATCTATAAGTAGGTGAAACATTCACTATATTACATGACACTCCAATTTAAAATTTCAAAAAATATTCAAAATTTAATATGTAAACTTATTTCATGAGAAATATATAAATCTGTAAAACATCTACAAAATATTACATGTTTTCTGAAAATGATTCATAGTGTCCAGACAGAAGGTATTCTATCAGAATTATAGAAAATATGTGAATAATCAAAATCCATGACAGGGTAACCAGAATCTAAAATTTTCAAAACATTCAAATTTAATATTTAAGAAAAATTCCATGAAAAGTATATAAAATATATATCACCTTTAAAAACCCTTACATAGCCTACTGAAATTCTATAAAATATATAAAACATTTAAAATCTCTGACATACCATACTGAAAACTATGCAAAATATATAAAACATTTAAAGAACTCTTACAGGCCATACTGAACACTATACAAAATATATAAAACCTTTAACAAGCATTAACAAGCATTACAGCCACAACAATCCAAACAATTACATTACCCAACAACATGCGCCCTCTGAAATCTAACTCAAACACTAGAAAGAAGACTCATCTAATCAATAAAGTAACATGCAAAATAAGAGATAATATATACTTGTGTGGAACTCACAAGTGCATGTGCTCCCCCCTGCCATAAACCTGTATAAACTGGTGTAGCCCCAAGGCTTACAGATTTCAGAGTGCACAATTATATAAAAAACATCAGATAATCAGTTACATATATCTCTACAAACATTATAAATACATAAAGAGAGAAAATTTCCTCTTGTACAACAGTTCAGACATTTTATTTAATAGGTTGGATGCTTCTGAATTACTGTTTTATCACAAGGTAAGGCATTGTTACAACTGGAGGTAGACTGCAACTCTTTTCCCAATCAGATCTACAAGTTCCAATAAAAAGGCAGCCACAATACAAGTTCCACACAGACTATAGTAAAAGATGTACTGGCCATTACATGCTCTGGCAATTCAACACAAGACAAATATCACCCTGAGTCATTCAAAGAGCAATTAAGGAATTTTGCTTCACTAGGCCAAATGAACGCCTTGGCCGATTCCCAACACATTTTCTTAAGTTTTTTTTTTTTTTTTTTTTTTTTTTTTGTAGGTAAGAAAAGTTTTGCCCATAAAATACACGGTCACCGCAAACAGCGGCGAAGCTACTCATCATTAGAGAGAAACATGCGAAGTTATTCAAGTTCTGCAAAAACCTGCATGTTTCAATAGTACATGAGATTACAAGAGTACCGAGAAGTGACAAAACTCCAGTATTAAGAAACTATTGTCCCCTCTCTTTTTTTTGTAGTGTTAGAGAAATCAGCCAGACCCGACCCATAAAGTCCCAGGGCAAAATTTAATAATTTTATTTTTCCATACCTGTCCATAGTGCATCAATACCTCACATCACAATACCTGTTCAATACTCACACAATCTATCACATAATTCACATCTTGGTCTTCCCAGATTCACGGACGCCGGCCCCCGAGAACCCCTAGCACACTTTTCCCTTAGCCTGACATAATGGTTTCACTCAACGCCGGCATAAAAAAAAGAAAACCCACGAAACTTTTCAGCACTCAACAATTGAGACCAACACGTGGTGAACCGCTCCCGAATAGAACCGCTGACATCAACCCTCGAGTCAAGACAAAAACTCTACAGCTGATAACTACAGCTGGCCGATTTCCAAAGGCACTCTACAAACCACAACGGAATACAGCAGGCTCACTCTAGCAGCTGGAAAGAAAGATACCATAGTCCGAAGTTACAGCGACGTCTACTAGATGGCGGGAGCGTACAAACAGTCGCCGTAACGTCTCATAGGTAGCGAAGTGACCCAGTCCAAAGCGAACTACCCCAAATATATGAAAATTTCGCCCGGAATCCGTATAACCGCTACTTGCCGTACACCTACGTACGGCACAACAACATACAATGTCCATGTCAACAGCATATCAGGTGATGCACTACCAGAATATTAACATAATTTCATTACTAAAATTCACATTCTAATTTGGTTTCATTTCCACTCAAATCAAAACAATTTAACTTTAATTACATTATTTAAAACACTCTTGATTTAAATACACAATTCAAAATAAAATTCATTAGTACCTCCTGTTAATTATTTAGTAAAATAAAATATTATTATTATTATTATACCATTCATCCTTACTACAAACATATTTTACATAAGCTATAGTCTACATTCCAACAATATGACCTTGACACAATATCTTAACACCAACACATCTATTTACAAATTTTCGTCATATCCAATTATTGTTTACCACACTTCATTACCTAAATCAGCCAAGTAATTGTGTTTTTTTAAAGGTAAGTTCGAAGTGTTATGACGGTAAGTAAAATTCTGGCAGCAGTGAATTTTAGTAGTATTATTATTGTACCGTCAACCGGGGCTACTTTGGGCCACTTTTTCAAGTTTTCACTAACATTTCCGTTATTAAAAAATATAATATATGGATTTTCAACGTCCAAATTGAGTTTTAACCAATTAACATGGTATAAAAAAGTAAACTGTATTGTTTTAAAAAAAAGTTTTCCTTTTTTTTTAATTTTTTACTATTTTAAAGTTTTGGACCAAAGTAGCCCCTGCTCTGGGCTTCTTTGGTCCATTCAGTTGATTTCATACAAATTGAATAGATTTCATATATTGGACTTTTGTAACCCCTTGCATAAGCATCTGCTAATAAATTGACACTGCAAATTAGCAAAAAAATGTTTTTATTATCATATTGAAACACAATAAACCAAGTCTAGATATGAAAAACATGAGAAACAATGTGTCAAAACTTGTCCTTTGTTCTTATCACTTTTGTCAATGCTAAACTTTTCATTCTAACTCATAATCAGCCATCTCAGCAACATTGAAGTGTCCTCGTTTCATTAGCTTGGGAGGGTTGATTTTTTTCTTGATGTCAGCCCATTCGTAAACAAGAAGATCCTTTTTATCGGGCTATTTACAGGACTTTTTGGTCTTGGTTATGCAGTCTATTGTAGGGCCTGACTCTTCTCCACTGGGCAGTTTTGTTATCAAACCAGGATAGTGCTTTCCTGCATATTTGACTATGACAAAGTCACCTTCTTCTAAATTACTTTTTAGAGATTCTGGTTCCGGTAGATCTTCTTTGCTAGGCCCACTGGTAAAGTCAGTATTTTACGCCACTCTCTTTTCATCGGACCATAGTAGGCAACATCCAACGGCTGGGTGAGGGGAGTAGAGTTTGGGGGTAGGCACACAAACCTTATATTGTTTTCCTCACACGCTTTTAAAACTTCTAGGTTGATATGGGAGGTTAAATTATCTCCTATCACAACTTTGACTCCGAGCAGCTTTTTCAATCGAGGAAGCAGGGTTGAGATAAACCAATCTTCGAACGTCCCCATATCAAACCAACCACTTTTTGTTCTATTATACCTACATCCCGCAGGTCCACCCTCTGTCCATGTAGACCACAAGTGTTCAGACTTGTACACCACATATGGTGGTAACATGTCTCCAGTTCCATTTCCACAAAACATTAGTGAGGTACAAGATTTCGTAGACTCCATAATGCGTTCTACATACTTTAGTCCTCTTTTACAAATAACCTTACTTGACCCTGGGTCATCTCGTAGATTTGTCTCATGATAATTCCAGATTTTTTCATCTGGCACATCACTGAGGACAGTTTCTAAGTTGTCAAAATAATCATTGACTATATGATTATATTATTATAATGGTAAAAGATCAATACCGATACACATATTCTGTTAAGTTTTATTTATTTTATTAATGTACTTTGTGTTTACAACTTTCAACTCTGATAGCCGCCATGTTGTCAACTACCACCTTAATTTTACTTACCGGGTCCAGGATTCGAATTAGACGTGCTGAAAACAAGATGGTTGCTTGGAATAACTAAGTCGTTTATAAGTTTACTAAACATTAAATTTTATTGATCTTTCTTTGTTTTTTGGTTTTTCTTACTCAGCCCCTTTTTATTCAAATACTTCTTAATTTTTTACATAGAATTAATTTTCTTCTATTTCCCCAGTTAACACATTCAAAAGAAAATCATTTCAGACAAAAAACTTGTTAATGAACAAGGATTATTTACACATTTAATTTTCTTAAGCGGGTCATCTACCCTCTAAACAAAATAATAAGTTCTTAAAAGTCTCATCAAAATTTATTACACAAACCAGCGCTTCACACACACACATATACTTGTAACGGTATTGATTTTTTGCCATTATTATTTAATACAATAATATTACTACTAAAACTCACTGCTGCCAGAATATTACTTACCGTCATAATATTTTGAACTTACCCTTTAAACTGCCCAGGTCGCCACGATATTTTATGGTTTAATATCGAACCTTTACACTCTTTCCCTTATAAAAATTAAATATTCCCGCGATCTGACCACCCTTAAACTCAGAAAATTCCACAGAACGTTAGACGAGGTTTTCAGCACAGAATAGGAAATGGTTATGGCTTAATAACTTACCACTAACACATGTTTAAGTAAAATCAAATATAATTTTATTAATTCAAAATTTGTAGTCTGTCTCATTCTTTTTGTAGTCTTATTTCTTTTTAATGGTACTTCTCTAACTAACCTCTATTTTATAAAAATGTTCCTATGCTAATCTATACTTACAACCAGTACTCTCGTTAACTTCCTCTTTCTCCCCATTTTACTTCACACACTCTCATTATATTTACACTTTAAAATTATTTTCAATTATAAAAATTTATCCCCGTCCCAGATATGTCCCGTTACAATACCCCCCCCCCCCAATGAGAGGTTTTATGCCGAAGCATAAAAACTCTCATTGCCTAAAACCTAAGAGGATCAGTGAAGATATGGCGCCGCAACCCCCCTTAGTTCTTTGCTAAAATCATGGGTACTTACCCCCTAGTCCGGTGGCTGTGGCTGCACCCATCCGACCTTACTGGACTTCTCTGCTCGAGATCCCAACACCAGAAAATCAGATAGGCACAAGCCACAGTATTACCTGACTCTAAAACAGTCAATTAAAATATCAACAATGGCCTTCCACTATTCCACATCCCCAACTGATTTGTCTCCTCTTAGTTGTACTGGTTAACTATTTTCAAAGTACTGGTTGACTTTTCTCAAAGTACTGGTTGACTTTTCTCAAAGTACTGGTTGCTTATTTAATTCACTGATGGCAATATGAACTTACTGTATACTTACATCTAATACAGATAAATTCCATACAAATCATGACAAAACATTATTTCCCACAAAAATTACAAATTGATTACATAAAATACAAGTATTAAAATAACAACCTTACTATAGGATACATGTTACCAACAAATTACAATATTACCTTTATATTTAAATAAAATTTATGAACATTATACTTTTAGTCTCAATTTTCCATTAAAAGAAATACTTTAGTCATTACGTTTTAATAAATTACCATTTGTTTTACAATTCCAATCAAAATTAAAATCCAAATAGCGTTAAATTCATTATTGACATTCATATTTTTAAGTTAATTTAATTCCAACTCAAATTTAATTGCGTTACCTCATTTGTTCAAAACAGTTTAAGTTTCTTTAATTACATTATATTCAATATGATTCTACATTAATAAAATCCTCTCACATAAATTTTAACTGCATTACAATCAAAACACTAAGTTACTTCATTATATTATTCACCAAAAGTTAACTCAATTCAATTACATTTTGTATTTAGTTTATTTCAAAACAGAATTTATTTATAGCAATTTATTCATCAAAGTCAAACATTATTGTTGTTATCTCTATGATAACTGTAAACATTAGTCACACAAAATACAATATACATATATGAGCATATCAGCTGATGCACTACCAAAATAGCAACATAATCTTAACACAATACATTTAACACCAAATAAACACAATACAAGTTTATTTACAAATTTTTGTCATATCATTTGATTGTTTACCACACCTCATTACGTAAGTAAGCCAAGTAATTATACCCTTAACTGAAATAATTAAATGTTCAATCACTATTTGTCTAACCTCCATCGTCGAAAATTAGTCTTTTTTTTACATTACACATTTCGTTTTTATTTACATTCGTTATATTATTAGTATTAATATAATAACCATATAAATCTGTTTTTCCATTTTACCGTAATAATTCCTAGGGTTATCCCCCTTTATAATTTTATCATAAGCTCAGTCTACATTAGTATTTTTTGTCCAGTCTCCATTAGTATTTATGGTTAAACCCAGGTGAGTTACCTCATTATCACAATTATCTGCTACTACAAGTACACTAATTCTCCCAGCAGGGGAATGTTTGTCATCATCATCATCAATATAATCATTGACTACCACTACACTGTTTACTCCATAAGTTAAGTATTTAATGTTATTTACTCTCTCTACAAACTCTCTATAACCTTTCCTTACATTAAACAACTCTATCACTCTATTTCTCTCTTTATAATCACTTTCCCAACCCAATTTCACATTTTCACTCCACACAGAGGGCAATACCACTTTATTATAACTCCATCTGGACTTACCAGATAAACCACAAAAAATCAAGGGACATTTTGGAGACCATTTGCCTCCCACAAAAACTCTCGAGGAACCTTTGTCCTCCAACAACATTTGTGAAGCCACATATACCACAAGAGAAATTTGCTCTCTGTTCACCCTGTACGTTTAACCTATCTCTATACTCCCTTTCTAAGTTATAAACACTAACTAGCATTCCATTATTACAATCTACTTCCATTAAAACTTCATCAGCACTCTCAATATTCACAACCTTACTCTCTAACACCACATTTTTAATTATATCATCATTTTTCTCACCCCTACTTACCGTATTATATGTTACCTGATCTTCTTTATTTTCGTTCAATTTATCGGTCTCTTCACCACTTTCTACCCCCACTATAATCTCATAATTATCATCACTATTCAATATTTGATTATATAACGCTACCACTTCCACTATTTTACTTTCACTAACACCTTTACTTACCTTCTTATCCATTACCGGATTTAATTTACTTTCTTGTTCACACTCTTCCGTTTGTTCTCTTAACTCTTTAGCTCGTTTTTTATCATCACTAATAGTGCCACCCCTATTCTCTATTATAAAATCGTATAATTCCGGGTTTTGTTTAAGATTATCATTAAATTTACGCCAATCATCATCAGTCATTCTTCCATATACCTGCGTAACCCATCATAGAATTTCTCCCATGTGTCTATTACGGTTTCTCGTGCCTCAGCCATGCTAACCTAATTTTTTATTATAATACCCTTTATATAATACAATAATTATACATGCCCAATCAAAATACTCCACACATAAACTCGTTATCCAAATGAAAAAGTAAACACAATAATTTCACAAGCAATTTACCGGTACGCTACCAACACATAACCTAGTTTACGCAACGTAATTATATACGATAATTAATCACACATACGCCGTTACCACAACCTATATTCTGTGCCTCAAAACAGGTCTAATTCATATAATATTTATACGAACATCCTGGCAGCGGCGCTACTGTAACGGTATTGATTTTTTGCCATTATTATTTAATACAATAATATTACTACTCAGTGGCGGTCGGTGCCTCCAAAAAGTGGTTGCACACGTCAATTATGAAAATTACTGTATTTGCCATCAGTTTAATAAGATAAAAAATAGCAATAAATAACATACAGAATGTTCATATAAATAATAATATGAAGAATACAAACTGTAATTGTGTAATTGTACGCAGTAAATAGAAGAGAATTATTTATGTAAATAGGAAAATGACAAAAATACCATAATATCGTTTAACAAATAACATGAAATTAATGCTATATAAAAAAGATATGACAAACGCTTACCAAATATTAGGTTACTTGAAAAGAAAATCCATTCTCCTTTCTTTTTGGTGGGCAAATTTGTCAATAACTTGGTAGTTAAAATCCCGAATTTCATTAATTAAGTCCCGTTCAATAGACAGCATAGCTAAGGCATTTAGTCTTTCTTGAGACATGCTGTTCCTTAAAAATGTTTTTATCCTTTTTAGGGTTGAAAAACACCTTTCAGCTTCACTGCTGGTCATCGGTATTGTTATTAATATTTCTAATAACCTTGTTACTTCGCTGAAAGTGTCTTGTAAATTATTGTCTTTAATAAATTTAAATAAACTCACAGCACTTGCAATGTTTCTGAATTCTTCTGCATTATAAATTGTTGTTAGTTCTATTTGTAATTTTCTTAAATTTAGAAACTGATAAATATCACAAACAAATTTTAACGTTTCTTCAGGAAATGTTAAGCTGTACTTCACAAATCTATCTGACATAAAGAGGGAGGCAGCAATTAAATGGCCTGAAAAAGCAAACCTAAACTTTGCTTCTCAAATGATTACATCACACACTTCTTTCGCTTGTCTCTTCCAGTCACTTTTATCAAATTTTCTTTTTTTAGTGTGTGAATTGAGCTTCTATGTTCAGATCAAAATTTTCATCACTGTCTATGTCACTTCTAATTTTTATTATATTTTTTTCAAAATTTGAAAGACACTTGTGTGCTACAGTTGTGTCAGTTTCGATTTTTTGTAATTGATTGAACAAGATGTCAATTAATGGCATGATTTTTCTGAAGAAAGACAACCACAATGTGAAACTAAAACTTGTAAGAATTTTTATGTGCCCAGAAGCCTGTGAAATTGTACAGTCATTTGTTATGTTATCTGATTTTAAAATATGTTGCATACATTTAATTAGATCTTTACTATAGTCATAAACTATGGAGACACTTCTAGACTGGAAATTCCATCTAGTAGGAGTACAACGGGGAAGGCGTTTTTTAACTATCTCATCAAGTATTGCTGTTCTCTGTGGACTGTTAGAAAAAAATGTACAAATTCCTTGAAGATTAGCAAAAAATATTCGAACATCTCTGTTGATAGATGCAGCTTTCATCATTACCAAGTTAAGTTGATGGGCATAGCAGTGTACGTACTGGGCATCTGGATATGATTTTTTAACTATAGCTTGAACACCTGTTGAAGACCCAGCCATTACAGAAGCACCATCATATGTCTGGGAAATAAGTTTTTGTGGCGTTTCATGTATTTTATGTTTTTTTAGTTCTTCAAGAATACAGGAGGGCAAGGTGTTAGCTTTATGTTGTAACGTAACGACTCTATAGGTGTGACCTCCGTCTTATTCAAGCCCCACATTGGTACGTCATTCTGTAACGTAACGACTATGAGGTATAGTAGAGTTATATTATATGCCCCCCGTTGTATGCGTCATTCTGTAACGTGTCGCTTATAATGTGTGCGTAACGTCTGTCTTTTCACAGTCTCGGATCGGTCAGAGCACCTCTTAGCAATCGCCACTTATGAATTATAAGTACTAAGGTTTAAATAAATTTGATGGTAATGTTACCCAAACGAAGCAGAAATCGAGTGTGTGTGATTTGGGTCAAGATTAAGGAAGTTGTTTAGTCTTATTTGGAAGAGAGAGCGAGTACCGTTTGTTTACCCTCGGAGTAGAAGATTTCTTAATTTTTCAAATATTCGCCGTGCATGAGATCAGCTGATTTTGACATTAGTCTCCAAATATAGGTTAACCAAACGACACTGTTCCGTAATACTACCTGATGGATAGTCCTCTTCTTAGTTTACTGAAATCTACCACAACTACCCTCTACAATAAAGAAGACACATTTTATTATTCAATATAAATTCTTAATAGTATTTACTTGTATAATATTGATTTTCTCTTCCGCCAACATACAAATATTACAATCAATCCTTTCAATAACTAATTCATGATATCGACTTCATTGGGTAAACATGGAATTATCATAAAATCTGGTTTTTACTGATTTTACAATTTTATCTTTTATTAAACATCAATCAACATATAATTCGTTTTATTTATTTCCCCAGGGTTAAGGGTAAGTTCTTTGTGTTATGAGATGGTCAGAAATGGATAATTATATACTACGCTTTACAAGATAAAAATAATCAATTTCTAAATTTTGTTTATTCTTTTAGTACGTAGTTCCGGATTTGTCCGCGAGAGAGCAGATTATGTTTTTATTAAACACATGATATCACTTTAGAAATTTCTGTACTGCACGACGATTTGATTTGAGGTTTTCTTGGTTAAATATTAAAAGAAATGTTTATATTACCTCTTTCCTCGAAGTTCTTACTTGCGTGAAGCGGTTTCTCGTGTGGTATTCCTAGTTGTTTTGTAATTTCATGAACGTCTATCAGATACCATCTCGTTAAAAACTCGAAGCGCGGCTTGGCTAGGCCTGATCTTGAAAATGGTTTTTCACTTTTGTTATGGGGTAAAGCAAGTTACATTTGATATTTAAAGTAGTGGTACATAATGTGTATACTGTTAGTTAAATTTTGTGATAATTTTGTACTGTTTCAAATGTTTTCAAAGGTTTTTTAATACAATTTTTGTCTCATTACGTTTTCAATCTCAAATTAGATTAAACAATATGTTGTTATTCTGTTACTGTTAGTAACACATAATTTCTATATCATTTTTTATTGGCGCTGCTATTTACTTTTGAGTATATAGGCTGTTTTTAATTATTATAAATTTATAATAACATAATTATTTTATTAAATATAAAAATTAACATAGGTACTAAATTTTGTTGCCTACACAATATAAATCCTATAATAACTAAACAAAATACATAATTAGTTAGTAGCATCACAGTCTGCTATTATAATCCATAATTCCCACATCTACAGCACAAGTCTGTAAGAAGTTCCCTTCACATTTACTTATTTACACACTGTGTACACTATAACTCACTTGTCACTGTATATCACTTCAATATCGTTTATAATGTTTAGTGATATAACTTCATTTATAGCTAGTTATAGTTTACCCATTTCTGACCTTTATGGTAGTATAAGAGTTATCATTTATTGGGACTGGGTTATGTAACGTTACAATGTTGAGGAGGAGTCAAAAAGCCCCAAAATCTCTCCACTGGCCTATCCTGTACAATATGTCTAAAAACGATTGCCATTTGAAATATATTGGAAACATCACTAGTTTCGTCTGCAATTATTGATAAATACGTACTCTTTTTAATTTCTTCAGAAATTTTTTCTTGCCAGACTTCCAACATAATTTTCAAAAGTTCATTCTGAATTCTTTTAGAGGTGCCTTTAAATACGGTTGCTTTCGCCAAATGGGACTTTAAAGCAGAATCTAATTCCGCAGTATAATCAATCATCCCCTTAAAAATTCCAGGGTTTGTGGAGTCATCTGTTTCATCATGGCCTCTTAAAGCAATTTCAAAAACGCCACAGAACCGTATACAATTAATTATAATATTCAAAATGTGCCTTTTTTGTTTTACTTGTTCATTGTGAGCAGCAATGTTCCGCCTGTAGGCACTATCTAATTTTTTCAGCTACATTTGAAGAACCTAAAAGGGCTAACTTTAAACTATTTTGTATACGGGTGGCTGAAGCTTCATGCTTTTTAATCCTATCTGACAGATGATTTATGTCTTTAAAACCAGCTTTATCCAAGTGCCCTCACCCCCAAAAAGCAAACAAGGAAAACAATAAAGTGCAGGTTTTGTGTCACACCCACATAACCAGCTACACTTAGAATACACAGATTTATTAAATTTCCTATTAAATGTTCTCTTTCCCGATGTCACTGTTTGGTTTAAATTTGCAAGATCAGGTGTTGGTTTACCTAATGCTTTAATTTCTATCTTTTCTGCAATAGACCTTGAAATAAAAGGAGTTTCTATTAAATTTACTACAGAATTCATTGTAAATTATTATGCTCAAGCCGAAAATTCTTTACCAAAATATAAAACAAATGTTATTTTTACGTGTTAACGAAACACCTAAATAAATAAATATTAAAGCTTATACTTATAGTAGTAAGAGACCAGCAGATTCCTTCCTCAGCTTCAGTTAGTCTGAATTGTTTACATTCAGTTCACTGAAATATTACTATACGAGACACTAAACACTTTAACACTACACTCACAAAACATATAATAATCGTCGTCTCAAAGACGTAATGACAGCTAAAAAAAACGCAAAACATATACAAACAATTACGAAAACTAGTAACACTACAAACGTAACCTCAAAATTTAGTTTTTAAAACACAGCGCTTTAGAACGACTATGAGCGCGGTAAACGAAGACAAAATTTTTGAAAAATCTTGCAAAAATTAGAATAAGCATGAAAATTTGGATTTAGGTGGTTAAAGGTGTATAATTGAAAATGAGAAAAACTTACCATCGCTACGGGACTCGTGGTTCGAGAAAATTTTTGAAATGAATGTTGTAGTTCGTGATTTTCTCTACAAAATTGGTTCAAAATATTTTTTGATATCTTCATGCGTTACAGAGATAATGCCGATTTTCCACTTACACCTCTCGTACAATTACATTATTTTTAGTTTTTTTTTGGTATATAGCTTCTAAAAATTGAAAATTTAGAAACAAAAATAAACTTACCGTAGTAGCTCATAATTTTATCTAAAAAATTTGTGTAAACAATTTTTCGATATTTAAATTAGTTACCGAGATATAACTCATTTTCCACGTACTTCCGCCGCGCGTCCGAATTTTGAGTGTTCGTTTTTCTGTTGTAGTCATTTAAAAAATGGTATTAGCGAAAAATGTTTTAAGTGAATGTTGTAGTTCGTGATTTTCTCTTTTAGTTTTTATAAATTTTTTTAAAAATATAAAAGGGTAGTACGTACATAATTATTATTAAGTTAAAGTTTATTTTTTGTTGAACACGCCGAAAATATATTTACTATCATAGCACTGCTTATTTCAATAAATTTCGTAAATTACTTACCAGGTGTGTGTGTATGTGTGTGCGCGTGCGCGTGTGTGTACTTTATTATGATATTATGCATGCATGAAGGGTTTTGAAATACATGTAGACGACAAAAATAAAATTGAAAAGGGTAAAAAAATTTTTATTTATCTCATTAGACAAAACAATCATTTAATATAAAATACTATCGTCACAGCTCATAATTGTATCCGAAATCTGTTGTTCTTCATCTTCATCTGATGTAAAAGATATTTCTGAATCAACTTCACTGTCACTAAAGTTATTGATAGTGCCTTAACTTCGATCTCTTGATCATTTGAAATATTAACATCATCTTCATGATCATAATGTATGTCATCTTCTTTTCTGTAATTTGTACAGTTTCCAGTTTGACAGTGTCCACATGCAGCTGAACAGGTAACCCAGATTTTCTACAACTACAAACTTTTTTACATCCGGTTTTGCAGTTGCAGAACATCATGTTTAAAATTTCTGGCGGAGCAGCCTCTTGAGTCATTTTTATTGGAAGTAAAATACCTTCTTTTTTCCAACCCCAACCTTCAGGTGAAAGGTTTGAAGATAGCCAGAGTTGAATCTGGTAATATACTCTAAAGAAATGTTGTCGAGCAGCGTCGGATGTTGATGGAAGAGTTGACAAATTTACAGCTTTCTTTTTTAAAACTGATTTACAAAACATTATGTAGCGTAGTTCATTGATGCACTTTATATTTTTAGGAGCTTTGTACAAGTGTAAAAGGCATATAATGCCATTTTCAAAAATGTCCTTTTTATTTGCATTTTCACGGTAGAAATAATGAATAGCATCTTTCAATTTTTCGTCGTGATTTTTTTCAAAATAATTAAACACTTTTCTTCCCTTTATTATAAAAACATGATGTCGTGTCACATCCTGTCATGGCATGTAAAAATAAAATATTCTCCTTACAAAACGGGTAATTGTCAAAACTCTTTGATGAATACAGTCTATTTTCTTGGTTTTGCTTTCCTAATTTCAGAAAATAAACTTGTTCGTTGCTGACAGTTAGTGCGATTAATAAAACTAAAACGTCTGTATCGTCAGAAACAATAACTGCACGTTGACATGAAACTGCGAGGGCTGTTTTAACAATCAGTAGATCTGCATCATCTTCGGCTTGCTTCACAATAATATTATTTTTTTGTAGAGCTTGTGTTAAAAAGATTATGAATCTTGTTTTGTTCTTAATGTTCCCAAAAAATTTGTCTTGTTGAACAGTTATGGCCAAGTTTTCAGTAAAAAGAATATCAGTACTTGAAGCAATATTTGAGCGTCGAAAACGTTCAGCAGACTTACAAATACCACAACTATATCATTTCCAAAATGATTTTTCAAATAAGATATATACTTATTTAATATATCTTGGAGCAAATTATTTTGAGACCATCGAACTTGATGGAGAAGCATTCCACCATCTATCACAAATACACATTCATTAGGGTACATATCATTTGTTTCGGTTTGAAATAAATCGAATATCTTTGATTTAGGTGTTTTTCGCATTAACCCTTCTGATTCACTAAAAATGGATATTGGATATGGAGCTAGTTCGTATTGAAGATAGTCTTTTAGTTGCTTATCATTGTATTTTATGACATTCATCCTTTGGAATAGTAAATTAGGGTCTATTGGTACAACAATGTTGTCTACTATTTTATACTGCTATTAATGGCACTCAGTGATAGGACTCGCTTGCTTCTTGACATTTTAATGGTGGGAAAGCTATTTCCAACCATTTCTTCGACACCTTTTTCCCAATTTCAAAACAGTCGTGACAATTAATATGTTCTCCACCAGTTACGCCTGTAGATATTTACGTGATAGAAGTATTTTGTGGAAATGGATCATGCTCCTTAAACCATTCAAAAATTTGTAAAATTCGGCATTATCTCTCTTGATTCGTGCATCTGTAGCATCAACATGCATGTTCAAGATACATTTTTAGTTGAAAAATGTATACCGCAAAACTTTTCAATCTCTTTACAAATATCATTCGTGTATGGTATTGCTAAAATCCATCTCGCTAGAGTGCTCTCTGTTATATTATGTCCAATCATGCCGCCCTCAATTTTCAATATTCTCATTAAATCCTGTTCGATTACCTTATCACTAAAAAGTCCAGACCAAAAATTAGCTGCTCTTCTTGCCGTGCAGTATCCATTTTCAATGAAATTTTTCAAGTGATTTATTTCAGTATTGAAATTGTGGTAGTTTGACATCTGAGTGTGTTTCTCAATGAATTCTACTATTTGTTGAATGTAAACATGAGCGCATTTCGCATAATGACAGTGTCCAGCAGCATGAAAATATGGTAGCATTTGAGAGAGAATACTCAGTTGCTCTTAATATCGCCTATTTTTTCTGATCGAGTAAAATTTGTTGCTAGAACAACCACATGCGCATGTAAGATATCCATAACTTGGCAGTCTTACCTCTATTTTCAATCTCTTTCATTTTGTTCAAACATTTTGTAACTATAGTAGTTAAGGGCTGAGATGATTCTAAATCATGAAAGGTGATCATTCTTTCGTTTAAATGGTGTACAAAATTTTGCATAAATGCGTGCTCTTCTTCAGAAAAATCGATTTCTGATAAAATAAGTTTACATAAGCTCAAGTAAACCAAGTTATGGCCACGAATTGCCTGAGCATAAGCATGACCATCCAACATTTTAACAACAGAACATTTTGCATAACAAACGGCTAAGACATCTGCTAACCCACTTCCACACATAATGTAGCCAATACAACCGAGGAATGACATTAGTGTGTGAAAACCCCCTAGCCTTGCGTGCACTGTTGTCAATTCATTTTGCTTAGCCTCTATGGTATCAACACTTTTTTCATAAAGAGGTTGATCAAATGTAACAAAACACGCAGGTAACTTAAGTTCTTCTGCACGTTTTTTGGCATACAAGAGAGCTGAATAAATAGTATTATAATCTGTGGCAGAATAATTTTAAAATGGTAAGCACATTACTTGAGATTGCTGATACGGTAAGTCCCTAGTAATTTTAGACATAAATCCATTATACCCAGGACAATCAGGTAGCAATACTTTGGAATATGTCCAAATAAAATCTGCCAAAGTCATATTATTAGTGTCAAAGTCATGAATTATCAACTATTTAAAAACGATTTTACTCAATACCGATGAATGAATATTTTCAAATTTTTCATAAGGAATTTTGTCAATTCCGCTTATTTGATTAGAAGTTGCTCGATTTTTTAATCTGGGAATATCCGTTTTCTTAGCATAACAGTTTATTGGAGTTGTAATCTGAATCCTTCCCATACTATGAAAAGTATTTTTTCCATCAATAGTGTTAACATTATAGTCTGCATTGTCAAAAACCCATTGGGCAAAAACTCCTGACGTAATGGTTGGCTGACCATGAACTTATAAACTATCTTGATATAAGAGAGCTTCACTATAAGAAGAACATAAACCCAAATTGTAAAATATATCAATAATTCGGCGAGAACCAAATTTTCTGTGTAACATTACACTAAGAGCCACTTGTAATGACAAAAAAAAAAGATCTAGAACGAGCAGCACTCAAAATAGCATGACAAATTACAGTAATTTTCTTATTGTAGTCATCCAAATTGTAACTTTTATTACTCACAATAATCTGTTGTAATAAAAACTTCAATTTTGGAGGAATTTCTGTATCAACATTATCCAATATGTTATTGCTAGGTGTATAAAAATTCTTTATCGATGTACATAAATTATTGTCATTTCTAATTATACTGGCTGCTACTCTTAATGCCTTCATATCTTCTTCTTCTGGGTTTTGTTTTCTCATCTCTCCACGATTTACACAAAGCTGTATACTCCGAGTCAACAAATACAATAATTTTTACTCCTCCAGGTTTTGATACAAATTTTGTTTCATCTTTGTACCTCTCTTGCAATCTACGTTCAACTGTTCTGGGGTCACAAATGTCCCCTAATATAAAACAGAAAATAACACAAAATGTACTTAAATTATTTTTTTTAGACTTTTACAAATTGTAAAAAGAAACTTTGTACAAGGGAATATTGGATTCAGTATCATTAGGTTGATGAAAATAATTTTTTTGATTTTTTATAATGAAAATTGGTAATTTGTGTGTTTTAATAGTTACTGTAAATTTTGTTTAGATATTTAAAGTAAAAAATGTATTAAATATTTGTGATTAAACTCTTTCACTTTCTATACTTCCTTGATAATAAATTAGCAAGTTTATTTTATAAATATATTATGTATCTTTATTTTCTAATGTAACAGTTATCCACAGTATCTTTTGTAATATTTCTTTAAAACATATTTAAAGAATTGTCCTGAAACAAATTGTTTCTTGTTTTTTTAATTTTTTATAATGGAAATTTGTAATTTGTGTGTTTTTAATAGTTACTGTAAGTTTTGTTTACATACTTGATGTTGTAAAATTTTCATAATTAGAAAAAAGTAAACATTCACTTTTTATAAAAAGAAAATTTCATGAAAAATTCTAAAACACAAGGAACGTTGTTTTTATTGTGAGTTAAATATTACTTGTTTCTTAACATATTAACTCGACACTTTTTTATGCACTTTTTGTTAAACAAGTCATAAATATTTATGATTAAACAAAAGTTTTTAAATAATATAAGTGTTTTCTAAGTTTAAAAAGTACAATGAATATTAGAAACAAATTATAATTTAATTGAATATACATAAAAGTGATGACAATGTGTAATATATATTGTATAATGAAATATGTATCATGAATAATAATAATTTTTAATTACCTACTAAATCCATAAGTTCTTGGAGAGTAAAACATTTATCATCACACTTCTCCATATAATCGTAAATCTGTTCCATACTGTCAGATATGTTGAGTTTTGGACGGCCACTGACACCAGAGTTTTCTTTATTAGAATTAATACCAAGGTATTTTTTCATTATTTTATTATAACATGAATAATGGTAACGAGCATTTTCTGTTTTTAAATTTATACAACTAATTCTTTGCAAAATTGTTTTACATTCTTCATCATGAACTTTTTTTAATGCCACTTCGAAATTTTCTTGAAATGTAGGCTTTGTGACTGTGTGAAGCACACCAGCAAGGCCTTGTTTATTGTATTCAGCACGAGTACAGATGAAGCATTTTCGTTGAAATTCAGAAAAACCGTCTGATGATTTACGAAGCTTTTTTTTGATAGGACTAAATTTCGAAGCATTAAAATTTGGAGGAGTGTATTCATATCTAAATTTTCCTCCTCTCTTCATATTATATTTTTCTCTACATTTTACATGGACTTTAATAGCTTCACGTCCCTCAAGTATTTTGTGTCGTTCATCCTTTCTTTCAATACTTACAGTTTTTAACGTTTCTATCCCACGTTTAACAACAACAACAGGTTCTTCACTATCATTTTCTAAATCCTTTTCACAAATGAAACAAATGATGTTATCAACTTCTTCACTATTAACACTCATTGTTAACTGTTTATTAACTGTTTATTATTAAAAAATAAGAGCTCCAAAATGTCAGCTGTAACAACCATGTGACAACGTGAGTAACTGCCCGACTTTTTAAGGTTATGCGCATGCGTGGTATCAGAGCACGCCGCCTGGGGTCGCATACTGACACCACGCATGCTTTTTTACCTCACACCTGCTTTTTCACCTCACTTTAGTAGCCCCTCTCATTTCTACCTTTACAATAGGTGTGTTCTATATAGGCGCAATCTCTCTTATATGTATTGTTCAATATGCTCTTAAATTTTCGAGCAAAAATATTCATTTTGGAAAAAGTTGTATTTATTTTACTAAAATATGGCCTCTTTTTGTACCTGTGCATAATAATTTACCATTATTTAAAAAATATTATGCGTACTGAAAAAATTTACAATCCTTTAGAAAGAGTATATTTTTAAATGCTTATAAGCACATTTTTATTGATTTACATTAATTCACATTGAAAATATTGTTGAATGAATTCCGGAAAAAGCACTTAAAAATAAGAACGGAAAAACACAAACTTCGACACAAGATCATTTTTTCCCCTTAACACTAATCCTTTTCTTGTTTTAATATTATCATTAGAAAAACATTAAAGAAAGTAAATCCAGAAGGAATTTTTGTTCTAATGATTTTCAAAAAAGTTGTGACAAAACATGTTTTTTCTCTTCATAAAATGTAGTTGCCCATTTTTAAACATATTTTTCTATATGATAAATTCCTTAATGAAATATGTAAATATATTCACGTAGAAGCTGAGATTTTTCTCTACGTCCTACGTCATTTTCATAAATTTCCAATTTCTATAAATGTCTCAAATTATCGCTTAATTAATCAGATTTGAAAATTTTGCTATTTTATAGGTGCGCGCGCATCCACGAATAGTCCAGCGAGAGTACGTGGAAAATCGGTTATATCTCGGTAACTAATTTAGATATCGAAAAATTGTTTAGACAAATTTTGTAGATAAAATCATAAGCTACAACATTGAATTTAAACATTTTGCTCTATTTTCATTATTTAAACAATTACATAAAAAAATCGAAAACCAAAACTTTTCTCAAAATATTCTCGAACCACGGGTCCCGTAGCGATGGTAAGTTTTCCTCATTTTCAATTATACATCTTTAACTACCTAAATCCAAATTTTCGTGCTTATTCTAATTTTTGCAAGGTCAAATGTCTTCGTTGACCGCGCTATATTCACTGTCCACGTGTCCACGTGTGCTGTACTAGCGCAGCCAGACGAGGTTTGCAGGAACAAAGTACACCACGGGCTTAGCATAGCGCTGGCATAGAGAGATATCAACGTAGCCTTTGTTTTCCGAGCTGAATGCTATTCTACTGTAAAGGAACCAGCTTCTAGGTGGTGTATGCACCCCCAAGCGTCGCGCCAATTTTAAATGAGACGCACGGACATAAAACATGCCGTAGCGTATAACTATGATTCACAGTTATCTTACGAAGCTACTAAATTGCATTTTTGGCTAAAGATAATATTTCGTAAAATCCTGGGGGTTGTGCAACCGTGCAACCTAGGCAGTGACGGCCACTGTACTAAAACTCACTGCTGCCAGAATATTACTTACCGTCATAATATTTTGAACTTACCCTTTAAACTGCCCAGGTCGCTACGATATTTTATGGTTTAATATCGAAACCTTTACACTCTTTCCCTTATAAAAAATTAAATATTCCCGCGATCTGACCACCCTTAAACTCAGAAAATTCCACAGAACGTTAGACGAGGTTTTCAGCACAGAATAGGAAATGGTTATGGCTTAATAACTTACCACTAACACATGTTTAAGTAAAATCAAATATAATTTTATTAATTCAAAATTTGTAGTCTCATTCTTTTTGTATTCTTATTTCTTTTTAATGGTACTTCTCTAACTAACCTCTATTTTATAAAAATGTTCCTATGCTAATCTATACTTACAACCAGTACTCTCGTTAACTTTTCTCTTTCTCCCCATTTTACTTCACACACTCTCACTATGTTTACACTTTTTATTTACCAACTTTTATCGAGCTCTTTTAACACTTATTATTCACTGATACACTTGTGGCCAACATAAAGGATCGTTTACATTAACTACGTCGTTGTACCGGGCGATCCGTGGTACCGGTGTTGCACACTATATTGATTGTTAACTGTTTTTTACGTAAATATTCAAACTTCCTCTCTTCAAAACCTTTTTTACACAAACTGTTTGTTGTTACATTATTGAACTCCACTCTTTGGCTCTTTGGTAGACCTACTTAGACATTTCGGTCTACCAAAACTTTCCCGAGGCGGACGTTACGTTTACTCTGGTTAATGACTGCTATTCAACTCTGGTGTTAGTTAATGACTGCCACTGTTAGGCGTTGGCCAAGCTGTGCGCCAACATGCGTGTTTTTGATTTTGCCTTTTCTGATTGGCCGACGTAACTCCCGACGCTCAGCCCGGGAACACTTATGATTTCTACTGCCTGTTGAAACTGGCGTTTTCACGGCCGCATGAGTTGCCAGCGGTTACGTAATATGTCTGGCCTGTCTGAGTCCAGAGTCAAAACACAGACATGATGTTTTGTAATAACACTGTATGCGTAGTTGGTTAACACGAGGTACCCCACAGGTGAACGCTGACTACTTTAAAATAATTTTGAATTATTAAAATTTATCCCCGTCCCAGATATGTACAGCTCACTATTTTTAAGTTAAACGTATATTCTAGGTTGCCTTTTTTTTTTTTTTTTTTTTTTTTTTTTTTTTTTTTTTTTTTTTTCCAATATTAACTTATCTGCAATTGAGTTCCAAAATCACCGTACGTCTCCTTTCATCACTCCGCACATTTCGTTCTTTGGTTTTAGCTCTCGCCCGATCACTCGAAACTGTTAATGAAACACAACGGTTCCTTCATTTTATTTATTTAATACTCCGGTTGTTGATTCACGTATTTTTATACATTTTGGATTATTACGGGTGCCCGTATATTTGTTTTCGAGACTTTTACGTGTTATTCGCACGTGTTGTTATTGCAGACTGGGCTGAGACGAACGGCTTTAAAATCTGAAATGGAAGGGGGTCACGTGACCACTTTTATTGTTCTTCTGAATATGACGAAGGCAATTTCCAAGGCGAGGGTAACTACGCATCGCATTCCACGTGACGTATTTACAGGCTTGGCCGTTATGTAACTGGTGACTTCATCAGTCAAAGTTCGTTTGGCAATGTTTAACTGTTTTTTGCTGGCGTCGGAATGTTGGCCTTGACTCCCTTTCAATCGCTGGCTTACTACGTCTTATAAAATTTTACAATTATTATTTATGTTGTTACCCCAAAATTATTATTTATACTTTTGTTTCCCCAAAATTACCCCGGGTAGGCCTAAATGTCCCGTTACAATTCGTGGATGATATTTTGATTATATCCAAATGTTTTGAAGAGCATATCCAACACCTCGAAATCGTATTTCAAAAATTAAAAGACACTAACCTGACCCTCAAACTTGAAAAGTGTGAGTTTGGTAAATCGCAGATTAAATTTTTAGGACATATAATTTCGGCGGATGGTATAACAACTGATCCTGAAAAAATACAAGCAATCATGGAGTTCCCTAACCCCAGGAAACCTAAGGACATCAGAGCGTTCCTCGGTCTGACGGGTTATTTACGACGTTTTACTCCTGAGTATTCTGAAACAATTGAGCCGTTGCTGGAACTGCTACGTAAGAATACAAAATGGAGATGGGAGGAGCGTCACGAGCATGCCTTTAACGCAACCAAAGACCTGTACAGCAGAAACCTTCACCTATTCCATCCCGAGAAGGAGGGCACGTATGTCTTAAATTGCGACGCCTCGGATTATGCCATCGGAGGAGTACTCTACCAACGAAATGAAAAGGGTGAGCACAAAGTGATAGCTCACAGCAGTAGATCACTAAAAGGGGCTGAACGCAACTACTTCACCTCAGAGAAGGAAATCTTGGCCATAGTATACTGCATCAGCAAGTTTCGATACTACCTGGTAGGGCAACATTTCGAAATCCTTTTGGACAACCAGGCCTTATCGTTCATGCTGCGCTGAAAGTTGGCTAATGCTCGCATATCCCGTTGGATCATGGCCATCCAGGAATATGACTTCACGATTAAGTACTGCAAGGCCAGCGAGAACAAAACGGCGGACACGTTAAGCCGATACCCTCCGGTAATGGAAGAGGGACATGCTTCAAATAATAAAGAAGTACAAATCTTGCAATTAAATACAAAATAGAAGATAGTCTTAAGAATAAGTTAAAAAATATTGGTACGGAACAGCAACAGGACACCAAATTAAACCAGATCAGTAACGCGATCCGGATCCAAGAAAACCCCAAATACAAAATATATAAAAATGTGCTGTATAAAATTGTTAATGGGGGTTGGAAAATCATGGTGCCTGACATGATGGTGGAAGACCTTACCTGGATGTGTCACGAGAGCCCTAGCACATGCGGGGGCTTATAAATGTTACCTAGCAACGCGGGAGGATTTTGTATGGCTAAATATGGCCAGGAAACTAAAGGCCATACTTCGCACATGCCACGCCTGCCAACCTGTGAAATATCCCAACCAACATACCCAGGTAGAAATGGGTAACATTGTGGTAAGGAATAAAAACGACCTAGTCTGCATTGACTTTTTAGGTCCACTTCCGCGGGCGGCGCGTGGGATGAAGAACCTTGTGGTTTGTACCGATGCCTTCACCAAGCATGTCAGCCTGTACGCCATAGGTAGACCTACAACATCGGCTGTAGTAAACATCATATTAAATAAATACATACCGAAATATGGGCCCATTAAAAAAATACTATCGGATCAGGGGAAGTTTACGAACACCAAATGGCACTCTGAGCTAGAAAAACACGGTGTCCAGACTGTACTGACAGCGATCCGGAGACCGCAAGGAAATCTGGCTGAACGCGTCAATAAGGAGTTGGGTAGATTATTCCGGACATATTGTAATGTTAACCAGAGTAAATGGCCGGAATTCCTGGAATTTTTCGAATCTGCCATAAATGGCAATTACAATTTGACTACAGGATATACCCCAAATGAACTGCAAAGCGGAGCGATGCCAGGACGGATCTGGGAAGGTCACATCGAAAGGATATCTACTCAGAATGTGCCAATACCAGTCGAAATAAAGAAACTTGAGGCTAGGCGACGCATTAAAAAGTGCGCAGAAGAGTGCACGGAAAAGTTTAATGCCGAACATAAGCTGGTGAGTTTCAAGACTGGGGAGAGTGTGCTTTTGCGTGCATTGAATGTTGGAAGAAGGGAGGACAACACAGCCGCGAAGTTTCTCAGGCTATACAATGGTCCTTATACCCTATCTGAGCAGGTTGGAAAGAATACGTTCGTATTAACCAACCCCAACACTAACCGTGCGGTTGGTAAATTCAATGTGGCAATTCTTCGTCGCTGAGAATGTATTATACAAAAAATCCATAAATAAACATAAATAAATGTCAGGATATAGGATGTAAGAATGTGTAGCTTTATTTAAAATATGTCAGTTCATGTATAAATGTTATATGTAAGGTAATTCTGTGAATGAACGGTAATCTAGTAGAGATAAGGAATGCAGTCTGTTGTGTAACACGCCAGGGTTTGGAGTGTTTAAATTGCGACATTGCCCAATTGCTATCTGCTTGTCAAGAACATGTGTATTTGTTATGGTTTAAAGGTCATGGTTGCCACGTGTCTTTGGTTTATTTATTCTGTCAAGTTGACAGTTATGGAATGTTAGTATTGTAAAGAAGTTGTTTATCTGATTTTACGTTTGAGAATATTAGTGTTGTATTATTCATGGGGTTAGGAATTTGTTATGGATGTATCAAAAGAAAAAAAAAAATTTATTTTTGTTAGTCAACTAAAAAAAAAGAAAAAATTTGTTTTATGCGGGAAGGGGTTAATCCTGCAATGAAACACAGGATCCTGATAAGCAGTGCAGGCTTGTGTAATACACAGACGATAAACATTCATGTTTGAAATGGTAGTTTGTTAGGTTTGGTTTTTTGTGGTATAAGTTTTGTATTTTAGAACGGATAAGGAATTAGGCTTAGTCAAACTGTGTATTATTTTATGTGTTATTTATTCATGTACTATGTCAGTGTAAATGTCCGCGCGTGCGCGAGTGATAAACGTTTTCCCGGCTGTGTGTGATATAATTATCGTATCGTTGTGACACTTGAACTGAACATAAACTACTATATTAGCTACAGTTCCTGTATATTTCCTAAGCTTAAAATGACGTTAAAATATGATTTCGCTAAAATATAAAGCTCGTTGTAAAACGCATTTCTGCGTGAGATAAAGGCTTTCAGAGATAACCATCTATCCATGCTCTTGCAAATTCGATGCACTTTACGGCATGAAGCATTGCCGAATCGTGTGCAAAGTAACCATGTGACTTCCTTCCACCAATAAGAAGCTGGAAGGCAGTCGGAATTTTCTTAAGCCTGTGGCTGCACAGTCAGTTCTTCTCATCTAGCTATCACGATCGGAACGTGCAATTCTTGTGCAAGATTTTTCGCTTGCAAGAATTTGTTAAGTCTTTTCGGCGGTAGTAACGAGTGCGAATGCTCAGAACTGTTTATTTAATTCATCTTTACACACGTTATTGTTAGTGTAACATAGCGTGTATAAATAAGTGAACTTAGACTGTGTTACTGTGTGAGGTATTTCTACAGTACCAGTAGTATTCTATAATTTACTTGGTAAAATCTTGTCATCATTAGTTTCCGCTGTGATGTTAATATTAATAATAATTACCAGATTTAAATTTTTTAATAA
The DNA here is from genome assembly GCA_034769895.1 of Magicicada septendecula. Taxonomy (NCBI): domain Eukaryota; kingdom Metazoa; phylum Arthropoda; class Insecta; order Hemiptera; family Cicadidae; genus Magicicada; species Magicicada septendecula. The sequence continues at coordinate 49,196,376 of CM068374.1, read as the reverse complement.
ATCCTGATCCACTTACCTTGCCAGCCCAGGTCCGTCACACGAACTGTGAAGTACAAGCGTGATTTTAAGGTTATATGGGTCGTAATAATTACTCTCATGTTTCTGTTAACTGTTTCAACTTCATTTTATTATTCTTTTATCATTCTTTTTTATGATTCAATTAAAACATGCTTTCTCATTTTACACTCTCTAATCTTTCAAATAAACAAAATTAAATATTGAGGTAGCGACCCCCATCTGACCAAAACCACAAGTATCTTTAATTTATATACTTAAATTACTTATTTAACTAATAAAGAAAAACAACCCAGCTTGCTCACTCTCACACTCATACAGTTTAAATCCCCCTTTTATTTTAAATTTGGCGCTATATAAAATTTAGCATAATTAAAAGAAATTAAAAAGAAAGTTGCACTGGTACTTCTCTGTTCATTCTGTCGACCACGTGTTGCACCTGTAGATTTACTCACTCACATGTCCGAAATTACGTTCTCACTGTCTATTTTGACTTCCCAGTTGATCATACGTTTTATATTCTTTTATACATTTTTTAAACACAATTTACTGGTCGGCCGACCCTAACTAGCTCGAGCGATGTTATTATTGACCACGTGTGGTCTGGAGTCCTATGTCGACTGCCCGGCAACTGCGAACCAGGCTCCCCACTTTTGCTGGTGGCTCAACAGGAAACACACTGCCTTCATACTACCATTTTTCCGTCGTCTTACAATATGTCTGGATTGTCTATGAGCCACAAGGGCTAGTGTTGTTACACGGAGACGATATAGGAGGCTGAGGTAGGCGGAGCCTCTACTTGATTTCCGCCGTCTACAGAGCACGTGGAAATAAAATCTTTATGCCTTGCCATTTTTCGTGGCATCGGTACCTGTTAGGCGTAGAAGCTGCGCTCCGTCGAGTGTATGTTGTGCGTGATAAACATTCAGTTTATAAACAAGTATTGCATTCTTCAACTACCCTCCGCTCAAAAAGTTACGTCACGGTTCATTGTTTGAATACAACCTGATTTTACATGGGACTTACAGAATAGAGAATAAATTTAATAAAAATTAAAAACCCCCTTTTGTGACACATTACAATACCCCCCCCCCCGCAATGAGAGGTTTTATGCCCAAGAGCATAAAAGCTCTCATTGCTAAACCCTAAGAGGATCGGTGAGGATATGGCGCCAACAACCCCCCTTTTTTTCTTAACACATCATGGGTAAACTACCCCGCTAGCTAGGCGGCTATGGCTGCACCTGAACGAGATTACTGGACTTCTCTGTGCAAGATCCCAACACCATAAAATCTGACAGATACTCACCATAGTACCACTCAACCTCAACTCATTCCATCGAAAAATCAAAAACTGGCCTTATACCATACCAGATCCTCAACCGATATGTTCCCCCTTACATGCATACTGGGTTGCCTTTAGCAAGTACTGGGTGCGTACACATACTCCTTATTACACTGAATATAATGTCTATATACTATTTTACTGATCTTAAATTCATAAAATATTTTATTTTTTAACTTCAATTCCTTTTCTCAAATTGCCGTTATGGTATCAAATCAAAATAAATCAAACAAATCAGATTAAATCATTTAAATTCTGTTCAAAATTGAATCCAAGTCCAATATCAAAGATTCATATTACCATTAATTTCATCATCTCCTTCCATTTACTCTCAAAATTTCAAAATCTCTAAAATGAATTTACAACTTTTCTTAATTAGCTACTAACAATCATAATAAATGAAATAAATTGAATACCTCATTAAATCATAAATTCCGTTATTATAATATTTGTTTACAACACATGTACCATGAACAATATAATTCAGTTGATACATTAACGTATAACCAGCAATATATCCTGGACATAAAAACACAATCTGTACTTCAAACCGGAAATAAGTTTTTTTTTTAATGTAATAAAATGTAATAATGTTTTATTAAACCCATATTCTGACAATAGAAAGAAAATTATAAAGTAAAATATAAATTAAACTTACATTGATTGTTACAAGAACATATGGATTGGTTATATTGACCATTAATATAGCATAGTACACTCATAATTAACATTGTTGTTATTACCTTAAAATAAACAATTCACATTTAAGTTTGATCAGAAATTACACACCTTACAGTTTTAATTTTATTTTCAAATTCTATTAAATCTCTTACTTGTTTCATTTATTATTACATTTTAACTATGATTTTTTCTCTTTAATGTTTTCATCATTTATTGGTTTGGTTGATTCCCAATTATTCACAATAATCTAATTCATTGAAAAGGCATTAAAATATAATCTTACCCCCTTTCTAACTCTAACACTCACCAACAGCTTTACATAAGACGACAACAATCCCTCAAAACATTTATCTCCACTAACTTACTACTCTAACTTACCTTGAATCATTCTACCCTTATAACAAAATACCCTCTACCCTCTTTGTACTTAGGATGTGTGTTCCCTCCCTATGCTCATTCCCTTATTGGTTCCTGGTCTCCCCCAGGTAACCCCGCCAACGCACATACGGTTCACCTCCCGCCATAACGCCTTTCGTTGAGGACTCCTTATCACACCACCCGCTTTACAAAATTCCTCCATCTAATTACTCTCCAATTACATCACTCTCATTTCTCTACATTTACTCACTATCGCTACTGTGTCCGTACCAATACTCAGTTTCTGTACTACTTTTATTCCCAAGAATCTTATTCTGTTTAACACCCTTTTAAAATTAACTCTTAATTAATTCAAATGCCTTATTTAAATATTTATCACCCAAATTCTAACTATTATTACTCATTGAAAATTCATAACTATCTCAAATTAATTTCATCATTTAACTTACAACCTCTTAAGCACATTAAAAATTTATTATTTAAACATTTAATTATATTGATAAAAAATTTGCAAATCACTTATAAAGGACATACTACATCTATACACTAGTAGTCAGCTGATATCTCATGGTCAGGTGAATGACCTTATACTAGACATACTGCATACAATTAACACAAATACACAAATTATATAGTTATCATCATAAATGTTCTTCTAGATTAACATCATTATAACTGGCCCTAACACTTAAAATCGTTTGTTCTCATAAGTGAAATACATCACTAATCATCGAATCATAGTTATAGCAACTGTTACTGAACAGGAACTGGGTCACCAACCACCAACTCTCTCTTTAGAGTAAGTGAAATTGAATGTCCCTCTGTTTACAGATGTCGTCACTCTCTCACTGATTGCTCAGTTACCACTACTACTACATCGTTTTCTTAATTCCCCCCTTTACCCAGTTACAATTAGGTAACCACCCGCCGGATAAACCGGATCGAGCGTTTGTCTTATGCACAGATGCGTTATCTGTGCCCCTGGCTTGTAACGGCCAGCTCCTTTTCCACACACACTATTGTTTCCTGCTGGTGGACTGTAGCGCCCATTTGCATTCCCAAGAACTGAAGTTTATATAGGGTATAGACGATGCCTATACCGTTCTTGGTTCAGCATTATATAAAAATTCGGCATTACTGATGTCCGAGGACACCAGTAATCCTACTATAATGATTCACACACCCTTAAAACGGCACTATCACCACCTTCGATGATAGCCGCTGTTCCATAGTCATGTAGATTCCCCTGAGTTACCCCCCGGTTAATTTCTAAGTTCACAAATTTAGAATATATTTACATTATAAATCCACGGTCAGGGTTCGGTGAAGCCGTGACCGCCCGAAATGTAGGGGAAACTACCAAAAGACATATAAGGTTCACACTGACACCATTAATACAATTCTCGGATGGTAAACTCTTACATGTTTGGTTATATTATTATTTCTCACCTCTAAGACTCATTTACCATTTATTATTCGTCCGTTTAAACATTTTACTTTATTTAAATTGCATTATAAAATTCATACTTACATTACATCACTCATATACTCGAATACGACATAATTACTGTCATAGACACAAAATATAACCACCAAATAATGTGCATAACTCCATGCATCTTCTGAAACATTTTAACAACCATATGATTCCACAACTAAATACATTTTACATTTATTCATTTATTATTCATTATCAAGTTCCAATCTCCTAAAATCATTTAAATTCATTATCAAAATCTCTTTATACAACATTTTACATTAATCAATTAATACTTCTCAAGTTATTTAATTCAATCAATTATTTAAAACACAACATATTTTAATTACCTTCTTTCAAAACGATTACAATTCATTTATTATCACCTTCATAATTATTCTCATTATTTATTTAGTCTGCCAAAACATTATTATTAGTATTCTTACATCAATTTCTACTACATACACACCTTGTTTACATAAAATACCTTTTACAACACAAACACAATTAATTTCACTATCAATTTATTTACAATTCTTCGTCATTATTTTTTTCTGTTTACCACACCTCATTTCATAAGTTAGCTAGGTCATTACCATAAACTAAAATATTTAAAATGTCCATTCAATGATTTTTTATTTAACCCCCATCATCATATAATAATCTAATCTTATGACTACACCATTCATTTACAATTGAATACATATGGCTGTTATAATTATAATAGTCATCATTATTACTTTTTTCCATTGTATCAATACTATTGATAATACAAATATTATTGCATACCATTATTTCAAAATTCCTGTCGACATCGGGTAGGGTAATTTCTCCTTTAGTATTTTCTGTTAAAGTAAGGTAAGTTAATAATTCGTCAACTTTATCATCTACTTCTGCTACTACCTCAGTCTCACTATAAGGTAAGTGCTCGATATAATTCCCAACTCTCTCTACATCTAACCTTTCTACAAATTCTTCATAATTTCTATTCACCTTAAATAATTTTATCTCTCTATCTACACACAACTCTCTCTCTAAATATCTCTCACCATAACACCATATCACACTTTCTCTACCATCCCATACAGAGTTCACTAACTCATAAAAATTCAGGGAACAACCCTCAAAGACCTCATGTCTTCTAATAATAAGGGACTCTTGCCCTTCAACAACAACATTTGTAAACGCCTTGGTTCACAATAAACCTGGGGAAAATTTACCCTCTGCAACCCCTCTACCTCTATACTATTTCTCCACTTTCTCTCTGACTCATCAACACACACTAACATTCCATTATTATATCTTACTCTCTCTAAAATTTCATCAGTACTATCAATATTCACAACCTTACTCTCTAACACCACATGTTTAATTATATCATCGTAATTCTCACCCCTACTTACCTCATTATATGTCATTTGATCGTCATTATTTACGTTTAATTTATCTGTTTCTCCACTATTCTTTACCCCCACTATACTCTCAGAATTGTAATTAACCTCATTATCATCACTATTCAATACTTTATTATCTAACACTACCTCTTCCACTATTTTGTCATTATTAATATTTGTCATGACTATAACATTGTCACCTAACTTCTTATTCATTATCTGATTTAATTTACCTTCTAAATTTTTATTCATTTCGTCAACCATCTTCTAACTAATATTACTTATAGATTTTATTACCTGTTCTTTAATATTATTAAAACGTGTATTAATTTCATCTACTTGCTTACTAAAAATTAATATTTTGTTGTTTCATTTCATCTCTGATCTCATTAAATTTATCATTAAAATTATTTTTATTTTATCATTCTGTTCATCAAATCTAGCATCAAACTTATTACTTTGTTCATCAAATCTAGCGTCAAAACTACTCTTTTGTTCTTCAAATTTGGCATTAAAATTACTATTTTGAACGTCAAATTTAATATCATTAACATCAAATCTATTATTTATATTCTCAGACATGGTTTTCATAAAGTTCATCATATCAGCTATTGTACACTCTTTTTCTTTTATTTTAGTCACTACTGGAGTAGATTTTGCTTCTGCATTATTTATTATTACAGATTCGTCTATCAGGCTTGGAGTTGTCTCCATTCCTGAATCGTTTACATCGTCTACTTCGCCTAAAACATTTTCTTTGACCACATTCGGGTCTGAATGAATTTCTATCTCCCCCGTGACCGTTACATCACTCATACTGGCTTTACTTTCATTATTATCCATTTTTAGTTTATTTATGAGGTTTTCTTCTACACAAAATCAATCTTAATTGTATTCAGTAGTATAACATAAGCATCACTTAATTCTAACTTATTATCTTTTATACGTAATTATTACGTACATTACCCAACCTCCAAATCACGCCTGTATTCCCCGTAGGTGCGGTTTTTTGTATAAAATTTACTTTATAAAACTTGTCCTAAGTTCGAGGCGCCAATTGTGATGTTAATATTAATAATAATTTCCAGATTTAAATTTTTTAATAAATCCTGTTCCACTTACCTTGCCAGCCCAGGTCCGTCACACGAACTGTGAAGTACAAGCGTGATTTTAAGGTTATATAGGTCGTAATAATTACTCTCATGTTTCGGTTAACTATTTCAACTTCATTTTATTATTCTTTTATCATTCTTTTTTATGATTCAATTAAAACATGCTTTCTCATTTTACACTCTCTAATCTTTCAAATAAACAAAATTAAATATTCAGGTGCGACCCCCATCTGACCAAAACCACAAGTATCTTTAATTTATATACTTAAATTACTTATTTAACTAATAAAGAAAAACAACCCAGCTTGCTCACTCTCACACTCATACAGTTTAAATCCCCCTTTTATTTTAAATTTGGCGCTATATAAAATTTAGCATAATTAAAAGAAATTAAAAAGAAAGTTGCACTGGTACTTCTCTGTTCATTCTGTCGACCACGTGTTGCACCTGTAGATTTACTCACTCACATGTCCGAAATTACGTTCTCACTGTCTATTTTGACTTCCCAGTTGATCTATACGTTTTATATTCTTTTATACATTTTTTAAACACAATTTACTGGTCGGCCGACCCTAACTAGCTCGAGCGATGTTATTATTGACCACGTGTGGTCTGGAGTCCTATGTCGACTGCCCGGCAACTGCGAACCAGGCTCCCCACTTTTGCTGGTGGCTCAACAGGAAACACACTGCCTTCATACTACCGTTTTTCCGTCGTCTTACAATATGTCTGGATTGTCTATGAGCCACAAGGGCTAGTGTTGTTACACGGAGACGATATAGGAGGCTGAGGTAGGCGGAGCCTCTGCTTGATTTCCGCCGTCTACAGAGCACGTGGAAATAAAATCTTTATGCCTCGCCATTTTTTGTGGCGTCGGTTCAGCCTGTTAGGCGTAGAAGCTGCGCTCCGTCGAGTGTATGCGCGTAGTTGTGCGTGACAAACATTCAGTTTATAAACAAGTATTGCATTCTCCAACTACCCTCCGCTCAAAAAGTTACGTCACGGTTCATTGTTTGAATACAACCTGATTTTACATGGGACTTGCAGAATACAGAATAAATTTAATAAAAATTAAAAACCCCCTTTTTTGACATTACACCGCGTGAGTGGAAGATTTCCGCATAGGGAGGTCTGCTGATCGTGGTAGACCCAGTGTTACGCGTGAACACTTGAAGAGTCCGGATTGGTATAAGCCTAATATACCGTTTCTAAGTAATACCCACTGTGACCTGAGATACTTACGAAATTATAAATACAGTACTGTATAAAATTTCAGAAGTAGTATCCCTATAACCGTTGTTCGTGTGCGAAGCGTCAGTTAAATAAAACTTTAATTTAGCATCTATTTGGGGTGAGATTGCAAACTTTCAGGCTTGAACAGGCTTCACGCACACACACTATTTACTTGTGTACACGCTCTCAGCGGCAATCGCGTGATGTTCCTGTTGATCATGTTTATAATTCAGCTTCCAATTTCACATCTGCTTGTCTATTACATATTACTAAAATTAATTTAAATATTTATTTTATTTAATACATGCACATTACAGTATTGTTGCAATATATATATATATATATATATATATATATATATATATAGCAATGAAACACAGGATCCTGATAAGCAGTGCAGGCTTGTGTAATACACAGACGATAAACATTCATGTTTCAATTTGTAGTTTGTTAGGTTTGGTTTTTTGTGGTATGAGTTTGGTATTTTAGATAGGAAAAGGAATTAGGCTTAGTCAAACTGTGTATTATTTTATGTGTTATTTATTCATGCACTATGTCAGTGGAAATGTGCACGCATGCGCGTGTGATAAACGTTTTCCCGGTTGTGGGTGATATAATTATCGTATCGTTGTGACACTTGAACTGAACATAAACTACTATATTAGCTACAGTTCCTGTAAGTTTCCTAAGCTTAAAATGACGTTAAAATATGATTTCATTAAAATATAAAGTTTATTGTAAAACGCATTTCTGCATGAGATAAAGGCATTCAGAGATTACCATCTGTGCATGCTCTTGCAAATTCGATGCACTTTACGGCATGAAACGCTGCTGAGTCATCTGCAAGGTAACCATGTGACTTCCTTCCACCAATAAGAAGCTGAAAGGCAGTCGGAATTTTCTTAAGCCTGTTGCTGCACAGGCAGTTCTTCTCATCTAGCTATCACGATCGGAACGTGCAATTCTTGTGCAAGATTTTCCGCTTGCAAGAATTTGTTAAGTCTTTTCGGCGGTAGTAACGAGTGTGAAGGCGCAGAACTGTTTGTTTAATACATACGGTATTGTTATTATAACATAGCGTGTATAAATAAGTGAACTTGAACTGTGTTACTGTGCGAGGTATTCTGCAGTACCAGTAGTATTTCATAATTTACTTATTAATAAAATATTGTCATCATTAGTTTCCGCGTGAGTGGAAGATTTCCGCATAGGGAGGTCTGCTGATCGTGGTAGACCCAGTGTTACGCGTGAACACTTGAAGAGTCCGGATTGGTATAAGCCTAATATACCGTTTCTAAGTAATACCCACTGTGACCTGAGATACTTATGAATTATAAATACTATATGAAATTTCAGAAGTAGTATCCATAGAACCGGTGTTTGTGTGCAAAGCGTCAGTGTCAACGTTGGAACTCCAGGACACCAGCCCAGCTGGAAGGGTCACCAGGGTGAACCATCTGTCATCGTACGCCACGCCTGACGACTCCACGACACAGCAAAGCCCCCCCCCCTTTCCATCAACATCGCCGTGGGGAATCATCACATATGTAACGTACCACAACTCGTATATGAACAATAATTAACACTTTAAAAGACTATATCTGAAACACTGTCATTATTATGCTTGTCAAATACATCATAAACAATAAACAATAAATAATCTTAAACCCTCCAATATAGACTTTTGCAGTAAAACACACATACTACCATATCCTATGCGCCAATAGGTGTTAAACAGTTTTTATGTTGTTTAGAAGTTAACTTATCTGTTGGATGTTTATTAGAATCACAGTCATGAAAACATGACACTAAGTTAAAATGTTTGTAATTCTTGTTGATGAAGTAATAGAATAAGGATATAATAAGTATGTTAATCAAATGTAATAAGATAACAGAGAAAATTTGTAATTAAAAAGAAGGGTTCAAACTAACAGGCAAAATAATAAATAACAAAAAATGTTACATGGTGATGAAAGAAACACCATGACTTAGGCCAATATTAAAATAAATACACTATTGTCAGAATAGCCAGTAAGGCAACAAAACAAGGTAAATTAATAAGAAATAATAAATTTAACAAGATGAGCAGTATTTCTATAATCGTAATCACAATTTTAATACTTAAGTTGTAACGGGGCAAAAGGGGTAAAACAAATTTTAATCATTTTAAACAGTAAACCAATCTTTGTACTATTCGGTAACAGTCAGTACAAGGTACGCATTGTGAATTGTGACAAAGAATATATGGTGAATGGAGTATAGCATTGAGACTGGTACGGCTCGTTACAGGAATGTAAAATTGTCAGCAAGGGGTGCGCGTTCTCAAGCCGGCCACTGACGATCGTTCCAAATGGCATAATGGAATGATGGAGTGGCGTGATTGGAGTCATTGGAGTGAAGACAATTTTAAGCCGGCCACTGACGATCATTCCAAATGGCATGACTCACGATCACTCCATTTAGTTTCCCTCATTCCAGTATCAATCATCATGGATAACAGATTACTAATGATTTCAACCGCTGTTTGTTTATGTGTGAAAAGGAGACCTAAAAAACAGTGGGTGAAACAATGGCTCCTTAATCGAAGGTCTCTGTCACACGTTAACCTCATGAATGAGCTAGCCCTGGAACCATCCGACTGGAGGAACTATTTGAGGATGGACGAAGATACATACTTCAAACTTCTTCAAATGGTGACATCCCTTATTAAAAAACAAGACACTAACATGAGGCAGAGCATCAACGCTCACGAGAGGCTAGCTGCAACCCTTCGTTTTTTGGCATCTGGGATGAGCTATGAAGAATTGAAATTCGTCACCGCAATATCTCCACAGCACCTGGGTATTATAATTCCGGAAACCTGCTTGGCAATACTAAAATGTCTCATCAACGATTATTTGAAAGTGAGTTCAAACTTTTTTCATTTCTAATTCATTATATCAACATTTCTAGATAAACTAGACATTTTTAGGTTAAACTATATTAAAATGAAATTTTGTCACACATTTCAATACAATTTTATTGATAGAAAAATATCATAAATTAACAAAATAAAATACATATTTAAAGAAAATAAAAGTAATAGTTTATGTAAATAATATACAATAATAAAACACAATAAAAACTATAAAATGTAAAAATAATGAAAAAATTTAAATATTTGCTTAAATAACGCTATGCACAGCATCCATATAAGCATGCATTATGGGGTCTTGGTTGCCAGCCCGAATTTGGGAGGGTTCCTGGGCCAAAGAATAATCAGTACAAATTCGCGAATTTAAATTAAGTGCACCTAACTCGGCATAATAAATAGCGTCATTTATTATTTTTTGGCAAATTGTTATCTGTCCTGGTTGAGTTATTGAGCGTAGCTTCTCAGCGATGTATTCTCCAAATTTGTCATGCTGCTGTTTTGGTGGCATTTGGACAGTTGGGCTCGGAAGGGGCTCATCAATTTTGCTTGCGATTTTTTCCAAAACCTTATCCGCCTTTGATCTGGGCCTTTTAAAGCTTCCTCCGAGTGGCCCAGGAGTTGATTCCTGAGACTGTGAAGATGGTGTGCTGCTCCCAGATTCATCAACCTAAAATTTAAAAAACATCTATTTATAACAGCTTAAATTAATAATTTTTTTTTTCAATTTATTTTGTTTGTATTATTTCAAATGTACACACTATCTAATTCTGAGTATTTTTTTGTTCCAGTTGCCCAATACTCAAGAAGAATGGCAAACTATAGCCAGAGGCTTTGAAAACAGATGGAACTTCCCCAACTGTTTAGGGGCGGTTGATGGGAAGCATATAAGAATCATCCCACCAGCAGGAAGTGGTTCTGCCTTCTGGAATTACAAACATTTTCACAGCTTGGTTTTGATAGCTTGTGCCAATTCCAACTACGAATTTATTTGGTGTGAGATTGGAACTAACGGCCGGATTTCAGATGGTGGGGTACTAAAAATACTGAGTTCTACGAAAAACTTGTCCTCAATGAGCTCAATATCCCACCACCACAAAGGTGTACAAATTCAACTGATCCCTTACCATTCGTGTTTGTTGGAGATGAAGCTTTTAGTCTTCGACATGACTTCATGAAACCTTTCAGTCAGAAAACGTTGAATAATGAAAGACGAGTTTTCAACTACAGATTGTCACGAGCTAGACGGATTATCGAAAATGTGTTCGGAATATTAGCTAACCGGTTTCGGATTTTTCACACCCCCTATAAACTTGAAGTTAGATAGAATTGAGATCGTGACACTATGTTGTTGTGTACTCCACAACTTTCTTCGTAAAACCTGTGTTCGTTATTTCAACGAAGATGACATAGAAGAGGAAGAATCACGTTTTGAGAATTCGCTGGTTTCTTTGGAAAACAACCCTCATAATTCAAGCGCACGAGCAAAGTTGGTGAGGGAAATGTATGTAGAATATTTCAATGGGGTTGGAGCAGTACACTGGCAAAACCCTTCAATCGCTTAGTTAAACATAATTTTACTGCATCATTTTCAAAATGTAATTTTCAATTATTAGCATTTATTGTAAAATTGTTTGTACTACGGCTTTTTAAAAAATAAATTTGTTAAACAAGTAAAATGGTTTTTGTGTTGGCTTACCTCGTCATCAACAAACATCTCATCCAGTATGGAATAACCGCTCTTCGACTGACGAGGAACTTCCTGATCTTCCAAGAAAGTCATCAAATCGTAGTACCAGAGCTTTGGTACATGAACCTCATCAGGACTTGTACCAGACCGCTCAGATGCTCGGACCTATAAAAAATGTCAGTTTATGTCATTAAAACAAATTTTACGAATAAAATTAATATTAATTACTACGAAATAATATGAAATAAAAAATTCGCTTCATCAGATCGATGTTTACATTACAAAATAAAGATTTGTTATTTGACCGAAGTGTTATGCCGCGTTTACACCGGAGTTAGTAACAAATGTTCATTCTTGGAAGATCAAAGAATGTTACCGACTCTTGGTGGTTATCAACAAATGTTAGAAACACGTGTTTTAACTCCGGTGTAAACGCGGCTTTATTTCTGGCGTGTTTTATTTGATTCGCTTGATAACATAAAATTGATCTGAAAACCCGGGAACGAGCCTCGATTGGATAGACAAAATAAATAATGAAATATTATATTGCATTGAATTTGTACGTTTGTGAAAAAAAATCGTAAAAACAAATGAATGACTTACCTTGTTCAACTCCTTCCTGAAGGAACCACGTAGAGAGGTGATTTTTTTTTTTAACATAATCCCTGGTAACGTCCGGGTCCTTTTCTTTAAAAAAAGCGAGGAGTTGGTCCATTGCGGAATTTCTTTTTGATTGTTGTGGTAATCCGGATCTGTGGTTTTCCACAAACACGGAAGCTCTTTGTACATCTCGATAAATTGAGTCACAAATTCTCTGCCGGCAGCCATGTTAGTTGAAGTGTATGCTTCAACCACTGTGAGTCGACTGTTCCAAAAAAGGCAAGATTCCCTCACTCACGAGCGTTCCATCGCGCCATTCCATTGTTCCATTCCATTAGTTTTCCACACTCACGGTCGGTTGGAGTGATGGACTTTTGGAGTGGCGCGATGGATTTTCGGACTGATGGAATTCCAACCACTCCACGTAACTCCAAATAATCCACTCAGGTTTTTACACTGACGGTCGTTCCACAGTCCATTTGGCGTGGAACAATTGGATTTTCGCCATTTGGACTGATCGTCAGTGGCCACCTTCAGACACACGTGCGAACGACGGCCAACGTTCCCACGCTAACGGCACGCACAGGTACATTCTTTCTCGCCCGGTGTGTTGAGAACAAAGACAGTCGGCAAATAACATCTGAAGGCAACGGACGCGAGCAGTGATGTGCGTCGCCGGCTGGGCACATTTTTCATCTCGCCCGCAAATAAAATGTGAAAGTAAGTCAAAGGCAGTCGACTAAAAAAAAACATCCATCCGGCCGGGTGAACACAGAGGCTCGCGAGCCGAAAACCTTTTTTTTAGACTTTCAAAATTTTAACCAAAGTATTAAAATGTGATTAAATTAGAAAACAGAGTCATAGAAAGCGTGTGAGGACAGTAACATCAAACAGAAGTGCAGTGAATAATTTAACAGTGAAAACGTAATTTGGACGAACTATAATATACTGCTGGCAACACGTGGTCTGGAGGGACATAACCAGAGAAGTACCTGTAATTTTAAACCAATAGTCATGACGAGTTAATAAAAGCGCAAAATAAAACAAAAATAAATGGAAATATGTGTGAATGAGAAAATGAGCAAACTGGGCTGCCTTTTATACAATCTAATTAAAATAATCAGACTAAGTAAATATATAATGTTGCTATAATTATATAAGTGGCCTAGCCAAATATGTTTTGATAACGTTTATAGCAGAGCTAAAAAATATGTAGAAGAAAGAGGAGAGAGTAGAACAAAGAAGGTCATAACATAACATAATAAATTAATACTTCATTTCACTTGATATATGTGTTAGAAGAATCATTTCAAACACCTCATTTCATTTGCTGCACTGATCAGTTCGTTGTACGAACGGGGTTAGTCCACCACCAGAGATCCGGCCGACTCATATATAAGAACTTAAAGTAGGTGGAAAAATTTTTATTATATCAAATAAAAAGAATAAAGTTACAAAGTGAACTAGAAAATGTTTTAGGGAATATCAAACTATATGAAGACATGTAAAACCAAATTTTGTGAAGATGATAAACCATCTATTATGAAACATACACATATCAAATGAGATACCAAAATGCTTGTATTTTAATAAGGAAGATAACTGTATAAATCGATTTAAGTAAAATTAAGTAATAGTCAGAGAGTAATTAGTAGTGGAAAATGTCAAAACCATATATTTTCAATAATATATTAGGAGTCATGTGACACCTAAGTTCATCGGTATTGACCAATGGGCATGTAGCTAATTTTGGTCAAACCGGGTGAAAGCAAAAGAAATAACGATTATTCTATTGTTAGACATAAAAGTGTGCAGGTCAGCTCTGTGTAGCTATGAACCAAAGTATAACTGAGAATCAAATCTGAGTTGGAGAAAAGGAGCAAAATTAAATAAAACCAAAGAAGAAATCGGAATGAAGAGAATATAAATTAATAAATATAAATCAAGAAAAGAATAATTAAAAAGTAAAACCAAACGAAATAAAAAGTGCAAAAAGTTTTTCTACTAGACATGGTGAGATTATAACCATATTCTAAAAATCACAGTTTACATCTACACAACACCAGGATTAACTTCACCAACACTTTTTAACAGCACAATAGTGAAAAGAAAAGAGAATTAACTATAATCACAGTGAACATTACAAGTAAATTCATTTATTTAAAAGAAATCGGTGACAAATAATTTTGGATTAGTTGAGGTGGGCCACAAGCGGCCATCTTTAAAACTTCGTCATCTCAAACTCTAAGCGACGCCATGATAGTATAGTTTTGGATCATTTAAATTAAATTATTATTGTGTTATACTTAAACAAAATTAACTCTATGTGTATTAGTAATTAAGATTTTTAAATATTTGTGAGATACTGTATTTCAAGTATGCATTTCTAACTTTTTAATAGCAGTTAACCAAGAACCCTAGAATTAATATTATAAAATAAAGAATAATTTTTGGTAACAATCGAACTGAGAGAGAGTCGATCCAGGAAATAAACAATTTCGACCTAAGAGTCGTCAGACTGATTTTAAGAATAATAAAAGTTAATGAATATAATTAATTGGTTTTAAAATGAGTTTTATTTATGAAATAAATTTAGATTAAAGGAGTTTTAGGTACTAAAGGAAGAGTGAACTCACATTGACAATTTGAACGTCATCAGAAATGAGAGAAAAGCAGATAACCTCTATTAGCCAATTCGATATCACAATCGAACTGAAAGTACACAAACATTTCTGTTAATAATTATTTACCAAACCAGTGAAAGTCAAATAAGCATTAACTAATAAAATTTAACCGAACAATTTCGAATTAAATGATTAAACAAAATAATTTTCATTAAACGAAAAATGAACTAAACAAATTAAATTCAAAAAATAAAATTTTGTTTAATAAATAAAAATAGCACCAGATAACTATAAATAGAGATAAAACTACAACTTAATTTTTGTGGTATTACAGTATTAACATTTGTCCGTGCCAAAAGAGTTGAACCAGCTGGTAATTCTTAATTTACTTCTTTTAAAATAGTAGCTAATTCATGTGGTTGTACGATTGTTGAATTAAGACAGGTTTTAGAGGTAGTATCTAGAGCTAACGGTTGGACTACAAATGATAGTTTGACTTAGCGTACACGTATAAATGTATATCTCGTGCCAACGGTTCTTGACCAATCAGCGTCTTCCTTAATTCAGTATGGTAAACTGAAGAGGCCAGCCTAAATTTTTAGTTCAGTACTAATGCTAGTTCACTATTAAAATAATTTATTTTGGCTTAAATTTTGTTTGTTTCATTACTCAGGTTGAAACAACATAACATAACCTTAAAAAAAATGACAATGTTTTGTAGATTGATTTTGCTTATTATTACATGTTTTATTAAAAATATACTGACCTGAAGAATAATCTTCATCGTTCTCAGGATTATAATTTGTATGTTGATCGGTGTCATCACTGTCAAACAATAAAAAATCACACACTTCATCGCTACTGATAATATCCATGGTGCAATGTGCGGCTTGACTGAGTTGTGCTGTATACTTCGGTACAGAGTGGTGTAAGTCAGACTAACTTCACTATGATTCACAAGGCATTGGGAGTTTTGTTCAGTGCACCCAGTAAGTGCTGCTACCTAGCGGCTAAAAACCTGACTATGACTTACACCTCTATGTTCCGTAATAGATTGAATAATTTAGAGACCATACAGCCGGATATCTCAAAATAGTAAACAAATTGATTTACACCCCTATGTTTTAGTGATGGGCTAAACCGTGAAATACTGGTAACTAGTTATCGGTTAACAGTTGCCGAGTAATAACGTGTTACCGTAATACGTGATTTTAGTAACTAGTTAGGGTAAGACTGCCTAAGAGTACGTACTTTTTATTTGTAATAACATTTCTTTAACTTTAGTCCAAATTAGAGTTGCGGAAATTAGCTTAATCTCTTCCTTGTTAAGTTAGTGAAACAATATTAAGGTGTTGACTCAATGAAAAGACCTATTTAAATACTAGGCTGCCTTTAGTTAAAATATGCAAATGCGTACTCTTAGGCATACAGCGTCCCAAGAGTACGCATTTAGTGAGCACAAGAGTACGCACTAAATAAAAACAATAAAACTGAAGTTCTATAAGGAAGAAAATTATTGATTATTGAAACCAAAACTTTTACGTACACAGTTCACATTTATACATTTTTGTTCGACGTTCAACGCCGGCACATTCAGTATGGGCCCACAATTGGCAGCTCTGGCACTGGATCCAACCTTCGCGAAACTTGGATTTAGAATACAGACTGTTACAATAAATGCAGGCTGGATCATCATGTTGTTCGTCGTCGAAACATTCCCCATCATCATCGTCGTCACCTTCTTCCAATGTGAAAGTTAGTTTTTTCGCCGCATTTCTCTTGGGTTTCTTTTTTGCAATAGCTTCTTCCTCAAGAGTCTTCTTGAAAGGGGTGGAAGTCATTATTGTGGATGATTTTGATCTTCCCCCTCTTTTATTTCCTCTACATCCTTTGGGGCTAGGAAGAAGGTCTTTAGCTGACGTACTACTTGTAGGACTTTGAATTTCTGTGGCTGCAGACTTGCTTTGATCTTGAAATCCATTCTGGTTTCTTGGTGGGATGTTGGCATCCTGATTTTGGCCATTTGTTACATTATTCTCCCTCTCATACGATGGCCCAGCCTCGTTTCCCAAATCAGATTCTTGAGAGGTCATTGGACCTTCTAACTCCCTCTCAGTCACTGATGCAGGCATGAAGTCTTCATCCCTAAAAACTGAGGGATTTTGTGGGAAAACTCCAGTGCATTGGAATGATTTTACAGCTCTTTCAACAGAAGCAGTCTTGGAGTAGGCCGAGCAAAAACCCACTTGATAAATTGTTATAGGTCGACCTGGATGTTCCGTGACCCACCGATCACATTCTTCTGACAGGAACTTCTTCAAGGGTCCGAAAAATGCCACATCAAGGGGCTGTAGTTTGTGGCTGGCATGGGGTGGCAAAGACAACAACATGATGCCTTTTCCTCGGCAATATTCAATTGCTGACAAAGTACAATGTGATATATGGTTGTCAAATAGTAACAATTTCTTCTTTTCGAGAGATGGATTCACATATTTCGTGAAGTGTTGTAACCAGGTCATAAACAACTCTGAATTTATGAAACCTGAATCAGATACCATTCCCAAAGTGTCTGGTGGTGTTCTATCACAAAATTCTGGTTTGAATCTCTTTCGTGGAAAGATGAGAGCAGGTGGAACATAGTAACCCGCAGCGCTGACGCAGCAAACTGCAGTCACCGACTCTCCTCGTTCTTGGGAGACAACCTTTGACACGAGCCGTTTCCCTTTTGGAGAAATTACTTTCGGAAGCTTGTTGGGAACAGTTGACACATTTGTTTCGTCCATATTAAAGATGTCGCTTGCAGAAAGTGCAGGGTTCTCATCTAAGATTATTTTAAGGTTTTTATGGAACTTGTCAAATTGTACTCTATTAAACCCAATGGCTCTTCCTAGAGAGCATTTCTCCGGCTCCCGTAATGTTAAGGAGTGCCTTTCGCAGAAATTTCTCACCCATTTAATACCTGCCATCTTCTTATTCTTGTTGAATGGATGAGCAATATTATTGTGTGTAGCATATTGGAACACTACAGCCATTAATTGTTTCCTTGTTATGCCAAAAAATTTGCTGTCTAAAATCTTAATACGAGCCACCAAGGATTCCTCTTCCTGCTTCGAAAATGTTTGTTTAAATCTGCCCAAGGAAGTTGGTATTGTTCCCTGAAAATAACATTTAAAAAATAATATTCATTCCTAAAGGATACATTTGTTATTATTATTATTATTATTAAAAATCTGTGGCTCAACAGCTTCGAGAAGTCTAGGCCGGTCGGCCAGGTTGCCACCACTGTCTAGCAGCTGGTGGATAGAGGGGTGATGTGGTTAGCACCACGCACCTCTCAACCTGTTAAGATGCCAGCCTTCTTAACCAGATCCGCTACCAATCGGTCAAGTAGCTACCCATTTGTTCTCACTAGGCTGGGTGGACCCCGTTCCAGATACATTTCCCTCGGAAAAATTTCCGGGGGTGCCAGGGATCGAACGCGGAACCTCCGGATTAGTAGTCAGACGAGCTGACCACTACATCACGGAGGCGGTCATTATTATTATTATTATTATCAAAAATAATTAATAGGCTATCACCATAATTATTATTAGGACTTTTTATTATTTTAGAGATAGTAGGCCTAGGCCTACTATTGTTAGTATGCCATAAGACGACCAAATGAATAAATATATTGAACTTACTGATTTCAATCTCTTTCGCAGCGTTGCCTCATGTACTCCCACAAATTTCACTGCAGCTCTCACACTACTGCCTGCTGCAATTTTATCTTGAGCTGTGGTCAATTGCGCTTGAGTGAACAACTGCCTATCACTTTTACGTTTATATTTTGATGACATGGTACCTGGAATGAAGGAAACTCATTGAAGGCACAATCTCATATGAAGTGTCCCAAGAGTACGCATTAAAGAAGCCAGTGCGTTCTCTTACGACATCGCGCCATTTTGATTTTTGGACATCTTAATATCGAAACTACTTCATGTATTAAATAAATATTCCAATAAATATGAACCAGGAACATGTAATAATAAAATATAAAAAATACAATTTAAAATATTAACATTTACATGTAAAAACAATATACTACTTTGCGACAAATATAAGAACAAAATAGTAGTAACGCAACAAATTCAACATACCTCCTCTCTTGGTGAAAGAATCTCGACTGCCGCGTGCCAACGGGATTCGGCTGGTTAAGAAGCACATCCCCTGCTTGCGACAGATGCTGAAATCTATCGGTTAAAAATTGAAGCTCAATGCGTACTCTTGAGCAGTGCGTACTCTACTCAGATTCTCGCTTTCACTTTCTTGAGCCAAAACGGTATTGTTCGCGCTCGAACGAAAATCGGAAGCCAATATCCAAATCACTAGTTAATTGTTACTAAATTCACATACTAGAACACATTGCTCAAAGCATCAAATTTTATGAACCATAATATGTTGGAACGTGGAACCTATAAAATTAAAAATTGACTGTTGACGCATAAAACAATGTTTATTAAATAAAAACTCCGATGTAACCTGCGATCACAATTAAAAAACATCAAAACATGGTATTAACATAAAAATGTACCTACATATAACATATAAATCACAGGTAAATTTTTAATATATTATATACAACAAAACATCTTTTTATGTGTTTTGGATCACAATTAAAACACTTCAATACGAAAACGAAAAAATTCTTTAAAAAGTAGGTAACAAAATGTACCAAAATAAAAAATGTTAATATATAAAACAAAAAGCCTTTTTATCTGTTTTAGATCACAATAAGAAAAAGAATAATGATAATCACAGTCAATATTTGCGATCACAGTTAAAAACATCAAAACATGGTATTAATATAAAAATGTACCTGCATATAAAATATTAATCACAGGTAAATTTTTTTATATATTATATACAACAAAACATATTTTTATGGGTTTTGGATCACAATTAAAAAACCTCAATACTAAAAACGAAAAAACTCTTAAAAAGTAATAAAATGCACCAAAATATAAAATATCTATATATAAAACAAACACAAAACAAAAAGTATAAAATATTATTTAACGTTTTGATTAAGAAAAATCAGTTCCCCAACGTGTTTAGATGAGAGACGTGTCGTACGGTCACTAATAATCTGCCCAGTCTTTGAAAAAAGCCTTTTGCAAGGAACTGAAGAAGGCAAAACATTGAACCTTTGGTTCACCAGTTCCGAGATGGTTGGGAAAACATGGTGGTTTTGTTGCCACCAAATCAAAGGATCTTCTTTCCGTTTGAGATATGGCTCTTCTAGGTACCTGTCCAATTCGGCGATGGGGAGTACAACACATTACAAATACATAGAAAATAATAAATCTTAATTATTAATGTTTACAAGTATGTACGTATTGTTTTTAACCAACTACGCCAACGAACTTTGTTTGCATTGGCAAACGAATCGATAAACAAGATGGCCGCCCTGGTCATTTAACCAAGCGTCAGGTGGTTCCTATGTTTTTCTGTTTAAATAAAATGTTATTATTGTTAACCACCATATTACTGTTCAGTGGTTATCTCAATTATCACTGTAGATAGTTTATATAGTGTAGTGAAGTTGATCTATGTGTAGTGTTGTTATGAAAGTACTTCGGAGTTATATTTACGTTCCTTGTATACTGCAATCAGCCCACTCGCTATGGTTTTTTGGTGTTTGTGTAGAATTAAGCTTCCATCGGTTAATGATATTTCTTTTATATTCTCTTTAAGTTTTCTGGTGTGTTTACTTCTTCTATGGGTTCATTTGGAACATTAATTGAGTATAATATTGATTGTTTTATTTTCACTATAAGCGTCAGCTATTAGACTTTTGATATTTACTGCTTGGCGTTTAACATTACAATCCTCCTTCTTCTCGTCTTAGTAACAGTTTTTTGACCAGTAAACTCCGTTTTTGATTGGTCAGTTTGCATGAACTTGAAGTCAAGCGGCATATAGTACCGAAAATTATATCCTTGCCTTTCCAGTCAAAAAATACTCCCTTGTTAATTTTTGTTTAAATTAAAATTAGTTTACATAGTTTTGTTCCTTTTATAAAGGTCTACATTTTGATATATAATTTTATATGTGTTAACTTTATATTAGGTGTCTATTCACCTTTACAACAATTATAAATCTGGACTATAATACTGCCCTGCACTATTACTTGTACTATACCATACTTAATTTTTGATGGATTAATTTAATCTGATTCACCATTATTCTAAAACTTGTCCCTTATTAAATTTTGGTCCTTCTTTGTTATTATTGTCTTTTATTAATTTGGTAACTTAATCATTTCTTATATTATTTTATATTACATGTTCGGCCTAGGCCTAAAATTTGATTTCATTATCATTTTCTAATTCACATTAATTATTAATTGGTTTTCTGTTTTGAACACTTTTGCCTGATTACATTTGTTTAAAGCTTATTACATGATTTTTTCCTTTAACATATTCTAACAATGTTTATGAATTAATACAAAATCCCTTAACATACTAACTAAAAATATTGCCTTCATGGCCAAGATCACATTCATTTTTTAACAAACGATAACACAAAATATTTAGTTTACTATAATACCAATTCTATTCCCATATTATTAGGCTCAATTAATGGACCATTATTATATTGTTTATATGGGCCTCTATTTAAGTATTTTTGGGTATTATGTTATAACATACACTTTCTATTTTTGCCTATAGGCTTAATACACTTCTTATAATCTTTTACATATGATTTATTAATAATAACAATTATTGGCATTGGCCTAAATAAAAGAAGAATAAACATGATTAAACACTGCTAATGCCTTCTCTTTGAAATCAACGAAATGAGTTAAATAACTATAAAACCTTTCAATAAATAATGCTACATTACTACAATTGTTTGCTTACACTCTAACATTTAGTATGTCTGTCACTTTATAATGCTTTTAAGAGTTGTGTCTCTTGTATTGACCTATTTGGTTTTTTTACACTCAACATAATTAGAGGGATCATTGATCTTTACAGTCTTATCTGTGTGATTAATGATCACCCTTGTTTTCCACTTTTCTCACTTTTCACTTTTGCACTTATGCACTTTTCACAAGTTTTTGTCTTATTATCTACAGTACATGGTTTCTTATTAATCACCCTATTGTGTTGTACTTTTATTTTGGCATTATTAAATATTAGAGCTCAGTTATTCTTACTTTTTTGTTATTTGGACTATTTTGGTCAATTATTTGGGGCTCCCATTATGTCACATTACATAATTGCTCCCCCCCCCATGACTTGGTTATTTTTTCGAAACCGGGGTTTAGGGAAAATAAGCTGTTACTTTTGATGCTTTTGTTTATCCGTGGTATTTTTTCATTTCAGTGATGTTATATGTCCCTTTTATTTTCTTTTTATTTGGGTTCACGAGCACGTATGTGTTGTTGTTATTGTCTTTGCGTATTAGGAACGGTCCAATATATAATAGCAGCAACTTCTTCATTATGCCTTCTGCCCCGCTCGGCTGCTGTCTATTCCTGATTAATACTTTCTCTCCAACCTCAAACTTGATTTCGTGTGTCCCCTTTTTGTCCCGTCTTCTCTTCTTTAATTCCATTTTATGTAATATCCGGTTGTACACTTGGGTTACATCTACTCCTTCGCTCGGCATCTCTGGAAAATTTATGAGTTCAGTTATTTGTCGGGGCGGTGGCTTTTTGAACATCATTTGGTACGGACTGATTCCCAGTGTTTTGTGGCATGCTAAGTTCAAATACATTTCTGTGTTAGGGATATATTCGCTCCATAGTCTGTGGTTCTCGTGGCAGTACGTCCTGAGAATTCTACCTACTTCTCGTAGTACTCTTTCGGCAGGATTGCTCGAAGGGTGGTAGATAGAGGTTTTGTAAGTTTTAATATTTTTATTCAGCATTTCTTCTCTCCACTTCCTACCTTTGAACTGAGTTCCGTGGTCAGTTATGATGGTTTCTGGGGTTCCAACATCAATTACATATTTCTCATTTATTATTTTAATAATGACGTTTGTTGACGCTTTACTGATTGGGTATAACTTCGTGTACTTGGAAAAGTGGTCCCACACTATAACTATATACTTATACCGACGCCTACCTCCACTTCGGGTAAATGGCCCGCAGATGTCGAGAAATATTTTCTCCAGCTTCCTGTTTGAAGTGATTGTTGTTAGCGCTCCTTCCTTCCTGGAGTTGTTTACTTTAACTTTTTGGCAAGTGGCACATTTTCTTACAATTTGCTGAACTCTTTTATTTATTCCTTTTATAAACACGTGCTCTTCTAGGGCGCTGACCACCTTTGCGGGTCCCATATGACCGTACATATGGTGATAACTCTCAATCAGTCCCTGTTCCAATGATTTTGGGATAGATAATTTCCACTGATTATTTTTAGTATTGGGTTTATTAAACAATAGTTCTTTATGTATTTGGTAATATGGTGTTATCTTTAAGTCATTATTTAGTATGCGTTCTCTGATCTGAGCTAGTTTTTGGTCTGTGACTTGTTCTTCTTGGATCTTACCCAGTATATCAACAAGTTCTTTTTTATTTATTACTGTGTAGTATACCTTCCCGATATCTTATACTCTATCCACCTCAAAAGTGCCCTTTTCCAAGTTCACTCTTAATAGAGCGTCCGCAACTGTGTTATTTTTTCCGGGTATATACTTATGACGTGTCGGCTACGTCATAATCCAGGGAACCTGTGATAATTGACGCTAGCCAGTTATACAGGCTGCCTACGTTGTAACAAACTGAAACTCAAAACACAAGACTAACAAAATTACAATTATTCTAATTATAGGAAACAAGGGGAGGGGTTTAACTGATTTATGCACTCACTTTAGTATGTAACAAAGATGACATCCCTTTTATTCACATAGTATACGTAACACATTACAAATAAAGATATTATTTACTCTGAGATTGTAAGGGGGTTTTCTATCTAAAGTAAAATGATCATTTAGATAATGAGTTTACCTCGGATCCGAGTCTTTCTTTTTCTTGTTAAGAATTTTCAAATTTACCATACTTGATTATATGATTACATTATTCCTTAGATACCATTTGAAGAATGGTTAGTTGAGCAACTTTTGAAGTTACATAACGAAAGTTAAGTTACAACGTATGATTACAAGAATTGGTGGTTACACCAGTTTAAATCTTAGAGCTTATTGATTGTCTTTTGAAAGTCTTTTTCATCTTTAATTACTTATATTTTAAAATATGTATAACTCACGGAAGACGAGCTCCCGCGTCACCTCTTATATTATGGTTAACTGTCCGTGTCTTGACGAGTGATTCTTCCGTACTCTTGTAGTCGAGGATTGTCCTAGGGGTAGTCTGTCCAGTAACGATGAAATTGATGTGATGGTGCCAGCTAACGTGAAGTCGTCAGGATTCTCGGCGATAGAGTAAAGGCAGTATAGTTCGAAGTCGTCACTTTTCACTGTTATTCACATCACCTGTTTAATTGCACCGTCGTGTTGGAGTTTACATATTGTTTGTACATTATGTTGGAATTTCTTTTAACTTGAACAATATTTGACTGGTTATTTAAATTACAGGAGATGTCACCTCTTACACACGTTTTTTCTTTTTCTTACATGTTTGTTTCACAAAAATTTACTCACTACATATTCGTTACTTATGTCTAGCTGTCCACACTTTTAGTGGAAGTTAACACTTAAATTAAAATACACACAAAATAACATTTTGTGAAGAGCCCCAGCGTGGAGCTGTTTACAGTTAGAAAGCCCCATCGTTAATCCCTAGTTGTTACAACAGGAAAGTTGCAAAGACGCGGGGCGAATACTCCGCCATAATATAGTTCCATCTTTTATTTAATACTACAGTCTTACAGTTATACAAAATAAACAATCGAGATTTTCCTCGTATACTGAAATTATTACACCTATTACTAGTGTAATGATCGAAATTAAAAAAAAATTTTAATTCCTCGATCAAGTGACACGTTCCCACACTCAAGTCGACGGACACAAGCACAGGTCGTAAATAATGACGAATCAGGGGCACGTCAAACCCGACGACAGTGCGAAGACAAAGAAGAAACGTCTGAGTACTGCACACAATAAGAATTTCAGGGCGTCGCTGACAGCTAGCAGTTTGTCACAATTTACAGCACCCAACAATCTGAAACAAAGACTTCGTACAGCTGCCGAGTTACACGGAATCGAGACGGAACGCCTGCTGTGGAGGTGAAGCGTACGAGCACAATTATGAAAGGCTTTACTATGTTACAAAAGGAGTACAGAGCAATTTTAACGAAGAAATAGACAATAGACGTAACTCAGTGAATACTGCCAGTGCATCCTGCACAGCATGAAAACAAACCTTTGACAGTTTACTGAGATTTACGACTGGAAAGTAGAGTTCAACCAGAATGACGCCAACGAAGGGTTGATAATCGGCGGAACGAACAACGAGTAACTTAAACAATTAACCAGGACTCTGGAGTCTGTTAACAAAAGCTCGGTCAGAACCTTAGGGAAAGTCTAAACAAAGGATGACAGAAGGCCATGAAAATTGCCCTAGTTTCTTAGAATCCGTACCACGCTCGTCACATGAAACACTCCGGGGATGACGACGACCAACCAGCGTCAAGCATCTTCTAAGAGAGCTCGTGGAGAGAGTAAGAAGGGTTCGGACGACGAATCGTGAAACAGAGGATGAGATCTGCAGAAGAGTAGGGATTTGTACGACCAATCAAGAATCCGAGAAGGCGTAGAAATCCAAAACTTAGACTTATGGGTAAGATGTTTCAATAAAACTGTTTGGCGAGGACGCGGAGCGGGTAGTTAGGAAGTCAGTCACGCAGTCAGTCAGTAGTAAAAAGTAGACAGTAGACAGTTGGCAGTTAAAAGTTAAAAGTTAAGAGTCAAAAGTCGCAGTTAATAGTCAGAAGTCAGTACGATAGTCAGACAGTTGATTATAGTCGGAACAGTAATACGGTCCGTGATAGAAACAGTTTGTGCGACCGACCGAATTCACAATTTAGTAAATTCATAAGTGAACAGAGACATCGATATAGTCACACTTATACACAATTCTGTGCGACAAACACAACTATAAGTGCGCACGGGACTTGAAACTACAACCGACGCGAATATAATAACACAAATAATTAACATTTCAAAGTAGAACAGTGAGTGACACTTCAAACATCCTCACATTACAATGTGTCACTATATTGAACGATTAATTGAATGAACTGTATCAAACAATTAAAAAACACAGTACGCGCTAGATTCAGATAGACGGAACAGTTAACCATGTACACAAACACGGCAAACTTTCAGAACAATTCAGTTTAATGACAACATTAACACCTCACTATTTGAACTCCGGATACTCGACATCAGCGGGTTACCACAACACCGTACACGTGACGGGAGTGGAGGTTTAGTGAAGTGAAGTGATTAGTGCTCTTCATAACAGTGATTATGTTCTTCGACGAATCATCCAGAAGATGTCTTCTCACAACGGCGGAATATTGGATAAACACTCTCAAAAGATAAGCTTTATGTCTACTAAATCTTAGTAGTATATACTACTGCTCTGTTGCCTCTTTTCAAAGAACAAACCCCACGAGAATATATGTATATGAATCATATGAATCATGAAATCTATAAAATAACACTAACGTAATTCGTCATCTGAGAATAATGAACGCATTTAGGTAGGAATAAGTATATTTGTTGATTGTTTATTGTTCGTATATGTTTTATATATGTGCATTATTTACTGCATTTGAATGTACCATGTGTTTATGTTTCAGGAAACATCGTATAAATTGTATTTTATATCATGTGTTTTAATATGTATGTAATTTGCAGGATATAGTCACTTACTTAAGTAACAAGTGTAATAAATAAGTAGTTAATTTATATTATTCTTGCGTTCATTATTGAAATTTAACCTTTATTATTGACGTATCTCATTCTAAGCATTACACTAAAAGTCTCACAACGTATACTAAGTATCAATGGACACAACAAACTCGACCATTGAGACGTCCGATTAATAGACTCATAAATCGTATTTAATTAGTCACTGTGTTGAGTCTAATCTGACGAATAGAAACAACTTTTAGATGTATCAAATTTAACGTACAACATAAATCTTTAATTAATATGATTCATAATTGATGAGTAATTAATCTATGCAGATAATTAGCACAGATTAATATTCACTAGATGTAAATGGTTTACACAATTAATAAATGTAAATGGTTTACACAAATGTAAATTACATTCACATCACTAAATGTAAATGGCGCCCATCGCATGGCAAAAGAGAGCAGACAGTAGTATTTAGATTAATTACAATAATATAGTACATAAGATATTAAATAAGTGTAAGGTTAGCTTGACTGGTAAATGATAACGCGAAGCAAGGCTAAAATGGCTAGCGGTAGTTCTGATAGCATGGACTTTGACGTTAACAACCAGTTGGGCGCACCCGACAACAGCGAAGAAAATTCAGTCGAACCGAATATGACTGAGGAGACGTCAGGAGTCAGAGCGCGGGGACAGGAGTCACAGCGACCACAGGAGCCCCAGCAATCACATGAAGAGGCATCACTACGTTCATTGTTGATGGACTTCATGCGCACAAATAATGAAAGCTTCAAAATAATGAATCAGAAATTCGATAAAGTTAACGAAAAATTCGATCAACAGAAAGAAGAAATCAATCAAAAATTCGACCAACAGAAGGAAGAAATCAATCAGAGATTCGATCAACAAAACGAGAAGTTCAGCACACTAGAAGAAAAATTAGATCATCATAAGGAAGAAATTACGCAACATATGAATGAGCAGTTCACGCTGTTTCGCACAGAAATACGTGAATACAAGAATACCTGGAACGTGGATGGAAACGGAGTCCAGAAGAAGCATGAAGAAGTGGTGAATGAGAATTACGAAGATATGAAGAAAGTACAAGATACTGATGACACTATTGATTTTACAGATGTGTCAGCTACTAAGAAATTATCAACTATTCGATCTAACGTAAGTTCAAGAAACAAATGGATTAAGAAGAAAAATGAATTTGTTCCTTTGTATATGAGGAAGTGGGAAGAGGATTATCCAGACATGGATAAAGATAGTAAAAATTTACTACTACCAAGTAGAATGCATAAAAGGTACAAATTAAATAACACGAGAATAGATACGGCATCAATGAATCATATGATGAAGTATCCAGCTTGTGAAATAAGCGTAGATCGGCGAAGTAGTCGTGCTGCATCAATAAGAAGCATGAAGGGAAAGTTTAAAGTTGAAACAAATACCGCATGTTATAAGGCTAAAAGCAAATGTACGGAAGCCATGGATGACGTGAAACGGAAGGACCTACAAGATCCGTATGCATATTCATCATGGACAAGAAACGTCATGAGGAAGAGGAGAAGAAAAATTTCTACTAGACGACTTAAAAATATCGTAAAAGATCGTGATAGTACTGGAGGGAGAGCCCAAGCACTCGAGGTAAGATTTCTTAGGAACCTAAGAAACAAAAATTTATTATGTAAGCACACGAGCAGTGAACTGACTGTCGAACAACGGAATTGTATACAGGCTTGGAAAAAACGGCAAAAACTACTCAATGTATACGTAGACAATGGTAGTACCGCTGCGAAGGGTTGTCTAAGCCAAGGAAAACGGTTCAACGCGTGCTGGCCTGAGGAGGGTCGACAAAAGGGAAGGTGTGACACACTTCTCACTCACTCACATAGAACGAGACGGAGAATGGTCATAAATCTTAGGCGCACAAGTGCAGCACATTGTACCGGAATAACGGGGACGGCCGACCGGCCATTGGAAAAATATGTGACGCAAAACCCAAGGTCAAACACCTTACTGTTTACAAACAAAAATGCGTGCGTTAGTAACAGCACTATATTGACAGGACATAAAAATATGTCATCACAAATATAATTTAAGAATGAATAAATGAAAACGTATTAAGAAGACGATTTTAAGAATGTTTGAAAATGTAATGATGAAATCAGACAGTACTGAATAAAATACATTAAATACATTGGTTGTATGGGAATACATAAACCAAAGAAAATAATTAGAGATGAATATTGATGAATGAAGAGTATAAGATTAATGAATGAAATTAAAACAAAGCCACGTATGAGCTTGTAGAACATACGGCAAATTAAAGTGCATTAAATGTAAATGAGCCAGCGAGAGGAAGTATAGATAACCCGAGTGGTAGCGACGACTCCCGGCGACCAGCAGAAGACATAGGTTAGGTAATTTGCTCGCGCGGCCAGTCCAGCTAACCAAATAATGATGTGCATTTTACCATATTGTGTTTAGTCCGTAGTTCAATGCTAATTGTGTTTATGATCATCACATATATTTGTCATTCGTTATGTTAATTAGACATGTAAACATCAATATATACATAAAGTGATTTGTTGAAATGTACCATGTGTCAGAAGGACATTGTAATACTATGACACAGGACACTAAAGACATCAATAATTATGAATAATAATAACTTGTTAAAGTGTAGAGATTCGAATAATTTGTTTATGTAATTAATAATTCAAAATGGACGAATGTTTTATAACTTTAAGAGTAAGCGTTTGAGTATGCATCATGAAGTATGCTGATTCCTTAACTGTTTAATTAATATGTATGTTTCATTTATCAATATAATCGTTTATAATATGTTACGAATTAATCATATGTGTATATTTGTTAGTATCAACTGTATTCTTGAGACAGTAATAACAAGTTTAAAAGTATTTTATTGCTATATAGGTCATCGACATAAGATCGATTAATCTAATGGATAGCTAATCTACAGCTTATCTATTACATTGTATATAAACGATAACTGAACAAACTGTCAAATGGACAAACGTCCATGTCTTAAATTCAATTATTTACTTGAAATCGTATTGTACAGTCCGCAGGTGGACAGATAAAGTGTAGAAAATGCGTTCATTTCACTCAGATGAGCGGCAATATATTCATATGACCATATAAAACATCAAGATGGGGAATAACAATTAATTGCTTCCTATGAGAGATAGATGTCAGTCAACCATGTCCATTCCGAAGCAGACATCCACGACTGGGACAGAGCGCCGAAATTGGATCAGACGTCTCCCGAAGTCCAACATCCAATCCAATTTGGGGACAATGTAATGATCGAAATTTAAAAAAAATTTTAATTCCTCGATCAAGTGACACGTTCCCACACTCAAGTCGACGGACACAAGCACAGGTCGTAAATAATGACGAATCAGGGGCACGTCAAACCCGACGACAGTGCGAAGACAAAGAAGAAACGTCTGAGTACTGCACACAATAAGAATTTCAGGGCGTCGCTGACAGCTAGCAGTTTGTCACAATTTACAGCACCCAACAATCTGAAACAAAGACTTCGTACAGCTGCCGAGTTACACGGAATCGAGACGGAACGCCTGCTGTGGAGGTGAAGCGTACGAGCACAATTATGAAAGGCTTTACTATGTTACAAAAGGAGTACAGAGCAATTTTAACGAAGAAATAGACAATAGACGTAACTCAGTGAATACTGCCAGTGCATCCTGCACAGCATGAAAACAAACCTTTGACAGTTTACTGAGATTTACGACTGGAAAGTAGAGTTCAACCAGAATGACGCCAACGAAGGGTTGATAATCGGCGGAACGAACAACGAGTAACTTAAACAATTAACCAGGACTCTGGAGTCTGTTAACAAAAGCTCGGTCAGAACCTTAGGGAAAGTCTAAACAAAGGATGACAGAAGGCCATGAAAATTGCCCTAGTTTCTTAGAATCCGTACCACGCTCGTCACATGAAACACTCCGGGGATGACGACGACCAACCAGCGTCAAGCATCTTCTAAGAGAGCTCGTGGAGAGAGTAAGAAGGGTTCGGACGACGAATCGTGAAACAGAGGATGAGATCTGCAGAAGAGTAGGGATTTGTACGACCAATCAAGAATCCGAGAAGGCGTAGAAATCCAAAACTTAGACTTATGGGTAAGATGTTTCAATAAAACTGTTTGGCGAGGACGCGGAGCGGGTAGTTAGGAAGTCAGTCACGCAGTCAGTCAGTAGTAAAAAGTAGACAGTAGACAGTTGGCAGTTAAAAGTTAAGAGTCAAAAGTCGCAGTTAATAGTCAGAAGTTAGTACGATAGTCAGACAGTTGATTATAGTCGGAACAGTAATACGGTCCGTGATAGAAACAGTTTGTGCGACCGACCGAATTCACAATTTAGTAAATTCATAAGTGAACAGAGACATCGATATAGTCACACTTATACACAATTCTGTGCGACAAACACAACTATAAGTGCGCACGGGACTTGAAACTACAACCGACGCGAATATAATAACACAAATAATTAACATTTCAAAGTAGAACAGTGAGTGACACTTCAAACATCCTCACATTACAATGTGTCACTATATTGAACGATTAATTGAATGAACTGTATCAAACAATTAAAAAACACAGTACGCGCTAGATTCAGATAGACGGAACAGTTAACCATGTACACAAACACGGCAAACTTTCAGAACAATTCAGTTTAATGACAACATTAACACCTCACTATTTGAACTCCGGATACTCGACATCAGCGGGTTACCACAACACCGTACACGTGACGGGAGTGGAGGTTTAGTGAAGTGAAGTGATTAGTGCTCTTCATAACAGTGATTATGTTCTTCGACGAATCATCCAGAAGATGTCTTCTCACAACGGCGGAATATTGGATAAACACTCTCAAAAGATAAGCTTTATGTCTATTAAATCTTAGTAGTATATACTACTGCTCTGTTGCCTCTTTTCAAAGAACAAACCCCACGAGAATATATATATATGAATCATATGAATCATGAAATCTATAAAATAACACTAACGTAATTCGTCATCTGAGAATAATGAACGCATTTAGGTAGGCATAAGTATATTTGTTGATTGTTTATTGTTCGTATATGTTTTATATATGTGCATTATTTACTGCATTTGAATGTACCATGTGTTTATGTTTCAGGAAACATCGTATAAATTGTATTTTATATCATGTGTTTTAATATGTATGTAATTTGCAGGATATAGTCACTTACTTAAGTAACAAGTGTAATAAATAAGTAGTTAATTTATATTATTCTTGCGTTCATTATTGAAATTTAACCTTTATTATTGACGTATCTCATTCTAAGCATTACACTAAAAGTCTCACAACGTATACTAAGTATCAATGGACACAACAAACTCGACCATTGAGACGTCCGATTAATAGACTCATAAATCGTATTTAATTAGTCACTGTGTTGAGTCTAATCTGACGAATAGAAACAACTTTTAGATGTATCAAATTTAACGTACAACATAAATCTTTAATTAATATGATTCATAATTGATGAGTAATTAATCTATGCAGATAATTAGCACAGATTAATATTCACTAGATGTAAATGGTTTACACAATTAATTACCACAGATGTAAATTACATTCACATCACTAAATGTACTAGTGACTTTAAATTATTAATACTTTACATTATGGTTTACACGTATTTCTTATTTAATGCCGGCTCGGTATACAAGTTGAATCCGGAATTCACAGGTCGTAGCATGATAAGTTTAATAAAGGGTTAACAGTTTTATTCTTTAACTTTTGCTTCCACAATTTTTTAATTAATTAATACTAGTTAAATTTTCTTATTTAAGTCCCATCACTACCATGAGTTAGTCCAGGGATAATTGGTTTAATAGTGCGATTTAACGTTTTTTAACTAACTTCCCATTCTTCGATTTCTATTATTAACTTTTTATAATTTAAATCGTCACATACTCCCACGTGATGTGGTATTCTTGTAATGCCAATATCCAGCGAGTCACCCTCCCATGACTTCACTTGCATCTTTGCAGGAGATTTGTGGTCGGACCTTACCGTGATGGGATATCCTAATATATAAGTTCAGAACTTATTGCAAGTGAAGACTACACTCAGTATCTCCTTCTCTGTGACGTTGTAGTTATGTTCGCTCTGGTTAAGCACACGACTGGCGAAGCTGATAACTAGGTGGTCTCCCTCATCACTCTCTTGATAGAGCTCTGCTCCCAGGCTCACGTCACTTGCGTCGCAATTAATAAAGAATCTTCGGTTGAAGTCTGGGTGGTGAAGCATGACCTTCTCTAGAAATTTTTCTTTAATTGTTTTGAATGTCTGATCGTCTTCTTCGCCCCACTTCCACTTGTACTTCGAGGATAATAAATGCTTAAAACGGGATGTTAATTCAGAATAATCTTTTTGAAACTTTCGGTAGTAGTTACCAATCCCCACGAATGATTGTAACTGTCTAACATTTTTTGGTCGTGGGAAATTCTGGATTGCCTCTACCTTTTCCGGAGATGTTGTTATCCCTGTTTCAGTGAGTATGAAACCGAGGAAATTCAATTTATTTGTAAGCAGTTGAGATTTTTCTAACTTGAGCATGATATTAATCTATGTAATACCATCTCTACCCGTTTGCAATGTTCTTCCCAAGTTTTGGATGTTATGAGTAAGTCGTCCACGTATACGGTGGCAAACTCCAACACCTCCCTGCCTAGAACTTGATCCATCACTTTTACAAATACAGCTACTGAATTTATTAGCCCAAATGGGAGTCTTTTGAAGTGATAATTTCGGCCCTCGAAGATGAAAGCGACATATTTTCTGCTGTGTGGGTGCAGTTCGACCTGCCAGTATCCACATACTGCGTCTAAGATGGCCATATATTTACAGTCTTTGAACTTCTTCATAATCTCATCGATCTCACCCGGTGACGTCCTGTCGTTGATAATGTATTTATTTATTTGTCGTGCATCTAGGCACAAACGTACCGTCCCATCTTTATTTTGACTGCGACAACTGGACTCGTGAATGGTGATGAACTACATTCAATTATATCTTGGTCAATCATCCGTTGTATCTCCTTCCTTACTGCTGGTTTCAAGGACTGTGCAATAGAGTATGATTTTTTATTAAAGTTTATCGGGTGATTGAAAGTCAGTTCAGTTATAAAGTTTTTAGCTTTACCGGGCAAATTTGAAAAAACTTTTTTGTACTTATCATATATCGCTACCAGTTGATCCTTCTGTTCTGTATTTACCTTCTCTTTATCTGTAACTTGAAAGGCATATATTTCCTGTAACTTCTGAGTCCATAGCTCTTCTTCTGGATAGTCTGATTCCTGGTTCCATTTCTTCTTCTCCCTATCATTATATACCAAGGTGAATGTTTGCCGATCGAGAGTGGCACAATTTCGGCCTATAATCTCACTCGACCATTGACCTTCTTCATGGCACAGCGTTACCTTCCCACTGCCCATATCAATAACAGCTGAGTGCCGCCATAGCGTATCACACCCAATCATAACCTTGAACGGTAGCCCTTGAGCTACTAGGAACACCATTGGAATCATTTTACTTTTACTGGATACTTCTATTTGTACCTGTTTCTTGATAGACTTATTTGCTTTCCCAGTTGCTCACGTGATTATCATATTACTAACTGGTAGTGTAGGTATGTTTTCTTTACATGTATCCTTGATTCTGTTAAACTCTGTTTGGTCTATCAGTGATATATTTGCCCCAGTATCAATCATTATTTCCGTCATTACCCCTTGCAACTCAGCAGTGATGAATATAATTTGAGTATTGTTGTTGTTTGTAGAGGATGACACTTCTTCCATTAAATCGTCTCTAATGTTCTTTAAGTAGTTATTTTTCATATAGATTGGTTCGTTAATAGTACACCCGTCCAATTCTCGCAGTGATGGGCCGGTCTCTGTTCTCACTGCCGCATCTAGTTTTCCGCCGTCCTGAGGTGGGTTGCCTTGGACAGTTTCTTCTTGGTTTCTAGTATGTCGATCTTCTACACTCCTGTTCCTAGGTTGGTTTCTTCTGTCATTATTTTGGTATCCTCTACCATTGTCAAAATTCCTTCTACCTTCCCTATACCTATTATTATTATTACTATTATTATTACCATTTCGGTTGTAATTATCATTATTATTATGATAGTTACGGTTGTGATAGGTATTATTATTATTATGGTTGTTATTACGTTGATCATGGTCATTCCTATTTGCATAGTTTGTCCTTTGATGCTGATCACGATTTTGTTCTTCCCTGTGAAAAGTCATTCTTTCATATTGTCTTCTCGACCTCCTGTAATAATCCTGCTGTTCATAATCACCTAGCAGTGCTTCCATTGCTGATATGGTCTTAATTTGACCGCAAAGCCTAGCTTGGATGATCCGTTCATCAAAATGATAGGCCATTTTATTTATTAGACATTCTTCTGAAATGTGTGGTTCCAATTTGGGAGCTACACACACTTTACCCAGGAAATAGGCTGTTGGTGACTGGCCTAGGTTGGGGTTATATTTTCCATTACTGAGATTATCTCTCACTATATTTTGTATGGATTCAGACCAGTATTTGGACTGAAAAGCTCTTTTAAAGTCTTCATAGGTGTTTACCTTATTCCTCACTGCTGACCACCAATTGTCAGTTATTCCTTTGAAACCGTTGTCCAACAAGGTCTTAGTTACGCTCCATCTGTTTTCTTTCATTCGACTTAGTTTTTCATTTATGCGTTCCAGAAATTCAATGGGGTTTTTCCTGTAATCTTTGAAATTCACGCTGTCCCTGTTCTCTAGTGTAGTGTGGTAAGTACTGCATGTTGGTCTGATGTTTAGTCGATCCACTTCTTCCTGTATGTTTTGTTGAATGTGTTGCATACTTTCTATTCTTTCTTTGTTACCATTTACCTGACTCTTCACTTTGTCCACTTCATCACTTATTGCTGTCATCCTGCCGGACATATTACCCTGGATCTCATCCAACCTTTCCTGCGTTTCTTGCTGTGTTGCAATTATTCTGATTTGATTATTTGTTTCTACCTTTTCTATTTTGGTATCCACTTCTACTCTGAACTGTACGATAGTTTCTTCAGTTTTCTCCAGCCTTTCCTTGGTCTCCGCTATTTGTTGTTTCACTTCCTCCTTGTACTCACCTACGTGTGTTTTAATCAGTCACACGTTGCTAGTGCCGCTTTGTAATATAGCGTGATGTAGCGGTAGGATGAGAGAGATTGTATTTGTGGGCTTGTGCTTTTTGAATCTTCCCGCACTTCTGGTTGACTCGGCGATCGGCTCTAACCGTATGTTGGCAGTTGTAGGTTAGTTATTTTTCGTCGCCGGCAAGGCTATATTCGCTTTGCGTACCTGCTTGCTCCCACTATTACCTGTGAACAAACTCTTATTCTACTTGCACGTATGAAATGACAACTCGGTTATTGGTAATCATTGATTTGTTTTATTGTTTTTCAGCTTATTGGTTAAACAAAATAAATGGTTCGGTCTTGGATCGACCTTGACAATTCAGTATCGATTCGTATTTGAATCCGATCTTCAATGATTTTGCAAATAGTTATATAAATTAAATATCTCAGGGCTTGGGTTCTTTGGGCCAGTTAAGAAGTCAGAAATGCTTTTAAAAAGGAGTACAACACATTACAAATACATAGAAAATAATAAATCTTAATTATTAATGTTTACAAGTATGAACGTAATGTTTTTAACCAACTACGCCAACGAACTTTGTTTGCATTGGCAAACGAATCGATAAACAAGATGGCCGCCCTGGTCATTTAACCAAGCGTCAGGTGGTTCCTATGTTTTTCTGTTTAAATAAAATGTTATTATTGTTAACCACCGTATTAATGTTCAGTGGTTATCTCAATTATCGCTGTAGATAGTTTATATAGTGTAGTGAAGTTGATCTATGTGTAGTGTTGTTATGAAAATACTTCGGAGTTATATTTACGTTCCTTGTATACTGCAATCAGCCCACTCGCTATGGTTTTTTGGTGTTTGTGTAGAATTAAGCTTCCATTGGTTAATGATATTTCTTTTATCTTATCTTTAAGTTTTCTGGTGTGTTTACTTCTTCTATGGGTTCATTTGGAACATTAATTGAGTATAATATTGATTGTTTTATTTTCACTGTAAGCGTCAGCTATTAGACTTTTGATCTTTACTGCTTGGCGTTTAACATTACAATCCTCCTTCTTCTCGTCTTAGTAACAGTTTTTTGACCAGTAAACTCCGTTTTTGATTGGTCAGTTTGCATGAACTTGAGGTCAAGCGGCATATAGTACCGAAAATTATATCCTTGTCTTTCCAGTCAAAAAATACTCCCTTGTTAATTTTTGTTTAAATTAAAATTAGTTTACGTAGTTTTGTTCCTTTTATAAACGTCTACATTTACCGTACTTAATTTTTGTTGGATTAATTTAATCTGATTCACCATTATTCTAAACTTGTTCCTTATTAAATTTTGGTCCTTCTTTGTTATTATTGTCTTTTATTAATTTGTTAACTTAATCATTTCTGACATTATTTTATATTACATGTTCGGCCTAGGCCTAAAATTTGATTTCATTATCATTTCTAATTCACATTAATTATTAATTGGTTTTCTGTTTTGAACCGTTTTGCTTGATTACATTTGTTTAAAGCTTATTACATGATTTTTTCCTTTAACATATTCTAACAATGTTTATGAATTAATACAAAATCCCTTAACATACTAACTATGTTAATATAGTTATAAACATATAGTTATAATATAGTTATAAATGGGGCTCCCATTATGTCACATTATAATATATATTTATATATATATATTGTAACGTGTTTTCTTCGATGTTTCCCTCGAATTATATTGAGGATCTAGCTTTCTCTAACGCCTCACGTTTTTGTACGTCAATTTGTAATGTGTTAAAAATGTTTAATAGTGTAAACGTGTTCGTTTCAATCTTTATCTTATGCCTCACTGTTGGTTGCGCCAATCTGTAACGTGTTATCTTCGATGTACTCTCTCGTATTATTATGGTACAAATCTAATAATCGTTCTTTCTAAATTATATTTTATTTAGACTCACTATTGGGATATCCAATTTGCTACATCTAGACTCGAATCTATGGTTATTTATCTGAATTTGTGTCTTGTTTAACTCTGTTATTATTATATTGCGACAACACAAATTACTAAACTATTGGCGCATAGGATATGATAGTATGTGTATTTCAAATTACAAGTCTATATTGGAGGGTTTAAGATTATTTATTGTACAAACACAAGTAATTGTTTATATGATATATTTGCTATGTACAGAATGTAATGTTTGAAATAGAGTCTTTCTTTTAAAATGTTAAATAATGTTCATACGCAAGACGTGATACGTTACATAAGAAGACTCCCACGATGATGTTGTTGAAGAGAAGGGCAGGTCTTTGCGGTGTAGTTGTTTCGTCAGGTGTGGCTTATAAATGACAGACGTTTCCCCAGAAACGTTTACAGCTGGGCTGGCGTCCTGTAACAGCTTGGCTGATGTCCTGTAACAGCTGGGCTGGTCCTATGACAGCTGGGCTGGGGTCCTATAACAGCTGGGCTGGCGTCCTATAACAGCTGGGCTGGTGTCCTGACAGCTGGGCTGGTCCTATACAGCTGGGCTGGTGTCCTATAACAGCTGGGCTGGTCCTATAACGGCTGGGCTGATGTCCTATAACAGCTGGGCTGGTCCTATAACGGCTGGGCTGATGTCCTATAACAGCTGGGCTGGTGTCCTGCAATTTCTACGATGAATCTGACGCTTCGCACACACAACGGTACTACGGATCTTATTACTCGCAAAATTAATATAGAGTTTATGACCAAGTAATATCTCAGGTGACAGTGAGTTTAATCTAATAACGGTATATTGAGCTTATACCACTCCGGCTTCTTCAAGTGTTCACGCGAATACAAGGTCTACCGCGATCAGCAGACCACCCTATGAGGAAATCTTGCACTAGCACGGAAACGTCTTGATGGAACAACTTACTATTGCGTAACAATTAATGATACTGTCACTGCGGAAAATCTCGCACAGTGGTACAGTTACACTCACTTAGTACACACGTAGTACTTCAATATTAATACTACCGTGTGTAAATAGATATCAACTGTTATGCGTCACACGCGTTACTAACCCCGAAAAGTCTTAACAGATCCTTGCAAGCGGTAGCAGCAGTGAAGAACTGCCTGTATTTATACGCACAATGCGTTAAAACAATACTGTGTGCAGATGTACTACACACACAGTTCTGAGTCTTCCCGTTTCACTAACGACGAATAGTTTTTACAACACCTTGCAAGCGGTAGAATCTTGTACAAGGAGTGCACGTCCCGTTCGCGGTAGATGGCGTAGAAGAACTACCTGTGTAACGACAGGCTTAAGAAAATTTCCAACCACCACTCAGTATTCTATTGGTGGATGGAAGTCACATGGTTATTACATAGTGACAATGCACTTTTCATGCAGTAGAGTGCATTTACTTTGTAACAGCATGCATAGCGGTAATCAGACTACCCGTATCTCATGCATAACTGCCTACATACTAATATCATACATGAACGTAAACAATAGTCAGAAATGTATAGGGAATGTAGCAATACATATGTCTAAGTTCAGTTCAATGTCAACACAACGATAAATACTTCACGCACCGCCCGGGAAACGTTTACCACTCGCGCACGCGCGCACATTTCCACAAACACAGTACATGAATAACAATAAATAAATAATGCACAGTTTTACTAAACTAAACCCTTATCCTTACTAAATACAATTGATAACAACCAAACTTAACCATCTACCAATATAATATGAATGTCCATTGTCTGTGTAATATATGAACTTGCCCCGCCTATCATGATCCTGTGATTCGTTGCAGGATTAACCCCTTCCTGCATAAAAAAAAAATTTTTTTTTTTTTTTAACTAACAAAATAAAAATTTTTTTTTTTATATAACCAAACAATTTCCTAATCCTGAAATAATAATAATACCCTCGAACTAAAATCAAATAAACATCCTCAATTAATACTAGCATTTCCTAACTGTCACTTTGACAGAAGCACCAAATCAAAAGACACGTGGTAACCTTAAAACCAAAACAAACACACATGTTCTTGACACACAGATAACGAAATTTTATGCAGGGTCACACAGTACACAGACGACATTCCTTATCTAAACTAGATTATTGTTCATTCACAGAGTCATCTTACATACAACATTTAAACCTGAACTGACATATTTACATAGCTACACATTCTTACCCCTATATCCTGACATTTATTTCTGAGTTTACGGATCCTTTGTATAATATTTCCTCAATGAGGAAGCATGGAATTTACCAATCGCACGGTTGGTATTTGGGTTGGTTAAGATAAATGTATTTTTCCCAACTTGCTCCGACAGGGTATACGGACCATTATACAGCCTAAAAAACTTCACGGCTGTGTTGTCCTCCCTTCTACCAACATTTAATGCTCGTAAAAGCACACTCTCTCCAGTCTTGAACTTCACCAGTTTATGTTCCGCATTGAATTTTTCCGTGCGCTCCTCTGCGCACTTTTTAATGCGTCTTCTAGCCTCGATTTTCTTTATTTCAACTGGTTATTTCATATTATGCGTCGCTATCCTTTCAATGTGCTTACCCCAGACCCGGCCTGGCATTTCTCCGGTTTGGAGTTCATTCGGAGTATACCCAGTAGTAGAATTATAATTTCCATTTATGGCTGATTCAAAAAATTCTAGGAATTCCGGCCACTTACTCTGGTTAGTATTACAGTACGTACGGAATAACCGTCCCAACTCTTTGTTGACCCGCTCGGCCAAGTTACCTTGCGGTCTCCGGATCGCTGTCAGGACCGTCTGAACACCGTGTTTCTCAAGCTCGGAGTGCCACTTGGTGTTCGTAAATTGCTTACCTTGATCTGAGAGTATCTTCCTTACGGGACCATTTTTCGGCATGTATCTATTTAGCATAACGTTTATGACAGCCGACGTTGTAGGTCTACCAATCGCATATAGGCTAACATGTTTGGTAAAAGCATCCGTAACAACCACAAGGTTCTTCATTCCACGCGCCGCCCGAGGAAGTGGACCCAAAAAATCAATGCAGACAAGGTCATTTTTATTACGTGCAACAATGTTACCCATTTCAACCTGGGTATGTTGGTTCGGATATTTCGCTGTTTGGCAGATGTGGCATGTGCGGAGTATGGCCTTTATTTTCCTGGTCATATTTAGCCACACAAAATCCTCCCGCATTGCCAGGTAACATTTATAAGGCCCCGCATGAGCCAGACTCTCATGACACATCCAGGTGAGGTCTTCCACCATGGCGTCAGGCACCATAATCTTCCATCCGCCATTGATAATTTTATACACTACGTCTTTATATATTCTGTACTTAGGGTTTTCTTGTATCCGGATAGCGTCACATATCCGCTTCAATTTTGTGTCCCGCTGCTGTTCCATACCAATATTTTTTAACTTATTTTTAAGACTGTCTTCTAATTTATATTTGACAGCTAGAATTTGAACTTCCTGGTTATTAGACGCATGACGTTCTTCCACCATTGGAGGGTATCGGCTTAACGTGTCAGCTGCTTTGTTCTCGCTTGCCTTACAGTACTTAATGGTAAAGTCGTACTCTTGGATGGCCATGATCCAACGGGATATGCGAGCGTTCGCCAACTTGCAGCGCAACATGAACGATAAGGCCTGGTTGTCCGAAAGGATTTCGAAGTGTTGTCCAACCAGGTAATAACGAAATTTACTGATGCAGTACACAATAGCCAATATTTCTTTCTCCGATGTGAAATAGTTGCGTTCGGCCCCCTTTAGTGACCTACTGCTGTGCGCAATTATTTTGTGTTCACCCTTCTCATTCCGTTGGTAGAGTACCCCCCCAATGGCATAATCAGAAGCATCGCAATTCAGGACATATGTGTCCCTTTTCTCAGGATGGAACACGTGCAGGTTTCTACTATACAAATTTTTAGTCGCGTCAAATGCATGCTGATGACGCTCCTCCCATCTCCATTTAGTACTCTTACGAAGCAGTTCTAATAACGGCCCAATTGTCCCAGAATATTCTGGAGTAAAACGTCGGAAGTAACCAGTCAATCCAAGGAACGCTCTGATATCCCTGGGTTTTGTGGGTTTCGGGAACTCCATGATCGCACGTATTTTTTTCGGGTCCGTTGTTATACCTTCTGCTGAGATAATATGTCCCAAAAATTTAATTTGCGATTTCCCAAATTCGCACTTTTCAAGATTGAGAGTCAGGTTAGCGGCTTGCAATTTCTGAAATACAATCTTGAGATGTTCAAGATGTTCCTCAAATGATTTTGATATGACCAAAATATCATCAACAAATATGCTGACAAAGTCCTCCATCTCGGGTCCCAGAGCTAACTCCAAACATCTGACCATGGCCGCTAAACTTGTAACCAAACCAAAGGGAACTACTCTAAACTGATAGCATTTATTTCGATATAGAAATGCTGTGTATCTTCTTGACTCTTTGGCAAGGGGAATCTGCCAGAATCCACTTTTGAGATCAAGACGCGACATGTATTTAACACCTTGACATTTCATGAATAGGTTCTCCGCATTCGGAGCACAGTCGTAGCATTTTTTTGTAATAGAATTAAGATTTCTCATGTCGAGACATAATCGAATGTCGTTATTTTTCTTTTTAACAACAACCATAGGATTTAAAAAATTGCTATCAGTTCGTTCAATCACACCATTCTGAAGCATACTCTTTACTTCGGCATCAACCTGTTGTTGATAGTGAAGGGGAATGGGGTAAGTCTTCCGTACAAATTTATTTTCATCGGTGACTTGAATGTTGTGTTCATATATATTCGTGATGGTAGGATTTTTTGAAAACACAGATCCGAATTTATCAAACATACTTTGCTATTTATCTTGCTCACTGCTCGTTATCTGCCTGCTGTGAGTCCGCAGATTATGTGTTATCTTATCGGCAAGTTGAACAGCTGGGCGAGTTACAGTAATAGGTTCACAATCAGACCCCGTCTTACCCCTCCTGCATCCTAACCTGATATCGTGTTTACTATTATTAACAGTACATTTCAATATTTTATTTGGAAAATCAATGGTCGCGTGCAGTTTATTTAATGCATCCACTCCCAAAATAACATTATACACGAGTTTCTTGACAATAAGCACAGAGACTTCTATTTCCATTCCCTGAATGGATACTGTTATCATAGCTTGACGGTCAACCCTCTGAGATTCACCCGTCGCTGATTTTATGATTTTGTGGGCTGCTGGGAGAATCGGGATTTTTTAAAAATGTTTCCTGTGCCTCTCTAGGAATCGCTCATCCATTAACGAGATTTCTGCGCCGCTGTCAAATAAAACTTCGCCGACACATCCGTTAATTTTCGCGTTGACAATGAGGTCAGTGTCATTTTCAATACTAATACTTTTCTCATTTT
Organism: Magicicada septendecula; assembly: GCA_034769895.1. Taxonomy (NCBI): domain Eukaryota; kingdom Metazoa; phylum Arthropoda; class Insecta; order Hemiptera; family Cicadidae; genus Magicicada; species Magicicada septendecula. The sequence goes on along the minus strand of CM068374.1, from coordinate 49,152,465 downwards.
CATTACTATTGTTATTGCAAATTAAACTATCTCTAATTTCGGCAGGATATAGGCCGGACACTACAAATTTTCTCTTATAACTAACATCTTTCACATTTGATTTATTGAACTGCTTTTTATGGTTACAACGGGCTTTTGAAACTTCATTCCTACCTTTACGTGTATTAGCTACTTTGTTGCACGGACTCACGCCGTGCAGCCTTACACGTTTTTTGACTGTTCTATATCGGAATCCTCTTCCGCTACTACTGCTACTTTATTGGCATTAAATTTCTGATTGGTATTTCTATTAGATATTTTATGTTGTTGTTGTTGTTGCGACTGTGTTTGCTTGGTTTGAGTTTGATATTGAAAACTTTTACGCGGTGTTTCATTACTGTTACCATTGATATTCGGGTTGTCGATACCTTCCCATCTTGTAAGTAATATGAGTAGCTCGTCCCACGACTTAACTCCTTGCGTAAGGACGGCCACCTGTATACCGCGTCCAAAGTGGTGCGCAAGTTTACTTACCATGTCAGGTTCGGTTAAGCTAGGCTCAAGATATCTAGCTCTGGATATCAACTGCGTCACATATGCATCTTTAGAACCTTTGGTATTGGAATATTTTCCAAACTCCAGCTGCGTACGGATCTTCCTCTGGATCTCCTCATTCCAGTATCTAGCTCTGAAATGTCTTACCAGGTCTTCAAACGTGTTGATTTTATCCTGGACAATACTAAACCACTCCGCAGCAGTACCCTTAAGTCGCCGCACTATGAAATTAATTCTATCAGCTTCACTTAAGTTATCACCAATTGCCTCCAGATCCCGCTGGCAAATCTGAATGAAATTCATGGGGTTTTCATTCTCCCGTCCATAAAATTTTTGCTGTGAATTGACGTCATCCAAAGTCTTATAGATATACGTGGTACAGTTTAGTGGTGACGAGGTAGTTTGCACCCGTGACATCTGATGTTGCAGCTCTTGAATCCGCAGGTCTTGTTCTGCCATTAATTCATTTATCGTGGATCTGTGTTGCACTACTTGCTCTTCCATACCCGAGAGTTTTGCTTCACACTCACTAAGTCGTGACTTATTAACTTCCAAATTCGCCTCTATATCAGCTTTCATAGCTTCCACGGTCTCGCTAATACGCTTTTCTGCCGCTTCTATCATTTGTTTGCTTTGTTTTGATTGCTCCTGCACGGCCGCATATAATTTCTTGTTTTCCTCATGGAGTGATTTGTTTTGTTTCCCGGCTTCTGCTGAAAGCTTCTGTATACTCACCTTCATCTCCTCTTTATTGGCTTTCATTTCTTCTAATAAGGCCGCTAAAGCATTCTTGATTTCTGCAGTATCCGCCATAATGGTTAAAATTAATTTAAAATTTAGTAAATTTAAATTTATTGATTTATACGCAAAGCAAGTTATTATTATCACAAGATTAGAACGTATTGTAACCAATTTATATGCACACAGAAAAAGCAGTTCAAAATATCAACATATAAATAAACCTTATCTAACACAACAACTAATAATCTACCTCCAATATACTGATAAAATCTGTTCATACATGATATACAAGAGAATATGCACACTTGAAAAATTATATCCTCAGATTTTCATATGAACAATACACATACAATTATTACGTTAATTATACTTATACGTCGGATTTTTCCAACAAATTTTATATTCATAGACAAATATATAATAGCGTAAAATTACCGCTATTTTACGAGCCCTACGTTGCTAAGCGCCAAAATATCTCTATGCGACAACACAAATTACTAAACTATTGGCGCATAGGATATGATAGTATGTGTATTTCAAATTACAAGTCTATATTGGAGGGTTTAAGATTATTTATTGTACAAACACAAGTAATTGTTTATATGATATATTTGCTATGTACAGAATGTAATGTTTGAAATAGAGTCTTTCTTTTAAAATGTTAAATAATGTTCATACGCAAGACGTGATACGTTACATAAGAAGACTCCCACGATGATGTTGTTGAAGAGAAGGGCAGGTCTTTGCGGTGTAGTTGTTTCGTCAGGTGTGGCTTATAAATGACAGACGTTTCCCCAGAAACGTTTACAGCTGGGCTGGCGTCCTGTAACAGCTTGGCTGATGTCCTGTAACAGCTGGGCTGGTCCTATGACAGCTGGGCTGGGGTCCTATAACAGCTGGGCTGGCGTCCTATAACAGCTGGGCTGGTGTCCTGACAGCTGGGCTGGTCCTATACAGCTGGGCTGGTGTCCTATAACAGCTGGGCTGGTCCTATAACGGCTGGGCTGATGTCCTATAACAGCTGGGCTGGTCCTATAACGGCTGGGCTGATGTCCTATAACAGCTGGGCTGGTGTCCTGCAATTTCTACGATGAATCTGACGCTTCGCACACACAACGGTACTACGGATCTTATTACTCGCAAAATTAATATAGAGTTTATGACCAAGTAATATCTCAGGTGACAGTGAGTTTAATCTAATAACGGTATATTGAGCTTATACCACTCCGGCTTCTTCAAGTGTTCACGCGAATACAAGGTCTACCGCGATCAGCAGACCACCCTATGAGGAAATCTTGCACTAGCACGGAAACGTCTTGATGGAACAACTTACTATTGCGTAACAATTAATGATACTGTCACTGCGGAAAATCTCGCACAGTGGTACAGCTACACTTACTTAGTACACACGTAGTACTACAATATTAATACTACCGTGTGTAAATAGATATCAACTGTTATGCGTCACACGCGTTACTAACCCCGAAAAGTCTTAACAGATCCTTGCAAGCGGTAGAATCTTGTACAAGGATTGTATGTACCGTTCGCGGTAGCAGCAGTGAAGAACTGCCTGTATTTATACGCACAATGCGTTAAAACAATACTGTGTGCAGATGTACTACACACACAGTTCTGAGTCTTCCCGTTTCACTAACGACGAATAGTTTTTACAACACCTTGCAAGCGGTAGAATCTTGTACAAGGAGTGCACGTCCCGTTCGCGGTAGATGGCGTAGAAGAACTGTCGTAATTATACGCGCAATGCGTTAAAACAATACTGTGTGCAGGTGTACTACACACACAGTTATGAGTCTTCCCGTTTCACTAACGACGAATAGTCTTTACAACACCTTGCAAGCGGTAGAATCTTGTACAAGGAGTGCACGTCCCGTTCGCGGTAGATGGCGTAGAAGAACTACCTGTGTAACGACAGGCTTAAGAAAATTTCCAACCACCACTCAGTATTCTATTGGTGGATGGAAGTCACATGGTTATTACATAGTGACAATGCACTTTTCATGCAGTAGAGTGCATTTACTTTGTAACAGCATGCATAGCGGTAATCAGACTACCCGTATCTCATGCATAACTGCCTACATACTAATATCATACATGAACGTAAACAATAGTCAGAAATGTATAGGGAATGTAGCAATACATATGTCTAAGTTCAGTTCAATGTCAACACAACGATAAATACTTCACGCACCGCCCGGGAAACGTTTACCACTCGCGCACGCGCGCACATTTCCACAAACACAGTACATGAATAACAATAAATAAATAATGCACAGTTTTACTAAACTAAACCCTTATCCTTACTAAATACAATTGATAACAACCAAACTTAACCATCTACCAATATAATATGAATGTCCATTGTCTGTGTAATATATGAACTTGCCCCGCCTATCATGATCCTGTGATTCGTTGCAGGATTAACCCCTTCCTGCATAAAAAAAAATTTATTTTTTTTTTTTAACTAACAAAATAAAAATTTTTTTTTTATATAACCAAACAATTTCCTAATCCTGAAATAATAATAATACCCTCGAACTAAAATCAAATAAACATCCTCAATTAATACTAGCATTTCCTAACTGTCACTTTGACAGAAGCACCAAATCAAAAGACACGTGGTAACCTTAAAACCAAAACAAACACACATGTTCTTGACACACAGATAACGAAATTTTATGCAGGGTCACACAGTACACAGACGACATTCCTTATCTAAACTAGATTATTGTTCATTCACAGAGTCATCTTACATACAACATTTAAACCTGAACTGACATATTTACATAGCTACACATTCTTACCCCTATATCCTGACATTTATTTCTGAGTTTACGGATCCTTTGTATAATATTTCCTCAATGAGGAAGCATGGAATTTACCAATCGCACGGTTGGTATTTGGGTTGGTTAAGATAAATGTATTTTTCCCAACTTGCTCCGACAGGGTATACGGACCATTATACAGCCTAAAAAACTTCACGGCTGTGTTGTCCTCCCTTCTACCAACATTTAATGCTCGTAAAAGCACACTCTCTCCAGTCTTGAACTTCACCAGTTTATGTTCCGCATTGAATTTTTCAGTGCGCTCCTCTGCGCACTTTTTAATGCGTCTTCTAGCCTCGATTTTCTTTATTTCAACTGGTTATTTCATATTATGCGTCGCTATCCTTTCAATGTGCTTACCCCAGACCCGGCCTGGCATTTCTCCGGTTTGGAGTTCATTCGGAGTATACCCAGTAGTAGAATTATAATTTCCATTTATGGCTGATTCAAAAAATTCTAGGAATTCCGGCCACTTACTCTGGTTAGTATTACAGTACGTACGGAATAACCGTCCCAACTCCTTGTTGACCCGCTCGGCCAAGTTACCTTGCGGTCTCCGGATCGCTGTCAGGACCGTCTGAACACCGTGTTTCTCAAGCTCGGAGTGCCACTTGGTGTTCGTAAATTGCTTACCTTGATCTGAGAGTATCTTCCTTACGGGACCATTTTTCGGCATGTATCTATTTAGCATAACGTTTATGACAGCCGACGTTGTAGGTCTACCAATCGCATATAGGCTAACATGTTTGGTAAAAGCATCCGTAACAACCACAAGGTTCTTCATTCCACGCGCCGCCCGAGGAAGTGGACCCAAAAAATCAATGCAGACAAGGTCATTTTTATTACGTGCAACAATGTTACCCATTTCAACCTGGGTATGTTGGTTCGGATATTTCGCTGTTTGGCAGATGTGGCATGTGCGGAGTATGGCCTTTATTTTCCTGGTCATATTTAGCCACACAAAATCCTCCCGCATTGCCAGGTAACATTTATAAGGCCCCGCATGAGCCAGACTCTCATGACACATCCAGGTGAGGTCTTCCACCATGGCGTCAGGCACCATAATCTTCCATCCGCCATTGATAATTTTATACACTACGTCTTTATATATTCTGTACTTAGGGTTTTCTTGTATCCGGATAGCGTCACATATCCGCTTCAATTTTGTGTCCCGCTGCTGTTCCATACCAATATTTTTTAACTTATTTTTAAGACTGTCTTCTAATTTATATTTGACAGCTAGAATTTGAACTTCCTGGTTATTAGACGCATGACGTTCTTCCACCATTGGAGGGTATCGGCTTAACGTGTCAGCTGCTTTGTTCTCGCTTGCCTTACAGTACTTAATGGTAAAGTCGTACTCTTGGATGGCCATGATCCAACGGGATATGCGAGCGTTCGCCAACTTGCAGCGCAACATGAACGATAAGGCCTGGTTGTCCGAAAGGATTTCGAAGTGTTGTCCAACCAGGTAATAACGAAATTTACTGATGCAGTACACAATAGCCAATATTTCTTTCTCCGATGTGAAATAGTTGCGTTCGGCCCCCTTTAGTGACCTACTGCTGTGCGCAATTATTTTGTGTTCACCCTTCTCATTCCGTTGGTAGAGTACCCCCCCAATGGCATAATCAGAAGCATCGCAATTCAGGACATATGTGTCCCTTTTCTCAGGATGGAACACGTGCAGGTTTCTACTATACAAATTTTTAGTCGCGTCAAATGCATGCTGATGACGCTCCTCCCATCTCCATTTAGTACTCTTACGAAGCAGTTCTAATAACGGCTCAATTGTCCCAGAATATTCTGGAGTAAAACGTCGGAAGTAACCAGTCAATCCAAGGAACGCTCTAATATCCCTGGGTTTTGTGGGTTTCGGGAACTCCATGATCGCAAGTATTTTTTTCGGGTCCGTTGTTATACCTTCTGCTGAGATAATATGTCCCAAAAATTTAATTTGCGATTTCCCAAATTCGCACTTTTCAAGATTGAGAGTCAGGTTAGCGGCTTGCAATTTCTGAAATACAATCTTGAGATGTTCAAGATGTTCCTCAAATGATTTTGATATGACCAAAATATCATCAACAAATATGCTGACAAAGTCCTCCATCTCGGGTCCCAGAGCTAACTCCAAACATCTGACCATGGCCGCTAAACTTGTAACCAAACCAAAGGGAACTACTCTAAACTGATAGCATTTATTTCGATATAGAAATGCTGTGTATCTTCTTGACTCTTTGGGAAGGGGAATCTGCCAGAATCCACTTTTGAGATCAAGACGCGACATGTATTTAACACCTTGACATTTCATGAATAGGTTCTCCGCATTCGGAGCACAGTCGTAGCATTTTTTTTAATAGAATTAAGATTTCTCATGTCGAGACATAATCGAATGTCGTTATTTTTCTTTTTAACAACAACCATAGGATTTAAAAAATTGCTATCAGTTCGTTCAATCACACCATTCTGAAGCATACTCTTTACTTCGGCATCAACCTGTTGTTGATAGTGAAGGGGAATGGGGTAAGTCTTCCGTACAAATTTATTTTCATCGGTGACTTGAATGTTGTGTTCATATATATTCGTGATGGTAGGATTTTTTGAAAACACAGATCCGAATTTATCAAACATACTTTGCTATTTATCTTGCTCACTGCTCGTTATCTGCCTGCTGTGAGTCCGCAGATTATGTGTTATCTTATCGGCAAGTTGAACAGCTGGGCGAGTTACAGTAATAGGTTCACAATCAGACCCCGTCTTACCCCTCCTGCATCCTAACCTGATATCGTGTTTACTATTATTAACAGTACATTTCAATATTTTATTTGGAAAATCAATGGTCGCGTGCAGTTTATTTAATGCATCCACTCCCAAAATAACATTATACACGAGTTTCTTGACAATAAGCACAGAGACTTCTATTTCCATTCCCTGAATGGATACTGTTATCATAGCTTGACGGTCAACCCTCTGAGATTCACCCGTCGCTGATTTTATGATTTTGTGGGCTGCTGGCAGAATCGGGATTTTTTTTAAATGTTTCCTGTGCCTCTCTAGGAATCGCTCATCCATTAACGAGATTTCTGCGCCGCTGTCAAATAAAACTTCGCCGACACATCCGTTAATTTTCGCGTTGACAATGAGGTCAGTGTCATTTTCAATACTAATACTTTTCTCATTTTCATTACTATTGTTATTGCAAATTAAACTATCTCTAATTTCGGCAGGATATAGGCCGGACACTACAAATTTTCTCTTATAACTAACATCTTTCACATTTGATTTATTGAACTGCTTTTTATGGTTACAACGGGCTTTTGAAACTTCATTCCTACCTTTACGTGTATTAGCTACTTTGTTGCACGGACTCACGCCGTGCAGCCTTACACGTTTTTTGACTGTTCTATATCGGAATCCTCTTCCGCTACTACTGCTACTTTATTGGCATTAAATTTCTGATTGGTATTTCTATTAGATATTTTATGTTGTTGTTGTTGTTGCGACTGTGTTTGCTTGGTTTGAGTTTGATATTGAAAACTTTTACGCGGTGTTTCATTACTGTTACCATTGATATTCGGGTTGTCGATACCTTCCCATCTTGTAAGTAATATGAGTAGCTCGTCCCACGACTTAACTCCTTGCGTAAGGACGGCCACCTGTATACCGCGTCCAAAGTGGTGCGCAAGTTTACTTACCATGTCAGGTTCGGTTAAGCTAGGCTCAAGATATCTAGCTCTGGATATCAACTGCGTCACATATGCATCTTTAGAACCTTTGGTATTGGAATATTTTCCAAACTCCAGCTGCGTACGGATCTTCCTCTGGATCTCCTCATTCCAGTATCTAGCTCTGAAATGTCTTACCAGGTCTTCAAACGTGTTGATTTTATCCTGGACAATACTAAACCACTCCGCAGCAGTACCCTTAAGTCGCCGCACTATGAAATTAATTCTATCAGCTTCACTTAAGTTATCACCAATTGCCTCCAGATCCCGCTGGCAAATCTGAATGAAATTCATGGGGTTTTCATTCTCCCGTCCATAAAATTTTTGCTGTGAATTGACGTCATCCAAAGTCTTATAGATATACGTGGTACAGTTTAGTGGTGACGAGGTAGTTTGCACCCGTGACATCTGATGTTGCAGCTCTTGAATCCGCAGGTCTTGTTCTGCCATTAATTCATTTATCGTGGATCTGTGTTGCACTACTTGCTCTTCCATACCCGAGAGTTTTGCTTCACACTCACTAAGTCGTGACTTATTAACTTCCAAATTCGCCTCTATATCAGCTTTCATAGCTTCCACGGTCTCGCTAATACGCTTTTCTGCCGCTTCTATCATTTGTTTGCTTTGTTTTGATTGCTCCTGCACGGCCGCATATAATTTCTTGTTTTCCTCATGGAGTGATTTGTTTTGTTTCCCGGCTTCTGCTGAAAGCTTCTGTATACTCACCTTCATCTCCTCTTTATTGGCTTTCATTTCTTCTAATAAGGCCGCTAAAGCATTCTTGATTTCTGCAGTATCCGCCATAATGGTTAAAATTAATTTAAAATTTAGTAAATTTAAATTTATTGATTTATACGCAAAGCAAGTTATTATTATCACAAGATTAGAACGTATTGTAACCAATTTATATGCACACAGAAAAAGCAGTTCAAAATATCAACATATAAATAAACCTTATCTAACACAACAACTAATAATCTACCTCCAATATACTGATAAAATCTGTTCATACATGATATACAAGAGAATATGCACACTTGAAAAATTATATCCTCAGATTTTCATATGAACAATACACATACAATTATTACGTTAATTATACTTATACGTCGGATTTTTCCAACAAATTTTATATTCATAGACAAATATATAATAGCGTAAAATTACCGCTATTTTACGAGCCCTACGTTGCTAAGCGCCAAAATATCTCTATGCGACAACACAAATTACTAAACTATTGGCGCATAGGATATGATAGTATGTGTATTTCAAATTACAAGTCTATATTGGAGGGTTTAAGATTATTTATTGTACAAACACAAGTAATTGTTTATATGATATATTTGCTATGTACAGAATGTAATGTTTGAAATAGAGTCTTTCTTTTAAAATGTTAAATAATGTTCATACGCAAGACGTGATACGTTACATAAGAAGACTCCCACGATGATGTTGTTGAAGAGAAGGGCAGGTCTTTGCGGTGTAGTTGTTTCGTCAGGTGTGGCTTATAAATGACAGACGTTTCCCCAGAAACGTTTACAGCTGGGCTGGCGTCCTGTAACAGCTTGGCTGATGTCCTGTAACAGCTGGGCTGGTCCTATGACAGCTGGGCTGGGGTCCTATAACAGCTGGGCTGGCGTCCTATAACAGCTGGGCTGGTGTCCTGACAGCTGGGCTGGTCCTATACAGCTGGGCTGGTGTCCTATAACAGCTGGGCTGGTCCTATAACGGCTGGGCTGATGTCCTATAACAGCTGGGCTGGTCCTATAACGGCTGGGCTGATGTCCTATAACAGCTGGGCTGGTGTCCTGCAATTTCTACGATGAATCTGACGCTTCGCACACACAACGGTACTACGGATCTTATTACTCGCAAAATTAATATAGAGTTTATGACCAAGTAATATCTCAGGTGACAGTGAGTTTAATCTAATAACGGTATATTGAGCTTATACCACTCCGGCTTCTTCAAGTGTTCACGCGAATACAAGGTCTACCGCGATCAGCAGACCACCCTATGAGGAAATCTTGCACTAGCACGGAAACGTCTTGATGGAACAACTTACTATTGCGTAACAATTAATGATACTGTCACTGCGGAAAATCTCGCACAGTGGTACAGTTACACTCACTTAGTACACACGTAGTACTACAATATTAATACTACCGTGTGTAAATAGATATCAACTGTTATGCGTCACACGCGTTACTAACCCCGAAAAGTCTTAACAGATCCTTGCAAGCGGTAGAATCTTGTACAAGGATTGTATGTACCGTTCGCGGTAGCAGCAGTGAAGAACTGCCTGTATTTATACGCAAAATGCGTTAAAACAATACTGTGTGCAGATGTACTACACACACAGTTCTGAGTCTTCCCGTTTCACTAACGACGAATAGTTTTTACAACACCTTGCAAGCGGTAGAATCTTGTACAAGGAGTGCACGTCCCGTTCGCGGTAGATGGCGTAGAAGAACTACCTGTGTAACGACAGGCTTAAGAAAATTTCCAACCACCACTCAGTATTCTATTGGTGGATGGAAGTCACATGGTTATTACATAGTGACAATGCACTTTTCATGCAGTAGAGTGCATTTACTTTGTAACAGCATGCATAGCGGTAATCAGACTACCCGTATCTCATGCATAACTGCCTACATACTAATATCATACATGAACGTAAACAATAGTCAGAAATGTATAGGGAATGTAGCAATACATATGTCTAAGTTCAGTTCAATGTCAACACAACGATAAATACTTCACGCACCGCCCGGGAAACGTTTACCACTCGCGCACGCGCGCACATTTCCACAAACACAGTACATGAATAACAATAAATAAATAATGCACAGTTTTACTAAACTAAACCCTTATCCTTACTAAATACAATTGATAACAACCAAACTTAACCATCTACCAATATAATATGAATGTCCATTGTCTGTGTAATATATGAATTTGCCCCGCCTATCATGATCCTGTGATTCGTTGCAGGATTAACCCCTTCCTGCATAAAAAAAAATTTTTTTTTTTTTTTAACTAACAAAATAAAAAAATTTTTTTTTATATAACCAAACAATTTCCTAATCCTGAAATAATAATAATACCCTCGAACTATAATCAAATAAACATCCTCAATTAATACTAGCATTTCCTAACTGTCACTTTGACAGAAGCACCAAATCAAAAGACACGTGGTAACCTTAAAACCAAAACAAACACACATGTTCTTGACACACAGATAACGAAATTTTATGCAGGGTCACACAGTACACAGACGACATTCCTTATCTAAACTAGATTATTGTTCATTCACAGAGTCATCTTACATACAACATTTAAACCTGAACTGACATATTTACATAGCTACACATTCTTACCCCTATATCCTGACATTTATTTCTGAGTTTACGGATCCTTTTTATAATATTTCCTCAATGAGGAAGCATGGAATTTACCAATCGCACGGTTGGTATTTGGGTTGGTTAAGATAAATGTATTTTTCCCAACTTGCTCCGACAGGGTATACGGACCATTATACAGCCTAAAAAACTTCACGGCTGTGTTGTCCTCCCTTCTACCAACATTTAATGCTCGTAAAAGCACACTCTCTCCAGTCTTGAACTTCACCAGTTTATGTTCCGCATTGAATTTTTCCGTGCGCTCCTCTGCGCACTTTTTAATGCGTCTTCTAGCCTCGATTTTCTTTATTTCAACTGGTTATTTCATATTATGCGTCGCTATCCTTTCAATGTGCTTACCCCAGACCCGGCCTGGCATTTCTCCGGTTTGGAGTTCATTCGGAGTATACCCAGTAGTAGAATTATAATTTCCATTTATGGCTGATTCAAAAAATTCTAGGAATTCCGGCCACTTACTCTGGTTAGTATTACAGTACGTACGGAATAACCGTCCCAACTCCTTGTTGACCCGCTCGGCCAAGTTACCTTGCGGTCTCCGGATCGCTGTCAGGACCGTCTGAACACCGTGTTTCTCAAGCTCGGAGTGCCACTTGGTGTTCGTAAATTGCTTACCTTGATCTGAGAGTATCTTCCTTACGGGACCATTTTTCGGCATGTATCTATTTAGCATAACGTTTATGACAGCCGACGTTGTAGGTCTACCAATCGCATATAGGCTAACATGTTTGGTAAAAGCATCCGTAACAACCACAAGGTTCTTCATTCCACGCGCCGCCCGAGGAAGTGGACCCAAAAAATCAATGCAGACAAGGTCATTTTTATTACGTGCAACAATGTTACCCATTTCAACCTGGGTATGTTGGTTCGGATATTTCGCTGTTTGGCAGATGTGGCATGTGCGGAGTATGGCCTTTATTTTCCTGGTCATATTTAGCCACACAAAATCCTCCCGCATTGCCAGGTAACATTTATAAGGCCCCGCATGAGCCAGACTCTCATGACACATCCAGGTGAGGTCTTCCACCATGGCGTCAGGCACCATAATCTTCCATCCGCCATTGATAATTTTATACACTACGTCTTTATATATTCTGTACTTAGGGTTTTCTTGTATCCGGATAGCGTCACATATCCGCTTCAATTTTGTGTCCCGCTGCTGTTCCATACCAATATTTTTTAACTTATTTTTAAGACTGTCTTCTAATTTATATTTGACAGCTAGAATTTGAACTTCCTGGTTATTAGACGCATGACGTTCTTCCACCATTGGAGGGTATCGGCTTAACGTGTCAGCTGCTTTGTTCTCGCTTGCCTTACAGTACTTAATGGTAAAGTCGTACTCTTGGATGGCCATGATCCAACGGGATATGCGAGCGTTCGCCAACTTGCAGCGCAACATGAACGATAAGGCCTGGTTGTCCGAAAGGATTTCGAAGTGTTGTCCAACCAGGTAATAACGAAATTTACTGATGCAGTACACAATAGCCAATATTTCTTTCTCCGATGTGAAATAGTTGCGTTCGGCCCCCTTTAGTGACCTACTGCTGTGCGCAATTATTTTGTGTTCACCCTTCTCATTCCGTTGGTAGAGTACCCCCCCAATGGCATAATCAGAAGCATCGCAATTCAGGACATATGTGTCCCTTTTCTCAGGATGGAACACGTGCAGGTTTCTACTATACAAATTTTTAGTCGCGTCAAATGCATGCTGATGACGCTCCTCCCATCTCCATTTAGTACTCTTACGAAGCAGTTCTAATAACGGCCCAATTGTCCCAGAATATTCTGGAGTAAAACGTCGGAAGTAACCAGTCAATCCAAGGAACGCTCTGATATCCCTGGGTTTTGTGGGTTTCGGGAACTCCATGATCGCACGTATTTTTTTCGGGTCCGTTGTTATACCTTCTGCTGAGATAATATGTCCCAAAAATTTAATTTGCGATTTCCCAAATTCGCACTTTTCAAGATTGAGAGTCAGGTTAGCGGCTTGCAATTTCTGAAATACAATCTTGAGATGTTCAAGATGTTCCTCAAATGATTTTGATATGACCAAAATATCATCAACAAATATGCTGACAAAGTCCTCCATCTCGGGTCCCAGAGCTAACTCCAAACATCTGACCATGGCCGCTAAACTTGTAACCAAACCAAAGGGAACTACTCTAAACTGATAGCATTTATTTCGATATAGAAATGCTGTGTATCTTCTTGACTCTTTGGCAAGGGGAATCTGCCAGAATCCACTTTTGAGATCAAGACGCGACATGTATTTAACACCTTGACATTTCATGAATAGGTTCTCCGCATTCGGAGCACAGTCGTAGCATTTTTTTGTAATAGAATTAAGATTTCTCATGTCGAGACATAATCGAATGTCGTTATTTTTCTTTTTAACAACAACCATAGGATTTAAAAAATTGCTATCAGTTCGTTCAATCACACCATTCTGAAGCATACTCTTTACTTCGGCATCAACCTGTTGTTGATAGTGAAGGGGAATGGGGTAAGTCTTCCGTACAAATTTATTTTCATCGGTGACTTGAATGTTGTGTTCATATATATTCGTGATGGTAGGATTTTTTGAAAACACAGATCCGAATTTATCAAACATACTTTGCTATTTATCTTGCTCACTGCTCGTTATCTGCCTGCTGTGAGTCCGCAGATTATGTGTTATCTTATCGGCAAGTTGAACAGCTGGGCGAGTTACAGTAATAGGTTCACAATCAGACCCCGTCTTACCCCTCCTGCATCCTAACCTGATATCGTGTTTACTATTATTAACAGTACATTTCAATATTTTATTTGGAAAATCAATGGTCGCGTGCAGTTTATTTAATGCATCCACTCCCAAAATAACATTATACACGAGTTTCTTGACAATAAGCACAGAGACTTCTATTTCCATTCCCTGAATGGATACTGTTATCATAGCTTGACGGTCAACCCTCTGAGATTCACCCGTCGCTGATTTTATGATTTTGTGGGCTGCTGGGAGAATCGGGATTTTTTTAAAATGTTTCCTGTGCCTCTCTAGGAATCGCTCATCCATTAACGAGATTTCTGCGCCGCTGTCAAATAAAACTTCGCCGACACATCCGTTAATTTTCGCGTTGACAATGAGGTCAGTGTCATTTTCAATACTAATACTTTTCTCATTTTCATTACTATTGTTATTGCAAATTAAACTATCTCTAATTTCGGCAGGATATAGGCCGGACACTACAAATTTTCTCTTATAACTAACATCTTTCACATTTGATTTATTGAACTGCTTTTTATGGTTACAACGGGCTTTTGAAACTTCATTCCTACCTTTACGTGTATTAGCTACTTTGTTGCACGGACTCACGCCGTGCAGCCTTACACGTTTTTTGACTGTTCTATATCGGAATCCTCTTCCGCTACTACTGCTACTTTATTGGCATTAAATTTCTGATTGGTATTTCTATTAGATATTTTATGTTGTTGTTGTTGTTGCGACTGTGTTTGCTTGGTTTGAGTTTGATATTGAAAACTTTTACGCGGTGTTTCATTACTGTTACCATTGATATTCGGGTTGTCGATACCTTCCCATCTTGTAAGTAATATGAGTAGCTCGTCCCACGACTTAACTCCTTGCGTAAGGACGGCCACCTGTATACCGCGTCCAAAGTGGTGCGCAAGTTTACTTACCATGTCAGGTTCGGTTAAGCTAGGCTCAAGATATCTAGCTCTGGATATCAACTGCGTCACATATGCATCTTTAGAACCTTTGGTATTGGAATATTTTCCAAACTCCAGCTGCGTACGGATCTTCCTCTGGATCTCCTCATTCCAGTATCTAGCTCTGAAATGTCTTACCAGGTCTTCAAACGTGTTGATTTTATCCTGGACAATACTAAACCACTCCGCAGCAGTACCCTTAAGTCGCCGCACTATGAAATTAATTCTATCAGCTTCACTTAAGTTATCACCAATTGCCTCCAGATCCCGCTGGCAAATCTGAATGAAATTCATGGGGTTTTCATTCTCCCGTCCATAAAATTTTTGCTGTGAATTGACGTCATCCAAAGTCTTATAGATATACGTGGTACAGTTTAGTGGTGACGAGGTAGTTTGCACCCGTGACATCTGATGTTGCAGCTCTTGAATCCGCAGGTCTTGTTCTGCCATTAATTCATTTATCGTGGATCTGTGTTGCACTACTTGCTCTTCCATACCCGAGAGTTTTGCTTCACACTCACTAAGTCGTGACTTATTAACTTCCAAATTCGCCTCTATATCAGCTTTCATAGCTTCCACGGTCTCGCTAATACGCTTTTCTGCCGCTTCTATCATTTGTTTGCTTTGTTTTGATTGCTCCTGCACGGCCGCATATAATTTCTTGTTTTCCTCATGGAGTGATTTGTTTTGTTTCCCGGCTTCTGCTGAAAGCTTCTGTATACTCACCTTCATCTCCTCTTTATTGGCTTTCATTTCTTCTAATAAGGCCGCTAAAGCATTCTTGATTTCTGCAGTATCCGCCATAATGGTTAAAATTAATTTAAAATTTAGTAAATTTAAATTTATTGATTTATACGCAAAGCAAGTTATTATTATCACAAGATTAGAACGTATTGTAACCAATTTATATGCACACAGAAAAAGCAGTTCAAAATATCAACATATAAATAAACCTTATCTAACACAACAACTAATAATCTACCTCCAATATACTGATAAAATCTGTTCATACATGATATACAAGAGAATATGCACACTTGAAAAATTATATCCTCAGATTTTCATATGAACAATACACATACAATTATTACGTTAATTATACTTATACGTCGGATTTTTCCAACAAATTTTATATTCATAGACAAATATATAATAGCGTAAAATTACCGCTATTTTACGAGCCCTACGTTGCTAAGCGCCAAAATATCTCTATGCGACAACACAAATTACTAAACTATTGGCGCATAGGATATGATAGTATGTGTATTTCAAATTACAAGTCTATATTGGAGGGTTTAAGATTATTTATTGTACAAACACAAGTAATTGTTTATATGATATATTTGCTATGTACAGAATGTAATGTTTGAAATAGAGTCTTTCTTTTAAAATGTTAAATAATGTTCATACGCAAGACGTGATACGTTACATAAGAAGACTCCCACGATGATGTTGTTGAAGAGAAGGGCAGGTCTTTGCGGTGTAGTTGTTTCGTCAGGTGTGGCTTATAAATGACAGACGTTTCCCCAGAAACGTTTACAGCTGGGCTGGCGTCCTGTAACAGCTTGGCTGATGTCCTGTAACAGCTGGGCTGGTCCTATGACAGCTGGGCTGGGGTCCTATAACAGCTGGGCTGGCGTCCTATAACAGCTGGGCTGGTGTCCTGACAGCTGGGCTGGTCCTATACAGCTGGGCTGGTGTCCTATAACAGCTGGGCTGGTCCTATAACGGCTGGGCTGATGTCCTATAACAGCTGGGCTGGTCCTATAACGGCTGGGCTGATGTCCTATAACAGCTGGGCTGGTGTCCTGCAATTTCTACGATGAATCTGACGCTTCGCACACACAACGGTACTACGGATCTTATTACTCGCAAAATTAATATAGAGTTTATGACCAAGTAATATCTCAGGTGACAGTGAGTTTAATCTAATAACGGTATATTGAGCTTATACCACTCCGGCTTCTTCAAGTGTTCACGCGAATACAAGGTCTACCGCGATCAGCAGACCACCCTATGAGGAAATCTTGCACTAGCACGGAAACGTCTTGATGGAACAACTTACTATTGCGTAACAATTAATGATACTGTCACTGCGGAAAATCTCGCACAGTGGTACAGTTACACTCACTTAGTACACACGTAGTACTTCAATATTAATACTACCGTGTGTAAATAGATATCAACTGTTATGCGTCACACGCGTTACTAACCCCGAAAAGTCTTAACAGATCCTTGCAAGCGGTAGCAGCAGTGAAGAACTGCCTGTATTTATACGCACAATGCGTTAAAACAATACTGTGTGCAGATGTACTACACACACAGTTCTGAGTCTTCCCGTTTCACTAACGACGAATAGTTTTTACAACACCTTGCAAGCGGTAGAATCTTGTACAAGGAGTGCACGTCCCGTTCGCGGTAGATGGCGTAGAAGAACTACCTGTGTAACGACAGGCTTAAGAAAATTTCCAACCACCACTCAGTATTCTATTGGTGGATGGAAGTCACATGGTTATTACATAGTGACAATGCACTTTTCATGCAGTAGAGTGCATTTACTTTGTAACAGCATGCATAGCGGTAATCAGACTACCCGTATCTCATGCATAACTGCCTACATACTAATATCATACATGAACGTAAACAATAGTCAGAAATGTATAGGGAATGTAGCAATACATATGTCTAAGTTCAGTTCAATGTCAACACAACGATAAATACTTCACGCACCGCCCGGGAAACGTTTACCACTCGCGCACGCGCGCACATTTCCACAAACACAGTACATGAATAACAATAAATAAATAATGCACAGTTTTACTAAACTAAACCCTTATCCTTACTAAATACAATTGATAACAACCAAACTTAACCATCTACCAATATAATATGAATGTCCATTGTCTGTGTAATATATGAACTTGCCCCGCCTATCATGATCCTGTGATTCGTTGCAGGATTAACCCCTTCCTGCATAAAAAAAAAATTTTTTTTTTTTTTTAACTAACAAAATAAAAATTTTTTTTTTATATAACCAAACAATTTCCTAATCCTGAAATAATAATAATACCCTCGAACTAAAATCAAATAAACATCCTCAATTAATACTAGCATTTCCTAACTGTCACTTTGACAGAAGCACCAAATCAAAAGACACGTGGTAACCTTAAAACCAAAACAAACACACATGTTCTTGACACACAGATAACGAAATTTTATGCAGGGTCACACAGTACACAGACGACATTCCTTATCTAAACTAGATTATTGTTCATTCACAGAGTCATCTTACATACAACATTTAAACCTGAACTGACATATTTACATAGCTACACATTCTTACCCCTATATCCTGACATTTATTTCTGAGTTTACGGATCCTTTGTATAATATTTCCTCAATGAGGAAGCATGGAATTTACCAATCGCACGGTTGGTATTTGGGTTGGTTAAGATAAATGTATTTTTCCCAACTTGCTCCGACAGGGTATACGGACCATTATACAGCCTAAAAAACTTCACGGCTGTGTTGTCCTCCCTTCTACCAACATTTAATGCTCGTAAAAGCACACTCTCTCCAGTCTTGAACTTCACCAGTTTATGTTCCGCATTGAATTTTTCCGTGCGCTCCTCTGCGCACTTTTTAATGCGTCTTCTAGCCTCGATTTTCTTTATTTCAACTGGTTATTTCATATTATGCGTCGCTATCCTTTCAATGTGCTTACCCCAGACCCGGCCTGGCATTTCTCCGGTTTGGAGTTCATTCGGAGTATACCCAGTAGTAGAATTATAATTTCCATTTATGGCTGATTCAAAAAATTCTAGGAATTCCGGCCACTTACTCTGGTTAGTATTACAGTACGTACGGAATAACCGTCCCAACTCTTTGTTGACCCGCTCGGCCAAGTTACCTTGCGGTCTCCGGATCGCTGTCAGGACCGTCTGAACACCGTGTTTCTCAAGCTCGGAGTGCCACTTGGTGTTCGTAAATTGCTTACCTTGATCTGAGAGTATCTTCCTTACGGGACCATTTTTCGGCATGTATCTATTTAGCATAACGTTTATGACAGCCGACGTTGTAGGTCTACCAATCGCATATAGGCTAACATGTTTGGTAAAAGCATCCGTAACAACCACAAGGTTCTTCATTCCACGCGCCGCCCGAGGAAGTGGACCCAAAAAATCAATGCAGACAAGGTCATTTTTATTACGTGCAACAATGTTACCCATTTCAACCTGGGTATGTTGGTTCGGATATTTCGCTGTTTGGCAGATGTGGCATGTGCGGAGTATGGCCTTTATTTTCCTGGTCATATTTAGCCACACAAAATCCTCCCGCATTGCCAGGTAACATTTATAAGGCCCCGCATGAGCCAGACTCTCATGACACATCCAGGTGAGGTCTTCCACCATGGCGTCAGGCACCATAATCTTCCATCCGCCATTGATAATTTTATACACTACGTCTTTATATATTCTGTACTTAGGGTTTTCTTGTATCCGGATAGCGTCACATATCCGCTTCAATTTTGTGTCCCGCTGCTGTTCCATACCAATATTTTTTAACTTATTTTTAAGACTGTCTTCTAATTTATATTTGACAGCTAGAATTTGAACTTCCTGGTTATTAGACGCATGACGTTCTTCCACCATTGGAGGGTATCGGCTTAACGTGTCAGCTGCTTTGTTCTCGCTTGCCTTACAGTACTTAATGGTAAAGTCGTACTCTTGGATGGCCATGATCCAACGGGATATGCGAGCGTTCGCCAACTTGCAGCGCAACATGAACGATAAGGCCTGGTTGTCCGAAAGGATTTCGAAGTGTTGTCCAACCAGGTAATAACGAAATTTACTGATGCAGTACACAATAGCCAATATTTCTTTCTCCGATGTGAAATAGTTGCGTTCGGCCCCCTTTAGTGACCTACTGCTGTGCGCAATTATTTTGTGTTCACCCTTCTCATTCCGTTGGTAGAGTACCCCCCCAATGGCATAATCAGAAGCATCGCAATTCAGGACATATGTGTCCCTTTTCTCAGGATGGAACACGTGCAGGTTTCTACTATACAAATTTTTAGTCGCGTCAAATGCATGCTGATGACGCTCCTCCCATCTCCATTTAGTACTCTTACGAAGCAGTTCTAATAACGGCCCAATTGTCCCAGAATATTCTGGAGTAAAACGTCGGAAGTAACCAGTCAATCCAAGGAACGCTCTGATATCCCTGGGTTTTGTGGGTTTCGGGAACTCCATGATCGCACGTATTTTTTTCGGGTCCGTTGTTATACCTTCTGCTGAGATAATATGTCCCAAAAATTTAATTTGCGATTTCCCAAATTCGCACTTTTCAAGATTGAGAGTCAGGTTAGCGGCTTGCAATTTCTGAAATACAATCTTGAGATGTTCAAGATGTTCCTCAAATGATTTTGATATGACCAAAATATCATCAACAAATATGCTGACAAAGTCCTCCATCTCGGGTCCCAGAGCTAACTCCAAACATCTGACCATGGCCGCTAAACTTGTAACCAAACCAAAGGGAACTACTCTAAACTGATAGCATTTATTTCGATATAGAAATGCTGTGTATCTTCTTGACTCTTTGGCAAGGGGAATCTGCCAGAATCCACTTTTGAGATCAAGACGCGACATGTATTTAACACCTTGACATTTCATGAATAGGTTCTCCGCATTCGGAGCACAGTCGTAGCATTTTTTTGTAATAGAATTAAGATTTCTCATGTCGAGACATAATCGAATGTCGTTATTTTTCTTTTTAACAACAACCATAGGATTTAAAAAATTGCTATCAGTTCGTTCAATCACACCATTCTGAAGCATACTCTTTACTTCGGCATCAACCTGTTGTTGATAGTGAAGGGGAATGGGGTAAGTCTTCCGTACAAATTTATTTTCATCGGTGACTTGAATGTTGTGTTCATATATATTCGTGATGGTAGGATTTTTTGAAAACACAGATCCGAATTTATCAAACATACTTTGCTATTTATCTTGCTCACTGCTCGTTATCTGCCTGCTGTGAGTCCGCAGATTATGTGTTATCTTATCGGCAAGTTGAACAGCTGGGCGAGTTACAGTAATAGGTTCACAATCAGACCCCGTCTTACCCCTCCTGCATCCTAACCTGATATCGTGTTTACTATTATTAACAGTACATTTCAATATTTTATTTGGAAAATCAATGGTCGCGTGCAGTTTATTTAATGCATCCACTCCCAAAATAACATTATACACGAGTTTCTTGACAATAAGCACAGAGACTTCTATTTCCATTCCCTGAATGGATACTGTTATCATAGCTTGACGGTCAACCCTCTGAGATTCACCCGTCGCTGATTTTATGATTTTGTGGGCTGCTGGGAGAATCGGGATTTTTTTAAAATGTTTCCTGTGCCTCTCTAGGAATCGCTCATCCATTAACGAGATTTCTGCGCCGCTGTCAAATAAAACTTCGCCGACACATCCGTTAATTTTCGCGTTGACAATGAGGTCAGTGTCATTTTCAATACTAATACTTTTCTCATTTTCATTACTATTGTTATTGCAAATTAAACTATCTCTAATTTCGGCAGGATATAGGCCGGACACTACAAATTTTCTCTTATAACTAACATCTTTCACATTTGATTTATTGAACTGCTTTTTATGGTTACAACGGGCTTTTGAAACTTCATTCCTACCTTTACGTGTATTAGCTACTTTGTTGCACGGACTCACGCCGTGCAGCCTTACACGTTTTTTGACTGTTCTATATCGGAATCCTCTTCCGCTACTACTGCTACTTTATTGGCATTAAATTTCTGATTGGTATTTCTATTAGATATTTTATGTTGTTGTTGTTGTTGCGACTGTGTTTGCTTGGTTTGAGTTTGATATTGAAAACTTTTACGCGGTGTTTCATTACTGTTACCATTGATATTCGGGTTGTCGATACCTTCCCATCTTGTAAGTAATATGAGTAGCTCGTCCCACGACTTAACTCCTTGCGTAAGGACGGCCACCTGTATACCGCGTCCAAAGTGGTGCGCAAGTTTACTTACCATGTCAGGTTCGGTTAAGCTAGGCTCAAGATATCTAGCTCTGGATATCAACTGCGTCACATATGCATCTTTAGAACCTTTGGTATTGGAATATTTTCCAAACTCCAGCTGCGTACGGATCTTCCTCTGGATCTCCTCATTCCAGTATCTAGCTCTGAAATGTCTTACCAGGTCTTCAAACGTGTTGATTTTATCCTGGACAATACTAAACCACTCCGCAGCAGTACCCTTAAGTCGCCGCACTATGAAATTAATTCTATCAGCTTCACTTAAGTTATCACCAATTGCCTCCAGATCCCGCTGGCAAATCTGAATGAAATTCATGGGGTTTTCATTCTCCCGTCCATAAAATTTTTGCTGTGAATTGACGTCATCCAAAGTCTTATAGATATACGTGGTACAGTTTAGTGGTGACGAGGTAGTTTGCACCCGTGACATCTGATGTTGCAGCTCTTGAATCCGCAGGTCTTGTTCTGCCATTAATTCATTTATCGTGGATCTGTGTTGCACTACTTGCTCTTCCATACCCGAGAGTTTTGCTTCACACTCACTAAGTCGTGACTTATTAACTTCCAAATTCGCCTCTATATCAGCTTTCATAGCTTCCACGGTCTCGCTAATACGCTTTTCTGCCGCTTCTATCATTTGTTTGCTTTGTTTTGATTGCTCCTGCACGGCCGCATATAATTTCTTGTTTTCCTCATGGAGTGATTTGTTTTGTTTCCCGGCTTCTGCTGAAAGCTTCTGTATACTCACCTTCATCTCCTCTTTATTGGCTTTCATTTCTTCTAATAAGGCCGCTAAAGCATTCTTGATTTCTGCAGTATCCGCCATAATGGTTAAAATTAATTTAAAATTTAGTAAATTTAAATTTATTGATTTATACGCAAAGCAAGTTATTATTATCACAAGATTAGAACGTATTGTAACCAATTTATATGCACACAGAAAAAGCAGTTCAAAATATCAACATATAAATAAACCTTATCTAACACAACAACTAATAATCTACCTCCAATATACTGATAAAATCTGTTCATACATGATATACAAGAGAATATGCACACTTGAAAAATTATATCCTCAGATTTTCATATGAACAATACACATACAATTATTACGTTAATTATACTTATACGTCGGATTTTTCCAACAAATTTTATATTCATAGACAAATATATAATAGCGTAAAATTACCGCTATTTTACGAGCCCTACGTTGCTAAGCGCCAAAATATCTCTATGCGACAACACAAATTACTAAACTATTGGCGCATAGGATATGATAGTATGTGTATTTCAAATTACAAGTCTATATTGGAGGGTTTAAGATTATTTATTGTACAAACACAAGTAATTGTTTATATGATATATTTGCTATGTACAGAATGTAATGTTTGAAATAGAGTCTTTCTTTTAAAATGTTAAATAATGTTCATACGCAAGACGTGATACGTTACATAAGAAGACTCCCACGATGATGTTGTTGAAGAGAAGGGCAGGTCTTTGCGGTGTAGTTGTTTCGTCAGGTGTGGCTTATAAATGACAGACGTTTCCCCAGAAACGTTTACAGCTGGGCTGGCGTCCTGTAACAGCTTGGCTGATGTCCTGTAACAGCTGGGCTGGTCCTATGACAGCTGGGCTGGGGTCCTATAACAGCTGGGCTGGCGTCCTATAACAGCTGGGCTGGTGTCCTGACAGCTGGGCTGGTCCTATACAGCTGGGCTGGTGTCCTATAACAGCTGGGCTGGTCCTATAACGGCTGGGCTGATGTCCTATAACAGCTGGGCTGGTCCTATAACGGCTGGGCTGATGTCCTATAACAGCTGGGCTGGTGTCCTGCAATTTCTACGATGAATCTGACGCTTCGCACACACAACGGTACTACGGATCTTATTACTCGCAAAATTAATATAGAGTTTATGACCAAGTAATATCTCAGGTGACAGTGAGTTTAATCTAATAACGGTATATTGAGCTTATACCACTCCGGCTTCTTCAAGTGTTCACGCGAATACAAGGTCTACCGCGATCAGCAGACCACCCTATGAGGAAATCTTGCACTAGCACGGAAACGTCTTGATGGAACAACTTACTATTGCGTAACAATTAATGATACTGTCACTGCGGAAAATCTCGCACAGTGGTACAGTTACACTCACTTAGTACACACGTAGTACTTCAATATTAATACTACCGTGTGTAAATAGATATCAACTGTTATGCGTCACACGCGTTACTAACCCCGAAAAGTCTTAACAGATCCTTGCAAGCGGTAGCAGCAGTGAAGAACTGCCTGTATTTATACGCACAATGCGTTAAAACAATACTGTGTGCAGATGTACTACACACACAGTTCTGAGTCTTCCCGTTTCACTAACGACGAATAGTTTTTACAACACCTTGCAAGCGGTAGAATCTTGTACAAGGAGTGCACGTCCCGTTCGCGGTAGATGGCGTAGAAGAACTACCTGTGTAACGACAGGCTTAAGAAAATTTCCAACCACCACTCAGTATTCTATTGGTGGATGGAAGTCACATGGTTATTACATAGTGACAATGCACTTTTCATGCAGTAGAGTGCATTTACTTTGTAACAGCATGCATAGCGGTAATCAGACTACCCGTATCTCATGCATAACTGCCTACATACTAATATCATACATGAACGTAAACAATAGTCAGAAATGTATAGGGAATGTAGCAATACATATGTCTAAGTTCAGTTCAATGTCAACACAACGATAAATACTTCACGCACCGCCCGGGAAACGTTTACCACTCGCGCACGCGCGCACATTTCCACAAACACAGTACATGAATAACAATAAATAAATAATGCACAGTTTTACTAAACTAAACCCTTATCCTTACTAAATACAATTGATAACAACCAAACTTAACCATCTACCAATATAATATGAATGTCCATTGTCTGTGTAATATATGAACTTGCCCCGCCTATCATGATCCTGTGATTCGTTGCAGGATTAACCCCTTCCTGCATAAAAAAAAAATTTTTTTTTTTTTTTAACTAACAAAATAAAAATTTTTTTTTTATATAACCAAACAATTTCCTAATCCTGAAATAATAATAATACCCTCGAACTAAAATCAAATAAACATCCTCAATTAATACTAGCATTTCCTAACTGTCACTTTGACAGAAGCACCAAATCAAAAGACACGTGGTAACCTTAAAACCAAAACAAACACACATGTTCTTGACACACAGATAACGAAATTTTATGCAGGGTCACACAGTACACAGACGACATTCCTTATCTAAACTAGATTATTGTTCATTCACAGAGTCATCTTACATACAACATTTAAACCTGAACTGACATATTTACATAGCTACACATTCTTACCCCTATATCCTGACATTTATTTCTGAGTTTACGGATCCTTTGTATAATATTTCCTCAATGAGGAAGCATGGAATTTACCAATCGCACGGTTGGTATTTGGGTTGGTTAAGATAAATGTATTTTTCCCAACTTGCTCCGACAGGGTATACGGACCATTATACAGCCTAAAAAACTTCACGGCTGTGTTGTCCTCCCTTCTACCAACATTTAATGCTCGTAAAAGCACACTCTCTCCAGTCTTGAACTTCACCAGTTTATGTTCCGCATTGAATTTTTCCGTGCGCTCCTCTGCGCACTTTTTAATGCGTCTTCTAGCCTCGATTTTCTTTATTTCAACTGGTTATTTCATATTATGCGTCGCTATCCTTTCAATGTGCTTACCCCAGACCCGGCCTGGCATTTCTCCGGTTTGGAGTTCATTCGGAGTATACCCAGTAGTAGAATTATAATTTCCATTTATGGCTGATTCAAAAAATTCTAGGAATTCCGGCCACTTACTCTGGTTAGTATTACAGTACGTACGGAATAACCGTCCCAACTCTTTGTTGACCCGCTCGGCCAAGTTACCTTGCGGTCTCCGGATCGCTGTCAGGACCGTCTGAACACCGTGTTTCTCAAGCTCGGAGTGCCACTTGGTGTTCGTAAATTGCTTACCTTGATCTGAGAGTATCTTCCTTACGGGACCATTTTTCGGCATGTATCTATTTAGCATAACGTTTATGACAGCCGACGTTGTAGGTCTACCAATCGCATATAGGCTAACATGTTTGGTAAAAGCATCCGTAACAACCACAAGGTTCTTCATTCCACGCGCCGCCCGAGGAAGTGGACCCAAAAAATCAATGCAGACAAGGTCATTTTTATTACGTGCAACAATGTTACCCATTTCAACCTGGGTATGTTGGTTCGGATATTTCGCTGTTTGGCAGATGTGGCATGTGCGGAGTATGGCCTTTATTTTCCTGGTCATATTTAGCCACACAAAATCCTCCCGCATTGCCAGGTAACATTTATAAGGCCCCGCATGAGCCAGACTCTCATGACACATCCAGGTGAGGTCTTCCACCATGGCGTCAGGCACCATAATCTTCCATCCGCCATTGATAATTTTATACACTACGTCTTTATATATTCTGTACTTAGGGTTTTCTTGTATCCGGATAGCGTCACATATCCGCTTCAATTTTGTGTCCCGCTGCTGTTCCATACCAATATTTTTTAACTTATTTTTAAGACTGTCTTCTAATTTATATTTGACAGCTAGAATTTGAACTTCCTGGTTATTAGACGCATGACGTTCTTCCACCATTGGAGGGTATCGGCTTAACGTGTCAGCTGCTTTGTTCTCGCTTGCCTTACAGTACTTAATGGTAAAGTCGTACTCTTGGATGGCCATGATCCAACGGGATATGCGAGCGTTCGCCAACTTGCAGCGCAACATGAACGATAAGGCCTGGTTGTCCGAAAGGATTTCGAAGTGTTGTCCAACCAGGTAATAACGAAATTTACTGATGCAGTACACAATAGCCAATATTTCTTTCTCCGATGTGAAATAGTTGCGTTCGGCCCCCTTTAGTGACCTACTGCTGTGCGCAATTATTTTGTGTTCACCCTTCTCATTCCGTTGGTAGAGTACCCCCCCAATGGCATAATCAGAAGCATCGCAATTCAGGACATATGTGTCCCTTTTCTCAGGATGGAACACGTGCAGGTTTCTACTATACAAATTTTTAGTCGCGTCAAATGCATGCTGATGACGCTCCTCCCATCTCCATTTAGTACTCTTACGAAGCAGTTCTAATAACGGCCCAATTGTCCCAGAATATTCTGGAGTAAAACGTCGGAAGTAACCAGTCAATCCAAGGAACGCTCTGATATCCCTGGGTTTTGTGGGTTTCGGGAACTCCATGATCGCACGTATTTTTTTCGGGTCCGTTGTTATACCTTCTGCTGAGATAATATGTCCCAAAAATTTAATTTGCGATTTCCCAAATTCGCACTTTTCAAGATTGAGAGTCAGGTTAGCGGCTTGCAATTTCTGAAATACAATCTTGAGATGTTCAAGATGTTCCTCAAATGATTTTGATATGACCAAAATATCATCAACAAATATGCTGACAAAGTCCTCCATCTCGGGTCCCAGAGCTAACTCCAAACATCTGACCATGGCCGCTAAACTTGTAACCAAACCAAAGGGAACTACTCTAAACTGATAGCATTTATTTCGATATAGAAATGCTGTGTATCTTCTTGACTCTTTGGCAAGGGGAATCTGCCAGAATCCACTTTTGAGATCAAGACGCGACATGTATTTAACACCTTGACATTTCATGAATAGGTTCTCCGCATTCGGAGCACAGTCGTAGCATTTTTTTGTAATAGAATTAAGATTTCTCATGTCGAGACATAATCGAATGTCGTTATTTTTCTTTTTAACAACAACCATAGGATTTAAAAAATTGCTATCAGTTCGTTCAATCACACCATTCTGAAGCATACTCTTTACTTCGGCATCAACCTGTTGTTGATAGTGAAGGGGAATGGGGTAAGTCTTCCGTACAAATTTATTTTCATCGGTGACTTGAATGTTGTGTTCATATATATTCGTGATGGTAGGATTTTTTGAAAACACAGATCCGAATTTATCAAACATACTTTGCTATTTATCTTGCTCACTGCTCGTTATCTGCCTGCTGTGAGTCCGCAGATTATGTGTTATCTTATCGGCAAGTTGAACAGCTGGGCGAGTTACAGTAATAGGTTCACAATCAGACCCCGTCTTACCCCTCCTGCATCCTAACCTGATATCGTGTTTACTATTATTAACAGTACATTTCAATATTTTATTTGGAAAATCAATGGTCGCGTGCAGTTTATTTAATGCATCCACTCCCAAAATAACATTATACACGAGTTTCTTGACAATAAGCACAGAGACTTCTATTTCCATTCCCTGAATGGATACTGTTATCATAGCTTGACGGTCAACCCTCTGAGATTCACCCGTCGCTGATTTTATGATTTTGTGGGCTGCTGGGAGAATCGGGATTTTTTTAAAATGTTTCCTGTGCCTCTCTAGGAATCGCTCATCCATTAACGAGATTTCTGCGCCGCTGTCAAATAAAACTTCGCCGACACATCCGTTAATTTTCGCGTTGACAATGAGGTCAGTGTCATTTTCAATACTAATACTTTTCTCATTTTCATTACTATTGTTATTGCAAATTAAACTATCTCTAATTTCGGCAGGATATAGGCCGGACACTACAAATTTTCTCTTATAACTAACATCTTTCACATTTGATTTATTGAACTGCTTTTTATGGTTACAACGGGCTTTTGAAACTTCATTCCTACCTTTACGTGTATTAGCTACTTTGTTGCACGGACTCACGCCGTGCAGCCTTACACGTTTTTTGACTGTTCTATATCGGAATCCTCTTCCGCTACTACTGCTACTTTATTGGCATTAAATTTCTGATTGGTATTTCTATTAGATATTTTATGTTGTTGTTGTTGTTGCGACTGTGTTTGCTTGGTTTGAGTTTGATATTGAAAACTTTTACGCGGTGTTTCATTACTGTTACCATTGATATTCGGGTTGTCGATACCTTCCCATCTTGTAAGTAATATGAGTAGCTCGTCCCACGACTTAACTCCTTGCGTAAGGACGGCCACCTGTATACCGCGTCCAAAGTGGTGCGCAAGTTTACTTACCATGTCAGGTTCGGTTAAGCTAGGCTCAAGATATCTAGCTCTGGATATCAACTGCGTCACATATGCATCTTTAGAACCTTTGGTATTGGAATATTTTCCAAACTCCAGCTGCGTACGGATCTTCCTCTGGATCTCCTCATTCCAGTATCTAGCTCTGAAATGTCTTACCAGGTCTTCAAACGTGTTGATTTTATCCTGGACAATACTAAACCACTCCGCAGCAGTACCCTTAAGTCGCCGCACTATGAAATTAATTCTATCAGCTTCACTTAAGTTATCACCAATTGCCTCCAGATCCCGCTGGCAAATCTGAATGAAATTCATGGGGTTTTCATTCTCCCGTCCATAAAATTTTTGCTGTGAATTGACGTCATCCAAAGTCTTATAGATATACGTGGTACAGTTTAGTGGTGACGAGGTAGTTTGCACCCGTGACATCTGATGTTGCAGCTCTTGAATCCGCAGGTCTTGTTCTGCCATTAATTCATTTATCGTGGATCTGTGTTGCACTACTTGCTCTTCCATACCCGAGAGTTTTGCTTCACACTCACTAAGTCGTGACTTATTAACTTCCAAATTCGCCTCTATATCAGCTTTCATAGCTTCCACGGTCTCGCTAATACGCTTTTCTGCCGCTTCTATCATTTGTTTGCTTTGTTTTGATTGCTCCTGCACGGCCGCATATAATTTCTTGTTTTCCTCATGGAGTGATTTGTTTTGTTTCCCGGCTTCTGCTGAAAGCTTCTGTATACTCACCTTCATCTCCTCTTTATTGGCTTTCATTTCTTCTAATAAGGCCGCTAAAGCATTCTTGATTTCTGCAGTATCCGCCATAATGGTTAAAATTAATTTAAAATTTAGTAAATTTAAATTTATTGATTTATACGCAAAGCAAGTTATTATTATCACAAGATTAGAACGTATTGTAACCAATTTATATGCACACAGAAAAAGCAGTTCAAAATATCAACATATAAATAAACCTTATCTAACACAACAACTAATAATCTACCTCCAATATACTGATAAAATCTGTTCATAAATGATATACAAGAGAATATGCACACTTGAAAAATTATATCCTCAGATTTTCATATGAACAATACACATACAATTATTACGTTAATTATACTTATACGTCGGATTTTTCCAACAAATTTTATATTCATAGACAAATATATAATAGCGTAAAATTACCGCTATTTTACGAGCCCTACGTTGCTAAGCGCCAAAATATCTCTATGCGACAACACAAATTACTAAACTATTGGCGCATAGGATATGATAGTATGTGTATTTCAAATTACAAGTCTATATTGGAGGGTTTAAGATTATTTATTGTACAAACACAAGTAATTGTTTATATGATATATTTGCTATGTACAGAATGTAATGTTTGAAATAGAGTCTTTCTTTTAAAATGTTAAATAATGTTCATACGCAAGACGTGATACGTTACATAAGAAGACTCCCACGATGATGTTGTTGAAGAGAAGGGCAGGTCTTTGCGGTGTAGTTGTTTCGTCAGGTGTGGCTTATAAATGACAGACGTTTCCCCAGAAACGTTTACAGCTGGGCTGGCGTCCTGTAACAGCTTGGCTGATGTCCTGTAACAGCTGGGCTGGTCCTATGACAGCTGGGCTGGGGTCCTATAACAGCTGGGCTGGCGTCCTATAACAGCTGGGCTGGTGTCCTGACAGCTGGGCTGGTCCTATACAGCTGGGCTGGTGTCCTATAACAGCTGGGCTGGTCCTATAACGGCTGGGCTGATGTCCTATAACAGCTGGGCTGGTCCTATAACGGCTGGGCTGATGTCCTATAACAGCTGGGCTGGTGTCCTGCAATTTCTACGATGAATCTGACGCTTCGCACACACAACGGTACTACGGATCTTATTACTCGCAAAATTAATATAGAGTTTATGACCAAGTAATATCTCAGGTGACAGTGAGTTTAATCTAATAACGGTATATTGAGCTTATACCACTCCGGCTTCTTCAAGTGTTCACGCGAATACAAGGTCTACCGCGATCAGCAGACCACCCTATGAGGAAATCTTGCACTAGCACGGAAACGTCTTGATGGAACAACTTACTATTGCGTAACAATTAATGATACTGTCACTGCGGAAAATCTCGCACAGTGGTACAGCTACACTTACTTAGTACACACGTAGTACTACAATATTAATACTACCGTGTGTAAATAGATATCAACTGTTATGCGTCACACGCGTTACTAACCCCGAAAAGTCTTAACAGATCCTTGCAAGCGGTAGAATCTTGTACAAGGATTGTATGTACCGTTCGCGGTAGCAGCAGTGAAGAACTGCCTGTATTTATACGCACAATGCGTTAAAACAATACTGTGTGCAGATGTACTACACACACAGTTCTGAGTCTTCCCGTTTCACTAACGACGAATAGTTTTTACAACACCTTGCAAGCGGTAGAATCTTGTACAAGGAGTGCACGTCCCGTTCGCGGTAGATGGCGTAGAAGAACTGTCGTAATTATACGCGCAATGCGTTAAAACAATACTGTGTGCAGGTGTACTACACACACAGTTATGAGTCTTCCCGTTTCACTAACGACGAATAGTCTTTACAACACCTTGCAAGCGGTAGAATCTTGTACAAGGAGTGCACGTCCCGTTCGCGGTAGATGGCGTAGAAGAACTACCTGTGTAACGACAGGCTTAAGAAAATTTCCAACCACCACTCAGTATTCTATTGGTGGATGGAAGTCACATGGTTATTACATAGTGACAATGCACTTTTCATGCAGTAGAGTGCATTTACTTTGTAACAGCATGCATAGCGGTAATCAGACTACCCGTATCTCATGCATAACTGCCTACATACTAATATCATACATGAACGTAAACAATAGTCAGAAATGTATAGGGAATGTAGCAATACATATGTCTAAGTTCAGTTCAATGTCAACACAACGATAAATACTTCACGCACCGCCCGGGAAACGTTTACCACTCGCGCACGCGCGCACATTTCCACAAACACAGTACATGAATAACAATAAATAAATAATGCACAGTTTTACTAAACTAAACCCTTATCCTTACTAAATACAATTGATAACAACCAAACTTAACCATCTACCAATATAATATGAATGTCCATTGTCTGTGTAATATATGAACTTGCCCCGCCTATCATGATCCTGTGATTCGTTGCAGGATTAACCCCTTCCTGCATAAAAAAAAATTTATTTTTTTTTTTTAACTAACAAAATAAAAATTTTTTTTTTATATAACCAAACAATTTCCTAATCCTGAAATAATAATAATACCCTCGAACTAAAATCAAATAAACATCCTCAATTAATACTAGCATTTCCTAACTGTCACTTTGACAGAAGCACCAAATCAAAAGACACGTGGTAACCTTAAAACCAAAACAAACACACATGTTCTTGACACACAGATAACGAAATTTATGCAGGGTCACACAGTACACAGACGACATTCCTTATCTAAACTAGATTATTGTTCATTCACAGAGTCATCTTACATACAACATTTAAACCTGAACTGACATATTTACATAGCTACACATTCTTACCCCTATATCCTGACATTTATTTCTGAGTTTACGGATCCTTTTTATAATATTTCCTCAATGAGGAAGCATGGAATTTACCAATCGCACGGTTGGTATTTGGGTTGGTTAAGATAAATGTATTTTTCCCAACTTGCTCCGACAGGGTATACGGACCATTATACAGCCTAAAAAACTTCACGGCTGTGTTGTCCTCCCTTCTACCAACATTTAATGCTCGTAAAAGCACACTCTCTCCAGTCTTGAACTTCACCAGTTTATGTTCCGCATTGAATTTTTCAGTGCGCTCCTCTGCGCACTTTTTAATGCGTCTTCTAGCCTCGATTTTCTTTATTTCAACTGGTTATTTCATATTATGCGTCGCTATCCTTTCAATGTGCTTACCCCAGACCCGGCCTGGCATTTCTCCGGTTTGGAGTTCATTCGGAGTATACCCAGTAGTAGAATTATAATTTCCATTTATGGCTGATTCAAAAAATTCTAGGAATTCCGGCCACTTACTCTGGTTAGTATTACAGTACGTACGGAATAACCGTCCCAACTCCTTGTTGACCCGCTCGGCCAAGTTACCTTGCGGTCTCCGGATCGCTGTCAGGACCGTCTGAACACCGTGTTTCTCAAGCTCGGAGTGCCACTTGGTGTTCGTAAATTGCTTACCTTGATCTGAGAGTATCTTCCTTACGGGACCATTTTTCGGCATGTATCTATTTAGCATAACGTTTATGACAGCCGACGTTGTAGGTCTACCAATCGCATATAGGCTAACATGTTTGGTAAAAGCATCCGTAACAACCACAAGGTTCTTCATTCCACGCGCCGCCCGAGGAAGTGGACCCAAAAAATCAATGCAGACAAGGTCATTTTTATTACGTGCAACAATGTTACCCATTTCAACCTGGGTATGTTGGTTCGGATATTTCGCTGTTTGGCAGATGTGGCATGTGCGGAGTATGGCCTTTATTTTCCTGGTCATATTTAGCCACACAAAATCCTCCCGCATTGCCAGGTAACATTTATAAGGCCCCGCATGAGCCAGACTCTCATGACACATCCAGGTGAGGTCTTCCACCATGGCGTCAGGCACCATAATCTTCCATCCGCCATTGATAATTTTATACACTACGTCTTTATATATTCTGTACTTAGGGTTTTCTTGTATCCGGATAGCGTCACATATCCGCTTCAATTTTGTGTCCCGCTGCTGTTCCATACCAATATTTTTTAACTTATTTTTAAGACTGTCTTCTAATTTATATTTGACAGCTAGAATTTGAACTTCCTGGTTATTAGACGCATGACGTTCTTCCACCATTGGAGGGTATCGGCTTAACGTGTCAGCTGCTTTGTTCTCGCTTGCCTTACAGTACTTAATGGTAAAGTCGTACTCTTGGATGGCCATGATCCAACGGGATATGCGAGCGTTCGCCAACTTGCAGCGCAACATGAACGATAAGGCCTGGTTGTCCGAAAGGATTTCGAAGTGTTGTCCAACCAGGTAATAACGAAATTTACTGATGCAGTACACAATAGCCAATATTTCTTTCTCCGATGTGAAATAGTTGCGTTCGGCCCCCTTTAGTGACCTACTGCTGTGCGCAATTATTTTGTGTTCACCCTTCTCATTCCGTTGG
Source organism: Magicicada septendecula (assembly GCA_034769895.1). Classification (NCBI taxonomy): domain Eukaryota; kingdom Metazoa; phylum Arthropoda; class Insecta; order Hemiptera; family Cicadidae; genus Magicicada; species Magicicada septendecula. Next base: position 49,118,134 of record CM068374.1, on the reverse strand, counting down.
TAGAGTACCCCCCCAATGGCATAATCAGAAGCATCGCAATTCAGGACATATGTGTCCCTTTTCTCAGGATGGAACACGTGCAGGTTTCTACTATACAAATTTTTAGTCGCGTCAAATGCATGCTGATGACGCTCCTCCCATCTCCATTTAGTACTCTTACGAAGCAGTTCTAATAACGGCTCAATTGTCCCAGAATATTCTGGAGTAAAACGTCGGAAGTAACCAGTCAATCCAAGGAACGCTCTAATATCCCTGGGTTTTGTGGGTTTCGGGAACTCCATGATCGCAAGTATTTTTTTCGGGTCCGTTGTTATACCTTCTGCTGAGATAATATGTCCCAAAAATTTAATTTGCGATTTCCCAAATTCGCACTTTTCAAGATTGAGAGTCAGGTTAGCGGCTTGCAATTTCTGAAATACAATCTTGAGATGTTCAAGATGTTCCTCAAATGATTTTGATATGACCAAAATATCATCAACAAATATGCTGACAAAGTCCTCCATCTCGGGTCCCAGAGCTAACTCCAAACATCTGACCATGGCCGCTAAACTTGTAACCAAACCAAAGGGAACTACTCTAAACTGATAGCATTTATTTCGATATAGAAATGCTGTGTATCTTCTTGACTCTTTGGGAAGGGGAATCTGCCAGAATCCACTTTTGAGATCAAGACGCGACATGTATTTAACACCTTGACATTTCATGAATAGGTTCTCCGCATTCGGAGCACAGTCGTAGCATTTTTTTTAATAGAATTAAGATTTCTCATGTCGAGACATAATCGAATGTCGTTATTTTTCTTTTTAACAACAACCATAGGATTTAAAAAATTGCTATCAGTTCGTTCAATCACACCATTCTGAAGCATACTCTTTACTTCGGCATCAACCTGTTGTTGATAGTGAAGGGGAATGGGGTAAGTCTTCCGTACAAATTTATTTTCATCGGTGACTTGAATGTTGTGTTCATATATATTCGTGATGGTAGGATTTTTTGAAAACACAGATCCGAATTTATCAAACATACTTTGCTATTTATCTTGCTCACTGCTCGTTATCTGCCTGCTGTGAGTCCGCAGATTATGTGTTATCTTATCGGCAAGTTGAACAGCTGGGCGAGTTACAGTAATAGGTTCACAATCAGACCCCGTCTTACCCCTCCTGCATCCTAACCTGATATCGTGTTTACTATTATTAACAGTACATTTCAATATTTTATTTGGAAAATCAATGGTCGCGTGCAGTTTATTTAATGCATCCACTCCCAAAATAACATTATACACGAGTTTCTTGACAATAAGCACAGAGACTTCTATTTCCATTCCCTGAATGGATACTGTTATCATAGCTTGACGGTCAACCCTCTGAGATTCACCCGTCGCTGATTTTATGATTTTGTGGGCTGCTGGCAGAATCGGGATTTTTTTTAAATGTTTCCTGTGCCTCTCTAGGAATCGCTCATCCATTAACGAGATTTCTGCGCCGCTGTCAAATAAAACTTCGCCGACACATCCGTTAATTTTCGCGTTGACAATGAGGTCAGTGTCATTTTCAATACTAATACTTTTCTCATTTTCATTACTATTGTTATTGCAAATTAAACTATCTCTAATTTCGGCAGGATATAGGCCGGACACTACAAATTTTCTCTTATAACTAACATCTTTCACATTTGATTTATTGAACTGCTTTTTATGGTTACAACGGGCTTTTGAAACTTCATTCCTACCTTTACGTGTATTAGCTACTTTGTTGCACGGACTCACGCCGTGCAGCCTTACACGTTTTTTGACTGTTCTATATCGGAATCCTCTTCCGCTACTACTGCTACTTTATTGGCATTAAATTTCTGATTGGTATTTCTATTAGATATTTTATGTTGTTGTTGTTGTTGCGACTGTGTTTGCTTGGTTTGAGTTTGATATTGAAAACTTTTACGCGGTGTTTCATTACTGTTACCATTGATATTCGGGTTGTCGATACCTTCCCATCTTGTAAGTAATATGAGTAGCTCGTCCCACGACTTAACTCCTTGCGTAAGGACGGCCACCTGTATACCGCGTCCAAAGTGGTGCGCAAGTTTACTTACCATGTCAGGTTCGGTTAAGCTAGGCTCAAGATATCTAGCTCTGGATATCAACTGCGTCACATATGCATCTTTAGAACCTTTGGTATTGGAATATTTTCCAAACTCCAGCTGCGTACGGATCTTCCTCTGGATCTCCTCATTCCAGTATCTAGCTCTGAAATGTCTTACCAGGTCTTCAAACGTGTTGATTTTATCCTGGACAATACTAAACCACTCCGCAGCAGTACCCTTAAGTCGCCGCACTATGAAATTAATTCTATCAGCTTCACTTAAGTTATCACCAATTGCCTCCAGATCCCGCTGGCAAATCTGAATGAAATTCATGGGGTTTTCATTCTCCCGTCCATAAAATTTTTGCTGTGAATTGACGTCATCCAAAGTCTTATAGATATACGTGGTACAGTTTAGTGGTGACGAGGTAGTTTGCACCCGTGACATCTGATGTTGCAGCTCTTGAATCCGCAGGTCTTGTTCTGCCATTAATTCATTTATCGTGGATCTGTGTTGCACTACTTGCTCTTCCATACCCGAGAGTTTTGCTTCACACTCACTAAGTCGTGACTTATTAACTTCCAAATTCGCCTCTATATCAGCTTTCATAGCTTCCACGGTCTCGCTAATACGCTTTTCTGCCGCTTCTATCATTTGTTTGCTTTGTTTTGATTGCTCCTGCACGGCCGCATATAATTTCTTGTTTTCCTCATGGAGTGATTTGTTTTGTTTCCCGGCTTCTGCTGAAAGCTTCTGTATACTCACCTTCATCTCCTCTTTATTGGCTTTCATTTCTTCTAATAAGGCCGCTAAAGCATTCTTGATTTCTGCAGTATCCGCCATAATGGTTAAAATTAATTTAAAATTTAGTAAATTTAAATTTATTGATTTATACGCAAAGCAAGTTATTATTATCACAAGATTAGAACGTATTGTAACCAATTTATATGCACACAGAAAAAGCAGTTCAAAATATCAACATATAAATAAACCTTATCTAACACAACAACTAATAATCTACCTCCAATATACTGATAAAATCTGTTCATACATGATATACAAGAGAATATGCACACTTGAAAAATTATATCCTCAGATTTTCATATGAACAATACACATACAATTATTACGTTAATTATACTTATACGTCGGATTTTTCCAACAAATTTTATATTCATAGACAAATATATAATAGCGTAAAATTACCGCTATTTTACGAGCCCTACGTTGCTAAGCGCCAAAATATCTCTATGCGACAACACAAATTACTAAACTATTGGCGCATAGGATATGATAGTATGTGTATTTCAAATTACAAGTCTATATTGGAGGGTTTAAGATTATTTATTGTACAAACACAAGTAATTGTTTATATGATATATTTGCTATGTACAGAATGTAATGTTTGAAATAGAGTCTTTCTTTTAAAATGTTAAATAATGTTCATACGCAAGACGTGATACGTTACATAAGAAGACTCCCACGATGATGTTGTTGAAGAGAAGGGCAGGTCTTTGCGGTGTAGTTGTTTCGTCAGGTGTGGCTTATAAATGACAGACGTTTCCCCAGAAACGTTTACAGCTGGGCTGGCGTCCTGTAACAGCTTGGCTGATGTCCTGTAACAGCTGGGCTGGTCCTATGACAGCTGGGCTGGGGTCCTATAACAGCTGGGCTGGCGTCCTATAACAGCTGGGCTGGTGTCCTGACAGCTGGGCTGGTCCTATACAGCTGGGCTGGTGTCCTATAACAGCTGGGCTGGTCCTATAACGGCTGGGCTGATGTCCTATAACAGCTGGGCTGGTCCTATAACGGCTGGGCTGATGTCCTATAACAGCTGGGCTGGTGTCCTGCAATTTCTACGATGAATCTGACGCTTCGCACACACAACGGTACTACGGATCTTATTACTCGCAAAATTAATATAGAGTTTATGACCAAGTAATATCTCAGGTGACAGTGAGTTTAATCTAATAACGGTATATTGAGCTTATACCACTCCGGCTTCTTCAAGTGTTCACGCGAATACAAGGTCTACCGCGATCAGCAGACCACCCTATGAGGAAATCTTGCACTAGCACGGAAACGTCTTGATGGAACAACTTACTATTGCGTAACAATTAATGATACTGTCACTGCGGAAAATCTCGCACAGTGGTACAGCTACACTTACTTAGTACACACGTAGTACTACAATATTAATACTACCGTGTGTAAATAGATATCAACTGTTATGCGTCACACGCGTTACTAACCCCGAAAAGTCTTAACAGATCCTTGCAAGCGGTAGAATCTTGTACAAGGATTGTATGTACCGTTCGCGGTAGCAGCAGTGAAGAACTGCCTGTATTTATACGCACAATGCGTTAAAACAATACTGTGTGCAGATGTACTACACACACAGTTCTGAGTCTTCCCGTTTCACTAACGACGAATAGTTTTTACAACACCTTGCAAGCGGTAGAATCTTGTACAAGGAGTGCACGTCCCGTTCGCGGTAGATGGCGTAGAAGAACTGTCGTAATTATACGCGCAATGCGTTAAAACAATACTGTGTGCAGGTGTACTACACACACAGTTATGAGTCTTCCCGTTTCACTAACGACGAATAGTCTTTACAACACCTTGCAAGCGGTAGAATCTTGTACAAGGAGTGCACGTCCCGTTCGCGGTAGATGGCGTAGAAGAACTACCTGTGTAACGACAGGCTTAAGAAAATTTCCAACCACCACTCAGTATTCTATTGGTGGATGGAAGTCACATGGTTATTACATAGTGACAATGCACTTTTCATGCAGTAGAGTGCATTTACTTTGTAACAGCATGCATAGCGGTAATCAGACTACCCGTATCTCATGCATAACTGCCTACATACTAATATCATACATGAACGTAAACAATAGTCAGAAATGTATAGGGAATGTAGCAATACATATGTCTAAGTTCAGTTCAATGTCAACACAACGATAAATACTTCACGCACCGCCCGGGAAACGTTTACCACTCGCGCACGCGCGCACATTTCCACAAACACAGTACATGAATAACAATAAATAAATAATGCACAGTTTTACTAAACTAAACCCTTATCCTTACTAAATACAATTGATAACAACCAAACTTAACCATCTACCAATATAATATGAATGTCCATTGTCTGTGTAATATATGAACTTGCCCCGCCTATCATGATCCTGTGATTCGTTGCAGGATTAACCCCTTCCTGCATAAAAAAAAATTTATTTTTTTTTTTTAACTAACAAAATAAAAATTTTTTTTTTATATAACCAAACAATTTCCTAATCCTGAAATAATAATAATACCCTCGAACTAAAATCAAATAAACATCCTCAATTAATACTAGCATTTCCTAACTGTCACTTTGACAGAAGCACCAAATCAAAAGACACGTGGTAACCTTAAAACCAAAACAAACACACATGTTCTTGACACACAGATAACGAAATTTTATGCAGGGTCACACAGTACACAGACGACATTCCTTATCTAAACTAGATTATTGTTCATTCACAGAGTCATCTTACATACAACATTTAAACCTGAACTGACATATTTACATAGCTACACATTCTTACCCCTATATCCTGACATTTATTTCTGAGTTTACGGATCCTTTTTATAATATTTCCTCAATGAGGAAGCATGGAATTTACCAATCGCACGGTTGGTATTTGGGTTGGTTAAGATAAATGTATTTTTCCCAACTTGCTCCGACAGGGTATACGGACCATTATACAGCCTAAAAAACTTCACGGCTGTGTTGTCCTCCCTTCTACCAACATTTAATGCTCGTAAAAGCACACTCTCTCCAGTCTTGAACTTCACCAGTTTATGTTCCGCATTGAATTTTTCAGTGCGCTCCTCTGCGCACTTTTTAATGCGTCTTCTAGCCTCGATTTTCTTTATTTCAACTGGTTATTTCATATTATGCGTCGCTATCCTTTCAATGTGCTTACCCCAGACCCGGCCTGGCATTTCTCCGGTTTGGAGTTCATTCGGAGTATACCCAGTAGTAGAATTATAATTTCCATTTATGGCTGATTCAAAAAATTCTAGGAATTCCGGCCACTTACTCTGGTTAGTATTACAGTACGTACGGAATAACCGTCCCAACTCCTTGTTGACCCGCTCGGCCAAGTTACCTTGCGGTCTCCGGATCGCTGTCAGGACCGTCTGAACACCGTGTTTCTCAAGCTCGGAGTGCCACTTGGTGTTCGTAAATTGCTTACCTTGATCTGAGAGTATCTTCCTTACGGGACCATTTTTCGGCATGTATCTATTTAGCATAACGTTTATGACAGCCGACGTTGTAGGTCTACCAATCGCATATAGGCTAACATGTTTGGTAAAAGCATCCGTAACAACCACAAGGTTCTTCATTCCACGCGCCGCCCGAGGAAGTGGACCCAAAAAATCAATGCAGACAAGGTCATTTTTATTACGTGCAACAATGTTACCCATTTCAACCTGGGTATGTTGGTTCGGATATTTCGCTGTTTGGCAGATGTGGCATGTGCGGAGTATGGCCTTTATTTTCCTGGTCATATTTAGCCACACAAAATCCTCCCGCATTGCCAGGTAACATTTATAAGGCCCCGCATGAGCCAGACTCTCATGACACATCCAGGTGAGGTCTTCCACCATGGCGTCAGGCACCATAATCTTCCATCCGCCATTGATAATTTTATACACTACGTCTTTATATATTCTGTACTTAGGGTTTTCTTGTATCCGGATAGCGTCACATATCCGCTTCAATTTTGTGTCCCGCTGCTGTTCCATACCAATATTTTTTAACTTATTTTTAAGACTGTCTTCTAATTTATATTTGACAGCTAGAATTTGAACTTCCTGGTTATTAGACGCATGACGTTCTTCCACCATTGGAGGGTATCGGCTTAACGTGTCAGCTGCTTTGTTCTCGCTTGCCTTACAGTACTTAATGGTAAAGTCGTACTCTTGGATGGCCATGATCCAACGGGATATGCGAGCGTTCGCCAACTTGCAGCGCAACATGAACGATAAGGCCTGGTTGTCCGAAAGGATTTCGAAGTGTTGTCCAACCAGGTAATAACGAAATTTACTGATGCAGTACACAATAGCCAATATTTCTTTCTCCGATGTGAAATAGTTGCGTTCGGCCCCCTTTAGTGACCTACTGCTGTGCGCAATTATTTTGTGTTCACCCTTCTCATTCCGTTGGTAGAGTACCCCCCCAATGGCATAATCAGAAGCATCGCAATTCAGGACATATGTGTCCCTTTTCTCAGGATGGAACACGTGCAGGTTTCTACTATACAAATTTTTAGTCGCGTCAAATGCATGCTGATGACGCTCCTCCCATCTCCATTTAGTACTCTTACGAAGCAGTTCTAATAACGGCTCAATTGTCCCAGAATATTCTGGAGTAAAACGTCGGAAGTAACCAGTCAATCCAAGGAACGCTCTAATATCCCTGGGTTTTGTGGGTTTCGGGAACTCCATGATCGCAAGTATTTTTTTCGGGTCCGTTGTTATACCTTCTGCTGAGATAATATGTCCCAAAAATTTAATTTGCGATTTCCCAAATTCGCACTTTTCAAGATTGAGAGTCAGGTTAGCGGCTTGCAATTTCTGAAATACAATCTTGAGATGTTCAAGATGTTCCTCAAATGATTTTGATATGACCAAAATATCATCAACAAATATGCTGACAAAGTCCTCCATCTCGGGTCCCAGAGCTAACTCCAAACATCTGACCATGGCCGCTAAACTTGTAACCAAACCAAAGGGAACTACTCTAAACTGATAGCATTTATTTCGATATAGAAATGCTGTGTATCTTCTTGACTCTTTGGGAAGGGGAATCTGCCAGAATCCACTTTTGAGATCAAGACGCGACATGTATTTAACACCTTGACATTTCATGAATAGGTTCTCCGCATTCGGAGCACAGTCGTAGCATTTTTTTTAATAGAATTAAGATTTCTCATGTCGAGACATAATCGAATGTCGTTATTTTTCTTTTTAACAACAACCATAGGATTTAAAAAATTGCTATCAGTTCGTTCAATCACACCATTCTGAAGCATACTCTTTACTTCGGCATCAACCTGTTGTTGATAGTGAAGGGGAATGGGGTAAGTCTTCCGTACAAATTTATTTTCATCGGTGACTTGAATGTTGTGTTCATATATATTCGTGATGGTAGGATTTTTTGAAAACACAGATCCGAATTTATCAAACATACTTTGCTATTTATCTTGCTCACTGCTCGTTATCTGCCTGCTGTGAGTCCGCAGATTATGTGTTATCTTATCGGCAAGTTGAACAGCTGGGCGAGTTACAGTAATAGGTTCACAATCAGACCCCGTCTTACCCCTCCTGCATCCTAACCTGATATCGTGTTTACTATTATTAACAGTACATTTCAATATTTTATTTGGAAAATCAATGGTCGCGTGCAGTTTATTTAATGCATCCACTCCCAAAATAACATTATACACGAGTTTCTTGACAATAAGCACAGAGACTTCTATTTCCATTCCCTGAATGGATACTGTTATCATAGCTTGACGGTCAACCCTCTGAGATTCACCCGTCGCTGATTTTATGATTTTGTGGGCTGCTGGCAGAATCGGGATTTTTTTTAAATGTTTCCTGTGCCTCTCTAGGAATCGCTCATCCATTAACGAGATTTCTGCGCCGCTGTCAAATAAAACTTCGCCGACACATCCGTTAATTTTCGCGTTGACAATGAGGTCAGTGTCATTTTCAATACTAATACTTTTCTCATTTTCATTACTATTGTTATTGCAAATTAAACTATCTCTAATTTCGGCAGGATATAGGCCGGACACTACAAATTTTCTCTTATAACTAACATCTTTCACATTTGATTTATTGAACTGCTTTTTATGGTTACAACGGGCTTTTGAAACTTCATTCCTACCTTTACGTGTATTAGCTACTTTGTTGCACGGACTCACGCCGTGCAGCCTTACACGTTTTTTGACTGTTCTATATCGGAATCCTCTTCCGCTACTACTGCTACTTTATTGGCATTAAATTTCTGATTGGTATTTCTATTAGATATTTTATGTTGTTGTTGTTGTTGCGACTGTGTTTGCTTGGTTTGAGTTTGATATTGAAAACTTTTACGCGGTGTTTCATTACTGTTACCATTGATATTCGGGTTGTCGATACCTTCCCATCTTGTAAGTAATATGAGTAGCTCGTCCCACGACTTAACTCCTTGCGTAAGGACGGCCACCTGTATACCGCGTCCAAAGTGGTGCGCAAGTTTACTTACCATGTCAGGTTCGGTTAAGCTAGGCTCAAGATATCTAGCTCTGGATATCAACTGCGTCACATATGCATCTTTAGAACCTTTGGTATTGGAATATTTTCCAAACTCCAGCTGCGTACGGATCTTCCTCTGGATCTCCTCATTCCAGTATCTAGCTCTGAAATGTCTTACCAGGTCTTCAAACGTGTTGATTTTATCCTGGACAATACTAAACCACTCCGCAGCAGTACCCTTAAGTCGCCGCACTATGAAATTAATTCTATCAGCTTCACTTAAGTTATCACCAATTGCCTCCAGATCCCGCTGGCAAATCTGAATGAAATTCATGGGGTTTTCATTCTCCCGTCCATAAAATTTTTGCTGTGAATTGACGTCATCCAAAGTCTTATAGATATACGTGGTACAGTTTAGTGGTGACGAGGTAGTTTGCACCCGTGACATCTGATGTTGCAGCTCTTGAATCCGCAGGTCTTGTTCTGCCATTAATTCATTTATCGTGGATCTGTGTTGCACTACTTGCTCTTCCATACCCGAGAGTTTTGCTTCACACTCACTAAGTCGTGACTTATTAACTTCCAAATTCGCCTCTATATCAGCTTTCATAGCTTCCACGGTCTCGCTAATACGCTTTTCTGCCGCTTCTATCATTTGTTTGCTTTGTTTTGATTGCTCCTGCACGGCCGCATATAATTTCTTGTTTTCCTCATGGAGTGATTTGTTTTGTTTCCCGGCTTCTGCTGAAAGCTTCTGTATACTCACCTTCATCTCCTCTTTATTGGCTTTCATTTCTTCTAATAAGGCCGCTAAAGCATTCTTGATTTCTGCAGTATCCGCCATAATGGTTAAAATTAATTTAAAATTTAGTAAATTTAAATTTATTGATTTATACGCAAAGCAAGTTATTATTATCACAAGATTAGAACGTATTGTAACCAATTTATATGCACACAGAAAAAGCAGTTCAAAATATCAACATATAAATAAACCTTATCTAACACAACAACTAATAATCTACCTCCAATATACTGATAAAATCTGTTCATACATGATATACAAGAGAATATGCACACTTGAAAAATTATATCCTCAGATTTTCATATGAACAATACACATACAATTATTACGTTAATTATACTTATACGTCGGATTTTTCCAACAAATTTTATATTCATAGACAAATATATAATAGCGTAAAATTACCGCTATTTTACGAGCCCTACGTTGCTAAGCGCCAAAATATCTCTATGCGACAACACAAATTACTAAACTATTGGCGCATAGGATATGATAGTATGTGTATTTCAAATTACAAGTCTATATTGGAGGGTTTAAGATTATTTATTGTACAAACACAAGTAATTGTTTATATGATATATTTGCTATGTACAGAATGTAATGTTTGAAATAGAGTCTTTCTTTTAAAATGTTAAATAATGTTCATACGCAAGACGTGATACGTTACATAAGAAGACTCCCACGATGATGTTGTTGAAGAGAAGGGCAGGTCTTTGCGGTGTAGTTGTTTCGTCAGGTGTGGCTTATAAATGACAGACGTTTCCCCAGAAACGTTTACAGCTGGGCTGGCGTCCTGTAACAGCTTGGCTGATGTCCTGTAACAGCTGGGCTGGTCCTATGACAGCTGGGCTGGGGTCCTATAACAGCTGGGCTGGCGTCCTATAACAGCTGGGCTGGTGTCCTGACAGCTGGGCTGGTCCTATACAGCTGGGCTGGTGTCCTATAACAGCTGGGCTGGTCCTATAACGGCTGGGCTGATGTCCTATAACAGCTGGGCTGGTCCTATAACGGCTGGGCTGATGTCCTATAACAGCTGGGCTGGTGTCCTGCAATTTCTACGATGAATCTGACGCTTCGCACACACAACGGTACTACGGATCTTATTACTCGCAAAATTAATATAGAGTTTATGACCAAGTAATATCTCAGGTGACAGTGAGTTTAATCTAATAACGGTATATTGAGCTTATACCACTCCGGCTTCTTCAAGTGTTCACGCGAATACAAGGTCTACCGCGATCAGCAGACCACCCTATGAGGAAATCTTGCACTAGCACGGAAACGTCTTGATGGAACAACTTACTATTGCGTAACAATTAATGATACTGTCACTGCGGAAAATCTCGCACAGTGGTACAGTTACACTCACTTAGTACACACGTAGTACTACAATATTAATACTACCGTGTGTAAATAGATATCAACTGTTATGCGTCACACGCGTTACTAACCCCGAAAAGTCTTAACAGATCCTTGCAAGCGGTAGAATCTTGTACAAGGATTGTATGTACCGTTCGCGGTAGCAGCAGTGAAGAACTGCCTGTATTTATACGCAAAATGCGTTAAAACAATACTGTGTGCAGATGTACTACACACACAGTTCTGAGTCTTCCCGTTTCACTAACGACGAATAGTTTTTACAACACCTTGCAAGCGGTAGAATCTTGTACAAGGAGTGCACGTCCCGTTCGCGGTAGATGGCGTAGAAGAACTACCTGTGTAACGACAGGCTTAAGAAAATTTCCAACCACCACTCAGTATTCTATTGGTGGATGGAAGTCACATGGTTATTACATAGTGACAATGCACTTTTCATGCAGTAGAGTGCATTTACTTTGTAACAGCATGCATAGCGGTAATCAGACTACCCGTATCTCATGCATAACTGCCTACATACTAATATCATACATGAACGTAAACAATAGTCAGAAATGTATAGGGAATGTAGCAATACATATGTCTAAGTTCAGTTCAATGTCAACACAACGATAAATACTTCACGCACCGCCCGGGAAACGTTTACCACTCGCGCACGCGCGCACATTTCCACAAACACAGTACATGAATAACAATAAATAAATAATGCACAGTTTTACTAAACTAAACCCTTATCCTTACTAAATACAATTGATAACAACCAAACTTAACCATCTACCAATATAATATGAATGTCCATTGTCTGTGTAATATATGAATTTGCCCCGCCTATCATGATCCTGTGATTCGTTGCAGGATTAACCCCTTCCTGCATAAAAAAAAATTTTTTTTTTTTTTTAACTAACAAAATAAAAAAATTTTTTTTTATATAACCAAACAATTTCCTAATCCTGAAATAATAATAATACCCTCGAACTATAATCAAATAAACATCCTCAATTAATACTAGCATTTCCTAACTGTCACTTTGACAGAAGCACCAAATCAAAAGACACGTGGTAACCTTAAAACCAAAACAAACACACATGTTCTTGACACACAGATAACGAAATTTTATGCAGGGTCACACAGTACACAGACGACATTCCTTATCTAAACTAGATTATTGTTCATTCACAGAGTCATCTTACATACAACATTTAAACCTGAACTGACATATTTACATAGCTACACATTCTTACCCCTATATCCTGACATTTATTTCTGAGTTTACGGATCCTTTTTATAATATTTCCTCAATGAGGAAGCATGGAATTTACCAATCGCACGGTTGGTATTTGGGTTGGTTAAGATAAATGTATTTTTCCCAACTTGCTCCGACAGGGTATACGGACCATTATACAGCCTAAAAAACTTCACGGCTGTGTTGTCCTCCCTTCTACCAACATTTAATGCTCGTAAAAGCACACTCTCTCCAGTCTTGAACTTCACCAGTTTATGTTCCGCATTGAATTTTTCCGTGCGCTCCTCTGCGCACTTTTTAATGCGTCTTCTAGCCTCGATTTTCTTTATTTCAACTGGTTATTTCATATTATGCGTCGCTATCCTTTCAATGTGCTTACCCCAGACCCGGCCTGGCATTTCTCCGGTTTGGAGTTCATTCGGAGTATACCCAGTAGTAGAATTATAATTTCCATTTATGGCTGATTCAAAAAATTCTAGGAATTCCGGCCACTTACTCTGGTTAGTATTACAGTACGTACGGAATAACCGTCCCAACTCCTTGTTGACCCGCTCGGCCAAGTTACCTTGCGGTCTCCGGATCGCTGTCAGGACCGTCTGAACACCGTGTTTCTCAAGCTCGGAGTGCCACTTGGTGTTCGTAAATTGCTTACCTTGATCTGAGAGTATCTTCCTTACGGGACCATTTTTCGGCATGTATCTATTTAGCATAACGTTTATGACAGCCGACGTTGTAGGTCTACCAATCGCATATAGGCTAACATGTTTGGTAAAAGCATCCGTAACAACCACAAGGTTCTTCATTCCACGCGCCGCCCGAGGAAGTGGACCCAAAAAATCAATGCAGACAAGGTCATTTTTATTACGTGCAACAATGTTACCCATTTCAACCTGGGTATGTTGGTTCGGATATTTCGCTGTTTGGCAGATGTGGCATGTGCGGAGTATGGCCTTTATTTTCCTGGTCATATTTAGCCACACAAAATCCTCCCGCATTGCCAGGTAACATTTATAAGGCCCCGCATGAGCCAGACTCTCATGACACATCCAGGTGAGGTCTTCCACCATGGCGTCAGGCACCATAATCTTCCATCCGCCATTGATAATTTTATACACTACGTCTTTATATATTCTGTACTTAGGGTTTTCTTGTATCCGGATAGCGTCACATATCCGCTTCAATTTTGTGTCCCGCTGCTGTTCCATACCAATATTTTTTAACTTATTTTTAAGACTGTCTTCTAATTTATATTTGACAGCTAGAATTTGAACTTCCTGGTTATTAGACGCATGACGTTCTTCCACCATTGGAGGGTATCGGCTTAACGTGTCAGCTGCTTTGTTCTCGCTTGCCTTACAGTACTTAATGGTAAAGTCGTACTCTTGGATGGCCATGATCCAACGGGATATGCGAGCGTTCGCCAACTTGCAGCGCAACATGAACGATAAGGCCTGGTTGTCCGAAAGGATTTCGAAGTGTTGTCCAACCAGGTAATAACGAAATTTACTGATGCAGTACACAATAGCCAATATTTCTTTCTCCGATGTGAAATAGTTGCGTTCGGCCCCCTTTAGTGACCTACTGCTGTGCGCAATTATTTTGTGTTCACCCTTCTCATTCCGTTGGTAGAGTACCCCCCCAATGGCATAATCAGAAGCATCGCAATTCAGGACATATGTGTCCCTTTTCTCAGGATGGAACACGTGCAGGTTTCTACTATACAAATTTTTAGTCGCGTCAAATGCATGCTGATGACGCTCCTCCCATCTCCATTTAGTACTCTTACGAAGCAGTTCTAATAACGGCCCAATTGTCCCAGAATATTCTGGAGTAAAACGTCGGAAGTAACCAGTCAATCCAAGGAACGCTCTGATATCCCTGGGTTTTGTGGGTTTCGGGAACTCCATGATCGCAAGTATTTTTTTCGGGTCCGTTGTTATACCTTCTGCTGAGATAATATGTCCCAAAAATTTAATTTGCGATTTCCCAAATTCGCACTTTTCAAGATTGAGAGTCAGGTTAGCGGCTTGCAATTTCTGAAATACAATCTTGAGATGTTCAAGATGTTCCTCAAATGATTTTGATATGACCAAAATATCATCAACAAATATGCTGACAAAGTCCTCCATCTCGGGTCCCAGAGCTAACTCCAAACATCTGACCATGGCCGCTAAACTTGTAACCAAACCAAAGGGAACTACTCTAAACTGATAGCATTTATTTCGATATAGAAATGCTGTGTATCTTCTTGACTCTTTGGCAAGGGGAATCTGCCAGAATCCACTTTTGAGATCAAGACGCGACATGTATTTAACACCTTGACATTTCATGAATAGGTTCTCCGCATTCGGAGCACAGTCGTAGCATTTTTTTGTAATAGAATTAAGATTTCTCATGTCGAGACATAATCGAATGTCGTTATTTTTCTTTTTAACAACAACCATAGGATTTAAAAAATTGCTATCAGTTCGTTCAATCACACCATTCTGAAGCATACTCTTTACTTCGGCATCAACCTGTTGTTGATAGTGAAGGGGAATGGGGTAAGTCTTCCGTACAAATTTATTTTCATCGGTGACTTGAATGTTGTGTTCATATATATTCGTGATGGTAGGATTTTTTGAAAACACAGATCCGAATTTATCAAACATACTTTGCTATTTATCTTGCTCACTGCTCGTTATCTGCCTGCTGTGAGTCCGCAGATTATGTGTTATCTTATCGGCAAGTTGAACAGCTGGGCGAGTTACAGTAATAGGTTCACAATCAGACCCCGTCTTACCCCTCCTGCATCCTAACCTGATATCGTGTTTACTATTATTAACAGTACATTTCAATATTTTATTTGGAAAATTAATGGTCGCGTGCAGTTTATTTAATGCATCCACTCCCAAAATAACATTATACACGAGTTTCTTGACAATAAGCACAGAGACTTCTATTTCCATTCCCTGAATGGATACTGTTATCATAGCTTGACGGTCAACCCTCTGAGATTCACCCGTCGCTGATTTTATGATTTTGTGGGCTGCTGGCAGAATCGGGATTTTTTTAAAATGTTTCCTGTGCCTCTCTAGGAATCGCTCATCCATTAACGAGATTTCTGCGCCGCTGTCAAATAAAACTTCGCCGACACATCCGTTAATTTTCGCGTTGACAATGAGGTCAGTGTCATTTTCAATACTAATACTTTTCTCATTTTCATTACTATTGTTATTGCAAATTAAACTATCTCTAATTTCGGCAGGATATAGGCCGGACACTACAAATTTTCTCTTATAACTAACATCTTTCACATTTGATTTATTGAACTGCTTTTTATGGTTACAACGGGCTTTTGAAACTTCATTCCTACCTTTACGTGTATTAGCTACTTTGTTGCACGGACTCACGCCGTGCAGCCTTACACGTTTTTTGACTGTTCTATATCGGAATCCTCTTCCGCTACTACTGCTACTTTATTGGCATTAAATTTCTGATTGGTATTTCTATTAGATATTTTATGTTGTTGTTGTTGTTGCGACTGTGTTTGCTTGGTTTGAGTTTGATATTGAAAACTTTTACGCGGTGTTTCATTACTGTTACCATTGATATTCGGGTTGTCGATACCTTCCCATCTTGTAAGTAATATGAGTAGCTCGTCCCACGACTTAACTCCTTGCGTAAGGACGGCCACCTGTATACCGCGTCCAAAGTGGTGCGCAAGTTTACTTACCATGTCAGGTTCGGTTAAGCTAGGCTCAAGATATCTAGCTCTGGATATCAACTGCGTCACATATGCATCTTTAGAACCTTTGGTATTGGAATATTTTCCAAACTCCAGCTGCGTACGGATCTTCCTCTGGATCTCCTCATTCCAGTATCTAGCTCTGAAATGTCTTACCAGGTCTTCAAACGTGTTGATTTTATCCTGGACAATACTAAACCACTCCGCAGCAGTACCCTTAAGTCGCCGCACTATGAAATTAATTCTATCAGCTTCACTTAAGTTATCACCAATTGCCTCCAGATCCCGCTGGCAAATCTGAATGAAATTCATGGGGTTTTCATTCTCCCGTCCATAAAATTTTTGCTGTGAATTGACGTCATCCAAAGTCTTATAGATATACGTGGTACAGTTTAGTGGTGACGAGGTAGTTTGCACCCGTGACATCTGATGTTGCAGCTCTTGAATCCGCAGGTCTTGTTCTGCCATTAATTCATTTATCGTGGATCTGTGTTGCACTACTTGCTCTTCCATACCCGAGAGTTTTGCTTCACACTCACTAAGTCGTGACTTATTAACTTCCAAATTCGCCTCTATATCAGCTTTCATAGCTTCCACGGTCTCGCTAATACGCTTTTCTGCCGCTTCTATCATTTGTTTGCTTTGTTTTGATTGCTCCTGCACGGCCGCATATAATTTCTTGTTTTCCTCATGGAGTGATTTGTTTTGTTTCCCGGCTTCTGCTGAAAGCTTCTGTATACTCACCTTCATCTCCTCTTTATTGGCTTTCATTTCTTCTAATAAGGCCGCTAAAGCATTCTTGATTTCTGCAGTATCCGCCATAATGGTTAAAATTAATTTAAAATTTAGTAAATTTAAATTTATTGATTTATACGCAAAGCAAGTTATTATTA
Organism: Magicicada septendecula; assembly: GCA_034769895.1. Taxonomy (NCBI): domain Eukaryota; kingdom Metazoa; phylum Arthropoda; class Insecta; order Hemiptera; family Cicadidae; genus Magicicada; species Magicicada septendecula. Next base: position 49,100,714 of record CM068374.1, on the reverse strand, counting down.
TCACAAGATTAGAACGTATTGTAACCAATTTATATGCACACAGAAAAAGCAGTTCAAAATATCAACATATAAATAAACCTTATCTAACACAACAACTAATAATCTACCTCCAATATACTGATAAAATCTGTTCATACATGATATACAAGAGAATATGCACACTTGAAAAATTATATCCTCAGATTTTCATATGAACAATACACATACAATTATTACGTTAATTATACTTATACGTCGGATTTTTCCAACAAATTTTATATTCATAGACAAATATATAATAGCGTAAAATTACCGCTATTTTACGAGCCCTACGTTGCTAAGCGCCAAAATATCTCTATGCGACAACACAAATTACTAAACTATTGGCGCATAGGATATGATAGTATGTGTATTTCAAATTACAAGTCTATATTGGAGGGTTTAAGATTATTTATTGTACAAACACAAGTAATTGTTTATATGATATATTTGCTATGTACAGAATGTAATGTTTGAAATAGAGTCTTTCTTTTAAAATGTTAAATAATGTTCATACGCAAGACGTGATACGTTACATAAGAAGACTCCCACGATGATGTTGTTGAAGAGAAGGGCAGGTCTTTGCGGTGTAGTTGTTTCGTCAGGTGTGGCTTATAAATGACAGACGTTTCCCCAGAAACGTTTACAGCTGGGCTGGCGTCCTGTAACAGCTTGGCTGATGTCCTGTAACAGCTGGGCTGGTCCTATGACAGCTGGGCTGGGGTCCTATAACAGCTGGGCTGGCGTCCTATAACAGCTGGGCTGGTGTCCTGACAGCTGGGCTGGTCCTATACAGCTGGGCTGGTGTCCTATAACAGCTGGGCTGATCCTATAACGGCTGGGCTGATGTCCTATAACAGCTGGGCTGGTCCTATAACGGCTGGGCTGATGTCCTATAACAGCTGGGCTGGTGTCCTGCAATTTCTACGATGAATCTGACGCTTCGCACACACAACGGTACTACGGATCTTATTACTCGCAAAATTAATATAGAGTTTATGACCAAGTAATATCTCAGGTGACAGTGAGTTTAATCTAATAACGGTATATTGAGCTTATACCACTCCGGCTTCTTCAAGTGTTCACGCGAATACAAGGTCTACCGCGATCAGCAGACCACCCTATGAGGAAATCTTGCACTAGCACGGAAACGTCTTGATGGAACAACTTACTATTGCGTAACAATTAATGATACTGTCACTGCGGAAAATCTCGCACAGTGGTACAGTTACACTCACTTAGTACACACGTAGTACTACAATATTAATACTACCGTGTGTAAATAGATATCAACTGTTATGCGTCACACGCGTTACTAACCCCGAAAAGTCTTAACAGATCCTTGCAAGCGGTAGAATCTTGTACAAGGATTGTATGTACCGTTCGCGGTAGCAGCAGTGAAGAACTGCCTGTATTTATACGCAAAATGCGTTAAAACAATACTGTGTGCAGATGTACTACACACACAGTTCTGAGTCTTCCCGTTTCACTAACGACGAATAGTTTTTACAACACCTTGCAAGCGGTAGAATCTTGTACAAGGAGTGCACGTCCCGTTCGCGGTAGATGGCGTAGAAGAACTACCTGTGTAACGACAGGCTTAAGAAAATTTCCAACCACCACTCAGTATTCTATTGGTGGATGGAAGTCACATGGTTATTACATAGTGACAATGCACTTTTCATGCAGTAGAGTGCATTTACTTTGTAACAGCATGCATAGCGGTAATCAGACTACCCGTATCTCATGCATAACTGCCTACATACTAATATCATACATGAACGTAAACAATAGTCAGAAATGTATAGGGAATGTAGCAATACATATGTCTAAGTTCAGTTCAATGTCAACACAACGATAAATACTTCACGCACCGCCCGGGAAACGTTTACCACTCGCGCACGCGCGCACATTTCCACAAACACAGTACATGAATAACAATAAATAAATAATGCACAGTTTTACTAAACTAAACCCTTATCCTTACTAAATACAATTGATAACAACCAAACTTAACCATCTACCAATATAATATGAATGTCCATTGTCTGTGTAATATATGAATTTGCCCCGCCTATCATGATCCTGTGATTCGTTGCAGGATTAACCCCTTCCTGCATAAAAAAAAATTTTTTTTTTTTTTTTAACTAACAAAATAAAAAAATTTTTTTTTATATAACCAAACAATTTCCTAATCCTGAAATAATAATAATACCCTCGAACTATAATCAAATAAACATCCTCAATTAATACTAGCATTTCCTAACTGTCACTTTGACAGAAGCACCAAATCAAAAGACACGTGGTAACCTTAAAACCAAAACAAACACACATGTTCTTGACACACAGATAACGAAATTTTATGCAGGGTCACACAGTACACAGACGACATTCCTTATCTAAACTAGATTATTGTTCATTCACAGAGTCATCTTACATACAACATTTAAACCTGAACTGACATATTTACATAGCTACACATTCTTACCCCTATATCCTGACATTTATTTCTGAGTTTACGGATCCTTTTTATAATATTTCCTCAATGAGGAAGCATGGAATTTACCAATCGCACGGTTGGTATTTGGGTTGGTTAAGATAAATGTATTTTTCCCAACTTGCTCCGACAGGGTATACGGACCATTATACAGCCTAAAAAACTTCACGGCTGTGTTGTCCTCCCTTCTACCAACATTTAATGCTCGTAAAAGCACACTCTCTCCAGTCTTGAACTTCACCAGTTTATGTTCCGCATTGAATTTTTCCGTGCGCTCCTCTGCGCACTTTTTAATGCGTCTTCTAGCCTCGATTTTCTTTATTTCAACTGGTTATTTCATATTATGCGTCGCTATCCTTTCAATGTGCTTACCCCAGACCCGGCCTGGCATTTCTCCGGTTTGGAGTTCATTCGGAGTATACCCAGTAGTAGAATTATAATTTCCATTTATGGCTGATTCAAAAAATTCTAGGAATTCCGGCCACTTACTCTGGTTAGTATTACAGTACGTACGGAATAACCGTCCCAACTCCTTGTTGACCCGCTCGGCCAAGTTACCTTGCGGTCTCCGGATCGCTGTCAGGACCGTCTGAACACCGTGTTTCTCAAGCTCGGAGTGCCACTTGGTGTTCGTAAATTGCTTACCTTGATCTGAGAGTATCTTCCTTACGGGACCATTTTTCGGCATGTATCTATTTAGCATAACGTTTATGACAGCCGACGTTGTAGGTCTACCAATCGCATATAGGCTAACATGTTTGGTAAAAGCATCCGTAACAACCACAAGGTTCTTCATTCCACGCGCCGCCCGAGGAAGTGGACCCAAAAAATCAATGCAGACAAGGTCATTTTTATTACGTGCAACAATGTTACCCATTTCAACCTGGGTATGTTGGTTCGGATATTTCGCTGTTTGGCAGATGTGGCATGTGCGGAGTATGGCCTTTATTTTCCTGGTCATATTTAGCCACACAAAATCCTCCCGCATTGCCAGGTAACATTTATAAGGCCCCGCATGAGCCAGACTCTCATGACACATCCAGGTGAGGTCTTCCACCATGGCGTCAGGCACCATAATCTTCCATCCGCCATTGATAATTTTATACACTACGTCTTTATATATTCTGTACTTAGGGTTTTCTTGTATCCGGATAGCGTCACATATCCGCTTCAATTTTGTGTCCCGCTGCTGTTCCATACCAATATTTTTTAACTTATTTTTAAGACTGTCTTCTAATTTATATTTGACAGCTAGAATTTGAACTTCCTGGTTATTAGACGCATGACGTTCTTCCACCATTGGAGGGTATCGGCTTAACGTGTCAGCTGCTTTGTTCTCGCTTGCCTTACAGTACTTAATGGTAAAGTCGTACTCTTGGATGGCCATGATCCAACGGGATATGCGAGCGTTCGCCAACTTGCAGCGCAACATGAACGATAAGGCCTGGTTGTCCGAAAGGATTTCGAAGTGTTGTCCAACCAGGTAATAACGAAATTTACTGATGCAGTACACAATAGCCAATATTTCTTTCTCCGATGTGAAATAGTTGCGTTCGGCCCCCTTTAGTGACCTACTGCTGTGCGCAATTATTTTGTGTTCACCCTTCTCATTCCGTTGGTAGAGTACCCCCCCAATGGCATAATCAGAAGCATCGCAATTCAGGACATATGTGTCCCTTTTCTCAGGATGGAACACGTGCAGGTTTCTACTATACAAATTTTTAGTCGCGTCAAATGCATGCTGATGACGCTCCTCCCATCTCCATTTAGTACTCTTACGAAGCAGTTCTAATAACGGCCCAATTGTCCCAGAATATTCTGGAGTAAAACGTCGGAAGTAACCAGTCAATCCAAGGAACGCTCTGATATCCCTGGGTTTTGTGGGTTTCGGGAACTCCATGATCGCAAGTATTTTTTTCGGGTCCGTTGTTATACCTTCTGCTGAGATAATATGTCCCAAAAATTTAATTTGCGATTTCCCAAATTCGCACTTTTCAAGATTGAGAGTCAGGTTAGCGGCTTGCAATTTCTGAAATACAATCTTGAGATGTTCAAGATGTTCCTCAAATGATTTTGATATGACCAAAATATCATCAACAAATATGCTGACAAAGTCCTCCATCTCGGGTCCCAGAGCTAACTCCAAACATCTGACCATGGCCGCTAAACTTGTAACCAAACCAAAGGGAACTACTCTAAACTGATAGCATTTATTTCGATATAGAAATGCTGTGTATCTTCTTGACTCTTTGGCAAGGGGAATCTGCCAGAATCCACTTTTGAGATCAAGACGCGACATGTATTTAACACCTTGACATTTCATGAATAGGTTCTCCGCATTCGGAGCACAGTCGTAGCATTTTTTTGTAATAGAATTAAGATTTCTCATGTCGAGACATAATCGAATGTCGTTATTTTTCTTTTTAACAACAACCATAGGATTTAAAAAATTGCTATCAGTTCGTTCAATCACACCATTCTGAAGCATACTCTTTACTTCGGCATCAACCTGTTGTTGATAGTGAAGGGGAATGGGGTAAGTCTTCCGTACAAATTTATTTTCATCGGTGACTTGAATGTTGTGTTCATATATATTCGTGATGGTAGGATTTTTTGAAAACACAGATCCGAATTTATCAAACATACTTTGCTATTTATCTTGCTCACTGCTCGTTATCTGCCTGCTGTGAGTCCGCAGATTATGTGTTATCTTATCGGCAAGTTGAACAGCTGGGCGAGTTACAGTAATAGGTTCACAATCAGACCCCGTCTTACCCCTCCTGCATCCTAACCTGATATCGTGTTTACTATTATTAACAGTACATTTCAATATTTTATTTGGAAAATCAATGGTCGCGTGCAGTTTATTTAATGCATCCACTCCCAAAATAACATTATACACGAGTTTCTTGACAATAAGCACAGAGACTTCTATTTCCATTCCCTGAATGGATACTGTTATCATAGCTTGACGGTCAACCCTCTGAGATTCACCCGTCGCTGATTTTATGATTTTGTGGGCTGCTGGCAGAATCGGGATTTTTTTTAAATGTTTCCTGTGCCTCTCTAGGAATCGCTCATCCATTAACGAGATTTCTGCGCCGCTGTCAAATAAAACTTCGCCGACACATCCGTTAATTTTCGCGTTGACAATGAGGTCAGTGTCATTTTCAATACTAATACTTTTCTCATTTTCATTACTATTGTTATTGCAAATTAAACTATCTCTAATTTCGGCAGGATATAGGCCGGACACTACAAATTTTCTCTTATAACTAACATCTTTCACATTTGATTTATTGAACTGCTTTTTATGGTTACAACGGGCTTTTGAAACTTCATTCCTACCTTTACGTGTATTAGCTACTTTGTTGCACGGACTCACGCCGTGCAGCCTTACACGTTTTTTGACTGTTCTATATCGGAATCCTCTTCCGCTACTACTGCTACTTTATTGGCATTAAATTTCTGATTGGTATTTCTATTAGATATTTTATGTTGTTGTTGTTGTTGCGACTGTGTTTGCTTGGTTTGAGTTTGATATTGAAAACTTTTACGCGGTGTTTCATTACTGTTACCATTGATATTCGGGTTGTCGATACCTTCCCATCTTGTAAGTAATATGAGTAGCTCGTCCCACGACTTAACTCCTTGCGTAAGGACGGCCACCTGTATACCGCGTCCAAAGTGGTGCGCAAGTTTACTTACCATGTCAGGTTCGGTTAAGCTAGGCTCAAGATATCTAGCTCTGGATATCAACTGCGTCACATATGCATCTTTAGAACCTTTGGTATTGGAATATTTTCCAAACTCCAGCTGCGTACGGATCTTCCTCTGGATCTCCTCATTCCAGTATCTAGCTCTGAAATGTCTTACCAGGTCTTCAAACGTGTTGATTTTATCCTGGACAATACTAAACCACTCCGCAGCAGTACCCTTAAGTCGCCGCACTATGAAATTAATTCTATCAGCTTCACTTAAGTTATCACCAATTGCCTCCAGATCCCGCTGGCAAATCTGAATGAAATTCATGGGGTTTTCATTCTCCCGTCCATAAAATTTTTGCTGTGAATTGACGTCATCCAAAGTCTTATAGATATACGTGGTACAGTTTAGTGGTGACGAGGTAGTTTGCACCCGTGACATCTGATGTTGCAGCTCTTGAATCCGCAGGTCTTGTTCTGCCATTAATTCATTTATCGTGGATCTGTGTTGCACTACTTGCTCTTCCATACCCGAGAGTTTTGCTTCACACTCACTAAGTCGTGACTTATTAACTTCCAAATTCGCCTCTATATCAGCTTTCATAGCTTCCACGGTCTCGCTAATACGCTTTTCTGCCGCTTCTATCATTTGTTTGCTTTGTTTTGATTGCTCCTGCACGGCCGCATATAATTTCTTGTTTTCCTCATGGAGTGATTTGTTTTGTTTCCCGGCTTCTGCTGAAAGCTTCTGTATACTCACCTTCATCTCCTCTTTATTGGCTTTCATTTCTTCTAATAAGGCCGCTAAAGCATTCTTGATTTCTGCAGTATCCGCCATAATGGTTAAAATTAATTTAAAATTTAGTAAATTTAAATTTATTGATTTATACGCAAAGCAAGTTATTATTATCACAAGATTAGAACGTATTGTAACCAATTTATATGCACACAGAAAAAGCAGTTCAAAATATCAACATATAAATAAACCTTATCTAACACAACAACTAATAATCTACCTCCAATATACTGATAAAATCTGTTCATACATGATATACAAGAGAATATGCACACTTGAAAAATTATATCCTCAGATTTTCATATGAACAATACACATACAATTATTACGTTAATTATACTTATACGTCGGATTTTTCCAACAAATTTTATATTCATAGACAAATATATAATAGCGTAAAATTACCGCTATTTTACGAGCCCTACGTTGCTAAGCGCCAAAATATCTCTATGCGACAACACAAATTACTAAACTATTGGCGCATAGGATATGATAGTATGTGTATTTCAAATTACAAGTCTATATTGGAGGGTTTAAGATTATTTATTGTACAAACACAAGTAATTGTTTATATGATATATTTGCTATGTACAGAATGTAATGTTTGAAATAGAGTCTTTCTTTTAAAATGTTAAATAATGTTCATACGCAAGACGTGATACGTTACATAAGAAGACTCCCACGATGATGTTGTTGAAGAGAAGGGCAGGTCTTTGCGGTGTAGTTGTTTCGTCAGGTGTGGCTTATAAATGACAGACGTTTCCCCAGAAACGTTTACAGCTGGGCTGGCGTCCTGTAACAGCTTGGCTGATGTCCTGTAACAGCTGGGCTGGTCCTATGACAGCTGGGCTGGGGTCCTATAACAGCTGGGCTGGCGTCCTATAACAGCTGGGCTGGTGTCCTGACAGCTGGGCTGGTCCTATACAGCTGGGCTGGTGTCCTATAACAGCTGGGCTGGTCCTATAACGGCTGGGCTGATGTCCTATAACAGCTGGGCTGGTCCTATAACGGCTGGGCTGATGTCCTATAACAGCTGGGCTGGTGTCCTGCAATTTCTACGATGAATCTGACGCTTCGCACACACAACGGTACTACGGATCTTATTACTCGCAAAATTAATATAGAGTTTATGACCAAGTAATATCTCAGGTGACAGTGAGTTTAATCTAATAACGGTATATTGAGCTTATACCACTCCGGCTTCTTCAAGTGTTCACGCGAATACAAGGTCTACCGCGATCAGCAGACCACCCTATGAGGAAATCTTGCACTAGCACGGAAACGTCTTGATGGAACAACTTACTATTGCGTAACAATTAATGATACTGTCACTGCGGAAAATCTCGCACAGTGGTACAGTTACACTCACTTAGTACACACGTAGTACTACAATATTAATACTACCGTGTGTAAATAGATATCAACTGTTATGCGTCACACGCGTTACTAACCCCGAAAAGTCTTAACAGATCCTTGCAAGCGGTAGAATCTTGTACAAGGATTGTATGTACCGTTCGCGGTAGCAGCAGTGAAGAACTGCCTGTATTTATACGCAAAATGCGTTAAAACAATACTGTGTGCAGATGTACTACACACACAGTTCTGAGTCTTCCCGTTTCACTAACGACGAATAGTTTTTACAACACCTTGCAAGCGGTAGAATCTTGTACAAGGAGTGCACGTCCCGTTCGCGGTAGATGGCGTAGAAGAACTACCTGTGTAACGACAGGCTTAAGAAAATTTCCAACCACCACTCAGTATTCTATTGGTGGATGGAAGTCACATGGTTATTACATAGTGACAATGCACTTTTCATGCAGTAGAGTGCATTTACTTTGTAACAGCATGCATAGCGGTAATCAGACTACCCGTATCTCATGCATAACTGCCTACATACTAATATCATACATGAACGTAAACAATAGTCAGAAATGTATAGGGAATGTAGCAATACATATGTCTAAGTTCAGTTCAATGTCAACACAACGATAAATACTTCACGCACCGCCCGGGAAACGTTTACCACTCGCGCACGCGCGCACATTTCCACAAACACAGTACATGAATAACAATAAATAAATAATGCACAGTTTTACTAAACTAAACCCTTATCCTTACTAAATACAATTGATAACAACCAAACTTAACCATCTACCAATATAATATGAATGTCCATTGTCTGTGTAATATATGAATTTGCCCCGCCTATCATGATCCTGTGATTCGTTGCAGGATTAACCCCTTCCTGCATAAAAAAAAAATTTTTTTTTTTTTTTAACTAACAAAATAAAAAAATTTTTTTTTATATAACCAAACAATTTCCTAATCCTGAAATAATAATAATACCCTCGAACTATAATCAAATAAACATCCTCAATTAATACTAGCATTTCCTAACTGTCACTTTGACAGAAGCACCAAATCAAAAGACACGTGGTAACCTTAAAACCAAAACAAACACACATGTTCTTGACACACAGATAACGAAATTTTATGCAGGGTCACACAGTACACAGACGACATTCCTTATCTAAACTAGATTATTGTTCATTCACAGAGTCATCTTACATACAACATTTAAACCTGAACTGACATATTTACATAGCTACACATTCTTACCCCTATATCCTGACATTTATTTCTGAGTTTACGGATCCTTTTTATAATATTTCCTCAATGAGGAAGCATGGAATTTACCAATCGCACGGTTGGTATTTGGGTTGGTTAAGATAAATGTATTTTTCCCAACTTGCTCCGACAGGGTATACGGACCATTATACAGCCTAAAAAACTTCACGGCTGTGTTGTCCTCCCTTCTACCAACATTTAATGCTCGTAAAAGCACACTCTCTCCAGTCTTGAACTTCACCAGTTTATGTTCCGCATTGAATTTTTCCGTGCGCTCCTCTGCGCACTTTTTAATGCGTCTTCTAGCCTCGATTTTCTTTATTTCAACTGGTTATTTCATATTATGCGTCGCTATCCTTTCAATGTGCTTACCCCAGACCCGGCCTGGCATTTCTCCGGTTTGGAGTTCATTCGGAGTATACCCAGTAGTAGAATTATAATTTCCATTTATGGCTGATTCAAAAAATTCTAGGAATTCCGGCCACTTACTCTGGTTAGTATTACAGTACGTACGGAATAACCGTCCCAACTCCTTGTTGACCCGCTCGGCCAAGTTACCTTGCGGTCTCCGGATCGCTGTCAGGACCGTCTGAACACCGTGTTTCTCAAGCTCGGAGTGCCACTTGGTGTTCGTAAATTGCTTACCTTGATCTGAGAGTATCTTCCTTACGGGACCATTTTTCGGCATGTATCTATTTAGCATAACGTTTATGACAGCCGACGTTGTAGGTCTACCAATCGCATATAGGCTAACATGTTTGGTAAAAGCATCCGTAACAACCACAAGGTTCTTCATTCCACGCGCCGCCCGAGGAAGTGGACCCAAAAAATCAATGCAGACAAGGTCATTTTTATTACGTGCAACAATGTTACCCATTTCAACCTGGGTATGTTGGTTCGGATATTTCGCTGTTTGGCAGATGTGGCATGTGCGGAGTATGGCCTTTATTTTCCTGGTCATATTTAGCCACACAAAATCCTCCCGCATTGCCAGGTAACATTTATAAGGCCCCGCATGAGCCAGACTCTCATGACACATCCAGGTGAGGTCTTCCACCATGGCGTCAGGCACCATAATCTTCCATCCGCCATTGATAATTTTATACACTACGTCTTTATATATTCTGTACTTAGGGTTTTCTTGTATCCGGATAGCGTCACATATCCGCTTCAATTTTGTGTCCCGCTGCTGTTCCATACCAATATTTTTTAACTTATTTTTAAGACTGTCTTCTAATTTATATTTGACAGCTAGAATTTGAACTTCCTGGTTATTAGACGCATGACGTTCTTCCACCATTGGAGGGTATCGGCTTAACGTGTCAGCTGCTTTGTTCTCGCTTGCCTTACAGTACTTAATGGTAAAGTCGTACTCTTGGATGGCCATGATCCAACGGGATATGCGAGCGTTCGCCAACTTGCAGCGCAACATGAACGATAAGGCCTGGTTGTCCGAAAGGATTTCGAAGTGTTGTCCAACCAGGTAATAACGAAATTTACTGATGCAGTACACAATAGCCAATATTTCTTTCTCCGATGTGAAATAGTTGCGTTCGGCCCCCTTTAGTGACCTACTGCTGTGCGCAATTATTTTGTGTTCACCCTTCTCATTCCGTTGGTAGAGTACCCCCCCAATGGCATAATCAGAAGCATCGCAATTCAGGACATATGTGTCCCTTTTCTCAGGATGGAACACGTGCAGGTTTCTACTATACAAATTTTTAGTCGCGTCAAATGCATGCTGATGACGCTCCTCCCATCTCCATTTAGTACTCTTACGAAGCAGTTCTAATAACGGCCCAATTGTCCCAGAATATTCTGGAGTAAAACGTCGGAAGTAACCAGTCAATCCAAGGAACGCTCTGATATCCCTGGGTTTTGTGGGTTTCGGGAACTCCATGATCGCACGTATTTTTTTCGGGTCCGTTGTTATACCTTCTGCTGAGATAATATGTCCCAAAAATTTAATTTGCGATTTCCCAAATTCGCACTTTTCAAGATTGAGAGTCAGGTTAGCGGCTTGCAATTTCTGAAATACAATCTTGAGATGTTCAAGATGTTCCTCAAATGATTTTGATATGACCAAAATATCATCAACAAATATGCTGACAAAGTCCTCCATCTCGGGTCCCAGAGCTAACGCCAAACATCTGACCATGGCCGCTAAACTTGTAACCAAACCAAAGGGAACTACTCTAAACTGATAGCATTTATTTCGATATAGAAATGCTGTGTATCTTCTTGACTCTTTGGCAAGGGGAATCTGCCAGAATCCACTTTTGAGATCAAGACGCGACATGTATTTAACACCTTGACATTTCATGAATAGGTTCTCCGCATTCGGAGCACAGTCGTAGCATTTTTTTGTAATAGAATTAAGATTTCTCATGTCGAGACATAATCGAATGTCGTTATTTTTCTTTTTAACAACAACCATAGGATTTAAAAAATTGCTATCAGTTCGTTCAATCACACCATTCTGAAGCATACTCTTTACTTCGGCATCAACCTGTTGTTGATAGTGAAGGGGAATGGGGTAAGTCTTCCGTACAAATTTATTTTCATCGGTGACTTGAATGTTGTGTTCATATATATTCGTGATGGTAGGATTTTTTGAAAACACAGATCCGAATTTATCAAGCATACTTTGCAATTTATCTTGCTCACTGCTCGTTATCTGCCTGCTGTGAGTCCGCAGATTATGTGTTATCTTATCGGCAAGTTGAACAGCTGGGCGAGTTACAGTAATAGGTTCACAATCAGACCCCGTCTTACCCCTCCTGCATCCTAACCTGATATCGTGTTTACTATTATTAACAGTACATTTCAATATTTTATTTGGAAAATCAATGGTCGCGTGCAGTTTATTTAATGCATCCACTCCCAAAATAACATTATACACGAGTTTCTTGACAATAAGCACAGAGACTTCTATTTCCATTCCCTGAATGGATACTGTTATCATAGCTTGACGGTCAACCCTCTGAGATTCACCCGTCGCTGATTTTATGATTTTGTGGGCTGCTGGCAGAATCGGGATTTTTTTTAAATGTTTCCTGTGCCTCTCTAGGAATCGCTCATCCATTAACGAGATTTCTGCGCCGCTGTCAAATAAAACTTCGCCGACACATCCGTTAATTTTCGCGTTGACAATGAGGTCAGTGTCATTTTCAATACTAATACTTTTCTCATTTTCATTACTATTGTTATTGCAAATTAAACTATCTCTAATTTCGGCAGGATATAGGCCGGACACTACAAATTTTCTCTTATAACTAACATCTTTCACATTTGATTTATTGAACTGCTTTTTATGGTTACAACGGGCTTTTGAAACTTCATTCCTACCTTTACGTGTATTAGCTACTTTGTTGCACGGACTCACGCCGTGCAGCCTTACACGTTTTTTGACTGTTCTATATCGGAATCCTCTTCCGCTACTACTGCTACTTTATTGGCATTAAATTTCTGATTGGTATTTCTATTAGATATTTTATGTTGTTGTTGTTGTTGCGACTGTGTTTGCTTGGTTTGAGTTTGATATTGAAAACTTTTACGCGGTGTTTCATTACTGTTACCATTGATATTCGGGTTGTCGATACCTTCCCATCTTGTAAGTAATATGAGTAGCTCGTCCCACGACTTAACTCCTTGCGTAAGGACGGCCACCTGTATACCGCGTCCAAAGTGGTGCGCAAGTTTACTTACCATGTCAGGTTCGGTTAAGCTAGGCTCAAGATATCTAGCTCTGGATATCAACTGCGTCACATATGCATCTTTAGAACCTTTGGTATTGGAATATTTTCCAAACTCCAGCTGCGTACGGATCTTCCTCTGGATCTCCTCATTCCAGTATCTAGCTCTGAAATGTCTTACCAGGTCTTCAAACGTGTTGATTTTATCCTGGACAATACTAAACCACTCCGCAGCAGTACCCTTAAGTCGCCGCACTATGAAATTAATTCTACCAGCTTCACTTAAGTTATCACCAATTGCCTCCAGATCCCGCTGGCAAATCTGAATGAAATTCATGGGGTTTTCATTCTCCCGTCCATAAAATTTTTGCTGTGAATTGACGTCATCCAAAGTCTTATAGATATACGTGGTACAGTTTAGTGGTGACGAGGTAGTTTGCACCCGTGACATCTGATGTTGCAGCTCTTGAATCCGCAGGTCTTGTTCTGCCATTAATTCATTTATCGTGGATCTGTGTTGCACTACTTGCTCTTCCATACCCGAGAGTTTTGCTTCACACTCACTAAGTCGTGACTTATTAACTTCCAAATTCGCCTCTATATCAGCTTTCATAGCTTCCACGGTCTCGCTAATACGCTTTTCTGCCGCTTCTATCATTTGTTTGCTTTGTTTTGATTGCTCCTGCACGGCCGCATATAATTTCTTGTTTTCCTCATGGAGTGATTTGTTTTGTTTCCCGGCTTCTGCTGAAAGCTTCTGTATACTCACCTTCATCTCCTCTTTATTGGCTTTCATTTCTTCTAATAAGGCCGCTAAAGCATTCTTGATTTCTGCAGTATCCGCCATAATGGTTAAAATTAATTTAAAATTTAGTAAATTTAAATTTATTGATTTATACGCAAAGCAAGTTATTATTATCACAAGATTAGAACGTATTGTAACCAATTTATATGCACACAGAAAAAGCAGTTCAAAATATCAACATATAAATAAACCTTATCTAACACAACAACTAATAATCTACCTCCAATATACTGATAAAATCTGTTCATACATGATATACAAGAGAATATGCACACTTGAAAAATTATATCCTCAGATTTTCATATGAACAATACACATACAATTATTACGTTAATTATACTTATACGTCGGATTTTTCCAACAAATTTTATATTCATAGACAAATATATAATAGCGTAAAATTACCGCTATTTTACGAGCCCTACGTTGCTAAGCGCCAAAATATCTCTATGCGACAACACAAATTACTAAACTATTGGCGCATAGGATATGATAGTATGTGTATTTCAAATTACAAGTCTATATTGGAGGGTTTAAGATTATTTATTGTACAAACACAAGTAATTGTTTATATGATATATTTGCTATGTACAGAATGTAATGTTTGAAATAGAGTCTTTCTTTTAAAATGTTAAATAATGTTCATACGCAAGACGTGATACGTTACATAAGAAGACTCCCACGATGATGTTGTTGAAGAGAAGGGCAGGTCTTTGCGGTGTAGTTGTTTCGTCAGGTGTGGCTTATAAATGACAGACGTTTCCCCAGAAACGTTTACAGCTGGGCTGGCGTCCTGTAACAGCTTGGCTGATGTCCTGTAACAGCTGGGCTGGTCCTATGACAGCTGGGCTGGGGTCCTATAACAGCTGGGCTGGCGTCCTATAACAGCTGGGCTGGTGTCCTGACAGCTGGGCTGGTCCTATACAGCTGGGCTGGTGTCCTATAACAGCTGGGCTGGTCCTATAACAGCTGGGCTGATGTCCTATAACAGCTGGGCTGGTCCTATAACGGCTGGGCTGATGTCCTATAACAGCTGGGCTGGTGTCCTGCAATTTCTACGATGAATCTGACGCTTCGCACACACAACGGTACTACGGATCTTATTACTCGCAAAATTAATATAGAGTTTATGACCAAGTAATATCTCAGGTGACAGTGAGTTTAATCTAATAACGGTATATTGAGCTTATACCACTCCGGCTTCTTCAAGTGTTCACGCGAATACAAGGTCTACCGCGATCAGCAGACCACCCTATGAGGAAATCTTGCACTAGCACGGAAACGTCTTGATGGAACAACTTACTATTGCGTAACAATTAATGATACTGTCACTGCGGAAAATCTCGCACAGTGGTACAGTTACACTCACTTAGTACACACGTAGTACTACAATATTAATACTACCGTGTGTAAATAGATATCAACTGTTATGCGTCACACGCGTTACTAACCCCGAAAAGTCTTAACAGATCCTTGCAAGCGGTAGAATCTTGTACAAGGATTGTATGTACCGTTCGCGGTAGCAGCAGTGAAGAACTGCCTGTATTTATACGCAAAATGCGTTAAAACAATACTGTGTGCAGATGTACTACACACACAGTTCTGAGTCTTCCCGTTTCACTAACGACGAATAGTTTTTACAACACCTTGCAAGCGGTAGAATCTTGTACAAGGAGTGCACGTCCCGTTCGCGGTA
This sequence comes from Magicicada septendecula, assembly GCA_034769895.1. NCBI lineage: Eukaryota > Metazoa > Arthropoda > Insecta > Hemiptera > Cicadidae > Magicicada > Magicicada septendecula. The sequence goes on along the minus strand of CM068374.1, from coordinate 49,084,875 downwards.
GATGGCGTAGAAGAACTACCTGTGTAACGACAGGCTTAAGAAAATTTCCAACCACCACTCAGTATTCTATTGGTGGATGGAAGTCACATGGTTATTACATAGTGACAATGCACTTTTCATGCAGTAGAGTGCATTTACTTTGTAACAGCATGCATAGCGGTAATCAGACTACCCGTATCTCATGCATAACTGCCTACATACTAATATCATACATGAACGTAAACAATAGTCAGAAATGTATAGGGAATGTAGCAATACATATGTCTAAGTTCAGTTCAATGTCAACACAACGATAAATACTTCACGCACCGCCCGGGAAACGTTTACCACTCGCGCACGCGCGCACATTTCCACAAACACAGTACATGAATAACAATAAATAAATAATGCACAGTTTTACTAAACTAAACCCTTATCCTTACTAAATACAATTGATAACAACCAAACTTAACCATCTACCAATATAATATGAATGTCCATTGTCTGTGTAATATATGAATTTGCCCCGCCTATCATGATCCTGTGATTCGTTGCAGGATTAACCCCTTCCTGCATAAAAAAAAAATTTTTTTTTTTTTTTAACTAACAAAATAAAAAAATTTTTTTTTATATAACCAAACAATTTCCTAATCCTGAAATAATAATAATACCCTCGAACTATAATCAAATAAACATCCTCAATTAATACTAGCATTTCCTAACTGTCACTTTGACAGAAGCACCAAATCAAAAGACACGTGGTAACCTTAAAACCAAAACAAACACACATGTTCTTGACACACAGATAACGAAATTTTATGCAGGGTCACACAGTACACAGACGACATTCCTTATCTAAACTAGATTATTGTTCATTCACAGAGTCATCTTACATACAACATTTAAACCTGAACTGACATATTTACATAGCTACACATTCTTACCCCTATATCCTGACATTTATTTCTGAGTTTACGGATCCTTTTTATAATATTTCCTCAATGAGGAAGCATGGAATTTACCAATCGCACGGTTGGTATTTGGGTTGGTTAAGATAAATGTATTTTTCCCAACTTGCTCCGACAGGGTATACGGACCATTATACAGCCTAAAAAACTTCACGGCTGTGTTGTCCTCCCTTCTACCAACATTTAATGCTCGTAAAAGCACACTCTCTCCAGTCTTGAACTTCACCAGTTTATGTTCCGCATTGAATTTTTCCGTGCGCTCCTCTGCGCACTTTTTAATGCGTCTTCTAGCCTCGATTTTCTTTATTTCAACTGGTTATTTCATATTATGCGTCGCTATCCTTTCAATGTGCTTACCCCAGACCCGGCCTGGCATTTCTCCGGTTTGGAGTTCATTCGGAGTATACCCAGTAGTAGAATTATAATTTCCATTTATGGCTGATTCAAAAAATTCTAGGAATTCCGGCCACTTACTCTGGTTAGTATTACAGTACGTACGGAATAACCGTCCCAACTCTTTGTTGACCCGCTCGGCCAAGTTACCTTGCGGTCTCCGGATCGCTGTCAGGACCGTCTGAACACCGTGTTTCTCAAGCTCGGAGTGCCACTTGGTGTTCGTAAATTGCTTACCTTGATCTGAGAGTATCTTCCTTACGGGACCATTTTTCGGCATGTATCTATTTAGCATAACGTTTATGACAGCCGACGTTGTAGGTCTACCAATCGCATATAGGCTAACATGTTTGGTAAAAGCATCCGTAACAACCACAAGGTTCTTCATTCCACGCGCCGCCCGAGGAAGTGGACCCAAAAAATCAATGCAGACAAGGTCATTTTTATTACGTGCAACAATGTTACCCATTTCAACCTGGGTATGTTGGTTCGGATATTTCGCTGTTTGGCAGATGTGGCATGTGCGGAGTATGGCCTTTATTTTCCTGGTCATATTTAGCCACACAAAATCCTCCCGCATTGCCAGGTAACATTTATAAGGCCCCGCATGAGCCAGACTCTCATGACACATCCAGGTGAGGTCTTCCACCATGGCGTCAGGCACCATAATCTTCCATCCGCCATTGATAATTTTATACACTACGTCTTTATATATTCTGTACTTAGGGTTTTCTTGTATCCGGATAGCGTCACATATCCGCTTCAATTTTGTGTCCCGCTGCTGTTCCATACCAATATTTTTTAACTTATTTTTAAGACTGTCTTCTAATTTATATTTGACAGCTAGAATTTGAACTTCCTGGTTATTAGACGCATGACGTTCTTCCACCATTGGAGGGTATCGGCTTAACGTGTCAGCTGCTTTGTTCTCGCTTGCCTTACAGTACTTAATGGTAAAGTCGTACTCTTGGATGGCCATGATCCAACGGGATATGCGAGCGTTCGCCAACTTGCAGCGCAACATGAACGATAAGGCCTGGTTGTCCGAAAGGATTTCGAAGTGTTGTCCAACCAGGTAATAACGAAATTTATTGATGCAGTACACAATAGCCAATATTTCTTTCTCCGATGTGAAATAGTTGCGTTCGGCCCCCTTTAGTGACCTACTGCTGTGCGCAATTATTTTGTGTTCACCCTTCTCATTCCGTTGGTAGAGTACCCCCCCAATGGCATAATCAGAAGCATCGCAATTCAGGACATATGTGTCCCTTTTCTCAGGATGGAACACGTGCAGGTTTCTACTATACAAATTTTTAGTCGCGTCAAATGCATGCTGATGACGCTCCTCCCATCTCCATTTAGTACTCTTACGAAGCAGTTCTAATAACGGCCCAATTGTCCCAGAATATTCTGGAGTAAAACGTCGGAAGTAACCAGTCAATCCAAGGAACGCTCTGATATCCCTGGGTTTTGTGGGTTTCGGGAACTCCATGATCGCACGTATTTTTTTCGGGTCCGTTGTTATACCTTCTGCTGAGATAATATGTCCCAAAAATTTAATTTGCGATTTCCCAAATTCGCACTTTTCAAGATTGAGAGTCAGGTTAGCGGCTTGCAATTTCTGAAATACAATCTTGAGATGTTCAAGATGTTCCTCAAATGATTTTGATATGACCAAAATATCATCAACAAATATGCTGACAAAGTCCTCCATCTCGGGTCCCAGAGCTAACTCCAAACATCTGACCATGGCCGCTAAACTTGTAACCAAACCAAAGGGAACTACTCTAAACTGATAGCATTTATTTCGATATAGAAATGCTGTGTATCTTCTTGACTCTTTGGCAAGGGGAATCTGCCAGAATCCACTTTTGAGATCAAGACGCGACATGTATTTAACACCTTGACATTTCATGAATAGGTTCTCCGCATTCGGAGCACAGTCGTAGCATTTTTTTGTAATAGAATTAAGATTTCTCATGTCGAGACATAATCGAATGTCGTTATTTTTCTTTTTAACAACAACCATAGGATTTAAAAAATTGCTATCAGTTCGTTCAATCACACCATTCTGAAGCATACTCTTTACTTCGGCATCAACCTGTTGTTGATAGTGAAGGGGAATGGGGTAAGTCTTCCGTACAAATTTATTTTCATCGGTGACTTGAATGTTGTGTTCATATATATTCGTGATGGTAGGATTTTTTGAAAACACAGATCCGAATTTATCAAGCATACTTTGCAATTTATCTTGCTCACTGCTCGTTATCTGCCTGCTGTGAGTCCGCAGATTATGTGTTATCTTATCGGCAAGTTGAACAGCTGGGCGAGTTACAGTAATAGGTTCACAATCAGACCCCGTCTTACCCCTCCTGCATCCTAACCTGATATCGTGTTTACTATTATTAACAGTACATTTCAATATTTTATTTGGAAAATCAATGGTCGCGTGCAGTTTATTTAATGCATCCACTCCCAAAATAACATTATACACGAGTTTCTTGACAATAAGCACAGAGACTTCTATTTCCATTCCCTGAATGGATACTGTTATCATAGCTTGACGGTCAACCCTCTGAGATTCACCCGTCGCTGATTTTATGATTTTGTGGGCTGCTGGCAGAATCGGGATTTTTTTTAAATGTTTCCTGTGCCTCTCTAGGAATCGCTCATCCATTAACGAGATTTCTGCGCCGCTGTCAAATAAAACTTCGCCGACACATCCGTTAATTTTCGCGTTGACAATGAGGTCAGTGTCATTTTCAATACTAATACTTTTCTCATTTTCATTACTATTGTTATTGCAAATTAAACTATCTCTAATTTCGGCAGGATATAGGCCGGACACTACAAATTTTCTCTTATAACTAACATCTTTCACATTTGATTTATTGAACTGCTTTTTATGGTTACAACGGGCTTTTGAAACTTCATTCCTACCTTTACGTGTATTAGCTACTTTGTTGCACGGACTCACGCCGTGCAGCCTTACACGTTTTTTGACTGTTCTATATCGGAATCCTCTTCCGCTACTACTGCTACTTTATTGGCATTAAATTTCTGATTGGTATTTCTATTAGATATTTTATGTTGTTGTTGTTGTTGCGACTGTGTTTGCTTGGTTTGAGTTTGATATTGAAAACTTTTACGCGGTGTTTCATTACTGTTACCATTGATATTCGGGTTGTCGATACCTTCCCATCTTGTAAGTAATATGAGTAGCTCGTCCCACGACTTAACTCCTTGCGTAAGGACGGCCACCTGTATACCGCGTCCAAAGTGGTGCGCAAGTTTACTTACCATGTCAGGTTCGGTTAAGCTAGGCTCAAGATATCTAGCTCTGGATATCAACTGCGTCACATATGCATCTTTAGAACCTTTGGTATTGGAATATTTTCCAAACTCCAGCTGCGTACGGATCTTCCTCTGGATCTCCTCATTCCAGTATCTAGCTCTGAAATGTCTTACCAGGTCTTCAAACGTGTTGATTTTATCCTGGACAATACTAAACCACTCCGCAGCAGTACCCTTAAGTCGCCGCACTATGAAATTAATTCTATCAGCTTCACTTAAGTTATCACCAATTGCCTCCAGATCCCGCTGGCAAATCTGAATGAAATTCATGGGGTTTTCATTCTCCCGTCCATAAAATTTTTGCTGTGAATTGACGTCATCCAAAGTCTTATAGATATACGTGGTACAGTTTAGTGGTGACGAGGTAGTTTGCACCCGTGACATCTGATGTTGCAGCTCTTGAATCCGCAGGTCTTGTTCTGCCATTAATTCATTTATCGTGGATCTGTGTTGCACTACTTGCTCTTCCATACCCGAGAGTTTTGCTTCACACTCACTAAGTCGTGACTTATTAACTTCCAAATTCGCCTCTATATCAGCTTTCATAGCTTCCACGGTCTCGCTAATACGCTTTTCTGCCGCTTCTATCATTTGTTTGCTTTGTTTTGATTGCTCCTGCACGGCCGCATATAATTTCTTGTTTTCCTCATGGAGTGATTTGTTTTGTTTCCCGGCTTCTGCTGAAAGCTTCTGTATACTCACCTTCATCTCCTCTTTATTGGCTTTCATTTCTTCTAATAAGGCCGCTAAAGCATTCTTGATTTCTGCAGTATCCGCCATAATGGTTAAAATTAATTTAAAATTTAGTAAATTTAAATTTATTGATTTATACGCAAAGCAAGTTATTATTATCACAAGATTAGAACGTATTGTAACCAATTTATATGCACACAGAAAAAGCAGTTCAAAATATCAACATATAAATAAACCTTATCTAACACAACAACTAATAATCTACCTCCAATATACTGATAAAATCTGTTCATACATGATATACAAGAGAATATGCACACTTGAAAAATTATATCCTCAGATTTTCATATGAACAATACACATACAATTATTACGTTAATTATACTTATACGTCGGATTTTTCCAACAAATTTTATATTCATAGACAAATATATAATAGCGTAAAATTACCGCTATTTTACGAGCCCTACGTTGCTAAGCGCCAAAATATCTCTATGCGACAACACAAATTACTAAACTATTGGCGCATAGGATATGATAGTATGTGTATTTCAAATTACAAGTCTATATTGGAGGGTTTAAGATTATTTATTGTACAAACACAAGTAATTGTTTATATGATATATTTGCTATGTACAGAATGTAATGTTTGAAATAGAGTCTTTCTTTTAAAATGTTAAATAATGTTCATACGCAAGACGTGATACTTTACATAAGAAGACTCCCACGATGATGTTGTTGAAGAGAAGGGCAGGTCTTTGCGGTGTAGTTGTTTCGTCAGGTGTGGCTTATAAATGACAGACGTTTCCCCAGAAACGTTTACAGCTGGGCTGGCGTCCTGTAACAGCTTGGCTGATGTCCTGTAACAGCTGGGCTGGTCCTATGACAGCTGGGCTGGGGTCCTATAACAGCTGGGCTGGCGTCCTATAACAGCTGGGCTGGTGTCCTGACAGCTGGGCTGGTCCTATACAGCTGGGCTGGTGTCCTATAACAGCTGGGCTGGTCCTATAACGGCTGGGCTGATGTCCTATAACAGCTGGGCTGGTCCTATAACGGCTGGGCTGATGTCCTATAACAGCTGGGCTGGTGTCCTGCAATTTCTACGATGAATCTGACGCTTCGCACACACAACGGTACTACGGATCTTATTACTCGCAAAATTAATATAGAGTTTATGACCAAGTAATATCTCAGGTGACAGTGAGTTTAATCTAATAACGGTATATTGAGCTTATACCACTCCGGCTTCTTCAAGTGTTCACGCGAATACAAGGTCTACCGCGATCAGCAGACCACCCTATGAGGAAATCTTGCACTAGCACGGAAACGTCTTGATGGAACAACTTACTATTGCGTAACAATTAATGATACTGTCACTGCGGAAAATCTCGCACAGTGGTACAGTTACACTTACTTAGTACACACGTAGTACTACAATATTAATACTACCGTGTGTAAATAGATATCAACTGTTATGCGTCACACGCGTTACTAACCCCGAAAAGTCTTAACAGATCCTTGCAAGCGGTAGAATCTTGTACAAGGATTGTATGTACCGTTCGCGGTAGCAGCAGTGAAGAACTGCCTGTATTTATACGCACAATGCGTTAAAACAATACTGTGTGCAGATGTACTACACACACAGTTCTGAGTCTTCCCGTTTCACTAACGACGAATAGTTTTTACAACACCTTGCAAGCGGTAGAATCTTGTACAAGGAGTGCACGTCCCGTTCGCGGTAGATGGCGTAGAAGAACTGTCGTAATTATACGCGCAATGCGTTAAAACAATACTGTGTGCAGGTGTACTACACACACAGTTATGAGTCTTCCCGTTTCACTAACGACGAATAGTCTTTACAACACCTTGCAAGCGGTAGAATCTTGTACAAGGAGTGCACGTCCCGTTCGCGGTAGATGGCGTAGAAGAACTACCTGTGTAACGACAGGCTTAAGAAAATTTCCAACCACCACTCAGTATTCTATTGGTGGATGGAAGTCACATGGTTATTACATAGTGACAATGCACTTTTCATGCAGTAGAGTGCATTTACTTTGTAACAGCATGCATAGCGGTAATCAGACTACCCGTATCTCATGCATAACTGCCTACATACTAATATCATACATGAACGTAAACAATAGTCAGAAATGTATAGGGAATGTAGCAATACATATGTCTAAGTTCAGTTCAATGTCAACACAACGATAAATACTTCACGCACCGCCCGGGAAACGTTTACCACTCGCGCACGCGCGCACATTTCCACAAACACAGTACATGAATAACAATAAATAAATAATGCACAGTTTTACTAAACTAAACCCTTATCCTTACTAAATACAATTGATAACAACCAAACTTAACCATCTACCAATATAATATGAATGTCCATTGTCTGTGTAATATATGAACTTGCCCCGCCTATCATGATCCTGTGATTCGTTGCAGGATTAACCCCTTCCTGCATAAAAAAATTTTTTTTTTTTTTTTTTTAACTAACAAAATAAAAATTTTTTTTTTTATATAACCAAACAATTTCCTAATCCTGAAATAATAATAATACCCTCGAACTAAAATCAAATAAACATCCTCAATTAATACTAGCATTTCCTAACTGTCACTTTGACAGAAGCACCAAATCAAAAGACACGTGGTAACCTTAAAACCAAAACAAACACACATGTTCTTGACACACAGATAACGAAATTTTATGCAGGGTCACACAGTACACAGACGACATTCCTTATCTAAACTAGATTATTGTTCATTCACAGAGTCATCTTACATACAACATTTAAACCTGAACTGACATATTTACATAGCTACACATTCTTACCCCTATATCCTGACATTTATTTCTGAGTTTACGGATCCTTTGTATAATATTTCCTCAATGAGGAAGCATGGAATTTACCAATCGCACGGTTGGTATTTGGGTTGGTTAAGATAAATGTATTTTTCCCAACTTGCTCCGACAGGGTATACGGACCATTATACAGCCTAAAAAACTTCACGGCTGTGTTGTCCTCCCTTCTACCAACATTTAATGCTCGTAAAAGCACACTCTCTCCAGTCTTGAACTTCACCAGTTTATGTTCCGCATTGAATTTTTCCGTGCGCTCCTCTGCGCACTTTTTAATGCGTCTTCTAGCCTCGATTTTCTTTATTTCAACTGGTTATTTCATATTATGCGTCGCTATCCTTTCAATGTGCTTACCCCAGACCCGGCCTGGCATTTCTCCGGTTTGGAGTTCATTCGGAGTATACCCAGTAGTAGAATTATAATTTCCATTTATGGCTGATTCAAAAAATTCTAGGAATTCCGGCCACTTACTCTGGTTAGTATTACAGTACGTACGGAATAACCGTCCCAACTCCTTGTTGACCCGCTCGGCCAAGTTACCTTGCGGTCTCCGGATCGCTGTCAGGACCGTCTGAACACCGTGTTTCTCAAGCTCGGAGTGCCACTTGGTGTTCGTAAATTGCTTACCTTGATCTGAGAGTATCTTCCTTACGGGACCATTTTTCGGCATGTATCTATTTAGCATAACGTTTATGACAGCCGACGTTGTAGGTCTACCAATCGCATATAGGCTAACATGTTTGGTAAAAGCATCCGTAACAACCACAAGGTTCTTCATTCCACGCGCCGCCCGAGGAAGTGGACCCAAAAAATCAATGCAGACAAGGTCATTTTTATTACGTGCAACAATGTTACCCATTTCAACCTGGGTATGTTGGTTCGGATATTTCGCTGTTTGGCAGATGTGGCATGTGCGGAGTATGGCCTTTATTTTCCTGGTCATATTTAGCCACACAAAATCCTCCCGCATTGCCAGGTAACATTTATAAGGCCCCGCATGAGCCAGACTCTCATGACACATCCAGGTGAGGTCTTCCACCATGGCGTCAGGCACCATAATCTTCCATCCGCCATTGATAATTTTATACACTACGTCTTTATATATTCTGTACTTAGGGTTTTCTTGTATCCGGATAGCGTCACATATCCGCTTCAATTTTGTGTCCCGCTGCTGTTCCATACCAATATTTTTTAACTTATTTTTAAGACTGTCTTCTAATTTATATTTGACAGCTAGAATTTGAACTTCCTGGTTATTAGACGCATGACGTTCTTCCACCATTGGAGGGTATCGGCTTAACGTGTCAGCTGCTTTGTTCTCGCTTGCCTTACAGTACTTAATGGTAAAGTCGTACTCTTGGATGGCCATGATCCAACGGGATATGCGAGCGTTCGCCAACTTGCAGCGCAACATGAACGATAAGGCCTGGTTGTCCGAAAGGATTTCGAAGTGTTGTCCAACCAGGTAATAACGAAATTTACTGATGCAGTACACAATAGCCAATATTTCTTTCTCCGATGTGAAATAGTTGCGTTCGGCCCCCTTTAGTGACCTACTGCTGTGCGCAATTATTTTGTGTTCACCCTTCTCATTCCGTTGGTAGAGTACCCCCCCAATGGCATAATCAGAAGCATCGCAATTCAGGACATATGTGTCCCTTTTCTCAGGATGGAACACGTGCAGGTTTCTACTATACAAATTTTTAGTCGCGTCAAATGCATGCTGATGACGCTCCTCCCATCTCCATTTAGTACTCTTACGAAGCAGTTCTAATAACGGCTCAATTGTCCCAGAATATTCTGGAGTAAAACGTCGGAAGTAACCAGTCAATCCAAGGAACGCTCTGATATCCCTGGGTTTTGTGGGTTTCGGGAACTCCATGATCGCACGTATTTTTTTTGGGTCCGTTGTTATACCTTCTGCTGAGATAATATGTCCCAAAAATTTAATTTGCGATTTCCCAAATTCGCACTTTTCAAGATTGAGAGTCAGGTTAGCGGCTTGCAATTTCTGAAATACAATCTTGAGATGTTCAAGATGTTCCTCAAATGATTTTGATATGACCAAAATATCATCAACAAATATGCTGACAAAGTCCTCCATCTCGGGTCCCAGAGCTAACTCCAAACATCTGACCATGGCCGCTAAACTTGTAACCAAACCAAAGGGAACTACTCTAAACTGATAGCATTTATTTCGATATAGAAATGCTGTGTATCTTCTTGACTCTTTGGCAAGGGGAATCTGCCAGAATCCACTTTTGAGATCAAGACGCGACATGTATTTAACACCTTGACATTTCATGAATAGGTTCTCCGCATTCGGAGCACAGTCGTAGCATTTTTTTGTAATAGAATTAAGATTTCTCATGTCGAGACATAATCGAATGTCGTTATTTTTCTTTTTAACAACAACCATAGGATTTAAAAAATTGCTATCAGTTCGTTCAATCACACCATTCTGAAGCATACTCTTTACTTCGGCATCAACCTGTTGTTGATAGTGAAGGGGAATGGGGTAAGTCTTCCGTACAAATTTATTTTCATCGGTGACTTGAATGTTGTGTTCATATATATTCGTGATGGTAGGATTTTTTGAAAACACAGATCCGAATTTATCAAACATACTTTGCTATTTATCTTGCTCACTGCTCGTTATCTGCCTGCTGTGAGTCCGCAGATTATGTGTTATCTTATCGGCAAGTTGAACAGCTGGGCGAGTTACAGTAATAGGTTCACAATCAGACCCCGTCTTACCCCTCCTGCATCCTAACCTGATATCGTGTTTACTATTATTAACAGTACATTTCAATATTTTATTTGGAAAATCAATGGTCGCGTGCAGTTTATTTAATGCATCCACTCCCAAAATAACATTATACACGAGTTTCTTGACAATAAGCACAGAGACTTCTATTTCCATTCCCTGAATGGATACTGTTATCATAGCTTGACGGTCAACCATCTGAGATTCACCCGTCGCTGATTTTATGATTTTGTGGGCTGCTGGCAGAATCGGGATTTTTTTTAAATGTTTCCTGTGCCTCTCTAGGAATCGCTCATCCATTAACGAGATTTCTGCGCCACTGTCAAATAAAACTTCGCCGACACATCCGTTAATTTTCGCGTTGACAATGAGGTCAGTGTCATTTTCAATACTAATACTTTTCTCATTTTCATTACTATTGTTATTGCAAATTAAACTATCTCTAATTTCGGCAGGATATAGGCCGGACACTACAAATTTTCTCTTATAACTAACATCTTTCACATTTGATTTATTGAACTGCTTTTTATGGTTACAACGGGCTTTTGAAACTTCATTCCTACCTTTACGTGTATTAGCTACTTTGTTGCACGGACTCACGCCGTGCAGCCTTACACGTTTTTTGACTGTTCTATATCGGAATCCTCTTCCGCTACTACTGCTACTTTATTGGCATTAAATTTCTGATTGGTATTTCTATTAGATATTTTATGTTGTTGTTGTTGTTGCGACTGTGTTTGCTTGGTTTGAGTTTGATATTGAAAACTTTTACGCGGTGTTTCATTACTGTTACCATTGATATTCGGGTTGTCGATACCTTCCCATCTTGTAAGTAATATGAGTAGCTCGTCCCACGACTTAACTCCTTGCGTAAGGACGGCCACCTGTATACCGCGTCCAAAGTGGTGCGCAAGTTTACTTACCATGTCAGGTTCGGTTAAGCTAGGCTCAAGATATCTAGCTCTGGATATCAACTGCGTCACATATGCATCTTTAGAACCTTTGGTATTGGAATATTTTCCAAACTCCAGCTGCGTACGGATCTTCCTCTGGATCTCCTCATTCCAGTATCTAGCTCTGAAATGTCTTACCAGGTCTTCAAACGTGTTGATTTTATCCTGGACAATACTAAACCACTCCGCAGCAGTACCCTTAAGTCGCCGCACTATGAAATTAATTCTATCAGCTTCACTTAAGTTATCACCAATTGCCTCCAGATCCCGCTGGCAAATCTGAATGAAATTCATGGGGTTTTCATTCTCCCGTCCATAAAATTTTTGCTGTGAATTGACGTCATCCAAAGTCTTATAGATATACGTGGTACAGTTTAGTGGTGACGAGGTAGTTTGCACCCGTGACATCTGATGTTGCAGCTCTTGAATCCGCAGGTCTTGTTCTGCCATTAATTCATTTATCGTGGATCTGTGTTGCACTACTTGCTCTTCCATACCCGAGAGTTTTGCTTCACACTCACTAAGTCGTGACTTATTAACTTCCAAATTCGCCTCTATATCAGCTTTCATAGCTTCCACGGTCTCGCTAATACGCTTTTCTGCCGCTTCTATCATTTGTTTGCTTTGTTTTGATTGCTCCTGCACGGCCGCATATAATTTCTTGTTTTCCTCATGGAGTGATTTGTTTTGTTTCCCGGCTTCTGCTGAAAGCTTCTGTATACTCACCTTCATCTCCTCTTTATTGGCTTTCATTTCTTCTAATAAGGCCGCTAAAGCATTCTTGATTTCTGCAGTATCCGCCATAATGGTTAAAATTAATTTAAAATTTAGTAAATTTAAATTTATTGATTTATACGCAAAGCAAGTTATTATTATCACAAGATTAGAACGTATTGTAACCAATTTATATGCACACAGAAAAAGCAGTTCAAAATATCAACATATAAATAAACCTTATCTAACACAACAACTAATAATCTACCTCCAATATACTGATAAAATCTGTTCATACATGATATACAAGAGAATATGCACACTTGAAAAATTATATCCTCAGATTTTCATATGAACAATACACATACAATTATTACGTTAATTATACTTATACGTCGGATTTTTCCAACAAATTTTATATTCATAGACAAATATATAATAGCGTAAAATTACCGCTATTTTACGAGCCCTACGTTGCTAAGCGCCAAAATATCTCTATGCGACAACACAAATTACTAAACTATTGGCGCATAGGATATGATAGTATGTGTATTTCAAATTACAAGTCTATATTGGAGGGTTTAAGATTATTTATTGTACAAACACAAGTAATTGTTTATATGATATATTTGCTATGTACAGAATGTAATGTTTGAAATAGAGTCTTTCTTTTAAAATGTTAAATAATGTTCATACGCAAGACGTGATACGTTACATAAGAAGACTCCCACGATGATGTTGTTGAAGAGAAGGGCAGGTCTTTGCGGTGTAGTTGTTTCGTCAGGTGTGGCTTATAAATGACAGACGTTTCCCCAGAAACGTTTACAGCTGGGCTGGCGTCCTGTAACAGCTTGGCTGATGTCCTGTAACAGCTGGGCTGGTCCTATGACAGCTGGGCTGGGGTCCTATAACAGCTGGGCTGGCGTCCTATAACAGCTGGGCTGGTGTCCTGACAGCTGGGCTGGTCCTATACAGCTGGGCTGGTGTCCTATAACAGCTGGGCTGGTCCTATAACGGCTGGGCTGATGTCCTATAACAGCTGGGCTGGTCCTATAACGGCTGGGCTGATGTCCTATAACAGCTGGGCTGGTGTCCTGCAATTTCTACGATGAATCTGACGCTTCGCACACACAACGGTACTACGGATCTTATTACTCGCAAAATTAATATAGAGTTTATGACCAAGTAATATCTCAGGTGACAGTGAGTTTAATCTAATAACGGTATATTGAGCTTATACCACTCCGGCTTCTTCAAGTGTTCACGCGAATACAAGGTCTACCGCGATCAGCAGACCACCCTATGAGGAAATCTTGCACTAGCACGGAAACGTCTTGATGGAACAACTTACTATTGCGTAACAATTAATGATACTGTCACTGCGGAAAATCTCGCACAGTGGTACAGTTACACTTACTTAGTACACACGTAGTACTACAATATTAATACTACCGTGTGTAAATAGATATCAACTGTTATGCGTCACACGCGTTACTAACCCCGAAAAGTCTTAACAGATCCTTGCAAGCGGTAGAATCTTGTACAAGGATTGTATGTACCGTTCGCGGTAGCAGCAGTGAAGAACTGCCTGTATTTATACGCACAATGCGTTAAAACAATACTGTGTGCAGATGTACTACACACACAGTTCTGAGTCTTCCCGTTTCACTAACGACGAATAGTTTTTACAACACCTTGCAAGCGGTAGAATCTTGTACAAGGAGTGCACGTCCCGTTCGCGGTAGATGGCGTAGAAGAACTGTCGTAATTATACGCGCAATGCGTTAAAACAATACTGTGTGCAGGTGTACTACACACACAGTTATGAGTCTTCCCGTTTCACTAACGACGAATAGTCTTTGCAACACCTTGCAAGCGGTAGAATCTTGTACAAGGAGTGCACGTCCCGTTCGCGGTAGATGGCGTAGAAGAACTACCTGTGTAACGACAGGTTTAAGAAAATTTCCAACCACCACTCAGTATTCTATTGGTGGATGGAAGTCACATGGTTATTACATAGTGACAATGCACTTTTCATGCAGTAGAGTGCATTTACTTTGTAACAGCATGCATAGCGGTAATCAGACTACCCGTATCTCATGCATAACTGCCTACATACTAATATCATACATGAACGTAAACAATAGTCAGAAATGTATAGGGAATGTAGCAATACATATGTCTAAGTTCAGTTCAATGTCAACACAACGATAAATACTTCACGCACCGCCCGGGAAACGTTTACCACTCGCGCACGCGCGCACATTTCCACAAACACAGTACATGAATAACAATAAATAAATAATGCACAGTTTTACTAAACTAAACCCTTATCCTTACTAAATACAATTGATAACAACCAAACTTAACCATCTACCAATATAATATGAATGTCCATTGTCTGTGTAATATATGAACTTGCCCCGCCTATCATGATCCTGTGATTCGTTGCAATATATATTTTTGTTAATATTAAAGTAAGGATGAGTATCTGTTCAGGGGGATGTTTGTTGAGCGCCAATTTGCAATCACCGTTTGCAAATAAAATTTTATTTGGTGAAATATCAATAATAAATTTTTTATATTTCAAATTTATGTAAATAGTATATGGTCTCTTTATTCTGTAATGAACTCTCTTTTATTCTTTTCTTTCAGCAATGGATATGATAACTTGTGCTCATCACCACATTTTTAAAAGAAATCTGCTAAGATTTTCACTTGATGAGTGTTGCCAACTTAATCTAATTACTGAGGTCAACTCACAGTATCAGATATTTTGTTCAGATTATCATACCCTTTTTGTTTTCATGAAATAAGAAACAAATAAACCTTTTTCTGTATTTTGTAAACTCAAATCCTTTATTTATTCTTTAATTTGTTCTAAATGTAAAACATAATTTTTAACAAAGTTTGGCCAGCTGTATTTTTATAAGCTCAGAGTGGCAGCAGTAACTCTTAGATCTCAGGCTTTTTAAAACATTTTATAATTTATTTTTTTAATAAATAAAATACAATTATAATGTTTAGTAGGTCCTTTCGACTACGATATAACAACAGTATTGACAGGGAAAGTACCAAAATACATATGATGAGAAATAGTCACAATGTATCTTAAAAGGATTATATTAAGAGTGTAAAACAGTTCAGTGTATAGGTTAAGTTATAAAAATGTTTTTTAAACTTAATTAGCTTTAAATTATGTTAGCACGATACATCAATGGTGGCTTATGCTTATGTCCATATTATTAATCATTAATGTTCTCAGTGAAAGTTAATTATGGTTTTTTATAAAAAGCGTGTTCAAAGTTTTTTGAAACCTTTAGATCAGGTTTAACAGGGAATATTTCAGATTAATTTTAGATCAAAAAATACTTCTCTCCCTGTGTCAATTTGTCCAATTTCTTCAGAGATGTCCTGGTTTAATTCTGTAGAGTCTTGTAGCAATTCTTTCTTCTATTTTAATCTTGTTACATATAATTATTCAATTGTTTATCTGGAGATGCACTAATATCACATATATTATAATTTATTTTTCACTATAAGTATTTAAATCAACCTTTTTGCATTCCGTTTTTTTAGAATCCATCTATATTCTTCCTCAACATATTAGTTGCTAAGGTCTCTCTTAGATATCTCCTTGGTTTCCAAGTAACATTTTTACATCACCCTGGTGACATCATAAGAATAATATAAACAAACCTTTTACTATTTTATATGTCATTTTCTTTTAAAAGGATATACCTTTTTGATAAGAGCTCTTATCTTCTTTTTATTTGTTTCTTTGTTCTTCTGATAAAAAACTGATCATTTTTACATCATTCTTGACTATTTTCTGATCTATATTTCCTGAGTTAATGATTTACATTTTTTTTTTTTTTTTTTGTTCCAAACTTATTTATTATTTCTTTTGTACCTTTCACTTTCTTAAATTTATTTTATACATTTGGTAATCTTTTAACATAAACTGACATTGTTTCCTTATTATTTTAATAGAAATCTTATTCATATAATTTGACTGACTATGATTTTGGTACTTTCTTGTTAAAACTAACATTAGTGTTATTAACACTAGTATACATAATATTAATAAATGTGACAGAAACTGATTACTAATAACTATTAGTAATATGTTATAATTCCCCTTAACTGACTGTGTTTATAACTTTACAGTCTGCACACAAAAAACAAATTTCATAAGTAAGTTCTTACTTTAATTATAATAAACATAACATACAATAAACAATTAAAATTAAACATATTCAATTAAGTCTTTCTTAAAATATTATGTCTCCTGGTACTTTTTAATAATATAATCATGGTATATTTATGTTACTAGGGCATGGTAAAAATGTCACGTAACAATATATATATAAACAATATTTGAATTATAAAGGGTTTGGATGTGAAGGGGTTAATCAAGTATTCATTGCTTTCTTTACTAAGACTCTAAGAAAACACTAAGTAGACAATATTTTGTGAGAGAATTACATCACAAATCGATACCAACACCTCATCACTTAGTCGAGAGCAGTGGGTCTTAATGACTCATTGATTCTCGGTATCTATTTTTACTATGTAGCTTTATGAGTTCTTCTAATGGCATATCATCTAACTCATATGATAGTGCTATTAATACTATGAGTGTATTAACCGATACATAATGTCTTGGTTCTGGTACAAAGTTGTTAGCTTCACTGTTTTAAAATCATTAGCCTAATCTTGAAATCTGTTTATGACATATCTTAAATAATTAGTATTATTTGGGGTCTTTTGAGATATTACATCAGATGCGTCTTCTCTGTCACATCATTTTAATAAAATTATTTTTGTTGACTCATTTTTATTCTAACGTACAATGGGGTATTTTCTAATTCGTCTATTGGTAATTCCTCTTCTATAGATTTTCTCTTCACTTTAAAACAAATAGATATATGTTATATTTTAACATATTATAAACATAAAAGTTGAAGTTTAAAATTACTGAAATTTAAACATAATGTATCAACTCACAATTCTAATTATACATTAGAATGTAATCTATGCAAGGTGTTTAAAATATAAATGTTTTAGCCGACATAAATTTTACACAGACCTTATTGGGGGATGATCTTTCATTTTTCTTGCCAAACAAATTGGGTTACTTCTACCCATTACAGCGCCACAAACTGCATAGCTCATGTTTGATCCAGACATAATGCTGGCCTCACATTCGATGGTTCCAATAGATGTCAGGTTTGAACCACAGCCTGAATTTGTTAAAAAAGAATTTTCTAATAACTGAACAGCTGTAGAGACAGCATCCAGTGAGGATTCTGTCTGTGTCAAGGCTTCCATTCCCTGCAAGACATCAGTTTGTTAAATTGCGGCTGTTGTGGCTGTATCATATAGGTATCAAATAAAACACGAACGCTCACACACACATACACATTCATACTGTATGCAATTAGAACTATTGTTGTTTTATGAAATCAGAGAGGCAAAGAAAATAGTACTGTTGCAATTTTGTTTACTGTAAATTAGAACACTCTGGCTAGGATCACTGGCATGTCATGTCATGGCAGGGTATTCATAAAATACTCTCTAAAATGTTACCGTAAAATGAGGTAACTTGAAACACTTTTAAAATTCAAAGTTCTATAGTTTTGGATAGGGTCGATTGTTTTGTCTCTTTCTTATTCAAAAATATCGGTCTTGGTCTAAAAAAACATGTTTACATGTTAAAAGTAATTACTTTTTCTTTCATAATTTTTTTTTTAATTTTTATGTTTGTTTCTAGTTACCCCGCAAGGTGGGGTAACTTGAAACACTAATACAAATCAGCTGTTTTTATCAAGTTATGGATGCCTAGGTTAACTTGAAACATAATTTATTTTTTTTTAAATACATACTGGTACATACAGATTAGAGAAAGATGCTAATAAAAAAACATATTTGTCATAATTTGTTACTTTTATTAGATAAACAAAGAAATTACAAAAGTCGAATCTGTTCAAATTAACAGTGTATCCAATTGTTGATACAAATTCAATCTAAAATACAAATTATAATTTAATTACAAAATTATTGTATTGAAATTACAATAGGTCTAATATTAAAACATTATAAACATTTGCTTTGTTTTAATGCACTAACGAAGTAAAATTCAAAAAAACTTTGTATTTTCACAGTATTAACTGCATGTCTCTAGTTATAGCTACCTAGCCTAAAATTGGATTAAAAATTAGTAAAGAAACCCAAAACCTAATTCTAAATCAAAGAAACACAAATTGAAAGTAGTTCCAAAAAAGTAAGATTAAAAATCTGTTTCTACAGAAAAGCAGTAACGACCTCTTTTACAAAATATAGGTGATAATTTACGCTGGATTTTATGAAGTTTCACAAAACTAATATCATTTACTGTAGGAAAGATATAAATATTATTAGCTTTAGTTGATTTTCGCATAAACTTTAATTGTAGCTCTTGAGAGATATCGTTAATGGACAAAATTTGTGCAACAAAGGTTTTGTCTACCTTCTTTCTCATTTTTTCATCATAAACTAATTTAACTAAAACAAAGTCATCAGTTTTGAAATCATTAATACTTAACTCAATAGAGTCATCATCATTGGAGTCTGAACTCACAAACAAGTTATCAGATTCATCATGAACCGAGAAATTATCACTGCTCAACTCACTATCCGAATCAGACAGATGTTCATAACGTTTAGATATTTTCCGTTTTGAAGGTGCACAGCTGGAAGTGCTAGGACGTGGGTCATCCTGATTAGGTTCTCCACTTTCTTGGTCTGAACTACATTTGTTTTTTGGCAAATGTTTTTGACTGACATATTTACCCCTAGTCCTTTTTGTCCTTTCATTTGTGTCAGCATCTTCATTTGCAGCAAGGTCTTCTGAACTGATACTCTTACCTGGTGTAACATTTATTCTCCTTTTACGTTGTTTGACTGTTGCTGTTGTTTCTGTGATCCTACTTTCTTGCAAGAATGTCTTGAATGTATTGTACCAACCTCTGCTCCTCTCATCCTGATCCTCAGTGTCCGGTGGCAAACGTTTCAAGACTTCTGCATTTATTGGATGTATTCCTGTGGCTCGAAAACCACTTATCAGATTTTTAGAAGAGGCATTGTCAGCATTCAGACTGTCAAGACAGTTTTTTAAAAGAGATGGAAATTTATCTTTAGGAACACAGCCACGATATTTACTCTTCCATTCGTTTAATGTAGCACGCCATTTTCCTTTTAAAGGCCGAAAAAATGCCACATCCAATGGCTGGCATAAATGAGTGCTATTGGCTGGCAATAACACAAATCGGATATTATTTTGTTCACATTCTTGAACTATTTTTAATGAAATATGGCTTGCAAGATTGTCACCAATTAACACTTTTTGTGAATTTTCAGGCAGCCTTCTGAAATAAGGCATTACAATAGTAATGAACCAATCTTCAAAGATGGGTCCATTAAATCATGAGTTTTTGGAACGATTATACCTTGTTCCTGTTGGGCCTCCCATGGTCCATGAATCATACAAGTGTTCAGCTTTGTAACAAACATATGGCGGTAAAAGAATGCCTGAAGCAGACCCACAAAACATAACAGAAACGCTTGCTTTTGAACTGTCGAGAATTCTGTCAGGATGTTTGCAACCACGTCCTGTAATAATTTTAACTCTGCCAGGATCATCGGTCATATTGGTTTCGTCGTAATTGTGAATTGCCTCAGGCGAAACTCTTTCCAAAAAATCTTCCAGTTCTTTAAAATAATTGTGAATCACTTTATGATTAACGTGGGCTCGTGCTCTTTTAATATTCTGGCATAATCGCTGAGATAAGACATCTTGATGTCTATGAAGAAATCCTCGAACCCATTCAATTCCTGGCATGTTGTTTTTAAATCTAGTTTCATTTACACCTCTTTTATCTAAGTAAGCCTTAATTATTAAGCGGATATCAAGAATTGTAAGAGGAAACCCCCACTGACTGGCTAATACTATTCCATCCCTTACTATTTGCTCATCAACAGAAGATATGACACACGGCCTTCCAACATTCAAAGAATGTTTACTTTTTATCTTCCTGCTTAAAGTTGCTGGTGAAATACCATATTTTTCAGCTGCTTTGCGTAATGACAAGGTTTGAGCTTTTACCTTCTGAACTTTTACCTTGATTAATTTTCATCAGTAAAATCACGATACTTTCTTGCACCAGGTTTCCGTTGTTGATTCCTAACCATGTTTGACCTGGGACAACAAAAAAACCCTTGTAATTGGATATAGAACTACTACACAGCATTGTAATTAGTAAATACTAACACTTAAACAATGAAAAATAAGTGGCCAATATATAAGTGGGGTAACATGTTTCAAGTTACCCCACATTTGTACTAAATTAAAATTTTTTGTCATAATAAATTATGAAGTGCTATAACCTCACTTTGATCACTGACATATATTCGGTAATTATTGGGTTTATGGTATACTAAATATCAGTAAGTTATGAGACTTTGAAATATGTGTTTCCCGTAAAGTTTACCATAGCCATACCATGTTTTTATGTTAAAAATTGCAAAACGATAAAATATATAATATATTATGCTTACCTTAGAATTTTTTTAACAAAACTGCCTTCTTTACACAGTTGAAGCTTCACACATTAAGGTTATGTAGTAACACTTAACATTTATTCTCTTGCAGTGATACCACAACCACGAACCAAGAATTACTTCAAAACGTTTCAAGTTACCCCATTTTACGGTACCTATTATTCATTAACTCTCTTATGTACTATATGTTAAAATTGTTTTATATAATTAATATATTTTTATTACTCAAACGTTAATAATCATTACCTTGATATATTTATATACTTGAAAAGTAATACATATAATCATCAAATAAACGTTAGTATTTATATATATTGAATATATTAGTGCAATAAGCAAATAATAAAATAATTAATATTGAATAAAGATAAGTTACATATATGATAATAATGAAACTTTGATATTAAAAAATCAAATGAGTACAGAAATATTATATAATCAATATATAAGAATTAAATAAAGAAATTAACAAATAAATATAAATGATAATTAATTCTTATCATTGTCACATTTATATTTTTAATGTCAGTACTTTTGTTATTCTCTAGGTCTTTACTTTCTTTTTACTTTAAAGGTAAATTGATATTGTAGTCTTAATACATTTCTATAGTCCCTCTCTTTGAAAATAGTTCAGTTTTACAATTATTGATTAACCATTAATCCTACCTACCTCCGAGTCGAAATGTGCCATGATAAGTTAGATATGATTTGCGTTGGAAGACTGTACCGAATAACTTTGTATGAATAACGATGTACCGTATCAAATGAGCCTTTGTTAAATAAAAATCGAATTTTTATAATTTCAAAAGAACTTGTACAATTTACAATGGTGACGAAGATGAAAACAAAATACAGGACACATGACTTTGTCACCCTGTAGAGAAATCCTTCTCTAAACCCAACTTACTACTCAACTCATATCGCATCATTCTACCCTTATATAAAAAAATACTCTCTACCCCTTTGTACTCAGGATGTGTGTTTCCCTCCCAAAGCTCACTCTCTTATATTGGTTCCTGGACTTCCCCTAGGCAACCCTTTCCGGCGCTAAACGGTCCCTTCCTGTCCCAACACCTTTCGTTGCGGACTCCTTATCACACCACCCCCCTTACAAAATTCCCATCAACAAATTACTCTCCCATTACATCACTTTCATCTACAAAATATCTCCACTTATTTTTTAACTCAATATTTCAATCAATACCCTACATATTTTCCCCACAGCTACTGTGTCACTATTACATCTCAAACTCTACATTACTTTTATTCACTACAATATTATTCTCTCTAGTACCCCTTTAAGCTTAACATGGACTGATTTAAATGTCCTAACAAAATAATAATCACCCAAAATCAACTTTACCACCTTTTACATAACCTTTAAAATTATTAACTATCTCAAATTACTCCCATTATTGATTTAAAACAACTCAAGTTTAATACTGAAACATTTAGTTATTGAAAACTCTGCAAATTATTTATAAATGACATACCACATATGTGACTCCAGCCATCAGCTGATGTTCTAGGTCAGGTGACTGACCTTTCTCTAAATACCTTTCAAAATGTATACAAACTACACATGTTCATAATCCTTACCTCTAACATAATACAATAATAACACACTAAGACATAATCAACACAATATAACAAACATCTACTACACCCCTCTTCCAAATCAAAACAAAATTATTTAGTCAGCTCAGTAGCGAGTCGCCATTATTAAGTTAACAAATTTTAATTCGTTACCCCCTTGAGTAACCTCCTTAACCACACACACTATTGCTTTCTGATGGTGGACTGTTGCGTCCATTTGCTTCCACAAGGACGGCATTGGTGGAGGAATTTAACATCTCCTTGTCCTTGCTTCCGCGTTACATTTTAAAAGAGTTAGATATCATCATATCTATTGTTTCATATTTACAAGCCCTTAATGCGGGTTACCACCTGGTTTACTGTTCCCACGCGAACAGAGTGGCAGCCGCTGTTCCATAGTTCCGGGGATTCCCCTAAAGTCACCCCCCTTTAATTTCAAATATATACCAATTTCAAGCACAGCTATGGTCAGGTTTACAATTTTTTGGCCATAGCTGGCCGCCATCGAAAACCACGATTAGTGCTGGTAAGGCAGTAATCGCCCGAAAAGTCGGGGAAATCATCTTTACTTCAAGCATGTTTGACTTCGTTTTATCATACACTGCACGGCAACAAATCAACATATAATATAAAATTATATAAAAGTTGTGCAGTGTATCTTTTCGCCAGTTTGGCCTCCGATGGAGGTAACACTCGCTGTTACCTCCAACACTTACGGCTACCTACAGTGGCACATCCCACCACTGCATCAGCCAACTTATAACTAAACTTAATGTCCTTCTACAGTTGCAGTCTCTACATTCCATAATTATATCACTTCTATTAACACCACACAACCCCCCAAAATTACCCACATATCTTGTATGATAACATAACACAATATAATAAACAAATAGACATTAACCTTGATCGTTAGCATTGTTACATTCCCACTAAACAAACAACTCTCTTTTAAATAATTTATACAGAAAATTATAAACATTATAATTTGAAATTTGTATTAATTCTTCTATATATCATCATTTCATTATTTATCACTTACTACAATTAGATTCCTCAAAATTTCAAATTTATTATTAACATTCATTTTATCTCATATTTCAGTTATTACTACCTTTTGACTATGGTTTCTATGTAGTACAATTATCTCAAATTATTTTCATCATTGAGTTTAAAATCTTTTCAACACCTGTAAACATTTTACTCTATTTAACTTGTATTATAAAATTTATACTCACAGTACATCATTCAAAACATATGATTCCAAAACAATACATCTCCATTACCTTCTGAAACAATAACGATAATATGATTCCACAACTAAATACATCTTACATTTATTCGTTTATTAATTATTATAAAATCTAAATCTCATAAAATAATTTAAATTCATTATCACAACTCAATTGTATAACATTTTAAATCCAACAAAAAATATTTAATCATCTCAAATTATTTACTTCAATCAATTTTTAAAAACACAACATATTTTAATTACCTTACTTCAACACAATCATAATTCATTTCTCATCATCTTCAAAATTACTCTCCTCATTTATTTAATCTGTCAAAATAGTATTATTATTAAAATCAATTTCTACTACATACACACATTGTTTACATTAAACATTTTACAATACACTCAATCAATTTCACTAAATTATTTACAAATTCTTCGTCATTAATTGTTCAATTTTACCACACTTCATTTCCAAATTCAGCAAGGTCATAACCATACATTAAAATATTTAATATATATAAAATGTCCATTTGTTGATTTCTTATGTAACCGCCATCGTTGTATAATAGTCTTACCTTTTTATAACACCTCTCATTCTTATTCACACTCAATTTATTATTATTATTGTAATAACCCTTATCAACATAATATTTGATACCATTATAACCTATTGATTCATAAAACCGGTCTACGTTTGTTATTTCAATTCTGTCTCCGTAAGTATTTTTATTCAACATCAAGTAATTTATTTTCTCATCATATTCATTTACTATACTCATTAAAACATCAGGTAAATTATTATTATTTATACAGGTATCCTCAAAATAATTATCAATCTCTATTTTACAATGTAAGTATTTTATATCATTTATCTTCACCACTTCTAACCTCTCTTTCAACTCATTATAATTTCTCTTCAACTGATATAATTCTATCTCCCTATCAATACACAACTCTCTCTCAAAACATCTTTCATCAACATAACACCTGTCACTACTCCCCTGAACTATCTCACTCCATGCAAAGGGCCACACAAAATACTTATTACATCTCCTGGCTTTACCATCTAAATCACAAAAAACTAAGGGACCATTTTGAGACACCATGTCTCCATCATAACTACTGGAGGAAACTCTGTCCTCATCAACAACCTGTGAAACCTCTGTTTCACTATAAACTTGGGGAAAATTTGCCCTTTGCCCATCTAAATTTTCATTACACTCTCTCGCACTTTCATCAGCACTCGCTAACAACACTTCGTTACTAAATTCTATTTCAACATCTTCCTTATTCACTTTACTCTCTAATACCACGTTTTTACACATACCATTATAATTTTCACTTGTTTTACTCTTACCTGTATGTATCACACCCACTCCCATTCTCTCAATATTCTGGTCTAATTTATTCAAGTTATTTTTAAATATTTCATGGGTATTTTCTACATGCTTATTGGTCTCATTGATAAGGTTTTTTAACTCATCAAATTTAATATTTTGTTCATCTAGTATCTCATTGACACTACTTTTAATTTCTTGGATTTCGTTTTTCTGTTCATCGAATTTTGTATTAAAATTGCTATTATTCATATCAAATCTATTATTAATGAGATTAAATAAGTCATTTAATGACAACTCTTTTTCTCTTGCTTTAGTTACCACGGGAGTGGAAATCGCTCCCGGCCACTAATTACAGATTCGTTTATCATGCTTGGAGTTGTCTCCATTCCTGAATCGTTAGCGTCAACATTTACTGAGTTTTCTGTTTCAACGTCATTTAAGCTGACGTCTTCCTTATTATTTTCATTAGTATTTATTTTGTATATAATTTATTATATTTTCTTTGGTATAAAACTCAATTTTACATATACACAGTATTGTTTATATAATATGACACAAGTAACATAGTATGGCTCTAACGTCTTAATTTTTATACATCGTTAGTACGCATGTTACCCAACCTCCAAATCAAACTTGCATTCGTTGTAGGTGTGGAATTTAATGAAATTTAATTTCTAAAATCGTCCCTATTCGGGCGCCAATTGTGAAGTTATTTACATTCTAATAATACATTAAACTCATAAAATTATTTATCTCCCACTTACCTTGTATTGCCCTCTCAGCCCAGAGTTTATCGGTCCCGTTCCGTATATAGTTTGTATAGTCAAAAGGTTAAGACTGTTTTTTTTTTTTAGGGCGCAATGGAAGGGGGTATGCTGAAAAAATGGAAGTCAGGAAATGAATTCAGAAAAGAAAAAGTCGCTAGACACAGGGAAAAGGCCGCTCAGAACTTGCCCAAGATAACCAGTTTTTATGTTCTACAACCAAATTCAAGTGCAGCAGCAAACGATACTGAGAACGTTGATTGTGAACATCACGCACGCACACTAGTAACTCAAGACAATACTCAAAATGATTCTCTTTTTAAAAAAAATGAAGTGTTAAACTTGGACCATGACAATGACAAGTACTTTAAAAAACCAAGCCAGACAGACTCAGACATTATGTCTTTCTTCCAATATCATCCTGTTCAACGTGACAAATCTTCTAAACGACTGCCTTTTAGTGAAAATATATTCAGTGTAGATATTGATGGTGAAATATTCAAACGCAATTGGCTTACCTACAACACTAGTAACAGGAAGTTGTTTTGCACTATTTGCTTGGTCTTCACAGATGGTTCGTCGGTTTTCTGTCAGGGGTTTGACCGCTACAGACATTTAACACAAACTGTAGAAGAGCATGAAGTGTCAGTAGCTCATAGAGACTCAGGCGAAAATTGTGTACGACAACCGGATCGACCATTGATAAGCTGGTGTATGAGAAACAGCTTGAAAAACGGGAAAAAGATGTACTGGATCGAAGGCAAGTTGTGTCTGCTGTTATCAATGTTATTAAACTAATAGGCAAACAAGGTCTTGCTTACAGATCAGAAGAAAGTGCCTGTAGTCTTGACGACCCTTCACTAAACCATGGAAACGTTTTGGAAATAATTCTCCTTCTATGTAACTACGACAGCAATTTGGATAAGCATGTCAAAAAGGTTACTGAAATGAGTAAAGCGACATTGAAATCTGCAGATGTGAATTCTAAAGCAAGAGGAAGAGGAAGTCAAATAACATTTCTAAGTAAAACCACCATCAATAAAATAATGAACATTATAAAAAGTTTGATCCAGATAAATATTGCTAATGAAGTAAAGGAAGCTAGGTCATACTCAATTCTCATGGACACAACAACAGACGTATCTGGTTTCGATCAGTGCGTGATTGTACTAAGATACGTTTTAGAAACAGAAGTGAAAGAGAGGATTATTGGCTTAAAGTGTGTGCAGTCATCAACAGGAGAAAGTTTGTTCACTGCGTTCATTGAAATGTTAAATAGCACAGGACTTGATATCAATAACTGCATTGCCAACTCGTTTGATGGGGCTACAAACATGAGTGGTCAGTACAAAGGTGTTTCAGCCAGGCTTCAAGAGCAGGTCCCAAACCACATCCACACGTGGTGCTATGCTCATTCTTTGAATCTTGTTATGACAGATACGGCCCAGAGTGTAACTGCTTCGATATCGTTTTTTGGTTTGTTACAGCAAACTCAAGTGTTTATCAGAGATTCCCACAAGAGACTGGATATTTATTTGGAGCAAAATCCAAGTTTCAGGTTAGGTGCGATTGGAGCAACCAGATGGAGGTCCAAAAGTGACGCCACTTCTAAAATTTTTGGGCGTTATAGTAACTGGATGAAGTTGGCGTGCGATGAAAGAAAACAGGCAAAAACCGTGTACAATTGAATTGGTTATTTCTCTTTCTATCGTGGCTAACTCACAAGGTTTCAGCCCCAAAACAAGAAACGAAGCAAACAGCCTTCTTCAAAAGTTTCTGTCATTCGAAACTATCCTTACGGCTATGATATTTTTGTTAATTTTCAAGTCGACAACACCTTTGTCAGACTATCTTCAAACGAAGAATCTTAACTATGCACAGGCCTGGAACTTGATTTCATCAACTCAAGACAGTCTGAAGAATGCCAGAAATAAATTTTCCCGGACATTCTTAATGCTGCAAAAAATTTTGTCAAGTTCATGACCCAATACAAATGTTCTGATTCATAAAGTTAAAGAGACTCCGTCCTTGGTTGAATACTGCAATAACATTAACATCGAGAGTGAACTGCCTGCCAAAAGACAGAAGAAAATAAAAAAGATGCCAGATGAAACAAGCGACGAAGTCGAAGAAACTTCATTTAGTGGTAAAGAGAGTTTCAAAGTTAATGTGTTCTATGTTGTGGTTGACCAAATTAACCACAGCATAGCAACAAGGTTCTCTGATCAAAACAGATTTTATCAGGATCTTTCATGCTTTGATCCTCGAAGA
The DNA here is from genome assembly GCA_034769895.1 of Magicicada septendecula. Taxonomy (NCBI): domain Eukaryota; kingdom Metazoa; phylum Arthropoda; class Insecta; order Hemiptera; family Cicadidae; genus Magicicada; species Magicicada septendecula. The sequence goes on along the minus strand of CM068374.1, from coordinate 49,056,376 downwards.
TTCTCTGAGTTAAAAATTCATGGAATACCAGAACAAGCATTAGAGAAAATATGCTCTCTGATCCCAACCATTGACAGAGGAAAGCTCTTAGAAGAACTCGAATCGTTTGTTGAACAGTGGCCAAGTATTAATTTGTCATTAAAAGACCACTATCAGGACCCTAAGAAAACTCAAGATGAAGAAGACTTCCACATTTATTCCAGTTCAGCATCGGATGATGAATGTGAACAAGCAATCATGTGTAGTGACAGTGACAAAAAAACGATAAAGTCTGATTCTGATACCATTGTAGCCACCAGGTTTTGTTATACCAATATGTTGTTTTCCAGCATGTACGTAATTTTGTTAAAAAAAAATAGCAGTTTTTTACGTACAAATTAAAAATCACGCAAGCAATTACACGGTATCGGCGGCGCGCGAGCGACTTCTAGACTAAATAATAAAATTCTTACCTGAATAGGTGCGACTTTAGGAATGAAAGGTGTCTGTAGAGTTGTAACTGGTTGTGGTTGAATAGACTAGAGACACTATAAACTAAAACTATAAACAAACAAACCACGACTCGAGGGTCAATGCACTGCACCTGACTGAGACTGACTGTCAAGACTGTGAGCTAATCGATATTGTCTTTTGCGGAGAACTGAAGAGGTGGGGACGCCTTTTGTTTTGTCAGCTGGTTTACCACCGACCACGTCACCGAGAACATTTCCTCCTCTGGCGCGGCGCCGTGATCACCTGTCGCTGTCGCATTCAGAACAGAACCGGTATAATATCTTTAATCTCATTAATTAAATTACGTTACCTTAACATTTTTTTAACATATTATGCTTCTTAACAACTAAGGGCGCACCGGCCGGCGGGCCAGTCCGGGCCTGAATATAATGTAAACTAAATGTACAAAATCAGATAGGGCAATAGATAAATAAATAAATAATGTAAACTATATGAAATATAAATGTAAACAAGACTTAACATGTTACTAAAAGAAAAAGAAAAAATAAATGTAAAACCCCAGCTAGGAAAATATGAATAAAAAAAAATCCTATTAAGTAATAAGTTAGCAAAAAGAAGGTAGAATAAAATCAAACCTAACAACTATAATTATGAATACAAAGGTGACAAGTGAATAGTGGTAATAGAGAAACTGTTAATGACAAATAGCAACCCAGTGATAATTAGGTAAACACATAAACACTATTTTACAAAAAAAGGTGAAGTGTAAGACTATATAATTAAAAGCTAATAATCACAAACTATGGGAATAATATAGCAAACAAAGTGAGTTATTTTAAATACATAAATACTATGTCAAAAAGGGTGAAATGTAAGTTACTATGTTGTGAGAAACAGATAACCACAGACTATGTGAAATATAGCAAACAAAGTGAGAGTTATTCTAAATAAATAAACACTAAAGTTAAAAAAGGTGAAATGTAAGTTACTAAATTATGAGATACTATTAACAACAAACTATGAAGAACATAGTAAACCATGTTAGAGTAGTATATTAGTTAATAAGTAGTATACAAGCTTGTTGTGTTATTAATTTAAGAAACGTTGTAAAGTAATAGGTAATAATAAATACTTAGAAAATAAGATAATAGTGACATATTAGTGTGGAAACAGGGAGAATGAGACACTATATATTATTAAAGGAGTAGTATATGTGTAATAGTAATTAGTGTGATGTTAAAAAATTGTTATAAGAGTTTTTGTTAGTAAATGAACAAAGTAGCGTTTGTAAGATTAAATGACCAGTTATGTTAAGGTCAGAAAACCAATAATAATTAAAAAGTTTAGTTTCAGGCATATACCTGTAAAGAAGAATAAGTTAATATATAATATGTAGGATGGCTAAAAGCATCAAATTTTTTTTTTATAATTAGTTTTTTTTAGTAATGTTTAATAACCAAATAAATAAAATTAATAAATATAAAATATTGTAGAGAGTATAGTGTAGAAGTATTATGAAATCTAGGCAGTAGGCCTAGCTTTGAGGAACAGAATTTTGTAAAATTAAAGATAAAACAATAGCCAAAAATAAATTAAAGTATATAATCTGTTTAGGTATTAAAGTAAAGGTATAAGGTACAAATCTGGCTACATAATATTTAGTTTAAAGGTAAATAGCTAAAGAAATATCAAATTGGAAAAATAAGAAATCTGTTATAAATTAACCAACTGTAACCATGTGTGGTATTGAATTAATCTGTAAGAAAAAAGCAAAACCATGGTATTATTGTATTTAATATTACAGTTAGCATAAGAAAGTTATAATAATTTAAAGGATTTTCATAAATTTTGAACAGAAAAACGTTAGTTAATATAACAATGTTATAAGTTATTAGCCAATGGGAATTAGACTATCAGAGAGAGTTGCCATGACAACAAAAGCTTGTTACATGTTTAACCATTGAAAATTGATTATTCCATTATTGACTAGCATAGAGGGTGGATGTATGTAGCCCATGAAGATAAATAAGTAATAAAATTCATAAATTTTATTAAACTGTGATCAAGAAGATGCAAGAAATAATCGTAAATTAACTAATGATGAGATGTTAAATAATTCAACACATTATATAATAAATATTATATAAAAAACTTGGATGAAGAAGAACTAATTCAGGACAAACCACCTCCAGAAGGAAGGATAGAAGAAAAACCTTGGAATCTACAGTAACCAGCAACACTGAAGAAATTTGAACCCCAGAATTGGATCATTTGAACTTGGATTTCACTAAACCATACAAGAAGGGACCAGCAGAAGTGTTCCAGAAGAAGAGGATCGCCCACGAGAAGCTGAATTAATGGAGTGTTGAGTATATTTTAAATGTTTTAACCGAAAACGACTCTAGAAAAAATCAACATTAACTGAACAATTTTATTTCACTTAACCAACCACTTAAACAACTTTTTAGAACTGATTTCTATTTAATAATCACCTCTGATAGAACAAATATATTACTCAATTTTGAATTTATATTAATTTGTTTTAAAAAACGCGAACTTGTTAAGTAAGAAATTAACCTATTGAGCACTATTTCCTATAGCAGTAACTTATTTTCAATACTTAAAGACATAACATGTTATGTATTAGTTATAAGGTGTATTATAAGATTTTGTGCATTTATTAGTCTGTAAACCATATATTTTCAGTAGTCCAAAGAACTTTCCCCTGAGATATTTAAAATAAACAAACGAAGCCACATACGCCATTACGCAGCGTCTATCTACACACACGAACCGAATGAGCAGACAGCCAACTACGAAAAAGTAAACATGCCGGCGCAATGATAAATGTTATGTTTTATTTCAGAAATTGTAATTCACCAAATTATACGAAATTGTTAATAAATCATCATACCTATGCTAAACTGTATGTTTGATTTATTCAAAAGATTAATATAAAAGTTTGGGTTAAATAAAAAATAATAAAATACATTAGTTGACGAAGTCGATTTCGCCAAGCAGCGTTAACCAATCAGACGGCGAGGCGGAGAATTCAAATTGAACGGAGGACTGAGTGAGCCGACGGTCGACTTCGTAAGTATTTAGAAAAAGTAATAAACGACTTGTTACCAATAACGACAAAGTAAGTACTATACATTATAAAGAATACAACCCGTTCTTTTACAAATTGACGCATCCAACGTGAGGCATTATAACTCGTCTTTTTCGTTCCTTTACAACAGTTGTCAATTAATGAGATACACTTTATCTCACTTCACTGCTTTATAAGACTTTTCACATTATTAACACAATGAGGGTAGCAATTACACATAAACAAAATCAAATAAAACGCAACAAAAGGAAACTATTAAACTTTTTTTTTTGAATGAAAAAGGCTTTAAACACATTTCACTAAACACATATTTCCACAATTTTTCTTCCTTCGTTTCCATGGTCTCAGGTCAAGGTCGACAATTGTCCGGCAGCAAAGCGTGTCGTTTCTAATCTGACGTTATCTCGTATGAGGTCGTACACATGCACAGCTATTGGCATACGGTTGGCTGATTCAGTGTCAACGTCCTGTTGTGGATGGTTTGTTTGGCGGGCTCTGCAGCCAGAGACATAGCGTAGTGTGCCAATGAGGGTCACACAGCTGGTGATAAGAATGACAACAATAATTGTAGTGAGCTAGGTCAGAAAATAGTTGTTTGTTTCAGCTTTGGGTTTTCTTATCTCTGTCAACCTCCGTTGTAAATAATCAATTGAGATAGTGTTGACTATTTCCTTGTTTTCATTTATAATTTATTGTAATTCAGAAATGTTATTATCTGACATTGAGTAATTTGCTGGCAAGGTTAATGAAGATAATTCAGAAGGTGGGAATATGTTTTCAACTGACGGTACAACAATAGTATCTATCTTGGTCTTAACATATGTTTGACCGATAGAATGTGGTAACAGTTTGAAGTATTTTGAATAAATGTAGCAATTTCGAGTATTGGACATCACTCCTGTACCATTTATTGTTTGCAAAATCGTCTTAGAAAGTTTGGTAATTGAGTTGGGTCGAATGCATCGCCAGGTAACTAAGATTGCTTCAGGTACGCTATACACCCAGTAGTCTCCATTGGGTCCTTGATATAGTGTTGAGGTCGTGTAGCTTGGTACAACAGCTCGTCGGCAGTACTTCTGGGCCGTGATGTCGTCACCAATGAACATAGCATGTAGACAACTCTAACTTTCGCTGGTAAATAGTAGTGGTACTCTGATCGAACACACTTCATATGGTGGAGTGGAACAGTCTCTCAGTTGATTGTCTTCCAAGGAAACGTGCAATTGTCTATCACCGGATATCGCGAAGTAATTTGCCTCACCTTTAACTACTACAAACTGCATCAAAGCATTATCATAGTATGCCAGATCATTCACACTAAATAACTCAAAATGTCTATCAAACGATTGCAAAGGGAGTTCAATAATTAACCTTATCATGTTTTGTATAGATACAGCATGCACTCTCGCTAATCTATAATAACTATAAACCTTGTCTAATTCTACATCCGTTAACAATGATAAATCTGCTGGTAATTTAGGTACAATTTCTCTCAAAGTTTCATACAACTTAGCAGGTGTTGGCAACATTGAGCTTAAATGTCCGGTAGCAATGACAGCTAATGCCTCATGCATTTGAACTAATTGTTTATTCACTAAATGTAAAGTCATTTCGACATCACGAAATAATGAGGAAATTCGTGCTTGGTACTGCAATTTACGTTTTAGTTGAATTATCTCTGTCCAGATTGAAAAGTTAGTAGACTTAACTTCCTCAATTGTTGATTTAAGTGTACTAGCTATAGTTTTAATTGCTTTAGAATTTGAATTTTCGTCAACTTCGCTTGTTAACTTCTTTATATAAGTAAGTTTTTCATCTTCAACATGGACTAACGCATCAGACTGGTCATCTAAACTGTTAATTTTAGAATTTATAGCTTGTAAATTGTCATCATCCATAGTTCCGAAGAGGAACTTCAAGACAGAACCAATGCCATTAATCACACCTCTACGAGATCGAGTAGTGGGGAGAAGTAGTTTCAAATTATTGACTTCTTGCTTTGTAATTTGAAGAGAAGAACGGAGTTGTATAATTTCATAGAAAGGGATTAAATCTTTTATGTCAACAGTTATGTTATCAGATTCAAGGTATTGAAGAATTGATTCATTGTTATGAAGTACCTGGTCATAATCTTCAGTATCAACTGACAATATAATATTCTTCGTATTTTTTAAATTAGCCATCCTTACTATTTCTTTTATGAATTTGCTAACTGCTATAATTTTTATTGTTCGACTAAGCTTTTCGTCATCACTGACATCATCACGTTGTTTAAGACCTGATGATGTCAGTGATGACGAAAAGCTTAGTCGAACAATAAAAATTATAGCAGTTAGCAAATTCATAAAAGAAATGACACTATAATAGTCCAAACATCAGTAGATAGAATTACGTCTCGTTCCTTCAGAAATACAAGGCCTTTATTGAGATTACAGGAATTTGAAGAATTCTGCAGGGAGGAACAATCGTGTGAACAACACACCTGGTTGCCCACGAAGAGTAGTAATCCAAGGAGCAAATCTGGAATACGAAAAGATTTAATTACTCTCTCATACGAGGATCTCTAGGTCTTATGTTATAAGAATGGGACTGGTGTGGACTTGGGTTTACATACTACTGGTGGGGTTGGGTTTCTCTGGTAACCATTCTGGATCTTTAGGATCAAGGAAAGTTGCATTCAAGGGTACGTCATCTTCTTCCTCGCTTACACTTAATTCGGATTCGACAACTTCGGGCTCTGCGTACTGCAATATGGGGCCGCATCCTACTAAGGTGCTGTTATCATCGTTGTCAAGTTCATTGTCGGTATTAGATTCATTTAGTACGTTGTTATCAGCTGAGTATATGGTTGGAAGTGTACGTCTGCAGTTAACCTTTTCCGGCTTACTTTTACTTGGCTTCAGTCTGTTTATATGAACGACGATGCTTTCATTATTGTTTAACATTATTTTATAATTCAAATCATTTAACACCTTTTCAATTACATATGGTCCTTTCCATTTCTTTCCAAACTTCTTACGCGGTCCTTTCTTTAAATTAGGATCGTGTAAAAATACATAATCGCCTTCCTTAAAACCTACTGGCTTACTTCCTCTATCGTAGTACTTCTTATTTTTATCTTTACTAATTTCAGTGTTGCGTACGGCTGTTTTTCTAACTTGCCTTAATTTCTTTACCAGTTCGTCTAATTCTATTTGTGCATCCTCACTAACATCTACTTTCATTGAAAGATCATCCTCTGTGGGTATTCTCATTTCATGTCCATATAAAAGCATATTCGGACTATGTAGACGGGTCAATTTAGTTAAAAAAGTCCCCTAACCTAGAACAAATTCCAACAAAAGGTCTGTGAACGGTTTTTGGCATTAGTAGGTGTATTCATCGACAGAAAAAAGTCTACCAAAATCTGACAACCGGAAGTGGGTTATTTTCAAGATGGCCGACGCTAACCTTGAAAATCGGCAAAACTCCTGTAACTTGAAGCTTTACGATTTTTATGCAAATAATAAATTTTATTAAATTTATCAAAACTTCGTTTTCATCTTACCTTCGGGCTCTCTTTCAGGGTCCTACAGACGAAACCAGCTGCAGAAAGGATTATATGGGTTTGAGTTACGAAATAATTACGCTAGCACAAATTTTTCGGATTCTAACAAATTAGCTTTCTTTTATTAAACTGAATTATTTCCTTTCACTTTACCTTCACACTACAATTTCAGTAATAAAACAAGAATACATGGATATTTAATCACTCAATATAAACTACTAATAAAAATGACTAAACACTAGCATTATTTTGTTAACCAGCATTTTGCGTCACTCTCTCTCTCTCTCTCTCATACTCTTTTAATTCCCTTACTGAGATCTCATTAATAAAATATTTTAACTTGGAACTATTAAATTGTATTTAAACTTTGATTAAAATTTTCTATTTTTTATCAATAAATTGTGTTCAGTACAGTTGCCCATCCGCTGTGTGTTCATGTGGTTTGTCGTACAACCTCGTGTTCGCCGCTTTCTTCGTTCTAATGCACTTCCGCAACTGTTTATATTGAGTTTATTATGTCTTTGATTAACTTTCACTCATTACTTTTATTGAAAATCTATGCACATCGTAACATTTATCTATATATTTATATAGTCGGCCGACTTTAGTTTGCTCGAGCACTTAGGTGTTGACCGCTACATTGTTCACACTTTTACTAAAGAAGAAAAGAGAAAGGCGTTGGTCAAAAGAATGGTACAAGTTGAGAGATCGTTTTACACATGAACGTTTGCTGAACTATCTTCGAGTCACAGAACCAGAGGATTATAAAAATTTCCTCCGAATGGATGAAGCGGCCTTTGATAATTTATTGGAGCTAATTAAGCCTAAAATTGAAAAACAAGATACGGTGATGCCTAAAGCAATTCCGGCAAGTCAAAGGCTTTCCATTACATTGAGATACGTAGCTTCTGGCATGGATTTAGAAGATTTGAAGTTTACGAGTGCTATTGCTCCTCAAACGTTGGAGCAAATCATTATGGAAACGTGTGAATCTATAATAGAAGCTTTGAAGGAAAATATACAGGTAAGAATTTCAAAATATTTAAAAAAATATATATATAAAATTTCAATTATTCATTTATTTGAGAAAATCTTTCGTTTATGATGTAGCCAGATAATAATATGACTGTATGTATGAACTTAAAACTCAGAAGGAGGTAAATGTTGATATGTATTCTGCTGCTGTAGATAAATCTTTTTGAGGTTGAGGGTTGAGGCTGTCGTGGGAATGTTCTGGAATGTACTCAATCCGGTAAGCAGTCGTTGAAGTTTCAGCTTGAGGTACTGGTTCAACGTATGTTTGGGAAGCATTATGTGGCCCGTTTACTGCAGGAGGGCTCATGGTAGGTGATGGAGTGGTTGAACCATAAATAAGAGTAGAACAGGGAGATCCCAACATAGGTGAATGTGATGACGGATAAACAGGTTGCATGAAAGATTTGTTGGAATATATGAAATGAACACCATGTCTTGTTAAATTTCCCATTTCAGCTTCAAACAGGGTGTCGTTTATAATTTTTTCTGCAAATTTTCTTTGGTCTGCAGGTAATCTACTCAATTTGAAAGCCCATCCTTTAGCTACAACATCTAATTCTGTTTCAGGCTTTTTGAAATATGCTGAAGCTAAGCCGATTAGCTCATCTGTTGTATTCTGAATAGTTTTTTTTGTCTTTTTTCTCTGTGTCGTCGGACAGTCTGTAGGGAGTCCCTCTTCTGCCTCTACTGCTTGACTTGATTAGCTTTCAGTCTGAAACCAAAAAAAAATCATTAGTCAAAAATATTTAAAGGAAAAAAACATTTTCAAGCAATTAAAATTTCAGTGAAATAATTTCTCAGTGAATTTAATAATTTGAAATTAAAATTTCATTTTTTATGTTTTAGGTACCTAAAACTGTAGAAGGATGGAAGAAAGTTGCCAATGACTTTGAAGAACAGTGGAATTTCCCCAACTGCATCGGCAGTGTAGACGGAAAGCATATACTGATAGAAAAACCTAATAACTCAGGATCATACTATTACAATTATAAAGGTACTTTCAGTATTGTGCTCATGGCCATTGTCAATGCTAAATATCAATTCATTATGATTGACGTTGGTGCCAACGGACGAGTATCAGATGGTGGAGTTATGAAAAACACGGTATTCTGGAGAAAGCTGTCAGAGAACCAACTAAACCTTCCTAATCCGAGAAAATTGCCTGGCACTGAGAAACAGTACTCGTATGTGTTTGTAGGAGATGAAGCTTTTCAACTACATCCAAATTTTATGAAGCCCTATAATCGAGCTCACTTAACCGACGAAAAACGCATTTTTAACTATAGGTTATCTCGAGCACGAAGATTGTCGAAAACGCTTTTGGAATTTTGACAAAAAGATTCAAAATATTCCAAAAACAAATTAAATTCCAACCTGAAAAGGCTCGTAAAATAGTAATGTGTTGTTGTCATTTACACAATTACTTGTCAAAATGGAACAGTGACTACTATATACAAAACGGTGATATCGACTATGAGAATACAACTACTGGCATTACTGAAAAAGGTTCATGGCGAAAGGAAATACAACCTACTTTGGAACTTCAAAGAACCATCAGAGGTAACTCAGGTGTAGAAGCGAAAAACACAAGGGATGATTTCACAGAGTATTTCAACTCATCCGCTGGGTCAGTTTCCTGGCAAAATAATTGTCTGCAGAAGTAAAACTAATAACAGGGGTGTGAACTTCAAAATCAAATCAAAATAAAAAAATCCTAAAAAAGTTTTAGTTGCCCCAAAGTCACTATAATTGACATAGTATAATATAATATATAAAACTTGAATAAAAAATATATCAGTGTTAATGAGTGTAATTGCTATTACTAAAAAAATAAATCCCGGTAATGGTCTAGAGAAGGGGCTATTCGAGATATCACGTCATCTTAGCTACCGATAAGGTTGTCTCGGTATTCTCCCTCTATTTCGATTCGATATTTTCCTTATCATGTTTACAGAGAGTGGGAGTTCGTTTTAAATCATATCTCGAATAGCCCGTTCTCTAGAACATTACATAAATCCCTTTCTAAAAACTCGAAAAGCACATCTCACTACACTACTACAACACAACAGATTACTTGACAGTTTGCATGACAAGTCTGGTTTTGCAAGTAATAATACATAAATAAATTTTACTTACCTCTGAACTATCAGTTTGTGCTATTTCTAGTTGGTCCTTTATAAATAACATTTCCTCATAGTACCATGACTTTGGTTTGGGGATATCATCAGTTGATGCTCCAGACCGCTTCGCACTTTCAATAGCCCTGAAATCTTTATTAAAATTAGTACGCAGTGTGTTTATTTTCTTCTTCAGTTTGTCTACAGTGAAGTCGGCTTTAAAAAGGATTAAAGCATTAACGATTTTTTTCATAGTAATCTGTTTCTTCGCTTGATTAAAATAATCCTTCGATTTCACTTTCCACAGTTCCGGTGAATCACGATAAAGAGTAATTAATAATAAAACAAAATCACGTTCGGACTCTGATGGGTCGGCCATCACGAAGGTGTTCACTCGATGTCTGAAACAATACTGACGCAAATATTGATCAATATACCTCATAAACGTCAATATGAGCATCAATATAGCTTCCATCAATACACTTCAATATAAATTCCTATCAATATGCTTCAATATACTGCCAATATGTTTGAAGCTCTCCTAAACGATCAATATAGCCTTTCAATACGTATTGATCAATAATATTAACCGTCTAGGGGGTGTTTTAACCGCGCTCCTATGTCTCCCCACCTCTATTGTAATACCTCTATGGTTTTGAGATAACACATCAGATGCGTCTTCTCTGTCACATCATTTTAATCAAATTATTTTCGTTGACTCATTTGTTTTCTAACCTACAATGGGGTATTTTCTAATTCGTGTATTGATAATTCCTCTTGTATAGATTTTCTCTTCACTTTAAAACAAAGAGATATATGTTATATTTTAACATATTATAAACATAAAAGTTGAAGTTTAAACTTACTGAAATTTAAACATAATGTATCAACTCACAATTCTAATTATAACTTGGGCCGCATGTATTCAAGTATTTTCATGAATGACTTCTATTTTCAAACTCATACCTCTTAATATATTATTAGAGAAACAATTACTGGAGTGCGCCCCAAGTTTTTCATTGTATTAGCTGTTATTTGGTCTCAGTTGTTTCAAGTATTACCATGTATTCAAGTATTTTCATGAATGACTTCTATTTTCAAACTCATTCCTCTGAATATATTATTAGAGAAACAATTACTGAATTCCATTAAACCTTATGATATGAGTAACGATCGTATTTTCTGAAATTTTTTTCATTGTAGCTGATATTTGGTCTCAGATGTTTTAAGTATTTCCAAAATATAATTATTTTGATATTTTTAGTCCATTAGAAAAAGGTTTTTTTTATTTTTTTTAACTATATATTATTTTATCATTTTTAGTCTCTGAGTCCTGCAAATGTGCTCGACAAATATGTTCTGGAGTGCTGGAACGAGAGATAGATAGATAGATAGACTATATGTTTACCCGTGGGGATTTACCCCATAGGGCTAATGCATAAGTATACAAAATTTAACATAATTACATAGAATGAGTAGCGCAATAGTACATCAGTTATAAACAAAAGCAAGATTAAAGAGCAGAGTAATTATAATTTAAACAATCTCTCGAAATTACTTCCGAGTACAATTCCTTTTAATTATATTTTGGAAATACTTAAAACACCTGAGACCAAATATCAGCTACAATGAAAAACGTGCTGGAACGAGAGAGAGATAGATAGATAGATAGACTATATATTTACCCGTGGGGATTTACCCCATAGGGCTAATGCATAAGTATACAAAATTTAACATAATTACATAGAATGAGTAGCGCAGTAGTACATCAGTTATAAACAAAAGCAAGATTAAAGAGCAGAGTAATTATAATTTAAACAATCTCTCGAAATTACTTCTGAGTACAATTCCGTCAACTTGGTTGAGGATCATCTGGAGGATTATATTTTCGCAGTCTCTCCATCTCCTCAATGGCTTTTTCGTTGCAGGGTATCTTTCCCGAGAGCTTACTACACTCCATATCCACGATTCGCACTCCATCCAGCGATCTCACTCTACTTAAAGCGACTATGCTTGTCCCTTTTGGAATAAGCATTTTCCAAGGTACACGACTGCATAATCGACGGTGCAGCCTTGCATCTTATGAACTGTGCAAGCCCAACAAGACAATGGGTAGCATTCGTCTCTCAATCGTTCCATAGTTGAATTTAGCAGGAAACTGAATAGATTGAGGTTCAATCAGATGAATGCCATCCCTACCGAAGTCTATGCGAACAGAGGGAACATCTGTGTCGTATATCTAGTCGCGACGGAAATACGGCCAAATTATCTCGGTGGTATTGCCAATTGCGCCATTCACAAGACCCTTCTCGACATTGATGTTGGATCGTAACATTACTTTTGCACCGATAAATATCTCCAAATCCTTGGGCAAGCCCCCAGTCTTGTTGATGTCGGCTGGGATGATATTGTCCAAGTTGACATTTTCGACATTGCGCGTAGCATCGGCTACATGATCTTGCGCCTTTATTTTGTATATTCTCTCTCCCTGTGATCGGTAGTACTCAAGAACAGCATTATTGTGGGGCATCTACTTGCGCTCTCAATGGATAGATGCGAATCGCCTTGTGCAAGGCGAATTCGTCTGTTGCATCCACCAATGTCTTCGACAGCAGCAAGTCAAAGTGGGGACCCTTGAGCTCACCAATTCGAAGAGCATTGAGCAGATCGGCAAAACACGTGTCGCCCTGCTGGCGCATATTCTCGGTAAGCTCAACCAATCTGAAGTAGCGCCAGAGGTGTGGTGCTGGCAAGAATCGTACTGGTTGTTCAAAAACCTGAGCTTTAACGGGTGGAAGCTGCATCATGTCACCAAACAGCATGATGTTGAGACCTCCAAATGCTTCATCATCCTTATTCTTAAGCTGTCTTAATCGCGAGTCGATCATGCAAAGCATCTCGTAAGGGACCATCGAAATTTCATCAATGAAGATGTATTCAATATCCTTCCACTGCTTTCGCATAATCTTTAAATAATTTCCCGTCAACATCGGCATGTTGGAGACAATTAAGACAAGTTACCTTTTGAACCGGTAACTTGAGCATAGTATGTAGAGTTGATCCACCGACTAGTCTCGCACCTACACCCGTTAAAGCTGCAACTTTCACTGCATTTTGCCGAAGCAGCGATTGACTTGATTTTTCAGTGCATTAAAAGTGAAGGTCTTGCCGACTCCAGCTCCGCCAGTCACAAACAGCCTGAGGCGTTGTTTGCTTCCTCTCAGCTGCTCCTGAATGCTGCGAGTGACTGCAGAGAAGAGTTCTCGCTGCTTGATGTTCATCGCAGCACAAGCCGATTGGAATTGTTCATCAGTCATACCTTGGTCGGGAATTTCTTCCTCGAGCTCTTCTTCAACAAACTCTTGGGATCGCTGCAGAATATCGAATGCATGAGCTTGGTTGAAATCGATCTCAAGTTGGCGATCTATTTTGCGGAAAGCCTCCATGTGTTTGCTCTTCTCGTTCAATTCTTGTTCACGGGCAAGGAACCTCGCGCATTATCAAACTCTCCGAGCAGAGCACTCTCAGATTCGTAAGACTGGTATTGAAGAAGAAGGCTATAGAAGTAGTTCTCGGAATCCGTGTGCATCATGAAGAATGGCACTCGTACGACCGCTGGGAAATTTCGTACAACCATTTTTGATTTGTCTGTGAGAGTAATGAGCTTTCGCCTTTGTTGTGACTGTTCCGCATCGTCTTCATCAAGGCTTTCTTCAGTGTCGCCTTTGTTGGTGTAGTATGGCTCAAATTGCATTGCAAACTCAACCAAACTCATATCCTTGAAGTTGTATTCTGAATGATTTGTAGGGCGCTTCTCGTATCGCTCAAAGATGTTGGAGCACACTCCCGTTGCCTGATTGCCATCAAACTTCAGGACGTGATATCGTTGTTCAGGCTTACGCGTGTTCAAGAATACACACTTTCTCGAACTTCCGCGGAATGGAAGGTGACACAACCGGAATACACATTCGCATGCAGAAATTTGACGCTCTTTCATAATTCTCATGCATATTTTAAACAACTTGCGAGCAACATTTGAATCTTCTTGACGAATTCGTCTGATCGCCTCTGCAATACCCTGATTCAAGTTTACGGGCTCAGACTTTGCGATATATTTTGCAACGTAATGGGCGATTGCCTCGTTCGTTCCACATGGCTGAATGTCAATGTTGCCATCCCACAATTGAAGGATCGCGGAGCAGTAGTTATTTATCAATGTTTCCTCAGTTCGTCGCTTCTGAATGCAGAACCGTCCGCCATTTCTTATGAACTCGTCTGAAGTTTGAGCAACAATGCGAGTGTGCTGACACTGCTTACGCGGAAAGGCGAAGCGACATGTTTGAGAGTTGTTTTTGTAACATGTATGAGTGTGGTGATGCATTTGATTGCGCTTAACCAAATTGTGCATATCAGGATCTTCAGATTCAGATGGGAGTCGGCATGAGATTACTGCATCGATTAGTTCAATTCCTTCTTCGGTCTCGAATGAAGGTCCATTCTCAATCCAAACAACCATGTGGATGTGCGGACTGCCTCGATTTTGAAATTCCACACGCCACCAGTAATCTCTAACTTTGCCACCTAAAATCTTCGCGTTGTTAATAATATATTTCATGAAGGCATTAAATCTCCTCATGAAATGACGGCTGACTACAACCGGGTATTGTTCAATAAGACGCTGCGATTCGTCAACACTGATATTTGTTGGGTCCTCATTCGATCGTTTGTCAGCAATCAAGAGAGCTCTTCGCATGTCTGGCCAGTTGATGTCATTGCAGCTCAATGTTTAGAACCAAGTTGGTGGTCCAAGGCAACGAATTTGCGCTATCAATTCGTTATGCGCCATTCGCCAGTATGCTGCAGACCCACTAAGTTTCGCATGTAGAGGTGAAGATCTTCGACAGCTCCCTCTTGTCCTCTTAGCTTCTTGCAGCAAGCAGAAATAGTGGACTGAATTTTGAGATATTCGTTCATCGAAAGCGCATAGAAGAGATAGTCATTGCGCTGGAACCGTGTATCGCGACCAAGGATTCTCGAGTGAAAGTAATCTAATGGCGTAGTAATCACTTCACGGTTCCCCTTCAAACCATTGTTTCCATACGGAAAAAGCATCCACCACGAATACTCTTCTGCTCTTAATTCGTGATTTATGTTAAAAATATTGTCCTTCGTCTTACGTTTAATTTCGTTTAAATTTTCGCCATCAACAAATGCATCATCTAATACTTCGTCAACATCTGGCTGAGCGACATCGATAGGAGCCATGACTGATGTCTGAACATGAATATGCTTTTCGGGTGTGGGATGTGTATCAACCATAGGATCCACATCAACCACGGGATCATCATGAGTAGCTTGTGGTATATCATGCTGATGTCGCAAACATTCATCCATCTGGACGACAACGCCCTTCACACGCACGTCGATGAAGTAAATCACAAAAGGTTCATTTTTCGAGTGAACGGTGCGTCGACAAATGCGAACAAATTCCTCAATCGTGTCGCATTCAATGATGCATGCTTTACCGTCACCACATCGTGCGCTTGCACCTTTGATGCCGCAAGCATGCGAGTCGGTAAAGTAATACTTGTCATTGAAGTGCATGAGGCCTAATGACTTTGACGCAACAGCAAGAACGCCAGCTTGATGTTCTGCAAACAAATGACTAATAGCATTTTGCAAAGTTCGGCCGATGATTCCATCATTTATGCGATCCATCAAGCTGCCCTGGCATAGCCAGTTGTCATCATAAACAAGCTCGAACGAATTGTCAAACATTAGAATATCGTTCTTGACTACGTCCAGATTGCGTAGTTGCAGGTAGCCATCAGGAGGTATTGGAAACGCCTCCCCACCTCTTGTTTCAGTCTCAAAGTGAATTAGCGCACAAAAACCGTCCGCTTCAATCATATTCTGGTTCAAGGTATTAGTGGTCCAACGACCAGGAGGAAGAATGGTGGCTCTAATAATATTTGCTGTGACCATAGCAAAGCACTGCGAACCAGCGTAACTGGAATTGAAAATGTCACTCCGACCCTGATGCCAGGAAGCGCGAACAATCCTTGAAGCGTCACAAATTGGCATATATGCACTTTGCAACTGATCATCATTGGCAAAATTATCGTTGCTATGAGCCTCATTGCAATAAGCTTGCTTCTGTTGTGGCTCAGCTGGAACAACGTAAATCATGTCTTGTCGGTCGAGTCTTGCAAATTCGTTGATTGTCACGTCCTTAAAAAGCGGATTGTTTGCCAAGAGCCAGCTAAGCTTAGCATACACCCGTTCGCGTGAAATTGTGTATAATAATAATAATAATATTTATTGCCAATTTTCCTTTACATATAATAAAAATTATACAATAAAGGACCTATAGGGGGTATAAATGCCCGTACATAGGTTGGTCCTTAGAATTAATATTTATATACTGAATACTAATTGTGAGTTTTACCTCACCGATCATAGTAATATATTAAAAATAAAGTATTTTTTAATTTCAACAAAATTTTAGTTTTTATTATAATACAATTCAATAAATAAATGAAAAAAAAGAGAAAAAAGGTCCATATCATAATAGACTGTTTTTTTGATTATTCAATAACAATGTTCCTAATTTTTTCTTTTATTTTTTTTTTTAAGCACTTTTATATTTACACTTAGATTTTTCAGTTCATTAGGTAATTCATTAACATATTTTATGGCATAATACACATAGCTTCTATGCCCAATACTTAATAGGTGTCGCGGCAATATAATACTTTTATACCGTGTGTTGAATTGATTTTGTAAAAACTCACTTTTTAGATCATTGTATTTATAAACTATAGAATTCACTACAAACACTTGTTTAATATTTAATGGTCTATCCGAATCTTGTTCATTGACTCCCATAATTTTAAGAATACACTTTTGGAGCCGATCCAATGCGTCTAGAGATGATTTATATAGACCCCCCCCCCTGCCTATGATAGCATACCCTGCCACACTATGGAATAGTCCATAGTATATTTGTAGTAGTTGCTTTTGTGATAAAATTTGTTTAAGTCTGTAAAAAACGTAGACTAAGTATTTGGTTTTTTTTACAATGTTAGCCACATGTACATCCCACTTCATGTTAAAGTCATATGTTATTCCTAGATATTTACTAGTTTTAACTCTTTTCAATTTTTGACCATTTATCTTAATTTCAAAATCATGCGGAACCGAGTCTCAATAATTTCCAAAGGTGATAAAAACAGACTTGCTTATGTTGAGTACTAGATTATTGTGATAGAGCCAAGAGTATATAATATCTAATTTAGTTGACATATCTGTTGCAAGTTCAGGCCATGTCTTTGCTTTCATTGGTACTGTTGTATCATTAGCATATGCTATTAATACATCTTGTAACACTAGTAAGTCATTGATATATAAAATAAACAATAAAGGTCCTAATATAGAGCCCTGGGCACTCCAACATTTGTTTTAATAGGCTACTTCTAGTCCCATTCACCTTTACAACTTGTGTCCTGTCATGTAAATAACTGGCTATCAGGGATAAGCTTACACCTCTTATTCCCATATTCTGTAATTTGGATATAAGTATGCCATGATCGACAGTGTCAAAAGCTTTGGAGTAGTCCAAAAAAGTTACAACAGTTGGTATGCTAATACTTAGATTTTCATAAATAAATTTGCTAAGTAGGGCTATAGCATCATCTGTACCTTTCTTCTTGAGAAAGCCAAATTGTTTAGCACTTAACAGGTTATGTTTCTTTACAAATTTAAATAATCTGGTAAAAATAATTTTTTCAAAAATCTTAGCTAAATTTGATATCAGTGCGATCGGTCGATAATTGTTAACCAAACTTTTTACACCTTCCTTATATATAGGACAAATTACAGCTTTCTTAAATTGATATGGACATGTACCTTGTATCATAGTAGTATTAATAATGTGAGTCAAAGCAGGAGTTATGAACGGAGCAGCTAGCTTAACTGTATAGGCATGAATGTCATCACACCCACCAGATTTATTTTTGAGTTCACGAATAGTTTGGTAAACTTCTGACTCATTTGTTGGTGTTAGAAACATAGTATGCTGATTAATTGATATATCTGGTATTTCATGCTGCAGAAAAGGAGGAGTCGCACTTTCATTCAGCCTAGATACTATTGTGCTGAAAAATTCATTAAAATAATTAGCCTTTGTCCAATCATTGCTGTTTAGTTTATTATTAATCAAAATATCATTTATTTGTCTATTTTTTGAATTACGATCCAATTTTAGATGGACATATCTCCACATTTTTTTAGAATCAGCGTTTTGTAGTTGTTTTTCTTCATGCCTATTTTTAGCAGTCCTAAGTAATGATTTAAGTCGTTTTTCGTAATTTAAGTACAGCTCTTTTTTTAGCAAGTCATCTTGACTATTCTTCCAGGCTTTATATAATTTGTTTTTGTTATTAACTGAATTAATGAGAGCAGGGGTAATCCAGGTCTTTCTTGGTTTTTGAATTTTTGGCTTAGTTTTGTGTGAAAGTTCATTGATAGTTTGAATCTTGTTTATTAGCAATTCTAATGCTTCATTGTTATTTGGTGTATTACAGACTTGTTGCCATTGTTCTGAAGCACACAGCTCCAAAAATCTTTTTTTGTTTA
Organism: Magicicada septendecula; assembly: GCA_034769895.1. Classification (NCBI taxonomy): domain Eukaryota; kingdom Metazoa; phylum Arthropoda; class Insecta; order Hemiptera; family Cicadidae; genus Magicicada; species Magicicada septendecula. Next base: position 49,037,475 of record CM068374.1, on the reverse strand, counting down.
TTTCAAAAGATACTGTAAGTTTGCATTTTATGTTGTTTCCATGTAGTGATATTAAAACGGGGTAGTGGTCTGTGATTGAGTCAATTAATTTGCCAGATTTTGCTGTGTATATTCCTTTCATGAAAATATGGTCAATGCAAGTTCCATCTTTATAATTCTTTATAGGATGAGTACAAGTATTTATCATCGATTCATAACCATTTTGCAGTAATTGGTAGAAATAATCCTCAGTTTTTTCATTAAACTCAATGAGATCTAAGTTAACATCACCCAAAATCATGTGGTTTGCAACAGTTTTGTTACTTAAGATAAATTTTTCATGATCTTTAAATGAATTTGTCAATCTCATAATCATGACAACAATATAGTCCAGAATTTTTGAAAATACTTTTATTTGTTAATTCTATGAGCAGACTAGTGATTTTTAAATCATTAAATTGTTCATTAATGGTTTGATACTGTAGGTTACTTTTTACATAAATAATCACTCCATCTGCTTTATTTATTCTGCTGTTATTTTTAAAATGTGTATAACCTGTTATATTTATAAGCTTGATATTATCCATGAGCCAAGCTTCAGTGCATATTATCACATCTGGTTTATGTTTAAAAGAACTTGACATAGTTTCAAGTTTTAATATATTTTTCTGTATACTTCTGATGTTGACATGTAGGGTCAGAAGCTCAGAGTCACAAAAAATGGGGTTGAGATTTATCTCTTCTGTACTATTAAAAATTAATTCATCATTAAGGTTATATTCTTGTATTTCCATAAAAAATTTATTTATAGGTTAGTTTTGATTTTTTCTTTTTCTTTTTCCTTTTAAATACAAAATTTTATCTAATCAACTAGTTGTAACGTAATTAAATGGAGGTTCTGGTTTCCAGGGGTAGTTTATATCACAAACATACTGCTCCCATCTTACTTTAAAACTTTCACAGTTTTGAATATCATTTGCAGAATGATCTATGGATCTTTTTTTAGTTAAGTATTTGTTAGCAATAATACAATATACATTTATTTATATCAGAGGTACATACTGTAGCATCATGGTTACCTGAACATTTGTAGCATGATTGTTGTCTTTTAAAAGTGTCTTTGCACTTTCTCAGTGAATGGTTATACCCACAACAGTTTTTACAACATTTGATGTTAAAATTGTCATACACTCTGCAGTTTTCACATCCAATAAAAACATATTTATTCTTCATTATCTTGGCATATGCATCAGAGTTTACTTCTGCTAGCGCAGCATGATTATTGTTTATATAATATTGAAAACTTTCTCATGTGAAACTTACTTGTCTTTATCGTAGAACGCGTTTCGGCGTCGTGTTCGCCTTCTTCAGCTTTGCGACAGACTGCCAGTACTTAGTAACGTTTGTTGGTTGGAAGGTATAGTGGGGGTGGTGTATAGAGGAAGGGGATTGGCGCGGGGATTGGAATTATTGTTTGTTTTTTGTATAACTGTGTCGAAAAGTGTATGTGATTTATATTGTAATTGGTCGTTTAGTATGTTGTTTGGTTGTGTTGTGTGGTGTTTGTATATTTCATACTGTTCAGCTGTGTTGAGTTTTCGCCCTTTGGGTAAGAGGTGTAATATTTCAAGATTAGTATCTATGCTGGTGTAGCTATGGTTATGTGTGTGTATGTGTGTGGCAAACGCAGAATGTATGTTGTTGTTGGAAAGGGCCTTTAAGTGTTCAGAGTAACGGGATGAAAAAGATCTTCCCGTCTGGCCTATGTAGAAACTATTGCAGTTATTACAATTTAATTTGTAAACACCTGTTCTATTGAATTTTTCTATGTCCCTGTTTGTATCGTTGATGTGTTTTTTGATGGTATTGATGGTTCTGAATGCTATTTTGTAATTGTGTTTTCTGAATGTGTTGGCAAGTTTGTGTGTGTTGGAGTTATGGTATGTGAGTGTGATGTATTTATTGTGTTGTGTGTTATTGGTATTTTGTGTTTTGTAATTTTTGTTTTTGATGCGTTTGTGTAGTTTGTTTATTAAATTGGGGTTGTAACCGTTTTTCATTGCTATGTATTTGATTGTGTTGAGTTCGTCAGTATAATATTGTTTACTTAAGGATATTTTGGTTAGTCTATGGAGCACATGGTTGAAGGCTGCACGTTTATGTTGTGTTGGGTGGTTTGATGTGTTGTGTATAACCATGTCAGTTGTGGTAGGTTTCCTGTATATTTTGTACGTGTGTGTATTGTTAGTTTTGTTAATTGTCAGGTCAAGAAAATTTATACTATTGTTTTGTTCAATTTCCAATGTAAATTTTAATTTGTAGTGTATTGTGTTTATGTATTTATGGAAGTTTTCAACTTGTCTTATGTTGCCTTTGAATAAAAGTAATATGTCATCTACATACCTGTGCCAGTAAATGATCTTGTTGGTGTATTTGTTGTTGTTTATTATGTGGTTCTGTTCTATGTTGTGTATATATATTTCTGCCAGTATTCCTGATATGGGGGATCCCATCGGGAGACCGTCTGTTTGTGTGTATATCTTGTTATTGTATGTAAAGTAATTTTGCTGAGTTATTATTTTGGATGATCTCTTGTATGTGTGTTTTAGGTGTGTTGTTTTGTCTGAGTAATTGTTCTAGTGTTAGTATGGTTTCTTGAACTGGGACATTTGTGTATAAATTGGTGATATCAAAAGATGCTAGTGTTGAGTTGTGTGGGATGCGGATGTGTTCAGTTTTCTTGACTAGGTCGATGTTGTTTTTGATAGATGTGTTGTTACTGAGATTAATGTTTTCTCTGATTATTTTGTCTAAGTGTTTGGCGATTTTGTGGGAGGGAGCTTGTGTGTTGTTTATTAATGGTCTGATGGGAATGTTAGGTTTGTGTATTTTTGGTAATGCATTTAGTATAGGGGGGGTTAGGTTTTATTTGTTTTAGGTACTTGGTGCTTTCTGGTTTGATTATATGTTTTGTGTTGTTTATAAATTTGTTAATCTGTTTTTGAAATTTTAGTGTGGGGTCTTTATTTATTTCCGTTATATTATTTTCGTTAAAGAAATTTTCAATTTTAGTGTTAATGTTTGTCCATTATGACGTTTATGTTCCCTTTATCAGCTTTTAATATTGTTATGTTGTGTTCATGTAACTTTTGTTTTACACTGTTAAGTGTTTTTATTTCGTTGTTGTGTCTTTTCGGTTGCATATGTGTGCGTTGGGGCTTACGTTTTATGTCGTGAGGTATTGGGTCCTGGTCAGAAATATGCGTGTTTCGTACAGCTGTTTCTGCGTCTATAATTATGTCACGTATGTGTCTATTGTGGTTATTGTTGTTAGTTGTATTGTTATTCAAATTATGTTTCAGTCCTTTGTTTAATAAATCCATTTCATCAGTTGTGAAATTAATGTTAGTTGTGTTAACTATGCGTGTGTGGAATTTGTGTGTCGGTTCAGGGATTGATTCTATTGCGCGTTTTGTGAGGTTCGTAATTTTTTGTTGTGTCGATCTTGTATTGTCAATTTGAGTTTTTCTATGTTGTCTTGTGTGTGTTGTATTACATTTTCAAGTTCTGTGTGGTGTAATATTTGTGTAAGTTTCATGTGTAAGTTGTATGTCTGTCTGTTGAATGTATCTTTTTTATGGTATAAATAATTGATTATGTTATTTAGGTTAAGTTGTTCTAATTTTCGTTTGGTTTGAAGTGCAGTATGTGTGTTTTGTTTTATTGTAACTTGTGCGTGTGTTGGTATGATGTTGTGTTTTCGGCAAGTTTTATTGAAGGCTATGTGTAAGGAAGTTTTTGTTACTTGTTTTTTGGCGTTTCTGTACTTATTGATGAAATACGCTCTGTCTGCGGTACTATAGTTGTCTTGTTTGTTCATCATCTTCTTTCACTGCACTACACTTTATATAATATTGAAAACTTTCTCATGTGAAACTTACTTGTCTTTATCGTAGAACGCGTTTCGGCGTCGTGTTCGCCTTCTTCAGCTTTGCGACAGACTGCCAGTACTTAGTAACGTTTGTTGGTTGGAAGATATAGTGGGGGTGGTTTACAAATTAAATTGTAATAACTGCAATAGTTTCTACATAGGCCAGACGGGAAGATCTTTTTCATCCCGTTACTCTGAACACTTAAAGGCCCTTTCCAACAACAATATACATTCTGCGTTTGCCACACACATACACACACATAACCATAGCTACACCAGCATAGATACTAATCTTGAAATATTACACCTCTTACCCAAAGGGCGAAAACTCAACACAGCTGAACAGTATGAAATATACAAACACCACACAACACAACCAAACAACATACTAAACGACCAATTACAATTTAAATCACATACACTTTTCGACACAGTTATACAAAAAACAAACAATAATTCGGATCCCCGCGCCAATCCCCTTCCTCTATACACCACCCCCAGTATACCTTCCAACCAACAAACGTTACTAAGTACTGGCAGTCTGTCGCAAAGCTGAAGAAGGCGAACACGACGCCGAAACGCGTTCTACGATAAAGACAAGTAAGTTTCACATGAGAAAGTTTTCAATATTATATAAAGTGTAGTGCAGTGAAAGAAGATGATGAACAAACAAGACAACGATTATTGTTCCTCTGTTTGTATTTGTGTACAATGTTTACACTATTTGATGGTAATTCATTTCTACGTATGATATCGTTCTCGAGTTCTACTTTATCGACATCTTCTGATATGTTTGTTATTTTTATTTGCGGATTTTTTTTAACACATGCTTCAGCTGTCAATATTTCACTGTTTATAACCTTTAGTATTTTTTCACTTTAGAAAAACTGTACCATTATTGACTTTGTTAATTTTTAAAACTTTGGCATTAGTTTTGGTTGAAATTTGCACTTTGATAATATTTAGGGCATCGCCTTTGAAATTTTCCTTTTGCTTTATTGTCAAACGAGCACATTCTTGCTTTTTAGGTAAATTTAGCACAGCATCAGCATACAAATTTGTAATGTCTACATAATTTTTTTCAACATTTACAGCAGATGATGTTAAGAAACTGTTATTTTCACGCAACTCATGGTTATGTTCACGTAGCTCATTATTTTGTTTCACTAATTCACTATTCTTTTTTTTTCATAGCTTAATTCTCTTATACAGTCCTGACAATCCTCACATTCAAAATTTTGTTCACACTTACGGTTTTTATTTTTTTCACTGGCAATTGATACGATAGATATAGCATCATCCTCACCTTTATCATCTGTATCCATATTATCACTTACATCATCTTGAGTCACACTTAGACCATTTTTAATATTTTCTAGATGTTTTTGAATAATTAACAATTTTTTTTGGACATTACTATTTTCAATATCAGTATCCTGGTCACATGGTTGAATGTCAACAAAAGATAGGTTAAGATGTACAGGGCACACAATTATGTGTGTAGAGATAAAGAATCCTTTTCCTTCGTTCACTTCTCTTGTAAAATCAGACTTGCAGAAAACACTATCACATATTAAACAAGTAACAAGTCCAACTTTTCTATTTGGATGACAAATATAATTAATATGATCGGGTGGTATATCGCGCGCGTCTTTACTTGTCCACGCCATTACGATTTTATCCTGTGTATTCACGAGAGATATTTAAATTTTCGAGTCTCTGTGACTACAACCATTCCCGCATTATCACTGTCGCGAGACAACACATAGAAGGCAGCTTCTCGCTTACCTCGAAAATGTCAAGTGCGAACAGCGTGGCCTGGCCTTTGAATCCGTATTGGCCATATCTGCCGTCGAATTTGACTATTTTAACGTAAGGTATCATGCGAGACAAGAGTTTTTGCTCAAACTGAGTGAGAACTTTAATGTCACCGGGCTCCATATTATTCCAGTACGCCTTTGATGGAGGGACGTTTAGTCTTGCGATTGTTCTTCAAATGACAATGACATCGATGGCAAACTTCCAATACATTTTTGTTCGTGAGTTCCGGAGGTAGATATGATTTGGCAGCAATCATGTGATATTTTACCACTTGATTAGCGTAACACTGCTTTGTGCAGATATCACATGTCCTATCGCAGAAGTTGTTGATTTCCTTATGGAACTCTTGCGCATCAGCAGCACGCTGAGCATGAGCATCGCAGCGACATTGCTGTATATCCTTACGCTTTTGTTCTAACTCATAGAGTCGCGCTTGAGACGTGTATACTCTATCTCTTTCGCGTCGAGAAGCGCGTTGGTCTTTAGTTTCAATAGCACGAGCTTGCGATTTGCGTTCTCGATCTTTAGCAAGACGATAAGCGTGTTGGTCGTCGATTTCAATAGCACGAGCTTGTGACACGCGTTTTTTACGATTTACAAGTCGCTTTAATTTAACTTCAGCCGTTTCTTGCGAACGCTTGAGCCGATAGTGTTGTCGCTTCTTTTCCAATCGTCGCTTCTTTTGAGTCGCCATCTCCTTCATCATTACAAAGAAGCGGCTCTTACAAAGAAGTACTTAAAGCACAACTGTCCTTTGTAACCACACAAGTGCACGAACACGCGAGTTAGGCATCTTTCAGAATACGTTAATATTACACTAGCATACACTTTTGTTTCACTTAACAAACACTAGCATACACTTTTGTTTTTATATGCTAGCAAATTGCGTTTTTATTTTTATATTTTTCTTTACACTTTTCTGAATAAAATGGTATAAAAATCATGAAAATCGGATAACTATATGTATTTTTAATATTTTTTTGTTTGACTCAATATAGCGTTGATTTTTGTTTCCATAGTAACGCAAAATGTAAATAGTGTCTTTTATACATTCACGTTTATTTATACCTCTATAATGTTTCTTTCCAATGTTGGTACACTTGTTAAACAGCTGAAAAACATGTATACTACTGCAGAAATATTGTTTACTGTTATCGTTTTGATGTGTGAAGTTTTGTATTACATTTTGAATTGTGTTTTCAGTGAGTAGATTGATACTTTGTTGAAAGTGGTTTCAAAATGCCAAAGTGTGCACAATTTCAAATTTTCATAATTTTGCAAAATTGACAGTTTTCTTGATTTTTTTATTAATATTGATTTTACATTTTCATCAATGGGTTATTGTATTGTTGTCATCTGAGATACATAAGTGTGCAAAATTTTAAATTTTCACAATTTTGCAAAATTCACAATTTTTTCAATGGATTATTGTATTGTCATCGGAGATACATAAGTGTGCCAAATTTCAAAGCTCTAGCTAGTCTGGAAGGTAGTTAAAAATCAATCGCAAGATTCCACCCGGACAGACAGACACCACAGCGAGTGGAGAAAAACGTTTTAAAATTACTGAAATTTAAACATAATGTATCAACTCACAATTCTAATTATACATTAGAATGTAATGTATGCAAGGTGTTTTAAAATATAAATGTTTTAGCCGACAAATTTTATACAGACCTTATTTGGGGATGATCTTGCATTTTTCTTGCCAAAAAAATTGGGTTACTTATACCCATTACAGCGCCACAAACCGCATAGCTCATGTTTGATCCAGACATAATGCTGGCCTCACATTCGATGGTTCCAATAGATGTCAGGTTTGAACCACAGCCTGAATTCGTTAAAAAAGGATTTTCTAATAACTGAACAGCTGTAGAGACAGCATCCAGTGAGGATTCTGTCTCTGTCAAGGCTTCCATTCCCTGCAAGGTATCAGTTTGTTAAACTGCGGCTGTTGTGGCTGTATCATATAAGTATCAAATAAAACACGCACACGCACACACACACACACACACACACACACACACACACACACATTCATACTGTATGCAATCAGAACTATTGTTGTTTTATGAAATCAGAGAGGCAAAGAAAATAGTACTGTTGAAATTTTGTTTACTGTAAATTAGAACACTCTGGCTAGGATCACTGGCATGTCATGTCATGTCAGGGTATTTATAAAATACTCTCTAAAATGTTACCTATTATTCATTAACTCTCTTATGTACTATATGTTAAATTTGTTTTATATAATTAATATATTTTTATTACTCAAACGTTAATAATCATTAACTTGATATATTTATATACTTGAAAAGTAATACATATAATCATCAAATAAACATTAGTATTTATATATATTGAATATATTAGTGTAACAAGCAAATAATAAAATAATTAATATTGAATAAAGATAAATTACATATATGATAATAATCAAACTTTGATATTAAAAAATCAAATGAGTACAGAAATATTATATAATCAATATAAAGGCTGTCCCATAAAGTACGCAAGATTTAATAATGTTGTAAAAACTTTTATTTATTGAAAAATATCAGATGTTTTAATGTTAATACAAAGTACACTTACTGTGGTTAAATGTGGAACACAATATCAGACAAATGTCCCCCGCGATTCTGCTGGCACACTGTTGTCCGTCGATCGAAATTTTCGATGACCTTCTTGCACAATTCCGGCTCAATCTCACCAATAACTCGTTGAATCTGTTCCTTGAGTTGAAAAATTGTTCGTGGATTGCGGATATAAGCGCGTGATTTCACATATCCCCAAAGGAAGGAGTCGCATGGTGTTAAATCACAAGACCTCGGTGGCCAGTTCTGATCACCGTTGCGTGAAATAAGATGTGCAGGAAACTTTTCAGATAACAAAGCAATTGTTTCGCGGGCAGTATGACTGGTTGCGCCGTCCTGCTGAAACCACATATCTTCGAATTCCATACCTTCCAGTTGAGGCCACAAAAACTCCATTATCATGTTCCGGTAACGTTCGCCAGTCACTGTTACTGCATCTCCAGCCTCATTCTCAAAGAAATACGGCCCAATCACGCCACCAGCCCAAAACCCGCACCAAACAGTTGCTCTTTGTGTATGCAAAGGCTTCTCATGAATGATACGAGGGTTCTCTGTACCCCAAAGCCGACTATTTTGTTTATTTATGTACCCGTTGAGGTGGAAGTGTGCCTCATCGCTAAAGATGATTTTGTGGGAAAAATCACCGTCCGTTTCACGTTTACCCAATATCCAACTGACGAATTCTCGGCGCTTCAAATGGTCACACGGTTTGAGTTCTTGTGTTAGATGGATTTTGTAGGCATTCAGATGAAGATCGTTTTTTAGAATTTGCTGCATTGTGCTTCTTGGAATGGCCAGTTGTTGTGATCGACGGCGAATTGATTTCCCTGTACTCACATCGACACTATCTCTCACTACCGCGACGTTTTCAATAGAACGGGTAGCGCGAGGAAGTCCAGACGATTTAACGTCTAATAACGAAGCTGTTTCTTCGAATTTCTTAATCAATCTCTGCACAGTTGACAGATTAGGTGCTTTTCGTCGTCCAAAAATTCCACGCAATTTACGAACGGTTTCCGTATAACATTCACCGTTCTTATAATGTGTTTTCACAATAACAACGCGCTGTTCTGTCGTGTAACGCTCCATGACGACTAATGGCGAGTAAACGGCAACTACAATACAACTGTTGCAGTGCTACCAACCTAACAAGACGACAGTGGCGCGTAATTCAAATATTGCGTACATTATGAGACACCCATTATAAGAATTAAATAAAGAAATTTAAAAAAAATATATATATATATATAAATTATAATTCATTCTTATCATTGTCACATTTATATTTTTAATGACAGTACTTCTGTTATTCTCTTGGTCATTACTCTCTTTTTACTTTAAAGGTAAATTGATATTGTAGTTTTAATACATTTCTATAGTCCCTCTCTTTGAAAATAGTTCAGTTTTACAATTATTGATTAACCATTAACCATTAATCCTACCTACGTCTGAGTCGAAGTGTGCCATGATTACTTAGATATGATCTGCGTTGGAAGAACTGTACCGAATAACTTTGTATGAATAACAATGTACCGTACCAAATGAACCTTTGTTAAACAAAAATCAAATTTTTATAATTTCAAAAGAACTTGTACAATTCACAATGGTGACGAAGATGAAAACGAAATACAAGACACACGGCTTTGTCGCCCCGGATCACTTGACAGACCAAAATGATGCTGGCTTGGGACTCCTGGAGTTTTTATAGTTTCAAAAGTTACCGTCTACATAACCTGGCTACTCCCTAGTTTTGACCAATCAAATGACCGCAAGGGTATACAAATTTCAGTTGCAAACATATTTTAAATCCAGTACTTTCACACATCGTGCACTTGATGATGGTAGTGGTGACGATGATGATGTTGATGGTCTCAGCATCGTTGAGATTACTTTCTGTTTGTTCTGCGTCCATCGTTGTAGCACCATCATCATCACTACCAGGTTCCATTTCTTCTTCGTCACTCAAAGTTAGCATTTCATGCGTAGAAATTAACGTATTATTATCATCCGGCATTCCAAAACAATTGACCAAATCATTTAATTCCCCACGTGCTTGTAACCATCTATTATATAAATCATCGCTCCCCAAAAAGTTTTTAGTCCTCAGCGGAACATTGCCATCTCCGTCTGAAAAGTTTTCAACTTCGACCGACTCTGTGTTATCATGCCATGTGTATCTACAAAAAGTATCGGCATTGTATACTATACAAAGAGTCAGCTGTCAGATCGATAACAGTATTATAAAGCGAAGAAGAAGCACCGTCCTCTCCGCCCAGATCCTCTAACGAACATCTGTATATATGATACTGGAATGTTATATAAACTCCAATATCTGATGTGATTCGTTCAAATCGTACACACGGACTTCGACTAGATGGGTAGCAGATGGCGGTCTGGGCGTGCTATAAAAGGTGTGCTGGGTAGGTGATTCCCGAAGATACACAGAAGAATACCGAATGCAATTGGGGAGACGATTTAAAATAGAGCGCCGGTCCAGTCTTTTCAAAGAACCACCGATCTTAAGAGGAACCTCAGAATCCATATCATTACGTGCAGTATTACGAACAAAAACCAAACACATACCTTCGTTACCAGCATTAACATTATGTTGATAATTCTGACCAGTCATTCCAAGGAACATGCTGACTTGCAGCAACTTTTTTAACCTATCTAAATTACCATCACCCCAGGTAACAGCCCTGTAATACAATTACCAGTATGAAATCTTACAACAATTTTATTAAGCATAATACGCTTATATTGACTTTGTAAAAATATCCAAAAATTATCATAATAAGTTGCATCGTTCCAACCAGAAGTATCAATAATTTTCATATGTTCATCATAAGCACCTGCACCATAATACCATGTCCACTGCAAATTAGATTCAAATTTGTGATTTTAACACTGACTTCATCGGACATAAATATATTTCATCAAGTATCATCATATGACCTAACAAAGCATAAGCCAGTCATTTATTGCGTATATCATCATTCGATACAAATATAATTGGACCTGTAAAACAAAACACATGATCCATCGCACATTAAACTGGATAAGCGAATTATAACATCTTCTCTTGTGTTATAACTTAGGGAACCCGCAATAATTGGATCTGCCAATTATACAGGCTGCCTTAGTTGTGACGAGCTGAACATAATCACAACAAATAAAACAATTCTTATAGCAGGATATTAGGAAGGGGAGACTGTTGATTTATGCACTCAGTTTACTCGGTACTCAGATGACATCTCTTTATTACATTTGGTGATTAAGTTCTCTATTGAAAGTTCTCAAACAATATAGTTTACTATATGATAATATATAGATATTACTCCTTTACATAGGGCCCTCAAAATATGATGTACATCTATTTTATTTATTCCACGGATCCGGGATTGAATATATTAAATGAATAATGGTCACCTTGCCATATACAATATTGAAAATTTAACCATTTGAAGAATGGTTTTTATTAATCTTTTAAAACAACAAAACTTTTAGTTTAAACTTTTACTCTTTTGCTATAACCAGTGTTATTAGATTTCAGACTACATGTTACATATTATGTCTGTCTTTTAAAGTCTTTAATGTTATTACATTTAAAACAGAAGTTTTAAAAGTCTTTAATATGATAAGTTAAATTGCCTTTTGTGGATTATAATTTTTGTAACTCATAACCATGGAAGACAAGCCTCCATGTCACCTGTGTGTTTCCTGAAGTTGCTGCAGAATAGGTTCTTCGGTCCTCCGGTGTTTCCTGAAGGTCTGTCGTTACCTTATCATCCTGTGACGGTGAAGTTCCTGAAGTATGTCAAATCATTCCGGGGGTGGTACACTCATCTCAGACGACTGTAGTAATTCTTAGTAATTCTTGTAGTTAGAATAAATAAATAGAAAGTTTGTTTCACTGTTATACACTTCACATGATTATAGATTAGTTGAATATCACCTTCTTGTTTGTAGTACTGTACAAATTACATAGTTTGTTATTTGATAATAGAGAGAGATGTCATCACCGCACAAATTTACTTATTTAAATAGTCATTGAATCAAGCCTTTCACATTTTTATATACACGTAGCGAAACAACGCTTTATGCTGCTTACGGCGTGAGCGCTCCATTGCAAGTGGCAGAAATAGTTAAGGGGGAGAGTAGTAATCTCGCGACAATTACTAGGCAACATAAAAGTAGTTCCGTGTTTCTAATTTAATTAAAGGACTAAAGTTTGATTAAATTATTAAATAGAGATATTCTTAGTTACAGAGGTTATCAAAGTACGTCACAGTGGTCTTATTTAATTATTTAAATAATAACAAATTTACAATAATACTTAGTTTATTTAGGGGTCAGAAAACAAGTTAATTCTGGTCAGTGCCTGTTTATGCAGGATTAATTAACAAGCTTTACCCGTTCTGTACGATTGCATTCCCTTTTATTTTATTATTAGACTTTATATTAAATATATTATTATTTAATGATTGCAATAAGATTTAGTTTAAAATGTGAGATTTTATTAAGAATTTAAAGTTTCTCAGCTTATACATTATCAACTTAATTAATTAACATATTTTTTTATTAATGAAATCGTCACATACTCCGCCGCTTAAGCCACAGACTCCGGTTTATTTGTTCAGGAATGTACCGGGAGTATGTTTGGGGATTTCCGTGTGTAATTTCTCTCACCCGTTTTTCTCTGTACGTAATTACGAGTTGCACAAGTCAGTCTCGACTTGCTTATTCTTACTATCTACATATCATACTTTACAGACTAATTCTAATACTACATAAAATTCACACATTATAAAACATATTGTTAACATTCTAAATTTTCTTAACTCTATTCCTTAAGACTACTACCGGGTTTTTCTTTAGTTGGGAGTTATTCTAGTTATAGAATTACTCATTAAGTAATTTGTTACTTAATTATTTCTCATATTTGATGTCAGCTGACTTCTTACTTTGCTCTACTTTCGAAGAATAGGATTCAAGGTTGATCAGGCCTCGTACCTATTTATACGATTAGCTAGCTAAATGTTATTCAAGTACTCCTTTGCAGTTGAGTACAAAACATATTCCTTTCTTTTTTTTTACATTTATTTAACTTGCACTCTACCATTTCCTTCTTCGTGATAATGTTTTATCTGCGAAATATGTGTCCTTCGTACATATTTTTGAGTAGAGGGTTCATACAGTGCTACGGTTACTGGAGTTAAATATTTGTGAATTTGATAAGGACCGCACCATCGGTATGATAGCTTGGAAGTGGTCTTATCGATTGCACTACTCGTAGGATGTGTTTTACACATAACTAAGTTACCGATTTGGTACTTTACTTCATTATTATTATTATTTCGCTCGTGATATTTCCTTGATTTCGCTAAGTTTGTTCGTAAATTAGCGCGCGCTTCATTCCATATTTTCCTAATATTTTTATCCCTAATTTCAAGGGGTAACAATTCATGTATTTTCCACTTAGTGGATACTGGGTGGTTAGGTTTATACTTGAACAATAATTCGAATGGGGTAGACTTATGTCCTTCATGATATGCAGAATTAAAGGCGAACTGTATCCAGGATAGGTTCTGGTCCCAAGAAGTGTGGTCGTTAGCATGGTAGGCTATTAAAGCAGATTTTAGGTTTCGCAAATACCTCTCAGCTATATTACCTTGCGGACGATACTCTGTAGTTGTAATGTGGTCTATACCTAGTTTGAAACACATGTTCCTGAATTCCTTGGACTTAAAATGTGGTCCGTTATCCGACACTAGATGGACAGGAATACCGAATTCTTTAAATAATCTATGCTGTAAAATACTTACTGTGGTTGTAGCTAAGGCTCGCCTCATGGGGTACATCCAGACGAATTTGCTAAAAGAGTCTACGCAAATTAGTAACATTGTATTTCCTGATTTAGAACGCGGGTAGGGTCCTGAAAAGTCTAAATAAATTTTGGAGAACGGGGTAGCGGGAATCTCTGAGATTAATTGACTTATTTGGCTGTTTCTCGCTGGTTTGCTGAGTGCACACAACTTACACCTTTTCACAAAATTGGCGATCTCACTGTTCATATTTTCCCAGTGATATTCATTACGAATTCGGTGTATGGTTTTATTTATTCCCATATGTGCTCCAATGGTGGAAGAGTGATAATATTCCATCAGCATAGGTTTAATAATATCAGGGGCGATTATTCGTAGATATTTTCCGTTCGCTATTCTACAACATAATACTCTCCTACTTAATATGTATTTCTCTGACTTATTTCCTTTTTCAAGTTGTTCAATTATTGGACTCAAACGTGGGTCTTGTAGTTGATACTGGGCTAAATCCGTAAATGCAAGAGGAAATTCGGTTGGAACATGAATGTCAATATCAGTTTTCAGAATTGGTATAATATTGTCCAAAGATGTATCTCAGAGTGATTCAATTTTGGCATGCCGAGGTTGGAACTAGGCTGGAACATGCGTGACAGTGTATCAGCAACTACGTTTTGGGTGCCTCTAATATGTTGTACTTTGAATTTAAAACAATTTAATCTTAATACCCATCTTCCGATACGACCTAACTGTTTTGGGTGATTTAGTAGCCAAGATAACGCTTGATTATCTGTTTCTAATAAAAACTCCTTATGTTCTAAAAATGGTTTGAACTTCTCAAAAGCGAAAACTATAGCTAAACATTGTAATTCGTATGCGGAGTATTTCTTTTCTTGCTCAGTCAGGGTGCGAGAAGCGTAACTAATAGGTAACCTTGAGTTATCTACTTCCTGATATATTACTGCACCTAGGGCGACACTAGAACTGTCTGTCTGCACTACAAATGGTTTTGTAAAGTCGGCTAATTGTAGTACGGGGGGTGATATTATGCTTTCTTTTAATTTCTCGAATGCGGTTTGGTGTTGCCCATTCCATTCAAATTTAATTCCCTTCTTTCTTAAGGTATTTAGCGGTGCTGCAATTTCGGCTAGATGTGGGATATACTTATGGAAATAATTTATCATTCCTAAAAATCGGGCAATTCCTTTCGCATCCCGCGGCGGTAAAAATTCTCTGATGGCACGGGTTCGCTCTGGGTCTATGCTTACCTTTCCGTTGGCTTTTACGATGTGACCTAAAAATGAGAATTGTGTCACAGCAAAATTTACTTTATTGGGATTTACTGTTAATCCAGCTTTCTCCAATCGGGTTAGTACTTCACGTAGATGATTAAGATGTTGCTCAATTGACTCGCTGTAGATAACAATGTCATCTAAGTAGTGATGCACATATTTAAATTTTATGTCATGAAATAACTTTTCTAATAATCTGCTACATACAGAACTACCTTGGGATATACCAAAAGGTACCCTTGTAAATTGGTACAGGTTGAAAGGGACGGCAAATGCGGTAAGACGTTTTGATTCTTCCGAAAGGGGTATCTGATGAAATGCCTGATTTAAATCCATAATGGTAAAGATTTTTGCTTTCGTAAAATAATGAAATGCACTGTGGATGTCGGGAAGTGGTATAGATTCAAATTCTATCCGTTTATTTAGTTGTCTGTAGTCCACAACTAATCTATGTTTGTCGTTACTTTTGGGTACTAAAAACGCGGGTGATGAATAAGATGACGTAGAGGGTTCGATGACTCCTTGTTCTAACAATTTATTAATTTGGTTCCTCATTACTTCCATTTTAGGAGGTGATAATTTGTATGGGGCTAAACGTATTACTTTGTTGTCGCTCAAATTTATTTTGTACTCTATCAGATCCGTCAGTCCTAACTTTGGGGTGAGGACGTTGGAGAATTGTTTTATTAAAGTCTGTATGTTCCTTCTATCTTTACTTTCCAGATGACTTAATTCAGATTCGTGATGCTTTATATGTGTAGAAGTGGTGCTAGTACTTTCTCTGTTATTTGCATTATCATGCAAGTTATATTTCCGTGAACGATCGAAGCCAAAGTAAAATATCTTCTCGTGAATGTCTAAAATTATTCCTGTTTTACTGATAAAATCAGCTCCCAATATTAACTCGAGTGTTAATTCGTCGCATACCAACATTGGAAAATACCACGTTAGATTTTTAATTTTTACTTTAAACGTAATGATAAGTTTTATCATTAAGTCTTGTTTATTAGCTGTAGCGCATCTAATATTTACTGATTGACTGCGTTTAACTAAATTGTGTTTAAATAATTGATTGGCTAGCTCTTGACTAATTAAACTTCGCGTGGATCCGGAATCAATTAATCCGAGGGTGGATGTAACACCAATGTCAACTTGTATATACGGTAATTCACACCTATTGTAATCACATTTACTAATAGAGTTACATTTATCGATAAATTTCCTAACATAGGGGTCTAATTTTCTTTTGTTATTATTATTATTATTATTTTGTTGTAATTTGTGGTCTCTCAGGGGTTTACCTGTTTTCACGATGCTGCGGAAGACACAGGGTTTCGGATCTCCCTGCCTTACATGTTTTTTGGATAATGAGTTTTCTGATTGTACTGTTTCCGTTTACAGTTTCTACTGAGGTGTCCAGGTTTTCCGCAGTTATAGCATATATATTCTTTACGCGTGGTCTCACTGGTTTCGTGTCGAGGTGGTGGCTCCTTGGACTTACCATGGCCATGAACATAGGTTGGTCGCCGAAATGGTCGTCGTTATCGTAGACTTCTTGTATCTGAGGATAGGGCATGCGTTTCCTTTCTATGTGGGGTTGTGGATACCGGTGCATGTCGATGCTGATCTGCATACCACACATTTGAAGAGTGCACACTACATTGTTCAAGGTCAGCGAAAGTAAGGGGTCTACTTATTAGTGCTAAACGGGAGCGTTCTTCAGGAGATAAGCCTACCAATATAGTATCGACCAATTGTTTTTCAGTCCAGTCGACTTGCAGTAGACGTGAAGATTCTCTGATGTCTGCGATATAGTGGGCCAGTCTTTCTTGAGCTCTTTGTACTCGAAGTACGGTATTTCTTTTGATCTCCTCATATATTCCCGTGGGGATAAAATATTTGATTATATTTGTATGAAGTTCTTCTACCGGAAGAGTCGAGTTTAATGATTCTAGCACACGATCTCGTAAAGGTGGTTTACATTTGGGTAAGATGACCTGCAGTATTTGCCAATCGCTCAATTGTTGTAGATCTTTTATTTGCAGTAGATATCTGATAAAAGTCAATAGAGTCGTGATACTTAAGCCATCGGTGTAAGGAATTTCATTTATTATTTTCTCTACTGGGTGGGAAATCTTTCCGTAGAGGTCTACATTAAAATATACGTTAGGTATACTTTTCGAAGGATTTGTGTTTGCATTAGGATTTGTAATCGCATATTTACTAGTGCGAGTATGCTGAACATTAGGCGGTGGGGGTTCTACCATAGTTTGGGTATTTAATTTTCTACTAGGTAATTGTTCATGACTCTGTTGTATCTTCGATACGGTGGGTGATTCGGGGTTCGAGGTGGAGAGAGGGTGTTCTAAAGTAGGGGATTGAACTGGGGAGATATATAATTTTTGTAAGTAGTGCTCAATTTCCTCCATTCTCGATGAGTCTGATTTTCGTCGTAAGTCGTTGATAATTATGGGTAATTGGCTTAATGCCTCATCCGCAAATTTCTGCACATCGGCGGGGATTACGGTGACGTCGGGCCAGCTTAATAAATTATTTAACCGGCGGGTTAAATGTTCTATACGTTGCGTAACGCGCAAAATTTCCGTAGGTGATTTTTTGTCCTGAAGGTTCTGAGATAATACTATCAGTTCCCTATGTTTCGCATAACAGGTTTCTCGTTCGCCGTCATAATCGAGTTCACGCAATCTATCTAGCTGCGAGGGTTGTATCTGATCCGGTTTGGCGTAATGATTTTCGTAATTCCGACACGGTTACATTCACGTGTTTTAGACCTCGTAAAAGTGCTTCGTAGCATAGCTCATCTTTTAATAATAGATCAGGATTAAATTCAGCCATTTTCGTAACGTGAGTGGCTATAACTAATTATTCTACTATTTGCATTAAATGCTATACAACGCTTCCTTTTTTTTTTACACAAAAATATAAAAATATAAATCAATCGTATTCTTACTCCTTTTTTTTGTACAAATAAACACTTAAAATGTTATGACAACCTTTATCGTTTTACATTGAGAGAGAGAGAGAAATTTCACACAGGCATGAATATGCGTACGACAAAAGGGGGAATCTTCGGTTACTAAACACAGGAAAATACACGCTTCTTATAACAATAGACCACACAAGGAGGGTGACTTATTGTCTAACTCAACTTGGGGGAGACCAACTATGACAGTTTTAAACAATCGGCAACAGGAAACTTACATGTCCGAGTTTGTCGTGAAGGTGACGCGTTGATGAATGAGACTTTTAACAAGTACCTACATGGTTTGTTTACATGGGATTATATGTTAATATTACTTTACACATATTATATTTACAAATAAAGTTACCTATACTATATTACTATAATATTAATTATTATTTTTATCTTATTTAAAATACTGACACATTTTAAAATACATGAGTGAATAGATCAACAGCTTGTGTGTGTGGGATATCGGGACACAATTACTGCTTTCTTTTCTCTTACGCAAAATTAGCAAAATAAAGCAGAGTTACAATTTAATTGTGACACTCTGTACACAATTAATTATTAAACAACAGCAATTAAGCAAAACAACAGCAATTAAGCAGAGTGGCGCAATTTATAACATCTTCTCTTGTGTTATAACTTAGGGAACCCGCAATAATTGGATCTGCCAATTATACAGGCTGCCTTAGTTGTGACGAGCTGAAAATAATCACAACAAATAAAACAATTCTTATAGCAGGATATTAGGAAGGGGAGACTGTTGATTTATGCACTCAGTTTACTCGGTACTCAGATGACATCTCTTTATTACATTTGGTGATTAAGTTCTCTATTGAAAGTTCTCAAACAATATAGTTTACTATATGATAATATATAGATATTACTCCTTTACAAAGGGCCCTCAAAATATGATGTACATCTATTTTATTTATTCCACGGATCCGGGATTGAATATATTAAATGAATAATGGTCACCTTGCCATATACAATATTGAAAATTTAACCATTTGGAGAATGGTTTTTATTAATCTTTTAAAACAACAAAACTTTTAGTTTAAACTTTTACTCTTTTGCTATAACCAGTGTTATTAGATTTCAGACTACATGTTACATATTATGTCTGTCTTTTAAAGTCTTTAATGTTATTACATTTAAAACAGAAGTTTTAAAAGTCTTTAATATGATAAGTTAAATTGCCTTTTGTGGATTATAATTTTTGTAACTCATAACCATGGAAGACAAGCCTCCATGTCACCTGTGTGTTTCCTGAAGTTGCTGCAGAATAGGTTCTTCGGTCCTCCGGTGTTTCCTGAAGGTCTGTCGTTACCTTATCATCCTGTGACGGTGAAGTTCCTGAAGTATGTCAAATCATTCCGGGGGTGGTACACTCATCTCAGACGACTGTAGTAATTCTTAGTAATTCTTGTAGTTAGAATAAATAAATAGAAAGTTTGTTTCACTGTTATACACTTCACATGATTATAGATTAGTTGAATATCACCTTCTTGTTTGTAGTACTGTACAAATTACATAGTTTGTTATTTGATAATAGAGAGAGATGTCATCACCGCACAAATTTACTTATTTAAATGGTAATTGAATCAAGCCTTTCACATTTTTATATACACGTAGCGAAACAACGCTTTATGCTGCTTACGGCGTGAGCGCTCCATTGCAAGTGGCAGAAATAGTTAAGGGGGAGAGTAGTAATCTCGCGACAATTACTAGGCAACATAAAAGTAGTTCCGTGTTTCTAATTTAATTAAAGGACTAAAGTTTGATTAAATTATTAAATAGAGATATTCTTAGTTACAGAGGTTATCAAAGTACGTCACAGTGGTCTTATTTAATTATTTAAATAATAACAAATTTACAATAATACTTAGTTTATTTAGGGGTCAGAAAACAAGTTAATTCTGGTCAGTGCCTGTTTATGCAGGATTAATTAACAAGCTTTACCCGTTCTGTACGATTGCATTCCCTTTTATTTTATTATTAGACTTTATATTAAATATATTATTATTTAATGATTGCAATAAGATTTAGTTTAAAATGTGAGATTTTATTAAGAATTTAAAGTTTCTCAGCTTATACATTATCAACTTAATTAATTAACATATTTTTTTATTAATGAAATCGTCACATACTCCGCCGCTTAAGCCACAGACTCCGGTTTATTTGTTCAGGAATGTACCGGGAGTATGTTTGGGGATTTCCGTGTGTAATTTCTCTCACCCGTTTTTCTCTGTACGTAATTACGAGTTGCACAAGTCAGTCTCGACTTGCTTATTCTTACTATCTACATATCATACTTTACAGACTAATTCTAATACTACATAAAATTCACACATTATAAAACATATTGTTAACATTCTAAATTTTCTTAACTCTACTCCTTAAGACTACTACCGGGTTTTTCTTTAGTTGGGAGTTATTCTAGTTATAGAATTACTCATTAAGTAATTTGTTACTTAATTATTTCTCATATTTGATGTCAGCTGACTTCTTACTTTGCTCTACTTTCGAAGAATAGGATTCAAGGTTGATCAGGCCTCGTACCTATTTATACGATTAGCTAGCTAAATGTTACTCAAGTACTCCTTTGCAGTTGAGTACAAAACATATTCCTTTCTTTTTTTTTACATTTATTTAACTTGCACTCTACCATTTCCTTCTTCGTGATAATGTTTTATCTGCGAAATATGTGTCCTTCGTACATATTTTTGAGTAGAGGGTTCATACAGTGCTACGGTTACTGGAGTTAAATATTTGTGAATTTGATAAGGACCGCACCATCGGTATGATAGCTTGGAAGTGGTCTTATCGATTGCACTACTCGTAGGATGTGTTTTACACATAACTAAGTTACCGATTTGGTACTTTACTTCATTATTATTATTATTTCGCTCGTGATATTTCCTTGATTTCGCTAAGTTTGTTCGTAAATTAGCGCGCGCTTCATTCCATATTTTCCTAATATTTTTATCCCTAATTTCAAGGGGTAACAATTCATGTATTTTCCACTTAGTGGATAATGGGTGGTTAGGTTTATACTTGAACAATAATTCGAATGGGGTAGACTTATGTCCTTCATGATATGCAGAATTAAAGGCGAACTGTATCCAGGATAGGTTCTGGTCCCAAGAAGTGTGGTCGTTAGCATGGTAGGCTATTAAAGCAGATTTTAGGTTTCGCAAATACCTCTCAGCTATATTACCTTGCGGACGATACTCTGTAGTTGTAATGTGGTCTATACCTAGTTTGAAACACATGTTCCTGAATTCCTTGGACTTAAACTGTGGTCCGTTATCCGACACTAGATGGACAGGAATACCGAATTCTTTAAATAATCTATGCTGTAAAATACTTACTGTGGTTGTAGCTAAGGCTCGCCTCATGGGGTACATCCAGACGAATTTGCTAAAAGAGTCTACGCAAATTAGTAACATTGTATTTCCTGATTTAGAACGCGGGTAGGGTCCTGAAAAGTCTAAATAAATTTTGGAGAACGGGGTAGCGGGAATCTCTGAGATTAATTGACTTATTTGGCTGTTTCTCGCTGGTTTGCTGAGTGCACACAACTTACACCTTTTCACAAAATTGGCGATCTCACTGTTCATATTTTCCCAGTGATATTCTTTACGAATTCGGTGTATGGTTTTATTTATTCCCATATGTGCTCCAATGGTGGAAGAGTGATAATATTCCATCAGCATAGGTTTAATAATATCAGGGGCGATTATTCGTAGATATTTTCCGTTCGCTATTCTACAACATAATACTCTCCTACTTAATATGTATTTCTCTGACTTATTTCCTTTTTCAAGTTGTTCAATTATTGGACTCAAACGTGGGTCTTGTAGTTGATACTGGGCTAAATCCGTAAATGCAAGAGGAAATTCGGTTGGAACATGAATGTCAATATCAGTTTTCAGAATTGGTATAATATTGTCCAAAGATGTATCTCAGAGTGATTCAATTTTGGCATGCCGAGGTTGGAACTAAGCTGGAACATGCGTGACAGTGTATCGGCAACTACGTTTTGGGTGCCTCTAATATGTTGTACTTTGAATTTAAAACAATTTAATCTTAATACCCATCTTCCGATACGACCTAACTGTTTTGGGTGATTTAGTAGCCAAGATAACGCTTGATTATCTGTTTCTAATAAAAACTCCTTATGTTCTAAAAATGGTTTGAACTTCTCAAAAGCGAAAACTATAGCTAAACATTGTAATTCGTATGCGGAGTATTTCTTTTCTTGCTCAGTCAGGGTGCGAGAAGCGTAACTAATAGGTAACCTTGAGTTATCTACTTCCTGATATATTACTGCACCTAGGGCGACACTAGAACTGTCTGTCTGCACTACAAATGGTTTTGTAAAGTCGGCTAATTGTAGTACGGGGGGTGATATTATGCTTTCTTTTAATTTCTCGAATGCGGTTTGGTGTTGCTCATTCCATTCAAATTTAATTCCCTTCTTTCTTAAGGTATTTAGCGGTGCTGCAATTTCGGCTAGATGTGGGATATACTTATGGAAATAATTTATCATTCCTAAAAATCGGGCAATTCCTTTCGCATCCCGCGGCGGTAAAAATTCTCTGATGGCACGGGTTCGCTCTGGGTCTATGCTTACCTTTCCGTTGGCTTTTACGATGTGACCTAAAAATGAGAATTGTGTCACAGCAAAATTTACTTTATTGGGATTTACTGTTAATCCAGCTTTCTCCAATCGGGTTAGTACTTCACGTAGATGATTAAGATGTTGCTCAATTGACTCGCTGTAGATAACAATGTCATCTAAGTAGTGATGCACATATTTAAATTTTATGTCATGAAATAACTTTTCTAATAATCTGCTACATACAGAACTACCTTGGGATATACCAAAAGGTACCCTTGTAAATTGGTACAGGTTGAAAGGGACGGCAAATGCGGTAAGACGTTTTGATTCTTCCGAAAGGGGTATCTGATGAAATGCCTGATTTAAATCCATAATGGTAAAGATTTTTGCTTTCGTAAAATAATGAAATGCACTGTGGATGTCGGGAAGTGGTATAGATTCAAATTCTATCCGTTTATTTAGTTGTCTGTAGTCCACAACTAATCTATGTTTGTCGTTACTTTTGGGTACTAAAAACGCGGGTGATGAATAAGATGACGTAGAGGGTTCGATGACTCCTTGTTCTAACAATTTATTAATTTGGTTCCTCATTACTTCCATTTTAGGAGGTGATAATTTGTATGGGGCTAAACGTATTACTTTGTTGTCGCTCAAATTTATTTTGTACTCTATCAGATCCGTCAGTCCTAACTTTGGGGTGAGGACGTTGGAGAATTGTTTTATTAAAGTCTGTATGTTCCTTCTATCTTTACTTTCCAGATGACTTAATTCAGATTCGTGATGCTTTATATGTGTAGAAGTGGTGCTAGTACTTTCTCTGTTATTTGCATTATCATGCAAGTTATATTTCCGTGAACGATCGAATCCAAAGTAAAATATCTTCTCGTGAATGTCTAAAATTATTCCTGTTTTACTGATAAAATCAGCTCCCAATATTAACTCGGGTGTTAATTCGTCGCATACCAACATTGGAAAATACCACGTTAGATT
Organism: Magicicada septendecula; assembly: GCA_034769895.1. NCBI lineage: Eukaryota > Metazoa > Arthropoda > Insecta > Hemiptera > Cicadidae > Magicicada > Magicicada septendecula. The sequence continues at coordinate 49,013,430 of CM068374.1, read as the reverse complement.
TTTAATTTTTACTTTAAACGTGATGATAAGTTTTATCATTAAGTCTTGTTTATTAGCTGTAGCGCATCTAATATTTACTGATTGACTGTGTTTAACTAAATTGTGTTTAAATAATTGATTGGCTAGCTCTTGACTAATTAAACTTCGCGTGGATCCGGAATCAATTAATCCGAGGGTGGATGTAACACCAATGTCAACTTGTATATACGGTAATTCACACCTATTGTAATCACATTTACTAATAGAGTTACATTTATCGATAAATTTCCTAACATAGGGGTCTAATTTTCTTTTGTTATTATTATTATTATTTTGTTGTAATTTGTGGTCTCTCAGGGGTTTACCTGTTTTCACGATGCTGCGGAAGACACAGGGTTTCGGATCTCCCTGCCTTACATGTTTTTTGGATAATGAGTTTTCTGATTGTACTGTTCCGTTTACAGTTTCTACTGAGGTGTCCAGGTTTTCCGCAGTTATAGCATATATATTCTTTACGCGTGGTCTCACTGGTTTCGTGTCGAGGTGGTGGCTCCTTGGACTTACCATGGCCATGAACATAGGTTGGTCGCCGAAATGGTCGTCGTTCTCGTAGACTTCTTGTATCTGAGGATAGGGCTTGCGTTTCCTTTCTATGTGGTGTTGTGGATACCGGTGCATGTCGATGCTGATCTGCATACCACACATTTGAAGAGTGCACACTACATTGTTCAAGGTCAGCGAAAGTAAGGGGTCTACTTATTAGTGCTAAACGGGAGCGTTCTTCAGGAGATAAGCCTACCAATATAGTATCGACCAATTGTTTTTCAGTCCAGTCGACTTGCAGTAGACGTGAAGATTCTCTGATGTCTGCGATATAGTGGGCCAGTCTTTCTTGAGCTCTTTGTACTCGAAGTACGGTATTTCTTTTGATCTCCTCATATATTCCCGTGGGGATAAAATATTTGATTATATTTGTATGAAGTTCTTCTACCGGAAGAGTCGAGTTTAATGATTCTAGCACACGATCTCGTAAAGGTGGTTTACATTTGGGTAAGATGACCTGCAGTATTTGCCAATCGCTCAATTGTTGTAGATCTTTTATTTGCAGTAGATATCTGATAAAAGTCAATAGAGTCGTGATACTTAAGCCATCGGTGTAAGGAATTTCATTTATTATTTTCTCTACTGGGTGGGAAATCTTTCCGTAGAGGTCTACATTAAAATATACGTTAGGTATACTTTTCGAAGGATTTGTGTTTGCATTAGGATTTGTAATCGCATATTTACTAGTGCGAGTATGCTGAACATTAGGCGGTGGGGGTTCTACCATAGTTTGGGTATTTAATTTTCTACTAGGTAATTGTTCATGACTCTGTTGTATCTTCGATACGGTGGGTGATTCGGGGTTCGAGGTGGAGAGAGGGTGTTCTAAAGTAGGGGATTGAACTGGGGAGATATATAATTTTTGTAAGTAGTGCTCAATTTCCTCCATTCTCGATGAGTCTGATTTTCGTCGTAAGTCGTTGATAATTATGGGTAATTGGCTTAATGCCTCATCCGCAAATTTCTGCACATCGGCGGGGATTACGGTGACGTCGGGCCAGCTTAATAAATTATTTAACTGGCGGGTTAAATGTTCTATACGTTGCGTAACGCGCAAAATTTCCGTAGGTGATTTTTTGTCCTGAAGGTTCTGAGATAATACTATCAGTTCCCTATATTTCGCATAACAGGTTTCTCGTTCGCCGTCATAATCGAGTTCACGCAATCTATCTAGCTGCGAGGGTTGTATCTGATCCGGTTTGGCGTAATAATTTTCGTAATTCCGACACGGTTACATTCACGTGTTTTAGACCTCGTAAAAGTGCTTCGTAGCATAGCTCATCTTTTAATAATAGATCAGGATTAAATTCAGCCATTTTCGTAACGTGAGTGGCTATAACTAATTATTCTACTATTTGCATTAAATGCTATACAACGCTTCCTTTTTTTTTTACACAAAAATATAAAAATATAAATCAATCGTATTCTTACTCCTTTTTTTTTTACAAATAAACACTTAAAATGTTATGACAACCTTTATCGTTTTACATTGAGAGAGAGAGAGAGAAATTTCACACAGGCATGAATATGCGTACGACAAAAGGGGGAATCTTCGGTTACTAAACACAGGAAAATACACGCTTCTTATAACAATAGACCACACAAGGAGGGTGACTTATTGTCTAACTCAACTTGGGGGAGACCAACTATGACAGTTTTAAACAATCGGCAACAGGAAACTTACATGTCCGAGTTTGTCGTGAAGGTGACGCGTTGATGAATGAGACTTTTAACAAGTACCTACATGGGATTATATGTTAATATTACTTTACACATATTATATTTACAAATAAAGTTACCTATACTATATTACTATAATATTAATTATTATTTTTATCTTATTTAAAATTCTGACACATTTTAAAATACATGAGTGAATAGATCAACAGCTTGTGTGTGTGGGATATCGGGACACAATTACTACTTTCTTTTCTCTTACGCAAAATTAGCAAAATAAAGCAGAGTTACAATTTAATTGTGACACTCTGTACACAATTAATTATTAAACAACAGCAATTAAGCAAAACAACAGCAATTAAGCAGAGTGGCGCAATTTATAACAGCTTCTCTTGTGTTATAACTTAGGGAACCCGCAATAATTGGATCTGCCAATTATACAGGCTGCCTTAGTTGTGACGAGCTGAAAATAATCACAACAAATAAAACAATTCTTATAGCAGGATATTAGGAAGGGGAGACTGTTGATTTATGCACTCAGTTTACTCGGTACTCAGATGACATCTCTTTATTACATTTGGTGATTAAGTTCTCTATTGAAAGTTCTCAAACAATATAGTTTACTATATGATAATATATAGATATTACTCCTTTACAAAGGGCCCTCAAAATATGATGTACATCTATTTTATTTATTCCACGGATCCGGGATTGAATATATTAAATGAATAATGGTCACCTTGCCATATACAATATTGAAAATTTAACCATTTGGAGAATGGTTTTTATTAATCTTTTTAAACAACAAAACTTTTAGTTTAAACTTTTACTCTTTTGCTATAACCAGTGTTATTAGATTTCAGACTACATGTTACATATTATGTCTGTCTTTTAAAGTCTTTAATGTTATTACATTTAAAACAGAAGTTTTAAAAGTCTTTAATATGATAAGTTAAATTGCCTTTTGTGGATTATAATTTTTGTAACTCATAACCATGGAAGACAAGCCTCCATGTCACCTGTGTGTTTCCTGAAGTTGCTGCAGAATAGGTTCTTCGGTCCTCCGGTGTTTCCTGAAGGTCTGTCGTTACCTTATCATCCTGTGACGGTGAAGTTCCTGAAGTATGTCAAATCATTCCGGGGGTGGTACACTCATCTCAGACGACTGTAGTAATTCTTAGTAATTCTTGTAGTTAGAATAAATAAATAGAAAGTTTGTTTCACTGTTATACACTTCACATGATTATAGATTAGTTGAATATTACCTTCTTGTTTGTAGTACTGTACAAATTACATAGTTTGTTATTTGATAATAGAGAGAGATGTCATCACCGCACAAATTTACTTATTTAAATAGTCATTGAATCAAGCCTTTCACATTTTTATATACACGTAGCGAAACAACGCTTTATGCTGCTTACGGCGTGAGCGCTCCATTGCAAGTGGCAGAAATAGTTAAGGGGGAGACTAGTAATCTCGCGACAATTTCTAGGCAACACAAAAGTAGTTCCGTGTTTCTAATTTAATTAAAGGACTAAAGTTTGATTAAATTATTAAATAGAGATATTCTTAGTTACAGAGGTTATCAAAGTACGTCACAGTGGTCTTATTTAATTATTTAAATAATAACAAATTTACAATAATACTTAGTTTATTTAGGGGTCAGAAAACAAGTTAATTCTGGTCAGTGCCTGTTTATGCAGGATTAATTAACAAGCTTTACCCGTTCTGTACGATTGCATTCCCTTTTATTTTATTATTAGACTTTATATTAAATATATTATTATTTAATGATTGCAATAAGATTTAGTTTAAAATGTGAGATTTTATTAAGAATTTAAAGTTTCTCAGCTTATACATTATCAACTTAATTAATTAACATATTTTTTTATTAATGAAATCGTCACATACTCCGCCGCTTAAGCCACAGACTCCGGTTTATTTGTTCAGGAATGTACCGGGAGTATGTTTGGGGATTTCCGTGTGTAATTTCTCTCACCCGTTTTTCTCTGTACGTAATTACGAGTTGCACAAGTCAGTCTCGACTTGCTTATTCTTACTATCTACATATCATACTTTACAGACTAATTCTAATACTACATAAAATTCACACATTATAAAACATATTGTTAACATTCTAAATTTTCTTAACTCTACTCCTTAAGACTACTACCGGGTTTTTCTTTAGTTGGGAGTTATTCTAGTTATAGAATTACTCATTAAGTAATTTGTTACTTAATTATTTCTCATATTTGATGTCAGCTGACTTCTTACTTTGCTCTACTTTCGAAGAATAGGATTCAAGGTTGATCAGGCCTCGTACCTATTTATACGATTAGCTAGCTAAATGTTACTCAAGTACTCCTTTGCAGTTGAGTACAAAACATATTCCTTTCTTTTTTTTTACATTTATTTAACTTGCACTCTACCATTTCCTTCTTCGTGATAATGTTTTATCTGCGAAATATGTGTCCTTCGTACATATTTTTGAGTAGAGGGTTCATACAGTGCTACGGTTACTGGAGTTAAATATTTGTGAATTTGATAAGGACCGCACCATCGGTATGATAGCTTGGAAGTGGTCTTATCGATTGCACTACTCGTAGGATGTGTTTTACACATAACTAAGTTACCGATTTGGTACTTTACTTCATTATTATTATTATTTCGCTCGTGATATTTCCTTGATTTCGCTAAGTTTGTTCGTAAATTAGCGCGCGCTTCATTCCATATTTTCCTAATATTTTTATCCCTAATTTCAAGGGGTAACAATTCATGTATTTTCCACTTAGTGGATAATGGGTGGTTAGGTTTATACTTGAACAATAATTCGAATGGGGTAGACTTATGTCCTTCATGATATGCAGAATTAAAGGCGAACTGTATCCAGGATAGGTTCTGGTCCCAAGAAGTGTGGTCGTTAGCATGGTAGGCTATTAAAGCAGATTTTAGGTTTCGCAAATACCTCTCAGCTATATTACCTTGCGGACGATACTCTGTAGTTGTAATGTGGTCTATACCTAGTTTGAAACACATGTTCCTGAATTCCTTGGACTTAAACTGTGGTCCGTTATCCGACACTAGATGGACAGGAATACCGAATTCTTTAAATAATCTATGCTGTAAAATACTTACTGTGGTTGTAGCTAAGGCTCGCCTCATGGGGTACATCCAGACGAATTTGCTAAAAGAGTCTACGCAAATTAGTAACATTGTATTTCCTGATTTAGAACGCGGGTAGGGTCCTGAAAAGTCTAAATAAATTTTGGAGAACGGGGTAGCGGGAATCTCTGAGATTAATTGACTTATTTGGCTGTTTCTCGCTGGTTTGCTGAGTGCACACAACTTACACCTTTTCACAAAATTGGCGATCTCACTGTTCATATTTTCCCAGTGATATTCTTTACGAATTCGGTGTATGGTTTTATTTATTCCCATATGTGCTCCAATGGTGGAAGAGTGATAATATTCCATCAGCATAGGTTTAATAATATCAGGGGCGATTATTCGTAGATATTTTCCGTTCGCTATTCTACAACATAATACTCTCCTACTTAATATGTATTTCTCTGACTTATTTCCTTTTTCAAGTTGTTCAATTATTGGACTCAAACGTGGGTCTTGTAGTTGATACTGGGCTAAATCCGTAAATGCAAGAGGAAATTCGGTTGGAACATGAATGTCAATATCAGTTTTCAGAATTGGTATAATATTGTCCAAAGATGTATCTCAGAGTGATTCAATTTTGGCATGCCGAGGTTGGAACTAGGCTGGAACATGCGTGACAGTGTATCGGCAACTACGTTTTGGGTGCCTCTAATATGTTGTACTTTGAATTTAAAACAATTTAATCTTAATACCCATCTTCCGATACGACCTAACTGTTTTGGGTGATTTAGTAGCCAAGATAACGCTTGATTATCTGTTTCTAATAAAAACTCCTTATGTTCTAAAAATGGTTTGAACTTCTCAAAAGCGAAAACTATAGCTAAACATTGTAATTCGTATGCGGAGTATTTCTTTTCTTGCTCAGTCAGGGTGCGAGAAGCGTAACTAATAGGTAATCTTGAGTTATCTACTTCCTGATATATTACTGCACCTAGGGCGACACTAGAACTGTCTGTCTGCACTACAAATGGTTTTGTAAAGTCGGCTAATTGTAGTACGGGGGGTGATATTATGCTTTCTTTTAATTTCTCGAATGCGGTTTGGTGTTGCTCATTCCATTCAAATTTAATTCCCTTCTTTCTTAAGGTATTTAGCGGTGCTGCAATTTCGGCTAGATGTGGGATATACTTATGGAAATAATTTATCATTCCTAAAAATCGGGCAATTCCTTTCGCATCCCGCGGCGGTAAAAATTCTCTGATGGCACGGGTTCGCTCTGGGTCTATGCTTACCTTTCCGTTGGCTTTTACGATGTGACCTAAAAATGAGAATTGTGTCACAGCAAAATTTACTTTATTGGGATTTACTGTTAATCCAGCTTTCTCCAATCGGGTTAGTACTTCACGTAGATGATTAAGATGTTGCTCAATTGACTCGCTGTAGATAACAATGTCATCTAAGTAGTGATGCACATATTTAAATTTTATGTCATGAAATAACTTTTCTAATAATCTGCTACATACAGAACTACCTTGGGATATACCAAAAGGTACCCTTGTAAATTGGTACAGGTTGAAAGGGACGGCAAATGCGGTAAGACGTTTTGATTCTTCCGAAAGGGGTATCTGATGAAATGCCTGATTTAAATCCATAATGGTAAAGATTTTTGCTTTCGTAAAATAATGAAATGCACTGTGGATGTCGGGAAGTGGTATAGATTCAAATTCTATCCGTTTATTTAGTTGTCTGTAGTCCACAACTAATCTATGTTTGTCGTTACTTTTGGGTACTAAAAACGCGGGTGATGAATAAGATGACGTAGAGGGTTCGATGACTCCTTGTTCTAACAATTTATTAATTTGGTTCCTCATTACTTCCATTTTAGGAGGTGATAATTTGTATGGGGCTAAACGTATTACTTTGTTGTCGCTCAAATTTATTTTGTACTCTATCAGATCCGTCAGTCCTAACTTTGGGGTGAGGACGTTGGAGAATTGTTTTATTAAAGTCTGTATGTTCCTTCTATCTTTACTTTCCAGATGACTTAATTCAGATTCGTGATGCTTTATATGTGTAGAAGTGGTGCTAGTACTTTCTCTGTTATTTGCATTATCATGCAAGTTATATTTCCGTGAACGATCGAATCCAAAGTAAAATATCTTCTCGTGAATGTCTAAAATTATTCCTGTTTTACTGATAAAATCAGCTCCCAATATTAACTCGGGTGTTAATTCGTCGCATACCAACATTGGAAAATACCACGTTAGATTTTTAATTTTTACTTTAAACGTGATGATAAGTTTTATCATTAAGTCTTGTTTATTAGCTGTAGCGCATCTAATATTTACTGATTGACTGCGTTTAACTAAATTGTGTTTAAATAATTGATTGGCTAGCTCTTGACTAATTAAACTTCGCGTGGATCCGGAATCAATTAATACGAGGGTGGATGTAACACCAATGTCAACTTGTATATACGGTAATTCACACCTATTGTAATCACATTTACTAATAGAGTTACATTTATCGATAAATTTCCTAACATAGGGGTCTAATTTTCTTTTGTTATTATTATTATTATTTTGTTGTAATTTGTGGTCTCTCAGGGGTTTACCTGTTTTCACGATGCTGCGGAAGACACAGGGTTTCGGATCTCCCTGCCTTACATGTTTTTTGGATAATGAGTTTTCTGATTGTACTGTTTCCGTTTACAGTTTCTACTGAGGTGTCCAGGTTTTCCGCAGTTATAGCATATATATTCTTTACGCGTGGTCTCACTGGTTTCGTGTCGAGGTGGTGGCTCCTTGGACTTACCATGGCCATGAACATAGGTTGGTCGCCGAAATGGTCGTCGTTCTCGTAGACTTCTTGTATCTGAGGATAGGGCTTGCGTTTCCTTTCTATGTGGTGTTGTGGATACCGGTGCATGTCGATGCTGATCTGCATACCACACATTTGAAGAGTGCACACTACATTGTTCAAGGTCAGCGAAAGTAAGGGGTCTACTTATTAGTGCTAAACGGGAGCGTTCTTCAGGAGATAAGCCTACCAATATAGTATCGACCAATTGTTTTTCAGTTCAGTCGACTTGCAGTAGACGTGAAGATTCTCTGATGTCTGCGATATAGTGGGCCAGTCTTTCTTGAGCTCTTTGTACTCGAAGTACGGTATTTCTTTTGATCTCCTCATATATTCCCGTGGGGATAAAATATTTGATTATATTTGTATGAAGTTCTTCTACCGGAAGAGTCGAGTTTAATGATTCTAGCACACGATCTCGTAAAGGTGGTTTACATTTGGGTAAGATGACCTGCAGTATTTGCCAATCGCTCAATTGTTGTAGATCTTTTATTTGCAGTAGATATCTGATAAAAGTCAATAGAGTCGTGATACTTAAGCCATCGGTGTAAGGAATTTCATTTATTATTTTCTCTACTGGGTGGGAAATCTTTCCGTAGAGGTCTACATTAAAATATACGTTAGGTATACTTTTCGAAGGATTTGTGTTTGCATTAGGATTTGTAATCGCATATTTACTAGTGCGAGTATGCTGAACATTAGGCGGTGGGGGTTCTACCATAGTTTGGGTATTTAATTTTCTACTAGGTAATTGTTCATGACTCTGTTGTATCTTCGATACGGTGGGTGATTCGGGGTTCGAGGTGGAGAGAGGGTGTTCTAAAGTAGGGGATTGAACTGGGGAGATATATAATTTTTGTAAGTAGTGCTCAATTTCCTCCATTCTCGATGAGTCTGATTTTCGTCGTAAGTCGTTGATAATTATGGGTAATTGGCTTAATGCCTCATCCGCAAATTTCTGCACATCGGCGGGGATTACGGTGACGTCGGGCCAGCTTAATAAATTATTTAACTGGCGGGTTAAATGTTCTATACGTTGCGTAACGCGCAAAATTTCCGTAGGTGATTTTTTGTCCTGAAGGTTCTGAGATAATACTATCAGTTCCCTATATTTCGCATAACAGGTTTCTCGTTCGCCGTCATAATCGAGTTCACGCAATCTATCTAGCTGCGAGGGTTGTATCTGATCCGGTTTGGCGTAATAATTTTCGTAATTCCGACACGGTTACATTCACGTGTTTTAGACCTCGTAAAAGTGCTTCGTAGCATAGCTCATCTTTTAATAATAGATCAGGATTAAATTCAGCCATTTTCGTAACGTGAGTGGCTATAACTAATTATTCTACTATTTGCATTAAATGCTATACAACGCTTCCTTTTTTTTTTACACAAAAATATAAAAATATAAATCAATCGTATTCTTACTCCTTTTTTTTTACAAATAAACACTTAAAATGTTATGACAACCTTTATCGTTTTACATTGAGAGAGAGAGAGAGAAATTTCACACAGGCATGAATATGCGTACGACAAAAGGGGGAATCTTCGGTTACTAAACACAGGAAAATACACGCTTCTTATAACAATAGACCACACAAGGAGGGTGACTTATTGTCTAACTCAACTTGGGGGAGACCAACTATGACAGTTTTAAACAATCGGCAACAGGAAACTTACATGTCCGAGTTTGTCGTGAAGGTGACGCGTTGATGAATGAGACTTTTAACAAGTACCTACATGGGATTATATGTTAATATTACTTTACACATATTATATTTACAAATAAAGTTACCTATACTATATTACTATAATATTAATTATTATTTTTATCTTATTTAAAATTCTGACACATTTTAAAATACATGAGTGAATAGATCAACAGCTTGTGTGTGTGGGATATCGGGACACAATTACTACTTTCTTTTCTCTTACGCAAAATTAGCAAAATAAAGCAGAGTTACAATTTAATTGTGACACTCTGTACACAATTAATTATTAAACAACAGCAATTAAGCAAAACAACAGCAATTAAGCAGAGTGGCGCAATTTATAACAGCTTCTCTTGTGTTATAACTTAGGGAACCCGCAATAATTGGATCTGCCAATTATACAGGCTGCCTTAGTTGTGACGAGCTGAACATAATCACAACAAATAAAACAATTCTTATAGCAGGATATTAGGAAGGGGAGACTGTTGATTTATGCACTCAGTTTACTCGGTACTCAGATGACATCTCTTTATTACATTTGGTGATTAAGTTCTCTATTGAAAGTTCTCAAACAATATAGTTTACTATATGATAATATATAGATATTACTCCTTTACAAAGGGCCCTCAAAATATGATGTACATCTATTTTATTTATTCCACGGATCCGGGATTGAATATATTAAATGAATAATGGTCACCTTGCCATATACAATATTGAAAATTTAACCATTTGGAGAATGGTTTTTATTAATCTTTTTAAACAACAAAACTTTTAGTTTAAACTTTTACTCTTTTGCTATAACCAGTGTTATTAGATTTCAGACTACATGTTACATATTATGTCTGTCTTTTAAAGTCTTTAATGTTATTACATTTAAAACAGAAGTTTTAAAAGTCTTTAATATGATAAGTTAAATTGCCTTTTGTGGATTATAATTTTTGTAACTCATAACCATGGAAGACAAGCCTCCATGTCACCTGTGTGTTTCCTGAAGTTGCTGCAGAATAGGTTCTTCGGTCCTCCGGTGTTTCCTGAAGGTCTGTCGTTACCTTATCATCCTGTGACGGTGAAGTTCCTGAAGTATGTCAAATCATTCCGGGGGTGGTACACTCATCTCAGACGACTGTAGTAATTCTTAGTAATTCTTGTAGTTAGAATAAATAAATAGAAAGTTTGTTTCACTGTTATACACTTCACATGATTATAGATTAGTTGAATATTACCTTCTTGTTTGTAGTACTGTACAAATTACATAGTTTGTTATTTGATAATAGAGAGAGATGTCATCACCGCACAAATTTACTTATTTAAATAGTCATTGAATCAAGCCTTTCACATTTTTATATACACGTAGCGAAACAACGCTTTATGCTGCTTACGGCGTGAGCGCTCCATTGCAAGTGGCAGAAATAGTTAAGGGGGAGAGTAGTAATCTCGCGACAATTTCTAGGCAACACAAAAGTAGTTCCGTGTTTCTAATTTAATTAAAGGACTAAAGTTTGATTAAATTATTAAATAGAGATATTCTTAGTTACAGAGGTTATCAAAGTACGTCACAGTGGTCTTATTTAATTATTTAAATAATAACAAATTTACAATAATACTTAGTTTATTTAGGGGTCAGAAAACAAGTTAATTCTGGTCAGTGCCTGTTTATGCAGGATTAATTAACAAGCTTTACCCGTTCTGTACGATTGCATTCCCTTTTATTTTATTATTAGACTTTATATTAAATATATTATTATTTAATGATTGCAATAAGATTTAGTTTAAAATGTGAGATTTTATTAAGAATTTAAAGTTTCTCAGCTTATACATTATCAACTTAATTAATTAACATATTTTTTTATTAATGAAATCGTCACATACTCCGCCGCTTAAGCCACAGACTCCGGTTTATTTGTTCAGGAATGTACCGGGAGTATGTTTGGGGATTTCCGTGTGTAATTTCTCTCACCCGTTTTTCTCTGTACGTAATTACGAGTTGCACAAGTCAGTCTCGACTTGCTTATTCTTACTATCTACATATCATACTTTACAGACTAATTCTAATACTACATAAAATTCACACATTATAAAACATATTGTTAACATTCTAAATTTTCTTAACTCTATTCCTTAAGACTACTACCGGGTTTTTCTTTAGTTGGGAGTTATTCTAGTTATAGAATTACTCATTAAGTAATTTGTTACTTAATTATTTCTCATATTTGATGTCAGCTGACTTCTTACTTTGCTCTACTTTCGAAGAATAGGATTCAAGGTTGATCAGGCCTCGTACCTATTTATACGATTAGCTAGCTAAATGTTATTCAAGTACTCCTTTGCAGTTGAGTACAAAACATATTCCTTTCTTTTTTTTTACATTTATTTAACTTGCACTCTACCATTTCCTTCTTCGTGATAATGTTTTATCTGCGAAATATGTGTCCTTCGTACATATTTTTGAGTAGAGGGTTCATACAGTGCTACGGTTACTGGAGTTAAATATTTGTGAATTTGATAAGGACCGCACCATCGGTATGATAGCTTGGAAGTGGTCTTATCGATTGCACTACTCGTAGGATGTGTTTTACACATAACTAAGTTACCGATTTGGTACTTTACTTCATTATTATTATTATTTCGCTCGTGATATTTCCTTGATTTCGCTAAGTTTGTTCGTAAATTAGCGCGCGCTTCATTCCATATTTTCCTAATATTTTTATCCCTAATTTCAAGGGGTAACAATTCATGTATTTTCCACTTAGTGGATAATGGGTGGTTAGGTTTATACTTGAACAATAATTCGAATGGGGTAGACTTATGTCCTTCATGATATGCAGAATTAAAGGCGAACTGTATCCAGGATAGGTTCTGGTCCCAAGAAGTGTGGTCGTTAGCATGGTAGGCTATTAAAGCAGATTTTAGGTTTCGCAAATACCTCTCAGCTATATTACCTTGCGGACGATACTCTGTAGTTGTAATGTGGTCTATACCTAGTTTGAAACACATGTTCCTGAATTCCTTGGACTTAAACTGTGGTCCGTTATCCGACACTAGATGGACAGGAATACCGAATTCTTTAAATAATCTATGCTGTAAAATACTTACTGTGGTTGTAGCTAAGGCTCGCCTCATGGGGTACATCCAGACGAATTTGCTAAAAGAGTCTACGCAAATTAGTAACATTGTATTTCCTGATTTAGAACGCGGGTAGGGTCCTGAAAAGTCTAAATAAATTTTGGAGAACGGGGTAGCGGGAATCTCTGAGATTAATTGACTTATTTGGCTGTTTCTCGCTGGTTTGCTGAGTGCACACAACTTACACCTTTTCACAAAATTGGCGATCTCACTGTTCATATTTTCCCAGTGATATTCATTACGAATTCGGTGTATGGTTTTATTTATTCCCATATGTGCTCCAATGGTGGAAGAGTGATAATATTCCATCAGCATAGGTTTAATAATATCAGGGGCGATTATTCGTAGATATTTTCCGTTCGCTATTCTACAACATAATACTCTCCTACTTAATATGTATTTCTCTGACTTATTTCCTTTTTCAAGTTGTTCAATTATTGGACTCAAACGTGGGTCTTGTAGTTGATACTGGGCTAAATCCGTAAATGCAAGAGGAAATTCGGTTGGAACATGAATGTCAATATCAGTTTTCAGAATTGGTATAATATTGTCCAAAGATGTATCTCAGAGTGATTCAATTTTGGCATGCCGAGGTTGGAACTAGGCTGGAACATGCGTGACAGTGTATCGGCAACTACGTTTTGGGTGCCTCTAATATGTTGTACTTTGAATTTAAAACAATTTAATCTTAATACCCATCTTCCGATACGACCTAACTGTTTTGGGTGATTTAGTAGCCAAGATAACGCTTGATTATCTGTTTCTAATAAAAACTCCTTATGTTCTAAAAATGGTTTGAACTTCTCAAAAGCGAAAACTATAGCTAAACATTGTAATTCGTATGCGGAGTATTTCTTTTCTTGCTCAGTCAGGGTGCGAGAAGCGTAACTAATAGGTAATCTTGAGTTATCTACTTCCTGATATATTACTGCACCTAGGGCGACACTAGAACTGTCTGTCTGCACTACAAATGGTTTTGTAAAGTCGGCTAATTGTAGTACGGGGGGTGATATTATGCTTTCTTTTAATTTCTCGAATGCGGTTTGGTGTTGCTCATTCCATTCAAATTTAATTCCCTTCTTTCTTAAGGTATTTAGCGGTGCTGCAATTTCGGCTAGATGTGGGATATACTTATGGAAATAATTTATCATTCCTAAAAATCGGGCAATTCCTTTCGCATCCCGCGGCGGTAAAAATTCTCTGATGGCACGGGTTCGCTCTGGGTCTATGCTTACCTTTCCGTTGGCTTTTACGATGTGACCTTGTGCTGAGTCAAATGATTCAGCGCGAGTTTATTGGCATTTTTTTTTTTGACGGTATAGACAGTGCAAAAGTTAATGTAATAAGGAGTGCTGCTCTCTACCCGCGGATAGGAGAGGCTACCGTTTTCGAATTTTCACTGTTTGATCCGTGTCGCCATCTGCTGAGATTTTGCAGCAGTTTTAAAACAGTGCTGCGTCCTGGTGAGAATTTCCTTACAAACGGACAACGAACGGAAATTTTCTGTTAAGGCTTGTCTCAAAATCGAAGCCTAGCTGAGGACCTCGTAGAAAATCTCTTCGGTGGAGAGAGGTGTGAAAATCTAGCGTCGACTTCTTTTAAATATGAGATAAGTTTCTTAATGACTGCGGTAAGTTTTGATTTCATTATATTAATGATATACTAAATTTTTAAAGGAGAAAATGTTTTTTAGTAAGCTTGAGTAAGCGTGCCCACTTGTTGAATCATGCATTGTGAGACGTAATTGTTCGTAAAGTTTTTATAAACCAATAAAACTTGAGTATTGAAGTGTCAGAATCTCGGCTTTAATACCTAAAGTACAATAACCACAATATATTTAATTTTACACTTTCATTAACACCGATGTAACGAGATTCGGTTGAGCACTTAACCTATTTCACAATGTGTCGTCATTAAGTGGTATAAAGTTTTGCTACAATGACAGTAAAACTTTATACATATATAATTGGGAACTTACTCAGGCACGTTTTAAACGTAAATCATGTCACATTCAAAGTTATAGTATTCTCAGATTCTATGGAGTAAAAAACTATGTGTTTTAAATAAATTCTGCGCCACGTGGTAACCTCAATTTCACTCAAAGTAATAAGTTCATAAGATGTCACAGAGCCAAGATAAATTATTGTATTGCAAAAGCAACTCACATTCAGTGAGGTTCAAGTTATAAAGCGTTATAAAGAATCATTGTTAGAGAACTTTTTAAGTAAGGCATGTTGGCCAAAATAATGTTACCAAGTTTTATTATGTACAACACAACTAGGTGTTGTTTTTATTTATGTATTTTGGAGGGTGTCCAAACTGTGGGGGCATTTGTGTGTGGTCTCTCACTAAAAATGTAATGTGTGACAATAGGGTTCACTGAACAGAGACAAGTCCTGCTGCCACTGAACGAAATGACATCTTAAAAGCTCCACACTCGACACCGAAGAGAACAACGTCCGCAACAACATGCCAATCATGAGATCGCCACGCTATAATAAGAGATCATCCTTCTGGGCACATATAAGCAGGTGAAAAATATCCATTTATATTCACACGTAGAATCAACATGGCACAGTTATAAATAATCATCAGTTTTACCGTTCAAGTATACATTCATTTGGATCCCCAATTGATGGGACAGTTTAGTGTGAACACTAAGTATTAATTGTAAATTTCAATACATGTATAGTAAATTGTCAGTTCAGAGACTGACATGTCTACAACACAGCATCCAACTTAGATTTCCACTCATTTCTTTATAGTACTTTCGCTACAGATTTAAAGTCAGTTTTGTTATTACCCATTTTCTCAAGTTTAATTTACTATGCATAAAAACACATATTTTCTCTTATTTTTAAAATCTGGTTATGTCATTTGTATAAAAAGATTACTGGGGAGGTAGGTGTTATTTTAAATTAGTTTCAACCAAGCTGTGCATGTCGAAACACTTTTCAACTTGTTTGTCGAAACAAGGTTGTTGAGACTGGTTATAAATTGAAGAAACATGTCCGTCTCTGACACACAAATGTATTTTTTTTTTATATAAGGTGCTAATATTGTGCAATTTTTCCCTTTCATTAATTGGCCCTATTTTAGTCTATATAAATTCTTTATTTTAATCATGGTAACTGGGGGGCGTTAATTATTTTAAACATTTTTTATTTCTCACCTTAATTAAGTATTTTAGCACTTAGCCACTTAGGCACTTCTTTTAAATTTTTAATGTCCTGGGGACATTTGTATGCAATACTTTATGATACACATGACGTGCAATTAACCCACACCATGGGGGTACATTTATAGAAATAAATCTTTAATCCTAATTGGGATTCCTATAAAGAAGAAGTTTAGAATTTATATACACCAGAAGGCTAATATAAACAAGGGCGTGGCAAGAGACCTTTATGTATTTGTATACTATTGTATATGTAATTTGTCTTGTGGAACGTGTTATGTCTGCATATTTCTGTGTACATTTTGGGGGATATATATATATATAAATATTATGCATTGCTGTACTTTTGGTGGGATATAGGGATTTTATTATTATTAGAATTTGTATACACCAGTAGACGAGTATTCTATCTCAATAATCGTGGCTGATCATTTCTTTATGAAAATTAATTATTTTATTTAACAAGTATAGTAAGTGTCACCTTTAAAGTTCATTTAAATTGGATGAATAATTATTTTAATTATTAATAGTAACTGTGAATGAAATTATTTACCTTCATCAATTTATATACTGCATTTTAAAAGAAACATATGATATAAATTTTATATTTTAATAAATAGTTTAATGGGAGTTTTATTTTGAGGTTAATGATTATTTTAAATTTTCAATTCATTGATGGTGACATAGCAATTATTTTCGTGGACTCAGTTAATATTTTTCAGGTGGCCTTGTTGAGAGGGTATACTTCTTTAGTTAACCATTTAGAATTATAAATCACTGTTGTTTTTTTTGTTATTTTTATTATATGAGATAGAATAATAAAATGAGATTGTTAATTATTTAATTCTTGAGTTTTTATTGCAAGTCCCGTCTTACTGGATCCAGCGCAATTTTTAGCTTCTCTAGGCCTTAGCCTAGTTTTAAATAACTTGTAGCCCCTCTTTACAAAAAGAAATATTCTTTTTGTTTTAACTACTCAAAATGAAGTAGGGGTTTCAACCTAAAAATGAGAATTGTGTCACAGCAAAATTTACTTTATTGGGATTTACTGTTAATCCAGCTTTCTCCAATCGGGTTAGTACTTCACGTAGATGATTAAGATGTTGCTCAATTGACTCGCTGTAGATAACAATGTCATCTAAGTAGTGATGCACATATTTAAATTTTATGTCATGAAATAACTTTTCTAATAATCTGCTACATACAGAACTACCTTGGGATATACCAAAAGGTACCCTTGTAAATTGGTACAGGTTGAAAGGGACGGCAAATGCGGTAAGACGTTTTGATTCTTCCGAAAGGGGTATCTGATGAAATGCCTGATTTAAATCCATAATGGTAAAGATTTTTGCTTTCGTAAAATAATGAAATGCACTGTGGATGTCGGGAAGTGGTATAGATTCAAATTCTATCCGTTTATTTAGTTGTCTGTAGTCCACAACTAATCTATGTTTGTCGTTACTTTTGGGTACTAAAAACGCGGGTGATGAATAAGATGACGTAGAGGGTTCGATGACTCCTTGTTCTAACAATTTATTAATTTGGTTCCTCATTACTTCCATTTTAGGAGGTGATAATTTGTATGGGGCTAAACGTATTACTTTGTTGTCGCTCAAATTTATTTTGTACTCTATCAGATCCGTCAGTCCTAACTTTGGGGTGAGGACGTTGGAGAATTGTTTTATTAAAGTCTGTATGTTCCTTCTATCTTTACTTTCCAGATGACTTAATTCAGATTCGTGATGCTTTATATGTGTAGAAGTGGTGCTAGTACTTTCTCTGTTATTTGCATTATCATGCAAGTTATATTTCCGTGAACGATCGAATCCAAAGTAAAATATCTTCTCGTGAATGTCTAAAATTATTCCTGTTTTACTGATAAAATCAGCTCCCAATATTAACTCGGGTCCTAATTCGTCGCATACCAACATTGGAAAATACCACGTTAGATTTTTAATTTTTACTTTAAACGTGATGATAAGTTTTATCATTAAGTCTTGTTTATTAGCTGTAGCGCATCTAATATTTACTGATTGACTGCGTTTAACTAAATTGTGTTTAAATAATTGATTGGCTAGCTCTTGACTAATTAAACTTCGCGTGGATCCGGAATCAATTAATCCGAGGGTGGATGTAACACCAATGTCAACTTGTATATACGGTAATTCACACCTATTGTAATCACATTTACTAATAGAGTTACATTTATCGATAAATTTCCTAACATAGGGGTCTAATTTTCTTTTGTTATTATTATTATTATTTTGTTGTAATTTGTGGTCTCTCAGGGGTTTACCTGTTTTCACGATGCTGCGGAAGACACAGGGTTTCGGATCTCCCTGCCTTACATGTTTTTTGGATAATGAGTTTTCTGATTGTACTGTTTCCGTTTACAGTTTCTACTGAGGTGTCCAGGTTTTCCGCAGTTATAGCATATATATTCTTTACGCGTGGTCTCACTGGTTTCGTGTCGAGGTGGTGGCTCCTTGGACTTACCATGGCCATGAACATAGGTTGGTCGCCGAAATGGTCGTCGTTCTCGTAGACTTCTTGTATCTGAGGATAGGGCTTGCGTTTCCTTTCTATGTGGTGTTGTGGATACCGGTGCATGTCGATGCTGATCTGCATACCACACATTTGAAGAGTGCACACTACATTGTTCAAGGTCAGCGAAAGTAAGGGGTCTACTTATTAGTGCTAAACGGGAGCGTTCTTCAGGAGATAAGCCTACCAATATAGTATCGACCAATTGTTTTTCAGTCCAGTCGACTTGCAGTAGACGTGAAGATTCTCTGATGTCTGCGATATAGTGGGCCAGTCTTTCTTGAGCTCTTTGTACTCGAAGTACGGTATTTCTTTTGATCTCCTCATATATTCCCGTGGGGATAAAATATTTGATTATATTTGTATGAAGTTCTTCTACCGGAAGAGTCGAGTTTAATGATTCTAGCACACGATCTCGTAAAGGTGGTTTACATTTGGGTAAGATGACCTGCAGTATTTGCCAATCGCTCAATTGTTGTAGATCTTTTATTTGCAGTAGATATCTGATAAAAGTCAATAGAGTCGTGATACTTAAGCCATCGGTGTAAGGAATTTCATTTATTATTTTCTCTACTGGGTGGGAAATCTTTCCGTAGAGGTCTACATTAAAATATACGTTAGGTATACTTTTCGAAGGATTTGTGTTTGCATTAGGATTTGTAATCGCATATTTACTAGTGCGAGTATGCTGAACATTAGGCGGTGGGGGTTCTACCATAGTTTGGGTATTTAATTTTCTACTAGGTAATTGTTCATGACTCTGTTGTATCTTCGATACGGTGGGTGATTCGGGGTTCGAGGTGGAGAGAGGGTGTTCTAAAGTAGGGGATTGAACTGGGGAGATATATAATTTTTGTAAGTAGTGCTCAATTTCCTCCATTCTCGATGAGTCTGATTTTCGTCGTAAGTCGTTGATAATTATGGGTAATTGGCTTAATGCCTCATCCGCAAATTTCTGCACATCGGCGGGGATTACGGTGACGTCGGGCCAGCTTAATAAATTATTTAACTGGCGGGTTAAATGTTCTATACGTTGCGTAACGCGCAAAATTTCCGTAGGTGATTTTTTGTCCTGAAGGTTCTGAGATAATACTATCAGTTCCCTATATTTCGCATAACAGGTTTCTCGTTCGCCGTCATAATCGAGTTCACGCAATCTATCTAGCTGCGAGGGTTGTATCTGATCCGGTTTGGCGTAATAATTTTCGTAATTCCGACACGGTTACATTCACGTGTTTTAGACCTCGTAAAAGTGCTTCGTAGCATAGCTCATCTTTTAATAATAGATCAGGATTAAATTCAGCCATTTTCGTAACGTGAGTGGCTATAACTAATTATTCTACTATTTGCATTAAATGCTATACAACGCTTCCTTTTTTTTTTACACAAAAATATAAAAATATAAATCAATCGTATTCTTACTCCTTTTTTTTTTACAAATAAACACTTAAAATGTTATGACAACCTTTATCGTTTTACATTGAGAGAGAGAGAGAGAAATTTCACACAGGCATGAATATGCGTACGACAAAAGGGGGAATCTTCGGTTACTAAACACAGGAAAATACACGCTTCTTATAACAATAGACCACACAAGGAGGGTGACTTATTGTCTAACTCAACTTGGGGGAGACCAACTATGACAGTTTTAAACAATCGGCAACAGGAAACTTACATGTCCGAGTTTGTCGTGAAGGTGACGCGTTGATGAATGAGACTTTTAACAAGTACCTACATGGGATTATATGTTAATATTACTTTACACATATTATATTTACAAATAAAGTTACCTATACTATATTACTATAATATTAATTATTATTTTTATCTTATTTAAAATTCTGACACATTTTAAAATACATGAGTGAATAGATCAACAGCTTGTGTGTGTGGGATATCGGGACACAATTACTACTTTCTTTTCTCTTACGCAAAATTAGCAAAATAAAGCAGAGTTACAATTTAATTGTGACACTCTGTACACAATTAATTATTAAACAACAGCAATTAAGCAAAACAACAGCAATTAAGCAGAGTGGCGCAATTTATAACAGCTTCTCTTGTGTTATAACTTAGGGAACCCGCAATAATTGGATCTGCCAATTATACAGGCTGCCTTAGTTGTGACGAGCTGAAAATAATCACAACAAATAAAACAATTCTTATAGCAGGATATTAGGAAGGGGAGACTGTTGATTTATGCACTCAGTTTACTCGGTACTCAGATGACATCTCTTTATTACATTTGGTGATTAAGTTCTCTATTGAAAGTTCTCAAACAATATAGTTTACTATATGATAATATATAGATATTACTCCTTTACAAAGGGCCCTCAAAATATGATGTACATCTATTTTATTTATTCCACGGATCCGGGATTGAATATATTAAATGAATAATGGTCACCTTGCCATATACAATATTGAAAATTTAACCATTTGGAGAATGGTTTTTATTAATCTTTTTAAACAACAAAACTTTTAGTTTAAACTTTTACTCTTTTGCTATAACCAGTGTTATTAGATTTCAGACTACATGTTACATATTATGTCTGTCTTTTAAAGTCTTTAATGTTATTACATTTAAAACAGAAGTTTTAAAAGTCTTTAATATGATAAGTTAAATTGCCTTTTGTGGATTATAATTTTTGTAACTCATAACCATGGAAGACAAGCCTCCATGTCACCTGTGTGTTTCCTGAAGTTGCTGCAGAATAGGTTCTTCGGTCCTCCGGTGTTTCCTGAAGGTCTGTCGTTACCTTATCATCCTGTGACGGTGAAGTTCCTGAAGTATGTCAAATCATTCCGGGGGTGGTACACTCATCTCAGACGACTGTAGTAATTCTTGTAGTTAGAATAAATAAATAGAAAGTTTGTTTCACTGTTATACACTTCACATGATTATAGATTAGTTGAATATTACCTTCTTGTTTGTAGTACTGTACAAATTACATAGTTTGTTATTTGATAATAGAGAGAGATGTCATCACCGCACAAATTTACTTATTTAAATAGTCATTGAATCAAGCCTTTCACATTTTTATATACACGTAGCGAAACAACGCTTTATGCTGCTTACGGCGTGAGCGCTCCATTGCAAGTGGCAGAAATAGTTAAGGGGGAGACTAGTAATCTCGCGACAATTTCTAGGCAACACAAAAGTAGTTCCGTGTTTCTAATTTAATTAAAGGACTAAAGTTTGATTAAATTATTAAATAGAGATATTCTTAGTTACAGAGGTTATCAAAGTACGTCACAGTGGTCTTATTTAATTATTTAAATAATAACAAATTTACAATAATACTTAGTTTATTTAGGGGTCAGAAAACAAGTTAATTCTGGTCAGTGCCTGTTTATGCAGGATTAATTAACAAGCTTTACCCGTTCTGTACGATTGCATTCCCTTTTATTTTATTATTAGACTTTATATTAAATATATTATTATTTAATGATTGCAATAAGATTTAGTTTAAAATGTGAGATTTTATTAAGAATTTAAAGTTTCTCAGCTTATACATTATCAACTTAATTAATTAACATATTTTTTTATTAATGAAATCGTCACATACTCCGCCGCTTAAGCCACAGACTCCGGTTTATTTGTTCAGGAATGTACCGGGAGTATGTTTGGGGATTTCCGTGTGTAATTTCTCTCACCCGTTTTTCTCTGTACGTAATTACGAGTTGCACAAGTCAGTCTCGACTTGCTTATTCTTACTATCTACATATCATACTTTACAGACTAATTCTAATACTACATAAAATTCACACATTATAAAACATATTGTTAACATTCTAAATTTTCTTAACTCTACTCCTTAAGACTACTACCGGGTTTTTCTTTAGTTGGGAGTTATTCTAGTTATAGAATTACTCATTAAGTAATTTGTTACTTAATTATTTCTCATATTTGATGTCAGCTGACTTCTTACTTTGCTCTACTTTCGAAGAATAGGATTCAAGGTTGATCAGGCCTCGTACCTATTTATACGATTAGCTAGCTAAATGTTACTCAAGTACTCCTTTGCAGTTGAGTACAAAACATATTCCTTTCTTTTTTTTTACATTTATTTAACTTGCACTCTACCATTTCCTTCTTCGTGATAATGTTTTATCTGCGAAATATGTGTCCTTCGTACATATTTTTGAGTAGAGGGTTCATACAGTGCTACGGTTACTGGAGTTAAATATTTGTGAATTTGATAAGGACCGCACCATCGGTATGATAGCTTGGAAGTGGTCTTATCGATTGCACTACTCGTAGGATGTGTTTTACACATAACTAAGTTACCGATTTGGTACTTTACTTCATTATTATTATTATTTCGCTCGTGATATTTCCTTGATTTCGCTAAGTTTGTTCGTAAATTAGCGCGCGCTTCATTCCATATTTTCCTAATATTTTTATCCCTAATTTCAAGGGGTAACAATTCATGTATTTTCCACTTAGTGGATAATGGGTGGTTAGGTTTATACTTGAACAATAATTCGAATGGGGTAGACTTATGTCCTTCATGATATGCAGAATTAAAGGCGAACTGTATCCAGGATAGGTTCTGGTCCCAAGAAGTGTGGTCGTTAGCATGGTAGGCTATTAAAGCAGATTTTAGGTTTCGCAAATACCTCTCAGCTATATTACCTTGCGGACGATACTCTGTAGTTGTAATGTGGTCTATACCTAGTTTGAAACACATGTTCCTGAATTCCTTGGACTTAAACTGTGGTCCGTTATCCGACACTAGATGGACAGGAATACCGAATTCTTTAAATAATCTATGCTGTAAAATACTTACTGTGGTTGTAGCTAAGGCTCGCCTCATGGGGTACATCCAGACGAATTTGCTAAAAGAGTCTACGCAAATTAGTAACATTGTATTTCCTGATTTAGAACGCGGGTAGGGTCCTGAAAAGTCTAAATAAATTTTGGAGAACGGGGTAGCGGGAATCTCTGAGATTAATTGACTTATTTGGCTGTTTCTCGCTGGTTTGCTGAGTGCACACAACTTACACCTTTTCACAAAATTGGCGATCTCACTGTTCATATTTTCCCAGTGATATTCTTTACGAATTCGGTGTATGGTTTTATTTATTCCCATATGTGCTCCAATGGTGGAAGAGTGATAATATTCCATCAGCATAGGTTTAATAATATCAGGGGCGATTATTCGTAGATATTTTCCGTTCGCTATTCTACAACATAATACTCTCCTACTTAATATGTATTTCTCTGACTTATTTCCTTTTTCAAGTTGTTCAATTATTGGACTCAAACGTGGGTCTTGTAGTTGATACTGGGCTAAATCCGTAAATGCAAGAGGAAATTCGGTTGGAACATGAATGTCAATATCAGTTTTCAGAATTGGTATAATATTGTCCAAAGATGTATCTCAGAGTGATTCAATTTTGGCATGCCGAGGTTGGAACTAGGCTGGAACATGCGTGACAGTGTATCGGCAACTACGTTTTGGGTGCCTCTAATATGTTGTACTTTGAATTTAAAACAATTTAATCTTAATACCCATCTTCCGATACGACCTAACTGTTTTGGGTGATTTAGTAGCCAAGATAACGCTTGATTATCTGTTTCTAATAAAAACTCCTTATGTTCTAAAAATGGTTTGAACTTCTCAAAAGCGAAAACTATAGCTAAACATTGTAATTCGTATGCGGAGTATTTCTTTTCTTGCTCAGTCAGGGTGCGAGAAGCGTAACTAATAGGTAATCTTGAGTTATCTACTTCCTGATATATTACTGCACCTAGGGCGACACTAGAACTGTCTGTCTGCACTACAAATGGTTTTGTAAAGTCGGCTAATTGTAGTACGGGGGGTGATATTATGCTTTCTTTTAATTTCTCGAATGCGGTTTGGTGTTGCTCATTCCATTCAAATTTAATTCCCTTCTTTCTTAAGGTATTTAGCGGTGCTGCAATTTCGGCTAGATGTGGGATATACTTATGGAAATAATTTATCATTCCTAAAAATCGGGCAATTCCTTTCGCATCCCGCGGCGGTAAAAATTCTCTGATGGCACGGGTTCGCTCTGGGTCTATGCTTACCTTTCCGTTGGCTTTTACGATGTGACCTAAAAATGAGAATTGTGTCACAGCAAAATTTACTTTATTGGGATTTACTGTTAATCCAGCTTTCTCCAATCGGGTTAGTACTTCACGTAGATGATTAAGATGTTGCTCAATTGACTCGCTGTAGATAACAATGTCATCTAAGTAGTGATGCACATATTTAAATTTTATGTCATGAAATAACTTTTCTAATAATCTGCTACATACAGAACTACCTTGGGATATACCAAAAGGTACCCTTGTAAATTGGTACAGGTTGAAAGGGACGGCAAATGCGGTAAGACGTTTTGATTCTTCCGAAAGGGGTATCTGATGAAATGCCTGATTTAAATCCATAATGGTAAAGATTTTTGCTTTCGTAAAATAATGAAATGCACTGTGGATGTCGGGAAGTGGTATAGATTCAAATTCTATCCGTTTATTTAGTTGTCTGTAGTCCACAACTAATCTATGTTTGTCGTTACTTTTGGGTACTAAAAACGCGGGTGATGAATAAGATGACGTAGAGGGTTCGATGACTCCTTGTTCTAACAATTTATTAATTTGGTTCCTCATTACTTCCATTTTAGGAGGTGATAATTTGTATGGGGCTAAACGTATTACTTTGTTGTCGCTCAAATTTATTTTGTACTCTATCAGATCCGTCAGTCCTAACTTTGGGGTGAGGACGTTGGAGAATTGTTTTATTAAAGTCTGTATGTTCCTTCTATCTTTACTTTCCAGATGACTTAATTCAGATTCGTGATGCTTTATATGTGTAGAAGTGGTGCTAGTACTTTCTCTGTTATTTGCATTATCATGCAAGTTATATTTCCGTGAACGATCGAATCCAAAGTAAAATATCTTCTCGTGAATGTCTAAAATTATTCCTGTTTTACTGATAAAATCAGCTCCCAATATTAACTCGGGTGTTAATTCGTCGCATACCAACATTGGAAAATACCACGTTAGATTTTTAATTTTTACTTTAAACGTGATGATAAGTTTTATCATTAAGTCTTGTTTATTAGCTGTAGCGCATCTAATATTTACTGATTGACTGCGTTTAACTAAATTGTGTTTAAATAATTGATTGGCTAGCTCTTGACTAATTAAACTTCGCGTGGATCCGGAATCAATTAATACGAGGGTGGATGTAACACCAATGTCAACTTGTATATACGGTAATTCACACCTATTGTAATCACATTTACTAATAGAGTTACATTTATCGATAAATTTCCTAACATAGGGGTCTAATTTTCTTTTGTTATTATTATTATTATTTTGTTGTAATTTGTGGTCTCTCAGGGGTTTACCTGTTTTCACGATGCTGCGGAAGACACAGGGTTTCGGATCTCCCTGCCTTACATGTTTTTTGGATAATGAGTTTTCTGATTGTACTGTTTCCGTTTACAGTTTCTACTGAGGTGTCCAGGTTTTCCGCAGTTATAGCATATATATTCTTTACGCGTGGTCTCACTGGTTTCGTGTCGAGGTGGTGGCTCCTTGGACTTACCATGGCCATGAACATAGGTTGGTCGCCGAAATGGTCGTCGTTCTCGTAGACTTCTTGTATCTGAGGATAGGGCTTGCGTTTCCTTTCTATGTGGTGTTGTGGATACCGGTGCATGTCGATGCTGATCTGCATACCACACATTTGAAGAGTGCACACTACATTGTTCAAGGTCAGCGAAAGTAAGGGGTCTACTTATTAGTGCTAAACGGGAGCGTTCTTCAGGAGATAAGCCTACCAATATAGTATCGACCAATTGTTTTTCAGTTCAGTCGACTTGCAGTAGACGTGAAGATTCTCTGATGTCTGCGATATAGTGGGCCAGTCTTTCTTGAGCTCTTTGTACTCGAAGTACGGTATTTCTTTTGATCTCCTCATATATTCCCGTGGGGATAAAATATTTGATTATATTTGTATGAAGTTCTTCTACCGGAAGAGTCGAGTTTAATGATTCTAGCACACGATCTCGTAAAGGTGGTTTACATTTGGGTAAGATGACCTGCAGTATTTGCCAATCGCTCAATTGTTGTAGATCTTTTATTTGCAGTAGATATCTGATAAAAGTCAATAGAGTCGTGATACTTAAGCCATCGGTGTAAGGAATTTCATTTATTATTTTCTCTACTGGGTGGGAAATCTTTCCGTAGAGGTCTACATTAAAATATACGTTAGGTATACTTTTCGAAGGATTTGTGTTTGCATTAGGATTTGTAATCGCATATTTACTAGTGCGAGTATGCTGAACATTAGGCGGTGGGGGTTCTACCATAGTTTGGGTATTTAATTTTCTACTAGGTAATTGTTCATGACTCTGTTGTATCTTCGATACGGTGGGTGATTCGGGGTTCGAGGTGGAGAGAGGGTGTTCTAAAGTAGGGGATTGAACTGGGGAGATATATAATTTTTGTAAGTAGTGCTCAATTTCCTCCATTCTCGATGAGTCTGATTTTCGTCGTAAGTCGTTGATAATTATGGGTAATTGGCTTAATGCCTCATCCGCAAATTTCTGCACATCGGCGGGGATTACGGTGACGTCGGGCCAGCTTAATAAATTATTTAACTGGCGGGTTAAATGTTCTATACGTTGCGTAACGCGCAAAATTTCCGTAGGTGATTTTTTGTCCTGAAGGTTCTGAGATAATACTATCAGTTCCCTATATTTCGCATAACAGGTTTCTCGTTCGCCGTCATAATCGAGTTCACGCAATCTATCTAGCTGCGAGGGTTGTATCTGATCCGGTTTGGCGTAATAATTTTCGTAATTCCGACACGGTTACATTCACGTGTTTTAGACCTCGTAAAAGTGCTTCGTAGCATAGCTCATCTTTTAATAATAGATCAGGATTAAATACAGCCATTTTCGTAACGTGAGTGGCTATAACTAATTATTCTACTATTTGCATTAAATGCTATACAACGCTTCCTTTTTTTTTTACACAAAAATATAAAAATATAAATCAATCGTATTCTTACTCCTTTTTTTTTACAAATAAACACTTAAAATGTTATGACAACCTTTATCGTTTTACATTGAGAGAGAGAGAGAGAAATTTCACACAGGCATGAATATGCGTACGACAAAAGGGGGAATCTTCGGTTACTAAACACAGGAAAATACACGCTTCTTATAACAATAGACCACACAAGGAGGGTGACTTATTGTCTAACTCAACTTGGGGGAGACCAACTATGACAGTTTTAAACAATCGGCAACAGGAAACTTACATGTCCGAGTTTGTCGTGAAGGTGACGCGTTGATGAATGAGACTTTTAACAAGTACCTACATGGGATTATATGTTAATATTACTTTACACATATTATATTTACAAATAAAGTTACCTATACTATATTACTATAATATTAATTATTATTTTTATCTTATTTAAAATTCTGACACATTTTAAAATACATGAGTGAATAGATCAACAGCTTGTGTGTGTGGGATATCGGGACACAATTACTACTTTCTTTTCTCTTACGCAAAATTAGCAAAATAAAGCAGAGTTACAATTTAATTGTGACACTCTGTACACAATTAATTATTAAACAACAGCAATTAAGCAAAACAACAGCAATTAAGCAGAGTGGCGCAATTTATAACAGCTTCTCTTGTGTTATAACTTAGGGAACCCGCAATAATTGGATCTGCCAATTATACAGGCTGCCTTAGTTGTGACGAGCTGAACATAATCACAACAAATAAAACAATTCTTATAGCAGGATATTAGGAAGGGGAGACTGTTGATTTATGCACTCAGTTTACTCGGTACTCAGATGACATCTCTTTATTACATTTGGTGATTAAGTTCTCTATTGAAAGTTCTCAAACAATATAGTTTACTATATGATAATATATAGATATTACTCCTTTACAAAGGGCCCTCAAAATATGATGTACATCTATTTTATTTATTCCACGGATCCGGGATTGAATATATTAAATGAATAATGGTCACCTTGCCATATACAATATTGAAAATTTAACCATTTGGAGAATGGTTTTTATTAATCTTTTTAAACAACAAAACTTTTAGTTTAAACTTTTACTCTTTTGCTATAACCAGTGTTATTAGATTTCAGACTACATGTTACATATTATGTCTGTCTTTTAAAGTCTTTAATGTTATTACATTTAAAACAGAAGTTTTAAAAGTCTTTAATATGATAAGTTAAATTGCCTTTTGTGGATTATAATTTTTGTAACTCATAACCATGGAAGACAAGCCTCCATGTCACCTGTGTGTTTCCTGAAGTTGCTGCAGAATAGGTTCTTCGGTCCTCCGGTGTTTCCTGAAGGTCTGTCGTTACCTTATCATCCTGTGACGGTGAAGTTCCTGAAGTATGTCAAATCATTCCGGGGGTGGTACACTCATCTCAGACGACTGTAGTAATTCTTAGTAATTCTTGTAGTTAGAATAAATAAATAGAAAGTTTGTTTCACTGTTATACACTTCACATGATTATAGATTAGTTGAATATTACCTTCTTGTTTGTAGTACTGTACAAATTACATAGTTTGTTATTTGATAATAGAGAGAGATGTCATCACCGCACAAATTTACTTATTTAAATAGTCATTGAATCAAGCCTTTCACATTTTTATATACACGTAGCGAAACAACGCTTTATGCTGCTTACGGCGTGAGCGCTCCATTGCAAGTGGCAGAAATAGTTAAGGGGGAGAGTAGTAATCTCGCGACAATTTCTAGGCAACACAAAAGTAGTTCCGTGTTTCTAATTTAATTAAAGGACTAAAGTTTGATTAAATTATTAAATAGAGATATTCTTAGTTACAGAGGTTATCAAAGTACGTCACAGTGGTCTTATTTAATTATTTAAATAATAACAAATTTACAATAATACTTAGTTTATTTAGGGGTCAGAAAACAAGTTAATTCTGGTCAGTGCCTGTTTATGCAGGATTAATTAACAAGCTTTACCCGTTCTGTACGATTGCATTCCCTTTTATTTTATTATTAGACTTTATATTAAATATATTATTATTTAATGATTGCAATAAGATTTAGTTTAAAATGTGAGATTTTATTAAGAATTTAAAGTTTCTCAGCTTATACATTATCAACTTAATTAATTAACATATTTTTTTATTAATGAAATCGTCACATACTCCGCCGCTTAAGCCACAGACTCCGGTTTATTTGTTCAGGAATGTACCGGGAGTATGTTTGGGGATTTCCGTGTGTAATTTCTCTCACCCGTTTTTCTCTGTACGTAATTACGAGTTGCACAAGTCAGTCTCGACTTGCTTATTCTTACTATCTACATATCATACTTTACAGACTAATTCTAATACTACATAAAATTCACACATTATAAAACATATTGTTAACATTCTAAATTTTCTTAACTCTATTCCTTAAGACTACTACCGGGTTTTTCTTTAGTTGGGAGTTATTCTAGTTATAGAATTACTCATTAAGTAATTTGTTACTTAATTATTTCTCATATTTGATGTCAGCTGACTTCTTACTTTGCTCTACTTTCGAAGAATAGGATTCAAGGTTGATCAGGCCTCGTACCTATTTATACGATTAGCTAGCTAAATGTTATTCAAGTACTCCTTTGCAGTTGAGTACAAAACATATTCCTTTCTTTTTTTTACATTTATTTAACTTGCACTCTACCATTTCCTTCTTCGTGATAATGTTTTATCTGCGAAATATGTGTCCTTCGTACATATTTTTGAGTAGAGGGTTCATACAGTGCTACGGTTACTGGAGTTAAATATTTGTGAATTTGATAAGGACCGCACCATCGGTATGATAGCTTGGAAGTGGTCTTATCGATTGCACTACTCGTAGGATGTGTTTTACACATAACTAAGTTACCGATTTGGTACTTTACTTCATTATTATTATTATTTCGCTCGTGATATTTCCTTGATTTCGCTAAGTTTGTTCGTAAATTAGCGCGCGCTTCATTCCATATTTTCCTAATATTTTTATCCCTAATTTCAAGGGGTAACAATTCATGTATTTTCCACTTAGTGGATAATGGGTGGTTAGGTTTATACTTGAACAATAATTCGAATGGGGTAGACTTATGTCCTTCATGATATGCAGAATTAAAGGCGAACTGTATCCAGGATAGGTTCTGGTCCCAAGAAGTGTGGTCGTTAGCATGGTAGGCTATTAAAGCAGATTTTAGGTTTCGCAAATACCTCTCAGCTATATTACCTTGCGGACGATACTCTGTAGTTGTAATGTGGTCTATACCTAGTTTGAAACACATGTTCCTGAATTCCTTGGACTTAAACTGTGGTCCGTTATCCGACACTAGATGGACAGGAATACCGAATTCTTTAAATAATCTATGCTGTAAAATACTTACTGTGGTTGTAGCTAAGGCTCGCCTCATGGGGTACATCCAGACGAATTTGCTAAAAGAGTCTACGCAAATTAGTAACATTGTATTTCCTGATTTAGAACGCGGGTAGGGTCCTGAAAAGTCTAAATAAATTTTGGAGAACGGGGTAGCGGGAATCTCTGAGATTAATTGACTTATTTGGCTGTTTCTCGCTGGTTTGCTGAGTGCACACAACTTACACCTTTTCACAAAATTGGCGATCTCACTGTTCATATTTTCCCAGTGATATTCATTACGAATTCGGTGTATGGTTTTATTTATTCCCATATGTGCTCCAATGGTGGAAGAGTGATAATATTCCATCAGCATAGGTTTAATAATATCAGGGGCGATTATTCGTAGATATTTTCCGTTCGCTATTCTACAACATAATACTCTCCTACTTAATATGTATTTCTCTGACTTATTTCCTTTTTCAAGTTGTTCAATTATTGGACTCAAACGTGGGTCTTGTAGTTGATACTGGGCTAAATCCGTAAATGCAAGAGGAAATTCGGTTGGAACATGAATGTCAATATCAGTTTTCAGAATTGGTATAATATTGTCCAAAGATGTATCTCAGAGTGATTCAATTTTGGCATGCCGAGGTTGGAACTAGGCTGGAACATGCGTGACAGTGTATCGGCAACTACGTTTTGGGTGCCTCTAATATGTTGTACTTTGAATTTAAAACAATTTAATCTTAATACCCATCTTCCGATACGACCTAACTGTTTTGGGTGATTTAGTAGCCAAGATAACGCTTGATTATCTGTTTCTAATAAAAACTCCTTATGTTCTAAAAATGGTTTGAACTTCTCAAAAGCGAAAACTATAGCTAAACATTGTAATTCGTATGCGGAGTATTTCTTTTCTTGCTCAGTCAGGGTGCGAGAAGCGTAACTAATAGGTAATCTTGAGTTATCTACTTCCTGATATATTACTGCACCTAGGGCGACACTAGAACTGTCTGTCTGCACTACAAATGGTTTTGTAAAGTCGGCTAATTGTAGTACGGGGGGTGATATTATGCTTTCTTTTAATTTCTCGAATGCGGTTTGGTGTTGCTCATTCCATTCAAATTTAATTCCCTTCTTTCTTAAGGTATTTAGCGGTGCTGCAATTTCGGCTAGATGTGGGATATACTTATGGAAATAATTTATCATTCCTAAAAATCGGGCAATTCCTTTCGCATCCCGCGGCGGTAAAAATTCTCTGATGGCACGGGTTCGCTCTGGGTCTATGCTTACCTTTCCGTTGGCTTTTACGATGTGACCTTGTGCTGAGTCAAATGATTCAGCGCGAGTTTATTGGCATTTTTTTTTTTGACGGTATAGACAGTGCAAAAGTTAATGTAATAAGGAGTGCTGCTCTCTACCCGCGGATAGGAGAGGCTACCGTTTTCGAATTTTCACTGTTTGATCCGTGTCGCCATCTGCTGAGATTTTGCAGCAGTTTTAAAACAGTGCTGCGTCCTGGTGAGAATTTCCTTACAAACGGACAACGAACGGAAATTTTCTGTTAAGGCTTGTCTCAAAATCGAAGCCTAGCTGAGGACCTCGTAGAAAATCTCTTCGGTGGAGAGAGGTGTGAAAATCTAGCGTCGACTTCTTTTAAATATGAGATAAGTTTCTTAATGACTGCGGTAAGTTTTGATTTCATTATATTAATGATATACTAAATTTTTAAAGGAGAAAATGTTTTTTAGTAAGCTTGAGTAAGCGTGCCCACTTGTTGAATCATGCATTGTGAGACGTAATTGTTCGTAAAGTTTTTATAAACCAATAAAACTTGAGTATTGAAGTGTCAGAATCTCGGCTTTAATACCTAAAGTACAATAACCACAATATATTTAATTTTACACTTTCATTAACACCGATGTAACGAGATTCGGTTGAGCACTTAACCTATTTCACAATGTGTCGTCATTAAGTGGTATAAAGTTTTGCTACAATGACAGTAAAACTTTATACATATATAATTGGGAACTTACTCAGGCACGTTTTAAACGTAAATCATGTCACATTCAAAGTTATAGTATTCTCAGATTCTATGGAGTAAAAAACTATGTGTTTTAAATAAATTCTGCGCCACGTGGTAACCTCAATTTCACTCAAAGTAATAAGTTCATAAGATGTCACAGAGCCAAGATAAATTATTGTATTGCAAAAGCAACTCACATTCAGTGAGGTTCAAGTTATAAAGCGTTATAAAGAATCATTGTTAGAGAACTTTTTAAGTAAGGCATGTTGGCCAAAATAATGTTACCAAGTTTTATTATGTACAACACAACTAGGTGTTGTTTTTATTTATGTATTTTGGAGGGTGTCCAAACTGTGGGGGCATTTGTGTGTGGTCTCTCACTAAAAATGTAATGTGTGACAATAGGGTTCACTGAACAGAGACAAGTCCTGCTGCCACTGAACGAAATGACATCTTAAAAGCTCCACACTCGACACCGAAGAGAACAACGTCCGCAACAACATGCCAATCATGAGATCGCCACGCTATAAATAAGAGATCATCCTTCTGGGCACATATAAGCAGGTGAAAAATATCCATTTATATTCACACGTAGAATCAACATGGCACAGTTATAAATAATCATCAGTTTTACCGTTCAAGTATACATTCATTTGGATCCCCAATTGATGGGACAGTTTAGTGTGAACACTAAGTATTAATTGTAAATTTCAATACATGTATAGTAAATTGTCAGTTCAGAGACTGACATGTCTACAACACAGCATCCAACTTAGATTTCCACTCATTTCTTTATAGTACTTTCGCTACAGATTTAAAGTCAGTTTTGTTATTACCCATTTTCTCAAGTTTAATTTACTATGCATAAAAACACATATTTTCTCTTATTTTTAAAATCTGGTTATGTCATTTGTATAAAAAGATTACTGGGGAGGTAGGTGTTATTTTAAATTAGTTTCAACCAAGCTGTGCATGTCGAAACACTTTTCAACTTGTTTGTCGAAACAAGGTTGTTGAGACTGGTTATAAATTGAAGAAACATGTCCGTCTCTGACACACAAATGTATTTTTTTTTTATATAAGGTGCTAATATTGTGCAATTTTTCCCTTTCATTAATTGGCCCTATTTTAGTCTATATAAATTCTTTATTTTAATCATGGTAACTGGGGGGCGTTAATTATTTTAAACATTTTTTATTTCTCACCTTAATTAAGTATTTTAGCACTTAGCCACTTAGGCACTTCTTTTAAATTTTTAATGTCCTGGGGACATTTGTATGCAATACTTTATGATACACATGACGTGCAATTAACCCACACCATGGGGGTACATTTATAGAAATAAATCTTTAATCCTAATTGGGATTCCTATAAAGAAGAAGTTTAGAATTTATATACACCAGAAGGCTAATATAAACAAGGGCGTGGCAAGAGACCTTTATGTATTTGTATACTATTGTATATGTAATTTGTCTTGTGGAACGTGTTATGTCTGCATATTTCTGTGTACATTTTGGGGGATATATATATATATAAATATTATGCATTGCTGTACTTTTGGTGGGATATAGGGATTTTATTATTATTAGAATTTGTATACACCAGTAGACGAGTATTCTATCTCAATAATCGTGGCTGATCATTTCTTTATGAAAATTAATTATTTTATTTAACAAGTATAGTAAGTGTCACCTTTAAAGTTCATTTAAATTGGATGAATAATTATTTTAATTATTAATAGTAACTGTGAATGAAATTATTTACCTTCATCAATTTATATACTGCATTTTAAAAGAAACATATGATATAAATTTTATATTTTAATAAATAGTTTAATGGGAGTTTTATTTTGAGGTTAATGATTATTTTAAATTTTCAATTCATTGATGGTGACATAGCAATTATTTTCGTGGACTCAGTTAATATTTTTCAGGTGGCCTTGTTGAGAGGGTATACTTCTTTAGTTAACCATTTAGAATTATAAATCACTGTTGTTTTTTTTGTTATTTTTATTATATGAGATAGAATAATAAAATGAGATTGTTAATTATTTAATTCTTGAGTTTTTATTGCAAGTCCCGTCTTACTGGATCCAGCGCAATTTTTAGCTTCTCTAGGCCTTAGCCTAGTTTTAAATAACTTGTAGCCCCTCTTTACAAAAAGAAATATTCTTTTTGTTTTAACTACTCAAAATGAAGTAGGGGTTTCAACCTAAAAATGAGAATTGTGTCACAGCAAAATTTACTTTATTGGGATTTACTGTTAATCCAGCTTTCTCCAATCGGGTTAGTACTTCACGTAGATGATTAAGATGTTGCTCAATTGACTCGCTGTAGATAACAATGTCATCTAAGTAGTGATGCACATATTTAAATTTTATGTCATGAAATAACTTTTCTAATAATCTGCTACATACAGAACTACCTTGGGATATACCAAAAGGTACCCTTGTAAATTGGTACAGGTTGAAAGGGACGGCAAATGCGGTAAGACGTTTTGATTCTTCCGAAAGGGGTATCTGATGAAATGCCTGATTTAAATCCATAATGGTAAAGATTTTTGCTTTCGTAAAATAATGAAATGCACTGTGGATGTCGGGAAGTGGTATAGATTCAAATTCTATCCGTTTATTTAGTTGTCTGTAGTCCACAACTAATCTATGTTTGTCGTTACTTTTGGGTACTAAAAACGCGGGTGATGAATAAGATGACGTAGAGGGTTCGATGACTCCTTGTTCTAACAATTTATTAATTTGGTTCCTCATTACTTCCATTTTAGGAGGTGATAATTTGTATGGGGCTAAACGTATTACTTTGTTGTCGCTCAAATTTATTTTGTACTCTATCAGATCCGTCAGTCCTAACTTTGGGGTGAGGACGTTGGAGAATTGTTTTATTAAAGTCTGTATGTTCCTTCTATCTTTACTTTCCAGATGACTTAATTCAGATTCGTGATGCTTTATATGTGTAGAAGTGGTGCTAGTACTTTCTCTGTTATTTGCATTATCATGCAAGTTATATTTCCGTGAACGATCGAATCCAAAGTAAAATATCTTCTCGTGAATGTCTAAAATTATTCCTGTTTTACTGATAAAATCAGCTCCCAATATTAACTCGGGTCCTAATTCGTCGCATACCAACATTGGAAAATACCACGTTAGATTTTTAATTTTTACTTTAAACGTGATGATAAGTTTTATCATTAAGTCTTGTTTATTAGCTGTAGCGCATCTAATATTTACTGATTGACTGCGTTTAACTAAATTGTGTTTAAATAATTGATTGGCTAGCTCTTGACTAATTAAACTTCGCGTGGATCCGGAATCAATTAATCCGAGGGTGGATGTAACACCAATGTCAACTTGTATATACGGTAATTCACACCTATTGTAATCACATTTACTAATAGAGTTACATTTATCGATAAATTTCCTAACATAGGGGTCTAATTTTCTTTTGTTATTATTATTATTATTTTGTTGTAATTTGTGGTCTCTCAGGGGTTTACCTGTTTTCACGATGCTGCGGAAGACACAGGGTTTCGGATCTCCCTGCCTTACATGTTTTTTGGATAATGAGTTTTCTGATTGTACTGTTTCCGTTTACAGTTTCTACTGAGGTGTCCAGGTTTTCCGCAGTTATAGCATATATATTCTTTACGCGTGGTCTCACTGGTTTCGTGTCGAGGTGGTGGCTCCTTGGACTTACCATGGCCATGAACATAGGTTGGTCGCCGAAATGGTCGTCGTTCTCGTAGACTTCTTGTATCTGAGGATAGGGCTTGCGTTTCCTTTCTATGTGGTGTTGTGGATACCGGTGCATGTCGATGCTGATCTGCATACCACACATTTGAAGAGTGCACACTACATTGTTCAAGGTCAGCGAAAGTAAGGGGTCTACTTATTAGTGCTAAACGGGAGCGTTCTTCAGGAGATAAGCCTACCAATATAGTATCGACCAATTGTTTTTCAGTCCAGTCGACTTGCAGTAGACGTGAAGATTCTCTGATGTCTGCGATATAGTGGGCCAGTCTTTCTTGAGCTCTTTGTACTCGAAGTACGGTATTTCTTTTGATCTCCTCATATATTCCCGTGGGGATAAAATATTTGATTATATTTGTATGAAGTTCTTCTACCGGAAGAGTCGAGTTTAATGATTCTAGCACACGATCTCGTAAAGGTGGTTTACATTTGGGTAAGATGACCTGCAGT
Organism: Magicicada septendecula; assembly: GCA_034769895.1. Lineage (NCBI taxonomy): Eukaryota > Metazoa > Arthropoda > Insecta > Hemiptera > Cicadidae > Magicicada > Magicicada septendecula. The sequence goes on along the minus strand of CM068374.1, from coordinate 48,976,010 downwards.
ATTTGCCAATCGCTCAATTGTTGTAGATCTTTTATTTGCAGTAGATATCTGATAAAAGTCAATAGAGTCGTGATACTTAAGCCATCGGTGTAAGGAATTTCATTTATTATTTTCTCTACTGGGTGGGAAATCTTTCCGTAGAGGTCTACATTAAAATATACGTTAGGTATACTTTTCGAAGGATTTGTGTTTGCATTAGGATTTGTAATCGCATATTTACTAGTGCGAGTATGCTGAACATTAGGCGGTGGGGGTTCTACCATAGTTTGGGTATTTAATTTTCTACTAGGTAATTGTTCATGACTCTGTTGTATCTTCGATACGGTGGGTGATTCGGGGTTCGAGGTGGAGAGAGGGTGTTCTAAAGTAGGGGATTGAACTGGGGAGATATATAATTTTTGTAAGTAGTGCTCAATTTCCTCCATTCTCGATGAGTCTGATTTTCGTCGTAAGTCGTTGATAATTATGGGTAATTGGCTTAATGCCTCATCCGCAAATTTCTGCACATCGGCGGGGATTACGGTGACGTCGGGCCAGCTTAATAAATTATTTAACTGGCGGGTTAAATGTTCTATACGTTGCGTAACGCGCAAAATTTCCGTAGGTGATTTTTTGTCCTGAAGGTTCTGAGATAATACTATCAGTTCCCTATATTTCGCATAACAGGTTTCTCGTTCGCCGTCATAATCGAGTTCACGCAATCTATCTAGCTGCGAGGGTTGTATCTGATCCGGTTTGGCGTAATAATTTTCGTAATTCCGACACGGTTACATTCACGTGTTTTAGACCTCGTAAAAGTGCTTCGTAGCATAGCTCATCTTTTAATAATAGATCAGGATTAAATTCAGCCATTTTCGTAACGTGAGTGGCTATAACTAATTATTCTACTATTTGCATTAAATGCTATACAACGCTTCCTTTTTTTTTTACACAAAAATATAAAAATATAAATCAATCGTATTCTTACTCCTTTTTTTTTTACAAATAAACACTTAAAATGTTATGACAACCTTTATCGTTTTACATTGAGAGAGAGAGAGAGAAATTTCACACAGGCATGAATATGCGTACGACAAAAGGGGGAATCTTCGGTTACTAAACACAGGAAAATACACGCTTCTTATAACAATAGACCACACAAGGAGGGTGACTTATTGTCTAACTCAACTTGGGGGAGACCAACTATGACAGTTTTAAACAATCGGCAACAGGAAACTTACATGTCCGAGTTTGTCGTGAAGGTGACGCGTTGATGAATGAGACTTTTAACAAGTACCTACATGGGATTATATGTTAATATTACTTTACACATATTATATTTACAAATAAAGTTACCTATACTATATTACTATAATATTAATTATTATTTTTATCTTATTTAAAATTCTGACACATTTTAAAATACATGAGTGAATAGATCAACAGCTTGTGTGTGTGGGATATCGGGACACAATTACTACTTTCTTTTCTCTTACGCAAAATTAGCAAAATAAAGCAGAGTTACAATTTAATTGTGACACTCTGTACACAATTAATTATTAAACAACAGCAATTAAGCAAAACAACAGCAATTAAGCAGAGTGGCGCAATTTATAACAGCTTCTCTTGTGTTATAACTTAGGGAACCCGCAATAATTGGATCTGCCAATTATACAGGCTGCCTTAGTTGTGACGAGCTGAAAATAATCACAACAAATAAAACAATTCTTATAGCAGGATATTAGGAAGGGGAGACTGTTGATTTATGCACTCAGTTTACTCGGTACTCAGATGACATCTCTTTATTACATTTGGTGATTAAGTTCTCTATTGAAAGTTCTCAAACAATATAGTTTACTATATGATAATATATAGATATTACTCCTTTACAAAGGGCCCTCAAAATATGATGTACATCTATTTTATTTATTCCACGGATCCGGGATTGAATATATTAAATGAATAATGGTCACCTTGCCATATACAATATTGAAAATTTAACCATTTGAAGAATGGTTTTTATTAATCTTTTAAAACAACAAAACTTTTAGTTTAAACTTTTACTCTTTTGCTATAACCAGTGTTATTAGATTTCAGACTACATGTTACATATTATGTCTGTCTTTTAAAGTCTTTAATGTTATTACATTTAAAACAGAAGTTTTAAAAGTCTTTAATATGATAAGTTAAATTGCCTTTTGTGGATTATAATTTTTGTAACTCATAACCATGGAAGACAAGCCTCCATGTCACCTGTGTGTTTCCTGAAGTTGCTGCAGAATAGGTTCTTCGGTCCTCCGGTGTTTCCTGAAGGTCTGTCGTTACCTTATCATCCTGTGACGGTGAAGTTCCTGAAGTATGTCAAATCATTCCGGGGGTGGTACACTCATCTCAGACGACTGTAGTAATTCTTAGTAATTCTTGTAGTTAGAATAAATAAATAGAAAGTTTGTTTCACTGTTATACACTTCACATGATTATAGATTAGTTGAATATCACCTTCTTGTTTGTAGTACTGTACAAATTACATAGTTTGTTATTTGATAATAGAGAGAGATGTCATCACCGCACAAATTTACTTATTTAAATAGTCATTGAATCAAGCCTTTCACATTTTTATATACACGTAGCGAAACAACGCTTTATGCTGCTTACGGCGTGAGCGCTCCATTGCAAGTGGCAGAAATAGTTAAGGGGGAGACTAGTAATCTCGCGACAATTACTAGGCAACATAAAAGTAGTTCCGTGTTTCTAATTTAATTAAAGGACTAAAGTTTGATTAAATTATTAAATAGAGATATTCTTAGTTACAGAGGTTATCAAAGTACGTCACAGTGGTCTTATTTAATTATTTAAATAATAACAAATTTACAATAATACTTAGTTTATTTAGGGGTCAGAAAACAAGTTAATTCTGGTCAGTGCCTGTTTATGCAGGATTAATTAACAAGCTTTACCCGTTCTGTACGATTGCATTCCCTTTTATTTTATTATTAGACTTTATATTAAATATATTATTATTTAATGATTGCAATAAGATTTAGTTTAAAATGTGAGATTTTATTAAGAATTTAAAGTTTCTCAGCTTATACATTATCAACTTAATTAATTAACATATTTTTTTATTAATGAAATCGTCACATACTCCGCCGCTTAAGCCACAGACTCCGGTTTATTTGTTCAGGAATGTACCGGGAGTATGTTTGGGGATTTCCGTGTGTAATTTCTCTCACCCGTTTTTCTCTGTACGTAATTACGAGTTGCACAAGTCAGTCTCGACTTGCTTATTCTTACTATCTACATATCATACTTTACAGACTAATTCTAATACTACATAAAATTCACACATTATAAAACATATTGTTAACATTCTAAATTTTCTTAACTCTACTCCTTAAGACTACTACCGGGTTTTTCTTTAGTTGGGAGTTATTCTAGTTATAGAATTACTCATTAAGTAATTTGTTACTTAATTATTTCTCATATTTGATGTCAGCTGACTTCTTACTTTGCTCTACTTTCGAAGAATAGGATTCAAGGTTGATCAGGCCTCGTACCTATTTATACGATTAGCTAGCTAAATGTTACTCAAGTACTCCTTTGCAGTTGAGTACAAAACATATTCCTTTCTTTTTTTTTACATTTATTTAACTTGCACTCTACCATTTCCTTCTTCGTGATAATGTTTTATCTGCGAAATATGTGTCCTTCGTACATATTTTTGAGTAGAGGGTTCATACAGTGCTACGGTTACTGGAGTTAAATATTTGTGAATTTGATAAGGACCGCACCATCGGTATGATAGCTTGGAAGTGGTCTTATCGATTGCACTACTCGTAGGATGTGTTTTACACATAACTAAGTTACCGATTTGGTACTTTACTTCATTATTATTATTATTTCGCTCGTGATATTTCCTTGATTTCGCTAAGTTTGTTCGTAAATTAGCGCGCGCTTCATTCCATATTTTCCTAATATTTTTATCCCTAATTTCAAGGGGTAACAATTCATGTATTTTCCACTTAGTGGATAATGGGTGGTTAGGTTTATACTTGAACAATAATTCGAATGGGGTAGACTTATGTCCTTCATGATATGCAGAATTAAAGGCGAACTGTATCCAGGATAGGTTCTGGTCCCAAGAAGTATGGTCGTTAGCATGGTAGGCTATTAAAGCAGATTTTAGGTTTCGCAAATACCTCTCAGCTATATTATCTTGCGGACGATACTCTGGAGTTGTAATGTGGTCTATACCTAGTTTGAAACACATGTTCCTGAATTCCTTGGACTTAAACTGTGGTCCGTTATCCGACACTAGATGGACAGGAATACCGAATTCTTTAAATAATCTATGCTGTAAAATACTTACTGTGGTTGTAGCTAAGGCTCGCCTCATGGGGTACATCCAGACGAATTTGCTAAAAGAGTCTACGCAAATTAGTAACATTGTATTTCCTGATTTAGAACGCGGGTAGGGTCCTGAAAAGTCTAAATAAATTTTGGAGAACGGGGTAGCGGGAATCTCTGAGATTAATTGACTTATTTGGCTGTTTCTCGCTGGTTTGCTGAGTGCACACAACTTACACCTTTTCACAAAATTGGCGATCTCACTGTTCATATTTTCCCAGTGATATTCTTTACGAATTCGGTGTATGGTTTTATTTATTCCCATATGTGCTCCAATGGTGGAAGAGTGATAATATTCCATCAGCATAGGTTTAATAATATCAGGGGCGATTATTCGTAGATATTTTCCGTTCGCTATTCTACAACATAATACTCTCCTACTTAATATGTATTTCTCTGACTTATTTCCTTTTTCAAGTTGTTCAATTATTGGACTCAAACGTGGGTCTTGTAGTTGATACTGGGCTAAATCCGTAAATGCAAGAGGAAATTCGGTTGGAACATGAATGTCAATATCAGTTTTCAGAATTGGTATAATATTGTCCAAAGATGTATCTCAGAGTGATTCAATTTTGGCATGCCGAGGTTGGAACTAGGCTGGAACATGCGTGACAGTGTATCGGCAACTACGTTTTGGGTGCCTCTAATATGTTGTACTTTGAATTTAAAACAATTTAATCTTAATACCCATCTTCCGATACGACCTAACTGTTTTGGGTGATTTAGTAGCCAAGATAACGCTTGATTATCTGTTTCTAATAAAAACTCCTTATGTTCTAAAAATGGTTTGAACTTCTCAAAAGCGAAAACTATAGCTAAACATTCTAATTCGTATGCGGAGTATTTCTTTTCTTGCTCAGTCAGGGTGCGAGAAGCGTAACTAATAGGTAACCTTGAGTTATCTACTTCCTGATATATTACTGCACCTAGGGCGACAGTAGAACTGTCTGTCTGCACTACAAATGGTTTTGTAAAGTCGGCTAATTGTAGTACGGGGGGTGATATTATGCTTTCTTTTAATTTCTCGAATGCGGTTTGGTGTTGCTCATTCCATTCAAATTTAATTCCCTTCTTTCTTAAGGTATTTAGCGGTGCTGCAATTTCGGCTAGATGTGGGATATACTTATGGAAATAATTTATCATTCCTAAAAATCGGGCAATTCCTTTCGCATCCCGCGGCGGTAAAAATTCTCTGATGGCACGGGTTCGCTCTGGGTCTATGCTTACCTTTCCGTTGGCTTTTACGATGTGACCTAAAAATGAGAATTGTGTCACAGCAAAATTTACTTTATTGGGATTTACTGTTAATCCAGCTTTCTCCAATCGGGTTAGTACTTCACGTAGATGATTAAGATGTTGCTCAATTGACTCGCTGTAGATAACAATGTCATCTAAGTAGTGATGTACATATTTAAATTTTATGTCATGAAATAACTTTTCTAATAATCTGCTACATACAGAACTACCTTGGGATATACCAAAATGTACCCTTGTAAATTGGTACAGGTTGAAAGGGACGGCAAATGCGGTAAGACGTTTTGATTCTTCCGAAAGGGGTATCTGATGAAATGCCTGATTTAAATCCATAATGGTAAAGATTTTTGCTTTCGTAAAATAATGAAATGCACTGTGGATGTCGGGAAGTGATATAGATTCAAATTCTATCCATTTATTTAGTTGTCTGTAGTCCACAACTAATCTATGTTTGTCGTTACTTTTGGGTACTAAAAACGCGGGTGATGAATAAGATGACGTAGAGGGTTCGATGACTCCTTGTTCTAACAATTTATTAATTTGGTTCCTCATTACTTCCATTTTAGGAGGTGATAATTTGTATGGGGCTAAACGTATTACTTTGTTGTCGCTCAAATTTATTTTGTACTCTATCAGATCCGTCAGTCCTAACTTTGGGGTGAGGACGTTGGAGAATTGTTTTATTAAAGTCTGTATGTTCCTTCTATCTTTACTTTCCAGATGACTTAATTCAGATTCGTGATGCTTTATATGTGTAGAAGTGGTGCTAGTACTTTCTCTGTTATTTGCATTATCATGCAAGTTATATTTCCGTGAACGATCGAATCCAAAGTAAAATATCTTCTCGTGAATGTCTAAAATTATTCCTGTTTTACTGATAAAATCAGCTCCCAATATTAACTCGGGTGTTAATTCGTCGCATACCAACATTGGAAAATACCACGTTAGATTTTTAATTTTTACTTTAAACGTGATGATAAGTTTTATCATTAAGTCTTGTTTATTAGCTGTAGCGCATCTAATATTTACTGATTGACTGTGTTTAACTAAATTGTGTTTAAATAATTGATTGGCTAGCTCTTGACTAATTAAACTTCGCGTGGATCCGGAATCAATTAATCCGAGGGTGGATGTAACACCAATGTCAACTTGTATATACGGTAATTCACACCTATTGTAATCACATTTACTAATAGAGTTACATTTATCGATAAATTTCCTAACATAGGGGTCTAATTTTCTTTTGTTATTATTATTATTATTATTATTTTGTTGTAATTTGTGGTCTCTCAGGGGTTTACCTGTTTTCACGATGCTGCGGAAGACACAGGGTTTCGGATCTCCCTGCCTTACATGTTTTTTGGATAATGAGTTTTCTGATTGTACTGTTTCCGTTTACAGTTTCTACTGAGGTGTCCAGGTTTTCCGCAGTTATAGCATATATATTCTTTACGCGTGGTCTCACTGGTTTCGTGTCGAGGTGGTGGCTCCTTGGACTTACCATGGCCATGAACATAGGTTGGTCGCCGAAATGGTCGTCGTTCTCGTAGACTTCTTGTATCTGAGGATAGGGCTTGCGTTTCCTTTCTATGTGGTGTTGTGGATACCGGTGCATGTCGATGCTGATCTGCATACCACACATTTGAAGAGTGCACACTACATTGTTCAAGGTCAGCGAAAGTAAGGGGTCTACTTATTAGTGCTAAACGGGAGCGTTCTTCAGGAGATAAGCCTACCAATATAGTATCGACCAATTGTTTTTCAGTCCAGTCGACTTGCAGTAGACGTGAAGATTCTCTGATGTCTGCGATATAGTGGGCCAGTCTTTCTTGAGCTCTTTGTACTCGAAGTACGGTATTTCTTTTGATCTCCTCATATATTCCCGTGGGGATAAAATATTTGATTATATTTGTATGAAGTTCTTCTACCGGAAGAGTCGAGTTTAATGATTCTAGCACACGATCTCGTAAAGGTGGTTTACATTTGGGTAAGATGACCTGCAGTATTTGCCAATCGCTCAATTGTTGTAGATCTTTTATTTGCAGTAGATATCTGATAAAAGTCAATAGAGGCGTGATAATTAAGCCATCGGTGTAAGGAATTTCATTTATTATTTTCTCTACTGGGTGGGAAATCTTTCCGTAGAGGTCTACATTAAAATATACGTTAGGTATACTTTTCGAAGGATTTGTGTTTGCATTAGGATTTGTAATCGCATATTTACTAGTGCGAGTATGCTGAACATTAGGCGGTGGGGGTTCTACCATAGTTTGGGTATTTAATTCTCTACTAGGTAATTGTTCATGACTCTGTTGTATCTTCGATACGGTGGGTGATTCGGGGTTCGAGGTGGAGAGAGGGTGTTCTAAAGTAGGGGATTGAACTGGGGAGATATATAATTTTTGTAAGTAGTGCTCAATTTCCTCCATTCTCGATGAGTCTGATTTTCGTCGTAAGTCGTTGATAATTATGGGTAATTGGCTTAATGCCTCATCCGCAAATTTCTGCACATCGGCGGGGATTACGGTGACGTCGGGCCAGCTTAATAAATTATTTAACCGGCGGGTTAAATGTTCTATACGTTGCGTAACGCGCAAAATTTCCGTAGGTGATTTTTTGTCCTGAAGATTCTGAGATAATACTATCAGTTCCCTATATTTCGCATAACAGGTTTCTCGTTCGCCGTCATAATCGAGTTCACGCAATCTATCTAGCTGCGAGGGTTGTATCTGATCCGGTTTGGCGTAATAATTTTCGTAATTCCGACACGGTTACATTCACGTGTTTTAGACCTCGTAAAAGTGCTTCGTAGCATAGCTCATCTTTTAATAATAGATCAGGATTAAATTCAGCCATTTTCGTAACGTGAGTGGCTATAACTAATTATTCTACTATTTGCATTAAATGCTATACAACGCTTCCTTTTTTTTTTACACAAAAATATAAAAATATAAATCAATCGTATTCTTACTCCTTTTTTTTTTACAAATAAAGACTTAAAATGTTATGACAACCTTTATCGTTTTACATTGAGAGAGAGAGAGAGAAATTTCACACAGGCATGAATATGCGTACGACAAAAGGGGGAATCTTCGGTTACTAAACACAGGAAAATACACGCTTCTTATAACAATAGACCACACAAGGAGGGTGACTTATTGTCTAACTCAACTTGGGGGAGACCAACTATGACAGTTTTAAACAATCGGCAACAGGAAACTTACATGTCCGAGTTTGTCGTGAAGGTGACGCGTTGATGAATGAGACTTTTAACAAGTACCTACATGGTTTGTTTACATGGGATTATAAGTTAATATTACTTTACAAAAAAAGTTACCTATACTATATTACTATAATATTAATTATTATTTTTATCTTATTTAAAATTCTGACACATTTTAAAATATATGAGTGAATAGATCAACAGCTTGTGTGTGTGGGATATCGGGACACAATTACTACTTTCTTTTCTCTTACGCAAAATTAGCAAAATAAAGCAGAGTTACAATTTAATTGTGACACTCTGTACACAATTAATTATTAAACAACAGCAATTAAGCAAAACAACAGCAATTAAGCAGAGTGGCGCAATTTATAACATCTTCTCTTGTGTTATAACTTAGGGAACCCGCAATAATTGGATCTGCCAATTATACAGGCTGCCTTAGTTGTGACGAGCTGAAAATAATCACAACAAATAAAACAATTCTTATAGCAGGATATTAGGAAGGGGAGACTGTTGATTTATGCACTCAGTTTACTCGGTACTCAGATGACATCTCTTTATTACATTTGGTGATTAAGTTCTCTATTGAAAGTTCTCAAACAATATAGTTTACTATATGATAATATATAGATATTACTCCTTTACAAAGGGCCCTCAAAATATGATGTACATCTATTTTATTTATTCCACGGATCCGGGATTGAATATATTAAATGAATAATGGTCACCTTGCCATATACAATATTGAAAATTTAACCATTTGAAGAATGGTTTTTATTAATCTATTAAAACAACAAAACTTTTACTCTTTTGCTATAACCAGTGTTATTAGATTTCAGACTACATGTTACATATTATGTCTGTCTTTTAAAGTCTTTAATGTTATTACATTTAAAACAGAAGTTTTAAAAGTCTTTAATATGATAAGTTAAATTTTCTTTTGTGGATTATAATTTTTGTAACTCATAACCATGGAAGACAAGCCTCCATGTCACCTGTGTGTTTCCTGAAGTTGCTGCAGAATAGGTTCTTCGGTCCTCCGGTGTTTCATGAAGGTCTGTCGTTACCTTATCATCCTGTGACGGTGAAGTTCCTGAAGTATGTCAAATCATTCCGGGGGTGGTACACTCATCTCAGACGACTGTAGTAATTCTTAGTAATTCTTGTAGTTAGAATAAATAAATAGAAAGTTTGTTTCACTGTTATACACTTCACATGATTATAGATTAGTTGAATATCACCTTCTTGTTTGTAGTACTGTACAAATTACATAGTTTGTTATTTGATAATAGAGAGAGATGTCATCACCGCACAAATTTACTTATTTAAATAGTCATTGAATCAAGCCTTTCACATTTTTATATACACGTAGCGAAACAACGCTTTATGCTGCTTACGGCGTGAGCGCTCCATTGCAAGTGGCAGAAATAGTTAAGGGGGAGAGTAGTAATCTCGCGACAATTACTAGGCAACATAAAAGTAGTTCCGTGTTTCTAATTTAATTAAAGGACTAAAGTTTGATTAAATTATTAAATAGAGATATTCTTAGTTACAGAGGTTATCAAAGTACGTCACAGTGGTCTTATTTAATTATTTAAATAATAACAAATTTACAATAATACTTAGTTTATTTAGGGGTCAGAAAACAAGTTAATTCTGGTCAGTGCCTGTTTATGCAGGATTAATTAACAAGCTTTACCCGTTCTGTACGATTGCATTCCCTTTTATTTTATTATTAGACTTTATATTAAATATATTATTATTTAATGATTGCAATAAGATTTAGTTTAAAATGTGAGATTTTATTAAGAATTTAAAGTTTCTCAGCTTATACATTATCAACTTAATTAATTAACATATTTTTTTATTAATGAAATCGTCACATACTCCGCCGCTTAAGCCACAGACTCCGGTTTATTTGTTCAGGAATGTACCGGGAGTATGTTTGGGGATTTCCGTGTGTAATTTCTCTCACCCGTTTTTCTCTGTACGTAATTACGAGTTGCACAAGTCAGTCTCGACTTGCTTATTCTTACTATCTACATATCATACTTTACAGACTAATTCTAATACTACATAAAATTCACACATTATAAAACATATTGTTAACATTCTAAATTTTCTTAACTCTACTCCTTAAGACTACTACCGGGTTTTTCTTTAGTTGGGAGTTATTCTAGTTATAGAATTACTCATTAAGTAATTTGTTACTTAATTATTTCTCATATTTGATGTCAGCTGACTTCTTACTTTGCTCTACTTTCGAAGAATAGGATTCAAGGTTGATCAGGCCTCGTACCTATTTATACGATTAGCTAGCTAAATGTTACTCAAGTACTCCTTTGCAGTTGAGTACAAAACATATTCCTTTCTTTTTTTTTACATTTATTTAACTTGCACTCTACCATTTCCTTCTTCGTGATAATGTTTTATCTGCGAAATATGTGTCCTTCGTACATATTTTTGAGTAGAGGGTTCATACAGTGCTACGGTTACTGGAGTTAAATATTTGTGAATTTGATAAGGACCGCACCATCGGTATGATAGCTTGGAAGTGGTCTTATCGATTGCACTACTCGTAGGATGTGTTTTACACATAACTAAGTTACCGATTTGGTACTTTACTTCATTATTATTATTATTTCGCTCGTGATATTTCCTTGATTTCGCTAAGTTTGTTCGTAAATTAGCGCGCGCTTCATTCCATATTTTCCTAATATTTTTATCCCTAATTTCAAGGGGTAACAATTCATGTATTTTCCACTTAGTGGATAATGGGTGGTTAGGTTTATACTTGAACAATAATTCGAATGGGGTAGACTTATGTCCTTCATGATATGCAGAATTAAAGGCGAACTGTATCCAGGATAGGTTCTGGTCCCAAGAAGTATGGTCGTTAGCATGGTAGGCTATTAAAGCAGATTTTAGGTTTCGCAAATACCTCTCAGCTATATTACCTTGCGGACGATACTCTGCAGTTGTAATGTGGTCTATACCTAGTTTGAAACACATGTTCCTGAATTCCTTGGACTTAAACTGTGGTCCGTTATCCGACACTAGATGGACAGGAATACCGAATTCTTTAAATAATCTATGCTGTAAAATACTTACTGTGGTTGTAGCTAAGGCTCGCCTCATGGGGTACATCCAGACGAATTTGCTAAAAGAGTCTACGCAAATTAGTAACATTGTATTTCCTGATTTAGAACGCGGGTAGGGTCCTGAAAAGTCTAAATAAATTTTGGAGAACGGGGTAGCGGGAATCTCTGAGATTAATTGACTTATTTGGCTGTTTCTCGCTGGTTTGCTGAGTGCACACAACTTACACCTTTTCACAAAATTGGCGATCTCACTGTTCATATTTTCCCAGTGATATTCTTTACGAATTCGGTGTATGGTTTTATTTATTCCCATATGTGCTCCAATGGTGGAAGAGTGATAATATTCCATCAGCATAGGTTTAATAATATCAGGGGCGATTATTCGTAGATATTTTCCGTTCGCTATTCTACAACATAATACTCTCCTACTTAATATGTATTTCTCTGACTTATTTCCTTTTTCAAGTTGTTCAATTATTGGACTCAAACGTGGGTCTTGTAGTTGATACTGGGCTAAATCCGTAAATGCAAGAGGAAGTTTTCAGAATTGGTATAATATTGTCCAAAGATGTATCTCAGAGTGATTCAATTTTGGCATGCCGAGGTTGGAACTAGGCTGGAACATGCGTGACAGTGTATCGGCAACTACGTTTTGGGTGCCTCTAATATGTTGTACTTTGAATTTAAAACAATTTAATCTTAATACCCATCTTCCGATACGACCTAACTGTTTTGGGTGATTTAGTAGCCAAGATAACGCTTGATTATCTGTTTCTAATAAAACTCCTTATGTTCTAAAAATGGTTTGAACTTCTCAAAAGCGAAAACTATAGCTAAACATTCTAATTCGTATGCGGAGTATTTCTTTTCTTGCTCAGTCAGGGTGCGAGAAGCGTAACTAATAGGTAACCTTGAGTTATCTACTTCCTGATATATTACTGCACCTAGGGCGACAGTAGAACTGTCTGTCTGCACTACAAATGGTTTTGTAAAGTCGGCTAATTGTAGTACGGGGGGTGATATTATGCTTTCTTTTAATTTCTCGAATGCGGTTTGGTGTTGCTCATTCCATTCAAAGTTAATTCCCTTCTTTCTTAAGGTATTTAGCGGTGCTGCAATTTCGGCTAGATGTGGGATATACTTATGGAAATAATTTATCATTCCTAAAAATCAGACAATTCCTTTCGCATCCCGCGGCGGTAAAAATTCTCTGATGGCGCGGGTTCGCTCTGGGTCTATGCTTACCTTTCCGTTGGCTTTTACGATGTGACCTAAAAATGAGAATTGTGTCACAGCAAAATTTACTTTATTGGGATTTACTGTTAATCCAGCTTTCTCCAATCGGGTTAGTACTTCACGTAGATGATTAAGATGTTGCTCAATTGACTCGCTGTAGATAACAATGTCATCTAAGTAGTGATACACATATTTAAATTTTATGTCATGAAATAACTTTTCTAATAATCTGCTACATACAGAACTACCTTGGGATATACCAAAAGGTACCCTTGTAAATTGGTACAGGTTGAAAGGGACGGCAAATGCGGTAAGACGTTTTGATTCTTCCGAAAGGGGTATCTGATGAAATGCCTGATTTAAATCCATAATGGTAAAGATTTTTGCTTTCGTAAAATAATGAAATGCACTGTGGATGTCGGGAAGTGATATAGATTCAAATTCTATCCATTTATTTAGTTGTCTGTAGTCCACAACTAATCTATGTTTGTCGTTACTTTTGGGTACTAAAAACGCGGGTGATGAATAAGATGACGTAGAGGGTTCGATGACTCCTTGTTCTAACAATTTATTAATTTGGTTCCTCATTACTTCCATTTTAGGAGGTGATAATTTGTATGGGGCTAAACGTATTACTTTGTTGTCGCTCAAATTTATTTTGTACTCTATCAGATCCGTCAGTCCTAACTTTGGGGTGAGGACGTTGGAGAATTGTTTTATTAAAGTCTGTATGTTCCTTCTATCTTTACTTTCCAGATGACTTAATTCAGATTCGTGATGCTTTATATGTGTAGAAGTGGTGCTAGTACTTTCTCTGTTATTTGCATTATCATGCAAGTTATATTTCCGTGAACGATCGAATCCAAAGTAAAATATCTTCTCGTGAATGTCTAAAATTATTCCTGTTTTACTGATAAAATCAGCTCCCAATATTAACTCGGGTGTTAATTCGTCGCATACCAACATTGGAAAATACCACGTTAGATTTTTAATTTTTACTTTAAACGTGATGATAAGTTTTATCATTAAGTCTTGTTTATTAGCTGTAGCGCATCTAATATTTACTGATTGACTGTGTTTAACTAAATTGTGTTTAAATAATTGATTGGCTAGCTCTTGACTAATTAAACTTCGCGTGGATCCGGAATCAATTAATCCGAGGGTGGATGTAACACCAATGTCAACTTGTATATACGGTAATTCACACCTATTGTAATCACATTTACTAATAGAGTTACATTTATCGATAAATTTCCTAACATAGGGGTCTAATTTTCTTTTGTTATTATTATTATTATTATTATTTTGTTGTAATTTGTGGTCTCTCAGGGGTTTACCTGTTTTCACGATGCTGCGGAAGACACAGGGTTTCGGATCTCCCTGCCTTACATGTTTTTTGGATAATGAGTTTTCTGATTGTACTGTTTCCGTTTACAGTTTCTACTGAGGTGTCCAGGTTTTCCGCAGTTATAGCATATATATTCTTTACGCGTGGTCTCACTGGTTTCGTGTCGAGGTGGTGGCTCCTTGGACTTACCATGGCCATGAACATAGGTTGGTCGCCGAAATGGTCGTCGTTCTCGTAGACTTCTTGTATCTGAGGATAGGGCTTGCGTTTCCTTTCTATGTGGTGTTGTGGATACCGGTGCATGTCGATGCTGATCTGCATACCACACATTTGAAGAGTGCACACTACATTGTTCAAGGTCAGCGAAAGTAAGGGGTCTACTTATTAGTGCTAAACGGGAGCGTTCTTCAGGAGATAAGCCTACCAATATAGTATCGACCAATTGTTTTTCAGTCCAGTCGACTTGCAGTAGACGTGAAGATTCTCTGATGTCTGCGATATAGTGGGCCAGTCTTTCTTGAGCTCTTTGTACTCGAAGTACGGTATTTCTTTTGATCTCCTCATATATTCCCGTGGGGATAAAATATTTGATTATATTTGTATGAAGTTCTTCTACCGGAAGAGTCGAGTTTAATGATTCTAGCACACGATCTCGTAAAGGTGGTTTACATTTGGGTAAGATGACCTGCAGTATTTGCCAATCGCTCAATTGTTGTAGATCTTTTATTTGCAGTAGATATCTGATAAAAGTCAATAGAGGCGTGATAATTAAGCCATCGGTGTAAGGAATTTCATTTATTATTTTCTCTACTGGGTGGGAAATCTTTCCGTAGAGGTCTACATTAAAATATACGTTAGGTATACTTTTCGAAGGATTTGTGTTTGCATTAGGATTTGTAATCGCATATTTACTAGTGCGAGTATGCTGAACATTAGGCGGTGGGGGTTCTACCATAGTTTGGGTATTTAATTCTCTACTAGGTAATTGTTCATGACTCTGTTGTATCTTCGATACGGTGGGTGATTCGGGGTTCGAGGTGGAGAGAGGGTGTTCTAAAGTAGGGGATTGAACTGGGGAGATATATAATTTTTGTAAGTAGTGCTCAATTTCCTCCATTCTCGATGAGTCTGATTTTCGTCGTAAGTCGTTGATAATTATGGGTAATTGGCTTAATGCCTCATCCGCAAATTTCTGCACATCGGCGGGGATTACGGTGACGTCGGGCCAGCTTAATAAATTATTTAACCGGCGGGTTAAATGTTCTATACGTTGCGTAACGCGCAAAATTTCCGTAGGTGATTTTTTGTCCTGAAGATTCTGAGATAATACTATCAGTTCCCTATATTTCGCATAACAGGTTTCTCGTTCGCCGTCATAATCGAGTTCACGCAATCTATCTAGCTGCGAGGGTTGTATCTGATCCGGTTTGGCGTAATAATTTTCGTAATTCCGACACGGTTACATTCACGTGTTTTAGACCTCGTAAAAGTGCTTCGTAGCATAGCTCATCTTTTAATAATAGATCAGGATTAAATTCAGCCATTTTCGTAACGTGAGTGGCTATAACTAATTATTCTACTATTTGCATTAAATGCTATACAACGCTTCCTTTTTTTTTTACACAAAAATATAAAAATATAAATCAATCGTATTCTTACTCCTTTTTTTTTTACAAATAAAGACTTAAAATGTTATGACAACCTTTATCGTTTTACATTGAGAGAGAGAGAGAGAAATTTCACACAGGCATGAATATGCGTACGACAAAAGGGGGAATCTTCGGTTACTAAACACAGGAAAATACACGCTTCTTATAACAATAGACCACACAAGGAGGGTGACTTATTGTCTAACTCAACTTGGGGGAGACCAACTATGACAGTTTTAAACAATCGGCAACAGGAAACTTACATGTCCGAGTTTGTCGTGAAGGTGACGCGTTGATGAATGAGACTTTTAACAAGTACCTACATGGTTTGTTTACATGGGATTATAAGTTAATATTACTTTACAAATAAAGTTACCTATACTATATTACTATAATATTAATTATTATTTTTATCTTATTTAAAATTCTGACACATTTTAAAATATATGAGTGAATAGATCAACAGCTTGTGTGTGTGGGATATCGGGACACAATTACTACTTTCTTTTCTCTTACGCAAAATTAGCAAAATAAAGCAGAGTTACAATTTAATTGTGACACTCTGTACACAATTAATTATTAAACAACAGCAATTAAGCAAAACAACAGCAATTAAGCAGAGTGGCGCAATTTATAACATCTTCTCTTGTGTTATAACTTAGGGAACCCGCAATAATTGGATCTGCCAATTATACAGGCTGCCTTAGTTGTGACGAGCTGAAAATAATCACAACAAATAAAACAATTCTTATAGCAGGATATTAGGAAGGGGAGACTGTTGATTTATGCACTCAGTTTACTCGGTACTCAGATGACATCTCTTTATTACATTTGGTGATTAAGTTCTCTATTGAAAGTTCTCAAACAATATAGTTTACTATATGATAATATATAGATATTACTCCTTTACAAAGGGCCCTCAAAATATGATGTACATCTATTTTATTTATTCCACGGATCCGGGATTGAATATATTAAATGAATAATGGTCACCTTGCCATATACAATATTGAAAATTTAACCATTTGAAGAATGGTTTTTATTAATCTATTAAAACAACAAAACTTTTACTCTTTTGCTATAACCAGTGTTATTAGATTTCAGACTACATGTTACATATTATGTCTGTCTTTTAAAGTCTTTAATGTTATTACATTTAAAACAGAAGTTTTAAAAGTCTTTAATATGATAAGTTAAATTTTCTTTTGTGGATTATAATTTTTGTAACTCATAACCATGGAAGACAAGCCTCCATGTCACCTGTGTGTTTCCTGAAGTTGCTGCAGAATAGGTTCTTCGGTCCTCCGGTGTTTCATGAAGGTCTGTCGTTACCTTATCATCCTGTGACGGTGAAGTTCCTGAAGTATGTCAAATCATTCCGGGGGTGGTACACTCATCTCAGACGACTGTAGTAATTCTTAGTAATTCTTGTAGTTAGAATAAATAAATAGAAAGTTTGTTTCACTGTTATACACTTCACATGATTATAGATTAGTTGAATATCACCTTCTTGTTTGTAGTACTGTACAAATTACATAGTTTGTTATTTGATAATAGAGAGAGATGTCATCACCGCACAAATTTACTTATTTAAATAGTCATTGAATCAAGCCTTTCACATTTTTATATACACGTAGCGAAACAACGCTTTATGCTGCTTACGGCGTGAGCGCTCCATTGCAAGTGGCAGAAATAGTTAAGGGGGAGAGTAGTAATCTCGCGACAATTACTAGGCAACATAAAAGTAGTTCCGTGTTTCTAATTTAATTAAAGGACTAAAGTTTGATTAAATTATTAAATAGAGATATTCTTAGTTACAGAGGTTATCAAAGTACGTCACAGTGGTCTTATTTAATTATTTAAATAATAACAAATTTACAATAATACTTAGTTTATTTAGGGGTCAGAAAACAAGTTAATTCTGGTCAGTGCCTGTTTATGCAGGATTAATTAACAAGCTTTACCCGTTCTGTACGATTGCATTCCCTTTTATTTTATTATTAGACTTTATATTAAATATATTATTATTTAATGATTGCAATAAGATTTAGTTTAAAATGTGAGATTTTATTAAGAATTTAAAGTTTCTCAGCTTATACATTATCAACTTAATTAATTAACATATTTTTTTATTAATGAAATCGTCACATACTCCGCCGCTTAAGCCACAGACTCCGGTTTATTTGTTCAGGAATGTACCGGGAGTATGTTTGGGGATTTCCGTGTGTAATTTCTCTCACCCGTTTTTCTCTGTACGTAATTACGAGTTGCACAAGTCAGTCTCGACTTGCTTATTCTTACTATCTACATATCATACTTTACAGACTAATTCTAATACTACATAAAATTCACACATTATAAAACATATTGTTAACATTCTAAATTTTCTTAACTCTACTCCTTAAGACTACTACCGGGTTTTTCTTTAGTTGGGAGTTATTCTAGTTATAGAATTACTCATTAAGTAATTTGTTACTTAATTATTTCTCATATTTGATGTCAGCTGACTTCTTACTTTGCTCTACTTTCGAAGAATAGGATTCAAGGTTGATCAGGCCTCGTACCTATTTATACGATTAGCTAGCTAAATGTTACTCAAGTACTCCTTTGCAGTTGAGTACAAAACATATTCCTTTCTTTTTTTTTACATTTATTTAACTTGCACTCTACCATTTCCTTCTTCGTGATAATGTTTTATCTGCGAAATATGTGTCCTTCGTACATATTTTTGAGTAGAGGGTTCATACAGTGCTACGGTTACTGGAGTTAAATATTTGTGAATTTGATAAGGACCGCACCATCGGTATGATAGCTTGGAAGTGGTCTTATCGATTGCACTACTCGTAGGATGTGTTTTACACATAACTAAGTTACCGATTTGGTACTTTACTTCATTATTATTATTATTTCGCTCGTGATATTTCCTTGATTTCGCTAAGTTTGTTCGTAAATTAGCGCGCGCTTCATTCCATATTTTCCTAATATTTTTATCCCTAATTTCAAGGGGTAACAATTCATGTATTTTCCACTTAGTGGATAATGGGTGGTTAGGTTTATACTTGAACAATAATTCGAATGGGGTAGACTTATGTCCTTCATGATATGCAGAATTAAAGGCGAACTGTATCCAGGATAGGTTCTGGTCCCAAGAAGTATGGTCGTTAGCATGGTAGGCTATTAAAGCAGATTTTAGGTTTCGCAAATACCTCTCAGCTATATTACCTTGCGGACGATACTCTGCAGTTGTAATGTGGTCTATACCTAGTTTGAAACACATGTTCCTGAATTCCTTGGACTTAAACTGTGGTCCGTTATCCGACACTAGATGGACAGGAATACCGAATTCTTTAAATAATCTATGCTGTAAAATACTTACTGTGGTTGTAGCTAAGGCTCGCCTCATGGGGTACATCCAGACGAATTTGCTAAAAGAGTCTACGCAAATTAGTAACATTGTATTTCCTGATTTAGAACGCGGGTAGGGTCCTGAAAAGTCTAAATAAATTTTGGAGAACGGGGTAGCGGGAATCTCTGAGATTAATTGACTTATTTGGCTGTTTCTCGCTGGTTTGCTGAGTGCACACAACTTACACCTTTTCACAAAATTGGCGATCTCACTGTTCATATTTTCCCAGTGATATTCTTTACGAATTCGGTGTATGGTTTTATTTATTCCCATATGTGCTCCAATGGTGGAAGAGTGATAATATTCCATCAGCATAGGTTTAATAATATCAGGGGCGATTATTCGTAGATATTTTCCGTTCGCTATTCTACAACATAATACTCTCCTACTTAATATGTATTTCTCTGACTTATTTCCTTTTTCAAGTTGTTCAATTATTGGACTCAAACGTGGGTCTTGTAGTTGATACTGGGCTAAATCCGTAAATGCAAGAGGAAGTTTTCAGAATTGGTATAATATTGTCCAAAGATGTATCTCAGAGTGATTCAATTTTGGCATGCCGAGGTTGGAACTAGGCTGGAACATGCGTGACAGTGTATCGGCAACTACGTTTTGGGTGCCTCTAATATGTTGTACTTTGAATTTAAAACAATTTAATCTTAATACCCATCTTCCGATACGACCTAACTGTTTTGGGTGATTTAGTAGCCAAGATAACGCTTGATTATCTGTTTCTAATAAAACTCCTTATGTTCTAAAAATGGTTTGAACTTCTCAAAAGCGAAAACTATAGCTAAACATTCTAATTCGTATGCGGAGTATTTCTTTTCTTGCTCAGTCAGGGTGCGAGAAGCGTAACTAATAGGTAACCTTGAGTTATCTACTTCCTGATATATTACTGCACCTAGGGCGACAGTAGAACTGTCTGTCTGCACTACAAATGGTTTTGTAAAGTCGGCTAATTGTAGTACGGGGGGTGATATTATGCTTTCTTTTAATTTCTCGAATGCGGTTTGGTGTTGCTCATTCCATTCAAATTTAATTCCCTTCTTTCTTAAGGTATTTAGCGGTGCTGCAATTTCGGCTAGATGTGGGATATACTTATGGAAATAATTTATCATTCCTAAAAATCAGACAATTCCTTTCGCATCCCGCGGCGGTAAAAATTCTCTGATGGCGCGGGTTCGCTCTGGGTCTATGCTTACCTTTCCGTTGGCTTTTACGATGTGACCTAAAAATGAGAATTGTGTCACAGCAAAATTTACTTTATTGGGATTTACTGTTAATCCAGCTTTCTCCAATCGGGTTAGTACTTCACGTAGATGATTAAGATGTTGCTCAATTGACTCGCTGTAGATAACAATGTCATCTAAGTAGTGATACACATATTTAAATTTTATGTCATGAAATAACTTTTCTAATAATCTGCTACATACAGAACTACCTTGGGATATACCAAAAGGTACCCTTGTAAATTGGTACAGGTTGAAAGGGACGGCAAATGCGGTAAGACGTTTTGATTCTTCCGAAAGGGGTATCTGATGAAATGCCTGATTTAAATCCATAATGGTAAAGATTTTTGCTTTCGTAAAATAATGAAATGCACTGTGGATGTCGGGAAGTGGTATAGATTCAAATTCTATCCATTTATTTAGTTGTCTGTAGTCCACAACTAATCTATGTTTGTCGTTACTTTTGGGTACTAAAAACGCGGGTGATGAATAAGATGACGTAGAGGGTTCGATGACTCCTTGTTCTAACAATTTATTAATTTGGTTCCTCATTACTTCCATTTTAGGAGGTGATAATTTGTATGGGGCTAAACGTATTACTTTGTTGTCGCTCAAATTTATTTTGTACTCTATCAGATCCGTCAGTCCTAACTTTGGGGTGAGGACGTTGGAGAATTGTTTTATTAAAGTCTGTATGTTCCTTCTATCTTTACTTTCCAGATGACTTAATTCAGATTCGTGATGCTTTATATGTGTAGAAGTGGTGCTAGTACTTTCTCTGTTATTTGCATTATCATGCAAGTTATATTTCCGTGAACGATCGAATCCAAAGTAAAATATCTTCTCGTGAATGTCTAAAATTATTCCTGTTTTACTGATAAAATCAGCTCCCAATATTAACTCGGGTCCTAATTCGTCGCATACCAACATTGGAAAATACCACGTTAGATTTTTAATTTTTACTTTAAACGTGATGATAAGTTTTATTAACATTTACACCTCCCTCACGTCCGCGCATAACAGCAGCTCCATCGTATGTCTGCGCAATCAGTGTATCTGAATTATTTTCTAAAATCGGATCAACCTGTTGCAAAATACATTGTGACAACCCATCTGCGTCTTGCTATTCCGGGTTCGAAAATCCCCAAAAGCGTTCGTGAATTCGACCGTTTAATTCATATCGAAAAACCAAGACTGTTTGCGTTTTCGCAGATATATGTCGGTTGTATCGTCCGCCATGAAAGATAAAAATGAGGTTTTCTTAATCTCTTTTATAATATGTTCTCGGCACACATCAAGCATGTACTGCAAAAGCACATTTTGTACCGTCTTGGAGGTCCCTTTAAAAACATGGGCTTCTTCCATATGGCTATTGAAAGCAGCATCAATTTTTCTGGTATAATCTACCAACTCCAAAAATACACCTTTATTACTAGAGCCGTTCCTTTTCGTTATGACCACGAAGAGGAAGATTACAGTTACCACAAAATTTTAAAATGTCTATCACTTTAGAAAGAATCTGTCGATTTTTCTCCACACTTTCATTATGTTTGCGAATATTTTCCGCATATGCTGTACTCAGACTAGCAGAAATGTTAGTTTTTCCTAGCAGCTGAAGTTATTTTTATGCTTTTTAGAGTTTTCGTGCTTATTAATTTTCAAAATAAGATGCTTAAGGTCACTTACACCATCTCTTGTCCAACTGTCATCACCACCAAATAACAAACACACAAAACAAAATAAAGAGTTACTTTCTTCACACCCACATATCCACGGAGTTCTTTCAAACACTTTCCTATTAAAACGGCGCGTAAATTCTCCTTTTCCTTTGCACTTTTTTTGTACCTGACTGAAGTTCGAATTGGGCACTGGTCTTGCATTATTTTTTATTTCAAGCTTTTCTTCTAATGATAAAGAACAAAAATTAAGTTTTTTAATATCGGAAACTTTCATTTTCAATCTAGTAATCGAAAACTCGAGCGGAAACCGGTAGCGTCGCACTCTCTACAGTTCAAATGCACTACTGACTGCACGTATCAGGGACTCTCCATAGCGGAGTCCACATTCCATTGCAAACAGCCGCTCAGCCAGCAGCAGTGACGTCAGGTTGCCATGGCAACCAACCTGTGCTGCGTACAGAAGTTGGGCTCTGCGACCAGCCGCCCACAATCACAGAACGCTTGTTGTAGTGGGACGGCCTACTAATTTTTAGTAGGCGCGCTTGTTGTTTCGCGTCGATGTGATTATGGTTTTACTAATTTCCTCAATAAAATGGGGAAATTATGTAATGGAAAAAATGTTATTCATTTATGTTTTTCATCATGTAACGAAAAAATATGTAAAAATTTGTGTGAATTTTAAACATTTTTTACTTCTTCTTTTGCTTTATTATGCAGGGAGGGCGGCGCCCCAGAGCCCTCCTTCACGAGCCGCCACTGTCCAGATGGCAAAACATAGCGCACCATCAGAGTGAGTTGGTCCACATGCGAAATGTCTGGACTAGAGGCCAATGATACTGAATAGTATTTGAATTTCTTAATTTCGCAAATAATATGATCCAGTATGCTTGATGCAATTAGGTGGACAAATTCCTCACCTGTTGTTTTTGATAAGTATGATGTATGTCCTTTTCCTTTATTTGCATAAGTATTTATATGCTGAGCCAGAAAAATGTCAAATTTGGCTATTAATTCCAATAAACCTAAGTAATTTCCATTATGAGGTGAACCAACAGTTTCATCACTACCCCGAAATGCAAGACCTCGTTCTGCTAAAAATTTAATAACTTCAATAATTCGCTCTAAAAGTATCCGCCAATACTTTTGTTCAGTCTCAATATGGCTTACAAGTTGAGAATCGACACACACACCCTTGTTTTTGCAAACTAACAGAGAAATTATCGCTTGTCTATGTGAGGTGCTTACTTCATGTCTTTTCAACAAATTATTCGCGTTTTTCCAGTCGTCGAATCCTTCTTTTGTAAACCGTGACGAACAGTCTGAATCCGTAACTTTGCAAGCAAAACAGAAAAGTCGTCCTTTTGTTTCTGAATAACACAACCAATCTCTCACGTGAGTTTTATTTGTTGATTTATGTGTATATGTGAAAAACGACTTCTGACAGAATCGTGGTTTATTTTCTTTATCGTATGTTTTTTTTTTTTAAGACAAGAAATCACTATTCATATGTTGCACTTCGCTACTTCCTTTCGCAATCCAATAATCTTGATTGAAGTTGCTCGGCCATTCACCAATATCGTTGGAGTACATTTTACTTTCCTTTTGTTTTTGGCTTATAGAAGATGTTGTTACATTTGAAGCATGTGCTATGCTTTCGACCTCTCTTTGGCTTGAAGACGATATGACTAGATCGGGAGGACTTGCTGTGCATTCGACTTCAGTTTTACTTGTGGAAAATGTGGCTAAATCGTGAGGAGTTCCATATCTTAATGGTAACGATGATTCTTCTACATCACTGCCATCCTCTACACAATGAGACGCGACGTCTATATTTTCTGCTTCAATTTCTTTGGATTCAACACCATCACTCTGAATATTACAAAATTCAGACAGCTTACGTGTCTTTGATATAACAGCTTGGTTCTTTATTTCCTTTTCATATTTTGCTTTACGCTTTGTACTACCAGAAGCGTAATGTCGACCCGTATCTCTGGCTGTGCTGCTCATGTTGACTATCTCGATCTGGATAGAAGGGAAAATGAATTACAAAATAAAATGTAATCCTACTAATAAAAAATAACAAAAAAATTATAAACAAGCTCATGAATAAATAAAATTTATTGAATGTCAATATTTCTTACTGTGTAATATTTAAACGAATTGAAGTTCTAGCTGAATACACGGAGAAAAAAGAAACGGCATATTTTTCTATACATACAGTAAAATTTCCTATAATTTTTTTGTAAGTGCACACTATTATTGACGTTATCGTAATTTTCCCTACACTGTATTGGAATTTTTTTATTGGAAAGATTATATTTTAATGGAATATTTAATTGAAAAGAATGGAATTTTTCCTATAACTGTGTTTGCATATTCTTTGTGTTTGGCTTATAAGAAGCACTATTTCTTATTCGTGTATAGGAATTTTTCCATCCGTAGTATCATGAAAATTCCTTTAAATTTATTGGACTTTTTACTAACACACACATATATAGAAAAGAAAAGAAAAAATTTTTTAAACTTGCTTTTACTAAATTTTAAAAGCAAGTCGTGCGCACGCCTTGCTTTTAAAAATTTAGTAAAAGCAAGTTTAAAAATTTTTTATTTTATTTTATACTTTTTAGTCATACTTTAATTAAATTATTATCATACATTGCATAAATCCGCACCCCCAATTTCCACCCCTTTCGGGGGATGTTCACAAAACGGCTGTCGGATTTGCCATCTGCGACCCCAAAAACCCCCACATAGCCGTTTTGCAGATTTTTCAATTTTCACCCCGCACCCTTAATTGCAACCCTTAATGTACCCCCTACGGGGGGATATTTGCAAAAGTAACGGTGGAATATTGTATTGTCATCCGACCTTAGTAACTGTGCAAAATTTCATCAATAGGTTATGTCAGGAAGTGTGTTAAATGAAGGATGCTAGATTTGAAGACAAACAAACTTCATTGTAAGTTAAAGAAAAGCAAGTAAAAATATATACAAACTAACACATATACAACCCCTACACACTCCGTTACTTTTCCCTTTCCCCTTGTCCCCCTTTCCTTGTTTTACCCTTTTTTCGCTTTTTCAAAACATCTTTTTATTTATTTTATACTTATTTATTGTTTCCTAATAACGATTTATTTTTTATCGAATTTTACTAATGTAAATAAATTGTATGAGTTAACAAATATTGGAATTATATAAAAAGTTACAAAATTAGAATCTTTCTAGAATAAAAACCTTTTTAACTAACTGATATTTTAATTAGTAAAATAAACAAGTTAAATATCAACAAATTAAATAATAAGTAGAGATAAAATAAATGCTTCATATAAAACAATATGTGAAGGTTGTCTTTACGTTTTAGGTGTCTGCAAAGTTACTTCAATTATTTTACAAAATATTCGTACTGATTTAGCTCAACGTAATAACAGTAAAATAGCTCAACCAGTTAAACAGTAGGCCTATACAATTTTTTCAATAATAGGTCATTGCAATTGCAATACTACAACTCGATATGAAATGAAAACATTCCTACTAGTTTTGAGGTTACATTACGACCATGGTTGGTTTCACATGGCGCTATGCTCACGTTCTATGATTGTTTGACAGCTAGAGACACCTAGGGCGCAAAGTGCATAGCACAAAATTACCTTGCAGTAGAGCGCGAATTCAAATTGTAAATATACTAAATATAAAAAATAAAAGAATTCGAATGCTTTTAATGCGATTAATATAATTTTCTAATCTTCATAAATGAATGAAATTTTCTAACGTATTTATTTCGCCTTTTGTATAAATTAACTCTTAACGCTCAAATGCACAATTTTTAGAGAGTATATTTAAATGCTTGCCATTTAGTCAACACACGAGCAATTTAAGAATAATTTCATTTAACTTATAGGAGTTGTGTGGTGCGGTTTTCAGATTCCGATATAAAAAATCTCTAAAACCGTCATTCAGATACTTTTTTCGATTTTTCACAAAATTTGCTTTTTATCGTTTATGCGTTTATGCGTTTTGCAAGTATGGCGTAGGAGAGTGTGGTGCGCCGAAGGCACGTATGGTGCTTAATAAGAATTCTGATTTTTATTCTGCCCGGGTGCGGGGCCCCCAGATGCGCGGGGCTGCTACTTTTGCTACTCCTGCTATATGGTTAATCCAGCACTGGTCACTATTATTGGAGTAGTAGACCCAAAGGATCGAATAACGAAGAAATTTTGATATTATAGAGCGTTTAGTGTAAACAACGTCCTTGTCGTTAAGTATCATTTGATAAACGAAATATCACTATGAGGATCCCAAGACAAACCTAATGTCTTGATGTGTTCATCTTTATCCAATTTAACATATGAATTGGAATTTTCAAACAAGTCAGCAATATTGGAATGACATTTGTGTAGCGAAAACCCATACTGACTCAACAGGAAAGAAATGTCTTGGTACAACTTCTTCAGTTGGTCAATATCATCACATCCAGTGAGTAAATCATCTACATAAAAATCACATTTTATTGACTTACAAGCTTCAGGGTAAGATACACAATTCTGATTGGAGATTTCAACTAGACATCTAGTAGCTAAAAAACGAGAAGAAACTAAACCATAAGTCACAGTTTGTAAATTATACGGAATGACCTTGGACATTTTACCATCACACCATAGAATCCTTTGCAATGAGTAATCCCTTGGATTAATGCGAACTTGACGATACATTTTTGGAATGTCACCTGCTAAAACATAAGCATGCGTTCTAAACCTAAGGACAATTGTAAGTAAATCTTGTTGAACTACTGGGCCAGTAGCAAGAATTGAGTTAAGAGAGTTACCATTTGAGGTTTTAGCGCTACCATCGAAAACTATTCTAGTCCTAGTGGTAGTTGAAGATTCTTTGAGTACAGCGTGATGAGGTAAATAGTATATGTCTGAAATTCTGTCAGGACTGTTAGCTGAAACTACAGGCTGTATATGATCTAATTCATGATACTCTTTCATAAACTGAAAATAAACTTCCTTGATATTTTCGTCTTTCTAACAACTTGACTCTGTGCATTGCATTACTGTGCGAGTCTCCCAAAGAAACATTTTCTTTACGAGGTAAACTTACAACAAATCTTCCGTGGTGGACAGTAATGTGGGAATTTCATATTCAAAGGTTGGCTAATCTGTACGCTCTGGCCTCACGCTTGATGCGAACAGGCTAAGACCGTCCGTGGGCGGCAGACGTAATCGCGTTTGCTGCTTCGACCTGTCATTTCTTCATTTTTATTTGTCGTCGAGACACTTTATGTAGGCCTTAGGCCCTAAAACATTTCATGTAGTTTTGAGTGTTGCGTACTTGCCCCTCAATTTACCATGTAACATTTTTTACCCGACGTGGTTTTTCAAAATTCAAAATGCGTACCAGACTTAGCCAATCTTACAATTCAACGTAAATTGTACAACTAAACATCAATAAATGTATTAAAACTACAGTCCACGCTCATCATTATTTTCTGCATCCTGGCAATACATTTACAACATTAACTTCCTAACATTTTTTTGGTCGCTCCGTGCCTGAATTCATCATTTTACCTTCTTTCAACTTATACCAGAGCGGCTTTCATCATTTTTTCCACCTCAATTTCTGGCCATCACGGGCGAATGACTATCTTGGCGTTAATGATCCACCAGCGTTGACGAAGTGAATGATGGACAAGTTGAGGACCAGCGTGGAGGAGACGAATATGCTCGCACTCGATTATAAGGCGAGTGAGGTGAGCCGATGGATGCAAGACAATAGGATGCTTATTGTCATAGGGTAGCTGCGACTGCTGTAAGCGTCCGCCGACACGTATGACGCCAAGCTCAT
The DNA here is from genome assembly GCA_034769895.1 of Magicicada septendecula. Lineage (NCBI taxonomy): Eukaryota > Metazoa > Arthropoda > Insecta > Hemiptera > Cicadidae > Magicicada > Magicicada septendecula. The sequence continues at coordinate 48,947,647 of CM068374.1, read as the reverse complement.
CAAGAAACAGGTCCAGAGAAGACAACTTACTCCTGATAGAGACAGAAGCCCCATTACGAAGGCAATTAAGCTCAGCAGCGAAGTGGATGGACTGGGATTGCTTTATGAATAAATTAAGAGTAGAATGAATTTCGGTGGGGGTAAGAACACCCGAGATTTTCTCAGCCCTAAAGGGTCTAGTATTTTTGATGAATCGAAAGCAATAAGCGTACACGCGACTCAGACGGTGCAATGAAGAAAAGTCCTTTGAAAGATCAATAGGTAGGGTAGAAATTAGAGAAAGTTGGGGGTTTGTTTCTCCTCCGCAGAGCATTCAGGAAACGACAGATTAGAAGGTGAAAAAGGATTGGGCGCAGAAGATTGAGACAGACAAGGGGTAGCATAGGACTCACCCAACTGGGGATTATCAGACCCGAGTGGTAATGAGACAACGAACCTACCCTCATCATTGCGATGAGTGGACTTGACAAAATGTTCCTCACAAACTGAATCGTTACTAAGGGGTGCATTATCAAGGATGGTTTCGGTCTCCCAAAATTTCTCAAGAGACGCTAAAATTTGACTGTCGTTGTTTCTTGCCAAGAACGAAACAGCAGGACCCTTAGAATGACAATGTTTGGGCAGATTGCCTGCTAGAATGTAGCCTAACCTTGTTTCTTGTATAATAGGAAAGTTAGGACCACGTACATATTTGTTAGCTAACATCAAATCTAAATAAAACTGCGCTCCTAAAAATTTGTCTATGTCAGCTGATACGTTGAAATGTGGGTCAGCAAGGAAAACGTTATCTGGGATATTAAAGTGATTTATGTCGAAAGATTGTGCTGGAAGTTTATGAGTCAATGCAGATAAGACTGCACACGTAGCGTCAAAGCTGAACCTTTGATAGCGAGAAACAATACGAGTAGATGCCAAATTAGTGGCACAACATGTCGCATTATTAATACCTGTAATTGGTATGTTAGATTCAGTCATGTTAAGTTGCAATTATTAGCAAATGATTCAGTACAAAAGTTCACTTGTGACCAGGCATCTAACAAAATTCTTGCAAGCTGTCTGTTACCAGCACGGTCGATGACGAACACGACTGCTGTCGACAAGAGAACATTGTTTGCTGATTGAAGCTTAAAGGAACAATAATTACTGCTGCTGGCAGAACCTTGTTTTGACACATTATTTATGTGCAGCAAAGTATGGTGTCGTTTTGAACAAATCTTACATGATTGCTTGACCTTACAATTAGGTGAAAAATGATCTGGTCTTAAACAATTAGTGCAGCATTTATGCTTCAATATAAATTGCCCTCGTTCCGATATGCTTAATTCACGAAATTTGTCACACATATAAATTGGGTGACTGGCCTTGCAGCATGGGCATAAATAATTATTTGAAGTTGAATGATAACTTTTAAATGCAGTGCTGCCAGCAGAGTTTCGTAATTTATGTTTTCCAGACTTATTATTAAATTTTAAAGTCGGCTTGTTAAGCTGCTGTCCAGCGTCTATCGGTAATGTATTTTCTAATAATTGTCTACGTGCGTTTAAAAACTGTGTAAAGCTCTGAAAGTTAGGAAGATTATCGGGGTCTATAGACTCCTTCCATAATTTAAACGTGGAATGGTCAAGTTTTGCTGACAACAGTTGTACAGTAATGAGTTCAAATGAATCCACTGACAATTGCATAGCTGCCAGCGAATTGACAGAAGACGTTATTGTATTTATAAATTCTGCTAAGCTCTGTACTAATCTTCAGATTGACTTACCATATTCAAATTCGCCACTGCGTGTCGTGCTATCCAATAAGAGGCGTTCACCTATTCTGAAAACTCTAGTCTACTGAAATGAACTAACTGACTTCGCTTTATCTTATAAAATGAGAATTTATTCTTTTTAACACTTCTTTTAATGATCTAAAATATCATTAACCATTTTGGTTCAAAATTAATTAACATGGATTTATTTGTTTTATAAAAATTATCTCAGGGTGGTTTAACTGATCTACAACGTCAGATTTTCGTTAGTGTATTTGTTGTTGTTTATTATGTGGTTTTGTTAATTATATTATATACTGGCACAGGTATGTAGATGATATATTACTTTTATTCAAAGGCAACACAAGGCAAGTTGAAAACTTCCACAAGTACATAAACACTATACACCACAAATTAAAATTTACACTGGAAATTGAACAAAACAATATTATAAATTTTCTAGAACTAACAATTAACAAAACTAACAATACACACACGTACAAAATATACAGGAAACCAACCACAACTGACATGGTTATACACAACACATCAAACCACCCAACACAACATAAACATGCGGCCTTCAACCGTATGCTCCATAGACTAACTAAAATACCCTTAAATAAACAAGATTACACCGACGAACTCAACACAATAAAATACATAGCAATCAAAAACGGTTACAACCCTAATTTAATAAACACACTACACAAACGCATCAAAAACAAAAACAACAAAACCCAAAATACCATCAACACACAACACAATAAATACATCACACTCACATACCACAACTCCTACACACACAAAATCGCCAACACATTCAGAAAACACAAATACAAAATAGCATACAGAACAACCAATACCATCAAAAAACACATCAATAATACAAACGCAGACATAGACAAATATAACAAAACAGGTGTTTACAAATTAAATTGTAATGACTGCAATAGTTTCTACATAGGCCAGACGGGAAGATCTTTTTCATCCCATTATTCTGAACACTTAAAAGCTCTAACCAACAACAATATACACTCCGCATTCGCCACACACATACACACAGAAAACCACAGTTACACCAACATAGACACTAATCTTGAAATTTTACATTACTTACCTAAAGGTCAAAAACTCAACACAACTGAACAATACGAAATATATAAGCACCACACAACACAACCAAACAACATACTTAACGATCAATTACAATATAAATCACATACACTTTTTGACACAATTTTACAAGAAACAAACATCAAGTTGAATCCCCGCGCCAATCCCCTTCCTCCACACACCACCCACACTAAACCTTCCACACAACAACCGTTACGAAATGATGGCAGTCTGACTCAAAGCTGAAGAAGCCGGATACGTACGCCGAAACGTGTCCAACGAAAAACAGTAAGTTTCACAAGAAAAAGTTCATTTTTAGATAAGTGTTAGTGCTGTGAAAGAAGAGATGAATAATCAAGACAACTATGAGGCACTATAAAGTGTACATTTATTTTAACTCTTATTTGGGAATGTAGTGTCTTTGCAGACCATTATTTAGTTTAGAATAGTTTATTAGTAGTAGTATATTGCGACAGTACAAATAAGTGATGTACTGAGCATTGAATATAAAAATTTAAATATACCTAATAAACTGTAAATAATTAATAATGTATTAGAAATAAGCATGTCAGGGATTGCAAGCTGGGCTCAGACAAAAATATGAACAGGTGTTTCGACCTGAATCGATGTGCACACACACACAAATGTAACTGAAAGTGTGTACACCAGTATTTTGCTAGTGTGTGTGAACGCAGGTCTATGCAGGCGAGTTTACCACCCCAAGATGAATAATTGCATAATTACTGTTTTTCCGTAATTATTCATAAACTATAATTAAGAAGTAAAATCCAAAAACACAATAAAATGTAAGAAAATTTACTCAATACTGTGTACGAAAACCATGTGAAAGTGCCACACCGTACGAGTGTAATAGTGAAATAACTGTGTACAAATCGAAAGGGTTAAGTTGCAATGTCCAAAATTACAGTGAACATGTGTTGTAAAAATAGTTATAAGATAAGTATAAGAGTATACTTACAGGACTCTGCAATTCGCAGAAATATAAGAGATAGCGAAATTGACAAAGAGTGGGGGAACTGAACCCAGAAACAATTTCAGACATGTCGATTTCGTACCACTGCAGGTGTTGACCAAGACATGGGTATAAATAGGACACACAAGCTACAGTGGTTCTCTTTCTTAAATCATCCACGGTGCAGCGGGAGCTTCTGCCCGTCCGCACAGAATATTTAAATTTTTGTAAATAATTTCATCCTTCCAGTTACATACAGTTATGTAACTGGATTGTAAAACAAACATTTTTAAGTAGTAACAAAATTACATAAGAAGATCCACATCAGAAGATCAACTGACGTCCGAAACAGCACGAGGAGAAGTTCCAGAGAGCGATACGACGCTGGACAGAGAGAGAGAGAGAGAGAGAGAGAGAGAGAGAGAGAGAGAGAGAGAGAGAGAGAGAGAGAGAGAGAGAGAGAGAGAGAGAGAGAGAGAGAGAGAGAGAGAGTCGACGCTGGACAAGAGGAGAAGAGAGAGGCGACGCTGGACAAGAGGAGAAGAGCGAGTGATGCTGAAGTTCGAGATGAGGACGATTACAGAGGGATCCAATGATTGAGTATGATTGACGACGATAAGGTGATAAACAACTTATTTATCTCTTAATCGAACAATTAACGTAAAGACAATTAAGAACATTCTTGTTCTAATTAAAAGTAAGAGTCAATGTTTATTGTAAAATTTGAATTAAAATCATAGATGTTATTGAAATAAGATTAACGTAAACAAGAGCTCAAATTAGTATTGAAATGAAAAGAGTACAAAGCATTTAAGTAAAAATTAGTGTTTGATATAAATCAGTACTGAGAAACAAAAGATAAATTCAGTAACTATTGATTTTTTGAAGTTACATTGCAATATATAAGAAAATATTTAAATATTGATATTTTGAAATACACTAATTGACTGAGTAGTCTGGAAATGAGATTTTTCGTTAATACAATAATTAGTATAATTAGTAGAATAGAATATTTAGTCAGTAAGGATAGCATAAGCCTTACGGCATAATAACGAAATAATAACGAATGTTTTAAGTCGAAGTAAGTGCCATGTGCACAATTTTATTAATATCAAATAAATTTGAAATACCGTTACAAGTTACATAGAGTTCTTATTGCAGATACACCTGAAACCCAAATTAAATGTTATATTGTTACATAATTTGTCGCTCTTGAACGTGAGGCCAGACACGCCTATTTTTATGTATATCGTATCGTTGCATAAGAAATATCGCTTCCAACGTGGGGCATCACAATTTATATTATATTTACTTATGCAGTTGTATCGTTGCAATATTGATAGTCAATCTTGTGTTTTTAACACACTTGTCTGTTCCGTAGCGTATAGCATTGGATAATAGTACTGTAGTTACATCTGGTGTCATATGACAGGTGTGCTTATTTATTCTTATTACACATTATGTTACTGATTATAATTCATTTATACTATTATAATAGTGATATTATATCTTACTTATTACATAGGCACCCCTCTGTTATTCCTATCTAACATTACAATGTGGTTTTTCTATGTTTCACGTGGTGAATCCCATTTTGGCTGTTTTTGTTTACTTTGTTTACTTGAATTCTTAGATAAAGATTACTCTTGGTATCTGATATTGGTATTGGTAGAAACCTTATTACTTCTACTTGATTTAGGGTACACAATGTTTCAGTTTAGACATGTTTTGTCTACTATTAAATATGAAATTAGGTGGAAACTACCTGTATCTAGGTTATGTGGTGTTCTCATTTGCAACAACAATGGGTGTATTGAGTTGATACAAATTTACATTTTTTAACCTTGTTTTTTCAAGTCTGTTATTATATTTACCAGGAAGCAAGTACTGATAAAACACAATGATCTAATTAAATGAATTGATATTTATTAGTACATTAAACAATACAATAAATCACTCATGACAACCACACATGTAATGTAAACAAAAAACGTAGGTATCTAGGATACATAACTCAATGCTGTAATGTCTCCTCTATACATATAAGGATGGTGGGTTAAATAACTACACTAGATTAATGGTATATACGGACCGGACCGTGGTCGTTAGATTATTATTCTGGGTCTCTATTACAACTCGGAATACGACTATAACCAAGACTGGACAAGGAACATATAAAATACATATACAATATTATTATATACAACACAAATATAAAATACATATATATAATATTATTATATATAACACCTTCCTACCAAATTTAGAATAGATTGAAAATTACATTGAGTTAAGTTAATGTTCAATTCCAAGTAGGATACATACTGAATGAAATAACCCTTAGCACAATAAAGTAGTAAACAACATAATTATTCACCAAGACAATAACATGATAGAAATAGCACAAAATGATAACCATAAGTAATTACGGATCCAGTCTGTCAATTGGCTTACGAGCTCTGTGTGAGCGTCTAACAACAAAAGGTGAAGGAGCTTTGCTTACATGGTTAGCTGATCGGTTGATAGGTCGAGTTGGAGAGGGGTTAGGAGAGTGAACAGCTGTGAGTGAATGTCGTAAGGGGCGAGGAGTGACGTCAGCGGTTCTATTATTGGGAGGTGTGCAGGGTGAGGCTGCATGAGCAGAAGGACCATCAGCTGACTGACTAGGATAGTCAATTTCCAGCTGCTCACCGACATTACTTGTCTGATTATTTACATCTAAGCCTACTCCACCCGTATCTGTAGCAACTATTTGGTCTATGTGCCTTTTCCACAATATACCAATACTTATTTTTACTATGTACATGACATCGCTAAAATGTTTAATCACAATGCCTTCAACCCATTTATTTTTTGAACGATAATCCCTTACTAAAACAGATTGGTTTAAGGGGAGGCACCAGTGAAAATTCGCCAAAAACTGAAAAATTTCGAAATTTTTTTATTAGCTTATTCTATTCTACAGACCTTCCTGAGCATGTCCATATATATATTATTAAAGAAATCTTTCATTTTCATAACAAAAAATTAACATCTAGTAGTGTGACGATTTCATTAATTAAAAATAAAATAATTAATAAAAAGGTAATGTAAAAGCTGAGAAATTTTAAATTTTAATAAATCGCACATTTAAACTAAATTTTATCGCTATCATAAATCATAATAATATTTAATAAAGAGTTTTAATAATAAAATAAAAGGAATGCGAGTGTACAGATAGGGAAACCCTTGTTAATTAACCCTGCATAGACATGCGCTAACCGGAATTAACTTGAATACCGACCCCTGAACAAACTAATAATCCTTGTAAATTCATATTAAATAAATAAATAAACAAGATCACAGTAGTGTACTATAATGAAGTCTGTAATTAAGAATATCTTTGGATACCGTAATTAAAAGGTCAAACTGTAACCCCTTCAATAGAGGATAAATGTGGAACTATTTTGTTGCGACGCGTAAACTCCGCGCGATTAACTGACCCTTCCTACATAGTAGAGAGTCGAGATGAAGCGCTCGCGTAGAAAACACGCGCTTGAACCATGTCTCAGAAAAAGACAGAATATTTGTATTTAGAAGACAGTTACAACAATGTGTAGCAAAAGTATTGCCAAATTAGTGTGGTAGTAGTCTAAATGTTAAAAACCGAAATGCATTAATAACTGTGTAAGGGATGACATCTCATTTGTTTAATTTTGTAAGATGTCTATGTTGTTTTAAATAATATGGTACGAGCCACCAAAAGTGAGAACTTTTATAAACAATAATGTGACGTGCGATTCTGCAACAAACAAGAACATTTACGGCACTTATACTACTAACGATGTTTAACTACGAGACTTCTGAGAACCACCACGCTACTTCATTATGAACTAACCACTTCAGGAACTTCAACAGGAAAGTTAACTCCACTTACGATCAACCGCTGACGAACACCATAAGGACCAAGGACCCTGACTACGAGTAAACTGATGGATATGGCAGGTGACACGGAGACTTGTTCTCCGTGATTAATTAAAATTGTAACCAATGAATTATTAAAGAGAGTTGAAATTTAAAAAAAATAGAAAGACTTTAATGATAAGCACTTTATAAGATGTAGTATGTTTTAGAATTCAAAATATTTGTAGTACCGAATGATGCTAATGTATATGTATAGCTTCACTGATACAAATTTTTAGATTAAGTCCATTCTTCAAATGGCCCCCAAATAGTATTATAGAATATAAATAAGCGAGCTTAACTCATAAACAAGTTTAAGGTCCCGGATCCGTGGATAATGCTAGCACTGATAAATCCATGTGTTTTGCCCCAGTTCTTTACCAAAATCTGTTATAAATTGTAATCTTTTATTCAGAAAACCTTATATGGGAATATTTATGTAGAGCTGTTGTAGTAATGATTGAATAAAGAGATGTCGTTACTTTACACTAAAACAGTGAGTGAATAAATCATCAGACCCCCATGTAAAAGTTCCTTTAGTTATAACTACTGCTGGTTTATCTAGTAATTAAAATTTGATTACGAGTATGGCAGCCCGTGCAATTGATCAGAGGTAAGTATGCACAGGCTCCCGATGTTATAACGTAGGTGAGACGTTATAAGATGCGCCACTCTGCTTATTTGTAAAAGAAAATAAATATAATTGTGTGCATCGTGACACATATAAAATGCGCCACTTTGTTTTGTTTAATAAATAATTGTGTAATATTGTGACACCCTGTTGATCTATTCACTCATGTATTTTAATATATTGTAATATATAAATTTATTACAAATAAAAATAAAAATAAAAATATAATTGATATTGATGAACGTCTTACTAAGCTCCTCTAAGGAAACGCCAATTAGTAATGTAATAATAATATTACAAATATAAAGATAAGAATAAAAATAATATTGATATGTAGATATTGTGTGTGTAGCTTTTGTGATAACAAGGGTATTGTGCTCTTCCTTTAGCCCCACTGGTTAGGCTAGTCAAATTGTAATATAATTTCAAATGTAATAATAAATAAAATATAAAGATATTGATGATAAGAATATGTTATAACTATGTGTGTTTGATTGATAAATAACAAATACATCAAACTTTAAAAATTGTGCAAATATTTTTTCTTGTTCTTGTATCGAGTTTGATGGAATGATTTAATTTAATTAAATAATAATTAATTAATTAGTTGAGTTTGTAATTTCCTTCTATATCTATTCTCTCAATGTGAATTATGTTTTTGCTTAATAAAAAATAATAATAACATTAATGGTAGAAATAAAAACAATGCTGGTAACTGAATAATGATTTGCGTTTATTCATTCAAAATTGTGCGCCAGTCAAACTGCGCATGTCCCAGGCACTGGCGAATATTTGCCACAGTCGGCAGTGAGAAAAATCAACAAATATATTTTTTACAAGTTTAAATTTATGGTTCTTTTAACGAGTCGAAATGGTCAGAGGGCAAGGAACAAGATACATTTAACAGGTATTCTTAAACTAAATGTTAATATCTGAAATAGAACAGAATTATTATTACAATTGTCAATTAGAAAGAAATTATTTAAATTTCGAACCAAGTCGAAGAAATGACGTCACTCCTCTCCAGGAAGCACTGGCTGATCGTCTTTATAGGAAATTCAGCAATGGCCGCCGTCTGCTCGATTTTGACTGCTACAATGCTGTTGGAATTGAAGATCTTCTCCCACAGAAATAAAACGATGTTCCCTTTTTCTGCGAAGTGGTGTTGGTCCATAATATAGTGTTGAATGTCCCCTCGTCGTCTGCGATGTCGAATTCTGGATGGATCTCTTGTGTAGTGTGGTGTTCAACTATGTGTGTTGGTTTTCTGTGAATTCGTTCCAAAAATTGTTCAAAATGGCTGTCGATTTCTGGTGTTGAGTTTTATGGTGTTATACTGTGCTTTTGGAAACTTATGAAGTGTTGGACATTGATAGATAAGGTTATTTCACTTGTTAGTTCATCTCCGTTACACGCCGCATAACCACACTTGGTTTTAATACAAATTATTTCGTTTTCAATACTCCACTAACACATTTTTCAACTGTTCAGCTTTGCGATTAACAATAGACTAATAGACGCAACGTCGTCGTTTTAGGGCAATTTGTGGTATGTCTTTTTCCTCTTCATATTGTTTAATTATAAAATATCTGTCTAAGACTTGTTTCACTATCTAACTATACATAACAAGTTTTCTTATTTTTTACTGTATTTCAAATATTTCTTAATTTTACATGAATCTAACTATTCAGTAATATTGATTATTTAATTTTACATCTTTTGATATATAGCTGGGTTTGTTTCAAACTCATTTAAGCCCAAAAATTACAATTTTACATAATGATTGTATGCCCCATATTTTGTACAAATTCAGTGTTTTAAAGGTTTTTATTTGTTTTTTCGGTATAATATTTCCCTGGAATACACCTAATAACTCCGTAATTACTTTGTTGTTAATAATTTGGTTATTAAAACATTTCAATATTGATTAATTTGCTGTTTAGTCTGATTTGATTACTATCATAAGCCTATTTTTGACTGTTTCCAAAAGAAGTTAATTTTCTTTCTTTTGTCATTCTATTTGCTATTAACTGTATCTGCATTAATTATACTTTCAATTTCTGTATTGTATGTATTGAATTCTATTCCTATTACATAGATTAATTCTTTGATAGATAATTTTTTTGGTTTATAGGCCAGTCTGTGTTTACAAAAATGGTGTCTTGGCTGGTCTGTTTGTACAATTATACATGGTTTACTGATTTGAATAAAATTATTACATTTTTATGCCCTACTTGCCTCTCTGACTTACACAATGGAAAATTACATGACATGATTTTAAATACAATAGAATATCTTGTATCTACTAAACTTTCTTTATACTAATAACATCATTGAACCATAACATGAACATCTTATGCCTAATTTTAACAAAAACATCTTATTATCAACTATTTTCCATATATCACCTAATTTTAACAAAAACATCTTATTCCTATTATTTTTTACTGTATCATCAAATGATAACAAAATAGCTTATCCTAGACATAATTTAATTAAAAAAAAATAAAAAACTCCTATTACTAGTAACACTGTCAGTCACTAACTGTCTTGTGTATTTATGATTCTTTTGAAAACACTTTAACTGTGATTAAAAAACATCGTGTATCTATTTACACCTTACATCTAAAATATTATCTAATTAATAATAAATAACAAACATCTTAATATTAGTCATACCTTCAGTTATGAACTGTCCTTTGGTATTTTTGTCCTTCTCACCATTTACTTAGCTATAATTAAAGAAAACATTTCATATGTAATAGTTTTTCTTATATCTAATTTAAAAACTCTTATTACTGGTAATGTTGTCAGTCCTTAGACTGTCTTTCATTCCAATGGTTTTATTATTATTATTCTACACTCATGGTAGTCTTTTGTTATAATACTTAAACTTCATTGAAGATTTTTTCATAGATTTTTTAACTATGTTTCTCACTATACACTCTGTAGTTTCTTAATTTTGTTATCTCACTTCACTTTATTGGATTCTACACTCTGGTAGTCTTTTTAGTGAGTTCTACACTATGGTAGTCTCTTTTGACATATTTTTTAACATATTACACTTACAACTAATATACAATTTGTGTTTTATAGTATTGTATCGTGTAACTTGTTTGGGGTTTACCTATATCGGTTTCAATTTTGTCTCATGGTATTTATTATATGACTAACATTTTGTTTTGGCATATCTCTTCCTGTTTCTGGTCTCTTTGTTGGAATCTTGATATGTTTTGTCCCTTCTTCAAATATCACATTAGTAGTTTCCTTATTAAAATGGTTTCATGACAGATTATTTCCTTTTTTGTGGTCCTTCCCTTTTTGTACTGCTTCCCCAATCTACTGGGTATACTGCTGGTTTAACTGGTTTTTTCATAGTAGGTTATTTTAATTAATGGTTTTCTTTATTATCTTCCATTTTTATTAACATTTTATAGACTTAATTATACAGTTTCTAGGGTAATCCTTAAACAATTTATTCTTCTCACTCACTATGGAACTTTTTCTTTTATTTATGTAACATTAATTCAAATGTTTAGTGTGATAATTTTGTTATGTTACAATATATGTCTAAAATTTTAAATAAAATAAAAATGATAATTATTATTATAATAGTATAGTAAATAGGTAACTTTAATTGTGAATTAGATATAGGAATTTACACAATGTTAACTTAACGCCACATGTATACGAAACAACATCAGGTACGTACTTGTCAAAAATTTCATTCATCAACGTGTCGGTTTGTAAACAAAATCAGACCGGTTAAATTCTTGTCCACGCCTGTGTAAAACTGTCATAGTTACCTCGCGCAAAGTTGAGTTAGACAATACCCAACCCTCTTCAATTGTTCTATTGTTATAAGAAGCGTGTATCATCCTGTGCGTAGTGACCGAGAATTTCCCCCTTCGTTGAATGTATATTGACGCCTGTGTGAGATTTCTCTTTCTCTGAAATTTACTTCTCGCACTACCCATGTAAATTTTAAATGTGAACTTTAATCGTTTATGTGTGAAAACAAGAAAGAGTAGTATAGAATTTAATGCTAATAGTAGAATAAGTCTTTATAGTCACTCACATTTCAAAAATGGCTGTATTTAACCCCGATCTATTATTAAAAGATGAACTGTGCTACGAAGCTATTTTACGCGGTTTACCTCACGCGAACTTAACAGTCTCTGAATTGCGCAAATCATTACGCGAAAGCGGATCAGATATACCCTCGCAGTTAGATAGATTACGTGAACTCGATTATGACAGCGAACGAGAAACCTGTTATGCGAAGTATAGGGAACTGACGTTGTTATCTCAAAACATTCATGACGAAAAATCACCTACTGTAATATTGCGCGTCACGCAACGAATAGAACATTTAACCCGCCGTTTGAACAATTTATTGAACTGGCCCGACGTCACCGTAACCCCTCCCGATGTGCAAAAATTTGCGGATGAGGCATTACGTCAGTTACCCACAATTATCAACGAATTGCGAAGAAAGTCAGACTCGTCTAGAATGGAAGAAATTGAGCACTCCTTACAAAAATTATATAATTCCCCGGTTCAATCCCCTACTTTAGAACACCCTCCCTCCACCGCGAATCACGAATCACCCATCGTATCGAAGATACAACCGACTTATGAACAGCTACCTAGTAGAGAATTAAATACCCTCACGATATCAGAACCCCCACAGCCTAGTGGTCACCATACTCGCACCAGTAGATATGCGATTACGACGCCTAACGCAGCAACGAATCCTTCGAAATGTATCCCAGATGTAAATTTTAATGTAGACCTCTACGGAAAGATCACACACCCAGTAGAAAAAATTATTACAGATATTCCCTACACCGATGGCTTAAGTATTACGAAGCTGTTAAATTTCATCAGATACCTCCTGCAAATAAAAGATTTACAGCAACTGAACGATTGGCAAATCCTGCAAGTAATCCTACCCAAATGTAAACCACCATTACGAGATCGTGTACTGGAATCATTAAACTCGACTCTTCCAGTAGAAGAACTTCATACTACCATAATCAAACATTTTATCCCCACGGGAATTTACGAGGAGATTAAAAGAAATACCGTACTTCGAGTACAAGGAGCCCATGAAAGACTGGCCCACTATATTGCAGACATCAGAGAATCTTCACGACTACTGCAAGTCGACTGGAGTGAGAAACAATTGTTGATACTATTCTAGTAGGCTTATCTCCAGAAGAACAGAAGAACGCTCTCGATTAGCACAATAAATAGGCCCCACACTTTCGCAGATCTAGAACAATGTAGTATTCACTCTTCAAATGTATGCTACGCAGATCAGAACAGACATGCATCGCTATCCACTACACAACATAGAAAGGAAACGCAAGCCCTAGTCTCAAATGCAAGAACTCATCGAGAAAGACAACCATTTCGTCAACCAACCAATCTTCATGACCATGGTAAGTCCAAGGAGCCTCAACCTCGACAGGAAACCAGTGAGACCCCACGTAAAGAAAATGTATGCTATAACTGCGGGAAACCTGGACACATCAGTAGAAACTGTAAACGGAAACAGTACTATCAGAAAACCCATTATCCAAAAAACATGTAAGGCAGGGAGATCCGAAATCCTGTGTCTTCCGCAGCATCGTGAAAACAGGTAAACCCCTGAGAGACAACAAATTAAAACAAAATAATAATAACGTTATAGTAGTACGTGTAAATAGTGAAATTTGCCCGATTTTATGATTTTTGTCATTATTATATAATGTAGTGATTATGATTAAAATAAGTTTTATTTTGTAGCAGTACATTGTTTTTTTATTTCAATCTACAGTATTCATAATAATGGTACACTTTTCACCTGGTAGTCAGCGGATTCCCCATGTCAGCTGATTCTGTCTTCAGCTGGTTTTGTTCAGTAAAGAGCAGGTTATGTTATATTTTCTTAGGCCTACTTGCAATTGAAGTGGTTACCAGTGTCTTTTTATAAGTGTAGTGAAAAATTGGAAGTGTAAAAAAATCTAAAAGGAATTTGTCACTTAGAAATAAGAAGATTATTGCAAAAAGATGGGAAGAAAGAAAGGAAAGGGTAAATGATGCAGAGCCAAGTACAAGTAGGGTTATGTCCCAATCTGCATTAGATTATAATGGTGTTTTTTCTATTGCTAATGATAGTTTGTCTGAATCATCAAATAGTTTACTACAAGACAATAAGCAGACAGGATTTGCTTTATACAATAGTTATAAAACAATTATCCCTGTGAATAATAATGATGCACCAGAATATATGTTACTTGATAAAAGACATTTTATTCAGTTACTGTCACTGTTTCCTTGCCCTGGCTGTCTGTCTAAAACTGTGGTTGTAAATGAAGCAGTTGTTAAAGGCTATGCTAATATATTTCAAATATCATGCTCAACATGTGATCATAAAATAAAATTTGAAACATCAGGCCGTATATCGAAGCATGACTCCTCGAGACCGCCTAATGACGTAAATAGAAGAATAGTCCATGCTATTACATCTATGGGCAAAGGTCATAAGGGGCTTGATGTATTCAGTTTGTTTTTAAATATGCCAGTGATGAACAATGAAGCCTATAATTTACATTGTAGGAATATTTCTAGAATAAGCGTAAAAAATGTTGAAACCTCTTTACAACAAGCAAGGACTGAAGTACGGTAGTGGACGACACAGACAATTCAAAACCGATTGAGCTGACCGTAAGTTATGATGGAAGTTGGCAGAAAAGGGGATTTACCTTGAAGTACGGCATTGGGTGTTGTATGGAAGTGGTAACGGGACTTGTCATAGATTTTGAGATATTATCAAAATTTTGTGCAATATGTGAAAGAAAGAAAAAAATGTTAGGAGAAAGTAGTAATAAATATAAAGAATGGTTTGAAATACACAAAAACAACTGTCAGTGTAATTACAAAGGATCATCTCCAGCTATGGAGATGATAGCGGCAGAAAAAAATTGGTTGAGGTCAGAACGTTTTGGCTTTCAATACACCACATTGGTTTCCGATGGTGATGCCAAGACTTTGGCACATCTAAATAGCATGAAAATATATGGAGATAAAGAAATAAAGAAGATAGAATGATTGAATCATGTTGCAAAAAGGTTGGGTACAGGATTGAGGAAAATTGTAAAAGAACACGCTGGAACTGGGGTACCACTCGGTGGCAAACGACATGGATCACTGAAAGATCCCACAATAATTAAACTAACTAACTATTATCAGAATGCGATTCAAAATAACTTGGGTAATGTTGATAATATGAAAACAGCAATTTATGCTACACTGTCCCACTGTCAATCAACAGATGAGAAGCCTGTGCATGGAAAATGCCCTATTGGACAGGACTCGTGGTGTTTCTTCCAGCGAGCTCGTGCTAGGAATGAAGAACCTGGGTCCCATTCAGAGAAAATAAAAACACCACTTACTGAAAAAGTAGCGTCAAAGATATTACCGCTCTATCAAAGATTAGCTTCAGACTCCTTGCTAAGCAGATGCATTGCTGGAAAAACACAGAATGCGAATGAAGCTCTGCACAACGTGATGGCCTGAAATGCCCCAAGAATATATTTATTTCCAAAACTAAATTACAAATTGGTGTAAGTGAAGGAATCTGTTCATATAATACAGGTATTTTTAAATCAATTGCTGATTCTCTAACTGAAAGTGGACAACCTGTTGGTTTAAACACTGCAAAAATTGCTAAACGCATAGATCAGAAGAGGCTACACCTCGCTACAAGCAGAAAAAGTTTAAAATTTGAAGAATTCAGGAAAAAAAGAGAAAATCAGAGTTGTTGGAAGAAGAAAGTAGAAAAGAAACGGAAGGAATAACTTACTCACCAGGAGAATTTTAAAGCTTTAAAAACTTGTACATTTTTAGATGCATGTATTGATTATAAAGTCTGTGTGTAAATTTCAATGAACCTTACATAATACAGTATTTAGAACTAGTGGTCGCCCAGTGGTCGAAATTCGACCGTAATTCATTAAATTTTTAAGTTTGAACGTTATTGAGGTTCTTTTGTCAAAGAGTATACCTCTATAATCATTGCATATAATTTTTTTGAATTTTGTTCTATTACGTCAGCTAGCTGCGAGCGTGTACAAATACGTCATTAGCGTGTGTTGTTTGCCTTAATTCCCTGCAATACCTATGAAATTTAAAATTTAATGTTAGTAACAGTTGAAAAAAAAAACACAATTACAGCTTGTATTCGTATTTATTTTTTGATATAATTCATTGTCAGTTTTAATTTTTTCATGTTATTATTGAATCAAATAAACGCTAATAAAAATGAGACTTGACATTCATAGAAGTATAAGATACATTGTTTTCAATTCCAGTGGATTAAATTTCATTTTTGGTAAGGTACAAAACAGTTTGAAGATTATCTGCTACAAAGCTTATATAATTTTTTAATTTTGTTTTCTATGTATTAATTTTCGAGTTATTTGAAAAATATGAAAGATAGGAAAAATGAGGTTTAGCTTGGCTAAGCCATATTTAAAAAGCAATAACGCGTTTTTGACATTTCCTTGGGTTTTTTTTATTGCCATACTGACCAGGTTTCGCCAAGGCTACACCAGTTATTTTGCCTATCTTTTTCGAATTATATAAAATTTAAATAAAAAATTAATAAAAAATAAAAAATGAAATAAAAAATACGGGCCTCATATTTTTTCATATATTTTTCATTAAATCAAAAAAACCGGACGGTTAAAAAAATAAATGTTGTCCATTGAACTTAAAATAGTTTGACAGTGAATTTAATGATTCAGAACTTCTGTGTAAACGATGTTTTTTGTAAAAACTCTTTCATCATTTGCTAAATGCCCTTGGCCATTATATTCGGAAATATAAAATCTCAAACCATCGAATGATCGAACTCTACTTGCTGCGACGTACAATTGACCATGTGTAAAAACTGGCTGCCTCAATAAAATTCCAATTTTTTCGAATGTTTGTCCTTGAGACTTATTTATTGTCATCGCAAATGTAGGTATAATTGGAAATTGAGTTCTTTGAAAGTTAAATGGTAAAACAGTACCGGAATATGTTAAATTTATACGTGGAATCAAAATTCTCTTATTGCGTGCGGTTCCAGTTAAAACTTCGCAATCAATAGCATTACGATGCATACACTTGATGCGCATTCTTGTTCCACTGACTAATGCTTCCTTTGTATTTAAGTTTCTGATCAGTAAAACGATGCAATTAACTTTCAATACTAACTTATGTGGTGGCAAACCACTAATAGTCAAAGAATTCAAAAACTCTACTGGATAGTTATTGATTTCATTGTCATCATCACAAATTATTTTATCGTAGCTATGATATGTTTTCTGTTCACCTGGTATTCCATTAAGTATATCAGTATTAATAACAGTACAATAATCATTTTTAGGTGCTAAAAGAACTGACTTCAATATGTTATCTGAGAGTATGTTTTCGGAAATATTTCTATACACCTCATTAATAATATTATTTTCATCTCCTATTAATTGCCGAGGTATTTCAATAATATTTTTACCAAACTGAGGGAATTGTGGGGCTTCATCATTACCAATTTTTTTCAAGAATTCGACAAATTCTATTTCACTTGGTAAGGCTCTCATATTTTGAGTAAACGTTACTTTATGAAAATAAACAAATTTATGCCAACTCGTGACACAATTTTCAATTAAAGTTGCACGTGATCCATGTGGGACAACTGGTAAGATTTACCGAAAATCACCGCACAGAAGTATCGTTTTCACTCCAAATGGTTTATGTTTATCATTTTCATCGCATTGATCCTGCAATAATCTATCTATGATTTTCAACACTTGCAGTGGGCACATAGAAATTTCATCAATAATTATCAATGATGATGAATTTGTGTAACGTCCATAGCTACTATTTGCGGTAATATTCGCTACAGAATTTTCCAAAATGGGTATAGGCAATTTAAACACATTGTGTAAAGTTCTGCCTCCAAGTAATAGAGTTGAAGCTATGCCACTGAACGCTGTTGCAATGCAACTAAGATTAAGCGAATTTAATTTGTGAATGATTGCTGTTTGTGTAAATGTTTTTCCACAACCTGCATGAGCGGTTAAACAAAAAACATTAGATCCAGTATCATGGTGCAAAACTTCACGAATCACACGATCAATTAGATTACGCTGTTCAATATTTGCAGTTTCATAATGCTCACAAAACAGAAACTCTTGTTCTATTGGATCAATAGCATTTGCTTCGTCTGTTCTCTGCGAATACGTGGGAACTGGTAAACCAAGTTCTTGACATGACAAATTATGAACATTCAAAATATCTTCAATTTCTAATAGAGCTGTGTTAAAGGATACTTCTTCGTTGTAATCTGTCAAAAAATCTTCATTAAGATATACTTTAAATTCATTCCATAACGCCAATGCATTGGCTGCACATTTAATGCACAAATGTAACCAAATAAATTTTGCATTTGTTTTGGTGAATGTAATTCTCTTGCTTCATTTAAACATTCGCGCCATTCATTATCATTTGAAGCAATGCCGCGAGCATGGCACGCATCAACAAAAGAAGTGTGTATAATTCCATTGTATGTTCTAACATCCTCAAATGATTTTGGACCACAGACATGTAATAAAAGCAATCGTAAATGGAAAAGTTCGATGTCTTGGTGATACTACATATATGCGTGTAATGATTTTATCACCTCCAAGCCTTCTCTTCTTCCATTTTTTTCGGGAATCTTCCCACACATAATGCAAAGGAATTTCAATATACTTATATTCATGCACTGATGGATCTGATCGATTCAATTAAAAAAATGCTAATAATTTTGTTTGTCTTGCATTTTCAATTGCTTGACGTTCTTACCCTTCTCGAAAGTAAACATTCTGTCTACGCGGTAAATGAATGTCAAGTCTAACGATGACATGTGATTGAAAATGCATTGGTAATTCATAGATGCGCCATACAGCTTCAGTTGATCCGACATAAAGGCCATTTAAAAAATTTGTAACTTCATCAATTTGTATTTCTTGACCTGGTTCATTTCTCTCTGAACCTAATTCAACAAATGGACTGTCATAGCCTTTATACACGTATTTATAAATGTATTTAACACTTTTAACTGTAGTGCATACTTCAACATTTATATGGCAATTAAATTTGGCAAGTAAATACGGATTGTATGGTACAACATAACGATTGTCGAGGCAACTACCGCGAACTTCAGCATTAATACCATTATCACGCCTTCTGTATAATGGATATCCATTTAATGATTCACATGTAAATTCATTAAATCGTTTTGGATAATCTTTTGTGCATTTTCCATCTCTCATACATACAGAATTTGGATTAAGTACACCGCATGGACCATGCATCATGTGTTTTACAACATATTCATGTAATGTAGGTTGTGTTTGAGTAGGGGGAAACTGAGAGTTCTACCCCGGAAGTGACGTCACACGGCGGGAAATTCAAAAATTGTGGTGGTGGGGGTAACCATGCGGTAGTTGGCTTTCGGCCATGTTGTCGTCGGCCAGCCTAAAGTGGGGTAATGTGTGCGTTGATTGGCGGAGGCGTGGCTATGTTCGCCGTTCGCCGTTCGCCGTTGACGTCGTCATCGTCGCTGGGCGGCGGCTTGATGGCCGCCCGTCGTGGTGGGTCGGCGGCGGCCATGTTGGAAAAGCGGCGATGTTGTCAAGTGGTGTAAGAGTGTAGTGGTTAAGGTACGGCCGGGTTGCCGATTCGTGCATGTGTTATAGTGTATGGTTATGTATATGTAAGGGGTTTTTCCGGAATTTCGGCCATGTTGGAAAAGCGTCGGTGTTGCCAACTGTTGTCGCCTCGGTGTTATAGTGTACGGGTTGAATATATAACTGCCGCCATTGTTGCCAACTCGGTGTTATAGTGTACTGGTTTCGTATATATTTACACTGCCGTGCCGATATCGTCGATGTTGTGTATAAACAGATTGAAAAAAAAACATGGTTACTCCCTCCACCACAATTTTTGAATTTCCTGTCGTGTGACGTCACTTCCAGCAATGAACTGTCAGTTTCTCTGTAAGAAACACACATGATATGCAGTGTTCGATTCACTTATCTGAACGATTGCATTGTTGACAACTGTGTGTCTATGTGTTAAGTAAATTGTAGTATGCGAAAAGGATAGTTGAAAATAAACACTTATACAATGAAAAAATATGTACAAGTTTATTATAAATATACAAATATAAACATAAAAGAAAAAAATATCTACTTTACAACTAATATTTACAAATATATAAACATAAAAATATTATACGATAAAAAAAAATATATACAAATTTATACATCTCACAATCAGGTTTTTTTTTTACAAGTCTCCATCCGGGTGGTTAATTTCCACCTGTAACAAAAAAGTAAGAGTATTAGTGACATGTGGTTGTTACAAGTAGGATGGATTACTAAAACCTTTATTAACACTGTAATATACCTTAAATATGCATACGCCCATAAAACGTACGATTCGGCTTTCCGAATACGTACATCCTGCATTGTGGGCATGCGGGTGGTGTCCCCTCCATCGCTACCGCCTGGAACCAATTGAGGACGCATCGGTAATGGTATGTATGGCCACATACCAAACCGAGGAGCCTCTGCCCGTCATTGTATGATTCTATGCATATACTGCATGTATTGTTTGGAGGAATCATACCTTGAACAGGACAGGGCTCACCGCGACGCCAACACCATGTCGGTAGACTCCTTCTAAGAAGGAGTCTCAATGTTGTTGGGTCATCGTGCGTCCTCGGTTCGGTTGCGTGTAACACTTCAAAGAAGACGGGTAGCGCGTCTTCTGGAGGGGTCCACAAACGGGGATCTCTGCGCAATAGTTGCTGCTGCTGTTGCTGATAAATGGGCTGTGGGCGTGGTTGAGGTTACATCTGCGGTGGTGGCGGTGGTGGTGACGGTGGTGGTGATTGTGGTGGCGTAATCGGTTGTGGTTGTGGAGGTGGCGGCGCTGGTATCGGGCGAATGTCACTAAAAAAAAGACAACATAGAAATTATGTATAATCGCAAATAAAACAAAGCAGTATGTACGCATAAGAAGATGACTTACATATTTATGTCGAGGACTTCTACATCGTCATCATCACTATCACTATCATTATCGTTATGATTTAATTCAACCGTATCGGCATCGCTTTGGTTGTCTTCCTCCATAACTTCACCTTCTGTGGACTCGACATTACTGAAACAAAAAGAAGGAACAATTTTAATACCAGATTTAAACGCAAGAGAACAATTGAATGTTAATTAAAAACAAACGTACCGACTCGTACCGGGTTGAGGGTGAAATACCGCCACTCCTGCAGCTAGAGCATCGCTGAAAAAAAAAGTATAAATTGAACATATGAGGTAAACGCAATAGTATAAGACTTTGTTGTTAATGAAAACGGACTTACCGCAACACACCACATTGCAGTCGAAATAATGCACGTTTAAAACATTGCAGGCTGTTTGGAGATAGGGGACGACGACAATCTGCAGCAGCAGCAACAGCACCAGTTGGAGCGTTAGCGTCACTAAAAAAAAAAAACATGTATGAAATGAACACTGGAGGTAAAACGTAAGAGCACAGGAGTTTATTAATGAAAATTGTCTTACCGACTCGTGACAGGTTGCGGAGATTGGGGACGAATTACAGCAGCAGCAGCAGCAGCAGCATCATCATCGCTGAAAAAAAAAAAATAAATTGAACACCGGAGGTAAAAAAAAAACACAAAAGTACAAAAGTTTATTAAAATGACAATTGTCTTACCGACTCGAATCGAGTTCTGGAGATACGGGAGAATCCATATTAGTATCAGCGGTGACAGGTGCCTCGTCGGTATCACTGAAATAAAAAAAATATAATTGGACACCGGAGGTAAACGCATTAGGACAAGAGTTTATTAATGAAAACGGCCTTACCGACTCGAGCCGGGTCCTGACAAAGCACGACGTAAGCGTTGTGAACTAAAAAAAAAAAAAAAAAAAATCGAATGGAATATTCTGTTTGTGCATTATAAATAAAGAAAAAAAAAAGTTATATTTAACATCGTACTCGACGTTGCTCTGCTGGCCTCTTTTTTATAATTTTCTTGTTGTTCATTCTGTAAAACGTATCAAAAGTTGTAAAATAAGTAAATAAAGAACATAAAGTTAATGTGTGTGTGTGCGTGTGTAATGCTGAACATCATCTTTACCGTTAGTTATCGGTCCGTGTACTTTCTCTTTTTTGCCTTAGGACCAGCAGCGTCGTTGGTTATTGCGGCTATCATGTAATGCCCGTACGCGAGTGTACTTACACCGTCGTCCAGTACATACCTCTTATCATCATAAGGAGACAGGGAAAGTTTTGTTATACGTTGCGTGTACAGCTTATGATGATTGCTTCGTATACAGTCAGCAGAGGTGAATACGGTACGACTGTCAAAAAGACACTCGCTGTACAATTGATGTCGTAACCTTTTTTTTATTGCCGTCCTTGGCACACCTTTCGCCACCTTTTTGTCGGTGCGGTCGGACAACAAGAGCGAGTAACACTTCGCCCTGAGTCCGACAAATTCCCTGATGGGTTTTCCATTGGTCTCATCCTTAAACTTCCCCACGACTTTTTTGTTGTCGTCACAATGACAAGGATGATCCATGGGATAGTCCGATGTGTCAAAAAGGTGGAGATCCTCTTTCATATCTGAGTACAAATCGTCAGTCTGAATGCTGTAAAGCAAACTGTCTGTGTCAGTCATTAGTAAGGTCAATCGTTGTCCGTACTTGGCGACAGCGTACCGATAATGAAAATTGTACATTATCAATTTGCTGACATCGAGTACTGTGAAGCCGACGTACACCGGACGGGAAAGGAATATCGTCCTTTTTCGTAAGGCCAGTCCGACCAAGTTATCGGTGTAGCGGATCATACGCTTTAGCCGAGGATTGGAAACAATTTTCTGCAGCCGTTGTTTGTTAGAGACTAGTTGGAAGTCTATTCGTTTCCTCACGTTCTCCAGCGATTTGCCATAGACGGCGTTGACCATCAGTTTGAAAAAATCCTTTTCGAAACTGTTGGTGGCTGCTGCTCTCTTTTGCGTGTTGAAATCGATAAACGGTTTCATCCACGCTCTCTGTTTAAAACTCAACACCCTATGTATCGCTTTCAATTCTAGACCGAGACTCAGATACAATTTTAAATTTCGAAAATGGAGAACGTAATTTTGCTTGTCGTCCAAAGTCGTCAGCAACTTGGGAACGGACGACGAAGGCGTTTCCGATCCGCTATACCCTTTTGTATAGTACAGTCGTGTGTGGAGTCGTCGAGAGTACGGTGAAAGTACGTCAGGATGGACACAGGAACGGACGGGTGCCAGTGGATAATCGGAATGGAGGTCATGAAGTTCAGGTGGATAGTGTAAGTCGACCTCGAGTATGTAGCCCATGTCACCGTCATCGCACAGAGTACGCACGTCCAGTGAGTTGATCTCGTTACGATCTAACCATCTGAAGTCGGCGTAAGGGAGCGGTTGTGACATGGCTGCACCGTAAAGGTTGTTGCAGTCTGTGTACAATATGAAAGAGGTTGGCTTTGAAGCATCGTACTGATCGACAATTAGCGGGTTGTTGGCCTTGGCGTGGCGGTTGGGTACCATGCTAACGCCACCGCGAACAGCCGATTCTATAAAGAGATGCTGATCTATATCCGTCAACAGCTCCAGTCGCATACGAGTCATCTTTAACATCGCATGCCAAGCGACACCAGGAAGCGAGTAAAGATGAGCCGGATCGATCTGGTAGTACCGCATGGTCATATCACGGAACGCCTCGAAGACGTCGGCTAGTAGCAGCACGTCTGTTTTAAGATACAGATCGTGATATTCGCCCAGTGTACTGATTCCAAAAGTACGCCACACGTTGTGCGCGTGAGCGTAATCTTCGTCAGATACTGGCGATTCACTCAACCTGTTGAAAAAGTGTTCGCGTGCGGGCAGACGTGTTTCGTTGAATTTCTCGCTACCCGTAATGTAATCGTAAGGGTACACGCCCTTACGTAAGAGTAGCTCGAAGTGTTCTTCGAAACATTGCTTCGTTAAATCGAAATCCGCACCGCTCGCGTGCAAGTTTCCAACAAGTGTGTCCAAGGACGTGTTCAGAAATTGAAGCGTGTCTACGAAACGCAGACGACCCAACGAGACTGATACGAAGCGTTCGCTAGTGGTAGCGATACAAGCGAGATCGTCGTATTTACCCAACCCTTGTACTAGGTGATGTGCATCGTAACCTCGTAAGTTGTGAAAAAATACGGGTATGTGTCGTGGAGTCTTGAAGTTAAGGTTACAGATGTTGTGAGCTGCGCCTAGGTATCGTCCTGTCAGATGACAATGGTTGCGCACTTTGTCGATTTCGGTCAGTGGTTCTTCACAGAGATGACATACGAGGGCATTTGCGAAAGATAACAAATCACGGTCACTCATAGTCATAGGGACAATGGATCGGATAATTCTGAAAAGTTCTCGCTTTTCAGCGACCAGTCTATTGAGAAAAACGTCTACCACGTTCTCACCGCGATAAACGACCTGGGGTTTGAAAATGTTACGCTCGCAGTCGACTATGAGGTAGGAGAAACCTGAAGGAAGATGTAACGACTCCGTTGTGGTGGACGATGTGTGCGGAGGAGCGTCGCAGCGATGGCAAGGGACGATAAATGATTCAAAATCTGCGTATATCGCAAAAGGGACCTTATGGCAGTATGTATAATTTCTGAAACACATCACATTCTCCTCCTCCACTGTCGTGGGTAAACGAATTTTCTGTTCGCCATATGGTGAACAGTGGGGGATATGTTCGGTAAGGAGTCGTTCTTCGCAGAATCTATGCAGACAGTAATCGCAATAGAAAGAACGGCCATTGTGGTTACTTAGTGAAGAGAATAAGCGACTTGTATTTTTTATTAAACAGTAATGTTTTCGGTCGTCAGCGGTAAGAAGTAATAGATTAACGTGATGTTGTCTGCCACTGGAAGGAGTTATTCTTAAAGGGTAAATTTCATATTCTTCGTAACCGAAAACATTTATAGAAACGTTAGGATTGTCTCGTTCGAACTTCACAATGTCGGATAGACGGGTGGGGTAAGTTATACCAGAAGTATTGATACTGCAGATATGCGGCTTGTATTTGGATACGCGATCGTTGTGTGATTGTTGTGGAAACAGAGCGGCCAACACTGACCATACGAAACACATTTGATCGCCTGTATTGTTCACGTTGATGATGGATTTAGTACGAGACAATTCAGGAGGTGTACGAATGAAACTGGAGGCGGTTAGCGGTTGGTATCGTGAGAGAACGAGTTCTAAGGAGATTATGCGGTCTAACACCCAACCGCTACCCTCGCGTGTGAATTTATAAATCGATTCAATGATCTTTTCGTATGAAGCTTCTAAACGATCGGGCAATACATCTTGGTCAGCGATCAGTGTCGTATGACATCGTCCGTGAAAATAAGCTTCAGTCGTCACTTCTTCGTCCTGGTCCGTGTCAGCGTTTACGATGTACTTGACAAATCTCGCTTTAACCGTTATATGCCACTTTATAGAAAGCAAACGTGTCAGTTCGTTTAGAATGTCCGTACGTAACGTATCGTGCATTTCATCAAAAAAGGTTATGACATCGTTGACACATTCTTCGTCATCTGTGATAGGCGTGTAAACGCGCAATACCAACGCGCCGCGTAACGAATATTTACATTCAACAGCAAATGACTGCATTATCAACAACAATGAAAACACGAAACTTTAACAATTACTTGCTCGCTTGAAGAACAATTGAATACTGATACGAAATTAGAAAATAAGCACTATTTTATATGTGACACGTGAAAGTTACACTGCGCGAGACTTGAAGGTGAACGCTGGCAGTGATCGTCGCTCTACTTATACTATCTATGACAGTAGCGCGCGCAGCTATCCGCTCCCACTACCGAACTATTACCGCCGACGATCCCCCACTACCAACTGCGTGCGCAGCTATCTGCTCCCACTACCGTGCTTTATTTCATACCGACCAATTGACGACAGCCATCCCCACTACGGATGCGCGCGCAGCTATCGCTGAGGAGGTGAAATGCAACGCGACAAACCAACATTCTTGCTTCAGATATGGATGCGTCCACATATTCTTTTGCAAGCCGATTAAAAAGCTTTTACAACATCAGTCGTCGTGGTAACATTAAATTTTTCGTTCATAAATTTCCGAATGCGAACGTAAAAATTTTTGACCTAGCCAAAGCTGGGTTTATTTACGAAGACGATGGTGATGTTGTAAGATGCTGCAAGTGTAAAATACGAATTATGGATTGGGCAGTGGGTGATGATCCCGCCCAAGTCCATAAGGCGTCAATGCCCGCATGCGATTTCGTTCGTGAACACTTGTAGAAGTCGACGCACGCAAAAACGGCTCTTTTCAGAGCCAACATAAACTCATGTACAAACATACCCGTTTGGGTAGTACTAGTAGTACTAGGTGTTAGTACTACTACTACTACCGAACGACAGTATTCACTCCAAAAGTGTGAGTGAAGACACATAAAAAAAATTACTCAAACAATATGCGTATACACTATAAATATCATGATCACGATTAATAGCGTATCACTCACATCGCAGATCATCGAGACGATGGACGTCTATCGATATGATGATGGGAAACATTTCACAATAACAAAAGCTTCACGAAGCGCGATACGGTCCAACTTATGTTCCATCTATTTTGTAAAGAAAAGACGATTTTGTGGCAACTACTGTACACGTTACAAATTCGGCGTTGACAAATATCACGCACGTTGTTGGCGTCACATAAAAAAACACCGCAGTGATTTGCCGCCGATCGTGCTGTTGATGATAGTATCCGATCGTATACACAACAAATCACGATGGCTTCAATTTATCGTAGAGTGCGAACAAAATAACGTACCGATAGAACTTGTGGTTTACGAAAAGAATGTGTTCAAGTGTACCGTACGTCACGGATGGAATTTTCTTTCACGTTTCCGTCCGATTCCTGAACTCTATAACGCTGTTCAGCGTGTGCACGGCTTACACGATTCACACGGACAGATGAACTACGCTACTGTATACACGGACATGCTCGCCTACGGAAGTTCGATACCACACGCTTCTTGTTGCATCGTCCTTACGGAGCGCACTATTCCGATACGCACACCGATGGAAATATACAGAAGCGTGATGATGATAGTGCCAAAGTGCGCACTGGATCCTAGCTACAACGTAAGTTTTGACCTGCACTGCCCACCGTCCTCGTTACCGACACTAGCGAGAGGGAAACAGTTCGCGTTGGTGAACAACAAGGCGCAGGGATTATTTTCGGTAGCCTTTCTGAAGGAGGCATTGCCTACACTCCGCAAGTATTGCGAATACTTTGGTCTGTGGTATTCGCACGAACAAGGGTACACGGTGAAAGACCGGCGTTTGTACGAACAGTGGCAGCATTGCACGGGCGCTATGGCGGACGAATTTTGGTTGTTGAACTCGTATCTGATACACCTGCATACGGAATCGAGAAGTCAACGCCCAATCGCTGAACTCAAAGCTAAACACATGTGCGAGTGGCTACCTGAGAACGATAACGTCATAGTCGCGGAAATGCACGAGTACCGCGACAACGTTATACGTAGCGTCATGTTCAAAGACATGAATTCTGTTAAGACTGTAAGAGCGTTGGACTCGAAACAACACGCGCTCCCGAGATACTACATCGGTATGAGCCTCGTGCGTAATGGGCGTATGAAAATCAGTTTAGCTCATGTTTTAACGTACTTGCGCAATCGGAAAAAGAACGTGATGTTCTTCCGTTCGGTCGAGATGATATAAGCGGGTGTGGAGCGGTGGCGGTGTGACAGTCGCGTGATGGAAGGTGGACGTGCCAGAACGGCATCGATGAGAATTACCTTCAGCACCGAGCCGACACTTTACTACATTCCAGCGTATTGCGAATCACGGTTCGCACGACGACACGAGAATGAAACGAGCTGTGAAGAATATACACCAGAGCGTTCGCAAGACTATCGCGACGGAGTTGCACAGACCGGTAAGAAGGAATTTTCCGAGACGCGCGGTCGAGTTGAAGGGACTTCACGACTTGTACCAAGCAGACCTGGTAGAGATGATACCGCACGCAAAGGCGAACAAGGGATTCAAGTACCTTATGACGATGATTAACGCGTTTAGCAAGTACGCGTACGCCGTTCCATTGAAAACGAAGACGGGTGTAGAGGTCGCACGAGCTCTGGAACCGATTCTGCGTGCTAATAAAATGAAATATCTGCAGACGGACAACGGGAAAGAGTACTACAACAGTACCGTAGAACAATTGCTGAGCAGATATGGTGTCACACTCTATTCTACGTACAGTGAGAAAAAGGCTTCCATTGTGGAACGCTTCAACCGTACGTTGAAAACGCACATGTATCGCGCGTTCAGTGAACAAGGTCATTACCGTTGGTTGGATATGTTACCGGAACTAGTCAGCACGTATAACAACACTGTGCACAGAACGATT
Source organism: Magicicada septendecula (assembly GCA_034769895.1). NCBI lineage: Eukaryota > Metazoa > Arthropoda > Insecta > Hemiptera > Cicadidae > Magicicada > Magicicada septendecula. The sequence goes on along the minus strand of CM068374.1, from coordinate 48,918,629 downwards.
GGAATGAAACCACAACAGGTGAACGAATCCAACGAACGTACAGTGTTCGTGTGAACACAGCGAGGAGCATCGATTATAAACAACCAAAGTTCAAAGTAGGCGATCGTGTGCGTATAAGCAAACACAAAATGACGTTCGCTAAAGGATACACACCGAATTGGACAAACGAGATATTCCTCGTTCACACAGTGCGTACCGGCAGCGTACCCGTCACTTATTCGCTAAAGGATCATACAGGAGAAGTGTTGAAAGGTGGTTTTTATGAACACGAAATCAGTAAATCGAACGTTGGTGACGTGTACTTGGTAGAAAAGATCGTACAACGTAAAGGCGATCGTGTGAAGGTCAGATGGTTAGGATTCGATGGTAAACACGATTCGTGGATACACAAGAAGAACTTGGTATAACAACGATTCGACTCGAGGAAATAGAACTAGTATGCGTCGATGCGTTACGATGACAACATGCGCGCTGTGTACAATGCAAAAGACATTGTGTCACATCCTGGTTACGATGAGTACATCGTGAACACGACCGCAAACGACGTTGATCGCATGCGCAGGATCTTGACAGTGTACGAGTACTGGCAACGGGTTACCAATCGCGTGACGAGTTTTCGACTCAGCGAAATAGTACCAACCGGCACCGGATTCGATCACTACAAAGAATGTGTTTGGTCGGATCCGAACTGTGAAACGGGTCCGGACACATGTGTATGCAGTTACATATCTACCGACTGCTACGATATAGTGCGACTATTAAATAGACTGTGCGTAGAACGACAACATGAAAATATTGCAACAAGCGCACAGACTAAAAATACAGGACGTGGACTATTCGAAATTGTGCGACGATGGTGGGAGTGGCAGAAAAAAACGTAAACACGGACATCTTCTGTCCGATACCGTTCGTTCGATCATCTGCGGACCTTCCGCGTGGGGAAAGACAAACGTCATGTTCAACCTGTTGTTCGATGTAAACGGATTGAGATTCGCGAACTTATACGTGTTTTCTAAATCACTATTTCAACCCAAATATCAGATGCTGGAGACCCTGATGACACGACTTTCCGACGAAGGAATGGGTTATCACGCCTACAACGATAACGAAGAGGTACCACCTCCCGACGAGGTCGATCCCAATTCTATTATGGTGTTCGATGACGTGTCTTGTGAAAGGCAACACAACATACGCAAGTATTTCTCTATGGGACGACACAGCGGTGTGGACGCGTTTTACCTTTGTCAGACGTACAGTCAAGTGCCAAAACAGTTGGTTCGTGACAATGCCAATCTAATAGTGTTGTTCAAACAGGACGATCGCAACTTGAAACATGCGTACAACGATCACGTCAACACAGACATGAAATATGACACGTTTAAGAATATGTGCGCTGAGGCGTGGAAAGATCGTTACGGCTTTCTCGTTGTGGACAAGGATTCTTCTATCGACGCTGGCAGGTATAGAGTCGGTTTTGACCGTTTCATAGTAGTCGCACCTAACGATTAAACAAAAAAAAAGTCACACGTTCAGCTAAATACACATGACCTGCTGTCAACGACTTTAGTTGATGTTCTGCCGTTTATCGAGATGGACGACAAGAAAAAACGACTAGCACGTGATATCGACACGATCAGTGATGATATACGGAAGAAATACCGTGCGTTAAAACATGGGATTCGTGAAGAAGAAGCATCGTTATCCAAAAGTTACAAACCGATTCTAGAACCGTTACAAAATATTTCGCAAGCGTTGCTTGAAAAGAAACGTAAATCAACAAATGAAAAGCCTTCAAGAGTGAAAAAGATGAAACGTGAAGAGGATGAGGAAGAGGAGAAGGAAGAGGATCCGACAGGTACAATTAGTAAAATCGATGCGGGAACACCATCTCGTTCCCGAACGAAGCCACCGCGTTTCCTGAAAACGCCTGTGATAGCCGAAACATTGGAGGACGATGAGGATGATGAGGGCGATCCCAGTCTCAACATTGAAAAAATGCTAGACACACCGGAAGGAAGACGTGAAGCGCGTAGATATTTTCAGGACAAATACGACAGCGAATCATTAGCGAACAAGTACATGCGTATGATTGTTTCGTCCGAACGCGATCGTCTGATGGACTATACGTACGGTGTAAGACATGAAAACGGAAAATGGATGATTGGTGATTCACAGTTCGAAATCGATACGGACGATACGATTCTTATCAACGGTAAACGATACAAAGGTACACCAGGACTCTACGAACTAGTGTTCATGAAGCATCCTAATGAAAATATTTACAAGGAATCAGATCTGAAAGCGTACAAAGATATACTGCGTAACACCAACGCGCATAAGCAGTATTACTTAGCGAACGCACAGGTGAACGCGAACAGAGGTGTAAAGTATAAACGAATAATATCGCAACTGTTTCCACCGAAACGTACAGGACAGGGGCATAATAATATTGATACATCGTACATGACGCTAACGAGAAAAAAAAGACAAAATCGATTACGTGCACTGGGACGATCCGAACGAACTGGTGGACAGATTGCGACTGTTAATGGCGTCACAACGTGTTGGAAACAGTGGGCACACGAACGAAATCGTCTCCATAGTGGAAGAACTACGTGAAGCAGACATAATCGTATAATAAGAGCGGTATATATCATCATCTGACATTAGCAGCAGCAGCATCATCGTGATGGAATCGATCTTAAAGGACTCGTTAATCCCGCGTAAGCACATTAACGTTAACGAAATGGTCACTGCTAAACTGTATCCCTTGCATTATTTTGTGGCCAAAGCATCCGTTAAAAATAAATACAGAACGGATGCGTTTGCCTTCATAGTCGACGTTGAATCAGAGATGATGTACGTGCTGACCTTGGTGCGGAAAGAATACAACAACGAAGAGCTGATAATAGAAAGACGACAAGAGTTACACACAGAACAAGGTTCAGTGTACTACTACATTCCGCGCGACGGTCTGTACGTTGTAAAAAAGAAGAAACGATTCACAGCACCGTTAGGATTCACAAGGGTCGAAAGTAGTCGATGTGCTCCCTATTCGATTCTGAAAGCCGATAAAGTGTATAAATAATACTGTCGTACATGCGCCGGGGACATTCCACGTTTGGTTGTGACAACATGGATATCGTGCTACTGTTTATTATCGTGTGCACAAGTGCCGTTGTCGCATCGAGCGTTAACGCTAACGATGTTGATTTCGCTATAGATTACTTGGTGCGATACGGATACGTGCCCGACGATAGTTTACGACTCACGGACAACGCCACCATCGATATGGACGCCTACCTTCGCACGTTTCAAGTGAATTACAATTTAACCGTAAATGGAGAATTGAACAACGAAACGATGAATCTGATGCGTGCGCGGAGATGCGGTAACGAAGATTTCGTGTCGTACACCTTACGAACACCGTGGGCCAAGAGACGTTTGTCGTGGCGGTACTTTCACGGTAGCGCCAGCGCTATAGAAGCGTCACGACAAGCGTTCGCTGTATGGCAGAAACATTCGAACCTGGAATTCGAATATCGACCCAACGACATAAACGCCGACATGGTCATTGCTATGAAATATTTTAAACACAGGTGTCTGACTTCCAGGTGCACGATCTGCGGGTACGATTTGGACGGGCGAGGAGGTATACTCGCTCACGCTTACTACCCGCCCGATTTACCGTATAACACTACCGAAATACACATGGACTACTACGAATCGTGGAATTATACGAACGCAACCGAAATACCGGACGATCAGACCAGTTTTCTTCAGGTGTTAACGCACGAAATCGGACACGCGTTAGGACTGTCTCATTCCCTCGAGAAGGATTCGATCATGTACCCGTTCTACGTACCACGCTCGGACGGTCCGTTCGACCTGAGAGACGACGATATAAAAGGCATTCAACGCTTGTACGGGAAGCCGCCGCCGCCGCCGCCGCCAGCTACGACGACGGCGACGACAACGAACGACACCGTTCGGACGATGGATTTATGTCGGCTAAAGAACGTTAATCAATTTTTAATAATCAACAGGCACCTGTATATTGTGCACGATAACTTTTTGTGGACATTGGATCTCGAGTCGAAGCGATCGAGTCCGCCGCCGCTTCTGTTGACGGATTGGTTGACTTTCTTACCGTTGACGTTCACCAACGTTTCGGCGATGTAACAGAGACCACGGACCGAAGAAGTGGTGCTCTTCATAGACAACTACATATATATGTTCGATATACACAGTCTGCAACCGCTGAACGGGTATCCGCGTTCGATCACAACGCTCGGTGTTCGCACGATGACGAAAATAAACGCTGCGATACACACGTACACGGGTCGAGCTCTTCTGTTGTACAACGATATGTATTACGGCGAAATAGACGAGTGCACGTTCACGATCAAGAAACACGGATACGTTAAAGATCGTTTTGTCGGCTTACCAGAAGCCGTCGACAGTGCGTTCCGATACATCGACGGAAAGATTTATTTCTTCAAAGACGCACGCGTATACGTGTACGATGAATTTCTAAATACGATCGTAAAAGGAAAACATAGCGACGGACTCTCCGTTGTCGGAATAAAATGCATAGACAGTACGATCGTATCAAAACTAATCGATTTATTACGCGAGTACGTATAAATGCCGTGAACAACGGACGAGACGCATCATTCACAAGATGAGTGTTGACAAGTTCGACAGACACCAGAGCGCTGTCAGAGCGCGAAGGGAGACGCGTCGCAGTCTACGGGAGGATATTGCTATCTCGATGACCGAACTTCACTTCGACGTAGCGGGGAAAAAAATACACAACTTGGGCGAACCGCAAGACGGTAACGATGCCGTTCCACTGCGCTTCGTGCGTGACCACTGTCTGTTTGCCGACGATCCGTCGTCGACGACAACGCAAGGAATAGACGCGAAAGGTCGTAAGCTCGTCAACGTCGGCGCTCCCGTCGATCTCGGGGACGCTGTCAACAAGCAGTACGTAGACTACTCGTGCTTACGTTTCACACAGCTGGTACCGAACAAGAAGAACGGAGCTGTCGTCGACGCGCGGGACCATCGCATACAGTCTCTGAGGGAACCGATTCGTGCGAGAGACGCTGCGACCAAAGTATACGTGGACTCGAAAATAATACCGAAGGATACGAACTCTAACCTAATGGTCGGCAACGTGCGGATAACACAGTTAGCGCCGCCAGTCAACAACAAGGACGCGGTGAATTTGGAATTTTTGAACCGACACACGATCACCGCGGTAAACGACGCTTATTTCAACGCACAAGGAAAGACTATTCTAAACGTCGGCGACGGTGGCGCACGGGCTACGGACGCGGTGAACGCACGTCAATTGGAGGAGGCGAAGCGGTACGCGAAGAGCGAAACGTACAAACTCGCAAAAGTGTTGCAACATCGTTGGGAGAAAGTGGTATCGTATATCTATAAATTGCATAAGCACGGAGCGCGTACTTCACTTGGTGCCGAAGAGGCGGACTTACTACTTACGAACAAGGCGGAGACGAACGAGTTGATTAGTGATCTGGACAAATCTAAGGACGAGCACGATTGGAGATCCCTTTATCGAGAGCAAGCGAAACAGTAGTCATGTACGAACTACGTAGCCGAAAAAAAAGGGAGGGCGTGGTCTTATCGGAAAAATAGTTAAAAGCGCGGTACCATTCGTTGCGAAGTCAGTACCTACACTGATCAATCGAGCGGTGGACGTATTACCGGTGGAACTACATCTGCCCGGCTACAGGTTCTGTGGACCCGGAACGAAACTAGAGCAGAGATTGGCTCGCGGTGATCGAGGAATCAACGAGTTGGACGAAGCTTGTCGTGAACACGATATCGCTTACAGCAAGTACAAGGACAACGAACGACGACGTGTAGCGGATCGTGTGCTAGCTGGTAAAGCGTGGGAACGAGTGAAAGCTTTGAATTCCGGCATCAGTGAAAGAGCGTACGCGGCAGCCGTAGCAGCAGCGATGAAGGCGAAATCGGCGTTAGGCAGCGGGCTATGCTGTGGTGGCGGTGTGCGTAAACGTCGCACCAGACGACGCAAGCCGGTTCGACGCACGATAATCAGGAAGAGGAGGAGGAGGACAACGACAACTGGGACAGGACGTCGACGAAGACGGGCCGATGGTAAAAAGGCTTCAGGACTATACCTTCGACCGTACCGAAAAAACTAATCAAAATACCCGTGCTTCCGTTGTCCGATCGAGATCTTTATGAGTACACGAAACTATTGCGTATACCTTATTTCAGAGGCGTGTACATGCGCGACACACTTCCTAGTACATCACCGTGGGAGAACGAAAGCGCAATCGTGAATCTGGACGACGCTACCGGACCGGGCACGCACTGGGTATGCTACAAGAAGCGAGGCGACAGAGTCTGGTACTTCGATGGATTCGGCAATCTGCGACCTCCTGTCGAGCTAATACGGTACTTTGGATCGAACGTGACCAACGTTCATTACAATTACGCACAGAAACAGCCATCGAACACGGTCATCTGTGGACATTTATGTTTAGAGTTTTTGACATCGAAAGATCAGTAAACGACAAGATGTCTTCGCTTACGGTCACCGTCACAGGAACGGATCCAAGCGCACTGGTTTGTGACTTTTTTTCACCGCTTGAACTGACGAACGGTGAATGGTACGCGGGACTGCTGGACTTTACCACGTACAACTCTATACCGAACGTGGAAAGCGGAAGAAACAACGTCTTTCCCGTACTAAAGGGAGCACGTAAAACGTTAGAAGTCGTCAATATACCGACCGGTGTGTACGAAATCAGCGATATCGAAACATACCTGAAGAAAGAACTAGCAGACCCAAAATTTTCTCTACGACCCAACAACAACACGTTGAAATGTGAAATTTATTGTTCATACGATATCGATTTCGGATGTACGGAACACACGATCGGTACCATGTTGGGTTTTTCCAAGAACCGAAAGTTAGAAGCGTATATATTACACACGTCGGACGTGCCTGTAAACATTAACAAAGTGAACGTTTTGGAGATAAGGTGTAACGCTGTACAAGGCTCGTACAAGACGGGACGAAACGAGCATATACTGCACTCGTTCTATCCAACGGTTGAGCCAGGATTCAAGATAGTAGAAACGTCATTTATTTTCCACTTAACGTACTACACTTGCGTAACGTTACACTGTCCGTACACGATCAGGACGGTGATATTGTGAATTTTCAAGGCGAAGTCATCACCGCACGTATACATTTGAAACGTGTGTAGTAATCATGGGAATTTATTTCACCGATACCCCCGTGATGAAGAGCGGTGGCGGCGGCGGCTCGCACCACGAGATAAAAGAGGTCAACACTTTTGGAAAAGGTATCAGTAGACGTTCGTCGTTGACACGGTTAACAGCAACTAACCGACGCTACCTGATTTCATTAGGATTCAAAGTCAAGAAAAACAAGTAATATGGCGGACAGCGGTATCGTCTTATCGGTTGAACGTCGACCATTCTTCGAAGACAACATCACGCATTACGAATATCATCCTCATGCACCGTACGCGTCAGCGTCACGATACGGAAATAACGATGAGATACGCATACCTATACTGCAACAGGAAGTCTTCACTTTACCGATGGAAAGTTTCCTGTACGTTGAAGGCAAATAGAGCAAAAAGACCGACAGCACCGGTAGTGTGAACGTGAAAATGATCAACAACGCGATCGCGTTTCTCTTCGAAGAAATCCGTTACGAACTGGCCGGTGTGGAAGTGGATCGTACCAAGAGCGTCGGCATCACGTCCACTATTAAAACCATGCTATCTGCCGGCAAGCAGGACATTGTTTCGATGCAAAACGCCGGTTGGGTTGCTCCTACAGCTAACGAGATAACACTGACCGGCCAACACGAGGAATTCAACTTTTGCATACCGTTGAGGATGCTGATGGGATTCGCTGAGGATTTCACGCATGTTATTTTAAACATGAAACAGGAACTTATACTGTTGCGCACTTCCAGCAACGTTAACGCTTTGTTCTCGTCCACGGATGCGCCCGCTAACGCCGATATAGAACTGACCAAAATCTCTTGGATGATTCCGTTCGTGTACGTGAACAACGAAGTACGGATACGATTGTTGGATATCATACGCAAGGACCTACCGCTATTCTTACCGTTTCGTAGTTGGGAACTGCACGAGTATCCGGCTTTACCGACGACCGACAGACAGACTTGGACAGTGAAAACAACTACACAACTGGAGAAACCACGGTACGTGATACTCACCTTTCAGACCGCCAGAAAAAACAATCTGAATAAACACGCAGGTGAATTCGATCACTGCAATGTGACAAACGCGAGACTCTTTCTGAACGACAAATACTACCCGTACGATAACCTGAACCTGGATATCGATAACGGACGTTACGCATTGCTGTACGACATGTATACACGATTTCAAAAATCGTACTACCACAGAAGTCAACCCAACGTACTTCTAACACCTACAGAGTTCATAGCAAAAGCACCGTTATTCGTCTTCGATTGTAGCAGACAGGACGAATCGCTCAAGTCATCACCAGTCGACGTCAGATTGGAATTCGAGTCATCGACCAATTTCCCCGCTCAGACAGCGGCCTACTGCTTGATACTGCATGATTCAATAAATGTGTACACTCCGTTATCCAACACGGTGCGCAGACACAATTAAACGCTTACTATATATTAATGTTTTTTTTTTACTGTAAATAGAACTTTGCTTTTTTAGAATGTAATTTTTAATTAAAAAAAAAATGTAATCAATTTTCATGTATTTTTATTTTATTGTAAATAGAATGTAATGTAATCAATTTTCGTGTATTTTATTTTTGTGGAGGGGGAAAACGATTCTCCTCTTCTCCCTATTCTTCGTTCTGTGTTTCATCAACACGAGTCGTGAGTGGACGTACAAGATGCTTTCACACGATATCTATGTTGACGATATCAATCACAACAGCAACAACCGCTATTTCAAACAATGCGGTGAAGCGGCAACGACTACATCAATCAAGTCCTTATCACCGGACGATAAAGAAGTACAGGTCATCTTAATTCAAAAAATCACATCTCCGTACCCGCGTTACAGAAACTTGGAAACCGTTTAAAGAGTTTTAAAGAATGGCCTGTATCGTTAACGATAACACCTAAAGAATTATCAGAAGCGGGTTTCTTTTACACCGGATGCAACGATAGAGTGATTTGTTTTTGCTGTGGAGGCGGATTAAACAAATGGGAACGTGGAGAATATGCTTGGATGGAACACGCACGACATTTTCCTGCGTGCTCTTACGTAATGTTAATGAAAGATAAAAATTTTATCCTCAAGGCACTGGGTATCGTTACCGAGGCGCAAGCACCAACAGCTGTAGCAGTGACAGCAAAGAACGAACAACGCACCGACACGATCAAGGAGAATATAAAAAACGTAGAAGAAAGCTCGAATCGTGATACGATGTGCAAAGTCTGTTACACACAAAACGTGGAAGTTGTACTTATTCCCTGTCGACATTTTATTACATGTGTGAATTGTGCCATAACCGTACATAATTGTCCCTTATGTAGAACCGCATACACTGCTTACATGAGAGCGTATTTCTAGTTCGTTTTCACGCGTCTATTGAACACCAGGTTTGAAAATATATATATATGCTGCTGTGACAAAAGTGTTTTATACAACCTCCGCTAATATCGCATACCTCAGTGTTTGAACAGCACGCGTTGAAGACGGACGCATGGAGCTGCTATCTCCGTACGAGTACATACGCTGCAGTGACTTAAAGCATACAGTACTGTACCCTATAGAAATTTTTGTATACAACGTTCTGACATGTAAATTTGTTGCACTGATCCGTGACGAAAATATAAAGTACAAAATAAACGTTCCGAACAAATTCTTTACGAGCGTTTCACAATATACAACGTGTCTGTTCCGTAAGACGGACGGATCTGCAACGTTCCTAGTAAAACCAAACACGTTGTATATAACGAAAAAAGGATGTGCGAGGATAAACTAGCAGTCATACTTGACTTTCCCTGTTTTATCGACAACGATGGAAACGAACTCGTTAAGGAACTAGCCGTTATGGACGTCACTGCATTTGCCAGCAGGCATTGGATATTTACACATCCAGTAGAGACGATTGTTTCGAATCACAAACATGTGAGGACAAACAGATGGTTAACAGACCATTATCATGGACTAACGTGGACGGACGGGGACACATCGTACGAACATCTTGTACCGATATTAGAAAAGTATACGTTTCCTTTTAACTTCGTGTTCGTAAAAGGATTGCAAAAAAAAAGATTTCTACAGAAGCGTATCGTGCATTTTAATATTATAAATTTAGAAGATTTCGGTTGTCCCAAACTCGATCAATTACAATCAATACACGGAACAGCCTGTCTCACGCACCGCTTATGTCCGGAAATATGTACAAATAGTAGAGTACACGCTTTACGCGAGTGGGTTGTGTCAGATTTTAGAATAGTCAATACGTTTCTGATAAATTACTAAAATTATTGTTTAGCGCTTACATAAAAAAAAACAGTCGTCGCCTTTCTATCGATTACATCATCTGTCTAAAAATAAATTAGCGTGTTCAAACAAGCGCGACCGCTGTCTAGTCGTATAAAAAAAATAACCGACACCCCTCTTCCCCACCTACCCATCGAACCGTGAGAAATCAAGTTGCATCCTGTTCACACAGTTAAAAATAAATTAACGTCGACGACATGTTCGAACAAGCACAAGTGCTGTCTAGACGTATAAAAAAATAACCGACTCCCCTCTTCCCCACCTACCCATCGACCCGTGAGAAATCAACTCGTGACCTGTTCACACGGTTAAAAATAAACGCTTACTGTGCGTTGAGTGGTTTCCCCCTCTCCGGTTTCCACCTCCACAACTACCTCCCTATATATTCCACTGCGCACAAGCGTTATTCGTTCATTCGTTGAGAGACGTGCCGCAAATTATTATAAGTTCTTTATTTTAAAATGGCATCAATCACTGAAAAGTTTGCTACTATTAGCGCAATCGAGTATAAAAAATAAAGGAATTGATAATCGGTGTAAAATATCCGATAGAAGAAATGCAAAATATAGACGCAAAATACGGTAAAACTGTACTCGTCACTCTTCAAGATTACAAAGACCCTAGACTAAAATATCGTGTATATCTACCAAAGAGATACGCAGGTGTTTTTGAAGATGAGGAATTAAAAAATTTATTACCGTGCTCGCTGCAACTAATTTATCGCGGAGAAAAGGATAGAGCTTACATAGTAGAAATTGTACAGTAGTATCGAATGGACATCTTCATTTGTCACGTACGATTACATATATATATTAACATGTACTTAGTTCTATTTCATTTAATTATAAATAATATATGTGATTACACATATTTCATTTGATTATGCCTAGATAATAAAACAAGGCTTACATGTTGTACACTTTAGACATCTTCAGAATTAACAAATATATTTGTACATAATTGTCATTGCACACGTTTACCAATAATATTTAAAATAATGTGCTTACACATAATTCATTTGATATAATTGTATACAATTGTATTTTTTTTAATTGTCACTACTGTGTGTGTTTATTTCATTTTTTGTACATATTTGTCATGTCATAGTGCACATGTTTACATTTTGTAATTTTCACTACTGTGTACGTTTAAATATTATGTATTTTAAATTGTAATATATTTTGATTACTTTCACTACTGTGTGCGTTTACATATTATGTATTTTAAATTGTAATATATTTTGATTACATGTATTTTAATTATTTGTAATTAAACAGTATTGCTTTAACCTTTTTATTGTTTTTTTAATTTCAAAATTCCTTGGAACATTAACACTATTCTAAAAAAAATCAATTTTATTAAACAATAAGTGTATGATTATAATATACTTTAGAAATTAAAGAATATTTAAAAATCAAACTGACCTTATACAAGTTCCAGTTGAGTCTCGCGACGAACTATGTGCCTTGGAGAGCAGTTCGTACAGGCTTATATATAGTATTTCAAGGATGTACACGAAAGAGATGGTAACAACAAAAAAAGCTCCCACACACAAAGTCATGAACACGCACTTAGCTCGGTCTGCGTTCTAATTCCCACACGCTGTGATAACAGATGGTGTCAGACATCCTGTTTGTTCTGTTATTAAAAAAAAATTTATGTACGACCACGTTCACACGCTGCGATAAACAGATGGTAATACAGACGGAGCCGATTACATCATCAACAAAAAAAGTAACAGCTGCCACGCACACTTAGCTTGGCACACAATAATTTATGTACGCCTTTAAATTCGTTCACACCCAACATTAACATATGTTCAGACAGACGGCGACAATTAATTATACGCTCAGACAGACGGCGACAACTAACAGATGGCGGCAATTAATTCTACGCTCAGACAGCCGGATGCAATTAATTTAGCGACTCGCTAAACAGATGTCTAGACAGCTGCAAAATGCACGTGGGAGTCAACTGCTACATTCAAAAAAATGCATGTGGGAGCCAACTACCGCTTGTCCCTATTATATTACATACACACCAGTAATAACGAGTGGTCTGTCAGCATTCTGTTGTAAAAAATAACTCCACCATATCATGTGTGTTTCTTACAGGGAAACTGACAGTTCATTGCTGGACGTCACACGACGGGAAATTCAAAAATTGTGGTGGTGGGAGTAACCATGTTTTTTTTCAATCTGTTTATACATTTACTTAACACATATACACAACATCGACGATATCGGCACGGCAGTGTAAATATATACGAAACCAGTACACTATAACACCGAGTTGGCAACAATGGCGGCAGTTATATATTCAACCCGTACACTATAACACCGAGCCGACAACAGTTGGCAACACCGACGCTTTTCCAACATGGCCGAACTTCCGGAAAAACCCCTTACATATACATAACCATACACTATAACAGATGCACGAATCGGCAACCCGGCCGTACCTTAACCACTACACTCTTACACCACTTGACAACATCGCCGCTTTTCCAACATGGCCGCCGCCGACCCACCACGACGGGCGGCCATCAAGCCGCCGCCCAGCGACGATGACGACGTCAACGGCGAACGGCGAACATAGCCACGCCTCCGCCAATCAACGCACACATTACCCCACTTTAGGCTGGCCGACGACAACATGGCCGAAAGCCAACTACCGCATGGTTACCCCCACCACCACAATTTATGAATTTCCCGCCGTGTGACGTCACTTCCGGGGTAGAACTCTCAGTTTCCCCCTACTTGTTTGAATGTTAGGAATCTCCGCAGATACAACTTTATCAATATCGGTAGCGTTAACAATTTTATCTTGCTCATTTAAAGAGAGTAAAATGTGAGCATGAGGCAATCCTCTCTTTTTAAACTCAATTGTATAAATGAGTGCTTCAACTTTACCGAAGATTTTTTTTTAGTGTAAGGCCCTCAATTAATGCTGTCAGTTTGGACTTGAATACACGCACAACAATATCAGGTCGAAAATTAGCTGACTCACCTACACCAATATTGCTAACTATTTCAGGCCAACTTGGATTGCAAGTCATTGTAATTAACAAAGAAGGCTTTCCGAAATGTTGTACAATTGACATTGCATCTAAATAATTCTGATACATATTTCTTGGAGATCCATTGAATAAAGATGGTAAAATTACTCTACGGCCAACATTATTGGCATTGGGGTTCAATTCTAAATAATCTGTTAAATTGTTGTAAACTGCAGACCTAAGACTTGTTTGATTTTGTCGAATGAAATGTAACCTTGTGCCCTCTATTCTCACATACATATCAACTATCCACTGCAGAAATAATTTTTGTGAATGGTGCAACATGCTTAAATCTTCTCTAATTGCAAGTCGATAGGCTGCATACTGAAGCATGGTTAATTTATTTCTGGGCGCTCTTGAATTAGATGTTGTTGGTACATTATGAGAAATATTGATATGCCACCCAGTATCACCATTTGGAAAAGTAATGGATACGCTAAAGGGTCCAATGATGAATCCAAAACAGAGATATTTTTAATGGTACCATTAACTTTTGAAAACGAAACCATATTTCGTTCAAAGGGTGGCTCACCATCAACTGTACTAAATATTACTGCTACATCAGTTTGAACTGCATCATTATAACGGTGTAGATCTAAATCACGATTTACTTTAATGAGCATACAAATTTCTTTATTTTGATTTTCAACTCCCTGACAATGATCTTTCATTGCAATGAATGACCGAACGAAAGGATTAATGCGTTCCAATTCAAGAGAGGTTTCGCGCATTATATTGTTATTGCATGTTTGATTATAGTGTTCACGTAATCTATAATTGACAGCAGTGTCAACATCATAAAAATATAATTGCGCATAACATGGTGAGCGACCATATCCAGCAGTCATTGGACCTGATCTGTGATTAAAAACATCATGTATTTTAAAATGATATACTCCACGTGTAACTGTATCTGAAATTTTAGCTTCTGAGCTAACCATAGCAAATGATGAATTGTATTTACGAATGCTTTCAAAATAATTTTTTGACTTTCTTTTTATTGAAGGTTCATTTGAAGTAAGTCCATCATACAATGATTCAAAGTATCCATTTTGACTTAAGGCCGGTAATATTGCTTTACCCTTATGACAACATGAAGTGAATGCAGTCCTTTCACCTAAAGTGACCTCCAGATTCGAAATGTTTTGCATTGCAAAACCTGCATTGTAAATGCATTAATCCACAATCAAAAGTATTAAAATTTCTTGGAATGACATTCAGTGCGCATTTAAATGTATCCCCCAAAATAATTTCATCATTTTGTATACTATTTACACTATTTAAATTTGCATTTGGTCTATTATCATTTTGACTTTCACGCGAATATATATTCCTTCTTCTTTGTCTCTCACTCCGACCCGTCAATGTTATACTATTTACACTATTTAAATTTGCATTTGGTCTATTATCATTTTGACTTTCACGCGAATATCATGTAATGAAATTACTGAAACTAAGATTAGACAGGGTTTAATTTAAAAATAATAAAATGTACTCACTTTTTTGAAACCACCAATACTAATTAGGCGAGAGTAAGTCAATTCAAATTGCTGCTACAAAATTTTCCTTTTGCAACAGGTGTATATTAAGCAAGCTGTATTTCACTTTCAACTGCACATTAATATATAAAACACAGATGTCTAATATACAAAATATAAAATAAACGCTTTTTTTGCCTTGACATACACTCCACAGACTATTGAAAAAGGAACATTTGAAATCACACAAAATTCACAGCTCATTCAGTCAATCTGTCAGTAATTATTTGTTGGCAACATTTTAAAATTCTTTGGCGACAGTCTCTACTCTATGCGACTGTTTGACCACAGACTATTATGTGTTTGACATTGGCAGTATGAACGTAAACAAACGACAGACTATTATGTGTTTGACATTGGCAGTATGAACTAAAATGAACTAAAATGAAAAAATTATAATTTTATTGCCTGGCAACAAAATTATTTTATTTTTAACAATTACCATTGTTTGAAAAAGTTTAAATGAATTTTCAAGTGCAAATGAATGTTTTATTTAATTTAATTTAATGTATTTGTAACACATATTATATATAAATTTTAGCTTTCTGAACTCCTTCTCCATATAAACTTTAACTATGCCAAATCTCACACTCCTCCGTGCGCGCAATATGCTTAAAAAGGGGTACAAAGTTTTCTCTTCACGTAGTAATATATAGATTTGTTATAAATGAATTACTTTTATTTTTGAATAAAATGATTTTTTACAAGTACTGAAGTACATAAGTCAGTGTGTGTTAACAATATCAACTCATATTACCAGGGAAATAATGTTACCTCCTAATGCAGTATTTATTACAAACTATTCCATTTTTCTGCAAATTTAATTTTTAGCTATTACGTACATTTAAAGTGATATTTCTCAAAAACTACTAATCACAGAGAAATGTAACTTTGCAGCATTATTTTACATATTAAGAACATTAAATTTACGTATTTTCATCCATCTAGGGTCAACCACGTGGCTGAAAAAAAAATTAAAACCAAAAGTAAGTGTAAGTTTTACAATAATAGTAAAAAAAAAAGTATAACTTTTTTGTATTTTCTTTACAATAATAATTATACGTGGAAATTTAAATTAAAATATCAGCTTTAATTTGGTATAAAAATCATTTTTCTATCACAATTAGTATTAAAGCTATATCAAATTCAAAAAAACGTCTGCATTTCCAAAAAATTTTGAACCCCCTGCCACCCCAATAGCAATTTTAGCAATTTGACATTGATTGCCTTTCTTTCAACTGTTTCTGAGTCAAGTAACACAATAGAAAAATGAAAATGTTTTACCTAAAAATTTTTCATTTTCACTGGTGCCTCCCCTTAAGTACAAATACCTAGTTTTATTACCTCTAAAGTAAGATTTCTGTCTTTCTTGTTTTTGTGCTACAGTATTGCTGAGATTGGGTCTCAACAAATCAAACCTGGTTCTTAAAGTTCTGCCAAACATTAATTTAGCCGGCGTCTCGTTAGTGGTTACATGAATTGAGTTGCGATAATCGAATAGAATTCGACTTAGCGCTACTGATACATTTACACTGTCTCTAAATGCACCTTGTAATTTGTATTTAATATATTTCACTGAGTTCTCAGCCTGCCCGCCCGTTCGACTGTGGACGATACGGTGCAGACGTTGTGTGTTTTATACCATTGTTTCCCAGGAACCTTTGAAATTCAGCAGAATTAAATGGCGGGCCATTATCACTGACAACCACCAGGGGCAAACCAAACCTTGCAAATAATGACCTTAAATTGTCAATTGCCAGATGGGTCGCAGTTGAGGCCGTTTCGAAAACCTCAAGCCACTTAGAATGCGCATCAATTATTATTAAATACATTTTTCCTTTGATTGGACCGAGAAAATCTAAATGTAGATTCTCTCATGGTTTTCTGGGATAATGCCTTACATGTAATTCTGCTTGTGCTGGTCTGGGTCGTTCCATAAGGCAAGAAGAGCAACTGTTTGCAATACTCTCAATGTCTGAATCAATATTTGGCCAATAAACATAGCTACGGGCAACACCCTTCATCTTAACAATGCCCATGTGAGAGACATGAAGCTCTTTTAAAATGAATTCCTGAAGGGATTTAGGCACTACAACCCGATATCCCCACATAATTACACCCATTTCCACAGTTAGCTCGTCTCGTCTTTGATAGAACGCCTGAAGATCCCTATCTTCCTCCGACAGGAAGTTTAGCCAACCATACATAACAAAGTTGTACACTTTTTTTAACAGTTTGTCTTTTTGTGTCTCTACTTTTACTTGCTCACAATCGATAGGAACTGAACTTTCTTTAATAGAATGCAAATACGTCCCTACCCAAGCTAACTCGTCATTTGTTACATCCTTGTGCTTTACATTTAAAGGTAGGCGCGACAGTGCATCGGCGCTATTTTCCTCGGACTTGACATATTTTATGTCAAAGGTATACCCTGATAAAAACAAAGCATAGCGCTGTAGTCTGCCTGCTGCAAACACTGGAATACCCTTTCTAGACCCAAAAATACTTAGTAACGGCTTGTGATCACATTTGATAGTAAAATGTCTACCGTACAAGTATTGATGATACTTTTTGACACCAAAAACTATGGCTGTTGCCTCCTTGTCAATCTGAGAATAGTTGCGCTCAGAGAGTGAGACGTACGAGGACGCTCAGCGCCCTCAGCATCTATGACACTTAGTACACAACCCAGCCCTGTTGAGCTTGCATCTACCGTTAGTACGGCTGGCGCATTGGGGCCATAATGAAGCAATATTGGTGCTGTTGTGAGCAACTCTTTGACTTTATTAAAGGCTTTCATCGAAAACAAAAGGTACGTCCTTCCTCAAAAGATTGTACATTGGACTCATAATACCGCTTAAATTTTGTACAAATTTACCATAATATTGCACTAGCCCTGCGAAGGCTTTTACTTGAGTTACATTTTGAGGAACAGGCGCTTCAACGATTGCTTTAACCGTAGACTTGCAAGCATGTAAACCATTTTTATCTATAATGAACCCGAGATACTCTAATTGTTTTGCAAAAAAGTCACACTTTTCTTCCTTAACTGTAAAACCGTTTGAGGAAAGTCGCTTACATACTTCTCTAAGTCTCCTAACATGAGTTTCTTTGTCAGGTGCGGAAATCAAGATATCATCTAAAAAAGATACTACCCCTGGCAAACCTTGCAAAGTTTGGTCAATTTTTTTTTGAAAAATACTAGGCCCACTATTTATACCATATGGCAACCGCTTATAGGAGAACAACCCCTTATGGGTAGATATAGTACATAGTTTTTGTGACTCTTGATCTAACTTAAGTTGCATGTAGGCTTGGCTTAAATCTATTTTGCTAAATCTATTACCCTTTTGCAATTCCGTAAATAACTCCTCAATTCTAGGTAACGGATAACGTTCTATTTCTAGATTCTTGTTTAAGCCTCTATAATCACCACAAATACGAATGTATCCACATTTTTTTAAAACAGCTACAACAGGAGTTGCATACTCGCTACTAGTTATTGGACACAAAACATCAGCCTCAACTAAGCGTTGAACTTCAGTCTCTACCTTGGCCTTCAGAGTAAAAGGCAAAGGCCTTGGTTTACAATATTTTGGTATTGCATTTTCTTTTAGTTTAAGTTTGATTGGGTCACCCTTGTATTCGCCCAGTTGATCGGTAAAAACCTCAGGAAAGTCTTGAATTAATTTTTTTACATTGGTTTCAATGAATGTTTTGTCATTTTCCACAGTTGACTTAGGGTTAGTTAGCCCAAACAAGTTAGATTTAAATGAAATTTCTACCCCTAACGCTTGAAGCCAATCACGCCCCATGAGAGGGTGAGCACACTTTTCAATGATATACAAATCTAGTTTAGTTTGAACATTTTTGTAAGCTACTGAGACACCTAACCTACCTATAGGCACAATGGGGTCGTTAGTATACGAGCTAAGGGACACATTAGTTGGTAACGATTTCAGTGAATTTAAATTAGTGTTATAAAAGTCCTGGTTACATACACTTACACTAGCCCCAGTATCTACTTCCATAGCTATATTTTTCCCTTCAATGTTCACTTCTAGTTTAATAGGGTCAACTCTTAAGGAGTTTAGGCTAGTTAACTTAGGCTTATCACTAGGCCTATCCCTGAAAACAATTGTTTTAATTTCATATAGGTTAGCAACACCGTCTAGGATTTCATCAGTACCTTCGAATGTCTCTACACGTTGAGAATCCACCCCTACATAGTGTAACGCTACAGAAATGCAGTCCTCAATGTTACATAAATAGAATATTAGCAAAATAATAAGTAAATCAATATTTAACTCCCATGATAATGCAAAGGTCTAATAACTACATTTATAATTATATATAAAAATGAATAAGGATGCAAGGTAGAGATAATAATAAAAAAACAAACCTGTAAAATAGACAATAGTAAGAAGTCCATGTTCAGTGAAACGTAAATAAATATATTATACTGATAAGAATTGTAAGAAAGAAACTAGTACAGAAAATGTCGAAGTAAATGACAATGAAATAAGATAAAAGCGAGACACTAATTTACATTATAGTAATAGTAAGTAAGTATTCTGAATTAAATGATGTTATTATGTTACCATGAATGTTATGTTAAAGTTTATGTAATATTATGCAAATTACTTGTTGAATTAATGGAAAGTAATGAAGCAAAATGTATTATTCAATTACTGTTATAGAAGGGTGTAGGAAGGCAGTCAATTAGTGTTAATGGATCTCAATTTTCTTATATGTGATCCATAGATCAAGATAAAATTGTTATTAGTTATGAAAAGAATAATTATTTGTGTAAATGTTAATAGTTAAGATTTGATTATATGTATGAACTTATGTAAAAAGGCTATAGTTGTTCACCAGTTATAATCAAAGGTAGGTCCATA
This sequence comes from Magicicada septendecula, assembly GCA_034769895.1. NCBI lineage: Eukaryota > Metazoa > Arthropoda > Insecta > Hemiptera > Cicadidae > Magicicada > Magicicada septendecula. Next base: position 48,898,555 of record CM068374.1, on the reverse strand, counting down.
TACAATAAAAGGCCTAACAGCCAATAACACTACATAACCACTCATAACATAAAGGTTAGGTACGGAAGTTAATATTAATTAATGAATACAGTTCAAGGAGCTAGGAAAAACATTTGATAAGTAATGATATATAATAAACCAACTCAATTTAAACAAATTATGATAATGCCACAATGCCATGATATCGATTGATAACGTTTGATATCGAAAAAATAATAAATATAAAAGAAACAGACTAAGATAAAAAAACCAGCAGAATATATGTAGAAATTAGTAAACAAACTATAGATAAAGTTATATTCCGATATGATGGAAGTTTAATAAGGAATGGAAGAAAAATATATGAAATAATCACTATATACAAAACATTGAAAAGGAAGAAAAATAAATGTGTTGCTAAGGACAACAGGAATGAATAGAAGTTGTTGATTTCAATTATTGCCTTTTATGATCCTTTTAAAAAACCAAAGAAATGTTTAATGTAATTCAAATACTCTAAATTATTTTGATACATTTACAAGCCACAAAATTTTAATGATTGTCTTGACTTATGCCAGCAAAGTTTAACCAAATTAGATCATAGTACAGTATCACAATAATAATAAATAACTGAGTTCCACAAGGAAGGACTTGAATTGTCCAATATCAAAAAAGAATTAATAATATATTAATCCAATACAAAGAGTCAACTGTGTAACAACTAATAATACACACCACATTGGAACTCCTAACCTTTTAAATACACAGAACATCACTAATTACTTCATACGATAGAAGAACGTATTTGGATCCAGAATTTGCAGAAGAACCACCAGTCTGGCCGTAAATAAACCAAGGGAGCTGTATTTCCGAGGTGACCAGGACAAGGATTCCACTTTATTGAACCGAAGAAAGGAATATCGAACATCATATCCATTCTGAGGGACGAGGTTAACAACCAACTGCCTACCCGAGTTGCTTCGTTCTAGTCTGGTAAATTATAATTGTATAAATCATATTAACAACACAACACTTCAAATTTGTAATATCTTGCATTCTTATCTATGTATTTTTAATCTTCCCCACAGTTACAAGAACCTTCACACCCTCAACTAAATTAATTATAAAAAAAACAAATTATATAACTGAATATAAAATAAAGTATTGGACCGAACAATAATCGATTCACGCAACATATAGCCTTTTGTTTGCCAATTAGAACCAATCCTATTTAATGTTAACGGAGTGAATAAATAAAGAAACCTTGTATAATTTCAAAATCTTATTATTTGGGGTATTATTTAATGAGTTGGGAATAAAAAGTAACTGACTAAGTGTATAATAATTGGTTACCGTAAACAGTGAATTAACCTATAAGTTTCGTTGTCCCGGAACTGCAGCGCTTGTTGCGGAATTCTGCGACACCAAAGAGAAGAGCATTAAAATACGAAATTTACATAATTCTCTTCAAGGTATACTAGGGCTGAGCGAGATTATAGAATAAAACACTAATTATTTAAGTTACAGTCACACTAACACTGGTATTTTAATTAGAGAGATAAGTTAATATTAGTTAACGAGATTACTAATTCCCCAACTCCAGATATCTCAGAAATTGAATTAAATTAACACGACCGAAGAGAGGAGAGACAGAGAAGCATACACGTTCTTACTAACAAATTGGCTTACATTGCGTGATACAACGAGACGCACGTACTCGTCTCAATACAAATTGACGCCGGCAACGTTGGGGCTGAAAGAACGAGAATCCCGCAACCGCAAAAACTAAAAGAGATAATACAAATTGGCGCTCAACCAGTGTAGGGCTTAGGTTAAGTAAAACTATAATTATATTAACATTACTTAACCAGAGCAGGCAACTGTGGGAGACTAGAAATGCAATAAAGAGATATGATACAAAAGGAAACGAAAATGCAAGGACAAGAGAGACGATTAAGTTACGCGGAATGGACGACGGTACTATTTAAGAAATTCAGCAAAGAGATGGGATACATAGAAAAGAATACCAATGATCACGAAAGAGCGTAAATGAATCGCGCGAATGCAAGGGGAACACCATACGACAAAATGACATTGAGAGAGATTTATGATGAATTGTGGGAGTTAGATGCCAGGTGTAATAAAGGAAAGACTATTGGGACGGCTAATGAAAAAGACGATAACAAGGTGGAAAGGATGACTGAAGAAGATTGGGAACGATGGGACGATAATGAAGAACAAATGAAAACCGAAAGAACAGGAGTATACGCCCAGGTGACAGAACAATATACTCAGGAAGATTATGAACAATGGAAACGAGAAATAAGACCACCTGAAAACCCAATACAAACAGAAAACAAAGAATTAAGGGAATGGATCAGGGTGATGTTTGAACTATCCAGAGAAGATATGTGTCACTGGAGGAAGGAACACAATCAAATAGATGAATTTATGGGAATGCCAAATCATAAAAAGCTAGAACAATCCAATGTACAAAAGGAAGTAAAAATAGTCAAAGTGAAGCAACAGAAGAAAACGCCAGAACAACCAAAGAAAGTGACCTGTCAGGACGTGATGGATTTTATGGTCGAACAATTTAAGAAACAGGAGGAAGACTTAAAAGAACAATTTAAGAAACAGGAGGAAAACTTAAAGAGACTAATGAAAACAATGGATGATGGTTTCAAAAAGGTAGCGGAAACAATGGATAGGTGTTTAAAGAATATGAATAAAACACTAGAAACCACTTCTGAAGGTAGAAAGGAAACCGAAATTAGAGAAGACCAAAATACAGTGCTCTCTGAAAATAAGGATAGAAGGGACAAGGAGAAGATCCAAACCATAGAAGAGAATATCCAGAAAATAAGGAAAATATGGAGAAAGAGAATAGTCAATACCAAAGAAGAAATGGAGATGAGGAAAGGTGGATTAATTAGTGCATTTAACATCCCAATTAATGAACGAAGGGAGTTACGTAAAGGTAGGAATTATGAAAGAGACATTATGAAAATAACCAAAATAAACCAACATAGAACAATCACAAAAACCTTAAATAAATTTGAATATTATTTGAAAATATCAACGATTAAAGAGTATATGATCAAATCAATTATATCGTTAATACGGAAGATACCCGTAAAACATTTAGTAAATAGTCCAGATATCGAAGGGAAAGGAAGGGTAGAATATACCAGTGATTATGTTAGAATAGAGGAGATACGATACCTAATAATTAGAAAGGAGCTAAATATGACTGGATACCCTGACTTAAATGAAGACTTTGCATCAGCCGAGTTACGGTACCAGATACGCGAAAGATATTTATCAAGTGTAAAAATTGGTATGAACACTGCAGTAATCCGGACAACGGGTGCAGTCGAATTAATGGACCATGGTTAGAGGAAGAAGTAGTCAACCAGAAAAATGGGACTGATTTTATGAAAACTGACCAGGCAACCAATTGACAAAACGGAAATAGTATTGAGAAAATCCAATAAATTCTAAATTAAAATAAGAACAACTTATTACCAATTTTGAAGAGAAAACACGTGTAAATAAAAAGAATTTTTTGAACAATATTATATAAATAGAAAACATGTCATTCAAAAGGAAGTAAGTCTGAATTAATATATAGTTATGAAGAAGGTATTAAGAAGAGTTAATAACAAACCCCAAGATTACAGAAGAAAACCAGAATTATTACTACATGTCTACGAAGAAATATTATGAATAAGGAATAATGGAAACCCAAGATAACAAAAAGTTTTTATATCAAACATACCTATGCAAAATAATAAAAGAAGAATAATATGACCTAAAATACCTACCGCATTGCCAAGTGAAAGGAACAACCTCAATAAACGATTAATTGTGACCAATGTAATATTAAAGAGAACGAGAAAAAATATTTATCAACATAATTCATTGAAATATAACCAGCCAAAGTAATGAAATAAGATAAGAAAAATAATAGTTGAGCTAGTGACTGTAACTACACTGAAATTCAGTAATAGTAATAATAAAAACAATTACAAGTTAGAAAATATTGGGATCAGAAGAACAAATGAAGAGGATGCTTAGCGTTATTATCACAACAAGAAAGAAAAACAAAACTAATTACAAATGATAACTGTCAGAATTATTATCAAAAAATGTTTAAGGAAAGTAAAATGGAATCACAAAGTATGAAAGATAGGAATAAATAAATATAAAAGCAACAATGTAAAAAAATTCCCAAATGTTTATTATTAATTAATTAAGAAGATTATTAGGAGATTATTATATTTTTATAGCTGACTGTAGATGAATTCCAGCAGTACTATATTAAGGTGTAGTGTGGACAGCAGAGTATGAAGCCAAACAGTGCCTCTCTGAACTGTACCAACGCACATATTAGGGATTGTTAGGGAAATTAAATATTTAAGGAATATTAGAATCGTTGCAAGAATGACCACCGATTCCAGAAAAGTATGACGAAGAAAACAGAAGGAAAATAGCTGACAGAAGAATAATTGAGAAATACAGTGATTACAGTAATTAGGAGTAGAAGAGATGTGAACCTAAAGTATCATTGAATATTGTAGCCAACTATCAACAAATACTGTTTACAGAAAATTAAATATGATCAAGAATGTTAATAGGAATAATGAAATGTTATTAAGTAAAGAATTATGAATACTAGTCTAAAAAAGTTACATTGAGAAGCCCATCGTTAACCATTAATGTTGATATGAAGAAAAGGCATGTGAAAAATACACGTTTACTTGACCTAAACTTCATTCAGGTAAATTAAACTTTTTTAGGAGGGGGAGCATATGTAACGCTACAGAAATGCAGTCCTCAATGTTACATAAATAGAATATTAGCAAAATAATAAGTAAATCAATATTTAACTCCCATGATAATGCAAAGGTCTAATAACTACATTTATAATTATATATAAAAATGAATAAGGATGCAAGGTAGAGATAATAATAAAAAAACAAACCTGTAAAATAGACAATAGTAAGAAGTCCATGTTCAGTGAAACGTAAATAAATATATTATACTGATAAGAATTGTAAGAAAGAAACTAGTACAGAAAATGTCGAAGTAAATGACAATGAAATAAGATAAAAGCGAGACAATAATTTACATTATAGTAATAGTAAGTAAGTATTCTGAATTAAATGATGTTATTATGTTACCATGAATGTTATGTTAAAGTTTATGTAATATTATGCAAATTACTTGTTGAATTAATGGAAAGTAATGAAGCAAAATGTATTATTCAATTACTGTTATAGAAGGGTGTAGGAAGGCAGTCAATTAGTGTTAATGGATCTCAATTTTCTTATATGTGATCCATAGATCAAGATAAAATTGTTATTAGTTATGAAAAGAATAATTATTTGTGTAAATGTTAATAGTTAAGATTTGATTATATGTATGAACTTATGTAAAAAGGCTATAGTTGTTCACCAGTTATAATCAAAGGTAGGTCCATATACTATAAAAGGCCTAACAGCCAATAACACTATATAACCACTCATAACATAAAGGTTAGGTACGGAAGTTAATAATAATTAATGAATACAGTTCAAGGAGCTAGGAAAAACATTTGATAAGTAATGATATATAATAAACCAACTCAATTTAAACAAATTATGATAATGCCACAATGCCATGATATCGATAGATAACGTTTGATATCGAAAAAATAATAAATATAAAAGAAACAGACTAAGATAAAAAAACCAGCAGAATATATGTAGAAATTAGTAAACAAACTATAGATAAAGTTATATTCCGATATGATGGAAGTTTAATAAGGAATGGAAGAAAAATATATGAAATAATCACTATATACAAAACATTGAAAAGGAAGAAAAATAAATGTGTTGCTAAGGACAACAGGAATGAATAGAAGTTGTTGATTTCAATTATTGCCTTTTATGATCCTTTTAAAAAACCAAAGAAATGTTTAATGTAATTCAAATACTCTAAATTATTTTGATACATTTACAAGCCACAAAATTTTAATGATGATTGTCTTGACTTATGCCAGCAAAGTTTAACCAAATTAGATCATAGTACAGTATCACAATAATAATAAATAACTGAGTTCCACAAGGAAGGACTTGAATTTTCCAATATCAAAAAAGAATTAATGATATATTAATCCAATACAAAGAGTCAACTGTGTAACAACTAATAATACACACCACATTGGAACTCCTAACCTTTTAAATACACAGAACATCACTAATTACTTCATACGATAGAAGAACGTATTTGGATCCAGAATTTGCAGAAGAACCACCAGTCTGGCCGTAAATAAACCAAGAGAGCTGTATTTCCGAGGTGACCAGGACAAGGATTCCACTTTATTGAACCGAAGAAAGGAATATCGAACATCATATCCATTCTGAGGGACGAGGTTAACAACCAACTGCCTACCCGAGTTGCTTCGTTCTAGTCTGGTAAATTATAATTGTATAAATCATATTAACAACACAACACTTCAAATTTGTAATATCTTGCATTCTTATCTATGTATTTTTAATGTTCCCCACAGTTAAGAGAATCTTCCCCACAAAGAGAAGAGCATTAAAATACGAAATTTACACAATTCTCTTCAAGGTATACTAGGGCTGAGCGAGATTATAGAATAAAACACTAATTATTTAAGTTACAGTCACACTAACACTGGTATTTTAATTAGAGAGATAAGTTAATATTAGTTAACGAGATTACTATATTCCCCAACTCCAGATATCTCAGAAATTGAATTAAATTAACACGACCGAAGAGAGGAGAGACAGAGAAGCATACCCGTTCTTATTAACAAATTGGCTTACATTGCGTGACACGAACGAGACGCACGTACTCGGTCTATAACAAATTGGCGTCTAACAACGTGAGGCGTTAGAGAAACATAAATTCAGATAGAGTATCAAAATAAATCAAAACATACCAGCAATTGGTATATAACAATAGTTATGTTTGTTCCCCTTCTTATAACTACTATGAAATGTTATGGATTTAACCTTCAGACTGGCGGGATCTATATACAGAAGCAATATGATTTTTCTTTCCACAATTGTTGCACACATAACCGCGTAAATGGCACTCTTTAGAGACATGCCCTACTTTACCACAACAAAAACACTTTACTTGTGGCTTGTTGTAACTGCTGCCACTCGGTCGCTGGTTGTTGTGACCACTGCCCTTTTGTCGTGGTTTCCTCTGCTGTGGACTGCCCCCGGCATTCCGACGTTGAAATGCTGCCATCTGCTGCAACTGGCCGCTGCCCCCGGCGTTGTCACTGGCCACCAGAACAGACGCATTCCTCTCCGCCGTTTCCACAGATAGGATGATTCTAACCGCCTCGTCGTAGGTTAAAGAAGCTTCCGCCAACAGTCTCTGCTTGGTCGACTCACTGCGTATGCCGCTTACTAGTCGATCTCGCAAGTAGTCACTGAGAGATGTTCCAAACTCGCAATGGATCGACAATCACTTAAGACTTGCAATATACTCCGAAACAGTCTCGTTTTCCAACTGATTTCTCTTGCTAAATTTGTATCGCTCAGCTATAAATGAAGGTTTTGGATACAAATGTTCTTGTATGATCTTGACAATGTCTTCAAATTTCTTTGTAGCCGGTTTGTCAGGTGTACATAAATTCCTTACTAAAGCTTATGTCTTTACACCTACTACTGTCAATAGCGTGCTTACTTTCTTCTCACTATCTACTTTATTACAGTCACAGAATAATTCAAACAGTTCTATATAAGACAACCACGTTTCTTGACTTGCGTCAAACTCACCGATACTCCCTAACATTTTGTTCGATGTTTGTACCACACCAACCTTATCTAAAAATAGTGAAGAAATGTCCAATTCTTCCTCCCCGGAAATCATAGACGTTTTCTGCTCAACATGTGCATAGACTAGGCCTAAACGTCCTATGGTTCACAAAACACAATCTCACACAATTACGGCACAATTGAACACTTGTATTGGCACCTATGGATTCTTGTTATATCCTCGTCGCCACTGTAATGTCTCCTCTATATATATAAGGATGGTGAGTTAAATAACTACACTAGATTAATGGTATATACGGACCGTGGTCGTTGGATTATTATTCTGGGTCTCTATTACAACTCGGAATACGACTATAACCAAGACTGGACAAGGAACATATAAAATACATATACAATATTATTCAAGGAATATCCTTGAAATATCTAAGTTCGATACCAAGTCTCTTTATCCAGCAAATTTCATCAAGCGATGAAACAGCAGCTCGAAATTCTGCCTCTGCAGTTAATGTAGCAACAAGTCCCTGCTTTTGGGTGAACCATACAATAGGACCGCCTCTCATAATAATTACTCCAGTAGTTGACTGTCTTGAGATAATGTCTCCTCCAAAATCTGAATCTTTTCTCTGGTTGAATACAAACAGTTTGATCTCGTTCCAAACACTTTACACAATGATTTTCTTGACATTCATTTTGCATATTATTGTCAGACACAGAGCTTTCATAAACACTTTCACTATCAGATTTTTCTTCTTCACTTGACACTATGTATTCCTTTTATTCATTTGACAAGGTAGCTTCAATTTCTGTACAACTAGACTTACTGTTTACTTTTTCATCAAATATCACATCTCCTGATGTTACAACTTCATTTTTGTCTCTTAAGTAAACTCGGTAACTACTTGAATCTAAACTGTATCCTAAGAAAATTCCTTTTTCTGATTTCTTCTGTGTTTTGGCTCTCTTAAAATCCTGAATGAAAACATAACAATCACATCCAAAGATTCTAAGCTTATTTACATCAATTCTGCGTCCAAACCATAAATCTACAGGACTTTTACCTTTCACAGAACTTGTTCCAGTCTGATTTAGTGTAAATGTAGCATAACTAATTGCTTCTGCCCATAAGTTTTCATTTAGATTTCTTGCGTGTATAGCTGATCTAGCAGATTCTACATTGGTTCTCATCTCTCTCTCAATTCGACCATTTTGTGGTGCAGTGTATGGGTTCGACTTAATGTGGAAAACTCCAAGTTCTTCACAATACTTCTTAGTGTCTCCATTTTTAATTTCTTTCCCATTATCAGACTTTAAAACTTTTATTTTCTTTCTAAACTGATTCTCAACTAAAGTCGTGAAGATTTTCAATTTCTCAAAAGTTTCATTTTTAGTTTTTAAGAAATAGACAGTGCGAAAATGAGAGAAATCATCTTTGAGCATAAAAAAATATTTTGCTCCTCCAAAAGAATTTATATTCATTTCGCACAAGTCTACATGAATTACATCAAGTACCTCTTTTGCCACTTCAAAATTTCTTGGATGTGGGAGACGATGGTGTTTGCCATAAACGCATCCTTCACACACATAGTCATCCCAATTGTCTACATACTTTATATTATTTTTCTTCAAAATGTCTCTAACATAACTAATATTCTGATGTGCTAATTTTTCATTGCCACTTTTTAATTGACATAGCAACAATACACTTTTCTAAGTTTTCATAGCGAAACATCATTCTAAACAATCTTCCATCTCTGTTTGCCATGGCTGTTAATTCACCAGTGTGTGAATAAAAAAAATACGAGCAATTTGTGTCTGCTTCCTGATGATAACCCTTGTCCAAGGCACTAGTGACGGAAAATAAGTTAAAGGGTATCTTTGGTGTATACAAAACATTTTTCAGTGTTATGTTACACCAATCTTGACCATTATAAGCTAACAAATCTATGTCTCCGACACCAACACCTTCTATAAGTGTTGAATCTCCAATCATGACTTTTTCTGGTTCTTGTAAAACAGTATAATTTTTCAACCAGTCATTCCTTAAAGTCATGTGCTGAGTGGCACCACAATCTTGGTACCATAGATCTTGATAGTCATTCTTCATTGATATATATTGTATATTAGTAACAGACAATCCAACATTAATCATCAATTTACTTTTTGACGTAGATTTGTCTGATTTTTCTGACTTACTATCTACATTTTTGGTACAATTTTTGGGAAAGTGACCTTTTTCGTTGCACTTATTACACGGATAATTTTTCTTACAATATTCAATGTAACTTTTACTAGGTTTATTCTTGCAGTACTTCTTTATGTGCCCTTTTTGTCCACATTTAAAGCATTCCTTTCCGTTCACTTGTTTTGTTTTATTATTGTTCTGTCCCTTTGATATGAAAGCATTCTGACACTCATTATTGGCCGGTTCACTTTCTTTTTGCCTGTCTTCTTCAAGTTTCAAACGCTCAAACATGTTGTTCAACGTTTTGTCTGTGGAAATAACATTATCACAAGACGTTCTAAAATGATGCAGCTTGTTGGAAGTATACCTAATATCCTTTGCATAATCCAGTTTTCTTTAACGCTTTCACCTAGTGCAGACAATTCATCAGCATATTGTTGAATTGTCATGCAATTTTCTATTACTGATTTGTGCTCATCATACTTATAATTAAAAAATAATCTTTGCAGGCATTCAACTGAAACGTTTGATTTTTTTCCATATAAGGTTTCCAACTTTTCTAACATAGCATTTGCGGACTGGCACCTTGCAATTTTCTTGGCGATATTACCGTCAACATTCAATCCAATTAATATTTGTGCTTCTAAATCCTTTTCAATCCATTCTTTTACAGCTGCGCTTGATTCATCTCCTTCAGGCTTAATTTTAACTGCCGTTGCGATTTGATAAATACCTTTTGATTTTAAAGTTAGGTTAAGTTTGAATATCCATGAATCATAGTTGGAACCTCCTTGCAAATCATCTTTCAACATTTCTAAATTTGATCTGACTAAATCCATTTCTATTGTTTAATGTAGTTTCTTCTCTACAACTGACTTTGTGCACTCAATTCTTACTGACACGTGCAACAAAAAAAAGGGTTCTTGCCTATTTTTACTGTCCACAATTCGATTCAACAATGTGTTTTATTACTACTCTGGGCCCATAATCTGTTATTATATTTACCAGGAAGCAAGTACTGATAAAACACAATGATCTAATTAAATGAATTGATATTTATTAGTACATTAAACAATACAATAAATCACTCATGACAACCGCACATGTAATGTAAACAAAAAACGTAGGTATCTAGGACACATAACTCAATGCGACCGACATAGATGGCGACACACTCAAGTAATAAACGTAGTGATTTAAACTGCATTCAAAGTAGATTACGTAAAATAATAAAGTATAATAAAATAATTATTTATTAACAAAGTCTAATGTTATTAATGACAACTGGTAATTCATTATTTAGTTCTTTTTTCCTATCTTACATGATTTTTTGATTACTTGACTAACAATTATTATAATTATGAGACAATTTTAATTCTCCTTTATATTACATTGATGCTGTGCATAATATGTCATTATGCTTTTATTTACAGCTTCTTTTGTGTTAACATTATTGTTACTTCCACTCTTTGTCCAATATAGGATGCCTTACTCATTTACAATATTATTAGTTACATGTGGGTCATCTAAGTCAGTCAGTTATTGTTTTATTTTCAACCTGTAAGTCTCTCAGTTAGTACTTATACGGGTAAGATGTTAATCTATAGTTGACTGGCTCTTGGAATCTATATTTTATGCCATGGTTGTTATGTGTCTTTCTCGTAGTATGTTTCTTCCTTGTTTTTATTTGTTCCTTACTGACCGAATCTATTGGGTTATTGGTTCTTGTGGTACAATCACTGTATCTTCTTTCTTCTTATATGTTATTATTATTGTTTATTACCATTACATTTTTTAACTCCTGCGTTGTGAGTTTATTCTTCTTGATGAGTTGCTTATGTAGTTCCATTCTTGGGATTTCCAGAGTAAATACTTGATGTGCCTAGTTCAGCAGTTCCCAACCTTTTTAGTTGTGCGGACCACCTATTTTGTAAAAAAACTTTGAGGCTCACTAACTAAATATACAAGTAAAAAAATAAACACACACACACACACACACACACACACACACAAATAGACACCTATGAACGTATGACGTATGTATGTATATATATATATATATATATATATATATATATTGCAACTCTACTTATATGCGTTGTTGTTGTGTCGTGTTGTGTATGAGTACCTACCTGCTGTCCGATCTTGCGGATTCTTCCGACTAGGGCGTGTGGATTTTGGATTTGAAGTTCGCAAGCTAGTAATCTCAAATTTATTGCAACAACACACAAAATAGGTTACTTTAAAGGGGGAGAGTTTTGTGAGACTGGTAGGCTTTATCGTACAACAATAAAACACTGTAATATGGGGTAATAAAACGTTGTTTATTACGCCAATAACACACAAGAATAAAATGGTTATTATATTATCAATTTCTTACAGTTTAAACAGTGAATCTAGGTTAACTAATATTTTTCAATTTGTTAATTGAAAAGAAACTAAACTCGTTATTTGGCGAGTTAATTGCAATTGAAAATTTAATTAATTAATTGATTTGATTTAATTAAATTTCTTTAACTAAATTGAATTTAAATGTTAGTGAAACAAAATATAAAACTCTGAAGTTAATTAGAATAATTTTCAAAAATAAATTAGACGTGACAGTCTAGTTCACGTTATTTCATTTCTAGTGATTTGACTTCTGTTATACTGCAGTATGAACTAATAATTAGGTTGTTAGTTAAGATTTGTATAGCGCTTTTATACTACTTCTATTTTCTTAACTACAGCTTACTAATGACTTAGACTGCTATACAGATTATCACAATGAATTTATTCTTAATTACTAGAGTCTTTGATTTTTGTATGGCACCTGAATCGTTTGAATTACAATGTTTTAATTGAAAAGATAGAAAATTTGATGTTGAAAAATAAATAAGTGGATATTGCTTTCCTGTTATTGAAGAGGATGTTGTTCTGATTGTCCCTCGTTGATCCCGGTCCGGTCGCTAGAGAAAGTAATCTGCTTAGAGCTGCTGGATTCGGTCGTTGAGTTCAGAATTCGGCAACACTCTGCTTCCTTGCTGTTCGTTGTATATTTTAACGTCTGCGGCTCTCTGCTGGAACTGGTTTCTGTCCCTCGTCGATTCGCACGTCGCACGTCAGCGTGTGTGTGTGTGTTTCGTTCGAGTGGTAGCTCTGCTCGTCAGCTGTTCACCAATGATTTAGACGGCCTCTCTGCTGTATTCTTGAAGTCTTGGTCTTGAAGTCTGGTGGATCTCTTGCGTGCTTATGACTAGCTGGTAGTACACAATAAGCTTGGTTGATGTAATGAAGAGTATCTCGCCTTTACGCAACAATTACGAGTAGTACAGTTGATCTGTATTTAGTGTGTTCGTAATTGCGTGTGATGACCACGTAGAGTCTTCTGATTGATCTTCACCACTATGGTTACGGGACGATCGAAGAATTACGTCTTTACTTCGTGAGTACTGGCAGAAGAGTGATGTTTCAGCCCGAAAACACCGCGCTGGTCGGGGTTTGGTCAAATGATTTGATTGGCTGACACACTCTCCCTACTACATAAAATTTGAATTCCCTTGGTCCGTGAGAATGAAGTTAGATTCCCACAGACGGATAATTATTATTATTTTTAATATTATTATTCGGCGGAACTAGTTTGTCGGTCCGGATTTCCTGTGCTTATTTAATTTTGCAATAACTTGGTTGCAAACCAAGTTGTGCGAAATCTAAAATATACAATCTGTCAGAAATTATTATATCTATGACATATTCAAAGCTCATTAATGTAGCTCTATTTTTACAGAAGTTATTCAATTATATTAGTTAACTCTTTTATTTGTTAATTATATTGCGTAAAATTTGCACACGTCATTATTAATATCTCGGCAAACATTTTGGCTATCTTGGATTTCGCCTTAATTTATTAGTTTCCGAGATATTAATAATTAACAGTTTGGGTGTGGTCCTTCCTTGTACAGCGAGCTGATTACATAACGGCCACGTGTGCGTCGCTTTACCAAGCATTATTTTCAACGCTCTACATACAAATGGAGTTTTGACTGTTATAATTTATTTAAACTTGATTTTATTATGCAGGCGACATATAACCCCAAATAATTAATATTTGGTGCTGTTATAATATATATATATATATATATATATATAATGTCCACATATGTCAGTAATTAGTAAAACATACTGCACAAGAAGGATTAAAAAATAATTTTTTATAAAGAAAAGAACTTTATTGTATTCACTTAGCTGTCACAACTATAAGAAAACTCAAAAACAAGTGGTCAAAGTTAAAAAAAAACTCTATGGGATTTTTGACATTGTTTGTCCCCCACAAGAGAGTCAATATCTGGATTAAAATTGGATATTTTTAGCCTCAAATCACTATCAACATTCAATTTATTCCTGTACTTATTTTTCAAAAAAAGTAAAATTGAAAAGGCTCTTTCACATAGATAGGTTGTCGAAAAGCCCATCAATTGTCTCAGTGGAATTTTGGCAATTGCTGGATACTCTTGCCGAACATTTATCCAGAACGGGACCAATGGTGTTGTTTTAAAAAACGATTTTAGAGTCTGGTCACATGATAGTTCAATTAACGAGTCTTCTTCACTTGATGATATTTTCAATTTTTTTAAGTAATCTTCTTCAAAGGCATTTTTGATCCATTGGATTTCACCTTCAATTTTAGGGAAGTAGTTCCTAAAAGAATTATGAAAAGGCTTAGTTACTGCTCTAGTAAGTCTAGTTAGTAGATTTCTCATTCATATGAATGAAGAATAAAATGTATAATCACAGTATAAGACAAGTAACTAAATTAAATTATTATTAGTTTTAAAAATCATACTGTTTGAAAAATTTACTGTTTTAAAAAAAGTTACTGTTTTAAGAAAATTAATGTTTTTAATTAGGCCTATTAAAAAAATATTAGTATAAAATTTAGAATAATATATAATTTTAAATTACCTGATGTTGGAGGCCAAAGATTTGAGGTGATCTTTTATGGTTGTAGCTGTTGTTTTATCAATTTTGACTTCGTTGGTTTCCAGAAAATCATGTAGGACTGGAAATACATCGAAGGAATCTTGTTCCACTTTTTGAGCCCATCGTTGAAGTTTGATTATCATTGCTTCTACTTTGTCTTGCACAAAAAACTTATGAACGTCCTTGCCCTGCAGAGTTAAGTTAAGAACGTTGAGGGCACCAAAAATATCCGCCAAATATGCCAACCGTTTCAACCAGTTTTCATCGGTCACAAAGTCTAAGTAGGAACTTGCAAGTTTTCCATCATAATCTCCCTCCATAAGGAAAACCCTGAGTTCGTCGCGGAGTTCGAACAATCTTGACAACACTTTACCTCTCGACAGCCACCGAACTTCGCAGTGAAGTAGAAGCTGTGTGTGTTCACTGCCCATTTCATCACACAAAACACCAAACAGTCTGGAGTTTTTAGGCCTTGTTTTAATAAAGTTGACGATGTTTACTGCATCGTTAAGAGTTTTTTGAGACACTCGTCCAAACCTTTAACTCTAAGAGCCTCTCTATGTATGCTACAACGTGTCCATTGAACCAAGGGAGCAACTAACCTAACTTTGGCGACTAAACCAGTATGAATTCCAGACATAGCACATGCCCCATCAGTTGTCAAACCTACACACTTTGACCAGTCTACTTCATTTTCTTTTATAAAATTGTCAACAGATTTGAAAATCTCTTCGCCAGTTGTTTTTGTCGGCAAAGACTGGCAAAACAACATTTCTTTTTCAATATTGCCATTCAACTCAAAACGACCAAAAGCTAATAAATTAGCCTGGCCAGCAACGTCTGTACTCTCATCAAGTTGCAGCGAAAAATATTCACTTTGTTTCAAAACAGTCATGACAGCTTCTTTCACATTTTCTGACATTTCATCAATTCTTCTTTTCACAGTTGTATTTGATAACGGGATTTCATTAATTTTTTTGTACATGTTTCATCAAACAAAGCATTACTTATTACTTTTGCTGCGGGTATAATAAGTTCTTCTCCCATGGTGTGAGCTGACCCCTTCTTTGCGATTAACAGAGATAGCTCATAAGAAACTCTGGTACTTAGTTTGTTCTGTTTTGAAGATTTTTCCATGGTGGATTTAGTCATAGAAAAATTTCTTTTCTTGATTTGAAAGAAATCGAGAGACTTTCCTACACATTCAGGATGTTTAGTTGATAGATGCCTTTCAAGTTTTGATAGTTTCATACACTCGTTGGGTAGCGTTTCGAAACAAATCACACACTGAGGCATAGGCTCTTCCTCAGCACCAGAAAACACAAACCCGGATTTTAAAAAGTCAGGGTTATATTTGCGAAAATATGTTTTAGTTTTCTTTGCTATTTTGCTACAACTTGGACTCGACATCGACTTACTAACAATCTCACTACTTGTAGAATCAGATGTGGAAGTTCCTTCATCACTTGACAGCTTCGTCTTACGACAAGACCCCGTCCGAAACCAAGCATCCATATTGACGTGAAGTTATAGTAACTCACAGCAGACACAACACTACGACACATCAACACATAACTACTGACTAACGGGTCAAACAAGTGCGGAACATGGGCGTGGGTGGTGAGCGGGGGAAAGAGAGTAGGAGGGAGGAGAGCGTTGACCTTGACCTGCGAGCACAGAATTTCGGCACAGAAACTCGGCCGGCAGGCGATGAGTCACCGTACTCACACGCGCTCAATTAGATGTGTAGGGCTGATTTGCCTTAATAATATTTATCTTGGCTTCGACTCTCGACCAGCGTCCAAGGCCCAGTACCACGGTGCCCGCGGCCTACAAGTGAGCCGCGGCCCATGGGTTGGGAACCACTGGTCTAGTTGACTCAGTTATTATGACGTGTTAATATTTTGTTACATCAAATATTGGGCTCATATGTCTTGTTACAATATGTCGCTATTTGTATTGGTTTAGCTGAATCAGGATCAGTTTAAAAACAACGTCTTTTATTTCATTAAAATTGTCACAATAATACTGGGCTGCTTCCAACCAAGTGCCCCATCGTGTAATTACTGGTTGAGGGGGTAAACATAATTCTGGATAATTTTGCTTTAAAACTGCAACTCGGCTCGGAGCTTTTAAAAATATTTTTTTAACAGTTGCTATCAGTAAATCTACATCAGGGTACATCGATCTCACAGTTTCAGCAACTCTATGCATTGCATGGGCCAAGCAGGTTAGATGTATCATTTTTGGGTAAAACACCCTCAGTGCATTACCCGCTTTCACCATGTAAGGTGCAGCGTCCGACAAAAATAGTAAAACTTTGTCATGTAAGACACCATTTGGCCAAAGAAGACCCATGGAGTCATTAAAAAATCGTGATATGGTTGCATGGTTACATTTTTCCAAAACTTCACAATTTAAGAGAAATGGTGATGACGGTGTGTCAGAGCATAGTTTTCCAACAATTATATTTGCAATATATCTGCCTTCAACATATGTCGTTTCATCAATCGAAACCTAAACAGTCCCCGTTTTAATGTTATCTCGAATTTTATTAAGAGTTTCCATGTAAATATCTTTTAAATAGGTTTTTCTCAGTGTGCTTTCATCAGGCATTTTTTTATTAATATATTTTTCTAAAAAACTCTTGAAATCAGGATTGTTGATTTTGTGAATTGGTATATCTGCTCTGATTAAAGCTCGGGACAGATCTGTATTAAAAGTTGACTTACTACTTCCTGTGGAATCAGTGGAAGAAGCTGTTATAAAAGTTTGTTTCAGCCTTGATTTTCCCCGGTAGCAATATGTTGTGTCACTTGAAACCGTTGCGATACGGAAACCACCTTCTCACAACACGAACAGTACAAAAGATTTACATCACTTACAAATGTTTCATTTGGAAACTCACGGAGGTATTTGTCCACTAGGTCTCTTGATTTTGCTGCTGTTTTTGGCATGTTGTAGCTGTAGCCGAATGACGTTACACTTAAGGAGCTAAACAGTAACTGAACTGAAGGGAGTCAGTGAAGGGAAGGGGAAGGGACAAGAGTGATCGTGAGATAGAAATGGAAAAGTAAAGAGGGAAATTTCTGGAAATCAGAAATGACTCACTTCGACTGGTAGAACTGAAAAACACGTGCCACTTTTACAAAGACGTTTCGCGGAATCTCAAAGAACGGGCAGTTTAAAGAATGAGATCACGGGTAAACAACATAAGTATTTTATTCTTTTACTGGTTAAATAATATCTTTCTCAAAACTCATAAATTCGACTTTTTAAGGTTTGCAGTTCCTCATGAACTGTAAATACGTATGCATTTATAGTAAAAAAAATTATAATACAATAAAAACAATGAAATATGTAACAAAAAACAGTGATAGGGCGAATATGTAAAAATATGTATTTATACTAGAAATATGTAAAATAAAAGTGGGTTTAAATGATTCAGAATCCCATAAAACGTCTAAATCGAGCTTTTAAATGGCAATCCTTAGCTCAGAAAAAATATGTAAATACATATAAATCCGTTCCCTAGTAATCACTCTCACTTTTTACTAAGTATTTAATTGGATGTTTTGTGTACAATGTATGTATCTCACTCCTGCCTTACTTCATCAAAGTACATTTCATGAGTTATAATAAATACAACCTTCTTGTTGTCCTATATTAGTGATCAGAATGATCCTAGTGTTATTTATTTTCATTTATTTATAATGCACAACAGTTTTATGTCCTGTCGATCACATTTATTATCATTATAAGAGTGCTTTTATACTATTTTTTGTTTCTTAATTAGGCTTATAAGTATGTTTTTTGTACTTCAACATGGTTTATCTTTATTACTTATTCTGGGAGAATGAAAAAAAAGGGGAGGGGAAGAATCATAATGTTACAATATTCATTCGATCGGTAATTTTTTAGGCGTTCATTATGCACAAACCATTTTTCTTTATCCTAATTACTATTGACTTTTATCTTCCTGCACTAACACTTTTTATACGTTTTGCACTATTTTTTATACACTTGTTTGTTATTTTTAACCACACATTTTGGTGTCTTTAGTTTTCGCTACCATGCACACAAGCATTATAAATTAATTTAAATACAATAATTTATATCGTTACTGAAAAGGGTGGCGCTTTTCATGAATGAACTAGTCGCACACGCACAAACCTTTTTCGTGTGTACGCACATGCAGAGAGCAGCTGGCTCTACTCCCTGTCTCAACATGCAAGTTCTATTACAGTTTATATTGCAGGCTGAATGATTATTATTACCAAAATGCGTTATTTATGTCTTCTAATCACTTATTTATATTACTTGGTGCTCTGCACAGTACTCAACCTATTTGTACTGTTGCATTATTCCCCTGCTTAATAAAAAAAAAATGTAATAACTGGTTTATTAAATTTTTTGCCTTTTACATAAGACAACAGTATATTAACAATTTTTGTCAACCACACTTATTTACATTTAGTTCAAATAATAATGACTAGCTTATTATTTACTTTACCCTTACGCCTGTTAAGTTGGTGTGTTCCGTAACATCCACTTTAAGTAGCGTTCGTCTTTAATTGTCACAGTGACCTAGTTATTTATTCGTAGAATTTTCTTAAAGAGCTGGCGTGGTATTTACCTACTTCTTTCAGTCTTATGTCATCATATACGATGAAAGTTTGTTGTCCAATTTGTCTCTGCAATGTATAGGGTCCATCGTATAATTGAAGAATTTCTTCGCCTTATCACTCCGTTTTCCCACTGGATTGGTCTTCAGCAATATTTTCTCTCCCACCTTAAATTTCTGCAATGTGTGAGTTCTATTGAATCGTTCAATTCTTTCATTACCTTTCTTCATAATTCCCCGTTTTGCATGTGCAATTTTTATGCTTACTGGGACTGGTAAGTTCTGATTAGCAGATTTCTGAACATACTTTCTCCAGAATTGGTTGGGTTGCTGATCTTCTTCAATCTCTATCGGTGTGTAGCTCGTAGCTTCGCTGTAATTTTCATTCATAGCTTTCTCAAAGAATGGTAAATATTCTCCCCATTTATTATGTTGTTTATGGCAGTAGATTCGTAAATATTTACCTAACTCCTTGTTCACTCTCTCGGCTAAATTTCCCTGTGGATGTCTGATGGATATGAGTATGGGTTGTATTCCATTTCCTCTTAATATTCTATGCCATACCCCGCTTTGAAATTGCACTCCTTGATCGCTAAGAATTCTCTTCATTTTTTCATGTGTTGGAATATGCTTTTGTAACAGAATTTTTATGACAGCTTTAGTGGTGGGTCGCATAATTGGATACAGACGAACTGCCTTGGAAAACACATCTATACAGACTAATATGTGTTTAACCCCCTCGACTTAATCGTAGTAATGGGTCCTAAGTAGTCTTTGCCCTTAACTTCCCCTTTCACTTCCTTCTGTATACTTGCATTTCCACATAGGTGTGAAGATTTAGGTTACTTAGCAGTCTGGCAATCATAACATTTCTTTAATTCATTTTTAATTTATCTCCACCTGTTATTAATTTAAGGGATAAATAATCATTTTAATGCCGATGCATGAGCTAAGCTTTCATGAGTTTGTGTTATTAATTTAAATAACCTTTCATTTGTCAATAATCGTATCTTATATTGATTCTTTAGATTTCTTACTATCATCTTGATTCTTCTTATTATATTTTGTAACATTCTTTTTAATTCATTGCTAACTTCGAATTGAGTAGGTAATCGACGTACTTCATTCTTCATTATTGTAGATCTTCTTCACATTCATCTGACATATAGCGACTTCTTCTTTACACTCTTGGCTGAAATTCCTTGTAGTACACAAGAGTTCATTACATTATATCTCGTAGAAATGGCAATTCTTGACATATTTACATCTTATCATTAACATATTCACATCTTATTCCTATTAATAATAAGTAAAATCGTAGTATTTAAACAAAAATAATTATTATTTACAATAGGGAGTTGAGTGTCTCCTCATTCACCCTTCTCTAAGCTAACAATGCATTGTGTCAACAGGAAATATGCATTGTAACATTGTCATTGAGTAGCCGGCTGTCCTCTAACAATTTCCGTTTTGCCCCCTCATTGTTAACGTTTGTTTTGACTGTGCAACTTGTACATTCATACGGTGAGAATTTTTTTCTTCGATGAGACGAA
Source organism: Magicicada septendecula (assembly GCA_034769895.1). NCBI lineage: Eukaryota > Metazoa > Arthropoda > Insecta > Hemiptera > Cicadidae > Magicicada > Magicicada septendecula. The sequence goes on along the minus strand of CM068374.1, from coordinate 48,877,450 downwards.
ACGAATTCTCTCTTCGCCTCTCTCTCTCTCACCCTTCTCCCTATCTTGGCGCACGCATTCCACGCTCTTACTAGCTTCCGTTAGTGAACCTACATAAACTGTTGACCGCGTTTTCGTTCGTGGCTTATTATAATCTCTGTTCTTTTTATAATTATAATTATCGTTGTAATTAACGTTCGGTCGATAATTGCTGTGCGTACCCTCGCCGCGAGTGATGTGTTTCAATCGTGTTACTTTTTTAATTGTTTTACTACTGTGAGTTTGAACAGCGAATTGGATATCCTTGCCAACAAGGTACGATTGTTTAAATTTTATTTCATACTCTTTTCTAGTATTAATTATTTCAGTAGAATTGTCACTATTAACTATTAACATTTCTTCTTGCCTATTTCCGATTTTAATAGCTTGTTCATAAAGCATTGTTTCGATTGTATTTTCGAATGCATCAATGCACTGATTCGTGTCTACAAATTTATTTGCTAACTGCATAGTACTATCTACTATGTCTTGTTTCAACTCGCCTAGTCTATTATTTAAATCTTCTTTTAGTTGTACATTCTCTTGTTTTAATTCACTTATATTTTCCGTTTGTTTATTTAGTTTATCATTGATATTTTCTAATTTATCATTTAAACTTTCTGTTTGTTTATTTTTTCCTTCTTTTAAATTTTCTGTTTGTTTATCTATTATTCCACATATTTTTTCTGTTTGTTTTCTAAAATATTCTTCTAACATAGGTCGCATCATATTTGTGATCACCTCTTCCATACTAGTACTTCCTGGTACTGCCATGTTGAATTATTTTTATTTATTATATTATAATTTAAAAGAATTATTATTGGTGACACCCGGTTATGCTATGCTTTATTTATTATGTCATAATTATTAATTCTTATTATTATATTACTATTACGATTACACTTAATTTACAATTTATTACCTGTTGAGCGCCAGTTGTGTTCTTATAATACACAACAGTCTGAAATAACATTTACTACAATACTAGTTATTCCAAACAATATATTTTTTTCTTTTAACACACTTTTCTTTAGAGCGTTCATTTAACTTAGAAAAAAATGTTTAAATCGTTGAATGATTATGGTCGCGTCCCACATTCTTGGGCAACATTTACAACAACACACGGTTTTAATGTGTTAGCCCCACGTTTTTAGAAGCCATTTACAACAACACACAGTTTTAATGTGTTAGCCCCATGTTTTTGGAAGCCTTTTACAACATCACAAATTTATTTAATTTGGGAGCCCCACGCTTTGGAGCGACATTTCCAACACTACCAAATTTAATGTGTTTAAAAATTGATGTGTGACATCTTTAGGTACATTACTGCAACAATACATATATTTGCATATTTGCCCAGGGCGGTGTGTTTTAAATTGTAATTAGTGTAAATAGAATAAGGAACAGTTTTATACAATTTTGTGCAAGAAAATGCAGGCTGTGTCATGTCGAGAGTGCACCTGCTTCGATAGTTAAAAGTACGGCGTGTGTGTGTTTGTGTGTGTGTGAAGCCAGCTGCAACAAGAATATGGGGTGACACTACGAATTGTTTGTTGCAATTAATCAGGTCTTAACAGGAATATAATAAACTAATTACTTGTGTTAAACCTGTAAACAAAGACTTAACGCCAATTATAAACACACCATTACATGAAGGGATTTTTAACTAGTATGGTGATGTAAAATTTATTTCCAGAGGTGCAATATTAAAGATGCTAACTAATTAATATTAATTACTAGTGTAATTGAAGAGTAATTAATTTGTGTGGTATATGTGAGTGACCAGAGAAAAATTACACAAACAAGGATATCGATCAGGTGACGAGTATGTTCATGAGTTCGCGATAATTAACCAAAAAGTGAGTGTAATATAAAGGACGCTTAGGCGCGAACGGACCATCTCTAGCTTGTCGAAAACAGGCCTGTACCTGTCAAATCACCACCAGTATAAACACCACTGGCAATTTTGGGCGATCACACACTCAGACTCAAGAAATTTACAGACGACGTTACGCTGCCCGATTGCAGATTGACCAGGACACACTCACACCAAGACGTAAGGAGGAACACTGGAGCATCAGAAACAGCAACAACCCATAGAGACAACAAACACCGCAACAGCATAGTCATCATCAGCATACTCTCAGGATTCTGGACACACACACACACACATACGCAACGGTAATGGCAGATATACGGAGGTGATAAAAAACAATTATATTTTTTTATTGTGAAAAGAGCTCTCGAAAAAGAACTTAAATATGAACAGATAATAATTAGTATTTTAAAGTAAAATAGTAGTTAGATAAGAGAGTGTAATTTAACAATTTGTAGAAAAGAAATGCGAATCTTTTGTTGTATTTTTGAGTGTGTCAGTATAAATCACTAATAGATTGGAAGTAAATGTAATATTTTTATGTGTTTATAGCAACAATAAATTCATTCTTGAATCTTAATATTATTTTGTTGGTAAATGAGTTGCTATCAATTAAAATTTGAGTTAATTTCAGACACACAAATAAAAAGAATTTAAATAACTTGTTTAACATCTTTGGGGTTAGTTAATAAGATTATATGGGTGTTTATTTTTGTTGTGTGTTATGAATAGGATAGCAGTTTACAGATTTGTAAAAATTATAAAGGTGAATATTTATTTGTATAATGTTTGAAATTTTAATAGTTAAATATTTTTCTATCAAGTAATAAATCTTAGTATGATTATTTTAAAACGGGTTTAATTAATTATTTCATGTCAACAACATCTCACTCCTCTTTAAAAATTATTTAATTATTGTGCAACCACATATACTTGATGCAACGAGAAACAAAATCCTGCGACCTGGCGGTGCAATACATATTATAGTTGCGTTGAGAATATGATAATATATTTGTATAATTGTTGTAACGTTGCATTACATTACATTAAATTCGTGTGTGTGCAAGAATGAAGGTTGTAATCATAATAATAATAATAATAATAATAATGCTATTTGATTTGTTTATAAATCATTTCAATTTTTATTAACACTTTTTTTATTTGTTTTGCGGTTTAGAAACTCATTATTATTTTGACAATTTTAATACGCATAATTTGCAATCTTATATTACACGTTAATTTATTATTTATTTTACGATTCCAAATGATTCGTATTTTTATGTACCTACTACGTATAATTCGTAGTTTTATTTAACACAAAAACATATTATAAAATCTTATTGCTAATACATTGTTATTAATTTTCTATGCTGCTCTCAGCTAGCTCAATTATCTTACTGATTATCTACTCTTTTAATTTTTTATATTAATTTCTTTTTGTTATGGCATATGCATAGCTTTCTATTAATTTCTCTGACGAGGTCGTCATTTACTACTAACAATTATAGTTTTTAAATTAAAGTTACTGCTAACTCTTATCGTTACACAGCCTTTTATATTACTGTTCTTAATGTACAAACAAAAACATATCTACAACTATACAGTTACTTGACTCATCGTAGAATCGAATTGTTTGTTCTTTTTCTCATTAATATTTAAAGTCTTTTGGTTTGGTCTCGGTTTCTTATAAATGCATGGTTATTTATCACATTGTTATTTGTGTGGTACATTAGAAGCGTGTCCTCTTCGGTCCTGGAAGTCCTGGAGTCGGGTATTCTAGGAGTCTAGTTGTCCCCCGTCCGCTGGATGCTCGTACTCTGGATCGTTGGATGCTCGTACTCTGGAACATTGGATCCTCGTACTCTGCTACACTGGATTCTCGTACTCTGCTTGTGGTTGATCTACTGTGGTTGTTGTTTCTAAGTATATTCTTTTGCTGCCATGGTTGTCGATCAAATCTGGAAGTTCTAGTTGTTGGACATAGCCTCCGATTACATCAGTAGTCGAACGAAGAAAAGTTGTAGTTCTTGAGCAGAGCCTCCGGCCACTAAGATGGTCTGATGAGAAAAAAAACGATGTTTGCGCTTCCTCGTATTTATACCCAGAGCGCCAAAATCATGTCTCAACAATATTCTGCATGTTTAAAATTGTTAAGAGTGTCACTCTTAACCCACGCTTTCTAATGACACTTAATTTGCTCGTCTTCGCGAATTGCGAAGTCTTTAGCACATTATCCGATATTCATTCGATCGGTAATTTTTTAGGCGTTCATCATGCACAAACCGTTTTTCTTTATCCTAATTACTCTAATTACTATTGATTTTTAACTTCCTACACTAACATTTTTTGTACGTTATGCACTATTTTTTATACACTTGTTTGTTATTTTTACCACACATTTTGGTGTATTTAGTTTTTGGCTTCCATGCACACAAGCATTATAAATGAATTTAAATACAATAATTCATATCGTTACTGAAAAGGCGCTTTTCATGAATGAACTAGTCACACACATACAAACCTTTTACGTGTGTACACACATGCAGAGAGCAGCTGGCTCTACTCCCTGTCTCAACGTGCAAGATCTATTACAGTTTATATTGCAGGCTGAATGATTATTATTACCAAAATGCATTATTTATGTCTTCTAATCACTTATTTAAATTACTTGGTGCTATATGCACAGTACTCAACCTATTTGTACTGTTGCAATATATAATATATATAAACAATATTTGAATTATAAAGGGTTTGCATGTGAAGGGGTTAATCAAGGGGTATTCATTGCTTTCTTTACTAAAACAACATTAAGTAGACAATATTTTGTGAGAGAATTACATCACAAATCGATACCAACACCTCATCACTTAGTCGAGAACAGCGGGTCTTAATGACTCGTTGATTCTCGGTATCTACTTTGTTAAGAAACGAACTTAATCGAAATAAATAAATAAAATAAAACTGCCAGAACCTACCTGCGATCTTCTTCGCTTACTTACCTTTTATAAAAACAGCCATCAGAAGTCCAGAGTCGCCAACATATTTTTTAAAGTTAAAATATGTAAAACTTTTATACGCTTCCTTAATTAAAAAACGGGATAATTTTGCAATCTGACTAACCCCCAATAATTCAGAAGAAGTCCGGGAACGTTAGAAGAATTTTTCGGCACAGAACACTAGGAAGTGGTTACGACGAAATAACTACAACTAACACGTGGTTATATGAAAGCAAACCTTTTAATTTATTCTATCATTAATTATATATTTTTTCTTTATATTTATAAATTTTTAATAATTCTATTCCAATAATTTTTTATGGACTACTACTAAATCTTTCTAGGTGAACCAGTACTTTTTATAACCCACACACACACACATACACACACACACACACACACACACTTTCAATTTACATTGCTTTCTGGTAACTTCCTATTTAATTAACGAGCTCATTATGAATTATAATGTTTTGGCCAAATGAATCTGTCTTTACACTTGTTACCTATTTGCGTAATATCCAAATGTTGTACACGATATTGTCCGGAATTGTTTTCACTAATCACTCTCCACTCCGACCAAAGTTTATCGTTACCTTACGTCATTTACTCGTCACTTTATTATTTAATACTGTTTGTACATTTTATAATACTTGGTAGGCCTACTTTTATATTTTTTTGGCCTACCAAGAACTCGTCCGAGGCTATGGTTGTTAGACGACTGTACAGGTTGAAGGCTTGTTTGCTTTTAGGAATGTAAGTACGTGCCGTTTTTTGTGTGAACGTTGGCCGAGGTGTGCGCCCTTATACATTCCCAGACGCTTTAATAGCTTTTGTGCCTCGTACAGCTGGTTACGCATGAACTACAAGGTGTTCCAAAAGTCGAAATTTCGTGATCAAAGCGTTCAGCTTGGGTTGGTTACAAATTTTTTACAATTATTTGGAAATTAAACTAAACCTCTTGGTTTGTACCGTTACAATACCCCCCCCCCCAATGAGAGATCTTCTGCTGGAACAGAAGAACTCTCATTGCTAAACCCCTAAGAGGATCGGTGAGGATATGGTCCCAACAACCCCCCATTAATTCTTAACGCATCATGGGTAAACTACCCTCCTAGCTAGGCGACCATGGCTGTACCTGACCGAGATTACTGGACTTCTCTGTTCGAGATCCCAACACCATAAAATCGGACAGATACTCACCATGGCACACCTAACCTTCTAACATTCCACCCCAATATCAAAACCCTGGCCTTATACCATACCAAATCCTCAACCGATATGTTCCCCCTTACATGCGTACTGGGTTGCCTTTAGCAAGTACTGGGTGCGTACACATACTCATTAATACCTTCTAAACAAACTCCTTATTTAAAATTCGTAAAATATTTTATCTTTAAATTTCAATTTCCTTTTGCAAATTAACGTTACGTTTTCAAATCAAAACACAGCAGCTAATTAAATTCAAATCATTTAAATTTCGTTCAAAAAATCATTTAAGTTGAAAATCAAACTGTTACATTACCATTAATTTCATTAAAATACCAAAAATCTTTTACATGACTCTACAGTTTTCTTCACTACCTCTAACAATCGTAAAAAACACAAACTGAACATCTTATTAAAACATAAATTCACTTATCATTACCTTTGTTTACAATACATACAATATGAATAACATAAATCATTTAACACATTAACATATAATCCACAAAATATTCTGAACCTCAAAACACCATCTCTACGGCAGGCCTAAAAAATAATTTTTTTTTCCAAAAAATTTTACTTGACCAAAATATCTCTTTTCTCAATCCCAAAAAAAATAAAATCATTTAATTTAATTAAGTAACACCATTGTGAATTAATTATCAGAAAATGTTTCTGTCTCTAACATCAGTCATCAGCTGATCTCTCTGGGTCAATATACATGCACTACACAAAGCTACACCATAAAATACATGAAACATCTTTAAAATTTTTTACCTTCAAACATAATACAACATAATAAAATAGAACGTTCAAAATTAACATGGTTATTATTATCTTACAATAAACAATAAAATTTATATTTAAATTGACCAAAAATTACATATTTTACAGCTTCAATTTGTTTTCAACTTCTATTACAATCTGTCACTTGTTTCAATTATTAGTACATTTTAACTATGATTTTCTCTAACATTTTCATTCTCAATTAGTTTGGGTGACTCAATTATTCATAACATTTCGATTTACAACTGGGGCGTTTAAATATAACCTCATCTCCCTCCTGACTCTAACAGTCACTAACAGATTTTATCTAGTATGACACCATTCTCTCAAAATATTTACCAATAATTCTCTAACCCCATTCCCATCATCCTAACCTTATAACAAAATACTCTCTACCCTCTTTGTATTTAGGATGTGTGTTTCCTTCCCTATGCTCATTCCCTTATTTGGTTCCTGAACCCTCCCTAGGTAACCCTTTCCGGCACATATCGGTTCCACTCCCGCCACAACGCTTTTCGTTGAGGACTCCTTATCACACCACTCCCCTTACAAAATCACCATCAACTAATTACTCTCCTATTACCTCCCTTTCATATTCTACATATACCCACTATCACTACTGTGTCACTATCAATACTCAAATTCTACATTACGTTTATTCACAACAGTATTGTTCTCTCTAACACCCCTTCAAAATTGATTTGATTGGCTTAAATGCCCTACTTAAAACATTATTATCACCCAATTTCTACCTTTTACAAACCATTTAAAATTCTTAACTATCTCAAATTACTCTCACTATTTATTTAAATCTTTATCCACATTGAAATCTATTATGCAAACATTTAATTATATTGTTTTACTTAAATTGCATTATAAAATTCATACTTACATTACATCACTCAACACACCTGCTTCCTATTACTGACATAAAATTATAAACAATTCATCACCAATATCACGTACACAACTCCATGTACCTTCTGCAACATTATAACATTCATAAGATTCCATAACTAAGTACATTTTATATTTACTTATTTATTATCAAGTTTAAATCTCATACAAATAATTTAAATTCATCATCAAAATCTCTTTATAAAACATTTTAAGTCAATAAAAAATATTTAAATATCTCAAATTATTTAATTTAATCAATTATTAAAACACAACATATTTTAATTACTTTCTTCCAAAACAATTACAATTTATTTACTACCTTCATAATTATTCTTGTTATTTATTTAGTCTGCCAAAATATTATTATTATTATTACATCAATTTCTACTACATACATACATTGTTTACATCAAACACCTGTTACAATACAAACATAATTAATTTCACTATTAATTTATTTACAATTCTTCGTCATTAATTTTCTGTTTACCACATTTCATTTCATAAGTTAGCAAGGTCATAACCATAAACTAAAATATTTAAAATGTCCATTCATTGAGTTTATATTTACCCTCCATCATCGTATAGTAGTCTTATTTTTATATAACCCTTATCATCGTTACTCACACTCACTTCATTATTATGATTTATATAATAATTCTCTAATATTTCAAATTGTTCCATAAAACCCACATAATAACCTACTGGATTATCCCACATTATTATCAAATCATATAACCTGTCTAAATAATTGATTTTGGTCTTGTCACCGTCTATATTATTATCTATCACTCCTAAGTATTTTAACCTCTCAATTTCAGAATCATCTACTACTAATACTAATACTCCACGTCTAAGCACAGGTAAGCATTCAATATAATTATCAACGTTATCATTTATTTCTGCACTATCTTCACAACAAGGTAAGTTAACAATATTACTAACAACTCTCTCTCTCTCTTTAAACTCTGTATTAACCCTTCATAATCTCTATTCACCTTAAATATTTCTACCACTCTCTCTCTCTCTCTCTCTCTCTCTCTCTCTCTCTCTCTCTCTCTCTCTCTCTCTCTCTCCATCCGTTTCCCAACCCCTTTTTACTCTCTCATTCCACGCAGAGGGCAACACAACATTATTACAACACATCCTGGCCTTACCAGGGAAACCATAATACATAAAGGGACTATTATTTGCAGACCTTTTGTCTCCCAAATAAACTAATAAGGAACCTTTGTCCTCATACAACACTTGTGAAGCCTTTACTGCACATATACCACAAGGGAAATTTGCCCTCTGCCCCCCATATCCCATTAAACTCTCTTCGTACCCTCTCTCAAACACATCAATACTCACTAGTACCCCATCATTAACCTCAACTGACTTTAAACTCTCATTATCACTGCTATCACTTACCGTATCATTCTTAGATACCCCATTTTCAACTATATAACCATTATTCTTATTTAACATTATTTCACCATTATAATTACTTATATTAACACCACCACTTACCTTGTCTACTATTCCTTCATTATTTATATTCTCATCGGCGTATAACTTACCACCATAATTGCCGTTTTCTGTCACCCCTACACTTACCTCGTTACTTCGTTTACTAGTGTCATCACTAATAGTGCCACCACTTTTCTCTCTTAACAATTTGTATAATTCCGGAATTCGTTTAACCCTCTCATTAAATTTACGCCAATCATCATCAGTCCTTTCTTCCAAATACGTCTTGAAACTGTCACGGAATTTCTCCCATTTCTCCGCAAAGGTTTCTTGTGCCTCAGCCATTTTAACCTAATTTTTTATTATAATCCCCTTTATATAATACAATAATTATACATACCCAATCAAAATACTCCACACACAAACTCGTTATCCCAATGTAAAAGTAACTACAATAATTTCACAAGCAATTAACCGGTACGCTATCAAAACATAACGTAATTATATACGATAATTTCATACATACGTAGTTACCAAATCCTATTTTCTGTGCTTTAAAATAGGTCTACCTCGTATAAAGTAATACTAGGATCCTGGCAGCGAGTCGCCAGTTGTTAAGAAACAAACTTAATCGAAATAAATAAATAAAATAAAACTTCCAGAACCTACCTGCGATCTTTCTTCGCTTACTTACCTTTTATAAAAACAGCCATCAGAAGTCCAGAGTCGCCAACATATTTTTTAAAGTTAAAATATGTAAAACTTTTATACGCTTCCTTAATTTAAAAAACGGGATAATCTGACTAACCCCCAATAATTCAGAAGTCCGGGAACGTTAGACGAATTTTTCAGCACAGAACACTAGGAAGTGGTTACGACGAAATAACTACATGGTTATATGAAAGCAAACCATTTAATTTATTCTATCATTAATTATATATTTTTTTCTTTATATTTATAAATTTTTAATAATTCTATTCCAATAATTTTTTATGGACTACTACTAAATCTTTCTAGGTGAACCAGTACTTTTTATAACCCACACACACACACATACACACACACACACACACACACACACTTTCAATTTACATTGCTTTCTGGTAACTTCCTATTTAATTAACGAGCTCATTATGAATTATAATGTTTTGGCCAAATTAATCTGTCTTTACACTTGTTACCTATTTGCGTAATATCCAAATGTTGTACACGATATTGTCCGGAATTGTTTTCACTAATCACTCTCCACTCCGACCAAAGTTTATCGTTACCTTACGTCATTTACTCGTCACTTTATTATTTAATACTGTTTGTACATTTTATAATACTTGGTAGGCCTACTTTTATATTTTTTCGGCCTACCAAGAACTCGTCCGAGGCTATGGTTGTTAGACGACTGTACAGGTTGAAGGCTTGTAGAGAACTGCCCCGTGACGACTGACTGTGTGTGTTGGTTGCCTAACCGCCCAGGTGTTAGGCATCGCCGTCAACGTATTCTGTATTGCTTTTAGGAAGTACGTGCCGTTTTTTGTGTGAACGTTGGCCGAGGTGTGCGCCCTTACACATTCCCAGACGCTTTAATAGCTTTTGTGCCTCGTACAGCTGGTTACGCATGAACTACAAGGTGTTCCAAAAGTCGAAATTTCGTGATCAAAACGTTCAGCTTGGGTTGGTTACAAATTTTTTACAATTATTTGGAAATTAAACTAAACCTCTTGGTTTGTACCGTTACAATTTTTACTATGTAGCTTTATGCGTTCTTCAAATAGCATATCATCTAACTCATATGTTAGTGCTATTAATACTGTGAGTGTATTAACCAATACATAATGTCTGGGTTCTGCTGCAAAGTTATTAGCTTCACTGTTTAAAATCATTAGCCTAATCTTGAAATCTGTTCATGACATATCTTAAATAATTACTATTATTAGCGGTCTTTTGAGATATTACATCAGATGCGTCTTCTCTGTCACATCATTTTTATAAAATTATTTGTATTCACTCATTTATATTCTAACCTACAATGGGGTATTGTCTAATTCGTCTATTGATAATTCCCCTTCTATATATTTTCTCTTCACTTTAAAACAAAGAGATATACGTTATATTTTAACATATTATAAACATAAAAGTTGAAGTTTAAAATTACTGAAATTTAAACATAATGTATCAACTCACAATTCTAATTATACATTAGAATGTAATGTATGCAAGGTGTTTTAAAAGATAAATGTTTTAGCCAACATAAATTTTATACAGACCTTATTTGGCGATGATTTTGCATTTTTCTTACCAACAAATTGGGTTACTTATACCCATTACAGCGCCACAAACCGCATAGCTCATGTTTGATCCAGACATAATGCTGGCTTCACATTCGATGGTTCCAATAGATGTCAGGTTTGAACCACAGCCTGAATTCGTTAAAAAAGGATTTTCTAATAACTGAACAGCTGTAGAGACAGCATCCAGTGAGGATTCTGTCTCTGTCAAGGCTTCCATTCCCTGCAAGACATTAGTTTGTTAAACTGCGGCTGTTGTGGCTGTATCATACAAGTATCAAATAAAACAAGCACACACAGACACACATAGATATTCATACTGTATGCAATTAGAACTATTGTTGTTTTATGAAATCAGAGAGGCAAAGAAAATAGTACTGTTGCAATTTTGTTTACTGTAAATTAGAACACTCTGGCTAGGATCACTGGCATGTCATGTCATGTCAGGGTATTTATAAAATACACTCTAAAATGTTACCTATTATTCATTAACTCTCTTATGTACTATATGTTAAAACTGTTTTATATAATTAATATATTTTTATTACTCAAATGTTAATAATAATTAAATTGATATATTTATAATATATTGAATATATTAGTGCAGTAAGAAAATAATAAAATAATTAATATTGAATAAAGATAAATTACATATATAATAATAATCAAACTTTGATATTAAAAAATCAAATGAGTACAGAAATATTATATAATCAATAAATAAGAATCAAATAAAGGAATTTAAATATATATATATATATCTGTACGTGGGAGGTAAAGGGCACTATGTCACAAAAGTAAATTTTACAGGAGAGCAGTTTAAAGTTTTTTTTGCGTTTGTTTGTTTGCTTATTTGTGAATATTTTTCAATAAACTCTTATACAGTTACTCTTTGGACTATTGACTTTTGAAATATAATAGGTACTGTAGTTTTTAAGATTCATTATTTTTTAAATGAAAAAAATTTGTGGACATAATAAGGTTGCTATCTCTGTTATTTATTGAAATAGGACATAGTGCTCTATACCTCTGCATAAAGTAATAACAGTATAATAAACTAACAGCAGATTCCAATATTTGAAAAAAATGGACATAGTGCCCTTTACCTCTGGCATACAGATATATAGATATAAATGATATTTAATTCTTATCATTGTCACATGTATATTTTTAATGTCAGTACTTTTCTTATTCTCTTGGTCATTACTCTCTTTTTACTTTAAAGGTAAATTGATATTGTAGTCTTAATACATTTCTATAGTCCCTCTCTTTGAAAATAGTTCAGTTTTACAATTATTGATTAATCATTAATCCTATTTACCTCTGAGTCGAAGTGTGCCATGATAAGTTAGATATGATCTGCGTTGGAAGAACTGTACCAAATAACTTTGTATGAATAACGATGTACCATACCAAATGAGCCTTTGTTAAATAAAAATCGAATTTTTATAATTTCAAAAGAATTTGTACAATTCACAATGGTGATGAAGATGAAAACGAAATACAAGACACACGGCTTTGTCGCCCCGGATCACTTGACAGACCAAAATGATGCTGGGTTGGGCCTCCTGGAGTTTTTATAGTTTCAAAAGTTACCGTCTACATAACCTGGCTACTCCCTAGTTTTGACCAATCAAATGAAAGCAAAGGGTATAAAAATTTCAGTTGCAAACATTTTAAATCTAGTACTTTCACACATCGTGCACTTGATGATGGTAGTGGTGACGATGATGATGTTGATGGTCTCAGCATCGTTGAGATTACTTTCTGTTTCATTATTCATTATATTTGGTCTCCAGTCGCAGTGAAATTGAAATTAATAAATACCTTTTTCTTTATCCGTGCTGCGACTATGTCTTTGATGTCTTACGACATGTTTCGGGAACACGTTCCCATCATCAGGTAAAATTTTGTCTTCTAGTTCATAACGAACGTGTCAAGAATATAATAATTAAAACACATTAACACATAAACACATAACATAATGAGTATGATAGAACTCAGTCCACGTAACAGTGCGCACTGCCGTACTATAACTGACCGCGTAATCAAACTATATATTCGGGTGGTGTACACAAGCGTTATCACTCTTCAATACAGTATCATATAAACAGTGAGATTTAAATGTTAATTGATCATTAAGCAGTAGGTTTGGTTGAAATAAAAACGCTTTATATATTTCATATTCTTCCATGGCATCCATGTATCGGCTCTTACTGCATATATGTATAGGCGTAAAGTTATCTGTGAAACCACTATAACTGTGATTGCTGTTTACCAGATGTAAAGCAAAGTTGGATTTGATTGACTTGACGTTCTTTTTTGGCATATGTTCTTTATATCTGTCTTTAAATTTACTTTCTGTTTGTTCTGCGTCCATCGTTGTATCACCATCACCATCACTACCAGGTTCCATTTCTTCTTCGTCACTCAAAGTTAGCATTTCATGCATAGAAATTAATGTATTATTATCATCCGGCATTCCATAACAATTGACCAAATCATTTAATTCCCCACTCGCTTGTATCCATCTATTATATAAATCATCGCTCCCCAAAAATTTATTAGTTCTCAGCGGAACATTACCATCTCCGTCTGAAAAGTTTTCAACTTCGACCGACTCTGTGTTATCATGCCATGTGTATCTACAAAAGTATCGGCATTGTATACTATACAAAGAGTCAGCTGTCAGATCGATAACAGTATTATAAAGCGAAGAAGAAGCACCCTCCTCTCCGCCCAGACCCCTAACGAACATCTGTATATATTGCGACAGTACAAATAAGTGATGTACTGAGCATGAAATATAAAAATTTAAATTTACTTAATAAACTGTAAATAATTAATAATATATTAGAAATAAGCATGTTATGGATTGCAAGCTTGACTCAGACAAAAATATGAACAGGTGTTTCGACCTGAATCAACGTGCACACACACACAAATGTAACTGAAAGTGTGTACACCAGTATTTTGCTAGTGTGTGTGAACGCAGGTCTCTGCAGGCAAGTTTGCCACCCCAGTATGAATAATTGCACAATGACTGTTTTTCCGTAATTATTCATAAACTAGAATTAAGAATTAAAATCCAAAAGCACCATAAAATGTAAATAAATTTAATAAATACTGTGTGCGAAAACCACGCGAAAGTGACACGCCGTACAAGTGCAATAGTGAAATAACTGTGTACAAATCAAAAGGGTTAAGTTGCAATGTCCAAAATTACAATGAACATGTGTTGTAAAATTAGTTATAAGATAAGTATAAAAAAATACTTACAGGACTCTGCAATTCGCAGAAATATAGAAAATAGTGAATTTGACAAAGAGTGGGGGAACTGACGCCAAAGACAGTTTCTAACATGTCGATTTTGTATCACTGAAGGGTGTCGACCAAGACATGGGTATAAATAGGACACGCAAGCTTCAGTGGTTCTCTTTCTTGAATCATCCACGATGCAGCGGGAGCTTATGCCCGTCAGCACGGCATATTTATTAATATTTTTATAAACAGTTTAAATTGCCAGTTATGTACAAATACGTAACCAAGCTATAAGACAAACATTGTAATTAATAACAGCACTACTGAAGAAGTTCCATAGCGATACGACGCTGGACAAGAGAAGAAGTTCTATAGCGATACGACGCTGGACGAGAAGAAGTTCCATAGCGATACGACGCTGGACAAGAGAAGCAGTTCCATAGCGATACGACGCTGGACAAGAGGAGAGGACGAGAGAGTGAGAGACAGCCGACGCTGGACAAGAGGAGAAGAGAGACAGCCGACGCTGGAGGCGAGACGAAGATGAACACCGATGGAACAAAAAATGATCGAGTATGATTGACGACAATAAGGTGATAGACAACTTATTCATATCTTAATCATACACAGTATACAAAGACAGTTAAAGACATTAATATTTTATTTAAAAATAAGAGTCATATTTCTTGTATAGTAGAGTTAAAAATCATAGATGTTTTAGAAATACGATTAACGTAACAAGAGCTCAAATTAATATGATATAAAATGATTACAAAGAATATAAATAAAAACAATTAGTATTTGAGAAAACAGTACTGAGAAGTAATAACTATTAATCTTTTGAGTACGTACCATATATAGAAAAAAGATTTAAAAATTGATTTTGAAACATATTAATAGACTGAGTAGTCTAAAAATGAGATTTTTCTTTTATATACTATTTAGTAGCATAGAATGTTTAGTTAGTAAGGATGTATACATCTTAAGCCTTACGGCATTATAACAAATAATAACTAATGTTTTTTAAATCGAAGTCAGTGCCATGTGCACATATTTTTTTATAGTATCAAATAAATTTTAATTACTGTTTCAAGTTCCGTAGAGTTCTTATTGCAGATACACCTGACCCCCTATTTAAATGTTATATGTTTAAAGAATTTGTCAATCTTGAACGTGAGACCGTTCACACCTATTTATGTAACGTAACGTTGTTTAAATTTGGTGCTCCAAGATCGAAGGACTCCACAAATTTAAATTAAATTAAATTTGCCAAATTGTCACGTTATATAAATTTGTCGCCCTAGACGTGAGGCACGAGATGCCTAAATTTACGTACAAAAATTTGTATACATACAATATAATATTATGCAACTTTTGCAATGTTGTAACGTTGCAATATGATACTGGAGTGTTATATAAAACTCCAATAACTGGTATGATTCGTTCAAATCGTACACACGGACTTCGACTAGATGGGTAGCAGATGGTGGTCTGGGCGTACTATAAAAGGTGTGCTGGGTTGGTGATTCCCGAAGATACACAGAAGAATAGCGAATGCAAGTGGAGAGACGATTTAAAATAGAGCGCCGGTCCAGTCTTTTCAAAGAACCAATGATCTTAAGAGGAACCTCAGAATCCATATCATTACGTGCAGTATTACGAACAAAAACCAAACACATACCTTCATTACCAGCATTAACATTATATTGATAATTCTGACCAGTCATTCCAAAGGGAACATGCTGAGTTGCAGCAACTTTTTTAACCTATCTAAATTATCACCCCAGGTAACAGCCCTGTAATACAATTACCAGTATGAAATGTTACAACAATTTTATTAAACAATAATACGCTTATATTGACTTTGTAAAAATATCCAAAAATTAGCATAATAAATTGCATCATTCCAACTAGACGTATCAATAATTTTCATATGTTCATCATAAGCACCTGCACCATAATACCATGTCCACTGCAAATTAGATTCAAATTTGTGATTTTAACACTGACTTCATCGGACATAAATATATTTCTTCTACGCCTCCTTCTAGAGGAATGATAAATACTCCTCCGAACAATCAATAACCATGTTCGGAGAGGGTAACGGCGTCGTATAATCCTCCTCTTCTGCGTCCGAACGAGTTTCCTCTTTCAGCTAACCCTCCTTCCATAAGGGACCCTGCTGGAATTTACAGTTTGCATGAACTATCATCATATGACCTAACAAAGCATAATCCAGACATTTATTGCGTATATCATCATTCGATACAAATATAATTGGACCTGTAAAACTAAACACATGATCCATCGCACATTCAACTGGATAAGCGAATCTCCTACCCTCGAATAACCTTTATAAAAATAATGCTTTATAGAATTCTATAATCAACTCCTCAAATATAATTACGCGATGAAATTCTAGATCAAAACCCTGTATAAAAAATTTACCAACCCCAGGAAAAATACAAATTTCTTACTACTTTTACCTATAAGTGATTCTACACAACTTGATTTGTCAACATTTTTCTCACCATACAAGTATAATAGCGGCTTCTTATAAGCCTTTGTACCCAAATTCATAAATTCTAATCTAGAATTCCACCAATTAACTACATCTTTTGCCCAATTGTGTAAGTCCAGTAAATTTACCACTATATTTCTGTCCGTGTGGTTCTAAATGATAACGCTCTAGAAACTTATAACAAAATCTGTGTAGCACAACAAAGAGATCTACAACTGTAAATTTATTATTATTTTGTGCCCAATCATGAACAATATAATTAAAGTGTAACATTGATTTTTTGGAATTAAGGGAGTTACATCTTCTTTCGCTATATACTTAAAGGATTAAGTTTACTTCTACATGATTGAATTTCTAAATTACAACCTTCATATACATTACGTAAATACACACGTAATTCCTTGATTTTAACAGGATCACGATATTTAACAAAACAATGAATATGATAGTTGTGATTATGTGGAACTTCACTCTTTTCTATACTAACACAATATGCAATAATTTTATTCCAATTGTTATGAAATCCAAACTCCAAATTATTAATGAATATTAGACGTTCAAGTGTACTCGGTGATAACAAAGCTGAACTGTTATCAAAAACTAACGACGACCTGCGACCCGTGCTTATCACAGACAGCAACTATCTTGTTTACTTGACCCTTACCTTTTACGGACTTGGATTTATTTTCAACATTAATTTTGCTTAACGCGTACGCACCGGTATGTAGCTCTAGTACCGGCGTTGGGGCCTGCATTTTACTATATACATCAATTGGGGTATTATTACCTTTTACAACACTACCACCAGGTTCGTTTATATCAGTATATAAACAACAATTTACAATATTATTATTAAACAAATTTAAAATTAGCACAAAACCTTCCATCAACACTTTCAGTTTGATTTACATACTGAACAGGACTTGGACTAAACATTAATTCAGTAGGCGTACACCTTATTTTTTCACACCGTAGAACTCTAAACACCGTAAAACAACATAACTACTGAAGTAATATCGTACTTACATAATCGATATCGAGTTGGATACTTATTTTCTCGTTGCCCAGCAACGTGTGCGAAGTTACGCATAGTGGTGGAAAACAGGGCTGTATTGTAGTCATCTATTCCTCCATAAAGTCACTCCATCTTTTGGGAAGATAAACATAAAATTTCTTATCTTGTGCCTGTCGACATACCCCAGTTTCTTCAAGATCGACTACAACTGACTTACCATATTTCGTGGTAACGAACTTCATATTCAAAACATGATATTTCATGTTAAATTGAAGACTATGCAAGTCCCTGCGAGGTAAAAACGCGGGAACTGACTTTGCATGGCTCACAGTAGACTCCATAGTAGCCAACTGATGATTCAATAGAAAACGTGCGCTTATTTATTCTGTTTCCCTCTACAATGCTACCACGTTCAGGACACTGGTCATGGCCACCACGTACCCCCTCTACCACGGTCTGCAGTCCTCTACCCTGACTTGCCTCCAAAGTTTGTACACCGTGCCCACATATCTCTGCAAGCATATGGTGCACGCTATTCTGTCCGTTACCTCCATCACGCGAATGGTAGTCGTTACGTTGCACAGGACACACTTTGTCCACTTCTGTAATTTTAAACGTTTTGTGTTGCTGTTGACAACCGCTTCCGTCGGACTCCACAGATGGCTTTGTTTTCTTGCCAATAATGTTTTGTAATACTTTCTTGCGTTTCTCACCAAGGACGAGCATCTCGCCAGGTGACAGATCAGGTAGACTTTTGAAATTTCTCGTAACTCGTCCAACTCTTCAGCCAGGTCGTCAGAGTTGTGGTCAACCTCAGACTGACTATCCTCGCTACTACCGTAGTCAGCCGCCTCGTCATCGTCGGAGTCAATCCTGTAAACGACTGTACAAGAGGTGACGGCCTTACTATCATCATCGAAAGTGTAGTGAGCTTTGTCGATGACTGTCCAATTGTCTGGACTCTTGGCTTTCATGTGGTTTACATTTTGGTAGCTGTCTATGGCTTCGACAAACTTTTGCGACCACTGCTTAAGACATAATACAATATCTTTCTCAGCTAAGAAATATAAATCAGACATACGAAACTACTAAGTATATTTACTTAAACAAGAATTCCAATTAAAATATAATAATTAGTCTTAGATATTTCCAAAGTAATATCAAGTTACAAAATAATTGTACTTTTCAAATTCATTTCTTTAATTAAACACCGTTATTCTTTGACAACTTATTAATACAATATTTTACACACTGTCCTTTCTTCACACTCTCACGTGCGTGCTACGTACTGCAACCCTTGGGAGTTGATACTGTACATCATTTTTCGCTCACTTTGTATACACAATCTTGTTTATGAAAGTGGAAGATGAAACTTAATTACTAAAAGTGTCTCTGTACTCGAAGAAACGACGAATTTATCAAATGTCACTTTTTCTATCTTAGGGAACTAGTCTTTTTTGAACGTCTTACATAACCTTTAAATCAATACTTAAACATATATAATTATATATATTTATATGAATATTATAACATCGCCAAATTCAGATCATATTTGATATCTATAAGTATGAAGTAAATACTAAAAAGTAATATAATTTGATGAATAAATAATGAAGACAAAATATAAAATGTAGTTAAGAAAGAAGAAGGAAGAATGGTAAACAAAAGTAATTATTAAAAGAATAGACTAGACTGACAAACAGTGGTCTCGAACGTCATAGTGCGAAATCGGTAGAGCTGCCCTCTAAAATCGGTATATTTGTACCCAAAGTCGGTATATGACAAAAAAAATACAATATTCAATCAAATTCGTTTATTTATCAAAAAATAAACTAAAGTCTAATTTA
This sequence comes from Magicicada septendecula, assembly GCA_034769895.1. Classification (NCBI taxonomy): domain Eukaryota; kingdom Metazoa; phylum Arthropoda; class Insecta; order Hemiptera; family Cicadidae; genus Magicicada; species Magicicada septendecula. Next base: position 48,857,290 of record CM068374.1, on the reverse strand, counting down.
CATCAAACACACTTAAATATAATTATTTTTTACGAGCTTTAGGATCATACCAATATTCTTTGGCCATAGCCGCGGTCATCTTTGAATTAATTTCCAAGTCATAACAATTAGCGTCATTAAAGAGTCGTTTTGCATGTAATAGACCAGTGATTGACTCAGTAGACAGCCTATTTCGCTGTTTTGTTTTCATAAGATTAATATGCGAAAATATGCGTTCAACGTTGGCGGATGAATGGGGCAGTGATAAAATATTAAAGATGAAAGTAGACAACAAAGGAAACATTTGAGTGTCATCGCCACGCTTTAGTAAACTTACTTCATCCCAAAATAGTTCTACATCATCAGGAAATGTTTTGATTTGTTCACAATTTCTTAAAATGCGCCACTCTGTATCAATTTCCTGGAAATCATTGCTCTGAACAATATTGGGAAAGAGCCTACTAATAGGAACTATCGAAGCAGTTTTGCCACTTTTAACATTTGTTGGATCAATTATGTCTAAACCTTTTATTGGATTATTTTTCAATGGAAACCGCGTGGTTATTTGCTTACAAGCTTCGATATAAAAATCTAGACATCTGCATTTAAACAAATTTACTTGATCTGGGCTTATATCTGCTGAACTACTAAGTAGTGTATTAGACGCAGCAGCACCATAGTATACGGCGTCGATATCCTCAAAATTTCTAGGATTTTTAAAATCAACATTTTCGATTGGAGTGCTAGTTAAATATTCTCTTTTTAAAAAGCAATCAAAAATAGTTTTTAATGTTTCAGTTATTTTCTCATATAAATTATGAATTTTCGGGTGTTCTGCTTGCATTTCTTTGTTTAAATCGTTAAATAATGGTAATACAAAATCTAGAAATTCCAAAAATAATAACGTAGTGGGATCTTGGAGCTTCTGTAATATATGTTCTGCAGCTAAAAGATGATCTTTATTAGATATTTGGTCTATGAAAAATAGTTTTAGAGCAGAAACTTGTTCCAATATTCTTTTCACTGCTGCATGTACTGATAACCAGCGTGTCTGAGAGGGGTGAAGTATTTTATGTACATTTAAGTCACAAAACATTTGAAAGTTTTTAAGCTCTGCCACGCTTTTTGGACTAGAAGAAAAGTAGTTGTAAATGTCTCTTACAAGATCCTCTATAAAGCGTGGCAGTTTGGTACAAGCATATGACGCGCAAAGATGAAACGAATGGCAGGTGCATTTAAGTATAAAAATGTTGGGAATTTCGTTTTGCAGCAATGTTACAACAGAATTATTACGTCCCATCATTACGTTTGCCCCATCAGATGCAAAACCTATTAGATTATTTTTATATCGAATATCATTGCTTCTAAAAAAGTTTACAATGTGTTCAAATAAGGATACTGCATTAGCATCTTCTAATGGAATAAGAGCTAAAAAACAATCTTTGATGCGATGCTTTTTCGCATATCTCACGACTAAACACAAGTGTTTGGTTGTACTAAGATCAGTGGACTCGTCAATAATAAGCGAAAACTTAGTTTGCCGTAGATCTTCACATAAATTATCGAAACTTTCTTTACCTATAATATGATCAATTATGGCGTGAGTTTTCGTCGAAGAACATTTTATCTCTTCTGCTATTTTTGAATCAGGACAAACGGATTGTATCAATTTCGGTAGGTGCTCCATAATAGTGAATGGTAGATTGTGTTCAGCAACAAACGAGGCTAATCTTATTTCACCTGAAAATAAAATAAAGAATTAAAATGACGTCGGTATATCTAGTGGCGATTAGGGCACTAACTACGTCCAGCAGTGGAATGCGATAGGCTGATGATGATGAAATCTAGTATACACCGATAGGTAGAAAACAAAATAATATAACAATGTAAATAGTGGCATGTACTTAGTAAAAAATAATTAAATATTTTACCTTGTTTAACAAGTGTATCAGATTTTTGAGGTTTTGTCACAGTAAATGCTGATATCTTCGGTTGTGATTTTATATTCTTTGATGATACCGAGTGTGCTTGTGAAGAACTATGTTTCTTTAGAGCGTCTTTCCCTGATGTAATGTTAATATCCTTATTACAACTCTTACAATAGGCATAACTTACGCCTTTACGACTATCTTGCAGCCAGCCTGAAAATTCTTCTTCCCATTCTTTTCTATAATATTGTAGATATTTTTTTCTTTTTGCACTCGCGCTTGTACTCGGTTCCTCGACAGACGACATTTTAACTTAATAATCTTATTATTATATTTTTTGTAGGCACTTCGCAACTATAAACGTGAGGAAACTTTCTCTTCGAAGTTAAGAAAATTAATGAAAAAATAAAATCCGAATTCCTGTTTATATAGACAAGTGAATTCCCGAGCGGGAAACCCCTTATAATATCGAGTTGTAGGACTCAAGGGTATTCCCCAAAATATATGGAACATTCTGCAATAACTAACTACTCATCCATACTTACTATTGAGGGATTCCCCGTAACGTAAAACATAAATGAAAAGGGTTGCCAACTTAGAAGTGTAAAATCGGTAGAAAAATCGGGATAATTTCCATGTATTCTCTGAAATCGTGGAAAAATCGTTGCATTTCGGTATTTCGGTAGGATAGAGCCCATATCGTTAGAAATACCGAAAAATCGGTAGGTTCGAGACCACTGCTGACAAACAAACGACTTTGACCCAACCCCAGAGATTGGCCAGATAAAACCCAAAATAAAATGAAACCAAATGGAAATGAAGGAGAAGAAGAAGGAAAATAGAAATGAAACAAACCAAATATAAAGGAAATAAAGTGAAACCAAATGATAAAACACAGACAAATAATATAGAATATGGAAGGGAGAAATGATACACTTAAATATCATAAAGGAAACGAACCCAGTAACTAACCAATGTAAAAAACAAGTATTAGTATTGACTAAAGATAAATATAAATAATAATTGACAAAACCCGATAAATAAAAGTACACTAACCCAAGAATTAGAGTTATATGTAAGAAAGAACTATATAAAGACATGAACTTATTAATAGTATAAATAATATTTGCAAAGAGAGAGATAGTGAGATAGTGAGAAAATAAAAATAACTAAGTGACAAAGAAAAAGTAATGGTAGGGATTACCCACTAATAAACACTTAAAATAAAAATTTAAGAAGTGGCAAAAGTGAAAGTGTAAAAACCCCAAAATAATGAGAAAATCTAGTGATAGATAAAAAACACTTAGTAAATCAGTGATAAACGCTAAATGGTTTAAAAGTGAATGTTATTAATAAATAAGAATATTGTTATTGATAGAATTAGAAAATAGAGTAATAGTTAAAGAACACTTAATAAATCAGTGATAAACACTAAACGATTTAATGGTGAACATGAATAGTAAGTAAGAATTTTGTTAATAATAGTAATTGAAAATATTATTAAGATTAAATATAAATGAAGGATACGATGTTATTCGGGGGAGAAAGCCCATAGAATGTCAACAGTGAGTGTTAACATGGATAGAAAGTAGAGATAATATAAGAAAAAAATATATAGTAAAGAAATTAAAACAAAATCAATAAACTACCCATGTTATAAGGGATAATCAATTAAATAAGTTTAAATGGTGTGATGATGTGTTATCACCTAAAAATAAATAAGAATGAAACCAATAGTTAACAAACGTTGCTCAATAGCTGTTAAAAAATTGTTCAATTAAATTTATGAATAGGATATGGCTGAAGGAATGATACAGACCATAGGCCTAGATGTTATGTTTTATGTAATAAAGAATAGTGAGTAATAGCCAAATTATTAACAATGGTAATTTATAAGAAGGTGAATCAATACAGATCAAATAACACTGGAAAATCAGTTAGGAAATAGTTAACAGACCGTAATGTAAAAACTAATGGGACCATACAATTAGTATATAAACAGGTCCAAAACACAACAACAAATAAACAAATCAATTATAATAATAAAACAAAACACATTAGGGTAAAATAAGATGTAATTTGTGTAAAATAAGTAAATAGAATCAGTTACTACTTAGGCCTATGAAATGCCTAACTGTCAAAAAACAAATAACTACAAATAGTAAAAAATTAACAAGGAAATTAACAAATCCAAGGCAAAGAACTAGCCAAGGATAATTTGCGAATCATATTAAAAGAAAAATGTTAGAATAAGAACTTAAAGAAAAGAAAAGTAATTAACAAATATTAACATAATTGTATAAACAATAATACATTATAGAACCCAACCTTATGGGATGTCAAAATAATCTTTGAAAGCAAATACAAACAGTAGTGATAATATTTAATACATAGGAAGGAAGACGGAAGAATAAAAGCAATCAGAAGATATACAGTAATTTTGAATAAAAATTCAAAATTGATAACAAGATTATATGTCAAGATTAACCAATCGGAATTAATTTGTAACCATGACAACGGACCGTTGGTTACGAATTTTCCGTTAAATCTTATTACTCGTAAAGTGATGCTCTTCCAGAATAGACACCAGGCAGTGAATGACCAAAATTTTAATTTAAAATGTCAAAAAGTAAACAAAATTCCAAAAGATGAACAAGTAAGAAGCAGACGATGTACGAGAACCTTTAACTGATTCCAAGGACCATTTTACCTGAAATTTAAATGAATAAATTACTACCACTAACATGAAAAGGACGCAAGACATACTTAAGCCCCAAGATCATTGAAAATTGATGACTAATGCCGCCCCATTTCATTTCAACTGAACGACTGTTTACACCAAGTATACTAATTTGATAAGTATTATTAAATTACCCGATTTTCAGAAATAAATTCACTTTAAATATTTCTCACAGTAATATGAACTCTCACTATAAACTGAATATAATTTCTTTCAAAGATTAAGTAAAAATTAAGACACTGAAAATTTGTCAACTAATAAAATAAACTGTTGTTAAATTCCGAACTTTTGAAACACACTTTACTACACTTCAGGAACAAATTATAGTTACACATTATATTATTTAAGTACAAATAATGTAAGGTAGTGTACTTTTTATTGTAATCATTAATAATCCTTTTATCGTAATCTCAAGAACCTGGATTTTGAACGGAACAAATTGTAAACAAACAAAACAGTCGCCATCTTTGACTGTATAATTCGTTCAAAATCGATTTGCTAAACTCTAGAGAAATTGTCTCATAATAATTGTCGGTGCAAATTTATTAAAAAACAAAATATAATTCATGTCAAACTGAGTAATTAACAATCACCAATGAATAAACTAGTACAGAGTGTAACCACTGTTTTTTTTATTTCATTAGGAAAGTGTGTTATACATTTGTGCATTTTAGCGAACAACTTGGTTGACGGCAAGCGCTCATGTTGCAAACTCAGCGAACTACCTGCTTGATTAAGAAGGTCGAACTAAGGCGGGAATAAATTTGAATTCTCCACACCGCCTGAGCTGAGATCGCCCAATCATCCTAAATTTTTTTAATTGTTTTAATTAAACAATTTGGCGCCACCCGGGATTTATACACCCCTAGTGAACAACAGGTAAGGACTTCGATACTGGTTATTGTATGTTCGCGACGGACACAATCTGCGTGAGTTACGTTCCAGAGCGACGACGGATTGGTAAGACTTGAGAGTATACACATTACCCCAATTACACTCTTACACGTTTACAATTAGACGGACAACGTTTTATTACAATATATATATATAGATATATATTATAGCATAACAAAATTATCATATTAAAATTTTAACTTAATGCAACATAAATAAAGAAGAAAATGTCCATAGTGAGTGAGAATAATAAATTGGTTAAAGATTAAACTAAAGAAACTGTACATTAAGTCAATAAAATGTTAATAAGAATAAACAATAACAAAGAAAACTATTGGTCAATATACGAATAACCTACCATATATATAAGAACCCAATGAACCAGCAGTATACCCAGTTGATTGGGGAAGCAGTAAAAAGGAAGGAAAGGAAAGAAAAGAGATAAAAAGGTGAAAACAATTTTAATAAGGGAAATTTATAAAGTCAAGAAGCAGAGAAACCACAAAACAAGAAATTTACTAATGTAATAAGGAAGAAAGGACCAAATATGTCAAGATTCCTACAAAGAGCCTAGAAATAAGAAGAGCTATTCCAAAAATGTTAATAAAGGAATACATGCCATTGAACTAAATTAAAACCAATATATTTAGACCCAGTAACTCAAGTTACAAGATACAATACAATGAAAACCGAATTGTAAACTAGATATAAGTATAATATGTAACAACCCAAAAGAGACTACCATAGTGTAGAACCCAATAAAGTGAAGTGAGGTAACAAAAATTAGAAACTACAGTGAGTGTAGTGAGAAACATAGCTAAAAAATCTATGAAAAAATATTCAATGAAGTGTAAATAATATAAAAGGACTACCATGAGTGTAGATAATACTAGTAAAACCATAAGAATCAAAGACAGTCTAAGGACTGACAACATTAGTAGTAATAAGAGTTTTTTAAATTAGATATAAGAAATACTATTACCCATAAAATGTTTCTTTTTAATTACAGTTAAGTAAATTGTGAGAAGGACAATAAATACCAAAGGACAGTTCATAACTGAGGGTATAACTAATAATAAGATATTTTTTATTTATTGTTAATTAGATAATATATTAGATATAAGGTGATAATAGATATAAGATGTTTTTAATCACAGTTAAGTTGTTATCAAAAGAAACAAAAATACAAAAGACAGTTAATGACTGACAGTATTACTAGCAATAGGATGTTTTTATTTTTTTTATTAAATTATGTCTAAGGAATAATAAGGATAAGATATTTTTGTTATAACTAAATAAGATAATTAAAAATAATAAGGATAAGATATTTTGTTATCATTTGATGATACAGTTAAAAATAATAGGAATAAGATGTTTTTGTTATAATTAAATGATATATGAAAAATAGTAGATAATAAGATGTTCTGTTGTATTCAAAATAATGTTAACTAATTTTCAAGTTTGTCAAGGCAGAGAGGCAAGTAGGAAATAGGAATGTTATAATGTTATTTAAAACTGTAAACCATATAAAAAGTACAAAGCAGATTAGCTAATACACCACTCTAGAAAAACAGACCAGTAATGTAAACCAAAACCATCTATCAGAGAGTCAAACTTAATTAAATAAATTCAATCAAACTATATAATGTAAGGAATAGAATTTAGTCCATACAACACAAAAATATGAAAATGTAATCAGTACAGATACACTGATTAATAACGAATGGAATGACAAAGGAAGAAAATTAACTTCTTTTGGAAATAACTAATACTAGGCCTAAAAGGGTAATCAACTCAGACTAAAAAGTAAGTTAATCAATATTGAAGTGTTATAACAACAAAATTATTAACAACAAATAATAATCATGGAGTGAGTAATATTATTTCATGGAAATATTATCAGAAAAACACTTGTAAACCATTTAAATACTAAATTTGTACAAAATATGAGGCCTACCATAAATATCAAAAATTGTAAATTTTAGGCTTATATGAACTTAAAACAGACCCAGCTATATATCAAATTATGTAAAATTAGTTTAAGAATATTGCTGAATAGTTAGATTTTTGTAAAATTAATAAATAATTGAGTTACAGCAATAAATAGGAAAACTTGTTATGTATATTTAGAGGATGAAGCAAATCTAAGGCATGTACTTTTATAAAAGAACAATGGGAAGAGGAAAAAGACATTTCATAAATTACCCCAAAACGACGACTTTCATTCATCAGTCTATTGTTAATCATTAATATGAACAGTTGAGAAATTACTGACAGAAGACCGAAAAAGTATAAATTAGTGCAAAAACCGTGAGTGCAGCCTCGAAAAGTGTAACAGAGGTTAACTAAGTAAATATAACGACAACAGATAATAATTAACACCTAACTAATCCAGAACAACAGCAATAACATTATCTGACACGAGCACAAGAAATCAACGGCCATTTTGAAGGAATATTAAACCATATTAGCAGAACACGAATACAACACATTTGAACACCGAACACTTCACCAGTAAACCATCACGAAACGACATCGCAGAAGAAAGAACACTCCACACCATATTCCAGGACTACTGCAACTTCGCAGAGAAGGGAATACACATTTATTTCTGAGGGAGAAGATCAACCAGCATCAGCAGAGCATAGCAGAAAAATCGAGGTAACGGCGGCCATACTTAATTTCTGAACGAGCCCAGGACACAGCCTTCTCGAAGCCAGTGACGTCATTCGACGAATGGTTCGATATTACTTTTAATAATTGACAATTTGCATAATAATATTGTTTTTTCAGCCATAATAATTTACTTTAAAATATAGCTGTAAGCATTGTATCTTGTTCCTTGCCCTCTCTGACCATTTCGACAGTTAAAAGAATCCTAATTAATTAATCTTGTAAACATAAATTTTGTCAATTTTGTTCGCTACCGACTTGAGCAAATATCAACCAATGCCTGGTCCACGCGCAGCCAGAATGGCGCATAATTTCAAATGTTAATAAATGAACATAATTATTCAGTTATAAGAGTTTGTATTTGTTTGTATAGTAAATGTTAGTTATTCTTTTCTTCTAAAAATAATTTAGAGTGATAAAATAAATATTTGAGAAGAGAAGAAGAGCAAAATCAGAAGAGAGAATTAATAGATCTAACTACACAATTAAATTATTAATAAAAACAAATAGTTTTGAAACACAAAATCTTACCTATTCCATTGGAAGTAATTAAAGCACATACAATCAATTAATTATTTATTAAATTAATTGAATTAATTAATTAAAAAAAAAATATATAAGTAAAATTTTATAACTTACAAAAATTTTTTATTATCAACAAATCACACTTTATTATCATACATTATTTATATTTAATTTATTCTTTGTAATTGGGAATAATTACCAATTGGTGCATCCAAAGTGGAGCTGTATCATCGGCGAGTTCAACACCGAGATTCAGACAACATTTATTAGCATCACAATTTCTATCTTTATATCTTTATTAAATTATTTGTAATTATATTACAAATTGGCGTCCAACTGAAGGGCTGAAAATAGGAGTTAATAGAGTTATAAAATAGGGACAATTGTGTAGTTTCCTATTTTAGCTCGGCAGCCGTCAACAGGTCAGAAAAAGAAACAAGATGCACAGGAGGGCGACATCAAAGAAAAGGGCTGTTGAAGCCGAACAGGAAATAGATATGGAGGACAAAGAGGCGACACCTGTGGAGGATATAGAGATTACCTCCAGCAGAACCAACCGAACAAATACCCCAAGGAAAACAAGCTGATAAGCCGGAACAAACAGAAGAGACCAATTTCCAAGAAACCTTGATGAGAATGATAATGGAAATGAGGGAGGAGAACAAATCAAATAGTAAGAAGGCGAATGAAAGCAGTAAGCAATTAAGGGAAGAATTGGTTGATAAAATTGGAGATACCAGTAAGAAGATGGAGGAAAAGATGGAAGAAAATAGTAAGAAAATGGAGGAAAAGATGGAAGAAAATAGTAAGGAAATGAAAAGTGATAACCAACGATTGAAGGAGGAATTAAGAGAAAACAGTAAGAAGATGGAGGAGAAGGTGGACGAAATAAAAAACGAAAATAAATTATTAATGGAGGAAAATATTAAGAAGATCGAGGAAAAAATGGAGGAAAATATTCAGAAAATAGAAGAGAAGATGGAGGAAATAAAAACTGATAACAAACAGTCGAAGGAGGAATTGACCCAGATAAGCCAGAAACTGGAAGAAACCAATAAAAAGATGGAAAATAATAGTCAACAATTAAGAGAAGAATTGAAGGAGACGAACCAAGAGAATATGAACCGATTAGATGGAAAGATGGAAGCATTGAAGGAAGAATTGGGGCAAAAGATAGCTGAAAACAATGAAACCATCAGCAAGAAAGTAGAAGAGGAAATAACGGTGATCGAACAGAGGATTACAAGGGCTGACGAAAGATGGAGTCAGACAGAACGAGAAGTACAGAGTATCAAGACAGAAATAAACACTAAGGTTAACAACATTGAAGAAACGAATAGGAAGACTTTAGTGGAAAAACTAAAGGAAACCCGTGAAGACTGGGAGCGAGTGCAGGACCGATTCACAGAAAAATGTGACGGCATTGGAGCTGCTGTGACCAGTATCAACAGTCAGGTGCGACAGAATCAAACAGATATAGACCTGTTCCATAGTCGACCGACAAGCATTACCAGTTGTCCTAACAACGAGAATCGCGAAGGAATTAACTTCAGATTTTATAAAAACAAACCGATGGAGTTCCTAGCCAGAATCGAAGAGTACTTCACCAAACACAGAGGCAGTCGCTGGAGGGAGAATAAAGAAGTACTTGACGATTCGTTCAAGGAAATAGCAGATAATTGGTGGATGGCGATAAGAGATGAAGTGACCGATTACCAACAATTCAAAAGGCTATTCAAGGCCAAATATTGGTCTGAATCGACACAAAATATCGCCAGAGACGGGATCTGTCATGGAAAATACAACCCGTATGGAAAACAGACCCTAACGGCGTACTTCTTGGGAAAGGTGTGTGTGGCCAAACATCTAGAGCCCAGAATACCGGAAGAATGCCTGGTCAGCAAGCTCTCATACCATTATGAGGAAGATATAATAAGAGCTAGAAGAAACAGTCAAATAAAGACTGTACAAGCAATGACCGAGCTCTTAGAAATGTATGAGCACGAGGATTACTACCGCCAAAGTCGCTGGAGATATGAAAGGCCGGAACCAAGAAGTAACACCAATAATTCGAATAATAATAATCGGCAGAACGTGGGCAACAACAATAATTATAATTCCGCAAACCGGAATAATGCCGAATATAATCACAACCCTCGTAATAACAATAATGTACCTAGATTTAATAACAATAATAATAATAATAATGTTCCCCGAATTAATAATAATGAGGGCAACAACAATAATAATAATAACCGTCCACCAAACAACAAAGGCGTCTGTGAGTTTCCAATGTCGTAAAAGTGCACTTTTACTGTAATGATTTTAGTGTTTTTAATTTTTTAACGATCTCTAATGAGTGATTAAGATTTCTGAAGATGGCAATTCGTTGCCGAAACGCGTCAAAATAAGACGAGAAAAACGAAGTCGCACGACGGATATATGGTAAATATCTATTATATAAACAACAACGGTTATTATAATAATAACCGTAATTATGTTCCAAATGGTCAGAGAAACCCCAACCCCCTAATAACAATTATCATAGTAATTATAACAGGAATTACCCGAATGGAGGTAATAACAATAATTACAGGACATATCGACCCCATATTAACTACATCAGAGCGGAAGGCGGCGGCCAGAGGAGGTACCAGCCTCAACGAAGGAGCCGATATTATGAGTATGAAACCTTTCAAGGTAGTCAGGGAAATAATCGTTACAGAGAGTATGAACCCAGACGCAGTTCCAGCCTGGACAATCAACGAAGACTACCTGTAACGGAAGCCCAACAGGACGATCGTGCTGAACCAAACGAAGCAGTTTCAGGACTCCAAGTTGATGCTTCCAACGGCCTAATCCGTAATGATGCGGAGCATTTAAACGAACGAAGGCAGTAATAAACTCCAATAACCCTTTACTGCTCCAATCTGCTGGGTTTGACCAAGAAATAAAATCGAAAAAAGAAAAGAAAAATTTTACAATAATATACAATAATTATTTGAAAGATATCCGTAAGGACTTGCTAGAAGAAAACGAAATTAACATTAATAATAATGACAACGAAATTCAAAAAAGTAGTAAGGACAACTTACAAGAACTATTCGAAATAATTATTATAGAATAAAAAAGAATTTTGATGAACAAAAATGTTCAAAATTCTAAAAAATAGTAAGTACAACTTACACTGATTATTCGAAAAACTATTATGAATGAAAAAAAAAGAATTTTGGTTAATGTTCAAAATTCAAAAAATTTGTAAGAACAGCTTACACCAAATATTAGAAAAACCATTATGATGAAAATTTAAAAAAAAGAATTTTGATGAATAAAAAACTTCAAAATTCAAAACATTAGTAAGTACAACTTACACCAAAATATTTGAAAAACTATTATGAATAAGAAAGAATTTAGTTGAATAAAAATATCTAAAGTTAAAAAACAGCAAGTACAACTCATACGAATGATGAGAAATAACTCTTAAATATAAAAAGATTTTGTAAGAAAGAGATACAAAATTCTAAAAGAGTAAGAACAAATCACACTCATAATTTGAGTGAACTCTTACATAAAAGAATTTGAAGGTGAATGGAGTACAAATGTAAAACTCCCTCTCAAACTCTCCAGAGACCCAAAACAAAAAGAATAGGTTCCAGTAAACAAAGAGAACAACCAATGTTAAACAATTGGATAATTTAATGTTACCAGAACAATATATTAATAAATGTTAAAAATGTCAGAAGAAGGAACGTAACAAATCCTCATAAAAAACAGTGTTAATAAAGGAAAAAAACCCTCAATAAACTATCACAGCTATAAAAAAACCATACTATAGTTTGTATGATAATAGTGACTATGCTAACAATGACCACTATTATAGATTATGTAAATGAGACAATTTAAGACAAAAATGATACAGAATTTCAAATGAAAAAGAGAGAAGAAACCAGAATATTTTATAATTTAATCAAAACAACTTAACCAAACTCACAAAGGAAATAATTGGATAAAGACAGAACAATGAAAAAGGACCAACTAAGTAAAAACCAAATATTAAGACCAGAAACCAAAAACCCTGGTACTATTAATGATAATATTGTTGTAATAACCACTGTTATAGTGATAAGTGATTAAGAAATAATTAATGTTATGCCATGAGCAATAAAATAACTCATTGGATACCAAATGGTAGAATGGTAGAAAAAATCTAGATAAATACTAATTACTATGTAAACAAGATGAAATGATGAAACGATGAAATGTATATTATACCACATACCTAAACCACATAATATGGAATAAGCTTTAATAGAGAAGAAGAGTCAAGTGTATAAAAGTATTAATTGATATAAAATATTATGAAGTGAAGAATCTAAGGATGTTTATTTTAGTCAAAAGAGACTACTTTTAATGATTATTTATTTTTATGACTGGATGTAGAAAATGCCATCAGTCTTATATTTGAGCAGAGATGATAATACCTCTGGGCTCAATTAATTGAAGTATTGGACAGCAGGGATTGAAGCCAAAAGTGCCACTCTGAACTGTTCCAATTCATATGTTAGGGAATGTTAGGGAATAAACATACTGGTGAGGAAGCACCAAATAAGAAAGGATATAAAATAATAAGGTTATACACAAGATTGATGATTACTTATTAATGAAAAAAGGAAACTAATGAAGGAGATACACATCATCTGAGAGGAAGCAACGGTGGAAAAAGAAGGTATATAAAGTGAAAACATGTAATCACGAAGAAAATATAGTAAATAAAATGAATTAGTAGTAATTATTTCATCCATACTAAGAGTATGATCTGAACTAATCACTTTTACAGGAGAGCATATGTAGCATAACAAAATTATCACATTAAAATTTTAACTTAATGCAACATAAATAAAGAAGAAAATGTCCATAGTGAGTGAGAATAATAAATTGGTTAAAGATTAAACTAAAGAAACTGTACATTAAGTCAATAAAATGTTAATAAGAATAAACAATAACAAAGAAAACTATTGGTCAATATACGAATAACCTACCATATATATATATGAACCCAATGAACCAGCAGTATACCCAGTAGATTGGGGAAGCAGTAAAAAGGAAGGAAAGGAAAGAAAAGAGATAAAAAGGTGAAAACAATTTTAATAAGGGAAATTTATAAAGTCAAGAAGCAGAGAAACCACAAGACAAGAAATTTACTAATATAATAAGGAAGTAAGGACCAAATATGTGAAGATTCCTACAAAGAGCCTAGAAATAAGAAGAGCTATTCCAAAAATGTTAATAAAGGAATACATGCCATTGAACTAAATTAAAACCAATATATTTAGACCCAGTAACTCAAGTTACAAGATACAATACAATGAAAACCGAATTGTAAACTAGATATAAGTATAATATGTAACAACCCAAAAGAGACTACCATAGTGTAGAACCCACTAAAAAGACTACCATAGTGTAGAACCCAATAAAGTGAAGTGAGGTAACAAAAATTAGAAACTACAGTGAGTGTAGTGAGAAACATAGCTAAAAAATCTATGAAAAAATATTCAATGAAGTGTAAATAATATAAAAGGACTACCATGAGTGTAGATAATACTAGTAAAACCATAAGAATCAAAGACAGTCTAAGGACTGACAACATTAGTAGTAATAAGAGTTTTTTAAATTAGATATAAGAAATACTATTACCCATAAAATGTTTCTTTTTAATTACAGTTAAGTAAATTGTGAGAAGGACAATAAATACCAAAGGACAGTTCATAACTGAGGGTATAACTAATAATAAGATATTTTTTATTTATTGTTAATCAGATAATATATAAGATATAAGGTGATAATAGATATAAGATGTTTTTAATCACAGTTAAGTTGTTATCAAAAGAAACATAAATACAAAAGACAGTTAATGACTGACAGTATTACTAGTAATAGGATGTTTTTATTTTTTTATTAAATTATGTCTAAGGAATAATAAGGATAAGATATTTTTGTTATAACTAAATAAGATAATTAAAAATAATAAGGATAAGATATTTTGTTATCATTTGATGATACAGTTAAAAATAATAGGAATAAGATGTTTTTGTTATAATTAAATGATATATGAAAAATAGTAGATAATAAGATGTTCTGTTGTATTCAAAATAATGTTAACTAATTTTCAAGTTTGTCAAGGCAGAGAGGCAAGTAGGAAATAGGAATGTTATAATGTTATTTAAAACTGTAAACCATATAAAAAGTACAAAGCAGATTAGCTAATACACCACTCTAGAAAAACAGACCAGTAATGTAAACCAAAACCATCTATCAGAGAGTCAAACTTAATTAAATAAATTCAATCAAACTACATAATGTAAGGAATAGAATTTAGTCCATACAACACAAAAATATGAAAATGTAATCAGTACAGATACACTGATTAATAACGAATGGAATGACAAAGGAAGAAAATTAACTTCTTTTGGAAATAACTAATACTAGGCCTAAAAGGGTAATCAACTCAGACTAAAAAGTAAGTTAATCAATATTGAAGTGTTATAACAACAAAATTATTAACAACAAATAATAATCATGGAGTGAGTAATATTATTTCATGGACATATTATCAGAAAAACACTTGTAAACCATTTAAATACTAAATTTGTACAAAATATGAGGCCTACCATAAATATCAAAAATTGTAAATTTTAGGCTTATATGAACTTAAAACAGACCCAGCTATATATCAAATTATGTAAAATTAGTTTAAGAATATTGCTGAATAGTTAGATTTTTGTAAAATTAATAAATAATTGAGTTACAGCAATAAATAGGAAAACTTGTTATGTATATTTAGAGGATGAACCAAATGTAAGGCATGTACTTTTATAAAAGAACAATGGGAAGAGGAAAAAGACATTTCATAAATTACCCCAAAACGACGACTTTCAGTCATCAGTCTATTGTTAATCGTTAATATGAACAGTTGAGAAATTACTGACAGAAGACCGAAAAAGTATAAATTAGTGCAAAAACCGTGAGTGCAGCTTCGAAAAGTGTAACAGAGGTTAACTAAGTAAATATAACGACAACAGATAATAATTAACACCTAACTAATCCAGAACAACAGCAATAACATTATCTGACACGAGCACAAGAAATCAACGGCCATTTTGAAGGAATATTAAACCATATTAGCAGAACACGAATACAACACATTTGAACACCGAACACTTCACCAGTAAACCATCACGAAACGACATCGCAGAAGAAAGAAGAACACTCCACACCATATTCCAGGACTACTGCAACTTCGCAGAGAAGGGAATACAAATTTATTTCTGAGGGAGAAGATCAACCAGCATCAGCAGTGCATAGCAGAAAAATCGAGGTGACGGCGGCCATACTTAATTTCTGAACGAGCCCAGGACACAGCCTTCTCGAAGCCAGTGACGTCATTCGACGAATGGTTCGATATTACTTTTAATAATTGACAATTTACATAATAATATTGTTTTTCAGCCATAATAATTTACTTTAAAATGTAGCTGTAAGCATTGTATCTTGTTCCTTGCCCTCTCTGACCATTTCGACAGTAAAAGAATCCTAATTAATTAATCTTGTAAACATAAATTTTGTCAATTTTGTTCGCTACCGACTTGAGCAAATACCAACCAATGCCTGGTCCACGCGCAGCCAGAATGGCGCATAATTTCAAATGTTAATAAATGAACATAATTATTCAGTTATAAGAGTTGTATTTATTTGTATAGTAAATGTTAGTTATTATTTTCTTCTAAAAATAATTTAGAGTGATAAAATAAATATTTGAGAAGAAGAAGAAGAGCAAAATCAGAAGTGAGAATTAATAGATCTAACTACACAATTAAATTATTAATAGAAACAAGTAGTTTCGAAACACAAAATCTTACCTATTCCATTGGAACTAATTAAAGCACATACAATCAATTAATTATTTATTAAATTAATTGAATTAATTAATTAAAAAAAAATATATAAGTAAAATTTTATAACTTACAAAAAATTTTTATTATCAACAAATCACACTTTATTATCATACATTATTTATATTTAATTTATTCTTTGTAATTGGGAATAATTACCAATTGGTGAATCCAAAGTGGAGCTGTATCATCGGCGAGTTCAACACCGAGATTCAGACAAATTTATTAGCATCACAATAATTCTTTCTATACATTATTATCTAATTTTAAATTATATTTGTAAGAATTATATTACAATATATATATATATATATATATATATTGCAACTCTACAAGTATTTCAAAAATTCACACAAATACATTACCATATACTCAACGTAACTGTGAAGTGTATTACACTCGCCAGGTCGCAGCATTTTTTTTTATTATCGTTGCGTCAAGTATATATAGTTGCACAATAATAAATACTTTTCAAAGAGGATTGAGATGTTGTTGACATGAAATAATTAATTAAAACCGTTTCAAAATAATCGTACTAAGATTTATTAATATTAATCGAAAGATGAAAAAAAATATTAAAATTTATAATTATAAAATAATATTCTCTTTTATAAGTTTACATAAAGTACCATATAACCTTCTCTGCTGTTCATGACATATTAAAATAAAATACCATATAATCTTACTAGCTAAAAAGACATGTTAAATTATCTAAACCCTTTTTATTTCAGTGTGTCTGATTTTTACTCCAATTTTTAAATAATAATAATAGCAACTCATATGCAAACAAAAATAATATTCAACTCAAGAATAAAATAATTTGTTGCTATAAACAAAAATAAAATAATAACATTTACTTTCAACCTATTATTTAATTCTACTGACACACCCAAATTTTAACATATAACAGAAAATTAGTATTTTTTTTTATTTTCTTATTCAATTAAATTATTTACTTTAACTACTATTTAAATTTAAAACTTTAAGTCTTTATTGTTCATGTATAATTTTGTTTTTCATGTATAATTTTCTTTTTGAAAGTTCTCTTCACAAACAAAATATAATTGTGATGAAGTCATCACCGCGCGGATTCACCTGAAACGGATGTAACAATGGGTTTTTACTTCGAGGATACCGTTTCTTCCGCACCGTCGTCGCGCGCACGATCGGTGTAAATAAAAGAAGAGCGATCGTTCGGGAACCCAGTCAGTCGACGTTCGACGTTGAAGTGGTTAACATCGACGAACCGGCGCTATCTGATTTCACTGGGTTTCAGAGTCAAGAAAAACAATAACATGGCGGTCAGCGGTATCTTAGCGGATCGAGGTCCGCTCTTCGACGACACCGTCACGCATTACGAGTACCACGCTCACGCGGCGTCGCGATACGGTAACAATGACGAAATACGCATACACTTGCTGCAGCAGGACGTTTTAACTCTCCCGACGGAAAGTGTCCTGTACGTCGAAGGCACGTTGAGCAAGAAGCCGGAGCGAGCGCTACCGACGAAGTGAACGTGAAGCTGGTGAACAACGCGATCGCGCTTCTCTTCGAAGAAATCCGTTACGAATTGGCCGGCGTGGAAGTCTATCGGACCAAGAACGTCGGCATCACGTCCACGTTGAAAACCATGCTGTCCATCGGCAAACCGGACGTCGACGCGATGAAAAACGCCGGATGGGTGGCGCCTACAACCAACGTGATGACGCCGAAGGGGAGCAACGGTGAATTCAACTTTTGTGTACCGCTGAGGACGCTGATGGGATTCGCCGAAGACTTTACGCGCATCATTTTAAACATGAAACAAGAACTCATACTGTTACGCACGTCCACCGATTTTAACGCGATGATGACGACCGCGACCACGGCTACGAACGTTAACGCCGATCTCGAACTGACCAAAATCTCGTGGATGGTTCCGTACGTGCACATGAACAACAAAACGCGGTTGGAGCTGTTAGACCTCATGAGGAAGGCCCCGCCGCTGTCCGTACCGTTTCGCAGTTGGGAACTCCACGAGTACCCGGCGTTGCCGACGACCGGCAAGCAGACGTGGACGATCAAGACGTCGTCGCAACTGGAGAAGCCGCGTTTCGTGGTACTGACCTTCCAGACCTGCAGAAAGAACGATCTGAAAAAACACGCCGACGAATTCGATCACTGCAAGGTGACCAACGCGAGACTCTTTCTGAACGACAAGTACTACCCGTACGATAACCTGAACTTGGATATCGCTAACGGACGCTACGCACTGCTGTACGACATGTATTGTCGTTTTCAAAAGTCGTACTACCACACGACTCAATCCAACGTACTTCTATCGCCGGACGAGTTCGTAGCGAAAGCGCCACTATTCGTTTTCGATTGTAGCAGACAGGACGAGTCGCTCAAATTTCCACCGGTCGACGTTCGATTAGAATTCGAGTCCACCGAAAATTTCCCCTCGGAAACCACGGCCTTCTTCATGATACTTCACGATTCGCTCAACGTATACACTCCGCTGTCCAACACCGTGCACAGACGCACTTGATTTCCCCCCACTACCACCGGGTAGTCGCCTCCCCACCAACAGGAAACTGGTTTACTAACGGAAGCCGATATCTGTATACCTATTATCGAACGTTCATCATTCTTCAGTCGAGATACTGCGGTCGACCGGGAACGTTATTCCTGTGCGTTAAAATAGTTATACTACTCGTCATGTGGCTGCAAGAGGAGGACAAGCTTCGAAACGCCATCGTCGAGTTTCAAGCGTTCCGCGGTGTGCAGAACGAGTACGTCGTCAAGGAGTTCGCCGCGGTCGACCTGTCTACACTGTGCTTTACGGTCGCGTTTTTCGCGCCTCCTTACGAACTATTGCGTCTCGCCGAGAAGAAGGTAAGAACCAACGAATGGTTGGAAAGGCGTTATCACTGGTTGAGATGGGACGACGGTTACATTCCGTACACGGATTTGTCGCGTACGATCGCGCAAATCTGTTTGAATTTCACCGCGATCTACACTAAAGGAAAAGAGAAAGCCGCTTTTCTACGCGCGTACCACCGCAACATCATCGACCTCAACGAAATGAACGCGCCGACGGCGAGCGACCGGTTACCGACCACGTCGTCATCGTCGTTACAGTGCCCCATCGTGCAACACCGGGACGACAGCGGAACACCAGGTGCGCGCTGCGCAGAGCGTTATTCTACAGCGAGTGGACGGTAAACGCGTTAAAACAACGGAGCGATTATGTCGGTGATCAATGCGCTTTACGGTGTACTCTGTGCAAGAACATCGTGTGTAACAATATATTTTAATGTGTGTCTGTGTGTGAGAGACATTACACTACACAATGAAATGTTGCTTATTATAAGTATGTGTATAGTAGTAGTTTAGTATATACGTTCAGGATATCGAGGTGCGTTGACCGAGTTTACGTTATAAGAAAGCTAGATGATCGATTGTAACCGACTACGTCACTGTCGCGGTAGAGATACTCATAAACGTAGTCGAGTTGTCTGAGACGAGTCACTGGCACGGTGGAAACACCTGTAAACTCGCATCGGTTACACACAGAATCTTTTATTATTTAAGGCACTTTCACTTGTGAAAAACTTACTTGTTGTTATTTCCTCACAGGAAAAACAACAAGTAAGTTTTTCACAAGTGAAAGTGCCTTAAATAATAATTGTTAAGTGCTGTGAAAGAAGTGATGAACAGTCAATATAATACAGAATCTTTGTGTGTGTGTGTGTGTGTGTGTGTGTGTGCGTGTGTGTGATACGTGAAAAATTCGTCTCTCGATATTCCAACCGTATACCGTACTATCAGTTTAAGTATTAAAAAAAAAAATCGCTTTATTCGGCATTGTGTAGTGTACGTTTGATTTTACCTAACGCTGTACACGTTAAAAGCTCTGAGTTCTTAGCGTGTTAGGTGTTAGGTAACGCTGGATTAGGCATGTTTCATTTGTCCTTGAAATGGGGAAACCAAGTACCGGTAAAGAAAAGCGAAGCGTATCTCGTCTCACCTCCCGGGTCGCTTGGAAGGGACGAGACGACATAACGTTGTTTTAAATATACGTATTTAACACAACGATATGTATACACTCGATTTCCCCCATTACCACCGAGTAATCGCCTCCCCCCACCAACAGGAAATTGTGATTTGCTAACGGAAGTCGATATCCGTATACATATTACCGAGCGTTGCATCATTCTTCAGTCCTGATTGCATCAGAACGAGAGACAGGAAGTGGCGCTATTTTTTCTTCCTGGTACATACTCTCAGTTAGTGTGGTACTCTTGTAGCGCTAGTATCCATCTAGTTAATCGACCATGGCTTAATTTACATTTCTTTAAAAATGAGACTGATTTATGATCAGATCTAACGGTTACCGGGTATCCCAGGATATAGGTTCTGAACTTATTGCAGACAAATACTACACTACGAAATTCCTTTTCTGTGACATTATAATTTCGTTCACAGTTATTTAACACTCTACTTGCAAAACTAACAACCAAGTGGTTCCCTTCTTCATCTTCTTGATAGAGTTCCGCTCCAAGACTTATGTTACTCGCGTCACAGTTTAAATAAAAGGGTTTGTTAAAATTGGGGTGATGTAATATAACTGTCTCTAGAAACTTGTCCTTAATTAATTGTAATACTGTGTCTTGTTCAGGTCCCCATTTCCATTTGTCCTTGGATGTTAATGTTGTCGAAACTTTGCTGTTAACTCTGAGCAATTTTGCTGGAATTTGCGGTAATAATTGCATAGTCCAAGGAACGATTGTAATTGACTTCTGTTTTTTGGATTAGGAAAATTCTGGATAGTATTTATTTTGTCGGGTGACGGAGGGATGCCTGATTCAGATAAAATAAAACAAAAAAATTGGACTTCATCAGCAATAAATCTTGACTTGCCGAGTTTCAGAATAATATTATTTTTTGACACTTTTTCTGTAATACATGTTCAATTCTGTCACAATGTTCATCCCAGTCTGATGAAGTAATCAAGAAATTGTCGACGTATACCGTAGTGAATTGTAGTGCTTCCTGTCCCAGTATCTAATCCATGCATTTAACAAAAATAGCCACCGAGTTAATGAGTCCAAATGGAAGTCTCTTGAATTGGTAATTTCTTCCATCGAATATGAAAGCCATGTACTTCCGACTGTCAGGATCCAATTCTATGTACTTGCTAGTACCTGCATACTGTGTCCCAAGTACTGATGAATTTGGTACTATGAAATTTCTTTAATATCTCTTCTATTTCCCCCGGAGACGTTCTATCATTTACAATCATCTTGTTGATTTCTCGGGCGTCAAGGCAAAGCCGAACTTTTCCGTTTTTCTTAGGGATTGCAACTATAGGGTTGGTGTATGGAGAGTGACTATATTCGATAATATCATCTGCCATCATTTTGTTTATTTCACTTCTTACCGCTTCTTTCAAGGAATGAGTGATGGGATATGACTTCCTGTTGAATTCGACTGGTTCTTTGAATTTTAATTTACATTGATAGTTTCTCACTTTAACGGGCATGTCGGAGAAAATATGTTTATATTTACAATATATGTTGATATTAGTTTATCCACTTGTTCTTCAGTTAAATTTAACCCCGGTTTTTCTCGCTGGAATCTCTGGATCTCATCTAGTTTATTTTACCATATTTCTTCATTATTGTTATGATATTCTATGCTATTTTGTAATGAACTATATCCATCATATTTATCCTCCCTAACATACTAGCTGGCACGGTTCTGAGGGGCACATTGGCTTCCAATTAACTCAGCCGTCCATACTAAATTGTCTGAGATCAGAGACACCTTCTCTCTGCTCAGGTCAATTATGGCCGAATACTGCCTTAGCATCCGACTAATAAATTAAATGGTAGATCCTTGGCTACCAAATATATCATGGGAACTGTTGATCTATTACTTTTCACGTCAAGCAATACCTGTCTCTTTACAGACTTGTTCTGGCGTCCAGTAGCTCTAATTAGTGTTACGTTATTAATGGGTAGTGTTGGTATTCTTTTCTTGCATTCCTTTTGTTTTCTATTTAACTCCGTGCTGTCAATCAATGAAACGTTCGCCCCGGTATCTATCATTATTTTGGTTGGAATCCCATTTACGTCAGGTCTAATGTATGTTATTTCATTATTGTTACTTTCTACATGGGCAGATTCTTCGGTTAACTAGTCCTCTCGGATGTTTTTAAAATAATTATTCTTAATTACAATAATAGTCTTGTTGGGTATGTGGTGTTGTAGTCTAAGTCGGTACCCAGAAGATCGCATCAGTGATGGGCCATTACGATTTCTCACTGCCGCCTCTCTTTTAAATTCTGGTTATCGTCATTGTCCCTAATATTGTTGTTATGGTGGTTATCATTGCTAATTACATTACATCTGTCCTCGCTGGTGTCCCCCATTAAGCTATAATTATTCATTCCCCTATGATCTTCAATACTTCTGCTCCGTCTTGGATAACTTCTGTTGCAATTATTGTTATTGTCTCTATTATTATTCTGGTATCGATGGTTGAGTTCTAGGCTCCTGCGTCCTTGATAGTATTGTCTTCGAGAACCGCGGTTGTTTTCTCGATTGTGTGACCGCACATAGTTTACCCGCGGTCGATTATCTCGATTGCCATTATTACTCTGATTATTATTGTGAGCAGTATTATTTCTGTCCCTTAGCTGGTTGTCATTTCTGTGTCTACTTCTGCGGTAATAATTTTCATGCTCGTAATTTTCTAACATTGCTGCGATGGACTGTATCGTTTTGATCTGTCCGCAAAGTCTTGCTCTTGCAATTCCTTCCTCATACTGATAAGAGAGTTTAGTTACCAGGCACTCCTCTGGTATCTTGGGTTCCAGGTTTCTAGCTAGGCACACCTTTCCCAAGAAATATTCCGTTGGTGATATGATCTCTGTGGATCATATTTGCCATTGCATAAATTGTCTCACTATGTTTTGGGTGGATTCAGACCAATATTTTGCTTTAAACAACGCCCTAAACTCTTGATAGCCATTTATGTCGTGCTGGGTTGCTGTCCACCAGTTATCAGTCATGTCCTTAAAGTGTTCATCCAGCATAATTCGAATTACTGTCCATCTTGTTTCTCTGCTTTTTGCAATGTTCTCTTCAATCCTTTCTAAAAATTCCATTGCGTTCTTTCTGTAATTCTTGAAATTAATTATTTCTCTATTATCAGCAAGTTGGAAATTAGGTACATTAAATGGCCTATTCCTAATCATCTCCAAGTCTTCCCGTATATTTACTAATATACTCTCTTTGATGTATCTCATCTATTTTCTCCGTATTATTAGTTACTTGGTTCTTTACACTATTAATGTTGACCTCCATGTGCTCTATTTTCTCTTCTACCTTCTCTTGCACCTTTTCTATTTTCTCTTGTGTTTCTTTCTGCAATGATTACATTCTTATTATATTATTATCTTCTACATGGTTAATCTGTATGCAGACATCTTCCTTGAATTGCTGTAGTTCCAAACTTGTTTGCTTTAGATGTTCGTTGGTTTCAGAAATCTGCTGTTTGATTGTTTCATTATATTGTTCCATTTTTTGATTAATCTCAGCAATTTACCCTATGATTTGCTGCTTCAAGTTCTCATTGCTTTCTTCCACCTGATTTTTCAGATCCTTTCTGATTTCAGTCATTTGCTCTTCTATTTCCTTGCTTAGCGCTTTCTTCATGGGCAGATCCAGCAATTTTGGAACGGGGGCTGTATATTTTTATATGAAACAGCATGTGTGACCCTCCCCCTCCTCTCACCCACATATACACACACAAAATGCAGTTTGTTATTATGGCAAACTATATATTAATTTCATCTCTAATAACAATATAAAAACTGTCGCTAATAATAAATGAGATTTTTTTATTATGTCTGAAGTAATAAATGTAATTTACTCTTATAACTAGAGTAACTAAATTTATGTAATAAATAAAGAGGATTTAATTTGCTACTTTGAAACAAACAAAAGGTTTCTTGCATTAACACTTTTTATTATGAAAAAAAAATTGCTAGTCACATAGTCCAAATGTAGTATTTCTGTTGATGAATATTTACAGGATTCCATACAAGTTGAAACTTAAACACTACGGTAACTTTTTTATTTGTATTTACATTTACAATAACCTAACTACTTATTTATAACATGGACTTGTATATTGAATTTTTTTACAAAACAAAATCAAGTTTTCTATTTTTCTTTTTTGCAAAATTGTCAACTGTTTTTTCTGCACTAAGATCATCTGTAAGTTCGCGATGAACGTTCATAAGAGCTAAGGACACAAGACGATCTTCCTTTATCGTTGTCCTTAGCCAGTCCTTCAATCTCCGAAGAGTTGAAAAAGACCTCTCGGCAGTAGCTGTGGTAACTGGAAGTGCTAAAAAAATTTGTAGTAGAGGTCTGATGCACATGAAGACTTCAGGATCACAATAGTTGAGAGCATTTTCAGGGATTTTTTCTTTCAGTTTTTGTAGCTCGATCCATTTTGTGTGCCATAAAGCCAATTCTCTGTGAAGTGTTTTGAAGCTGTAACCAGCTGTACTGGTCAAGGCAAAACCAAATCTGGATGCAAGAAAGGAAGCTTTTTCTTTTATCGTGGTAGTAGTTTCTAATTTTACTGTAAAAGACGGTATGAGGACTAACAGATCAAACAGCTCTGTACTCTCAGCAGCAAATCTGTGAATACTGTCTTGAAGGATATTGTCAATGAGTGGGTTGTAAATGGACACCCTGTAATATTTCTCTACCTCATTTACTTCGTAGTTGCTTCTATTTTTTTTGGCATTTCACAAGCCGGGGAAGAGTGATTTCAGTTCCAAGGTCACTTGCTAGCCCTAGAGCCACCTCATACACATCATGGAAGTACTCTTCGCAATCTGACCTTCTCTTTTGCAGTGTGGTGCACACAGAAAAAGACGACTAAGAACCAAAGTCAAACCTAATATGTCAGCTAGAGATGAGACAGCAACTAGGAAAGAGCTATTGGATATATTATTAATAAGAGACAATGGTTTTGATGCAGCTTCATTCTCCTTCCATTGACTAATATCATAAAGTGCCTCGCTTATTTTCGGAAGGGGAGAGCAGAAGAGATGTATACTGTCGTGTCGTTCCACCCATCTGGTATTACATAGACCAATTAATTGACGCCCTATTTTTTTGTTTTAAGATGGAATTTCGTTTTGAACTTAGTAAGTAAAAAAGAACTTTTAAGTAAAAAATGAAATTACAGTTTTCATTGTGTCAATTGCATTTCGTACGTTCTGTACTTTGGAAGCCTTAGTAAGAGACAAATTTAAGGAATGGTTGTGGCAGGGACAATATGTTGCGTTAACAGCTTCATTCTTGATTATACTCACAGCCCCCTTTAACTCAGACACATTAGTGGTGCAACCATCAGTTGCGATCCCAACAAAATTTCCTAGCTCCAACTGTTTTTTTTTTTTACTAAACTAAGAACTGTCTCTGCAATCACGCGTCCTGTAAGTGAAGGCTCTTTTAGAAACATTTCTTCATCTTCATTAGATACATCATCTCTGTAGGACTCATAATTTTCTACTATTTCCTTCTGGCGGGGATCTATGAAGTCTAGAAAGTCTTCATAAATATATCCTTGATGGCAATATCTTACACAGAATGTTAACTGGGATTCATGAGCTGCATCAGTGGTCTCGTCAAAAATCATGCTGAAATATTTAGCTTCTTTGATCCTTTTGATGATGGTGTTTCGAATTTCCTCACCACAACATTGTATTAGGTCATTCTGTATTGTTTTGCTTGTACACACTGCGTTTCTGCATGCTGTTTCCCGCAGATGCTTTTCCAAATGTTGATCACCTGTTTCAATACGGAAACGAACCAGTTCCCTAAAGTTTCCTTCATTAGATTTTGAAATTTGAAGGATATTGCCATCATCCTTATGGCCTCTTAAAGGTATGTTTTGTTTACCGAGAAAGATGATACATTTAACAAGTGATCCCAACAACTTTCTGTTTTCTGAACATTTTTAAGATGACTCTTATCTTGTTGATTTATCACACTCAAGTCTGGATGTTCTGTTCTTGTAAGAAATTCTTTCCCAGCTTCAACTGCCCTTTTATGGTATGAGTGATTATCATGTTGATTAAGATCACCATCCTTACCAAGTAGTTTTCTAAATGATATCACTGGCTTAGTGACAAACTTTTTAAGCAGTACTCCTCCTGCGTTCAGCATAGGCAAGAAAACTGGACAATAACGACAGTAAAGACCTTTATGAGCCTCAGAATACACTAGCCAAGGAAATTTCTGGAACATTTCAACAGTTGGGTGCCGGTGCCATTTTTTGCCACTTTGACTCTTTTCAATAGAAAAAGGAAAGTTATATCCCGCCGGTGGACTCCAATGTCTCCTAAGAATCATCGTTTTGGTAAAATCGTCTAATTTATTGGCCCCATCAATATGTCCACCAATATCCCAAGTGATCCCATTATCATTTCCTTCATTTGTTAACTGAGGCAGAAGCAGAAGAAGTGGTGGAGTCGTCGATGTTGGAGTTCTCTTTACCTCACTAGTTTCATCATCGGTCGTTGTAGGATTCAGTTCAAAAACCAGTCCTCCCATTGAGCATTAATCACAATGGCCAGAAATGTCTTTGCTAGTATATAACGCATCGCTGGCATCAGAAGAACTTGTAACTGGTGCAGATCTCTTGGAGAAAAATTCTCGATTGTGGACTGCTTTCGTTTTAACGTTTTGTTTTCCTGTAAGAAAACACTTATATTACCATGATGAATTCATGGTGATGGCGAAAAAAATCGTATTTGAGATAAGGGCAGATTCTGGTTTTACTACCCTCAAAACATGAAGAACATTTTTGTATTAATGTTATAAATTTATTCGACCGAAAACTTCATTTAAATAATACAAATTGATGTTATTCTATGCTATGTAACCTCGGATATGTAAACAAAATAATTTTTCATTTTCAGAAATTCACATATATCAAACGCTGGACGGTATTTGCTTTCTTTCTTGATGTATACGTTTTCGGCAACAAAGAAGTAGTTTCTATGGAAATACTTTATTTCAATTTATCAAACTTGTCAAAATTTTCAGTTTATATATAAGTGATTTTAAATATAAATCTTAGAACATGGAAGTCATGTATGGTTCTCCATACCGATATTTTTATTTCCTAGAGAGCTCTTAAAATAAACTTTTTAATTCTTCCCACTTCTATGTCCAAGAGTTGGTTAAAGGTATAAATTAAGATAAAATATGAATTCTAAATTATCTTACAGTCGCAACATTTATGTAATGAAAGTTTCAGGTTAACGAACTGACTAATTTAGTCGCTAATTGATAGCAGACAAAAATTATTTTAACCTGAAGTTTTTTGTGTTAGTTCGTTGCTATGGGAAATAACTCGAAAAAATGTACATAGTGATGCGTATAAATACACCATGACATCTAGTCAACGATAGAGGTGTGTTAAAATCAACGATTTTCTATAACCTGAAATTATCATCGCGTCATTGAAACGAATAAAATTTTTATATTTTATTTCAATGAATGCCTTAAAGTATACATTCAATTTTATATAATTTATATAAAAACTTTATACAACTTTTTTACATGGGAACATTGAATAAAAACTGTTAGCATGGACATATTTTGTTATTTAAAATACAGTCATTTGAAAACTTGGGACATTTATGTATTTCATAAACAAGTTAATGAAATGAATTAAAATGGAATTAAGCAGCAACAAAAACTTTCAGAGCCGATGAACGCAAGCAACTACTGCAAAGTTACATCTAACCTCAAAATACGGTCGATGGCCGGTCCTTATTTTACCAACAGACAGATGAACTCAAGTTTAAAACCATTTACTTACCATTATTTTGAATAGCTGCACTATTTGTCTATTTTATATGAAGACATAAGTAAACTTGTATCAAATTCAAATGTGATGGTTGTCCGTTTCAACAGAGTAAGAAATACTTCTAAGCTGTTTTACGCTGAATTCGGTTACTCCCAAAACAGTGCCGAGCGACGTAAACAGCGACGTGGCGTAGCGATCAAAGCGCCTCCCGCGCGAGCGGTCTTAGGTCCAAATCACGATGCGTGAAACCAGGGTATGATTTCACACGGCGGCGCTACGCTCACATTCTATGACTGTTCGACAGTCAATATAATAATGATATACTTCAATTCAAGCATTTTAACCATAAATATAGGATAGTTCCACCATATTGTTTTCTTGGTGTATTGTGATAAATTTAGTTTACAGACTCTAATAAATGTGACATTCATATTATAATTTTGCACATTGGCAGAAAAATTCAAAGGGGGGCAGCCCCCCTCTAGATCCGCCAATGGCTTCCTTCAGCTGTTGATTATTACTCTCCATTTTCTACCGTTATCTTCCATTTTCTTACTTAATTGTTCCTTCAACTGTTTACTATCGTTTTTTAATTCTTCCTTCAA
Source organism: Magicicada septendecula (assembly GCA_034769895.1). Lineage (NCBI taxonomy): Eukaryota > Metazoa > Arthropoda > Insecta > Hemiptera > Cicadidae > Magicicada > Magicicada septendecula. Next base: position 48,828,105 of record CM068374.1, on the reverse strand, counting down.
CTGTTGGTTATTATCTTCCATTTTCTTACTTAATTGTTCAGGCATAAGCCTTATCATTTCCTGTATGCTTAAGTTATCCGTATATGCTGGTTTGTCGGGTTGATTTTCTTCTGTATTGCTGGCTTCTACCTCCACTTCTAGTGCAGGTTGAACCTCCTTCTCTTCCATATTCATTTCCGTATTTGCTGTCTCGTTTCTCGTACATGAGGTTCCTCTCCTGGACATCTTGTTTTCTTTTGTATAATCGCCGGCTAGAAATGACAATTATAATTCTGTCCAATTCTTATTTATTTATTCTTTATTTCCTTTTTTCTAGCCATCAAGTTAGTTGCCAATTTATGTAAAGTGAAATAAAAATTAACTCTTGTTCAGTCTTGTCTTAATTCTCAGCTTTATTTTATTATTATTTTATATATATTGCGACAACACAATTGAATTAATTTTTGCGCATAGGATTAATATGTGTGTGTTTTATAAATCAATAAGTCTATATTGGAGGTATTAATTATAATTTATTGCACACCAAATTAATACTGGTTCATATGATATATTTTAGACATACACAAATTAAATGAATTCTGAATACTGTTTGAAAAATGTTTATATAAAGTTCAGATCTGTAATTTTTACTTGAATGATGATGATCCAATATGATGCGGCGAGATGGCTGACGGCGATGCGTAGATCACGCGTGTCCTTCCCTCGTAGACTCTGCAGGGCTGGTGTCCTGCTGAAACACGCTGAACCTGCTCGTCGAACTGCGACACTGCCTCGCTGCGACAACACTGAATCTTGATTGTTAAAAAGTTTAAGAAAGTTTTTATATTGTTTTAAACAGCTTACGACTCTCAAGGTGTAATGTGGGTGTTAATTAAAAGCGGTGTATAAGCTCACACCTTCCGGCTTGTCTTCAAGTGTCCTCGCGTCAACCAGTTCTATCGCGGTCGATAGAACTCCCTATGAGAAAATTTGAACTATAGCCAAACCACAGACATAAGAGCCTGCGCGGAATCAAGTGTTCTGAGCATCGTACTTGGCGCATAACAGTGTACAGTGGAGGGGTACCCCTCCGCAGCAGTGTGTGACTGAATGTAATTCCCGCTACTCATCACGTGTGTCTGCTTAAAGTGTTGTGTTGTGCGTTTGTTATAGAATTAAGAAATAAATGGCATCCTGCTCGTCAAGTGCGTCTGGAAGGTCGTTAAGGGGACAAGCGCGTGAAATTGTTTACAATGTTGCAAAACATTTACGGGAGCAAAAAGAACTCAACAACCTTATGTATAACGTTGTCCAGTCGACCAGTGAAGCGACGGGTATATCTCAGTCGTCTGTGAAGCGTATTCTGGCGGAAGCAAGAAGTCATTTGGCTAAAGGAAAACTTAAGTTTTCTACGCCTACTAAGAAAAAGAGCAGTAATGTAAAAAAAATAATTGTGGACGATTTTACTAAATGTGTGATTAGGCGTAAAATACACGACTTTTATATTAACAGAAAAACTGTGCCAACTTTAAAAAAACTTAACAGACTTTTGAAGGATGAAGACATTCTTCATTGTGGGAGGTAATACCTGCGAAAATTATTAAAAAGCATGGGATTTAAGTGGAAAAGGTGTCAGTCATCCCGTAAGATTTTAATGGAAAAACCGGAAAATGTTGCATGGAGAGCTAGATACTTAAGAGAGATCAGACAACACAGGTATAATAAAAGAAATATAGTTTACCTCGATGAAACCTATATTCATTCCACACTATCTGTTCCATCTTGTTGGCAATCCGAAACAGAAATTGGAAGTGCTAAAGCGACCGGTAAGGGGCGTAGGTTAATTATAATACATGCAGGTGGGGAATGTGGGTTTGTTAAAAACGCTCTTCTGATTTTACAGTCACAACAAAAAAGTGGGGATTATCATGATGACATGAACTATGAGAATTTTTCTAAATGGGTTCAAAACATGTTAATTCCGAATTCGCCTCCCAATTCTGTCGTTGTTATGGATAATGCAAGTTATCACAGTGTGCAAGAGAACAAAAAGCCGACCTCGTCATCTATTAAACAGTCTATTATGGATTGGCTTAGACATAACAATGTTGCATTCCAAGAACCTATAACTAAAGCAGAGCTGCTGTTACTGGTTAAATATGTGCAAACCAAACCGACTTACAGGATAGATAAACTGTTCGTTGATGCCGGTCACACAGTTGTGCGTTTGCCACCATATCATCCTGATTTGTCGCCTATCGAACTTGTTTGGGGTGACGTAAAAGGTAGTATCAGTGAGTGCCTGTCTGAATCCTTGGAAGTGAAACGGAAACTTTGTGAAAAGCTGTTTTTAGAATACTCAGTTGATACGTGGAAGAAGTGTTGTGACCATGTAATTAACATTGAAAATGAGTACTGGAAAAATGACGGTTTAATGGATGAAGCTGTCGATGAACTGATTATTTCTATAAATGGAGAATCATCTGATTCAGATTTCAGCAGTTCGGAGTCGGAAACAAGCGCTACTGATATAGAATAATTAACTGACAACAGTTTAAAGGTATGTAGAATTTAATATTTATTTCTTAGATAACGAAATAGAAAACAATATTTATGTATTATTTTGGATGACATTTTAAATTTAATAATTAACAAAACATTTTAAATTAACAACTTTTAAATAACACAACGAATTGACAATACTGCGATATAGCGAGCAAGTGAGTGAGTGAGTCTACAAATGTCAGTCAGGTGGTTGGGGAGTGAGTGTTTGAACGGACGGAGGGGAAGATGCGCGAAGCTTTCTGACCGAAGGTTCTTATGTGCGTGGTCACCCTATAACACGGATACAACAACAAAAAATTCACAATTATATTATGACAACTGAATTACTTGGATCTGTAGACAAACTCACACAGAGTTCCAAGTTTCCGTACACCTTTCGCACAGTTTACAGGTTCACGCAAGAGAAACTTCTTGAACGCGAACCGCACGTTTTCTAAACGAAGGCTCAAGATGAACTAACTTTTTCCTGCACATGGCGACCGACAATTTTCAATGAATTTGCTGCGTTCTAATAGGCCTATTACCAGTCACATGATAAATGCACACGGCCCGCATATTTGTTCATGCAACATTTTGCATGGAATAGGCATAAGCCTGCCTAGATAATTATCAGGGATTTTATTATACCACGCTTGAGTGAGTTTCATATAAAGTTTTCATATAACAAAATTCATACTTCACAGTTATTTGAAAATCATAGAAAATAGGGAAATTGTATCTAATATTTAACTTTATGTCTTGTTCAAGTCTCATGTCCAACGGATAATTATAACGGACACTATAGAAAAACGTTAATAACTCGCGCACCCGCGCTCACATTCACAAACACATAACATAGAAAAATAACAAATAAAATCTTTAAGAGTTTGACCTATGCTAATTTCTTATCGGTACTACAATACAAAATTTATAACTAAAAAACAAATTTGAACAAAAGACAAATTTAAACAGGAGAATGTCCGTCATCCAGTCATCCATGCATAATACATAGTTCATTGCTTATCATGATCCTGTGTTCTATCGCAGGATTAACTCCCACCACGTGAAAAAAAAATTTGTTTAACTTGTTTAAAAATTTTTTTTTAATATAATAATACACTGTCCAAGTCCTAAGAATAAAATAATAAAACAACCTAATAATTCAAACCCAAACTAAATAAACAACTTCTAATACTCGCCTTCCATAACTATCATCTTCACAGATAAACATAAACATATACACGTGGTTAACTTTGACAGGTAAACATAAACACATGCACGTGGGTGGCGTTTTCAATCCAACACAGATAAGCATACACTTCTAACGTCATTCACTATCGCTATTGTATACGACCGTTCATTCACAGACTTATCCATCATGAGCATGTATTCTTGTTAAGACATTTTACATTTATGTTATACATTCATTCACCCTATATCCTGGTATGTTTCCTTAATCATTTTTAACATAATATTTCCTTAGTGATGAAGCGTAAAATTTGCCTATTATACGGTTTGTATTGGGGTTAGTTAAGATGAACGTATTTTTCCCCACCTGTTCGGATAGCACGTAAGAACCATTATACAGCCTAAAAAACTTAGCTGCCGTGTTGTCTTCCCTTGCGTCCTACATTCAGGGCACGCAAGAGTACCTTTTCGCCAGTTTTAAAACTCACTAGTTTATGCTCATTAAATTGTTCTGTACGCTTTTCAGCACAACTTTTAATGCGGCGTCTGGCTTCTATTTTTTTTATTTCATTGGGTATTGGAACATTCTGCGTCGCTATTCGTTTGATGTATCCTTCCCAGATTGTAATTTCCATTTGTGGACGTCTCGAAAAACTCGAAGTATTCCGGCCATTTGCTCTAATTCACATTACAATATGTGCGGAATAATCTCCCTAATTCCTTATTGACCCTTTCAGCGAGATTGCCTTGCGGTCTCCGGATCACTGTCAGGACTGTCTGGACATCATGTTTAGCCAATTCGGAATGCCACTTTGTATTGGTAAATTGCTTGCCTTGGTCGGAAAAGATTTTTTTTTTTGGACCATATTTCGGGATGTATTTATTAAGGATTACACTCAACACCGCTGTAGTTTTCGGCCTCCCAATGGCGTATAAACTAACGTGTTTAGTAAAAGCATCGGTACAAACCACAAGATTTTTCATACCCCGAGATGCCTTCGGGAGTGGGCCTAAAAAGTCAATACAAACAAGGTCATTTTTTTTTTTAGCAACAATGTTGCCCATTTCTACTTGAGTATGTTGGTTCGGGTACTTAGCGGTTTGACAGATGTGACATGTGCGTAAGATGGCCTTCACTTTCCTGGCCATATTTAACCATATGAAATCCTCACGCATAGCCAGGTAACACTTATACCCACCGGCATGAGCCAAGCTTTCGTGGCATATCCACGTCAAATCCTCGACGAGAGCATCGGGTACCATTATTTTCCATTCCCCATTGACGATTTTGTATAACACATCTTGGTGGATTTTATATTTGGGGTAATTCATACACCCGAATCTCGTCGCTAATCCTTTTTAACTTGCAGTCAATCTGATGTTCAGAACTTATGTTTTGTAAACGGGTTTGTAAATCGTCGTGAAGCTTATACCTTATGGCAAGAATCTGAACCTCATTATTAGTAGCCGCATGCCTTTCTTCACTCACCGGTGGATACCTGCTAAGTGTGTCAGCCGTTTTATTTTCGCTGGCTTTGGAGTATTTGATTGTAAAATCGTATTCTTGGATTGCCATAATCCATCTGGATATACGTGCATTTGCAAGTTTACAACGCAACATAAATGATGGAGCCTGGTTGTCCGACATAATTTCAAAATGCTGGCCTACAAGATAATATCTAAATTTGCTAAGACAATATACTATAGCTAAGATCTTTTCGGAAGTAAAATAGTTTCTTTCCCCCCCCTTTTAACGACCTACTTACGTGCGCGATGACTTTATGCTCACCTTTGTTGTTCCTTTGGTACAGTACTCCTCCAATAGCATAATCAGACGCATCACAATTCAGCACATATGTGCCTTCCTTTTCAGGGTGAAACGTATGTAAATTTTTCCTGTATAGTTCCTTGGTGGCGATGAAAGCCTGCTCATGCTCCTCCCACTTCGATTTTGTATTCTTCCTCAACAACTCCAACAGCGGTTCAATTGTCTTGGAATATTTCGGTGTAAAACGTCGGAAGTATCCTGTTAAACCAAGGAACGCCCTGATGTCTTTCGATTTCCTAGGATTGGGGAACTCAGTGATGGCCTGTATCTTTTCAGGATCAGTGGTTATCCCATCCGCTGAAATTATATGCCTGTTAAGTAGAAGAATGATCCGCCATGTGTGGACCAAAAAATGTTAAGTGTGAAGTGTTCTATTTACTGTAGTATGATTCGCCAGGATGCAGGAATGATGAAGCGAGTGGACTGTAATTAATACATTTATTTAATTGTTCACATTTACACCAGAAATTGTTAGGTTTCATTTTTGACTAAGAGATTGGCTAATAAGCACATCGTGAATACAATTCGTATTACATTAAAGTTAATTTGATGAAAGGGCCTAAAGGGCCATATATGAAGTGTTGGCCTAAGGCCTACATTAATTGTCGCGACAAGAAGAAAAATGTGACAGTAAGGCTGCGGGCGCCAGCCGACCGCCGCTTGCGAGCGTCTATGACGAACTGTGCGGAAGCACGGACATGAATTGATCAGATTAAAGCGCAGATTAGCCAACCTATAATGTAAAAATTACCGCGCTACTGTACATAAACTGCCCGTCAAAAAATCAGTAGATTTTTTACTACATTTTAGTAACTTATTATACATTTTGGTAACTTATTATATAACATACAGAGTTCTTATTATGAAAGTTAATCTCATAGGCTGCATTGAACCTTGAGTTGTAATCTTAGATAACAGCTGTACGTTAATGGTTTAGCGATAAGCATGAATAAAGATAAGCTTTAAAGATAAGCGTTTGGTAGGCCAAGGTTGGCGAGCAAACTGATTTCATGCATGAATAAAAATGTAAGCGTTGGCAATGTATTGCCCACATATATTGTATGTATACAATATTGAACGTTATAAAACATGAAAAATACATAATTTGACAATGTTTAATAATGTATGATCGGAAGCTCATCACATGATGGCCCGATAAATTGTAACCCTATGCAAGTCATAGATGGTTACCGTGAAATAGTTGAGGCCAGTAGACCTGTACAGAGTATTGCTTACATGAACAAAAATTGTCACAAATTATACATGTTTAGACGTAAATCTAGCATGGCGTCATACATTTGAACGAGTCATGCTATACCTGAAGTTTCAGGAATTTACAATATGTTGTTGTGTGAGAACAAGCTATAGATAGCTGACTGATTGCAAGCACATATGTGATGACATGTATGTCATAATTTAAGCAGGAATAATAATTGTGCAATGCATAATCACAAAATACAAAATACCATATAAAAATACAATATAAAATAAATCTAGGCGTGGCATGGCTACATACAGTAGACGCAAAAAACAATATGTTTTACATAAATGCAAGTTATATAATAAATATAATAAACACCAATTTAGTTAATTATAAACATGAATAAGCGCAATAGCATAAGTAACAAACACGACACTGTGGTTACAAATGTAATACATGAGTTGAACAATTGAGAAAGACATTCATAGAACAATAAATCACATATATTAACAATTGTGCAAGAAATGCATGCATGGTTGTATAACTAACTGCAAAACATGCGAATATTATGTAACAAATTTTTATAAAACAATACCACCGAGAACATGACACATACCCAATACATCAAAATGTAAATGTGTAGGACATAGTATGCCACACAAAATATTAACATATAAATACAAAATAGCAAATATACCACCATAAAACTATGATGAGTATAGAAACACGCAATGGCGCAAATTGTCATGAAAATGTTGTGATGATGCATATCACAATTAAGTTGGCCAAATGGTCATATAATAAAGTAATAAGCCAATGGCTGAGTAAAATAGCATTGTGCTAAATGATCATAATAATCTTGTGTCAAATCTCGTCCCGCGCTGGCAACAGACATAACTTATGTACTGGTCTCCGCAAAACACCAGTAGGCGTGCGAATGTCAACGACTCTAATTAAGTTATCTGGGCCGGGAAATGTGGCGGTAATTACACCAAATTTCCAGGGGCTAATGGAGGTAGGTTATCCTCAATAAGTAAAACTAGGTCCCCAATGGAAACATTATCCTTGGCGAATTTCCATTTGTGACGCTGTTGTAACTGGTGTAAATAGTCGCGAGACCAAGCCTTCCAAATGACTTGGACAAACTTCTGGAGAAGTTGCCAACGTCCAAGACGAGAGATAGGAATATGAGATAGGTCTGGGTCCGGTATCGCCGTTAATGGGGCGCAAATCAAAAAATGGCCAGGTGTAAGTGGCACCGGATCATTTACATCCGAAGAGATTTCAAATAAAGGGCGAGAGTTTAGACATGCCTCTATCTGAGACAAAACTGTCGTAAACTCCTCGAAGGTGAGTATAGACTTGAGTAGTATATAAATGTTCTTTCTGGGACAGGTCAGAGGTCTAGGACAAGGTCAGAGGTCATATCAAGAGGTCACCTTATCAGTGATAACCCCGCCTTATCAGCGATGACCCCAATTAAAATCCAATTAACGTTTTGATAACCCGCCTTATCGCTGATAACCCCAATTGACCTCGAATTAATCAGCAGATAACACCGTTGACCTTTTCTAATCAACAGATAACCCCGTTGACCTTTTCTAATCAATGTAAACATGACCTCGAGGTTACTAGACCGTAACACACTGACCTAGTAAAAAACGTAAACATAAACAAACTGTCTAGTGATAACGTCGTAAACATGACCTCGACAACACGCTGACCTAGTAAAAATGTAAACATACACGTCAGCGTTGCACAAACGTAAACAAACAAACGTTTTTATGGACACTGACCTAGTAAAAATGTAAACATAAACAATCAGAGTTCGTTGACACGTCGTAAACTGTTTTCCTTTCACAGTGTTGATACGTAAACAAACGTTCTAGTGATAACGTCGTAAACATGACCTCGACAACACACTGACCTAGTAAAAATGTAAACATACACGTCAGTGTTGCACAAACGTAAACATAAACATTCAGAGTTCGTTAACACGTCGTAAACTGTTTTCCTTTCACAGTGTTGATACGTAAACGTTACACATTTTAAAAATGTAAACATTAATATTCAGAGTTCGTTGACATGTAAACTGTTTTTTCCTTTCACAGTGTAGATAGCGTCGTCTTTAGTGACACCTAGTGATGAAATCGTGTGTTGTATAGCAGTCGAAAATGAATTGTTGTACGTGGTACAACGTTCCTCCATACGATATGTCAACGTGATAAGTTGTAATCAACGTAAACATGAACTTTGATAGTTCAGTCAAAATGAAGAATTTAACATTGCAAATGTCTTATCTCATCCTATGTTTGAAAGATTCATTATGAATAAAACTAAAGCAGAGATTGAATTTATGCGAGATACATTGTTGGTACTCCAAAAGTGTCGTAAGGTGTTGGAATTTTATAATTCAGACGGACTGAAGGAGATTACACCGGAACGTAGAGAACAAAGCGGTGAGACGTTTACACATTTTCTTGAATATCCATGGGCACATGAATCTACTGTGGATGGACCGGATACTTGTGTTTGTTGTTATGTGTCTATACATTGTGGTGATATCATCAAGTTTCTCGATGATCGATTTAAATGACTTACGATAACGAATGAAAACATGATCTATAGTATATGAGCATTTTTTGTGTACAAAAAATCGTATTATATGTATGTTTTTGTATATATGATTTTAGTAATTAATAAATCAAAAATGAAAATATTTTAAAATTACATTTTCTTTAAAAAACCTTTATTTTACATTAAAAAACCTTTCTTTTACATATCTTAATTACATTTTTTGGTAGCAGTTGGAAATCAGTCCCCCAAATCTATAACAAACAAAAATAATAATTTGTTAACTAAACGTACCAAGAATCCCTTGAAAAAAAAGAGTCATATTTTTTTTAAATTAAACAAAAGATAAATTAAATTTTTTTTAAACTAAAAATTGAACCCTAATAACTAAGATAAAAAAAGTAATAGAGAAACGTATAGAATACATTATATATTTTAATAATTACATATTTAAAAAATGACATAGGAAAGACTTATAACAAAAGACAAAATTTTTTTGAATAGAGAAATGTAAAAATGACATAGGAAGAACACACTTATTTTACAGGTAACGAAGAATTACTGTACATGTTCTTGTGTAGAACATATTATAATAAGTTATTTTACAAGTAACCAAAAAAATAATTACATATTTTTTGAAACCAGTATAATCACCTATATTAAGAATGATATAGGAAAGACTTATAAATTTGTATATTGAGTAAGGAAAACATATTTTTTAAACAGTAAAAATTATCAAAAAAATAAAAAATACCTTAATGATGATGATCACAGATTACATCAGCAAGCTGTGTCGTCACAAACTGGCATTTTGGCATTACCTTCGCATGTAATGCGACAGGGCAATCGTCCGCTGACCAATCCATAAATCTTACTCGACACGATAAACACGGTACGGTGTCTCCATCCCCTTGATATACAAACCCAGCGCCTGCCAGTTTGCGAGGATTTTGACTAGTATTTGGATATATTTCATAAAAATATTTTCTCGCACCAACTCTCTCTACGTTAAAATACGTTCGCAAACGTCTATAAAATTCCGTGCGATTGTAATTCATTTTGTAAACAATGTTGTAATCAGGCTGTAGTAGCTGGTATGTTTCTGGATGCTGAACCACAATTTTTAATCGGTTTATATACACAGAAAATGCATTATCATCAGTACGTGTTGTAAGTAGGAGATCAAAAGATCAAGTAAATAACTTGTTTATCGAATTTATTACATTATCAGTTTCATTGCAATTAATACAATCACGTTCTCAGTATGCGTTTTAATAAGCATTTTTTTGTGTAATGAAATGTTGTGTAAGAAATTGTTTGAATCTTGTTGATTTATTAACCTTACATCATTTTTTTGTTCAGGTATTAAAATACTACATACACACATAAAATATGTCATAGATCATTTTATTCGGATACCGGTAATTACTTTTAACAAAACAGTTTACATAATTTTATCAAACAGTTTACATAATGATAGCAAAAGATTGATATAGGTAAACTCATACATTACTGATTATATAATTGTATTAAAAATATATACATAAAATATGGCATATAGGTAAACTCATACATTACTGATAAAATATGTCATAGATCATTTTATTCGGATAATTATTAATAATAAACTAGCGAAAGATGTTGAAAATTAACGGAGACCCTTGTTCATTATTGTAAGGAGTAATGAAATCATCTGATAATGAATTATAAAGACATTTTTTAAAATCATTAAATTCAATGTTTTTTTAATTACGCATTTTTTAATACCTTTTGCTTTTTTTGTGATTTTGTTTTCGTTCGTTGTAAAAGTATATAATTTTGAACGTAAACCAATGAATTCTTTAATTGGAATACTTCTACATTCGTCTTTAAATTTACCTAAAACTTTTTTATTTGTTAATGAGTAGCACATATGATCTGATGAAAATTCGCTAGTATCAAAATACGTTTTTAAATCAGGATCCAACATATCTCTGTAAAAACCATTTGTGATTAATTCGTAAAACAGCTATCTGTATCTGTATATAAAAGGGAAATATTGTTTCCGTATTTCTTTTTCATTACGTTATAGTGAAAATCATACATTAGAGTCTTACTTAATTCTAAAACAGAGAAACCTACATAAATGGGTTTGTTTAGATAAACGGATGTTTAATTTGATAATACTGCACAAAGTGATTCATCGTAAATATTCCGTCTTTGAAAGTTAGTTTTGATACGAGTTCCAATAATTTTTTTTCATTACATACTAGATCTAAATTTATTCGTTTCCGAACATTTTCCATACACTTTCCAAAGACGGAATTATTTAGTAATTTAAAAAAGTCTTTTTCAAAGTCATTTTTTGCATCTTGTCGTTTTATGGTATTTAGATGTATGTACGGCTTTAGCCATGGTTTTTGTGAAAATTGCAATATTCTATGAATTTTCGTTACTTTTAAACCATGATTAATAGCTTGTTTTAAATTAACATAGTGACAAATGTATTTCTCTTTATTTTCTAATGTAGCAACTAATTTTGTTTGTTTTGTATTGTTTACACTTTTATTAACAGGCATGAATGGTAGATCTCTGTCCTCATCATGTAAATTTTGTGGATACTCTATATCAACTTCTAATACATATCCTATTTCCGATTCGTCAGGTACGTTTAAAATATTTATTTTATCAGTTCCTTTAACCCACTTAAAATTTGAATACGGTATACATTTACACATTGCCCACCCATACAAATTATTTGCATCTAAATATGTTAGAAATGTTTTAGGCTTATCTGGGTTATATGTTGATATATATGTATTGTTAGCAATTGAATGCTTCTTAATATTAACAGATAGCCCCCTCTTACCCCGCTCTCAAAAAAAATGTATTTATCAATATCAGTAAGTAATTCAAGTTTAATTTTAGTAAGATACAGCATAGCGTCAAAGGCAAACCCTGGTAACGTGAAATAATGCGCAGAATCTAAGTTGTATGACGATACACAAAGAGATCTAAAATTTTCAAAGCAATCACATGAAAGTAGTACATCGATTTTTAAATATAAATCGCTGTATTCTCCTAAATTTTTAATTTTGAAGTGGTTCCAAACGTTAAGAGCGTGAATGTAATCTTCATCGCTTACGGTTTCGTCATTTAATTTACTATAGAAGTATGCTTTTGATGGAAGCTGGCACTCTACTAATTTATCCCACGAATCTGTATGTTCGTATGGATATACACCTTTTCGTGTAACTAATTGCATGTCATTATCGGAAAAAAATTACTTGTATAAAAAAATTTATTTTTTGGTAAATTGTTACTTAATTCAGAAAGTGATCTATCTAAAAAGCGATAGGTATCAACAAATCTAATAGTTATGCCATTAACAGTGTTTTTGGAAAAAGAAATATATTTTTCTGTCGAATTTGGTATAACATGAATATTTTGGTTATCGCAACCCAACTGTCGAATAATAAAATGTGAGTCATAATTTGAACTTGCATGAATAAAAATAGGAATGAACTTGTGATTTTGTCGTTTTAGATTGCAATCGTTACATAATGCTGCACGATATAAACCGGTAAGATGGCAATAATCTTTGACGGGTTTGTAGAGTAATGTAAAATTTCGCATACACATTTCACAATGTGTTGCTGCTTTGAATTTAATCTTGTCTTGTTTTGTCATTTGTATTGGTTTGACTTCTTTTAATAGTGAACCAAGTCGATTGGTATTATCTATAAGATAGGACATAAAGTTTTGTGCAGCGTTTATACCTCTATACATGTAAGGTTGTGATGGTAATTGATTTTTAATGAAATTGGGTACTGAATCATCGATTACAAAGTAAACACAAAAACTCATAGGTTCATGAAGTTCATTAGCTACTGTAAAAGAATATTTTGGATGTGGGTAGCACGTTTTAATCGGTCTCAAAATGCATTCAAAATCTGCATACGCGACTATTGGTACCCTAAATTGATAATGAAAATTTCGAAATTGTAAATTGTCAGAAGGCATTGTTACACGAACAGGTGTATATTTTCCACAGTACCTTTTATGATCTTTTAATTTTTTAGATTTCGGAGTAAAATAGGTAAGACAGCTTTTACAGACTTCAATATTGTCATGATTCTTTGTTAATTGAGATTTTATTAATCCATTAAAATTACTGATGTAACAATACTGATAGTTGTCATCTTTGTTTAATAATAAAAGATCAAAATGATTACATTGCTCATTTTCGCACACTTTTAGTGGATAAATTATTTTACCTTTTTCTACACATAAACATTTATGGAAATGTTATTATTCTTTTCAAAAACTTTTATATCTCTTAATGGTGTAGGAAAATTAATATTATTAAAATTAAATTTATTTTCGATATGCTTATATCGAAAATTAATTCGCTCTGGATGCGAGTCTTTTATATAACGACAAAGAATCGCCCATTTAAAACATAAATAATCGTTATTTTTGGGGTTAATTATACATTTTTTTGTGATTAAATGTAACGGTAGTGGGATGTACGAGCAGCCTTTTAACGGTTTGAAACGATTTATTCTTAATAAAATTCCATCTATTAAATGTAAAGCCCATCCGGATCCTTTTTGTAAATATGTCTCTTCTTCAGAGCAAATATTATTAATTATATCTCGTATTATACTTGTTAGTGAACTACTTTGGAAGAGAGTAATATTTTTAGTTTTAAATGATCTATCTTGATAATCATTTAAAACAGGTCTTACGTAAGTGCATTCCACTACTATGTTAAATTTAATTGCGTTATATAACGAAACCATATTATATAAAATATTTATTATTATTAGTTCTAAATGTGATAATAATAAACAGATATCTTTAACATGTTCGTTGGTATTTTTATAAAAAAATGTGTTTAAGTTACATTTGAACGCATTCTCAATTTCAATGAATTCATTTTCAATTGTTGTATTCCTTAATCTACTTGTTTTTCTATTATTATACAATGATGATGATGATGATGATGGTGATAAACTTATCGAATCAGACGTTTGATACCAATCGTGTGACGGTCCAGGTTGAAGATCGTTCGCGTTATTAAAATCAGACGCTTGAGGTCTGCTGTGCGATGGATCAGGTTCTGTATCCTGTACGTGCGATGGTCCAAGATCGTGAGATCGTTTGTATTAATAAATGAATCAGACACTTGATATCTGACATGTGGATCTTGTGCATGTGAAGGTCCAGATTGAGGATCGTTTCTATTATTAAAATTTTCGTTTCTAATAAACTGACGTTTTTTAAAAGGTAGATTTTTTTCCATGTTAACTGAAATCAAAAGTTGTAAACGAGTTTATTAGCTACTGTGAAAGAATATTTTGGATGTTCTTGTTATCTATACGAGTATATTTTCACTTATTATCAGACAACGTGATTGCTTACATCAGTGTTATTTTAACCTTGTTTACATGTGATTACAACATACTAATAAAAAATTAAAAATCTTTATTTATTGTGAACAAATAATATTTTTTTAAGTTTTCAAAAAATTAAAAGTTATTTACTGATGTAAATTACATAAGATAAAAAGACAGATTATCTATGTTGATAAATTATACTTACAATTTTGTTGAGACCTACGCTGAATCAATCTTTTGCTATGACTTGTTGTTTTTACTGTATGACTATTTATACTAACAATCATCCGATAACAAGAATACAGTAATTATAGAAAACGGTAAACAACTTTTTGAATTACTGCCAACAAGCTGTGAACAGTAGATTTTTTTTACCAATACTTATTCACGTGACCTCTTGATCTCGTATTTTTACGTACTAATGTTTTTGAACTATTGCCAACAAAATGCGAAAACAACTTTTTTGAACTGCTATCTACAAACAACGAATACAGTTTTTTTGGAATATTGCCAATACTGTGCTGTTGTTTTTAAAAATGCAACGTGATTGATAATCAATTCGGTAAACAAGTTATTTACTTGATCTTTTGATCTCCTACTTACACGTATTGAGAACGTGACTGTATTAACTACAATGAAACTGATAACGCATTTTCTGTGTATATAAACCGATTGAAAATTGTGATTCAACATCCAGAAACATACCAGCTACTACAGTCTGCGATCGTCATTAAGGTAACATTATTTTATTATGTTAATTTACTGTTTTAAAATATTTTTTTCTTACTTAGTAAACAAAGTTATAAGTCTCTTAATATTTTTTTTTCAAGAACATGCACAGTAATTCTTGGTTACCTGTAAATGAGTTGTGTTTTTCGTATGTCATTTTTTAATTATTAAGTTTTATACTCTATTCAAAATTTAATCTTTGTTAAAAGTCTTTCCTAAATTATTAAGGTATAATATGTTCTACATACGATCATGTACAGTAATTCTTGGTTACCTGTAAAATAAGTCTGCTCTTCCTATATCATTTTTAATATTATTATTATAAGGTATAACGTTTTTTACATTTCTCTATTAAAAAAAAATTAATTTGTCTTTGTTATAAGTGTTTCCTATGTCATTTTTAAACCGTATTTGATTTACATAGATCACATTTACAGCTGTTTTTGAACCGTTAACGCCTGTTTATATCAACAATCTTGATGGATCAAGAATCATCAACACAGGAGAATCGTTTCTTACATTTAAAACAGGAGGAGGACCGTCTTCTTTCTAAATGGTTTTTTTCAACAAAAAGGCTAACATCCGAAGAAATTGCAAAATTAAAAATGATAGTTGACAGACCAGACTCAACTCTAAGACCATTTATAAAAGAGTTAATAAAGGATTTATAGTTTAAAAATTTTTGTACGTTTTCTCTTCTTTTTTGTCTTTGTTTAATATATGACTAATATTTTTTTTTCAAGGGATTCTTCGTTACCAGTCACAAATTAATGTAACGAAAAAAATATTTTTGTATGTTATAGATTTTGACAACTTAAATCTAAAACTATTTTAATGGATGCTCAGCGTGAAGGAAATCTTCATCATGAAGACTTTTTATCTTTAGAAGATATTATAAGATTAATTTATTATATTGGTTTGACTTCTTATGGTCAATGGGAAGACATGATACAAAAAATAAAACCTGAAATTATTTCACTTGATGATGTAAATGTGTTTTCGTTATTTGTATAGTTATTAGATGTCACAAAAAAAATAAAAGTAGCCCTGGAGACTACAATTGTCCATTCGCAGAAAGATATGTTATTTTTAAATACGTATCTATTTGATATAGACGAAATTTATAATTATTTAAATACACATATTATGAATTTTAAAGAAAAAATTATTTTAAAAACAGTTTTTACGACTATTAATTCTATAATTAAAAAAAATATGTATACTGAAGGAGAAAATACAATGGAGGTTGTTAATGTTGATGATGATGACGATGACGATGACGATGATGATGATGAATTTAACAAAATATTTACGTCAATTAAACGAAAGTCTAAAAAAATGACAAAACTGATGAACTGTTTGAGCAGTTTGTATCTTTTAAATCTAATGGTTCAAATAAGACTTTAACGACACCCGGCGAAAAGGGGTCATATTTGATAAAAATAGATATTTCTGATACAAATGATTTAAGAGGGGTAGATAGGAAAGACAGGTGGCTTAAAGCCGCTTACAGAAGCCAATTTTTATTGCAATGTAAAGATACGACGTATACACAACTACATAAAATTATATTAATGAAATCTCGAGAGTTGGCAAGAATTAAAAATGTAAAGAAACAGCTTTTCAAAAATTGAATCTTTTGTATTACAAACAATTTTCAAATTCTTCTTTATTATTTGTATGTAAAATATGTTGGTATACAATCACTTATTTATGTTGTAGTATGTAGTACAACAATTTTGTATTGTAAAAGAAAGAAATTTGCAAGTTCCTCTTCATCATAATGTTTTCTAAGTATTAACAAAAAAAGCTGGTATAAAAAATCACATTGTATGTATGTATGTCTTTATTTATGAATGGTAATTATGTATGCGGCAAGAATTAAAAAAATGTATGTTTTTTGTAATATAAAAAAATCATATTATATGTATACATGTATGCTTTGTATATTTTAGTAAGTAATAAATCAAAAATGAAAATGTTTTTTAAATTTTTATTTTTTTTTAAAAACCTTTATTTTACATATCTTAATTCACATATAATTACAATAAAAGTTAAGGAATCATACAGTCCCAACAATTTATTCTTTTAGTTTCTTCATCATGTTCATCACACAAACAGTTCCAATATTGAATTATCCATTTAGTAATATAAAACACGTTACTTAATGCACAGTTTGTTGAAGAGTGATCATATGGACAACGTATACTATTTACAGACTGCTTCTTCAAAACGCTTAGAGATGGACACTTGAGTGATTCAATATCCACTATTTTTACATGACAGTTCAATTCTTTTTGTAAAGCTATTTTTTTTCACGTCCTTTTATATAAATACACTTTCCATATATATATATATATATATATATATATATATATATATATGAATTTAATATTACTGGAAGTTCACTATATTCTGTTAATCCACAATTCCAACTAAGTCCAAGATAACTTGGACTTGTGAGTGTGAGACACACACACAATAGTGAATCACACAAGATGACACATTTGAAACACTTAAGGCACTACACTTACAGAGATAAATATCATTGTAGGCCTAACAAGAAACGTATTAAATTGTCTAGACGAAACACTACGCAAAATTGTGGTAAATATGATGTTAGATATACGCACGATAATTATAATAACGATAATTATAACTGTAATTATAAAAACTACAGAGGTTATCATAAACGACGGATGAAAAAACAGTCGACAGTTGTTTATATGGGCTTCAAGCAGACTGAATATACGCAATGCATTAGTGACGAGAGAATTATGGAACGTGCGGAGAGAAGAGAGAGAAGTTATTCATCACAGCTAAGAAACAAATTCTTGCCCTAAGAACAGGTGACTTCTACGATAAAAACAAACATCGCAGTAATACAATGGAACGCGGACGTTGTTTACACGAGGGTGAGAACAATGGTAAGCACGGCGACTACGCTACAAAGGAACAATATACGTCCGGTAGACGACGGACAATGCAATTGTTATAACGAGGGGTGTAAGTTCGAACTACACACTGAACTCAGAACTCAATACCCGAATGGAATGAATAATTATTTTTAAAATAAAATAATATAGCTATTAATTATTAATAATAAGACATAATATGTGTAATAATATAAGAGAGTATAATTAAGAAATGTTATTTATTAAGGATATGATAGCAAATAAAAAAATAAATATTAGTGAAAAGAAATAAAGAATATTATTTGAAAGGGTTAATTAAGAAATGTATTATTGATGGTAAGGAATGCTATTGTAGAGAAATATTTAAGAAAGTAATGGTAAAAGATGTTATTATTGTTATTAATATGAAGAAAGGGTTAGGAATGGAAATAATTGCCATAATTGTTAGAACGGCTGATCAAGCGAACACTTAATGGAGATACAAGGACACAGAAGAAAGCGAGAGTGAAAAGTCATAAGGGCAGAGACTACTTAGGATTAAGGACTTCGAGAAAAATATCGTTGTTTTCCAAGACAGTTCCTCTGTAACCGATCATGCGACACACTACAAAGCTAAAAGAGTATTCTGTTACGGAAGTGTATTTCAGGAAAGTAGTAGCGATCAGAAAGGTAATGTTAAAGAAATGTAATAAAAGGTAATGAATGTTAATGTATTGTATAAGTAATGTATTAGATAAAGTAATGTCATGTTAACAAAAGAGTTAAGGAAGATTAGAAGCGAAGGTAAGAATGTATGAGTAAGATAATGTAAAATTAAGGACCGAATTTACACACATATGTAGGAATGCAGAGTATACAGAAGGAGAACAAAGGAGAGCTAATTGCAGTGGATTTTCTGGGACCACTACCACAATCAAGTCGAGGTGTGAAGCACATATTGGTATGTATCGATGTGTTTTCCAAGGCAGTCCGACTGTACTCAATTATGCGACCCACAACCAAAGTTGTTCTAAAGATACTCAAAGCAAATCCTGTTGGAAAAAGGAGTGATAATACGGCGAAGAAATTCTTCAGACTTTATAATGGACCGTATACGTTAAGACAGCGAGTAGGACAACACACTTTCATCGTATATGATGAGATACAGAAGAAAGAAATTGGTAAATTCCACGCAACGTCATTTAGGAAGTTCTACACATGAAAACGACGAGGTCAATGAAACCAGTCAGATCAGCTGTTTGTTAAAGCCACCCTACTACAAGGTCACGAGCAGTGAGCGTACGAAGAGGGGAGGTAAGACATTTGTATACACTCCAATTAAGGGTGAAATGACGAATATTATTCTTTATTATTTGTTACATTTTTTGCAAATATAATAATAATAAATTAAAAAAAAATTATAATAAATAAATTTATTAATTTTTTTTTTTGTTATCAAGCAGAGGGATAATGCGACAGTACAAATAAGTGATGTACTGAGCATTGAATATAAAAATTTAAATTTACCTAATAAACTGTAAATAATTAATAATGTATTAGAAATAAGCATGTCAGGGATTGCAAGCTTGGCTCAGACAAAAATATGAACAGGTGTTTCGACCTGAATCGACGTGCACACACACACAAATGTAACTGAAAGTGTGTACACCAGTATTTTGCTAGTGTGTGTGAACGCAGGTCTATGCAGGCGAGTTTACCACCCCAAGCAAGATGAATAATTGCACAATTACTGTTTTTCCGTAATTATTCATAAACTATAATTAAGAATTAAAATCCAAAAACACAATAAAATGTAATAAAATTTACTAAATACTGTGTACGAAAACCACGCGAAAGTGCCACACCGTACGAGTGTAATAGTGAAATAACTGTGTACAAATCGAAAGGGTTAAGTTGCAATGTCCAAAATTACAGTGAACATGTGTTGTAAAAATAGTTATAAGATAAGTATAAGAGTATACTTACAGGACTCTGCAATTCGCAGAAATATAAGAAATAGCGAATTTGACAAAGAGTGGGGGAACTGAATCCAGAGACAGTTTCTGACATGTCGATTTCGTACCACTGCAGGTGTCGACCAAGACATGGGTATGGGTATAAATAGGACACGCAAGCTACAGTGGTTCTCTTTCTTAAATCATCCACGGTGCAGCGGGAGCTTATGCCCGTCCGCACGGCGTATTTATTTTTTTTTTGTAAATAGTTTAAATTTTCCAGTTACATACAACTATGTAACCAAGTTGTAAATACAATCGTTTTTAAATAATAACAGCAGTACATAAGAAGAATTACATAAGAAGATCCATTGACGTCAGAAACAGCACGAGGGGAGTTCCAGAGGGTGATACGACGCTGGACAAGAGGAGAGTTCCAGAGAGTGATTCGACGCTGGACAAGAGGAAGTGATTCGACGCTGGACAAGAGGAGAAGAGAGACAGCCGACGCTGGACAAGAGGAGAAGAGAGACAGCCGACGCTGGACAAGAGGAGAAGAAGAAAGAGGACGCTGGAGTGCGAGACGAGGACGACTGCAAAGATGGATAAAAATGATCGAGTATGATTGACGACAATAAGGTGATAAACAACTTATTTATATCTTAATCGTACAATGAACTCAAAGACAATTAAAGACATTTCTATTTTATTTAAAAGTAAGAGCCAATGTTTCTTGTAAAGTAGAATTAAAATCATAGATGTTTTAGAAATACGATTAACGTAACAAGAGCTCAAATTAATATGAAATAAAATGAATACAAAGCATTTAAATAGTTAGAACAATAGTTACTACTACTGGCAGAGATTGAGCTCGGCACATTGTTCGTGTGCAACAATGTATGGTGTCGTTTTGAACAGATCTTACATGCCTGCTTATTCTTACAATTAGATACAAAATGATCTGATCTAAGGCAATTGGTACAACATTTGTGATTTGAGACAAATTGTCCCCGCTCAGCGGTGCTTAGTGCACGAAATTTATCACATATGTAAAGCGGATGATTAGATTTACAACACAAACATGAATAATTGCTTTACGCTGAGTGATAACTCTTAAATGTAGTACTGCCAGCAGCGTTTCTTGATTTATATTTATCAGATTTATTGTTGAGTCTTAAACTCGGCTTGTTGAGTTGCTGTCCGGTATCGATAGGCAGTGTATTTTCTAACAGCTGTCTACTTGCGTTTAAAAAATGAGTGAAATCTTGAAAGTTAGGAAGATTATCAGGGTCTGTAGACTCCTTCCATAATTTAAAAGTAGTAGGGTCGAGTTTAGTTGATAATAATTGTATAGTAATAAGTTCAAATGAATTCACTGACAGTTGCATTGCCGCCAGCGAATTAACGGAAGACGTTATCGTATTTGTGAATTCTGCCAAACTTTGGACAGAGTCCTTAATTGTCGACTTGACTTGAAGTAAATTTTGAATGTAGTATTTTGCTAGTATGAACTTGTTGTCATACCTTGCGGACAGCAAACTCAACGCTATCGAGTAATTTTCATTACAAATAGGTAGTGATTTAATTAAGTCTAACGGTTTATTTTTTAGAGAAGAATGTAAATATTGTAGTTTCTGCACTGGCGTTAGATCGGGTCTTGCATGCACCAAGTCCGTAAAAATTGAATGAAAATGCTGCCATTCCAAGATATTGCCTGTGAAGCAGGGCAAACTTATCGGTTTTAATTGCATATGGGCCGATAATACGGGAGGTACAGTCTGAACATTAAAGGTATCAATCAATTGTAAAATATTTGCTTCCGTAGAATATAGCATTTCTTCGACCTCAACTCGGTCTTCTTGAGCAGCGTTTATGTCTTTACAAATAAGTTCGATTTCAGATTGTACCTCGTCGTACTTCGTTGCCAAGCTTTTCAAACGTTCAAGTCTTACTGTTAAAAAGTGTTTTGTATTAGAATTTGTATCAAAGTTACTGACAGCTGATTGTATGCGCACTATTGCGGACTTTAAGCCGCCTCTCTTTCTGACTAACACATTGAGGCCTTCTTCAGCCATTGTACGCACCTTGATATGATGTTAGTGAGGTGATACCTTGTAGGCGATGTCCTGAAGCGTCGACGCCGTGGAGAAGATGGCAAATACACAGCTCGGAGAGATGACTGCCTTGTCTGACGTACTGAAGCTAGCAGGCTCTTGCAATGATGTCGTCAGGAGGCTCTAAGGCGACGAGCGAAATGCTGATCGAATCACGCCACGGTCGTATCAGCGGATATGCTGAGTCGCCCGTGATGGCCAGAAATAGGGGCAGAAAAATAATAAATGTGAATAATGTATCCGGAAATCCAGGTCCGGAGCGACCAAAAAATGTTAAGTAGAAGAATGATCCGCCATGTGTGGACCAAAAAATGTTAAGTGTGAAGTGTTCTATTTATTCTATTTATTTAATTGTTCACATTTACACCAGAAATTGTTAGGTTTCATTTTTGACTAAGAGATTGGCTAATAAGCACATCGTGAATACAATTCGTATTACATTAAAGTTAATTTGATGAAAGGGCCTAAAGGGCCATATATGAAGTGTTGGCCTAAGGCCTACATTAATTGCCCAGTTAATCCGTGGATCGTAACCTCGCTCTGCTACCAAATGTAACCCCTCTTTAAGTGTTGTATTGACTCCAAAAAAAATGGGTTTTTTGAAATTTTTTTTTCTAAAGAGGGGCCACAAGATAATTAAAACTAGGCTAAAGCCTAGAGAAGCCAAAAATGCGCTGGATCCAGTGAGACGGGACTTGCAATTAAAACTCAAAAAATTAACAACCAATAAAATTTGTTATTATAAACAAACTCATTATATCTCCTTTAAAAATGTTACTTGAAAAAATCAATAAATATAAAATTTATATTCTATATTCTCCTTAAAAATGTTACTTGAAAAAATCAATAAATATAAAATTTATATTCTATATTCTTCTTAAAAATGTTACTTGAAAAATCAATAAATATAAAATGTATATTCTATATTCTCCTTAAAAATGTCACTTTTCCCCACTTAGCCCTATATCTAACCCCCAAAAATACACATGAATGTACAATACATACACACGTTCCACAACACAGGACAATTACAACTTCTATCATTAAAATCTTGCCACACCTCTTTCACCCCATGAGGTACATAATTTACAATTTATAAATATCCTTGCACGCAACACCTATTGCAAGGTCTTAAAACCTAATAACTCAAGATATATGTGTGTAACACCAGTGCCCCCAGGGCATACTAAAATTCAGGAGTTGGCATAATGCCTGATACTATTATAAACTGCGCCCACATTGAGCACTTACACTTGGAGTAAATATAATTAGAATTCAGTAAACACACCAGTGATCATAATCAATTAAAAAGAATTTAAACATGATAAATTTTGTTAAATATGGAAAACAGTAATGTGTCATAATGCCTTATAACCTTTTAAAATTAACTTGGCCCAAAGGCCGACATGTTCCTAGGCAAGATCGTGCATAATTAAACCTGTCCCAGAAGCATGTTCAAGTCTGCATGAAAATCCACCTATACAGGATTAAACTGGGGACCCGACTGAACTACCAAAAGAAACTCCTATCCATTATATGACCCAAACTGAATATAAATATATGAAATTAATGCATTAATTGAAAACTAAATTAAACCTGTGAAATTACATGATGAATGATAGAATTACTAGTGCTAAGGTAACCCTTCTACTGAAAACAAGAAAGGAATTTACATGTCTGAATGGTAATCAGCCACAGATACATGCCAACCTCTGGGCTCACATTTAATACAAACAGAGTTACAAAATGAACAAAAGATTCCCCCCCCCCCAAGTCCACGCACTATTCTGTCCCGTTAACCGGGGACCCAATTAAAATGTTTAAAGCTTAAAGTCATTGAATGTTGTGTAGCTATATGTCCACGAGTTCTAGTGGGTTACATTCCCTTGTATAAAAGTAATATGGTTTGGTGTCACCTGATTTATTCCGTGGTGTGAAGTTGGTGTTCTGGTCTACATTTTAGTGTGTGGGTGGCCTGTCCTCGCTATTCTCCTCCGGCAGATGAAGTTGAGAGAGTCTAGATGGTCATGTTCAGGTTGGGGCTGTTCCTCGACTTGCAGCGAGGGACCCTATACATACAAAATATTATCAGCTAGAATTTCCAAAACTAATTCCCCCAGAAACCTCACACGCACCAAAATCCATGTATAATATTAAACACAGCTTTAGGCCTACTTAAAATGAAAGTTTGACACACTCTGCAACAGGTTATACAGGCATATGGCCCTATCTTGGAAAACATTTAGTTTAGTTAAATTACATATTATTCTGACTTTACATTATTCAATAACGGTCCCTTAGTTAAGACTTCATTTACTGTTATATAATTACTCCGTTTGTTAAACAATTGCTATACAATTAATACAATTTACACATTCGCTAATTTGCCACGTGGCGTGATAGGTTAAGCAATTTCATTCATTTCTGTACTTATTAAACAAATTCCTTTTGCATTACTTGAAATTAATGTATATAAGTATATTGCAGTTACTTACCGCAGACCTGTTTTAATTTAGCCTGCCATAGATGGAAGATGGTACAATTAAAAAAACTTCTCTGTCGGAGCGCGAGGTGTCTGTTTGATTCAGGACCAGAATAAAGACAGGTTTAAAATCGTTTTTTCTGGCTTTTCTCAACTCGCGATCAGCAGCGAACGCCAGAGCGCAGCACCAATCAGGCGCAACTTAATTACCTCATTACAGTATCGTAGACGCCACCGCTAAATACAGTACAGTATTTTTCGTCAGCTTTCTCGTTAAATACCGTACACGATTTTTGTTTATTCGCGCCGTTCTTACTCGACTCGGCACAGTTGTTTTGTTTTTACTTTGTTGTTGCTGTTGTTGTTGTTTTTGGTGTGGTTGAGACTGGAATTGTTTACGCGGCGGTTCACTATTATTATTGCCACTGTTTTGGCTGTCAACATGTTCCCATTTCGTCAACAAAAGGAGTAATTCTTCCACGGATTTGACTCCTTGCGTGATTACTGCAATCTGGATACCACGCCCGAAATGGTGTGCTAATTTGCTGACCATCTCTGGTTCCTCTATTTGCGGTTCTAGGTATTTGGCACGCGATACCAACTGGATTAGGTAACTTTCTTTTGACCCCTTTACATTTGAATACCTACCAAATTCCAACTGTATTCGGATCTTCCGTTGTATCTCACTATTCCAATACCTAGCCCTGAAATGTCTCACCAGATCTTCATAGGTATTAATCTGGTCCTGCACGATGGTAAACCATTCTGCTGCGGTACCTTTTAACTTCCTCACCACATAATTAATTCTATCTGCTTCGCTCAAGGTGTCCCCTATCGTTTCCATATCACGCTGGCAGCTCTTGATGAAGAAGATGGGGTTTTCGGTATCGCGGCCGAAAAATTTCAACTGCGCATTCGTATCGTCTAAGGTTTTATAGACATAGGTTGTATGGCCAGCTGTTGATGACGTATTCTGGAGTCGTGATAATTGTTGTTTCAATTCCTGGATACGTAGATCTTGTTCTGCCACCAACTCACTTACCGTGGAAGCCTGTTGTACAACCTTTCCCTCGATGTCAGTAATCTTTGCCTCACATTCGCTGATCCGTGAATTATTTATTTCGAGTGCCGTTTCCATGTTGGCGCACATTACCTCCACCTTCTCGCTAAGCTGTGTTTCCGTGGCTTCCAGCAGCTGCCTGGTCTGTTTACTCGCATCCTCTTTTAGTGATTGTATAACCGCCTTATTTTCCTCACTCCTCTTCTCACTTCCCTCCTGCATCGTTTGCATGTTAGCCATAAGCGCGGCTACTGCTGCTTGCTAATCCATTGCTGGAGTTTTAGATTCGGCCATTTTAACACAATTATTATAAATTTTACAAATATTAAATTTTTCTTATTTATCGTAACGTCAACTATTATTATCGCTAGATTATTATCGTTAAGAAAGTTCAGATTATAATGTTTAAAGTATGCAGTCCAATATCACCAAATGTAAACAAACTTATTCTAACATAAACAAATAATAATTCAACCTCCAATACACTACTGATAAACTGTTCATATAACCTATACACGAGAATACGCAAACATACGATATATATTCTCAGATAAAGCAATGAACAACACACACAAATAAAAGTTAACAAAATTAGTCTATACAAAATTTAGAAATATACAAATTCTTCAATCACTAAATTAATTATAATCCTAGTTGGCTAGTGCAATTTAATACTATGTAATGTGTTATATTTAATTAATTTCTTGTACTATTACTGCCCCATCATTGCGAACGCCATTAATACTATGCGACAACACAATTGAATTAATTTTTGCGCATAGGATTAATATGTGTGTGTTTTATAAATCAATAAGTCTATATTGGAGGTATTAATTATAATTTATTGCACACCAAATTAATACTGGTTCATATGATATATTTTAGACATACACAAATTAAATGAATTCTGAATACTGTTTGAAAAATGTTTATATAAAGTTCAGATCTGTAATTTTTACTTGAATGATGATGATCCAATATGATGCGGCGAGATGGCTGACGGCGATGCGTAGATCACGCGTGTCCTTCCCTCGTAGACTCTGCAGGGCTGGTGTCCTGCTGCAACACGCTGAACCTGCTCGTCGAACTGCGACACTGCCTCGCTGCGACAACACTGAATCTTGATTGTTAAAAAGTTTAAGAATGTTTTTATATTGTTTTAAACAGCTTACGACTCTCAAGGTGTAATGTGGGTGTTAATTAAAAGTGGTGTATAAGCTCACACCTTCCGGCTTGTCTTCAAGTGTCCTCGCGTCAACCAGTTCTATCGCGGTCGATAGAACTCCCTATGAGGAAATCTTGAACTAACACGAATACAACAACAAAAAATTCACAATTATATTATGACAACTGAATTACTTGGATCTGTAGATAAACTCGCACAGAGTTCCAAGTTTCCGTACACCTTTCGCACAGTTTACAGGTTCACGCAAGAGAAACTTCTTGAACGCGAACCGCACGTTTTCTAAACGAAGGCTCAAGATGAACTAACTTTTTCCTGCACATGGCAACAGACAATTTTCAATGAATTAGCTGCGTTCTAATAGGCCAATTACCAGTCACATGATAAATGCACACGGCCCGCATATTTGTTCATGCAACATTTTGCATGGAATAGGCATAAGCCTGCCTAGATAATTATCAGGGATTTTATTATACCACGCTTGAGTGAGTTTCATATAAAGTTTTCATATAACAAAATTCATACTTCACAGTTATTTGAAAATCATAGAAAATAGGGAAATTGTATCTAATATTTAACTTTATGTCTTGTTCAAGTCTCATGTCCAACGGATAATTATAACGGACACTATAGAAAAACGTTAATAACTCGCGCACCCGCGCTCACATTCACAAACACATAACATAGAAAAATAACAAATAAAATCTTTAAGAGTTTGACCTATGCTAATTTCTTATCGGTACTACAATACAAAATTTATAACTAAAAAACCAATTTGAACAAAAGACAAATTTAAACAGGAGAATGTCCGTCATCCATGCATAATACATAGTTCATTGCTTATCATGATCTTGTGTTCTATCGCATATATATTATATATATATATATATATATATATTATAAGGTAACAAGATTCCACCTCCAAAGAAAGACAAGTATACCATCAAAATTCGTAGTGAAATATGCAGAAACGCAATCTTATTAATATTAAAAGAAATAGAAGAATAATATAAACTTAATAAATACAGTAATGAAGAGACAATATATTACTTAAAGATAATTAATGTTTTCAAGGAATAAAAAGAAATCGAAACAAAATGGAAATATTATCGTAAATAAATCATCGGGAAATAGGGAAATAGATAATGTAAATTTAGGAATTAAATAATGCAATTAACCTGACAAAACAATAACTGATGATGACAAATACCCAGAAGAGACGATCAAATGACAAAAAATGTAAATAGTTATTAGTAGACATAAATATAATGTACAAATGTTCAACTTAGTGTGTAAGAAATAAGACATTGAGTATAGCCTTAGATTAAAACTATGAGGAGGTCTGCGAACCTCAAAGTGTTATTTTGTATAAGTGAACTACAGACTGTAAGTCATATAAAATTACAAATATAATAATATTGAACAATAATTATAAAAATCAGGTAGTGTAACAGTGTAAAAAGGAGAGAACAACAGTGATAGGCTTTAAAAAGTATTTAAAACAGTGTATAGTGTAAGTGAATAAACATATTTACAATATGAACATTGTATGAAACGTGTAATTTATATGAAACAACAAGGTAACTCATATAGTGAAATAAAACCAAGGGGAAATAATTAAAAAAATAAAGAATCTTCCGTTATAAACTTATAATAGTGATGAAGATACAATAAGATTCTATGGAATCATATTAATTATAAATTGTGAAATCGAACCTGTGACCCATAAACGTATCATTGCCAAGACCTGAAATGAATGAATTAGTGTTTTAATAAAAAGAGAGGTATTGTTGGAAAAATATTGAAACCAGACAGAACATGTCAGTTTTACTCCTGGATTTTATACAAATTAAAGGCAGATACGAGACGAAATAATACAGAAAAACTATGGAAATAACTAAAAGGAGGATGTTTTAATCTATGGCACAAAAAACTTGAAGTCTAGGAGCGAAGGATCAAGAAATAAGCTTGTAAAGAAAACTCCAAGATTGGTGAGATTTCTTCAATGATCAACCAAGATATTTAAAAACATTTTAACATTTAAAGATCGAGTCACAGCGATATACTATGTAACATGACCCTGTATGCGGTCTTTACAAAATAAGATGATAGAGAAAAAATTTTATTAAAAAAAAAAATTTTTCAATAAAAAAATTTTGTTTATGTTTTAATCAATGTCTGTAATTGTGAAATAATCCTGTTTTAATGTTCTGTTAAAAATTTTAATAATTAAGAAGGTATTTATTAATTATTGAGCACTTCTGGAAGATCTGAACCAAGTCTGGAGTTAATCAGATTAACTCCGGTCAGCAATCGATTTGTGATGTTTAGTGCTGGTCCAATATCTCACTGTTAATTAATATTTTCTTCTTCTTGAAGTCTTGTTACATTAATAAATAAACCTTAAATTAGCATGTGAAATAATAATAGATACAAACAATTGAAATAAATGGATTTATTAACAAATTCAAAACATAATCGATTTTTAATCGATTGGGAGCAATTATCGACTCCGTCTCAGGGAATAATCGATTCGTTCATACAGTGGAAAAAATTATTACAAGTATTATATAAAAAAGGTTCTTGGAGCGATTATATTAATAGTCAGAGAAGGGTCAACGAGAAAGTATAACATTAACAATTAAAGTAATTTCAATAATTATTATTTAACAATATTTAAATAATTCTGATATAATGTTTAAAAAAGTTGAATCATCAAACCATATGTAGCTGCTGACGTCACTCGATGAGGAAGGCACAGATTCGTATCTTTCAAAGATGACCGCTCCTAGGTATGGCGAGGTTATTGGGAATGTCGTCGTGTTAAAATCTCACAGCAAAATTACCTTCATAAATGTTTTAAATGTCCCCGCACTGGTGTAATCTGTCTAATAGGTTGTTTGGTGTGTTCTGAAGAAGTGTTCCGTGTATACTTGTGTTAATTATGTTATTTGCTATGTGTTCACTTCTGTGGGTTAACTGCTCAAAAAGTGGTTATGATTTGTAGCGTTAATTATCACAAATATATTGTTTTACTGTTTTAAATCACTAGTATAGTGAAGTTTGGTGTTAGTTTTCACTATTATCGCTAAAGGTTCTGTAGGTTTAGTTAGAAAAGTGTTTAATTCATTTAACTCTCGCTTCACTGATATTAGTAGGTAACCGTTGTACCATTTTCTACACGGTTTTAAGGAACGTTATATCACACAACTATTCAGCTTGATATTCAACAAAAGACTAAACTAACTTCCTTCATGTTAGTCAAAATCTGGCCCAGTTAATCTTTGAAAAAGTATTGTTAAAATATTTTGATTTCCCATACACATGATACAAAATTACATTATATATGGAATTTATTTAATTTATTCATCACTTTCATGAATTATGAACCTTATCATTGGTTTAATTATCTCATTCCTTTTAAATTGATATATTATAGTCCATATCTGTTGACATTTTGTGGAAATTACCAAATTTCTCTCTTCTTGGAAATCTAGGCTCAAAAATTGGTTCCCGCTTTCATATAATTTTTCTGCCATTTTAATTGTTATTAATACTATTATAATAAATTTTAATTAGTCATATTTCTCTTCCTTTCCTTAAATACATATAAATTGAACCTTTGAACTGGTTTTTTATGTTAATCTCTGAATTTGACATTGCTCTTTAAAATTAATTAATTTATATATTTTGAAAATTGACAATATTTTAAGGTATATTTCCTGATTATCACTTTAACTCATAGGATCATTCAAAGTAGTGGTTAACTGATTTACTTTACCTAAATCTTGATAGTTTACAGGAATTATAAGTGAATTAAATGGTTTATATGGCTTCTGTGAATTCACCACGTGGCCTAGAGTTTAGAATTTTACATTTCTGTCTTTCTCAAATAAATTTAATCCTACTCCTCCTCTGACTTTACATAGTTATTATTACATGAAAATAAAACGTTTTACAAACCCATTGTGAAGTGTAGTATCTGATTAATACTACTGTTATACAAAAAATAATATTGAACAATATTTAGCATTCTGTACAATTGAACATATTGCTGACATGGTTTGAAAACATACATTTAATTCTTTTTGAATTAATACAGCATACCTACTGAAACATTATTAATGGTATGTATGCTGTTATTTGGCAAACATAATTCATTTTAAACACATATAAATCGTATTTACTAAAATTCTTATAAACCTATTGAGTTCATGGCTGTTAACAAATAGCCATTTTAAACAATTTAAACCTATGAACATAAATTAATGCCAGTCCTTTCTGGTCTAAACCATTATTATCTATTATCCCCTTCATCAGTAAACATGTCCACCCATACTCTAGCTACTATCATTTTTACAAATGTCTTGTAATAACAGAGTTACATTAAAATAATAAAATATTGGAAATCTTCCATTTTATTATTTTATGATGATGTGTATTATTGAATATAAAAGTTGTTATATAGCATATTGATAAGTCATAGTATCACTAACTTTAAGTTTATTGTATTTCCAAAAACACTTGCACAAGTTCACTTTCACTGGTGGTTCTGATATTTTGAGTCTTATTATCTCAGACCAGACCTTTAGTAATCATGGACTGTTAAGACTTGTTTATTTTCTTTATCACACAATAGCTTTAGTTGGTCCACTTCTTATTATACTAGACAACACTTTTGATTTCTGAATAATTACAATTTTTATAGGATTTTGTGAGGTTATACTTTCTTTTTAATTGTCTCTATGGGTTTGGGGTTGATGGTAGTTAATAATAGGTTTTAAAACGGTGTTTCTTTCATACTATTTCTTCCTCTCTTCTTGTCTTCTTTCTTGTCTTTCTTCTTATCTTCTTTCTTGTCTTTCTTCTGGTCTTCCTTCTTCTTGTCTTCTTGTCTTCATTCTTCACTCTTGTCTTTCTTCTGGTCTTCCTTCTTCTTGTCTTCATTCTTCACTCTTGGGTAAACCAAGGTACTTCGTGTTATCTCGACTGATGTTTAGTTTGGAGCATCGAATTTATTTACTGATACTGACTTTGCTCTTCGCTAAAGGTTTCAGGGTATTGTTTACTTCCTGATCATACATTTTATTCTTCCTTCTTCTTGTGTTTGGGGTATTTTGGTGTTTCGCCACTCTTAAACCGATTCTCTTTTCTTGATATTGTGTTATCTAATGTGTTTACTGCTCCTAGCTTCCTGGGTAAATTCCTGATTTTATAATGTGAGTTGCTTTCAATAATTTCTTTGATTTTTAACAGTGGTTTTTATATAATGTAATGAGAATTTTTATTTTATTGTTGTTTATTCCTTTGAATTCATTCAATTTCATTCGATTTTATATTAACATATGTGGTGTAATTAATTTTTATTATTTTATATGAATTAATAAGTAGTGGATTTTCTGTCACGCTACAGAATGCCCTTCTCCAGAAGTGATTTTTTCAGACTATACTTGCTTTATCTGAAACAATTGTTTATGATAATTATTCTAGGTTTGTTATTATTCTGGACTTCCTTTCATTTTAAAAATTCTCCTATTTATATTTGCGTTTATATCCTTCTCATTCTCACTTGATCTTCCTTGATAGTAATAGTCATCTGAGTTTCATATTTATTATATCATTTTCATATTTCTTCTTAGTATTTTCTCCTTGGGATATTTCCTCCCTATCGTTCCCTACTTTGTGAGCTGGTTCAGTTCAGAGAGGCACTGTACGCTACTTCCTCTGCTGTCCAATACTTCACACATATTTGAGTACAGAGGCAAATCATCTCTGCTCAAAAAACATATTAATACTGCTGGAATTATCTACAGACAGATTAAAAAATTATTCAGAATAGTACACATTTGTTACTATTAAAAAAAAAAAATATATATCTTTGGGATACTTCACTTATTACTTATTATATTTCTCAGAGATTTTAATATTCCTACCTCAGTTGTTCTTCTGACTCTTTAACTTGATGTTTCATTCATTTGATATTATGGTAGGAAGCTCTTCTATTATTACATTCTTTAACTTTCCTTATCATATAAAGCTTTTGGTTATAAATTCTTTATTACCTTCTGGTTTTTTTATTATAATCTGCATTGTTTATAGTAGCATATCTTTATGACATTTTTATTTTATTGCTCTGTTTTTATTATTTCCACTTGTTCTATTTTCTAGAACTTTTTATAACTGTCATTATCACAATTGACATTTAATTCATAAATCATTTTATATTAATTCGTTTAATTACATATATCTTTGATATTATTCTCACATTATTCCTGTCATGGTTATTATCCTTTCGAATGAATGTTTTTTATTAATTTTATAATGAGGTCATAATTTCTCCTCATACCACTTCAAAGTTTTATTATCTCATAATTCCACATAAGTTTTTGTATTTTATTATATTCAATCACTCAAATCGTATCATATGGTTTATTCCCTTTGGTATCATTTTATGGAAAGTTTTTCACACTTTATATTGAAATTAGACATGATCATTCTTCTCCAGAATTATTTGTTTTAATTCTAAAGTCTGTTTCCTTTATTCATCCCATTATGATCCTTTATAAACATGGTAAATATATTTTATGCTTACCATAAATATGGTATTAAATCTTTTCTGTTTATTTCACCCAAGTGTTTTATTAATAATTGGTCGGTAAGTTGTACTTACTCTTGGTTTGGAAACTTGATTTATACACAATTCAAAATTCATTATTCTTATATTATTCCATAAAGTTTTCTCAAATAATTTGTATGTAAGGTGGGCTTGCTTTCTTTTTAAATTTAGTTGTTTTCAATTCAAAATTCTTTTTATATTTCTGCAAAATGGTTTTTCTCAAATACTTGGTTAGTAATGTGGTCTTACATTGTTTTAAAATTTGGATGAGTCAAAATTCTTCTTTTATATTCTTGTCATAAAGTTTTTCAAATTTTTAGTTAGTAAGGTGATCTTACACTTGTTTGGAATTTATTTGAATTATTTCATTCTATTCCTTTTATCCTTCTATAAAGTTTTCTTCAAATGCTTGGTATGTAAGGTGATCTTACAATTGTTTTGGAATTTGGATTATTTCTAAATTCTGTTTTATATTATTTCCACAAGATTTCTCTCAAATAATTAGTATGTAAGGTGTTCTTACTTTTGTTTTAGAATTTTGTCGATTTTTTCTAAATTCTTCTTGTTATATTCTTTCCAAATAGTTTCCTTCAAATCTTTAGTATGTAATGTGGTATTACATTATTTTTGAATTTAGTTAATTTCTAAATTCTTTTTCTTCTCTTTCCAAAATGTTTCTTTTAAATAATTGTATGTAATTTGGTATTACATTATTTTTAGAATTTTGAGGGTTTTTGAATTTAGTTGATTTCTAAATTCTTTTTCTTTTCTTTCCAAAATGTTTCTTTTAAATAATTGTATGTAATTTGGTATTACATTATTTTTAGAATTTTGAGGGTTTTATTCTAACTTCTTCTTATATTATTGCCACAAGATTACTTTCAAATAATTAGTATGTAAGGTGTTCTTACTTTTGTTTTAGAATTTTGTCGATTTTTGATCGCCGCCATTTGCTTGAGTTACTGAGGTTTTGTCATTGGTCGACTGCACCTTCTTTCCTTTT
Source organism: Magicicada septendecula (assembly GCA_034769895.1). NCBI lineage: Eukaryota > Metazoa > Arthropoda > Insecta > Hemiptera > Cicadidae > Magicicada > Magicicada septendecula. The sequence continues at coordinate 48,793,374 of CM068374.1, read as the reverse complement.
AATGCCGTTTGGTGTCGTCCGCTACCAGCGAGTAATTTGAAAACATTTCTTCTCATTTTTTTGTAAAAAGTACATTCAATTTTGAAGTTTATCCGTGTAGTTCCGAGCGCCCACGTTGGGCGCCACTTTGTAACATGACCCTGTATGCGGTCTTTACAAAATAAGATGATAGAGAAAAAATTTTATAAAAAAAAAAAATTTTTCAATAAAAAAAATTTTGTTTGTTTTAATCAATGTCTGTAATTGTGAAGTAATCCTGTTTTAATGTTCTGTTAAAAATTTTAATAATTAAGAAGGTATTTATTAATTATTGAGCACTTCTGGAAGATCTGAACCAAGTTTGGAGTTAATCAGATTAACTTCGGTCAGCAATCAGCAACAGATTCTACACCAACATTAAAGAACACTTGAAAATAACACCAATTGAGTATTACACCTTTTCTGGACACCATAAAAACTGTAACGATAACTAATAAGCATCTAAACTGTTCATAACCGATAATTGTGAGTAACACATACACGACTACCAATTTGCACTGTACACATCAAAACCTTGTAATATCCTTATATTGTGAAGTTTGTATTTTGATTTTAAGAGTTGTATTATTTGTTTAACCATAATTTCCGATCCAAATACGCCCTGAGATTATTTATTTCATTGAAATAAAAACAAACTGCATCATTCTTTTGCTTGTCGAATCCAGCATAGAGCATTATATTTTAGATACTACCAACTTATGAATAAAGACGCATGATTTTGTCATAATTTGTAATTACAGTAAAGAAAAACGAGAAGTAATTAATCAATACTTCATTTGAATAAAGATTGTTAAAAGGAATATATCTGTTTGGTGTTATCTTTGCATTATTATTACTGTTTCAATTAAGAATTACGATAACATAGCACAGCGGACGGAACAACTGTTGGCAGCTCCGCGTTACGTCACTGGTGTTGGATTCCGAGGCGAGAGCAAACGGCGGGAATTTAATATAACCGCATACGACCGCAAACGAATTCATATTAATATAATATACATCCCATTTATAGTTATTGTTACAAATTGACGAACCCAACAGTGGGGCTTAAGATCGAACAATTTATTTATATTAATAATTGATATAACTCATCTCCTCATATATAGTTATTGTTACAACTATTAGAAATAAAAATACACTAACCCACAAATTAGAATTAGATGTAATGATGAAATCGATAGAGACATAAACTTGTTAATATTGTTAATGATATTTGTAATGAAAGAGATAGTAAGGTAGTGAGAAAATAAACTTTAGTAAATAAGAAAGAGAAAGTAATTACAGGGATTACCCGTTTAGAAACATTTAAAATAAAAACATTTAAGGAGTGCAAAAGTGGAAGCGTAAAAACCCCAAAGTAAAGTCATAAAGAAAAAACACTAAATAAATTATAATAAACAATAGATAATTTAAAAGTGAAGGTAATGGATAAATAAGAATAGTGTAAATAATAGTATTATGAAAAATAGTGAAGGATAGAAATAACACTTAGTAAATCAATAAGGAACACTAAATGATTAATGGTGAACTATATTAGTAATTAAGAATGTTGTTAAGAATAGTATTGGATGTAAACGATTAATTAAGAAGTAATGAACACTGAAGAGTGATGATAACAGTATTAATTAAAAAAGAATCTTATTGTTAAGTTTAATTGAATACAATTGTAGTTAAAGGGGAGAATCCCATGAAAGAGGAAACAGATAGTGTTACCATGGAGGGAAAGTAAAGATTATGTAAAAAAATAAGAAGTTAAAAACAAAATCAATAAACACCCATGTTATAAGGGATAATTATTTAAGTCAGTTCAAAAGGTGTGATGTTGTTTAACACCCAAAAAATAGTATAAAAAGAAATGAATTGTAAACTAACACTACATAATAATTGTTAAATCAAATTTATGAATAGGATAAGGCTGGAAGAATTGTACAGACCATAGGCCTAGATGTTATATTTTATGTGATAAAAGATAGTAAGTAATAGCCATATTGTTAGCATGGCAAGTTAAATAAACATGCAGAACTTAGAAAACGAGAAAATCAGTTGGTAAATAATTAGCAATCCATGATGTGTAAAATAATAGTAACATACAAATAACACAAAAACAGATCCAAAACACATCAACAAAAAACACAACCAATTATAATAACAAAACAAAACTCATTAGGTTACAATGAAAGGTAATTTGTAGGAAATAAGTAAATATAAGCAATGGCTACTTAGGCCTAGGAAATGCCTAACTGTAAGAAACAAATAAAAATACAAATTGTAACAAATTAACAAAGAAATTAACAAATCCAAGGCGAATAACCAACCAAGGATAATTTGTAAACCTTATTAAAAGAAAAATGTTAGTATAAGGACTTAAATTAAAAAAGAAATTAATTAACAAATGTTAACATAATTGTACAAAAGTCAATATCTTATAGAACACAACCTTATGTGGTATCAAAACAATCTTTGAAAGGAAATGATAACAGTAGTAGTAGTATAAAAGTGGGGGTTCGAAAACACTTCCGGGTTCCGAACGAAAACACTACCGGGTTCCAGTTCATGACGTCATAGAGTCACTGGCAGCTGGTGTCCGAGCTGTCCATGTGACGTCACTGGTGTGTGTGTGTGTGTGTGTGTGTGTGTGTGTGTGTGTGTGTGTGTGTGTGTGTGTGTGTGTGTGTGTGTGACTGAAACACTTCCGTGTTCCAGTTCATGACATCACACAGAGGCTCAAGTCGCTGGCGTCCGCATGGCTAAAACCTGTTTCAAGACGTCACGGAGGCCGTGGTTTCTGCATGTCCAAAATTTGGTAGCCGAAAACAATGTGTAGCGGATGGGGGTACCCGGAATTCGGCGGTTGCCCGGACGCACAGAGGCGATGTCATCGGGTACCGTTACGCGAAATTTTGGGGGCATCGGGTACCGTTACCCGAAATGTTTAAATCAACGGATGGGGGTACCCGAAATTTGTGGGTACGCCCACATGACGCATGTATAAAACACTGGTTATGACGAAACAGGAGGCTGGGTGGATATGATAGCTGGTTCGACGACTACGTAGAGGGCGTGATGTCTGAAATTTGACACCCGAAATGTTTAAAACAACGGATGGGGGGTACACCCTAAAACAAGTCCTATTATGTCTAAACTCTGGACGGGGGGAGGGGGTGCCGTTACGCGAAATTGATCGGTTAAAATTTGGGGCAATAGGTACCTGACGGGTTCCGAAATTTGGTGATTAATGACATCCCGACGTGGTTCCTCCGGTACTCAAAACCGGATATTGTATTATTATAATGTTTATATTGTGTTAATATAAAACAGATGCATCGATTTGAATACTGTTTAGAAAACATATATTCTTATTATGCGTTACTAAAATTGTTAACTGAATAAATATATTTACTCCTGTGACGATTCGCCTGTAAACCAGTCAAACAGCATCTAAGCTGGTACAAGCGGTGTGTGTGTGTGTGTGTGTGTGTGTGTGTGTGTGTGTGTGTGTGTGTGTGTGTGTGTGTGTGTGTGTGTGTGTGTGTGTGTGTGTGAAACACTGCCACGTTCAGTTAATGTATTCAAAGAGGAACTGATAGCTGGCGTCCGTGTTTTATAAAGCTGTGTGTGTGTGTGTGTGTGTGTGTGTGTGTGTGTGTGTGTGTGTGTGTGTGTGTGTGTGTGTGTGTGTGTGTGTGTGTGTGTGTGTGTGACGTTGAGCTGCATCAGGCAAGCTGTTGTAAGTTGCAGCGCTCTTTCTCTACTATAAAAACCAGTTTCTTTGCTGTTACATTCCATGTGAGAGACATACATCTCTACTGCTTTTGCGCTTATTCAAGTATGATAGGAATAATTGTTTTGTATAAGGGGTATAATAATAAAAATAACATAGGTTATGGTTTATATATAAAAGTTTTAATAATATCCAAAGCTTTTACAATCAAATCATAAGCTATAAGTTTTTTCTCTCTCTACACACACACGTTCTATATTCACAAGACAATTATAATTGAGCAAAACATACGCGCTCTCTCTATATACATAACTAAACAAAATAGACACTTTATCTATATATATATATATAGACTGATATATATATTTACATAATTGTACAAAATAATCTTTTTTCTCTCTCGCTTTCTCTCTCTTTTGTAGCCTTGAAGGTTCTCTCTCTCTCTCTCTCTCTCTCTCTCTCTCTCTCTCTCTCTCTCTCTCTATCTCTCTCTCTCTCTCTCTCTCTCTCTATCTCTATACATATATATATATATATATACACACACTGTAGCGGGGCATTTTTGGGCATACCTGGGGTAATGACAGAATTTGTATTTTTTTTTGTTCATAAAGAATAAATAACATAATTGGCGATAGGGACAGAAATTATAGACTTGGGTAAATTTCCTGTTTAAAACAAGAATAACAGTGGCAGCATTGACTGTGACAATTATCTAATGATATTGTGTGGACAGTTTTAATAACAGCCAACAACTGTACCAAAATCAGTTCAAGGACAATGACGAACCCGGAAAACGTAAACACGTTACACAACCAGACATCAGGCGATGTGTTGCGTCAGCAATTTACATAACAACTGTGTGTCATCGGTTCGTCAGAGCCTATCCTGGGTGTGTCACGCCAGCAACAGTGTGACACAACAGAACAAAGTCAGTCGCAAAACAACATCTGAGTTATACAGACGCTAACCACTGTGCGTCGCCGGTTCGCCGGTTTTTCGGCGAAGTTTTGGTGTTGCGCCGGCCGTGCGTAATTATCGCCTGCACGTATACAGATCTTAAATGTAAAATAGCAGCTGTCAACTTAATTAGATTGAACTAACAGTTAAATGGTTTTTTAAAAAAACATGTAAATTCAGTGATCTACGTAGTGCGCGTAGTATAAGGCGATGTCATCTGGACTCACATGTCAGTTAAGTAACCTTCAATTTTCGTCTAACATCAACAAAGTCCGATATAAATTTTATAACGAAACAAAATTTTAAGCACTAAACAAATGAGATCTCATATGGGTATGGGGGAATGTAAAACAGAGTGAATGAGAGTACGTATTAAATAAAGAACGCTGGTTTGCTTAATAAGGTAGTAAATTAATTGAATAAATACCATGGTTTAGTTTTAATTGTTTCTTCTTTTAAATGTTAAACTTAGATATATATATGGGAAAAATATAGTATTGAATAATTATAAATATGACTAACAACCATGTTCTACCGATAATGAAGTAAAATGGAAAGAAATAACGTGCTATAGAATGAATAAATAATTCATGAGCAACAAATAAGCTGTTGGGTAAATCATTTCAAAATATACCATTCTGATCTCCTGTTCGCTGAAAAAGAACCCGAGGACCCAAAACACAGTAAGTACGTAAATTATTTTCTTACAGTTGGTAAGATGGCGCCCGAGAAGTATACAATGTTTGTTAGTTAATTTTATGTGATACAAAAAGGAAAGTAGCTTCACATTTGGCTTCCGAACGTAGGGACTATTTATATAATATAATTATATAAATATAGGCCTACTTAGGAGAACAGAATGGTTGTTTGAGGTAAAATAAATTTTTTTTTTTGCATACGTAAAATAGACGTATAGAATAAGGTTATGTCATGTTTTGTAGTATGAGTGAGCAGAACATTTTTTTTCTTTTCTCAATAATAATTATGTATGACAAAATAATATTTTGCTAAGAAATATATATAAAAAATTTTAAGAGAAATGGCAGATAATAATGATATTAGTTTATCTGATAGTCAAACTGAAAGTCAAATAAATAACAATTCAAGTGAAATAGAATTAAGAATTATGGATGAAGGAATTCATTCAAGGCCAATTCAGAATAAAAACTCAGATAACAATGATATGATGAAATATTTATGTAACATGGTGTGCAGTATGAAAGAGAGTTCAGACAAGCAGCAGGCGATGTTAGAGTTAAAATTCAGTGAACAGAAGAGTGATTCTGACGCTAAATTCAATGTATTAAAAAATGATTCTGACGCTAAATTCAATGTATTAAAAAATCTGAATGATGAATTAAAAAGTGAGATACAAGAAATGAGTAAACATTTAGAAAGCACTAACGAAATAATAAGAAACAGTGTAAATAGGTTAGAACAGAAGTTCGAGAAATTAGGTGATAATGTTTTAAGTAAGACAAAATGTAAAAATGACGAAATAGTAGACAATTTTGAGAGTATAATGGGGGTGAAGAATAATGTAGAAGCAAATGAGGAAAATATAATAACAAATAGTACTGATGAAGTTTTAGAATGCGATAATGAAATGTTAATGAGTGTTTATGAAGTAGAGAGAGAGTGGAAGAATAATGTAGTAATTGAATGGGGACAGAGGGCAAATTTTCCCCTTATTGTTTATAATGATGATGATGATTTAATGTTGTTTTTTCAGGGCAAGAGACCTTTATTGTTAAATGAATTAATGTTGTATAACGTTGTACCCTCTGTCCGTAATAATGGTGAGAATGTGATGTGGTGCTATGAAGAAAGAGAGTTATATATTGAGAATGAAATAGAACTATATAAGTTAGAAAGAGATTATAATGAATTGAGAAAAATACTAGAAGGGGTGATGATGAATCATGTGAAATACGTATCTGTTGAAAGAGAGATAGAAAATAATTTTGATAATATCTTACCTAACTATGATGACTTACCTGACGTAGTAGTTGAGGAATACAAAAATGAGAAAATAATTTACCTGACGTTAACAAATAACACTGATATAGACTGGACAATCCTAACTTATGGTAACAAGTTTTATAGTGGTACAATGGATGAAATAGAGTTGATAGATTATTATGATAGTAATATCATCATAGATCATAGATGATAGATTATCATAATTTGTGTGTTGATAAGAATGATGAATGTTACAAATACACTAGATATATATATGACGATGGTGGGTGAGCTAAAAGATCAGTGTTGGGACATTTTTAAATATTGTAAATTTTTGGTAATGACCTTGCTGATTTGGACATCTGAAGTGAGATACACTTGAACAGTTTTGACGTATATTTTGTAAATAATATTGAATTCATTTGTGTATTGTGAAATGTTAGAAAAGTAATGTGTATATGTTTTAGAAAATGTTGTGTTAATAATAATAATATTATTAATATTTTTGCACTCTAATTAAATAACAAAATAATTATGAAGACAATAATTAATGATTTATAGAATGTTGATAATAATTGAAATATGTTATTTTAATAATCAAATGAATTAAATAAGTTGAGATGTTTAGATATTGTGATTGAATGTTATGTGTTTGAATTTTATAAGGAATTTAAATTGTGTGATGAGATTTTAATTTAATAATCATGAATAAATAAATAAATGTTAAATGGTTTATTTTGTGGAAGAACATAATAATGGTTAAAATATATGGTAATAATAAATTTTAAGCAATTTTGAAAATCTGATTGCAACACAGGATAAATTCATAATGATGATAAATAAAAACAGTTAATGAAAAATTTGAAATAATAATGTTTACAAAATTTTAGATAAATTAGTTAAAAGAAAATTGTTGGTTCAATGTATATTTGTGTATTATGTTGTGTAATGTATTATAATAGTGTGTGTGTGGCTGGGAGGTTATCCAAGGGGATAACGTATTAAAAATTTGATATATTTTAATTAATAATGATGATTTGCTACTCAATAATTTTGTTTGAATTTAAAAAATAGAGGCACTAAATACTTCTTATATTGTGTTATTATGTCTTATTGTGTTGATTGCATTAGTATGTTAGGAATAAGTATTATAAAAATATAATAATATGTTTTCAATGTGTTTATAGATTTAAAAATAAAATGAAAAATAGTTGTGATAGGTACAATTTTCAATGGGTTGTAAAAGATAGAAATGGGTGATAGTAATTAGTTGAATAAAATGTTTGAGTCAATTCAAGTTGAATTTTGTGGGACATATAGATCTGTTCAAATCGAAGTAAAAGTTAAAGAGAATGAGAGATGAAAATAATGCAATATGTATATGTTATAGAATTTTGAGAAGTATAAGTGGAGACACAGTAGTAATGGAGAATAATTGTAGAGTTTTGAGTGATATATTGTTGTTTATTTTGTTGATGTTAATTTGTTGTAATTGTAGTGAGGTTATGAGATTGAGATTTTTTTGGGGATGGCAATTTTGTAGTAGTGGTAGTGTAATGTGGGAGTCCGCAACATAAGGGTTGGGACGGGATTTGGTATAGTTTTAGTGGGAAGGGCCGCCTTAGGTAAAAATCCAGGGGCCAGAGAACGGGAATTGAGTTTTTTTTGGGGGGGGGAAACACGTATCCTATGTACAAAGGGTTAGAGAGTATTTTTTTTTATATAAGAGTAGAAGGTGGCGATTGAAGTTAAAATAGTAAGTAGTTAGAGGTAGAGAAGGGTTAGTAAAATTTTGATAGAGGGGTGTCATACTAGTTAGAGATTTTGTAAGGGAACGTTAGAGTAATAAAAGGGGTAAGATTATGAGTAAATGCCAAGTGGATAAAGTAAATTATAATGAATAACGTAGAATCACCCAAAGTAATGAAATGGAATAATGATGGCCATAATTGAAAAAAAAAAAAAAATAAAAAAAAATAAAATAAAATAAAATAAATTTTGTAATTTTGAGAAACGAATTAGTAAGAGTAAATCAAGTTTAAAAGTAATTTTTTGATTTTATATGCCAATTTAATGATATAAAGTGTGTAACATTTTAATTGTAAGTTGTTTATTTTAAAATGAATTATTAATGTACTGTGTTTTCTTATGTTAAGTTATGTTAGGTATTCTGATATATACATGTTAGTAATAAGTGAGTAAAAACAAAACCAGTGCTTCTTAGCGCAAACCAGCACCGCTAGGGGGGAACAGATCAGTTGGGGATATGGTGTTGTATAAGGCCACTATTTAATATTTTGATTTGTTGTTTCAGTGTTTGGTGGTGCTGTGGCGGCGGACCTGAGCTGGCCTGCGCGTCAGAGCAGGGGCGTGGAGTATCTGTCTGACTCTACGGTGTTGGGATCTCGAGAGAGAAGTCCAGTATTGTCATGCAGATGCGGTCACAGTCACCGGACCAAGGGTGAGTTGCTTATTTTTTTTTGTAAACCATACAGGGGGTTGTGGCGACATATCCTGGCTGATCCCTCTAGCAAGTATGAATGTGTCAATGAGATTTTTTATGCTTCGGCATAAAATATCTCATTGAGGGGGTATTGTAGCGGGGCATTTTTGGGCATACCTGGGGTAATGACAGAATTTGTATTTTTTTTGTTCATAAAGAATAAATAACATAATTGGCGATAGGGACAGAAATTATAGACTTGGGTAAATTTCCTGTTTAAAACAAGAATAACAGTGGCAGCATTGACTGTGACAATTATCTAATGATATTGTGTGGACAGTTTTAATAACAGCCAACAACTGTACCAAAATCAGTTCAAGGACAATGACGAACCCGGAAAACGTAAACACGTTACACAACCAGACATCAGGCGATGTGTTGCGTCAGCAATTTACATAACAACTGTGTGTCATCGGTTCGTCAGAGCCTATCCTGGGTGTGTCACGCCAGCAACAGTGTGACACAACAGAACAAAGTCAGTCGCAAAACAACATCTGAGTTATACAGACGCTAACCACTGTGCGTCGCCGGTTCGCCGGTTTTTCGGCGAAGTTTTGGTTTTGCGCCGGCCGTGCGTAATTATCGCCTGCACGTATACAGATCTTAAATGTAAAATAGCAGCTGTCAACTTAATTAGATTGAACTAACAGTTAAATGGTTTTTTAAAAAAACATGTAAATTCAGTGATCTACGTAGTGCGCGTAGTATAAGGCGATGTCATCTGGACTCACATGTCAGTTAAGTAACCTTCAATTTTCGTCTAACATCAACAAAGTCCGATATAAATTTTATAACGAAACAAAATTTTAAGCACTAAACAAATGAGATCTCATATGGGTATGGGGGAATGTAAAACAGAGTGAATGAGAGTACGTATTAAATAAAGAACGCTGGTTTGCTTAATAAGGTAGTAAATTAATTGAATAAATACCATGGTTTAGTTTTAATTGTTTCTTCTTTTAAATGTTAAACTTAGATATATATATGGGAAAAATATAGTATTGAATAATTATAAATATGACTAACAACCATGTTCTACCGATAATGAAGTAAAATGGAAAGAAATAACGTGCTATAGAATGAATAAATAATTCATGAGCAACAAATAAGCTGTTGGGTAAATCATTTCAAAATATACCATTCTGATCTCCTGTTCGCTGAAAAAGAACCCGAGGACCCAAAACACAGTAAGTACGTAAATTATTTTCTTACAGTTGGTAAGATGGCGCCCGAGAAGTATACAATGTTTGTTAGTTAATTTTATGTGATACAAAAAGGAAAGTAGCTTCACAACACACACACATAATTAACAAAATAATAATTACATTTACTACTACCAAAACAAGCCTTATATGTATAACAATAATAATAATAATAATTATTAATAAATTACAATATTACAATGTTGATGTGTAATATGTTAATAATAACATACTAAATGTAGACACACATCAAATGATAATTAATATGGTGTTAACTACATGTGTAAAATGGTACACCAAAACCTTGAATTCAACTCTTTTTAGTATTTTAGATAATAACAGAGGTAACAACGCTTATAAAGCGCACATCCAGTGGAATTATGCCTTAACCAATTACATTTTTTTCTTCAAAACAATTTTTTAAAACAATTGGTCTTCAGAGTGTAAATTCTCTCCACTCACAAGCACTCAGAATGTTACAGTGGTCACCATATGGTGGTGAACGACATACATCTCCCTCGCATTCGCACAAACACATAACATCGAAACAAGGTTTCTGTAACTATGAGAAAAATCTTTAAAAAAATTTAATTACACATAAAAATTTAATTAACACTTTAATGATTGTTTATCTCAACTTTTTATGTTATAAACCACATACGTTTTTTAATAATTAAAAACAGAATATAATTTCCTACAATTAATAATACTTGATCAAATACAAAAGAATGTAGGCACATCAAATGATAGTTAGTGTGGTATTAAAAAAAACATGTATTCTGAATTAAAGTCATTTTGATACCTTAGATAACAACAGACGCGACAATGGTTACGAAGCGGACATCCGCTAGAGTCATGCCTTGACCACTCATATTTTTTTACCAGCGAGGTATACGCTGTACCAGTAAAATTATACATCATATAGTATATCTGATTAACCAGCTTTGTTTTAGCAATTAGCAAATCTTTTATTTGAAGATATTCAATATTATGGTTGTTACAATAACTAATTGATGTTTTGAAGAGTTTGAAAAACTCATTACGAATAAATACTTTCATTTTGTAAATATTCTTTTCGTTTCGTATTGATATCCATCTACTCAGTGTCTTACGATTATTTCTAAAATTATAATCGAATTTAATCATGTCGCATTGACAATATAATCTATTATTACCATTTATTTCTCTGTTTAAAAGTTTTTCTACAATATTAGATCCAAGCAACACCTTGTTCTTTCTCTGAAAACGAACAGTTAACATTAAAAAACGACAAAAAAAATAGAGAAGTCTACTTCATCATTTAAAAACATTTTACTATTAATGTTATTATTACTATTATTATTATAATTAAATCAATCCTGTTCTCGTTTATTTGGTCTGGAAAAAAAGAGAAAAAAATTAATACATAACCACTTCTGTATAAGTAATTATTAGTGGTACTGAAATATCATACTCACATAATCAATATCCAACTGCACGCTCACTTTCTCGTTCGCCAGCGGAGTGTGTGAGGTTACGCATAGTGATAACACACAAGGCTTCACAGCTTTCAATTGCTCCTCTGTAAATACGTCACACCATCTTTTAGGTAGGTATACATAGAACAGTTTATCCTTCGGCTGAGGACAGGCTCCGGTATCTTCGAAATCTACCACAACTGACTCCCCGAATTTCGTTTTCACAAATTTCATGTGAATTATATGATACTTTACTCCTAAAGAAAGACTTAACAAGTCTCTTTTTGGTAAAAAATTTTCAACTGTTTTCGCGTTCGCAACGATTCCTTCCATGGCGAGTACTGATGACTGCACAGGGAAACACTAGCGTATTTATTCTGTTTCCCCCGACCACGTTCCTTCCTTCTAAAGCGACATCTCCTTCGGTCACGACCGGACGACGACACCCTACCCCGCACCCCGCACCTCCACCGCAACGGTAACGGCTATAATTTTGCTTCCTACCCCACCCCGCGTCGTCACGGGCCACCATCTGCTTTCGGTCACGACCGGACGATGACATCCTACCCCGCACCCCCACACCGCACCCAGAGCCTCACCACCACCCCGCACCTCGCCTACATATTTTGTTCAATTACTTTGTCTGTCGCTCCGCAACGACCGGGTTTACCCCCACCCCGCACCCCACCAACCGCAATCGAGTCCGTCGGTCACGGTCACCCCTACCCCGCACCCCACCCCGCGTCGTCTCGCACCACCATTGCTTTCGGTCACGACCGGTCGTACAACCCAGCCCCCCCGTACCCCGCACCCTATATCCCGCGGGAGGCGACTCAACGAGCGCGCTTCGGTCAAGGTCGCCGGCATCCTGTACCCCGCACCTCGCCTACCTCTCGGTCACGGACACCGGCTGCAACCTAGCTCCCTACCCTGCACCACCATCCCACACCTTTACCCCGCACCGCATCGGTCACGGACGTCGGCTTCCTACACCGCACCCCCACCCCACCCAGCCTTCCGCAACACGCGTCATCGGTCACGACCGGACGATGACTGCCAAAACGACACGGCAGTCGACTATAGCATGTCGTCGTACGCACCACCGATATCGTGTGTGTCTCAAATCTGGGTATTTTATGTGTTTTTATGTTTATATTATATTTATTGTTATGTGTAGAATTGTATATACAGTGTTTTTAATATTTTAACGATCGACGAACTTCAACAAGGGATATCCTGATGATGGTGCATATGTCCTGAAACGCGTTGAATGAAATATAGAGAAAAGGCCACCAGACGAACAAGAAAAAGGTAAACTATTTTACTAATTCTTCGTATTGTTTAAATTAGCAGCCATCCTTACTATTTCTGTTATGAATTTGCTAACTGCTATAATTTTTTTATTGTTCGACTAAGCTTTTCGTCATTGCTGACATCTTCAGGTCTTAAACAACGATTATATTACTAATTATATACTATAAGTGGCTTGGATACCGAAAAACATGGATCGACAAACGTAATATACTTACCGGTAAACGTACAACGCGTTGACAACATCATATTGTCTCTCGTTGATCAGGACGGGGATTTAGTTGATTTTCGCGGTGAAGTTATCACGATACGACTGCATCTGAAAATATGGGATTGTATTTCGGACAAACGTCACCTGTAAAAAGGGAGTGTGTACGAAAGAAACATGGTAGTCGGTGTTCAACGTTGTTGCGATTGACATCAAGGAACAAGCGTTTCTTACTTTCACTTGGATTTAAATTATACGATTAAAATAATGTCGGGTGAAATTCTAGCTATCGAACGAGGAGCGGCTTTCGATAACAGAATCGTTGAGTTCGAATATCGTACGCACGCACCGTATGCTTCCACCCGATACGGTAACAACGATGAAATACGTATACCCATCCAACAACAGGATGTTTTCACTTTACCGGCGGAGAGTTTTCTGTACATCGAAGGAACATTGACCAAGGTTAACGCTACCGACACAGCGTTGAACGTAAAATTAATCAACAATGCAATGGCTTTCTTGTTTGAGGAGATCCGTTACGAAGTGTGCGGTGTGGAAGTAGATCGTACGAAAAACGTTGGAATTACGAGCACTGTGAAATTGTTACTATCGAGCATCGAGCATGAAAGAAAGCATCTAATCAATGCAGGATGGGTGACGACAACCGACTAGTCGTTGACAGTACACGAGAGTACCGGTGATTTTACGTTTTGTCTTCCGTTAAAAATGCTACTCGGTTTCAACGAAGACTATACACGCATCATGCTGAACGTTAAGCAAGAATTGATTCTGTTGCGTACCTCTACCGATCAGAACGCAATGGTGCTAAAAGAATCAAGTGCAACTGCAAATGGTAATCTCGTAATAAACAAAGTACACTGGAAGATGCCCTATGTGCGCGTGTCAAACAAGTACCGAATACCGCTATTGGAGTACATCGAGGAGGATCATGAACTGGTGATGCCGTTCCGCAGTTGGGAATTGCACGACTATCCCGTTCTACCGACGACAAATCGACATTCGTGGACCTTGAAGACATCGTCACAGTTGGAAAAACCACGGTATGTGATATTGATATTTCAGACTGACAGGAAGAACAATATAGCGAAAAACGCGTCGGAATTTGATCACTGCAATTTAACGAATGTCAAGCTATTTCTGAACGATAAATACTATCCGTACGATAACCTGAACCAGGACATCGATAAAAAACGTTACGCACTGTTCTACGACATGTATACACGTTACCAAACATCATACTACGACCGTCGCAACAGAACGCCTCTTTTGACACCTAATGAATTTATAACGAAAGCACCGTTGTTTGTCATCGATTGTTCCAGACAAGAAGAACCAATCAAGTCGTCTGCCGTTGATGTGCGTTTAGAATTTGAATCCAGTAACAATTTCCCAGATAAAACCACCGCTTACGCTTTGATTATTCACGATAGGATAGTACAGTACACAGCGTTGTCGAATACTGTTCATCGTTTGTCATAAAAAACTTGTTCTCCCCTCTACCAGTTTATAAAGATAGGTATTAGCGATCTCTAGCTTGTAACAAGCACAGTCCGTCTCAACGATGGAAGGTGACTGTGGTAGCGGCGGCAGCAGCAGCAGCAGGCATTGTGAGTACAGTATAACGTTTACTTATCTCTTGCATATCCTATTAACTCTTACACTAAGTTCGTTACCGTTGGACTGTTTAACGTACTCAACTATGAACCGGGTGTTTTGTTTACAAACGGAAAAAAGAAACGTATATTACTTGACTTTTCTGAGTGGAAATACTTGTTGATCTTTCGTGAACAGTTACTATCCAGTATGTTATTGTACGAAGAAGGTGAAAACCGTGAAAAAAAGAAGAGTGTGATGATCAGTCGTAACTTTGGGAGAACGTTTGTTCAGATTAACGGTAGTAAGACCGAAAAATTTGTTTTCACAGAACCCGAGTGGATCCGTTTTGGTTGTTTATTAACAGTACTAAAGAAATATCTTGTTCGCTTGTTTTATGATCAAGATCACTTCAAGTCGTACATTAATCAGGTAGTAGCCAAGGGGTGTTGTGTACCACCATCCTTCTTTTTCCCCTCGTTTTTTCGATTGGAAAGCAGTCGTCATGACCAACAGCTAACATTTGATCGTCTTTACGATGAACTGGTGTTGGAAGGAAAAGTGGAGGGGGAATTTGAAAAAATTAACGTATTCGATGCGAACAAGTGTCACTCGGAAAAATGAACTTGAATAGGACGGTTATTGCCGAGTTTGAAGCGTTTCGCGGTGACAAAAATGAATATGTAATCAAAGAGTTCGTTGCAGTTGATATAACAACCGGACGTTTTGTTATCGTGTTGTTCACTCCACCATACGAACGTGCACGACTGCACCTGAAATTCCGAAAAATCAATGACTGGTTGGAAACACATTATCACGGAATTCGGTGGAACGATGGTAATGTGCCGTACAAGAATATGGTACGCATCGTTGCAGACTTTTTTTCAGACAGTTCTGTTGTCTATACAAAAGGGTTTGAGAAGGCAAATTTCTTATGACAGTTGTATCACCATGGTGAGGTGATTGACTTAAACGATATTCAAGCACCTGTAGTTCCTAGATCCTTTGTACCCATCATACAATGTCCTGTTCCTCATCGTCAACCCGTTACCACTCCCCCCTTACACTGTGCATTCCGCAAAGCTTTGTTTTATTCAGAATGGTTGCGGCAACGAAATAAAATATAGTCGGTTGTGAACATGTTTTCATCATGGTGTTGGTGTGAATGCTACGTGACAGAAATGTCCATAAACCTAGAATTAGGTACCGTAGTGTGTGCGTGAGTGTTAACCTTGACTATGTCACTGTCGCAGTAGAAATACTCATAAACGTAGTTCCTGGTAGTTCGAGACAAGTCACTGGCACGGTAGATATACCTGTAAACTCGTCAAGGACCAGTATGGGTGTGAAAATTACTCATTACGGTAGAGCAAATGTGAATACGCATCATGTATGAACAACATATTCACCCGATAAAAAAAAATAAAAATAATGTAAATAAATAAAAAATACATGTACTGCTTTTATACATTGACTTAGCATTGCATAGTGTATCTTATCATTATCTACCACTGTATTAGTCAATAGTACAGCGATAGATAACGTGGAGTAGGCCTGCTTTACGAATCTGTAAAGTTGGGGAAACCACGTTAAAAAAAAAAAGCGTAGCGGTCTCTCATTCGCCTCTGGCCGCTAGGAAGAGGATGAGAGGTAAAAAATAAAAGTATAAAAAATGTTTATTTATTTTTAATAATAAATAAACTTATATTGTGCTTTTATGGTTTTACACATAGGACAACAGTAGATATCACTCGTCCACCTCATAGTTGCAAGTAAGAGACGAGAAGTATAAGTACAAAAATAATTACAGTTAAACGACAACGGCCCCTTGGTGTAGTGGATGCATGCCGGTTTGGAGTACCGGAGGTCCCGGGTTCAAATCCCGGAGGGGCCATAATTTATTTTTTGCGGAAACCAACTGTCTCGCCTCGCAGTCGAACACATGCGTCATGTCGGGTAGCCCCATCCGTTGATTTAAACATTTCGGGTGTTAAATTTCGGACACCAAGAGATTTCAGGTACCCCCATCCGTTGTTTTAAACATTTCGGTTGTCAAATATTGAACATCAAAAATTTCGGGTACCCCCCCATCCGTTGTTTTAAACATTTCGGGTGTCAAATTTCAGACATCACGCCCTCTACGTAGTCGTCGAACCAGCTATCATATCCACCCAGCCTCCTGTTTCGTCATAACCAGTGTTTTATACATGCGTCATGTGGGCGTACCCACAAATTTCGGGTACCCCCATCCGTTGATTTAAACATTTCGGGTAACGGTACCCGATGCCCCCAAAATTTCGCGTAACGGTACCCGATGACATCGCCTCTGTGCGTCCGGGCAACCGCCGAATTCCGGGTACCCCCATCCGCTACACATTGTTTTCGGCTACCAAATTTTGGACATGCAGAAACCACGGCCTCCGTGACGTCTTGAAACAGGTTTTAGCCATGCGGACGCCAGCGACTTGAGCCTCTGTGTGATGTCATGAACTGGAACACGGAAGTGTTGAAGTCACACACACACACACACACACACACACACACACACACACACACACACACACACACACACACACACACACACACAGTGACGTCACATGGACAGCTCGGACACCAGCTGCCAGTGCCTCTATGACGTCATGAACTGGAACCCGGTAGTGTTTTCGTTCGGAACCCGGAAGTGTTTTCGAACCCCCACTTTTATACTACTAGTAGTGATAATATTTAATATGTAGGGAGGAAGATAGAAGAATATAAGCAATCAGAAGATATACAGCTATTTTGAAAAAGAATTCAAATTTTATAACAATGGTAATAAACCAAGATTAACCAATCAGAATTAAGCATGTAACCATGACAACAGACGTTGGTTACGAATTTTTCCGTTAATTTATGATATTCTCAAAGTGACGCTCGTCAAGATTAGACCCCAAATGTTGAATGACCTAAATTTTCATTTTTAAACGTATAAAAGTAATCTAAATTAAAAAGTATGAACCAGCAAGAAGAAGACGAAGGACCATAACATTTAACAGATGCCAAGGACCATTTTACATGAGAATTAAATGAAAAAATAACTTCATCTAACATGAAAAGGACGCAAGACATACTTAAGCCCCAAGATTATTGAAAATTGATGACTGATGCAGCCCAATAACCTATTTGACTGGCGACTGTTTATACCAAGTCGTCTGATTTGATAAGTATAATTGAATTACCCAAATTCCAGGAATAAACTAATTTTAAATATTTCTCACAGTAAATTGAACTCTCACTATAAACCGTATATTCTCTTTCAAAGATTAATTAAGAAAAATAAAACACTGAAAATTTGTTAACTTAGAATATAACCTGTTGATCGAATACGAACTTTAGAAACACACTTAACTACACTACAGAACAAATTATAACCAAACACATTATTTAAGTACAAATAATGTAAGTTAATGTACTTTTTATTGTAATCATAATTAATATTTGTCTTGTAATCTAAAGAACTCCAGATTTTGAACGAGTACAATTGTAAACCAACAAAACCGTCGCCATATTGGATTGAATAACTCGTTACAAAATCGATTTCGTCAACCTGAGAGAAATTGTTTCATAACTAATGTCGGTGCAAATTTATTAATAAACAAGTATAATTTTCTTGTCAGACTGAAACATTACAAATCAAAAATTAAAGTAACTAGTGCAGAATGTAACCATTGTTTTTATTTCATAGGGAGTGTATTGTATAATTTGTGCTTGTTAACTAACAACTAGATTTGACGGCCAGCGCTCACGCTGCAATTCGACAAACTACCTGCTTGATTCAGGAGGTCGAACAGGCGGGAATAAGTTTGAATGCCCCGGCCGTCATCGCTGAGAACACATTTTTAACTCATTATTTAATAAGTTTATTTGTTTTCAATAAACAATTTGGTGCCACCCGGGATTCACAAAACCCTATTTAATAACAGGTAAGGTTACTACTGCGTTGTACTGGTATTAAAACACCGCTACGGACTTCGTTAGCGCAAGGACTGAAGTAACGATTCCAGTGTGAGGCGAGCACACTAAATACCCGTCGTTTAACAGAGACGACTACATCTACGCGTTACAGATTGTCTTCCATCGCGGGGCTTAAATGAGACAGACGTCACACATCTACGCGTTACAATATATATATTGCAACGATACAGCCATATGCTGTATTGAGCATTGATTTAAATAAATATAAAATTTGTAAAATTATTATAAGTTTGGGGTAAATGGACAGGTCTGGGATTGTAAAAATGTTTCATTGTTATACTAGGGGAGAAATTAACCTGTTCCAACAGGCAAAGAACACCTGCTCGATTGTATGTGTGTTACGCGTGTATCTTGTGTGTGTTAGTGATGCATGTACAGACAGGAATCTCAGCTACCCTCCTCAATTAATTACTAAAATAATTATTTTAATTCACTGTGTGAAAACTAATTAGTGTATAAACAAACAAAAGGCACCGAAGTGTGTGTAAATTTTATAGGCATCCACAGTAAGAAAACGACGTTAATAGGACACACTACGCGAAGTCAGTGCGAAATAAATGTGCCAAAAATACGCAAATTACACTAAGATGCTCAAATTAATACAGTGAGTGCTTAATCAAATTAGCTATGAATTGTGCTATCTCAATTCCGTACATAACATTGCCATTTGCAAAAAATTGCAACCATATGAAAAGGTTCGGGAGTGGGGGCTATCATGTGATCTGCAGGTCTCGACAGGATAATTTCGGAACCAACAGGTGCACAATCTCGAGAGGGTATAAATTAAGGGTTCAACTGGAAGCCCTTCTCTTCTTTTCAAAACACAGTTGCAGTCGGACATACTGTCCGTCGGCAGAACAGTTTTATTTTATTATAAGTCTCATCTACGAACGAATAAAGACGTTCAGTAATTATGTTTACACTATTTCGGGAAACGTAGAGTACCGGGTCCGTTTTTAAGTCAGCAAGAGTATCTACCGAGAAGCTACAAAGGGCGACGCGAGATGCTGGACGTTAGGAGATACTTTTTAGACGCCTAACAGCCGAACGAGATCCACCTCGCAGCAGCTAGTAATGCTCTGGGACGGACCACACACTGCTGGAGAACGACGCTGGACTCTGGACATATCCAGGACTACGCCAAGCCAGGAGTAACGGAAACCCAACTCTGTACAACGCTGTACCCCGTCAGTAAGTCGTAAGGTCATCAAAACTCGAGGTGACATGCATAATGCATTTATAAATGATTTTTTTAATAGAGCTCATAAAGACTATATAAAGAGACAATGAATTAAAACAAAAAAAAAGTTTATAATTAGAAAGAATGTAATAGAGTCTTATGGAAATGTATTAGTCGTAAGAATGAGCGATCGCATATAGATAAATATAAATATAGAAGAAAAAAAAGGGTTAATTTTGAGATAGTATATTTTTTTTTATCAAAGTAAAATAATTGAAATGATTTGATATTTGCATTTTGTAGAAAAGAATAATTTAAATTTTGAATATGAAATAAATGCCAGTCTAAGAGTAATTAATATAATTTTAAATTTATTTTAAAACATTGGTATAGACTGAACAAGCTGAGGTCAGATCCGAGTTAAATGAATTCAATTAAAATAAAACTAAATTACATTTAAATTTTATTTTATTTTTTTTATTAAATCAATTTGAAGAAATGTCTAGATTAAGATTATTAACATGTCTAGAGGTAAGAGTGTTTTAAATGTGTGTAACACCATATAGCTTAAGAGATGAACTTAATAATGAGTGATATCTGATCGAAGATTATTAACAATGTTTTATTATTTATATGCTTGTTAAAACAATAAACATGAAATTTTAACTACTCATAAATTTACTACTCTTATTATAGTTACACCTGGTATTGTTATAATTATTTACAATCTGCATATACAAAAGGTATCGTTGTATAATTTTGGCGTCCCAAAGAACGTGGGGCCACATAAATTACAGTATATCGAAGTTATGTTATGTATCGTTGTATAATTTTGTCGCCCGTTAACTTGAGGCTCGACACGGTTGCGTTTAATAATTAATGTATGCTCTATGATTACCAGTGTCTGATAATTTATATGATATAACTAATATTATATTTTAATTATTTTTTTATGTTAGTTATTTTTAAATTGTTGTGTGTATTGTATTGTAATAACGCAACTGGCCCCCCTCCCCCCAATAAACAGGTGTAATTGTAACATGAGTAGATAAAAATAAATAAATAATAATAATTAAACAATAAATAAATAAAAGCTCGCATACGGTTCACCAATAATAAATTATAAATAAATATTTTAATAATAATTCACTATGGCAGCACCAGAAGGCTTGAATATGGAAGCACTTCAAACCATGATGCGTGCCTGGGTGGACGAATTAAGTACAAATCAAAAAGAAGAAAATAGAAAGCAAATAGAAGAGTTAAAAGAATTTAATACAAAGCAAATGCAAAAGAATAGGGAAGAATCTAAAGCCGAATTCAAAGAATAAAGAGGGCTAATAAAGAATTTAAAGCTGAATTAGCGAAAACTATTGAACAAATACAAAAGAATAGCGAAGAAAGTAGGGCCGAATTTAAAGAGTTTAAAGAGCAACTGACTACAAAACTCGAAGAAACTATTACGAGAATAAAAATATTAGAAGCTAGAGTAGAACAGTCGCTAAGTGAACAAGCTATAAAGATAGAGAATAGGTTTAAAGATCAGAAAACACAATGGTCGAAAAAATTAAAAGAAAGTATTATACAATTAGCTGAACACTGGAATGACAAGTTTAGAGTTTCAAAGCATGAATAAGATGTGAGGATTAGAACAGTTAGTGAACAAATCCGGGAAAACATTAATAAAACGCAGGAAATAGAAGCCCGAACGAAGACGTTGGAAACTGCTGTAGTAGAGTCTGCAAAATCCAACAAGGACTACTCAGGTGAAATGAACACACTTAAGGAAGATCTATGTGGAGAAGTAGAACGTCTGAGAACGGAGATAAAGAAACGACCGGCGCAGACAATGATGTTCACTGCACCCATAGAAGAAAGAAGTAAGAAGTAAGTTAACCTTTGCAGGTAACAAAGGGGAAAATGGCATGGAGGTTTTGATGAATATCGAGAGAGAAAGTGAAAAAATTTGAAGTATGAGTGACGACGAGGAGAAAGTGAGTTTTGTCACCCGTCATTTAAGAGATTCTGCAAGTCAATGGTACTCCATAATTCGAGACAATATAACCACGTATCAGCAATTCAGAGAAGCATTTGAAAATAGGTACGGGAATATCCACACTCAAAGGCAAGTACGTGACCAATTGGAGTATGGTAAATATAATCCGCATGGACGCCAGAGTATTGAGCAGTACACTCAATACAGCAGTACTGAGTATTGAGCAGTACACTATAGCGCAGATTGAACGCGTAAAAAACCAAAATTTTCTGAATATGAGATAGTGTCTAAGTTGTCTTACCATTTCCATAGAGATATTCAGTTAGCTTATATACGCAGGGTGTCAAAACGATCGAACAATTCTTAATACTCGTCACTGTCACTCAATTACAAAATATTAACAGGAGTAACACTTCACCACACAATCAACAAACACGCATTAATTATCACGCTAGTTACGACCGTAGTGATAAACCACGAGAACGTGACGATACGCAAAACCGTGATAATTATAAGCGAAATTATACGCCGCCAATGCACAATGTAAAGCAAAACACAGCTGTGAATAACGCATGCGACGTACAGAAGGAACAACACGCTGAGAGAAACGTGCGCGATACAAATTGGAAGAAAAAGTTTAGTAAACCATATGATCGCACTGTATCTACAATGCAGAGAAAAGAGAAGAAAGAGGGGAGCTGTACTGTGGGAAGCAAGAGAGAGAGCGCAGACGAGGAAATAAGAGTGAGACAGCAACAGGGGCATGTTCAACCATCCTGTTCCCGCGACACAAAACAATGACGGAGAAACAGGACGTGCGGCTACACGATAAACAATATATATCCGTGCGACGTGAGAAATGAGTTATTAGACATCGACAGGAAGGAGACACCAAATCAACAGGAAATAAATTGTCCTATAATTAATGTACGAATTAATGGATGTAGAATTAAAATGTTAATCGATACAGGTAGCCAATTAACTGTACTAAACAATAAGTGGGTACAAGAAAATAAAAAATATTTTTAAAAAACGGCTATTTTACCTGTCAATAATATAAATGTTATTACAGCCATGAATAAGAGGGAAAAGGTTAGACAGCAAGCTTATGTAACTTTAAATTGTAAGGACTTAGAAATAACATATCCTATGATCATAATGAATAAACGTATATATGATGGAATTATTGGAATAGATTTATTAAATACTTTAAGTGCAAGGATTTATATTAATAATAATAAGATTGTATGTCATTATAAGGATGTTCTGTATGAATTAATTATGAATGAAAATGAAGAAAATTGTGAGGTAAGTGGAAAACCTATTGTCGTATCCAAGCCACATATACGATATGCACCTACTCAGCATGCTAATACAGCCGAAGAAGGAATGGCATCTCAGGAAGAAGCGAAGTTATTTAAATTAATAGAAGAGTATAATGAAGTATTCAGTGATATACCGACGCAGACCACAGTCTACGAACACGCTATTATGGTCTCAGACCCTACAAAATTTGTCAGACGAACATATCCAATACCCATGAATACGAGGGAGAAGTTGAACACTGGAAATACGACGGATGATAGAAAATAACATCATTGAGCGGTCGAACAGCAACTTTCTTAATCCTCTAGTTGTAGTAAAGAAGAAGAGTGGAGAAGTACGTTTATGCCTGGACATGAGGAGTTTGAATAGCGTCATTCTACGTGAATTCGATTGTGCACCACCTGCGGACGAGTTAATTGCAAAGTGTGAAGGAGCACGTTATTTGACTAAGTTGGATTTACGGTCGAGTTTTTGGCAAATTCCAATTAGAAGAGAAGATAGAAAATACACCGCCTTCCTATACAAAAATAAATGCTATCAACACAAGGTAGTTCCCTTTGGTTTGAGCACGAGTTTGGCTGCGATTGTAAAATGTCTGGAGAAAGCATTAGGACCAGAAGTGGAGGAGCCTTACACCATAGTGTTCATGGATGATATCCTGGTAGTATCAAAAACACTTGACGAAAACATTGAACATCTTAACAATATATTCCACAAGGTTAGGGAAGCCCATATATCCCTTAACCTAGACAAGTGCGAATTCATAAAATCCTCAATCCAATTCCTAGGTCGTATTATTTCATCCTCAGGTATTCAACCCGATCCCATAAAGATATCCAGTATTACCGATTTCCCTACACCTAAGAACATTAAAGGGTTACGAGCATTTTTGGGACTCACAGGATATTATAGAAGATTCTCACAACAATATGCAGAAAGAACACAACCGTTGCTGGAGTTAACAAAGGAAAAATCACAAATGGAAGTGGGAGAAGAAACATCAAGATGCCTTCGACCAAGTCAAGAAGTTATTCATTGAAAACATAATGCTTCATCATCCACAGCAAGATGGAAGATTCGTTATCTACGCAGACGCTAGCGACTACGTGTGTGGAAGTGTGCTGTATCAACAAGATGCTACAGGAGAACACCATGTCATTGCATATGCCAGTAGAGTATTCAAAGGGGCAGAGAAGCAGTACTCTACATCTGAGAAGAAGATACTTGCTATAGTATACGCCCTGAAACAGTTTCGATATTATATTTATGGAACGCATTTTGAAATACATACGGACCATCAAGCGTTATCATTTCTATTAAAATGTAAAGTAACCAACGCTTGATTATTACGATGGATCCTAGCAATCGGTGAGTATTCCTTTACTATAAAATATTGTAAAGGAAAAGATAATTTTATATCCGGTACTTTGAGTAGATACGTCACAGAAGAGTGTGAAGAGGTCTACGAAAATAACCATAATGAGTTACAACTGTTACCTATTAAATTTACTGCTGATAATGATGTTAAACACATGCTGAAGAATCTAGCTCAACAACAAGACTTAGATGATGCTACGAGAGGATTTAAGCTACGAGATCAGCTACCAGACCATTACAAGGTACAAAATGGAGTCTTATATAAACTAATGAGGCAAGATTGGAAGGTAGTATTAACAAATGATATATTGCATAAATTGATTCGACCAACCAGTGCCGGCTTTTGGGGTGGGCAAGCTGGGGCGGCACCCCAGGGCGCTGGACGCTTTAGGGCGCCAACTAGTTTTGGAATTTTAAGGTAATAAAATTCTTCAGAAGAATAAGAATGTAGGTAGAAGTTGCAGTAATGCTATAGAAAAATATCTGCGAAATTCGGGTATTAGCTATTGAGTGCGCCTAATTAAAAATTATTTTTATTTTTATCAGCAGAATTTAATACTAAGAAAGTTTTGTGTTTTTCCATTTGGATCGATTTTTGTTTTTATTCAATCTTAACTGTAAAACTAATTTCTCAAATTAAAAAAAAAATGTTTTGAAATAATTTAATTGTAATAATTTATTTCCTCATTCTTTTCTGTAATCGCTTTCGGGTAAATTGAGGATTATGTTATTTATTTTTTTATAAAACTTTACAAAAAATCTGCATCAAAAATGATTTATAAAACATTATCTCAAATATACAAAGTATATTGTATATTTGGCAGTTGGCAGACTGCACCTATCACTCGTGGCTGCGGACGACGCGAATGTTCTGGCTAACCTAAGAGTTTTGCATAAAATTTTTGTGAGCGATACCTGCAGATTGATATTTATATAGATCACGAGCTCTCGTTGAATAGTCGTCGGATTTGCTTACCTCTTGATTCATTTAAACTTCAAACATTTTACAGGTAAGGATTAAGAGTGATATAGAAGCTAAGTGAACGATTTGATGTTTGGACGTGATACCTTTCATGCATTTAGTGATTGAGAGAAAATCAAGATAAAAAATATTATACATTTATGTTGTATTTATTTCTGATGGCGTAAAGTTATTCTAATTTACCTGAAAATTACCATAAGTTATAGAAATTTATAATTTACGAAACGTAAATAAGAAATGATTTTTCCAATTTTTCAGATCTTAATATATAAAGGAGAATGTCCTTCCTGACTGACTGACTGACTGATTCATTCACTCATCAACGGCCTATTAAAGTTAGAGACATGAAATTTATAGGATATGTTCCTATTAGTGTGTAGAGGTGTGCTAAGAAAGGATTTTTCGAAATTTCAATTTTGAAGGGTTGAAACGGGGTAAAATTGACATTTACGTTTTTTACAATTTTCTCAGAAAATAAATGGTGTATCGACTTGATTTTTTTCTAAAATACTCTTTACACAAATACCGAAAAAAACAATTTCTGTTTTTTAGAAATTCCACCCCTAAAGGGGTGAAAACGGGGTAAATTATTTTTTATGACATTTTACATTTTTGCGCATTTCTCGGCAACGAATTAAGATATCAATTTAATTGTTGGACCGAATGTTCTTCATATTAATATCTAAAAACTAATTTCAGCTTTTTTCGAAATTCCACAAATAAAGGGGTGAAAACGGGGTAAATTGTTTTTATGGCATTTTACATTTTTGCGCATTTCTCGGCAACAAATTAAGATATCAATTTGATTCTTGGAGTGAATGTTCTTCATATTAATATCTAAAAAGCAATTTCTATTTTTTTTTTCAAAATTCCACCCCTAATGGGGTAAAAAAGGGGTGAATGGTTTTTCATTTTGGTTTGATCAGTGTCATGTTGTTTATTTTTGGGAATTCGTGTGCGGTTCTTATAGCGTGTGTACAGTCGACTCACTGGATAGCTCCCATGAAAACTTATACATAGGAGCATAGGGAATAATAGATTTTCAGACGAAAAATTTTTCGTTATTCCCTATGCTCCTGTGTATAAGTTTTTCATGCTTTCGCTATTTAGCTATTCATGATTTCGCGGAAAAAGCCGCGACGGCTAGTGCTAGTACTTTATAAATATTAAACTGATTTCATCACATCAAACTGCGTTTGGAATATTTATTAGTTTTATTAATTATTATTCCAAGTTTTTTTGGCAAATTCGTCCATCAAATTTTTTGTATTTGTAGTCTGTTCTATCCAATGTCACATGTCCAGTACTAAATGTAGTTTTCAGATTATTATAAAATATTAAATTATATGTAATTCAAAATTATTTTTTTCCTATCTACATTTGTTATCCTTTTTTTTTGTACGCAGGCTGATAACATTTCATTTTAACGATGGAGAGCGAGAATTCTAAGAAAAAACCTAAACCTACCGGATATGAGTATAGAAAAAGAAAAGCAGAAAAAGAGGAAGAAATTCGAAAAAAACATAAAAGCCTTGATAATTATTTTAAGTTACCGACAGATACAAATCTCTCTAATGACTCTAATACCAAAGCGCCTTTAGTTCCTACGGCCAATATCATTGATAATACTGTCGCTGCATCAAAACCAATTCCAATTTATAATGAAGTTAGATCTGAATCGCCTAAACCAACTTCGGATGCAAATGAGTTTAACGTTGATGATGACAAGCCCAATAATCAAGATGTGGCGGATGAAGGTACTTGTAAAAGTATAGAAGAAATATCCGAGTCATTAAACGTCTCGGATTGCGCCTTGTGGCGAGTTCATCGTAGCAATAAAGTTGTTGATTATATTCTTAAAATGGGTCCCAATCAAGTCATTTTGGATAAATACCCTATCGATGAAAAGGGTCGTCATTTTTCTAGTTTTTATTACAACCGAAAACTTCCAAATGGTGAAGTTTTTCCTCGATGTTGGCTTATTTATTCAACATCTAAAAATGCTGTATTTTGTTTTTGCTGTCGACTTTTTGAGAGAAACAAAACTTCAAATTTAGCAGAAAATGGATTTAATAATTGGAAGAAGCTATCTGAAACTCTTCGATACCATGAAAATAGTGCGGCTCATAAAAATGCTTATCAGCAGTGGATAGAGACTAAAATACGAATGCAAACAGGAAAAACAATAGACAAAGAAGAGCAAAAATTAATTGAAAAAGAGAGCGCACGATGGCAAAGCGTACTTGAGCGATTGATAAGCATTACTTTGTACCTGGGAATCAATAACATGGCTTTCAGAGGAAGCTCAGATAAATTATACAAACCAAACAATGGTAAGTTTTTAGGACTCGTTCAATTGCTGGCTAAATTTGACCCTGTAATGTCAAATCATGTGATGCTCGCACTTAATGGCGATATTTCCGATCACTATTGCGGAAAAATAATTCAAAATGAACTGATCGACTTGGTGGCAACGAAAATAACTAGTACCATTCTAGCGAGAGCTTCACTAGCAATTTATTTTGCTATTCTTGCTGACTGTACTCCTGATATTTCCCACAAGGAACAACTCTCTCTCACAATTCGATTTGTTGATATGTCTACCGATATCATCGAAATCAAGGAGCATTTTATAGGATTTTTACAGTGGACGATTCCACGGGTTTTGGCCTTTCTGAAATTATAAGCGATACATTAATAAAATTTGGACTCAAACTTAGCGATTGCAGAGGTCAAGGATATGACAACGGCGCAAACATGAAAGGCAAAAATATAGACGTACAGAAACGGATTTTAGAGCTAAATCCTTTAGCTTCCTATGTTCCCTGCGGAAGTCATTCACTCAACCTTGTTCTATGTGATGCTGCAAAGTCGTCATTAAATTCCATAAACTTTTTCGGGATCATACAACGACTATTCACTCTTTTTTCTGCTTCGACTTATCGATGGAGTGTCTTAACTAGTCATGCAGAAATTTTCGCTCTCAAAACTTTGAGTGATACAAGTTGGGAGGCAAAGATAGAAAGCTTGAAAGCAATACGTTATCAAATAAGCAGTGTGCATGATGCTTTGATAACATTAAATGAAAACGAAAAAAAAATCCTGCCTTAGCGCACGAAGCAATCACCTTGGCAGAACAATTAGGAGACTTTGGATTTTTGGTATCTTTAATTGCTTGGTACGATGTATTGTTTCAAGTCAACGTTGTAAGTAAATCACTTCAGGCAAAAAAAAAAAGGACCTTGCACAATGTATCAAAATGTTGGAGAATTGCATTAAATTTTTAGAAAATTACAGGAAAGATGGTTTTAAACAAGCAATGATTGAAGCAAGAGAACTTGCAGATCAATTGCAAATTAAACCGATATTTAAACCGCTTAATAGGGTAAGACGTGTAAAACATCATTTTGATGAAAACACACAGGATGAACCAATTGAGAGCCCAGAAAAAAAAACTGGAAGTTGAATTTTTTAACCCACTGTTAGATACGGCTATTACATCCATCAAAGAAAGATTTAAACAATTGAATTCATATTCGAAATCGTGGAATTTCCTCTTTTGTTTGGACAAATTACCCAACACAACGGAGCTTTTAAAATCGTGCACAGACTTACAAAATAAGTTAACAGTTGAGAACTCCGCCGATATCAATGGCATTTTGTTATGCGATGAACTGATTAGTATAAGAGCTTTTTTGAATGATAAATTAGACAAGGAAAAAATCACGCCTCTTCTTGTGCTAAATTGCATTAAAAAACATTCGCTTCAAGGATTATATCCAAACGTATGGATTGCGCTGCGCATTTTATTGACGATTCCTGTAACTGTTGCCAGTGGGGAACGGAGCTTTTCCAAGCTCAAACTTATAAAAACATATTTAAGGAGTACGATGCTACAAGACAGACTCACTTCTTTAGGAACTATTTCAATCGAGAATGAAATTGCTGAAGAGTTAGATCTTGCTGATTTAATAAAATATTTTGCCGACAAAAAGCGCGAAAAGTTAATTGTAAATGATTTATTTATATAATTAAAATGTTATATATACTCTTTATTATAATTTTATAAAAATATTATTTTGTTTTTCTTAGTTGTACTAATTTTGTTTTTTTTTACAAATATATTATGCTTTATTATCAAAACATAATTAATAAGTATTTTTAAAAAAATATTAAACATATCCCGATACTTTACCCTCACAAGGGGCGCCGAGGGAAATCTTGCCCCTCTAAACGCAAAAGCCTAAAGCCGGCACTGCGACCAACACACGAAAGTTTAGCACATGCTGCTACACTTAAATGTTACTTAAGCCTACGTGAAGATTTCACCATCAATAATATGTTCAGGAAGATTAAAAACGAAAGTAAGAAGTGTTATGAGTGTCAAACAGCAAAAGGACCGAATCTAAATACCTATGTGGAAATGCAGAGTATCCAGAAGGACCAGAAAGGAGAGATAATTGCAGTGGATTTTTTGGGACCACTTCCAAGATCAAGTCGTGGAGTGAAACACATACTTGTTTGTATTGATGTATTTTTCAATGCCGTCCATCTGTATCCAATTATGCGACCCACAACTAAAGTTGTTTTGAAAATACTCTTGCAGAAATACATTCCTGCATATGGTAAAATGAAGAAGGTACTTAGCGACCAAGGAGTGCAGTTCCAAAGCGATGTATGGGAGAAGACTCTTCGTGAAAATGGAATCCAACCTGTACTCACATCAGTACGACACCCACAGGGAAATCTCGCGGAAAGAGTAAATAAAGGGTTAGGTAAATATCTACGAATCTACTGTCACGACCAACACAACAAATGGGCAGAATATTTACCTTTCTTTGAAAAAGCAATAAATGAAAATTATAGCGAAGCAACAAGTTATACGCCAATCGAGCTAGATGAAGACAAAAAACCTATTAGATTCTGGACCAAATATGTAAGCAAGCCAGAGAATCAAAATGTACCTATTCCAGTAAGTGTAAAGGTGGAGTACGCTAAACAAACGCATCATTGAACAAGGTAACAAGAGGAGAGAAAAGTTCAATAGAACACATAAATTACAACGATTCGACCTAGGAGACCAAATTCTGTTGAAAGCTAATCCCGTCGGAAAACGCATTGACAACACGGCGAAGAAATTCTTTCGGTTGTACAACGGACCTTATACGTTGAAACAACGCGTGGGAAGACACAAGTTCATCGTATACAACGAGAGCAAAGAAAAGGACATCAGCAAATATCATGCGACGTCATTCAAGAACTTCTACATATGAATAGCGAAAAGAGAAAGAGAGAAGAACAAGGCCACGGCGCCTGCCCAAGGTCAATGCACCGCTCAGTTGTTATAATGGGGGGGGGGTGAATATATTACATACCACCACAGGCGAGCGTTATACTGACCTACTCATTATTATGTGTCATTTAACTGATGTAAACTAAGGTTAAGCTAGTATAATATTATTTTTATTTGTCTAGAACAAATAGACAAAAATTTAATTAATAAATATTTATTAAATTTTTTTTTCAAGCAGAGGAATAATGCAACGATACAGCCATATGCTGTATTGAGCATTGATTTAAATAAATATAAAATTTGTAAAATTATTATAAGTTTGGGGTAAATGGACAGGTCTGGGATTGTAAAAATGTTTCATTGTTATACTAGGGGAGAAATTAACCTGTTCCAACAGGCAAAGAACAGTGCTCGATTGTATATGTGTTATGCGTGTATCTTGTGTGTGTTAGTGATGCATGTACAGACAGGAATCTCAGCTACCCTCCCCAATTAATTACTAAAATAATTATTTTAATTCAGTGTGTGAAAACTAATTAGTGTATAAACAAACAAAAGGCACCAAAGTGTGTGTAAATTTTATAGGTATCCACAGTAAGAAAATGACGTTAATAGGACACACTACACGAAGTCAGTGCGAAATAAATGTGCCAAAAATACGCAAATTACACTAAGATGCTCAAATTAATACAGTGAGTGCTTAATCAAATTAGCTATGAATTGTGCTATCTCAATTCCGTACATAACATTGCCATTTGCAAAAAATTGCAACCATATGAAAAGGTTTGGGAGTGGGGGCTATCATGTGATCTGCAGGTCTCGACAGGATAATTTCGGAACCAACAGGTGCACAATCTCGAGAGGGTATAAATTAAGGGTTCAACTGGAAGCCCTTCTCTTCTTTTCAAAACACAGTTACAGTCGGACATGCTGTCCGTCGGCAGAACAGTTTTATTTTATTATAAGTCTCATCTACGAACGCATAAAGATGTTCAGTAATTATGTTTACACTATTTCGGGAAACTTAGAGTACCGGGACCGTTTAAGTCAGCAAGAGTATCTACCGAGAAGCTACAAAGGGCGACGCGAGATGCTGGACGTTAGGAGATGCTTTTTAGACGCCTAACAGCCGAACGAGATCCACCTCGCAGCAGCTAGTAATTCTCTGGGACGGACCACACACTGCTGGAGAACGACGCTGGACTCAGGGCATATTGTAATATGACATAAATAGAGCCCCACATAACTAAGATTATAATGCAAATAATCAAAGAAATTATTTAAACAAACCCAAAATGAGTAGGAAAATAATCTGATAAAATGATAAAAGAAGTACAACACAGTCAGGTGTCATAAATAAAGCCCTGTACTGTAGTAAGTAAGAATTAAACTTTTAGTTGTTTTGATTGTTCATCATCTTCTTTCACAGCACTATTTTAAAGTTTATAGAATATTGAAACTTTCAACTTGTGAAACTTACTTGTCTTTTCTTCTCGTACGCATTTCAGCGTGGTGTTCGCCTTCGTCAGCTTTGAGACAGACTGCCATTAATTTGTAACAGTTTTTATTTTGAAAGGTGTAGTGGTGGTGGTGTGTGGAGGAAGGGGATTGGCGCGGGGATCCAAATTATTGTTAGTTTTTTGTATAATTGTGTCAAAAAGTGTGTGTGATTTATACTGTAATTGGTCGTTATGTATGTTGTTTGGTTGTGTTGTGTGGTGTTTGTATATGTCATATTGTTCTGCTGTGTTAAGTTTTCGACCTTTGGGTAAGTAGTGTAATATTTCAAGATTAGTATCTATGTTGGTGTAGATGTGGTTTTTTGTGAATATACATTCCGCGTTTGCCACACACATACACACAAAAAACCACAGCTGCACCAACATAGAAGTATCTTGTTGTATAGATATCTACACTAATCTTGAAATATTACACTACTTACCCAAAGGTCGAAAACTTAACACAGCAGAACAATATGAAATATACAAACACCACACAACACAACCAAACAACATACTTAACGACCAATTACAGTATAAATCACACACACGTTTTGACACAATTATACAAAAAACTAACAATAATTTCGATCCCCGCGCCAATCCCCTTTCCTCCACACACCAACCCCACTACACCTTTCAAAATAAAAACCGTTACAAATTAATGGCAGTCTGTCTCAAAGCTGACGAAGGCGAACACCACGCCGAAACGCGTACGAGAAGAAAAGACAAGTAAGTTTCACAAGTTGAAAGTTTCAATATTCTATAAAATTAAACTTTGTAAAAGTGCTAATTGTAACAAGTGACAAACAGTGCCAGTCATTAAGCGACAGAGAGGACTGTGTGACTTAATGAATTCCCTATCACATTCACTGATGATGAATGCCATAAACTAAAGTGACAATAAAAGAAATCAGTATAGTGTGATACCATTAAAAAAACTGAAGGATAGGCATTGGTGTTAGTATTAAGTAAAAGACTCGTGATTGAATTAGTAATAAGACCTATTTTATTGTTCAGTAATAAGCCTATAGGCAATTCTCTGTTACCACTTAATAATACAGCGGTACACCAAATATTTTGTTATTGTTTGATAGATTGTAAGCATAATCCTAGCCACGAAGGCAATATTATGAGTTAGGATGTTAACATGTTTTATTAGTATTTTACAATTAATGTTTAGGGTAATTTAAGGTGACATTTGTAACAATATTGTAATCAGGCTAAAGGGTTCAAAGGAGGTATTCGATTAATTAATAATATCATTTTAAACATAATGACAATTTAAGGCATAGGCCAGATAGGTAATATAGAGAAAAGTAAAGTCAGAAATGAATAAATAACGAGTTAACGTTGGCAAACTAATAAAAAAGGACCAAAATTTAAGTAAGACACAAGTTTTAGAATAATTGTGAACCAAATTAAATTAGTCCGACAAAAATTAAATATTGTATAATAAAAGTTAGGGCAGTACTATGGTCCAGATTTAGAATTCTTGTAAAGGTGTAAAAACGCCTATAATAAAGTCAACCCATATAAAATTATGTACCAAAATGTAGATCTTTGTAATAGGAACAAAACTATGTAAATTAATTTTAACTTAAACAAAAGGTAACAAAGGAGTATTTTTGACATGAAAGGCAAGGATATGATTTTCAGTACTATATTCCGCTTGACCTCAAGTTCGTGCAAACTAACCAATCACAAGCCAGAGTTTACTGGTCAAAAAACCGTTACTAAGACGAGAAGAATTATTATTGTATTGTTGAACGCAAGACAGAAAGGGTCAAAACCGTGTAGCTGACGCCTAAAGATTGAAGATAAAAAATCAAACTTAAATTAAATTAATGACTTAAAACAAAACCACAAAAGAGGAGAACATACTAAAAAACTAATAAATAAAATAAACCAACTACCACTGACCGATGGAAGCTTAAATCTACACCAATATCAAAAATCCGAGAGAGCTGGCTTGCTGCATTATACGACAAGTGACGTAAATATATTTCCGGAATAATTTCGTAATAACACTACACATATATCAACTTCACTACATTATATAAACTATCTACAGTGATAATTAGGATAACCACTGAACATTAATACGGTGGTTAACAATAATAACATTTTATTCCAACAAAAACGGGGGAAGCACGTGTCTTTTAGTTGACTGACCAGGGCGGCCATCTTGTTGAGCAGCCATTTTCCAGTGCAGACAAAGTCTGTCGTTGACGCAGTTAGTTAAAAACATAACTTTTATATTTGTTAACATTAGTAATTAGAAATACTTCATATTCGTATCCGAATCACAAATAGATTAAGTAATTAAATATTACCTGAATAGTCCGTCTTGTGGTTCACTTGTTTTATATTAAAACACAACGCGTTTCGGAACTAAAGTTCCATCCTCAGGTTATTTTCCTCGTTAGAGGGCGTCACAACATTAAGATACAAAACACAACAACATTTAAAACACATATAAAACAATCATTAGTGCGCGAGAATAACGGTGCGCACCGTGAGGGAGTTACAACGACTCTCACCCCGTTGTAACTCCCTCACGGTGCGCACCGTTATTCTCGCGCACTAATGATTGTTTTATATGTGTTTTAAATGTTGTTGTGTTTTGTATCTTAATGTTGTGACGACCTCTAACGAGGAAAATAACCTGAGGATGGAACTTTAGTTCCGAAACGCGTTGTGTTTTAATATAAAACAAGTGAACCACAAGACGGACTATTCAGGTAATATTTAATTACTTAATTAGTAATTAAGATTTCTTATTTTTATATATTTTTAATGTGTTGTACGCCTTTTTAAAACATTTCTGACTTCTTAACAGCCCAAAGAACTCAAGCCCTGAGATTATTAATTAGCATTATAATTATTTGAAACTTGTTGAAGGTCGGATTCAAGTAACGAATCGATACGAATCTGTCAAGACCGAACCTTTTACATTTTTTTTGAACCAATAAGCAGAAAATAAAAACCAATAATTACCTATAAAAGAGTTATTATTTAATACTTGCAAATAGGCTAAGAGTGTGTTTACAGGCAGGGGCGGATTTACAAATGTGCCGCCTATAGGCTGAACTAAATCGCCGCCTATGCTATATTTCTTACAAAACTAAACATAGGTAACAAAATAAGGAATAGAAAGTTATATAAACGTTTATTTGAATCACATAAAATGCAACAAAAACTTCATTCCAACAGAATACAAAAACTCATATATTATAATATATTTACATATTATAGATATTCAACTAAATAAAAATCACCTTTCCTTTCGCTCTCATTACACTTTTTGTCTGAATTTATTCTCAACGAAAATTTTAATCACATCGTCAAATGAAATCGAATTCGCAGTGTCAGATTTAATTGATAAAACTGTTAAATCGTTCAATCTGCTTTCGGACATACTTGAGCGTAAGTATGTTTTAATTCGTTTCAAGCATGAGAACGAACGTTCCGAAGAACCATTGCTTACTGCCATTGATTTGTAAATTCTTAAAACTATATCGATATTAGGAAAAATATCAAGCAGATTCCGATCTCTAATCCAGTTGCACATATTGTTGATATTTACATGTTTTTTGTCTTCTAGTGCCAAATACTCTTTGAGGTGCAAGATCTCTTCAACTAGATCGTCTGAAATATCCTGTGAATAAACTTCACATAATTTTAACGCTTCACTCCTTATTTCTCCAACAGAGAGTTCGCGAAATTTAAAGAGAACGTAGAAAATTTCGAACACTCTGTCGTACGCAGATTTTCGATGATCCAATTCCGAGATTAATCGATCCACAATTGTAAGGAATACGTTTATTTTGAAATCATCCTTAGCACCGAACAGAACTTCTTCATCATCGTCGCTTTCATCGAAACGTCGCTTTCTCTTTCTGGTACGCTTTTCGCTTGCAGTGTAGTTCTGCTTACCAATCAGCGCCTTGACCTCCTCTTCATAGATTGTGAAGTTCTCACGGGAAGATGAAATAAATGAAATTAAGGATTTGTACAAATCGATGACCAATCCAATATCTGCGTCTTCCTGTTGTAGTTTTTTACTGACTACATTGATGTGATTCAGAATACTACTCCAAAAAACAGTCATAAACGCAGTCTCAAATCTGGTCATTCTCGTGATTAATCCTGCTGCTTCTGCCTTCGTAATCGCCTTCTCTGAACTGTCATTTGAGATTGATTTCAGAGTATCGTGAATATCTTTCCAAGACTTCAATAAATCATCTCTGCATGACCATCTCGTGGATGACAGACTCTTTGGTGTTATTTGTACATCGTTCTTCTTCAGTTTCTCCCAATGCATCGTGGATGCCGAAAAGAAGTTGTAAATTTGTTGCAGAAATGTAAAATAATTTGTAGATTCATTACAACAACTAGCCACCGAAGTTCCAACTAGATTCAGTGAATGGGCTGAACAGGGTATAAATTCAGCAAATTTGTTTGCATTCTTAATTCTTGCTTGGAGACCGGTATAGGCTCCTGACATGTTCGCAGGATTATCGTATGACTGGCCTCTACAATCGTCTAAATTAATTTCAGGAGATGCCAAGGTGTTAGTTATAGCAGTGTACAATTCCTCGGATTTATGTCCAGTATTTGGTACGAATGTTAGGAATACCTCTGTTGGTGTCCACATTCTTGGACATATCTCATGACAATCGATAACTGATCTACATGTGAGATGTAAGGTGCTGAATCCACAATTATGGGGAAATATTTAGCTGCCCTTACATTGGCAGATATAACTTCTCTGCACTTCTGAGCCATTATATGTACCACTTCTTCGTACGTCGTAGACGAAAGATAATTTGTTTTACCGCTACCCGGTCTCCCATAATTCTTTAGATGTTCCTTCAAGAATGGATCAAATTCGGCCAATAGTTCCACTGCCATTAAAAAGTTTCCATTGCGACATGATCCAAGAACTTCATCAGAACCTCTCAACGGAAGACCACGACTTGTTAACTTTCTTACGATGACGACAACGCGTTGTAAAACTTCCGTCCAATAATGTTTTTCTTGAGCAATCTCTGCATTTTGTATATTGCTTAAATTCTTATCGGAAACCCTTGCGCTGAGAGCAACCACAGAATTTTTGTGATTTATAGGTCGTTCGTGCTGTTCTATGCATTGTTTCAGGTTTTTCCAATCATTGAATCCTTTATCTGTGCAAAAGGATGTACCCGCTTTGGATAATAAACGACAAGGCCCACAGTAAATACTACCATTTATTTCAGAATAGATTATCCATTGTCGGTTTGAAACTTCACCATTCTGAAGCTCTCTTTTGAAGATTGTTGAACTCAAAAGACTTGTTTGATCTTTGTAGACTCGTCTTGAATTCTGAAAATCAGAATCTGCATTTTGAGAGTAGCCATTTCGCGCAACAAAATCTATGAGTTCATCATTAACAATCCACTTTGCAGGGTCTTTGTCAAATTTAAAAGATTGAGACGATAATAACGAAAATATTGGTTGATCCTTCTTCTTCTCTCGTTCATCATGGTTTTCTGTAGCATCTTCATCTTCACACAAGGCCGAAAGAACACTCGTCTCCTTTGATGTACTGGGTACTTCGAATTCTTCAATCGGTGGTTGCGGAACACTCTTGGTGAAGAAGGAATCAATTTTTGTAGTTCTCTCCAAGATTTCCTTTTGTTTTCTTTGTTTCTCCTCTGACTTTTTTTTGTATTCCCATCCGCTTAAACGCTTTCTACCATCTGCCATTTGTACGTATTAGATCTATAAGGTAGGAAAATAAAAGAAAGAACTAAGAAAGAAAACAAACCATAAACAATAAAATTATAGTGTGTTTTGAATGTATTTGGACTTTTCTATGATTCTAGTTGAACTCTGATATATGAACATAGGTTGATAAATTATCAATAATAATCACATAGAACTATGTAAATAAGAAAACCTATCAACTTTCAACATAGAACGAATTGCCCCCAATGAAACAGTTTTTCCGAAGAAAATACGCTCTTACAATAACTTGAAATGAATAAAAGAAGTTGATAATAAAAAATACTACAAACAACTGCGGCAAAACATTACTTCTAATTATTATAATATAATTTTGAAGGGCAATAATTTCATGTATTTTAGTAGAAAAGGATTAATGTATAAATGTGCAAAATATCTTTCGAATCAACACTTTATTCGTTATTATTTAAAATGAAAAATAAGCAAATTAGATGTACTTACAAGTCCGATCTCAAATAACAAATTAAATAATTGGCCTGTATAGCCTGTAGTAGACACTATTTATATTATGGATCACTGTACACTGTACTTTTGAATTGCACATGTAGATTCGAGGGTGTGCGATGATGTGCACTATGTTGCACTCTAAATTAATACAATGCAACTGAATTTCGTATAAAAGAAAGAAATGAAAAAATTAAACGTATAACTGTTTTATTCAGACTCAGAGCTGAGAGTTCAGAGATGTCCGCTCAATCCCGAGTCTCAACCAGAAGTGACAACTCTTTTCACCGCACGGCGGCAGCGCTGTCTTTTGCTGCCGTGTGTGCTCCCGCTCTACGTTGAATCTCGAAACAAGGAGCGAGAGGCGCTGCCGCCATGTGGCCCATTACCGAGAACCGAGTAGTGAGATAAGAAATTCTGCGAAGTTGATACTCCGTTTTTAGTGGCCACGGAAAAAATTTCCGCCTTCGAAAATTTGCCACCGTAGGCTATAGCCTAGCTAGCCTATTTAGAAATCCGCCACTGTTTACAGGCATTAGTTGTAGCGAGGAGGTACATAGGCGAATATAGCCTTGCCGACGACGAGAAGAGAAAATAACCTACAACTGCCAGAGTACGGTTAGAGCTGATCGCTCATTAACCAGAAGCGCGGGACTATTCAAATAGCACTAACCGACGATAATCTCTCCTCCTCTCTCTACACTAAAATACCAAAAAGATCAATTACACTAGACGCAGAACAACTACGGTTCAAAAACAAGAAGACTAACACATAATTAATAGTTAATATCATTAATAAACCACGATACAGCACTAATACATTATAGTATTAGTAGCGGTAGATACACGTATATGGTTACAATATCCAGGACACGCCAAGCCAGGAGTAGCGGAAACCCAACTCTGGACAACGCTGGACCCCGTCAATAAGTCGTAAGGTCATCAAAACTCGAGGTGACATGCATAATGCATTTATAAATGATTTTTTTAAAAGAGCTCATAAAGACTAGATAAAGAGACAATGAATTAAAACAAAAAAAAAGTTTATAATTAGAAAGAATGTAATAGAGTCTTATGGAAATGTGTAAGTCGTAAGAATGAGCGATCGCATATAGATAAATATAAATATAGAAGAAAAAAAAGAGTTAATTTTGAGATAGTATATTTTTTTTATCAAAGTAAAATAATTGAAATGATTTGATATTTGCATTTTGTAGAAAAGAATAATTTAAATTTTGAATATGAAACAAATGCCAGTCTAAGAGTAATTAATATAATTTTAAATTTATTTTAAAACATTGGTATAGACTGAGCAAGCTGAGGTCAAAAGATCTGAGTTAAATGAATTCAATTAAAATAAAAGTTAATTACATTTAATTTTTTTTTTTTTATTAAATCAATTTGAAGAAATGTCTAGATTAAGATTATTAACCTGTCTAGAGGTAAGAGTGTTTTAAATGTGTGTAACACCGTATAGCTTAAGAGATGAACTTAATAATGAGTGATATCTGATCGAAGATTATTAACAATGCTTTATTATTTATAATGCTTGTTAAAACAATAAACATGAAATTTTAACTACTCATAAATTTACTACTCTTATTATAGTTACACCTGGTATTGTTATAATTATTTACAACCTGCATATACAAAAGGTATCGTTGTATAATTTTGGCGTCCCAAAGAACGTGAGGCCACATAAATTACAGTATATCAAAGTTATTTTATGTATTGTTGTTTATTACATAAATTGTAATATATTACCACGGTACCTTTTGTGATGTGTTTACATTCATACAACATTACTGATACCGTTTATGTATAAATTGGAGTTCAGGTGTAATCATAAGAGTAGTCCTTTTAGGAATCATAATATGTTTTCATTTCTTTATTCAAACAAAAACAAAATAATTATAATATAATAATAATATTTACTTCGCCATAAAATATTCATTATCTATTGTTTCAATGTTTCTTTGTTACGTACACTCATCATAACATAGATTTTATATCTTATGTCTTATATTAGCAAGTCTATGTTAAACATTTCTTCGTTATACTATAAATTCTCGACTACTCAGTCTGAATGTGTGCTTTATAAATTTGTTCTTATTTACATTATTATTCTATACTTGACATACATCTTACAGCTTTATAATCATTTTAAAGAAACTAATTGAATCGTTAGTCGTCTTCTATATTTCCAATTATTTTACTTTATATGCTTTCAATGAAAAATTTAAGTTATTAAATCAATTGTTAATTCTCCAAGCAAGGATTTAAATTATCTTTAAATTAACTGGTCATCATTAAAGAAATTCTTATTACAGTTAAATTACATTCTCTTATAACTATCTACATAATTTTTCTTTAGTTTAAAATTTTTTTATTAATGTCTTTCAATGTCTTTATTCTTTTATAATTATAAATTGGTTTTTCATCACCTCAATTCTGCAGATTGTCCCATGTCCTCCAGTGATCTGTCGGTCCTCTCTAGTGGATGTCCTCTTGCGTTTTCCGGTTCCACGGGTCGTCCTCCAGTCACTCGTCCTTCATGTTCCCATCGGCTGGCTGTAGAATGGAATGACATGTTGCTCTGAATCGGCTGCTGTTGCTATATAAACCGCCTCTAGTGCTCTGCGTATCGTTCCTCTGCTTGATGTTCTCTCGCCATCTGTCTAGAGTGTTGATGTTTGTAGTTGTAGACTGTTTGTAGACGTCCGATAATTGTAGTTACTGTTCTTTTTTTATTACTTGAACTAACATATTGTCAGTTATACTTTGCAGTTTATAAACAAACGATCTTGTCGATATTGGACATAGCGTTTAACTATGTCTAAAGTAATTAAAAATTCGCGTCGCTGACGGACATAGCGTACTGCTGCAATTGAAAACTGATTGAAGAGTATTAAAAATTCGCGTCGCTGATAGACATAGCGTACCGCAGCGACTGAAGACTGTTTGAAGAGTAAATTTGGCTCTCCTGGGCTCATATTTATATTCACCAAAAAAACCACACCTGTCGTCACAGAATTCTGCTGGTCAGAAGCTGTCCACGGCGACTGTTCCCCTACTCTTGTCCAATTTCACATATTCGCACATTTTTGCCAATTGCAATGTCTAATGCGGATTTCAAGGTGATCTAACATTGTCTAATTTAATTACACATATTATACGTAATATCATAATGATCGCATCATTAGTGTAATTACTATGCTCTAAAAATCGCACAGAATTCGCACTGAACGTCATAATTACATAGAATACACACTGGACACGTGTCTGATTTTTATGCATTTTTAGAAATATTTACAGTCTTTCTAATATTTACGGTTTGCTTATAATTAAATAAAACTTTAATTTAGCATCTATTTGGGGTGAGATTGCAAACTTTTAGGCTTGAACAGACTTCACGCACACACACTATTTATTGTGTACATGCTCTCAGCGGCAATCGCGTGATGTTCCTGTTGATTCATATTTATAATTCAGCTTCCAATTTCACACCTGCTTGTCTATTAGATATTACTAAAATTAATTTAAATATTTATTTTATTTAATACATACATGCACATTACAGCATATGCTTGTATTGTCGCATTATTCCTCTGCTTGGTAAAAAAAATTTTAATAAATTTATTTATAACAATTTTTTTCTATCATCAGACACATTATATTTTTATATTTCATTTTTTTTTATTTGTATTTATACACTACAATCAATAATAATGAATATTAATTGTTCAATTTCCCTTAGTGGGAGGGTCGAGCAAGTAATGTTCCCTTCTCCCCATACAAGTGTTGTTAACAATGTTTCCATTGTTCTTCTTGAATCTGGTCCCATTGACCTATTTATTTATTTTTTTTTTATGTGGTGAACTTCCTAAATGAATTTGCATGGTACTTGCCAATTTCTTTCTTCTTCACTTCATCATATACTATAAATGTATGTCTCGCGACTCGTTGTTTTAACGTATATGGTCCATTATACAGTCTAAAGAATTTTTTCGCTGTATTATCGCTTCGTTTTCCAACTGGATTAGCTTTTACCAATACTTTTTCTCCCACGTTGAATTGTTGTAGCTTGTGTGTCCTGTTAAATCTTTCCACTCTCTTGTTACCTTTTTCTATTATCCGTTGCTTGCGTATTCAATTTTCACACTTACTGGTACAGGTACATT
This sequence comes from Magicicada septendecula, assembly GCA_034769895.1. Lineage (NCBI taxonomy): Eukaryota > Metazoa > Arthropoda > Insecta > Hemiptera > Cicadidae > Magicicada > Magicicada septendecula. Next base: position 48,750,315 of record CM068374.1, on the reverse strand, counting down.
CTGGTTGTCAGGTTTGTTTATGTACTTCGTCCAAAATCTGTTCGGCTTTTTATCTTCTTCTAATTCTATTGGAGTATAACTAGTTGCTTCACTGTAATTTTCGTTGATGGCTTTCTCAAGAAATGGTAAATATTCTGCCCATTTAGTGTGCTGATCATGGCAGTGTATCCGTAAATATTTACCTAGTTCTTTGTTAACTCTTTCAGCAAGGTTTCCTTGAGGATGTCTTATGGATGTGAGTACAGGTTGTATTCCATTTTCTCTTAACGTCCTTTCCCATTTCTCACTCTGGAATTGTACACCCTGGTCACTGAATATTTTCTTCATTTTTCCATATGTTGGAATATACTTCTGTAATGTATCTTTAGAACAACCTTTGTTGTGGGTCGCATAATTGGGTACAGCCGGACTGCCTTGGAAAACACATCGATACATACCAATATGTGTTTCACTCCTCGACTTGATCGCGGTAGTGGTCCCAGAAAATCCAGTGCAATTAGCTCTCCCTTATTTTCTTTCTGGATGCTCTGTATTTCTACGTATGTGTGTAAATTCAGTCCTTTCGCCGTTTGACACTCATAGCATTTCGTCACCTCCTTCTTGATTTTTCAAAACATATTATTAATAGTAAAATCCTCTCGCAGACTCAGGTAGCATTTCAGAGCAGCAGCATGCGCTAAGCTCTCGTGTGCTGGTTGGATCAACTTCTGTAACATTTCGTTAGTCAGTACTATCTTCCAGTCTTGTCTTACCAACTTGAAAAGAATACCATTCAGTACCTTATAGTGATCTGGCAGCTGTTCTCGATCTTTCATCTCCCTTATGGTAACGTTCAAACTTTGTTGTTGTGCTAAATGTTTTAGCATTTGTTTTACTTCATCGTTCGCTTTAAATTTAATTGATAGCAATTGTACTTTTTTTTTCGTTCTCGTAGACTTCTTCACATTCTTCTGTGATGTATCGGCTTACTGTATCAGCTATAATATTGTCTTTACCTTTACAGTACTTAATGGTGAACGAGTATTCGCCAATGGCTAAAATCCATCTTAATAATCGGGCATTTGTTACTATGCATTTCAATAGAAAGGATAATGCTTGAGGGTCAGTGTGTATCTCAAAATGAGTACCATAAACATAATATCTGAATTGCTTAAGAGCATATACTATAGCGAGTATTTCTTTTTCTGATGTGGAGTAGTGTCTTTCAGCTCCTTTGAAGAGTCTACTGGCGTAGGCGATGACTCGGTGCTCTCCCGTAGTATCTTGTTGATACAGTACACTCCCTACTGCGTAGTCACTGGCATCAGAGTAGATTACGAATTTTCCTTCACGTTGAGGATGATGTAACATAATATTTTCGATGAATAACTCTTTCACTTGGTTAAAGGCATTTTGGTGTTTCTTCTCCCATTTCCATTTCTGTCCTTTCTTCGTCAGCTCTATTAGCGGTTGCGTATACTTTGCATATAACGGTGAGAATCTTGTGTAGTATCCCGTTAGTCCTAAGAATTCTCTTAACCCTTTCAGATTTCTGGGTATAGGAAAATTAGTTATGCTGGATATTTTGATAGGATCGGGTTGTATACCAGAGGAAGAAATAATGTGGCCTAGGAATTGGATAGAGGATTTGATAAATTCACATTTGTCTAGGTAAGGGATATATTCGCTTGCCTAAACTTGTGGAATATCGTGCTTAGATGTTTTATATGTTCGTCTAGTGTTTTAGATACAACTAGGATATCGTCTACAAATACTATGGTGTATGGTTCCACCTCAGGTCCTAGGACTCTTTCTAGGCACTTTACTATGGCTGCTAAACTCGTGCTTAGTCCGAAGGGTACTACCCTGTGTTGGTAGCATTTACTTTTATACAGGAAGGCTGTGTACTTTCTATTCTCTTCACGATTCGGAATCTGCCAGAAACTTGAGCGTAAATCTAGCTTCGTCAGATATCTCGCTCCTTCACACTTGGAAAATAACTCGTCCGCAGTAGGCGCAAAGTCATACTCTTTTAACACAATGCTGTTCAGCTCCCTCATGTCAAGGCATAGACGTATCTCACCACTCTTCTTCTTCACCACCACTAGAGGATTCAGGAAGTTGCTGTTCGATAGCTCTATGACTCCATTTTCTATCATGCGACGAATTTCCAGTTCAACCTCTTCCTCATACCACATTGGGATAGGATACGTCCTCCTAATGACTTTCGTAGGGGTGACACGATTATAGAGTGCTCGTATACTGTCGTCTGCGTCGGTACTTCACTAAATACTTCACTGTATTCTTCTATTAATTCGTCCAGTTTCTCTTCTTCTTGTGTCGTCATTCCTTCATCTGCTGCATTCATATGTCGAGTTGGACCATAATGTATTTGTGGCTTGGACAAAATAATAGGCATTTCACTTACCTTGCAATCTTCTTCATTGCTATTCATATTTAACTCATATTGAACATCTTTATAATTATTCACAATCTTATTATCATTAACACTAATCTTAGCATTTATAGCATTTAGTACATCAATACCTAGAATTCCATCATAGATCAATTTATGCATAATTATCATGGGGTATTCCAATTCTAGATTTTTATATGTTAGAGTTACATATGCTTGTTGCTTAACCCTTTCTTTTTTATTGGTAGCTGTCGTGATATTCAAATTATTTACGGGCAAAATTGCAGTATTCTTAAAATATTTCTTGTTGCGTTGTACCCAAGCAGCGTTAAGAACTGACAGCTGGCTTTCTGTGTCAACTAACATTCGTATATTACACCCGTTGATTCTCACGGTCACAATAGGACATTGTGTTTGTTGTTCGTCTCGCTTTATATCCTGTTCGGTGCTTAATAAATCCTCCCTAATATCATATGGGTATATGTTATTTATCGTATAAGTTTGTTTCCGTTTATTCAGTCATTGTGACGCGTTTGACGTAGAAGGCCGACTGTAGAATGTCGCTTTTTCTCTCTCATTCATTTTTTCGCTATCTCTCTTTGTTGTCCCCTCGTCGTCTTTCCGTACCGCTGCAACGCCTTTGTCGTACGGTTTTGAAAAACGTTTACGATTAGACGACCACACAATGCCTCCTTGTTGTTTAGCCATGTTCATTCGTTCGGTCTCTGTAGCTGTGCGCGTCGTAGTGTTGTGTATTGGTGGCATATAATTTATTTTATAATTATCATGGTGCTGTGTAGTGTTTTGTATTGATTTCTTGTCATCATGGTGATAATTATAGTGGTGATTAGTGTGTTTTGGTTCCCAGTGTTGTGTGTTCTTACCTTTATTGATATTCTCCGACTGTGTCACAAGGATTAAAAATTCTTCTATGGTTTTAATTCCCTGCATATAAACTGCTAACTGAATATCTCTCTGGGAATGGTAAGATAACTTTGAAACATTTTCGTACTCTGAGAATTTAGGTTTAAGATGCTTTACGTGTTCTATTTGCGCAATTGTGTACTGTTCGATACTCTGTTGTCCCTGTGCGTTAAACTTTCCATACTCGAGTTGATCACGTACCTGTCGTTGGGTATGTATGTTCCAATATCTGTTCTCGAACGCCTCACGAAACTGCTGATATGTACTGACGTTATCTCTAATAATAGAGTACCATTGACTGGCTGAATCTTTAAGATATCGCGTGACGAAGTCTATCTTCTCGTCGTCATTTATCGCACTGCCAATCTTCTCTATTTCTTTCTCCACTCTAGCTAGGAATTCCATACTGTTCTCCCATTTACCACCTGAGAACTTTATTCTGGTCCTTTCTTCCATTGGTGTAGGAAACATCGTCATTTGATTCTGTCGTCTTCTCAATTCACCTCGTAGCTGGTTCATTTCCTCTTGGATCTCCTCTTTCATATGGGATACCTCTCCCAAACGGTCTTTCGTAGTTTCTTCCATTCTATTTTCAATGACTACGGTACGTGTTTCTATTTTTCTAATTTTAGTGGTATTTGCTTGTGACATATTATTAACAGTTTGAATTTTATCATCCCGTTCTCGCGTTATAGTAGTTAAAGTATCATTTAAATTATCATTTATTTGTTGATGCGCTTCTTTCATATCTTTTCTCCACTCGAGACGTCATTCTTTTTGTTTATTTTCAATCCTTACGGCTTGCTCATATAAAGCTTGTTTAAAATTATTCTCTAGCGTGTCAATACGTAAGTTGGTATCAACAATTATTTCTGTTAACTCTTCTACTTCCCGTTATTTTTATGGTGTCCTGTTTAAAATTTTCAGTCTGTTGTTCTAATTTATTTTCTGAACTTTCTGTTTGGTTTTTATTTAATTCTTTTAGTTCGTCTATTTTCGCATTCAAATTTTCTGTCTGTTTTGTGCTTATTTCATCAACCCAAGCACGCATCATGGTTTGTAGTGCTTCCATGTTCAGACTTTCTGGTGCTGCCATGGTGAATTATTATTAAAATATTTATTTATAATTTATTATTGGTGAACCGTATGCGAGCTTTTATTTATTTATTGTTTAATTATTATTATTTATTTATTTTTATCTACTCATATTACAATTACACCTGCTTGTTGGGGTGGGCGGCAGTTGCGTTATTACAATACAATACACACAACAAAATAAACAACATAAAAATATTCATTAATAAATATCAATTATTATACATAAAATCCTATGCACACATTTAACCATAGAGCATACATTTATTTATTAAATGTAGGCGTGTCGGGCCCCAAGTTAACGGGCGACAAAATTTATACAATGACACAAATTATATAATATAATTTAAATTTGTGGAGCCCCACGATCTTGGAGCACCAAAATTTATACAACGGCACCTTTTGTGCTGTGTTTACATTCATACAATATTACTGATACCGTGTATGTATAAATTGGAGTTCAGGTGTAATCATAATAAGAGTAGTCCTTTTAGGAATCGTAATATGTTTTCATTTCTTTATTCAAACAAAAAAAATTAAAAAAATAATATAATAATAATATTTACTTCGCCATAAAATACTCATTATCTATTGTTTCAATGTTTCTTTGTTGCTGTACACTCATCATAAAATAGATTTTATATCTTATGTCTTATATTAGCAATTCTATGTTAAACATTTCTTCGTTATACTATAAATTCTCGACTACTCAGTCTGAATGTGTGCTTTATAAATTTGTTCTTATTTACATTATTATTCTATACTTGACATACATCTTACAGCTTTATAATCATTTTAAAGAAACTAATTGAATCATTAGTCGTCTTCTATATTTCCAATTATTTTACTTTATATGCTTTCAATGAAAAATTTAAGTTATTAAATCAATTGTTAATTCTCCAAGCAAGGATTTAAATTATCTTTAAATTAACTGGTCATCATTAAAGAAATTCTTATTACAGTTAAATTACATTCTCTTATAACTATCTACATAATTTTTCTTTAGTTTAAAATTTTTTTTATTAATGTCTTTCAGTGTCTTTATTCTTTTATAATTATAAATTGGTTTTTCATCACCTCAATTCTGCAGATTGTCCCTTGTCCTCCAGTGATCTGTCGGTCCTCTCCTACTGGATGTCTTCTTGCGTTTTCCGGTTCCACGGATCGTCCTCCAGTCACTCGTCCTTCATGTTCCCATCGGCTGGCTGTAGAATGGAATGACGTGTTGCTCTGAATCGGCTGCTGTTGCTATATAAACCGCCTCTATTGCTCTGCGTATCGTTCCTCTGCTTGATGTTCTCTCGCCATCTGTCTAAAGTGTTGATGTTTGTAGTTGTAGACTGTTTGTAGACGTCCGATAATTGTAGTTACTGTTCTTTTTTTATTACTTGAACTAACATATTGTCAGTTATACTTTACAGTTTATAAACAAACGATCTTCTCGATATTGGACATAGCGTTTAACTATGTCTAAAGTAATTAAAACTTCGCGTCTCTGACGGACATAGCGTACCGCTGCAATTGAAAACTGATTGAAGAGTATTAAAAATTCGCGTCGCTGACGGACATAGCGTACCGCTGCAATTGAAAACTGATTGAAGAGAATTAAAAATTCGCGTCGCTGACGGACATAGCGTATCGCAGCGACTGAAGACTGTTTGAAGAGTAAATTTGGCTCTCCCGGGCTCGTATTTATATTCACCAAAAAAACCACACCTGTCATCACAGAATTCTGCTGGTCAGAAGCTGTCCACGGCGACTGTTCCCCCACTCGCGTCCAATTTCACATATTCGCACATTTTTGCCAATTGCAATGTCTAATGCGGATTTCAAGGTGATCTAACATTGTCTAATTTAATTAGACGTATTATACGTAATATCATAATGATCGCATCATTAGTGTAATTACTATGCTCTAAAAATCGCACAGAATTCGCACTGAACGTCATAATTACATAGAATTCGCACTGCACACGTGTCTGATTTTTATGCATTTTTAGAAGTATTTACAGTCTTTCTAATATTTACGGTTTGCTTATAATTAAATAAAACTTTAATTTAGCATCTATTTGGGGTGAGATTGCAAACTTTCAGGCTTGAACAGGCTTCACGCACACACACTATTTACTTGTGTACACGCTCTCAGCGGCAATCGCGTGATGTTCCTGTTGATCATGTTTATAATTCAGCTTCAAATTTCACATCTGCTTGTCTATTACATATTACTAAAATTAATTTAAATATTTATTTTATTTAATACATGCACATTACAGTATTGTTGCAAATATATATATATATATAGCAATGAAACACAGGATCCTGATAAGCAGTGCAGGCTTGTGTAATACACAGACGATAAACATTCATGTTTCAATTTGTAGTTTGTTAGGTTTGGTTTTTTGTGGTATAAGAGTAGAGGGAAAGTGAGCGTTAGAAAACACTTCCGGGTTCCAGTTGAAAACACTACCGGGTTCCAGTTCATGACGTCATAGAGGCACTGGCAGCTGGTGTCCGAGCTGTCCATGTGACGTCACTGTTTTGTGTGTGTGTGTGTATGTGTGACTGAAACACTTCCGTGTTCCAGTTCATGACGTCATACAGAGGCTCAAGTCGCTGGCGTCCGCATGGCTAAAACCTGTTTCAAGACGTCACGGAGGCCGTGGTTTCTGCATGTTCAAAATTTGGTAGCCGAAAACAATGTGTAGCGGATGGGGGTACCTGGAATTCGGCGGTTGCCCGGACGCGCAGAGGCTATGTCATCGGGTACCGTTACTCGAAATTTTGGGGGCATCGGGTACCGTTATCCGAAATGTTTAAATCAACGGATGGGGGTACCCGAAATTTGTGGGTACGCCCTAACCGGGTTCCAGTTCATGACAGAGGCCCTGGCAGCTGGTGTCCGAATGTTAAAACACTTCCGCGTTCTGGTTTATTTTGATGTAACAAAATAATCGTTCTCTCTCGACATTTTTTTAATGTCAGAATTTTGGTACCCTAAATGATTAAAACAACGGATGGGGGTACCCGAAATTTGTGGGTACGCCCACATGACGACGACGTAGAGGGCGTGATGTCTGAAATGTTTAAATCAACGGATGGGGGTACCCGAAATTTTCGGTGTCTGAAATTTAGTACCCGAAATGTTTAAATCAACGGATGGGGTTACCCGAAATTTTTGGTGTCCGAATTTTGACACCCGAAATGTTTAAATCAACGGATGGGGGGTACACCCTAAAACAAGTCCTGTATGTCTAAACTCTGGACGGGGAGGAGAAACCGTTACGCGAAATTGATCGGTTAAAATTTGGGACAATAGGTACCTGACGGGTTCCGAAATTTGGTGATTAATGACATCCCGACGCGGTTCCTCCGGTACTCAAAACCGGATATTGTATTATTATAATGTTTATATTGTGTTAATATAAAACAGATGCATCGATTTGAATACTGTTTAGAAAACATATATTCTTATTATGCGTTACTAAAATTGTTAACTGAATAAATATATTTACTCCTGTGACGATTCTCCTGTAAACCAGTCAAACAGCATCTAAGCTGGTACAAGCGGTGTGTGTGTGAAACACTACCACGTTCCGTTAATGTATTCAAAGAGGAACTGATAGCTGGCGTCCGTGTTTTATAAAGCTGTGTGTGTGTGTGTGTGTGTGTGTGTGTGTGAGGTTGACGTAGAGTTGGCTCAGGCAAGCTGTTTTAACTTGCAGCGCTCTTTCTCTACTATAAAAACCGGTTTCTTTGCTGTTACATTCCATATGAGAGACTTACATCTCTACTGCTTTTGCGATTATTCAAGTATGATAGGAATAATTGTTTTGTATAAGGGGTATAATAATAAAAATAACATAGGTTATGGTTTATATGTATATATAATTTTTAATAATATCAAAAGCTTTTACAATCAAATCATAAGCTATAAGTTTTTTCTCTCTCTACACACACATGTTCTATATTCACAAGACAATTATAATTGAGCAAAACATACGCCCTCTCTCTATATACATAACTAAACAAAATAGACACTTTATCTATATATATATATATATTTACATAATTATACAAAATAATCTTTTTTCTCTCTCGCTTTCTCTCTCTTTTGCAGCCTTGAAGGTTCTCTCTCTCTCTCTCTCTCTCTCTCTCTCTATATATATATATATATATATATATATATATGTATATATACACACATACACACACACACACATATAATTAACAAAATAATAATTACATTTACTACAACCAAAACAAGCCTTATATGTCTAACAATAATAATAATAATTAATAACATACAATATTACAATGTTGATGTGTAATATATTAATAATAACATACTGAATGTAGACACACATCAAATGATAATTAATATGGTGTTAACTACATGTGTAAAATGGTACACCAAAACCTTGAATTCAACTCTTTTTAGTATTTTAGATAATAACAGTGGTAACAACGCTTATAAAGCGCACATCCAGTGGAATTATGCCTTAACCAATTACATTTTTTCGTCAAAATAATTTTTTAAAACAATTGTTCTTCAGAGTGTAAATTCTCTCCACTCACAAGCACTCAGAATGTTACAGTGGTCACCATATGGTGGTGAACGACATACATCTCCCTCGCATTCGCACAAACACATAACATCGAAACAAGGTTTCTGTAACTATGAGAGAAATCTTTTAAAAAATTTAATTACACATAAAAATTTAACTAACACTTTAATGCTTGTTTATCTCAACTTTTTATGTTATAAACCACATACGTTTTTTAATAATTAAAAATAGAATATAATTTCCTACAATTAATAATACTTGATCAAATACAAAAGAATGTAGACACATCAAATGATAGTTAGTGTGGTATTAAAAAAACATGTATTCTGAATTAAAGTCATTTTGATATCTTAGATAACAACAGACGCGACAACGGTTACGAAGCGGACATCCGCTAGAGTCATGCCTTGACCACTCATATTTTTTTACTAGCGAGGTATACGCTGTACCAGTAAAATTATACATCATATAGTATATCTGATTAACCAGCTTTGTTTTAGCAATTAGCAAATCTTTTATTTGAAGATATTCAATATTATGGTTGTTACAATAACTAATTAATGTTTTGAAGAGTTTGAAAAACTCATTACGAATAAATACTTTCATTTTGTAAATATTCTTTTCGTTTCGTATTGATATCCATCTACTCAGTGTCTTACGATTATTTCTAAAATTATAATCGAATTTAATCATGTTGCATTGACAATATAATCTATTATTACCATTTATTTCTCTGTTTAAAAGTTTTTCTACAATATTAGATCCAAGCAACACCTTGTTCTTTCTCTGAAAATGAATAGTTAACATTAAAAAACGACAAAAAAATAGAGAAGTCTACTTCATCATTTAAAAACATTTTACTATTAATGTTATTATTACTATTATTATTATAATAAATCAATCCTGTTCTCGTTTATTTGGTCTGGAAAAAAAGAGAAAAAATTAATACATAACCACTTCTGTATAAGTAATTATTAGTGGTACTGAAATATCATACTCACATAATCAATATCCAACTGCACGCTCACTTTCTCGTTCGCCAGCGGAGTGTGTGAGGTTACGCATAGTGATAGGACACAAGGCTTCACAGCTTTCAATTGCTCCTCTGTAAATACGTCACACCATCTTTTAGGTAGGTATACATAGAAAAGTTTATCCTCCGGCTGAGGACAGGCTCCGGTATCTTCCAAATCTACCACAACTGACTCCCCGAATTTCGTTTTCACAAATTTCATGTGAATTATATGATACTTTACTCCTAAAGAAAGACTTGACAAGTCTCTTTTTGGTAAAAAATTTTCAACTGTCTTCGCGTTCGCAACGATTCCTTCCATGGCGAGTACTGATGACTGCACAGGGAAACACTGGCGTATTTATTCTGTTTCCCCCGACCACGTTCCTTCCTTCTAAAGCGTCATCTCCTTCGGTCACGACACCCTACCCCGCACCTCCACCGCAACGGTAACGGCTATAATTTTGCTTCCTACCCCACCCCGCGTCGTCACGGGCCACCATCTGCTTTCGGTCACGACCGAACGATGACATCCTACCCCGCACCCCCACACCGCACCCAAAGCCTCACCACCACCCCGCACCTCGCCTACATATTTTGTTCAATTACTTTGTCTGTCGCTCCGCAACGACCGGGTTTCCCCCACCCCACCCCACCCTGCACCCCACTCGAGTCCGTCGGTCACGGTCACCCCGCACCCCACCCCGCGTCGTCTCGGGCCACCATCTGCTTTCGGTCACGACCGGTCGTACAACCCAGCCCCCCGTACCCCGCACCCTACATCCCGTGGGAGGCGACTCAACGAGCGCGCTTCGGTCAAGGTCGCCGGCATCCTGTACCCCGCACCTCGCCTACCTCTCGGTCACGGACACCGGCTGCAACCTAGCTCCCTACCCCGCACCACCATCCCACACCTTTACCCCGCACCGCATCGGTCACGGACATCAGCTTCCTACACCGCACTCCCCACCCCACCCAGCCCTCCGCAACGCGCGTCATCGGTCACGACCGGACGATGACATCCTAGCCCGCACCCCCACCCCGCACCTCCAGCACACACCGCATCGGTCACGACAACCCCGCACCCCACCCCGCGCAGCTGCTCCTCGCGAGCGGAGCGCGGCGACAGCGTTACCGGTCACCGGACTGTCTATATAGGGAACCGACTACGCGAAGCCGGCCTCACTCCTTTCACAATGACCGACAGCAGCAGCAGCAGCGGCGGCAACAGCGAACACCGTGCTATCAATGGTAATGTAATTACTATAAAATTTATGATACTTGACAATACACTAAACACACAAACAGTATTATTAGATTACAAACACACGGTTATTGATAAGATTTGTAGCGAAGCCGTTGCATTAAATAATTATATAAAGTGGTATTTAGCAGTTCGTGTATCTTTTAAAAAATTAATAAACACCGAAAATATTTATTGTAATGCGGTATTTAGATCACGTACAGAACTTAAGTCACAGTATGACGATATCGATGAACAGTATTCGATAGCTAGCGAGAAAATAATGGAATCCGTTGACAAATTCACGCGTGACGGAAGCGGGTGGGTCGAAAATGGTGTCGAGTCGGTGGAAATAAATATTACAAAATACAATCCTCTTGTGGGGTCGAGCTTTCTACCTAGACCATCGAAATTGTCACACAGTAAGAAAGGAATTATTAATGTGAAAAATTTAGAAGATGAAAAGTGTTTCTTGTGGTCTGTGCTCGCCGGTATACACCCGATCGCGTGTAACCCGCATCGCGTTAGCCATTACCTTCCGTACGAAGAAGAAATAAACATGAAGGACATACCTTATCCCGTCGCAGTCAATAAGATAAAACGTTTTGAAAAATTAAACGAAAACATATCCGTTAACGTTTTTGGCTACGAAGGCGAGGTATATCCTTTACGTATTACTGAACACCGCGGTCGAAAGTACCACGTAAACCTACTGCTACTGTCCGACGCAAACACTACTCACTACTGCCTCATACGGAACCTTTCGCGTATGCTTTCGTCGTTGTCAAAACGAAACGGCGCTTCGTTTTACTGCAACTACTGTCTACACCGATTTTCGGACAATAAAGATACTAACGCGGCGCGAAAACGAGTTGAAGAACACGAACGCAACTGTTCTCAGCATGCAGTACAGAAAGTAAAACTTCCTGACGAGAACGAAAAGTGGATGTATTTTAAAAACTTTTCACTTTGTCACCGCGTACCTTATACGGTATACGCTGACTTCGAATCGTTTATTGTTCCGACCACCGGTAAAAACGTGGCACATCATATACCAGCCAGTTTCTGCTATGTGATAGTTGACTGGATGGGAAACGCTGTCAAGGAACCTGTAATATACCGCGGTAAAGGCGTGGTGGACACGTTCCTTCGTGTGCTTTTAGTCGACGTTCAACGACTCGATAGAAAGTTTAATAAACCGATCCAAATGACAGCGGCCGATGAACGGTCATTCCGAAACGCTACGCACTGTCATCTGTGCAAGCAGCCGTTAACGGACGACACGGTTCGAAACCATTGCCACATAACGGGAAACTATTTAGGCGCTGCTCACAATGCGTGTAATATAAATTACAAAATACCAACACACGTTCCGGTTTTTTTCCATAATTTAAGTGGCTATGACTCGCATCATTTGATGCAAGGTTTCGGAAAGTACAAGGAAGATGAAATAACGTGTATCGCTACTACAACCGAACGTTACATCTCCGTTACACTCGGTCAGCTCCGGTTTCTCGATTCTCTGCGGTTCATGAACGCGTCACTTGAAAAACTCGTCTCCAACTTATCCGCGGATAAATTTAAAATCCTTAATCAATTTTACACGCGTAATGTTAATTTACTGTTGCGTAAAGGCGTGTACCCTTACGAATACGTTACGGACGATTCAAAATTTGACGAGAGGCAGTTACCGGACCGCGAACATTTTTACAACGGGTTGACAGAGTCGGATATAAACGAAGAAGATTACGCGCACGCTCGAGCGGTTTGGTCGGCTTTCGACATGCAAACGTTCGGTGATTATCATGACCTTTATTTAAAAACGGATGTACTACTGCTTGCTGATGTATTTGAAAACTTTCGAAACATGAGCCTACAGTACTACGAACTCGATCCGTGTAACGTTTTTACCACCGCCGGTTTAGCGTGGAACGCGATGCTGAAAATGACAGGAGTTAGGTTAGAGTTACTCCGCGATATAGACGTACACCTGTACATCGAAAGAGGTATCCGTGGCGGCTTAGCAGCAATTTCTAGTAGGTACGCCAAGGCCAACAACCCGTACATTCCCGATTATGACGCAAGCAAGCCGCATAACTATTTACTTTACCTCGATTGTACCAACCTGTACGGAACGGCTATGACACAGCCTTTACCACTGTCCGGTTTTCGATGGTTGGAACGTACAGTGATCGATACGTTGAACGTGCACACGTTACGCGACGATGGTGACACCGGTTATATCCTGGAAGTCGATCTGGGGTATCCACATTACCTACACGACTTACACAGTGACTACCCTTTAGCACCTGAAAAGCGTACTATTACGGACAGTATGCTTTCACCGTACTGCTATCGCATGAAGCTGTTAAAAGACTTTGTGTGCAGTAACGGTAAGGTAGAGAAACTGATAACGTCCCTCGAGGACAAGACAAAATACATTGTTCATTACAGAACATTGAAACTCTACCTCGAACTAGGAATGGAGTTGAAAGCGATTCACCGTGTGTTAGCATTCACACAGTGCGTATGGTTGAAACCTTTCATCGATTTTAATACGGAGCGACGAAAGGAAGCCAGAAACACCTTTGAAAAAGACTTTTTTAAGTTAATGAATAACGCACCGTACGGAAAATCGTTGGAAAACGTACGGAAGCGAATCGATTTCAAGTTAGTTCCAAACGAGAAGAAACTTCACAAACTAACCGCTAACCCCAGGCTACAACATTTTTTCATCTATAACGAGGACCTGGTAGGTCTCACGATGAAAAAAATATCCATTACACTGAACCGACCTTTGTACGTTGGGTTCAGTGTATTGGATATTAGTAAGCTGATTATGTATCGGTTCCATTACGGATTCACGATGAATACGTACGGGTCACGTGCACGTCTATGTATGACGGACACTGACTCTCTGTTGTACGACATTCGCACCGACGATGTGTACAAAGACATGGAGGAGCATCTCGAACTCTTTGACACGTCGGAGTACCCTAAGGCACATCCGTGCTATAGTGAAACAAACAAGAAAAAGTTGGGTACTTTTAAAGACGAAACAAATGGAATACCGGTACTTGAATTTGTCGGGTTGCGCGCAAAATGTTATTCATTCGTTACGGCAAACGATAAAGAGAAAAAGGTAGCGAAAGGTGTGCCTTTGGGAACACGTTTGTTCGGATTAAAGGTAGTAAGACCGAAAAATTTGTTTTCACAGAACCCGAGTGGATCCGTTTTGGTTGTTTATTAACAGTATTAAAGAAATATCTTGTTCGCTTGTTTTATGATCAAGATCACTTCAAGTCGTACATTAATCAGGTAGTAGCCAAGGGGTGTTATGTACCACCATCCTTCTTTTTCCCCTCGTTTTTTCGATTGGAAAGCAGTCGTCACGACCAACAGCTAACATTTGATCGTCTTTACGATGAACTGGTATTGGAAGGAAAAGTAGAGGGGGAATTTGAAAAAATTAACGTACTCGATGCGGACATGTGTCACTCGGAAAAATGAACTTGAATAGGACGGTTATTGCCGAGTTTGAAGCGTTTCGCGGTGACAAAAATGAATATGTAATCAAAGAGTTCGTTACAGTTGATATAACAACCGGACGTTTTGTTATCGTGTTGTTCGCTCCACCATACGAAAGTGCACGACTGCACCAGAAATTCCGAAAAATCAATGACTGGTTGGAAACACATTATCACAGGATACGATGGAACGATGGTAATGTACCGTACAAGAATATGGTACGCATCGTTGCAGACATTTTTTCAGATTATCCTGTTGTCTATACAAAAGGGTTTGAGAAGGCAAATTTCTTACGACAGTTGTATCACCATGGTGAGGTGATTGACTTAAACGATATTCAAGCACCTGTAGTTCCTAGATCCTTTGTACCCATCATACAATGTCCTGTTCCTCATCGTCAACCCGTTACCACTCCCCCCTTACACTGTGCATTACGCAAAGCTTTGTTTTATGCAGAATGGTTGCGGCAACGAAATAAAATATAGTCGGTTGTGAACATGTTTTCATCGTGGTGTTAGTGTGAATGCTACGTGACAGAAATGTCCATAAACGTAGAATTAGGTACCGTAGTGTGTGCGTGAATGTTAACCTTGACTACGTCACTGTCGCGGTAGAAATACTCATAAACGTAGTCCTGGTAGTTCGAGACGGGTCACTGGCACGGTAGATATACCTGTAAACTCGTCAAGAACCAGTATGGGTGTGAAAATTACTCATTACGGTACAGCAAATGTGAATACGCATCATGTATGAACAACATATTCACCCGATTAAAAAAATAAAAAAAATAAATAAAAAAGTAAATAAAAAAATATGTACTGCTTTTACACATTGGCTTAGCATTGCATAATGTATCTTTATTATTATCTACCACTGTACTAGTCAATAGTACAGCGATAGATAACGTGGAGTAGGCCTGCTTTACGAATCTGTAAAGTTGGGGAAACCACGTTAAAAAAAGCGTAGCAGGCTCTCATTCGCCTCCCTCAGGCTGCTAGGAAGAGGATGAGAGGTAAAAAAATAAAAGTATAACGAAATGTTTATTTATTTAATAATAAATAAACTTATATTGTGCTTTTATGATTTTACACATAGGACGACAGTAGATATCACTCGTCCACCTCATGGTTACAAGTAAGAGATGAGAAGTATAAGTACAGAAATAATTACAGTTAAGCGATAACGGCCCCTTGGTGTAGTGGATGCACGCCGGTTTGGTGTACCGGAGGTCCCGGGTTCAAATCCCGGAGGGGCCGTAATTTATTTTTATGTAAAAATTAATATCCAATGACATACCATTGTTACAGTTGAACACATGCGTCATGTGGTCGTACATTCCGGTGTTAAAATTTCGGACACCAAAAATTTCGGGTAACCCCATCCGTTGATTTAAACATTTCGGGTACTAAATTTCAGACACCAAAAATTTCGGGTACCCCCATCCGTTGATTTAAACATTTCAGACATCACGCCCTCTACGTCGTCGTCGAACCAGCTATCATATCCACCCAGCCTCCTGTTTCGTCGTAACCAGTGTTTTATACATGCGTCATGTGGGCGTACCCACAAATTTCGGGTACCCCCATCCGTTGTTTTAATCATTTAGGGTACCAAAATTCTGACATTAAAAAAATTTCGAGAGAGAACGATTATTTTGTTACATCAAAATAAACCAGAACGCGGAGTGTTTTAACATTCGGACACCAGCTGCCAGGGCCTCTGTCATGAACTGGAACCCGGTTAGGGCGTACCCACAAATTTCGGGTACCCCCATCCGTTGATTTAAACATTTCGGATAACGGTACCCGATGCCCCCAAAATTTTGAGTAACGGTACCCGATGACATAGCCTCTGCGCGTCCGGGCAACCGCCGAATTCCGGGTACCCCCATCCGCTACACATTGTTTTCGGCTACCAAATTTTGAACATGCAGAAACCACGGCCTCCGTGACGTCTTGAAACAGGTTTTAGCCATGCGGACGCCAGCGACTTGAGCCTCTGTATGACGTCATGAACTGGAACACGGAAGTGTTTCAGTCACACATACACACACATACACACACACACACAAAACAGTGACGTCACATGGACAGCTCGGACACCAGCTGCCAGTGCCTCTATGACGTCATGAACTGGAACCCGGTAGTGTTTTCAACTGGAACCCGGAAGTGTTTTCTAACGCTCACTTTCCCTCTACTTATAAGTTTGGTATTTTAGATAGGAAAAGGAATTAGGCTTAGTCAAACTGTGTATTATTTTATGTGTTATTTATTCATGCACTATGTCAGTGGAAATGTGCACGCATGCGCGTGTGATAAACGTTTTCCCGGTTGTGGGTGATATAATTATCGTATCGTTGTGACACTTGAACTGAACATAAACTACTATATTAGCTACAGTTCCTGTAAGTTTCCTAAGCTTAAAATGACGTTAAAATATGATTTCATTAAAATATAAAGTTTATTGTAAAACGCATTTCTGCATGAGATAAAGGCATTCAGAGATTACCATCTGTGCATGCTCTTGCAAATTCGATGCACTTTACGGCATGAAACGCTGCTGAGTCATCTGCAAGGTAACCATGTGACTTCCTTCCACCAATAAGAAGCTGAAAGGCAGTCGGAATTTTCTTAAGCCTGTTGCTGCACAGGCAGTTCTTCTCATCTAGCTATCACGATCGGAACGTGCAATTCTTGTGCAAGATTTTCCGCTTGCAAGAATTTGTTAAGTCTTTTCGGCGGTAGTAACGAGTGTGAAGGCGCAGAACTGTTTGTTTAATACATACGGTATTGTTATTATAACATAGCGTGTATAAATAAGTGAACTTGAACTGTGTTACTGTGCGAGGTATTCTGCAGTACCAGTAGTATTTCATAATTTACTTATTAATAAAATATTGTCATCATTAGTTTCCGCGTGAGTGGAAGATTTCCGCATAGGGAGGTCTGCTGATCGTGGTAGACCCAGTGTTACGCGTGAACACTTGAAGAGTCCGGATTGGTATAAGCCTAATATACCGTTTCTAAGTAATACCCACTGTGACCTGAGATACTTATGAATTATAAATACTATATGAAATTTCAGAAGTAGTATCCATAGAACCGGTGTTTGTGTGCAAAGCGTCAGTGTCAACGTTGGAACTCCAGGACACCAGCCCAGCTGGAAGGGTCACCAGTGTGAACCATCTGTCATCGTACGCCACGCCTGACGACTCCACGACACAGCAAAGCCCCCCCTTCCATCAACATCGCTATGGGAATCATCACATATTTAATGTACCACAACTCGTATACGAACAATAATTAACACTTTAAAAGACTATATCTGAAACACTGTCATTATTATGCTTGTCAAATACATCATAAACAATAAACAATAAATAATCTTAAACCCTCCAATATAGACTTTTGCATTAAAACACACATACTACCATATCCTATGCGCCAATAGTTAAGTTAATTGTGTTGTCGCAATATATATTGTAATAAATCCTTTGATTAGGGTGTTTTAATAAGCCACACGTTGGTAGTGTCACTCTTTAACCCTTCGTGTATTGCTAGGATGAGAGAGATTGTATTCGTCGGTTAGTGCTTTTTTGAATCTTCCCGCACTTCTGGTTAACTCGACGATCAGCTCTAACCGTACTCTGGCAGTTATAGGTTCTTTCTTGTCGTCGACAAGGCTATATTTGCCTTGGTACCTGCTCGCTCCCACTAATACCTGTAAACACACTCTTAGCCTATTTGCATGTATGAAATGATAACTCTGTTATAGGTAATGATTGATTTTTTATTTTTCAGCTTATTTGGTTAAACAAAATGTAAATGGTTCGGTCTTGAGTCGAAGTTGACAGGTTCGTATCGATTCATTACTTGAATCCGACCTTCAACGAGTTGCAAATAATTATAATGTAAATTAATAATCTCAGGGCTTGGGTTCTTTGGGCTGTTAAGAAGTCAGAAATGTTTTAAAAAGGCGTACAACACATTACAAATACATAAAAATAAGAAATCTTAATTATTAATGTTAACAAATATGAAAGTTATGTTTTTAACTAACTGCATCAACGACACTTTGTCTGCACTGGAAAATAGCCGCTCAACAAGATGGCCTCCCTGGTCAGTTAACCAAAACACATGTGCTTCCTGTGTTTTTTGTTGAAATAAAATGTTATTATTGTTAACCACCGTATTAATGTTCAGTGGTTATTCTAATTATCACTGTAGATAGTTTATATGGTGTAGTGAAGTTGATCTATGTGTAGTGTTGTTACGAAATTACTTCAGAATTATATTTACGTCACTTGTATAATGCAGCAAGCCAACTCTCTAGGATTTTTTATGTTGGCGTAGATTTAAGCTTCCATCGGTCAGTGGTAGTTCTTTTATTTTCTCCATAAGTTTTTTTTTGGTACATTCTCCTCTTCTGTGGTTTTGTTTAGATCATTAATTTAGTGTAAGTTTGATTTTTTTATCTTCATTATAAGCGTCAGCTATACGGTTTTTGACCCTTTCCGTCTGGCGTTCAACAGTACAATAATATATTCTTCTCGTCTTAGTAACGGTTTTTTGACCAGTAAACTCTGTTTTTGATTGGTCAGTTTCCACGAACTTGAGGTCAAGCGGCATATAGTACTGAAAATCATATCCTTGCCTTTCATGTCAAAAAATACTCCTTTGTTACCTTCTGTTTAAGTTAAAATTAATTTACATAGTTTTGTTCCTATTACAAAGATCTACATTTTGATACATAATTTTATATGGGTTGACTTTATAATAGGCGTTTTTACACCTTTACAAGAATTCTAAATCTGGACCATAGTACTGCCCTAACTTTTATTATACAATACTTAATTTTTGTCGGACTAATTTAATTTGGTTCACAATTATTCTAAAACTTGTGTCTTACTTAAATTTTGGTCCTTTTCTTTTATTATTTTCTTACATTGATTTTGGTAACTTAATCATTTCTGACATTATCTTATTTTATATTACATGTTTGGCCTAGGCCTTAAATTTTATTTCAGTATCATGTTCTAATTCACATTAATTATTAACTGTTTTTTTTTCTCGTATTGTTTAAATTAGCAGCCATCGTTACTATTCTTTTATAAAATTGCTAAACTGCTATAATTTGTATTGTTTAGACAAAGTTTTTCGTCATCACTGACGACGTCATCACTGTTTTTTTTTTTTTTGAACCCTTTTGCCTGATCACATTTGTTTACAGCTTATTACATGAGCTTTGACCCTTAACATATCCTAACAATAATTATAAATTAAAACAAAATCTCTTAACATACTAACTTAAAGTGTTGCCTTCATGGTCAAGATTACATTCACTTATGAACAAACAATAACATAAACTATTTAGTGTACCATAATACCAATTCCATTCGCATTCTATTAAGCTTTACTAGCTGACTATCAATGTATTGTTTATGTGGGCCCTTTTTAGGTATTATATTATGGTAACACACATTTTTTATTTTGCCAATAGGCTTAGTACAATTTTCCCCTGTTACTACTGCTTTATAAACAATAAATAACATTGGCTTTGGTATAACAAATGAACATAATTAAATAATGTTAAGGCCTTCATTAACATCTCATTATAAAATGGGACCTATTACTTAGTCTACTGTTAATATAATTTGTGGTCTCCTCTTTAAAAATAAACCACATGAGTTAAAACCACTGAAACTCTAATAACTAATATTGCCTTAACACAATTGTTTATCCTACACAGACATATTTGTTCTCTTGCACTTAAAGTAATTGTGGGGGGGGGTCATTGATCCTTACAGTCTTTTTCTGCATGATCAATGATCATCACTGTTCTCCACTTTCTTACACTTATACACTTTTCATGAGTTTATGTCTTATATTCTATATTCTATGGTACATGGTTTTTATTTATTACACTTTTGTATTGTACTTTTATTTTACTTAAATAACATGGTTAATGGTTTATTAACCATGTTTATTTTATTTTACATGGTTAAATATTTGAGTCCAGTTATTCTGACTTTTTATCATTTGGATTATTTTGTTATTTATTTGGGGCTCCCATTATGTCGCATTACAATATATATTACAACGTTATTTTTAGACACTTACTTTTACACATATGCTCTTACTCATTTGTGCGCACTTACCCACGTCTCGGAGGTATACTCTTCTTCTGCAGTATTTACCTTGATGTTCCCCGGCTGGGTCGCAGGCTTTGGTCGTTGATTGAGTGTGGATAAGCACGTGAATATCGTTATATAAGTTTTAATTCAAGTAAAGAGTACAGAGGATTTAGTACTGGTTGTGAAATTAGTACGACTGTTTTAATAAAATCATATTCATTTGATTTATTCTTTAAAATTTCAAATTATCATGTTATTAATTGTTTTGTGTGGGTTAATTATTATTTGAACCCTTATATTCGAGCTGAATATAATGCAATTATAACGTGTTTAAATCTTATTTCTTATCTTTCTAAGACATAGTATACACATACATAAATCATATATGACCTGAAATATTACACAGACATATAATATATAACACATATAATTATTATAACACGTGATTAACACGTATAAAATGTAATATTCATCTTGTCTTTGCAAGTGTGGTTTTTAATATATAGCACTTAATAAAAAACTTTTAATTAATTAAATATTTATTAAAATATTAATAGAGAACATTTATTACTTTAATTGAGTCTATTATTTAATGTCTCAATTAATTAACAATCTTCTAATTACGTAACTCTCATATTTGAATTTACTTATCTAATCAATTACAAAATATAATAAAAATATGGTTCTTCCTTGACCATTTATTTATGAGATTACTACAGTTATATTCTCTATTATCAATTATACTTTGAACATTTATTTATTCATTATGCAAATTTAAAAATTTACTAATCTTGTATATGGAAACTAAAGCTTTTTTCGATAGACCTCAGGGTCATTTATAATATTAAATAAATGTCTGACTTCACCTGCATTTTTGTGCAACCATTTAACTTTGTCGTTACCGTCATCTGGACTGTCGAGTTTGTTGATCCTCTTCGGTATCACCTTCTCTGTCTCTGCGTCGTTGAAATTCCTCGCTCCGTCTCCTCGATGCTGAGTTCTGACGTGGACCTCTGGTCGTGATGATGTACGGCTGGATGTAGCTGCATGTGGCTGTCCCTATGTCTTCTCGTCTTCTTCTCTAGTTCCTCTCCTTCTTCTTATCTTGTCCCTCGTAGATGTCTAGAAGTTCTATGTAGACTTCTCGAATTTCATCGTAGTTACAACTCTCGTAGATTCGTTATTATTATTGTCTTTTTAAAATCACTCGTGTTCATTAATACTTGCACCGACGTAATGCCGGTTCCATCGCACTTCACGTTATTGAATACTGTTTAAAAACCTTACATGATTTTGTAAAATTCACGGTTGCGAGATGCGTGGATCTTACCTGTCAAAGTGAGTTCATCTGAGCATCATCTGAGAAAGAGTGTGTCGCTCGCTGGGGTTTTATACTGCTCCCGTCGTTGAAATTCCTGTTGGAAACTGTTTTGACAACATTGGACAGGTCGGCGCGTCGATTTAATTGTTACTTTCAACCTACGCATCTTTCTATGAAGTGCACACTTTTTTATATAAATATTATTTCACCAATCGTTCGGTATAATATTCAACTTCGTTTATGCAAATTATGAATGTTAAGGTGTGTAAATTATGGCAGTTATGGCAAAATTTCAC
Organism: Magicicada septendecula; assembly: GCA_034769895.1. NCBI lineage: Eukaryota > Metazoa > Arthropoda > Insecta > Hemiptera > Cicadidae > Magicicada > Magicicada septendecula. The sequence goes on along the minus strand of CM068374.1, from coordinate 48,727,803 downwards.
ACGGTGGCTGAACGGTTCCCACGATTAATGACCACTTAACGCCAAACTGAAGTGCCAGGCGTCAGCTATGTTTTTACATATGTTGCTGATTCGTGTGATTTCTGGTTACCGTTCAGTACTTAAAAAACTGTGTAAAAGTCTTCCACCCTCGTTTGCATAATTCAACCTGTCTGTCGTTTACACATGTACACACACACTCAGACTGATACACAGGCGGCGGCATGTCGCTCTGACGTCACCTCTGCCGGTCAGCGCGTGTCAGTTTCTCCCCTTCGCTACGTTTAAACCAACTAAGCTATTTGATTCCATATGCAGGCTTACTTACAATATTGGAATATTACAACTTCGCAGAGAAAGGAATTCTCATTTATTTCTGAGGGAGAAGATCCAACATCGTGTCGGCGTTACATAGCAGAAGTCGAGGTGACGGCGGCCATACTTTATTTCACTGCCAGCAGCGAACACCGCCTTATCGAGTCAGTGACGTCATTCGACGGATGGTTCGATTTCATTTTAATAATTGACAATTTGCATAATACTGTTATTTTTTTCAGCAATAATAATTTATTTTAAAATAGTTGTAAGCATTGTATCTTGTTCCTTGCCCTCTGCCCTCTCTGACCATTTCGACAGTTAAAAGAATCCGAAATATTTAATTTTGTAAGCATTATACTTTGTCATTTTGTTCACTAGCGACCCGAGCGGAGCTCAACTAAAGCCTAGTCCACGCGCATCAAAGTGGCGCATAATTTCAAATGTTAATAAATAAACATAATTATTCAGTCACAAGAGTTTATATTTCTTTGTATAGTAAATATTAGTTAGCTATTTCTTCTCAAAATTATTTAGAGCCGTTCAAGAAAGATACCAGAAGGAAGAAGAAGAACAGCAAAGTTAGAAGAGAGGATAATAGATCAAACAACATAAATAGATTGTCTATAGAAACAAATATTTTCAAAAACAAAATCACACTTATTTAATTGGAAGTAATTGAGAAGCATACAATAAATAAATTATTAATTAATTAAACAAAAAAATATAAAAAGAAATTTTTTATAACTCACAAAAATTTTTTCAATATCAACACATTTACATATTGTAACGTTCTCCTCGAGCGTGTCCCTCTGCTATTCCGAACACCTCTTCGCAGTCGCCACTTATGAATTATAAAGACCGAAGTTTAAATAAAGCGGTTGGGAATGTTACTCAAACAAAGCAGAAATCGAGTGTGTGTGATTTGGGTCAAGTAGGGAAGTTGTTTAGCCTGATTTTGAAGAGAGAGCAAGTACCGTTTGTTTACCCTCGGTTTGGACGATTTCAAAATTTTTCAAATATTCGCCGTGCACCGAATCAGCTGACTTTAACACTAGTCTCCAAATATAGATTAACCAGACGACACTGTGGCAGTATACGACCCGGTGGATCGTCTTCTTCTTAGTTGTTCTGAAACTTAATACAACTACCCACTACAAGAAAGGACACACATTTTTATTTTTAAATCTCAATTTTTCAATAATATTTATTAAGAATATATATTATTTCTCTTCCGCCAAAATACAAATATCACAATCGATCTTTTCCTTAATTAAGACATGATATCGACTTCATTGAGTAAACATGGAATTGTCAAAAAAATATATGGTTTTTGACCAAATTTTGTACTATATTTAAAACATCAATCAATATATAATTCTTTTATTTATTTCCCCAGGGTTAAGGGTAAGTTCTTTTTGTTATGAGATGGTCAGAAATGGATAATTATACTACGCTTAACAAATACCGAAAAATATTCAAAAATTTGTTTATTTTCGCTTAGTACGTAGTTCCGGAAATGTCCGTAAGAGAAGCAGAGTGCGTTTGTTTTCATTAGAACATGTGGTTAATTTTTAATAGTTTCTTTTCTATACTACCATTCGGAATGAGTTTTCTTCGTTAAATATTAAACGAAATGTTTATATTACCTCTCTTCTTGAAGTTCTTACTTGGATGAAGCCGTTTCTCCGGTGGTGTCTGTATTTGGTTGTAATTTCATAACCGACCGGCAAATATTATCTCGTCAAACTCGAAACACAGCGAAGCTAGGCCTGATCGTCCAAAAATGGTTTTCTTTCACTTTTATTATGGAGTATAGCAATTTAACTTTGATAAATAAGGTAGTAGTATATAATGTTCATACTGTTGTTTAATTTTGTACCAATTTTGCACTTCTCAAAGATTTCTAAAAGGATATTTTAATAAAATTGTTGTCTCATCATTTTGTCAACTGGACAGGTTTTTTTTTTTAAATTCGATTAACAATACTTGTTATTTACGTTACTCTTAGTAACCCATAATTTTTATATATCTTTTTATTGGTTGTGCTATTTACTTTTTAGTATATAGGCAGTTTGTAATTATTATAAATTTATTTTTTATTTACAGAAAAATAATTCTTTTTAATTTCGGTTTCTTTCCCAATTTGATTTACATAATAGTTTTCTGTTTATTTTCTTAGAACTTTGGATATAAGTATTTAATATTTTTATTAACTTTAAATGAATTTATATATTATTTATTAGTCTCTTATAGTATTCCTACACTGCACTACTTCCTTCTGCCATTTCCCTCATACAGTATTATTTTAATTTTTTATTATCATCTGATATTTAAATCTTTTGTTTTTTAAAACGAACCCTGGGTTATCTTATACTATAACACAAATATTTAAAAAAATATAAAATTAACTTAGGTATTAAACTTCGTTGTCTACACAATATAAATACTACAATAAATTAACAAAATACATAATTAGTTAGTAGCATCATAGTCTACTATCATCGTTTATAATTCTCACACCTACAGCACAATTCTGTAAGAAGTTCCCTTCACTTTCACTTATTACCTCAATGGGTACACTATAACTCACTTGTCACTGTATATCACTTTAATCGTTTATAATGTTTAGTGATACAATTTAATTTTGAGCTCGTTATAGTTTACCCATTTCTGACCTTTATAGTATTATAAGAGTTATCATTTATTGGGACCGGGTTATGTACCGTTACAATATTTATTATTTATATCGTTATTGGTACTTATACTACAAATTGGCATCCAACTGAGGGGCTGAAAATAGGAGTTAATAGATTTATAAAATAAGGACAATTCGTCCAGTTTCCTATTTTAGCTCGGCAGCTGTCAACAGGTCAGAAAAAAAAACAAGATGCACAGGAGGGCGACATCAAAGAAAAGGGCTGTGGAGGCCGAACAGGAAATAGATATGGAGGATAAGGAGGCAACACCTGTGGAAGATATAGAATCGAGATTACCTCCAGCAGAACCAACTGAACCAGAATCCCAAGGGAAACAACCCGACAAACAGACACGAACAGAGAATGTGGAAATAAAGGAAATGCTCAGGCTAATGATGGAGAGGATGGAAGAAAATAGTAAAAAGCTGGAAAATGATAACCAAAAAATGAAGGAAGAATTGGGTAATAAAATTGGAGATACCAATAAGAAAATCGAAGAAAATAGTAAGAAGGCGGAAGAAAATAGTAAGAAGTCAAGAGAAGAATTAGCCTAGCAAATGATGGAGAGAATGGAAGAAAATAATAAGGAAATGAAAGATGATAACCAATAATTGAAGGAGGAATTAAGAGAAAACAGTAAGAAGATGGAAGAGAAGGTGGACGAAATAAAAAACGAAAATAAATTATTAATGGAGGAAAATATTAAGAAGATCGAGGAGAAGATGGAGGAAAATATTCAGAAAATAGAAGAGAAGATGGAAGAAAATATTCAGAAAATTGAGGAGAAAATGGAGGAAATAAAGACTGATAATAAACAGTCGAAGGAGGAATTAATCCAGATAAGCCAAAAACTGGAAGAGACCAACAAGAGGATGGAAGAAACAAGTCAGAAAATGGAAAATAATAATCAACAATTAAGAGAAGAATTGAGGGAGACTAACCAAGAGAACATGAACCAGTTAGATGGAAGGATGGAAATATTAAAGGAAGAATTGAGCCAGAAGATAGCTGAAAACAATGAAGCAACCAGCAAGAAGTTAGAAGAGGAAATAACGGTGATCGAACAAAAGATTACAAGGGCTGACGAAAGATGGAGTCAGACCGAACGAGAAGTACAGAGTATCAAGACAGAAATAAACACTAAGGTTAACAACATTGAAGAAACGAATAGGAAGACCTTAGAGGAAAAACTAAAGGAAACACGTGAAGACTGGGAACGAGTGCAGGACCGATTCACAGAAAAATGTGACGGTATTGAAGCTGTTGTGACCAGTATCAACAGTCAGGTGCGACAGAATCAAACAGATATAGACCTGTTCCATAGTCGACCAACCAGCATTACCAGTTGTCCGAACAACGAGAATCGTGAAGGTATGAACTTCAGGTTTTATAAGAATACACCTATGGAGTTCCTAGCCAGAATCGAAGAGTACTTCACTAAACACAGAGGCAATCGCTGGAGGGAGAATAAAGAAGTACTTGACGAGTCGTTCAAGGAGATAGCTGATAATTGGTGGATGGCAATAAGAGATGAAGTGACCAACTACCAACAATTCAAAAGGCTATTCAAGGCCAAATATTGGTCTGAATCGACACAAAATATCGCCAGAGACGGGATCTGTCATGGAAAATACAACCCGTATGGAAACCAGACTCTAACAGCGTATTTCTTGGGAAAGGTGTGTGTGGCCAAACATTTAGAGCCCCGAATACCGGAAGAATGCCCGGTCAGCAAGCTCTCATACCACTATGAGGAAGATATTATAAGAGCTAGAAGAAACAGTCAAATAAAGACTGTACAAGCAATGACTGAACTGTTAGAAATGTACGAGCACGAGGATTACTACCGCCAAAGTCGCAGGAGATACGAGAGGCCGGAGACAAGGAGTAATGCGAATAATACAAATAATAATAATCGGCAGAACGGTAGCAACAACAATAATTATAATTCCGTAAACCGGAATAATTGCCGAATACAATAATAACCCACGTGGTAACTATTATGTTACTAGATATAATAACCATAATAATAATAATAATAATGTTCCCAGAAATAATAATAATGAGGGTAACAATAATAATAATAATAATAACCGTCCACCCAACAACAACGGTTATTATAACAACCGTAATTATGTTCCAAATGGTCAGAGAAACCCCAACCCCCTAATAACAATTATCATAGTAATTATAACAGAAATTACCCGAATGGAGGTAATAACAATAATTACAGGACATATCGACCCCATATTAACTACATCAGAGTGGAAGGCAGTGGACAGAGGAGGTACCAGCCTCAACGAAGGAGCCGATATTATGAGTATGAGACCTTTCAAGGAAGTCAGGGAAGTAATCGTTACAGAGAGTATGAACCCAGACGCAGGTCCAGCCTGGACAATCAACGAAGACTACCTGTAACGGAAGCCCAACAGGACGATCGTGCTGAACCAAACGAAGCAGTTTCAGGACTCCAAGTTGATGCTGCTAACAGCCTAATCCGTAATGATGCAGAGCATTTAAACGAACGGAGGCAGTAATAAACCCCAATAACCCTTTACTGCTCCAATCTGCTGGGTTTGACCAAGAGATAAGATCGAGAGAAGAAGAGAAAAATTTTACAATAATATACAATAATTATTTGAAAGATATCCGTAATGACTTGCTAGAAGAAAACGAAATTAACATTAATAATAATGACAATGAAATCATATATATAATGGCAGAAATTGAGGGTATTTCTGTTCCCATAATGATAGACACTGGAGCAAATGTCTCTATAATAAATCACAACGAATTGGACCGGATACAGCAGGAATGCCACAAAAACTTACCGGTACTACCTATTAATAATATTGTGCTTATAGGAGCTACCGGCCGACAGAACAAAACCATAAGGAAACAGGTATCACTAAGTGTCCACAGTCAGGGCGTTAGTGTGGATATGATATTTCTTGTTGCAGCCGGATTACCTTTCAGCATCATGATAGGGTGTGACATATTGCGTAGGAACTCAGCAGTCATCGACTTGTGCCACGGGAAAGTATCACTCTTTTCTGAAGGTTCGACCTGGGTAGCCAATTTAACTAACAACAAGATACTAGACTCCAAACAACTTATCGACCACAAGAATAAAGTGAATTACTTGTCAAACTACTCGTCAAACAACAAGCCAGTACATCAGAATACGGAGGATGACCTATGGCCACAAAAGATTCAGGAGATACGTGACTTCCAGTGCCACAATACCACTGAGCAATTAGATGAAAACCAGGTGAATCAATTAGTCAACATATATGAAAAATATCGAGCTGTATTTTCGGACGAACCTGGAAAGATCAGGAACTACCAATGCTCCATACGATTCAGAGAACCGGTAGAATTCAGTCGAAAGTCATATCCCATAGCACAATCTTTGAAGGAAGCCGTACGCACAGAGATCCAGAACATGATCAGTAAAGATATTATCGAAAGCAGTCAATCGCCATACACTAGTCCAATTGTGGCTGTACAAAAGAAAAATGGGAAGGTAAGAATTTGCCTTGACGCACGTGAGATAAATAAAATGATTATTAACGATCGTACCTCACCTGGCGAAATTAATGAGATATTGAAGAGATTCCACGGAACGAAGTTTATTACTACGTGGGATACCGTGTGCGGGTATTGGCAGGTGGAGTTGCACCCAGCAAGCCGGCAATACATGGCGTTCATCTTCGAAGGGCGCAACTATCAGTTTAAGAGGTTGCCCTTCGGGTTAGTGAACTCAGTAGCTGTTTTCGTCGCCTGTATGGATCAAATACTCGGACCAGAAGCGCTCCAATTCACGACGGTCTATGTTGATGATCTCCTAATAACATCAACCAATTGGGAAGAACATTGTTACCGTGTGGAGGATGTCTTGAAGAAACTGGCTGAGAATAATGTTACCCTTAAGCTAGACAAGTCCAAGCTTATAGATAAAGAAGTGCAATTTTTGGGTTCCCAGTTGAACAGTCAAGGAATAACACCGTCAACAGAAAAGGTAGACGCCATACAACGATTCCCTGTACCAAAAAACAGAAGGCAACTACAATCATTTTTAGGCCTGTGTAACTACTACAGGAAGTTCCAAAATAATTATTCCGAACTGACGGCCCGATTTCAGTACCAGTTATCGTCCAAGAATAAATGGCGATGGGGTCAAGAACAAGACGAAACCTTTAAATCAATTAAGGAGAAGTTCTTAGAAGCAGTAATGCTCAACCATCCAGATTTTAACCGACCCTTCTTTCTAAACTGTGACGCTAGTAACATTAGCTTGGGATCAACATTGTACCAAGAAGACGAAAGTGGAAACCATCTAGTAGTGAGCTTTGCTAGCAGAACCCTTAACCAGTGTGAAAAGAACTACAACGTGACGGCAAAGGAACTACTAAGTGTAGTCTTTGCCTGTGGGAAGTTTCGGACGTATATCCTTGGATATCCAGTGACCGTTCGAACAGATCACAAATCTATATCATTTCTTAGAAGATGCAAGTTAAGCCACGGTAGGTTGACCAGATGGGTAGTTGCCCTGCAGGAATACGATATACAGTGGGAGTATGTTCCTGGGAGTAAAAATGTAGTAGCCGATGTGTTGTCGAGAGTAAATCTGGAAGAACAGACGTTCGAAGGCGAAAAGGAGAGCATCTTGAAGATCTATAATATTATTAAGGACAGATCTGATCTAGAAAAGATAGTGCAAGACATCAGCAAACACCAGCAGTCCGACCCGAAGCTAAACCATATTAAGCTTCGTCTCTCCAACCAAGATGACACAATAACCAAGTTTTATTGTATACACAATGAAATATTATTCATCAAAACATCCCTTGATGAAGAGATATGGAAGATCGTAATCCCTACTACAATCGAGAAGGATATCATCCTGGATTATCATCTCCGATACGGTCACATGGGAGCCATGAAGGTGATTAAGGCGATAGAAGAGAATTGCCATATAAAAATATAAATAGACGAGAAACTACCTCAAAACCTATCTGATATGTCAATTGGTGAAAACCAACAATGAGAGAAAAGAGGGTATGACGATACCAATTACCTCACAAGCAAAACTGGAAAAGGTCTCTCTGGACATCTGTGGTCCATTTCCCCGCAGTGGCGGACCCCATCGATACAAATACATTATTATCATGATGGATCACTTCACGAAATTTATAAAACTGTACCCGGTGAACAGAGCCACCACTTTGAAGACTCTAGGAGTGATAACAGATCATTATATTCCAGAGATAGGGAGCCCAACATCCATAATCACAGACCATGGAACGCAATTTAAGGGTAAGAGGTGGAAAAACACTCTAAATACAATGGGCATTAAGACGTACAAGACATCTGTCCCACCCCAGCAGCAATCCAGCGGAGAGGGTGCTGCGAGAAGTCGGAAGAATATTACGGACTTATTGCCATAATCAACAAAGGAAGTGGCAAGAATATTTATCAGCTACCGAAGAATTCCTTAATTTGGCATATCACCCCGCTATAGGTACCACGCCATACACGACAATGTATGAAAAACCGCCTCCAAGAGAAATACAAGACATAATAGAATTCCCCATGAGTCAAGAATACAAGTTCAACCGAATCAGGTTCTACAATAAATTGGCAGAAGACCAGGAAAGGCGCAAGAACAAGTATCAAAAGGCGATTAAGAAAATAATAAGCTATGAAGTCGGAGAAAGGATACTACTGAAAAACAGGGAACTACCCAGTACTTTGAAAGGCATTACCAAAACGTTGTTACTGCTGTATACTGGCCCATACCTGATTGTTAAAAATAATAACAACAATACGTATGTATTAAAAGAAGTCAATTCAAATAAAGTAAAAGGAACTTATAATCAATTATCAATTAAAAAATATATAGAGGAGAGATAAAAAAATTTCCAAATTCAAAAAATAGTAAGGACAACTTACACTAGTCATTCGAAAAACTTATAATGAATAAAAAAGAATTTTGTGGAAGAAAAAATTTCCAAATTCAAAAAATTGTAAGGACAACTTACACCAATTATTCGAAAAAACTATTATGAATAGGTAAAAAAGAATTTTGATGAATAAAAATTTCAAAATTCAAACAATTGTAAGGACAACTTACACTAGTCATTCAAAAAACTTATTATGAATAAGAACGAATTTTGTTAGAAAATTTACAAAATTCAAAAAATAGTAAGAACAAATTACACTAATTATTCGAAAAACCTAATATGAACAAGAAAGAATTTTGTGGAAGAAAAAATTTCAGAATTCAAAAAATTGTAAGGACAACTTACACTAGTCATTCGAAAAACTTATAATGAATAAAAAGAATGTTGGAAGAAAAAATACCAAAATTCAAAATATAGTAATACCAACTTACACCAAAATATTAGGAAAACCATTATGAAACAAAAAGAATTTTGTGTGAATAAAAATATCTAAAGTTAAAAAATAGTAAGTACAACTCATACAAATGATGATATATAACTATTAAACATAAAAAGAAATTTTGTAAGAAAGAGATACAAAATTCTAAAAAGAGTAAGACCAAATTACACTCATAATTTGAGTGAACTCTTACATAAAAGAATTTGAAAGTAAATGGAGTACAAATATGTAAACTCTCTCAAACTCTCCAGAGACAAAGAAAAAAGAACATGTTCTAGTAAATAAAGAGAACAACCAATATTAAACGATTGAATAATTTAATGTTACCAGAACAATATGTTAATAAATGTTAAGTGTTAGGAGAAGGAACGTAACAAATCCTCATAAAAACCAGTGTTAATAAAGAGAAAAAACCCTCAATAAACTATCACAGCTATAAAAAACTATACTATAATTTGTATGATAATAGTGACTATGCTAGCTATAACAACTATTATAAATTATGTAAATGAGATAATTTAAGACAAAAATGATACAGAATTTCAAATGAAATGAAAAAGAGAGAAGAAACCAGAATATTATATAATTTAATCAAAACAACTTAACCAAACTCACAAAGAAAATAATTTGATAAAGATGGAACAATGAAGAAAGACCAACTAAGTAAAAACCAAATATTAAGACCAGAAACCAAAAACCCTGGTACCATGATGATAATATTGTTGTAATAACCACTATTATAGTGATAAGTGATAAAGAAATAATTAATGTTATGCCATGAGCAATAAAATAACTCATTGGATACCAAACGGAAGAAAAAATCTATATAAATACTAATTACGACGTAAATAAGATGACATGATGAAACGATGAAAGGTATATTATACCCAGGGCCGGTGTAAGGTATTTTGCCTCCCTAGCCGTAATATCTAAAAGCGCCCCCTCCCCGAAATACAACTACGATTGATGGAATGTTTATGTATTTTATAGGAATTACAAAATATAATGCAAGTAAAATAGTTTCAGCTAACTGTGAAAATTACAACTACAGTTTGAGTTACTTCTTATTATATTTATTCATTGACAATAAATGATAGACAAACTTATTGCATATTTTATAATATTTAGACCGAAATATGTAAAAAGTGAGACAAATTTTTTTTAATTTGCTTTTGTCAAAACATACGGTACTCGATTTTACGATTTATTTCATTAACAAATTATATCACCATGACCTTATTTAAATTAAAACAGGACAGGCTTCAACAATCAAGTTTATCGTGAGTTTACAGAAGTATAAAGCCAAAAAATTAGTAGAAAACACTTCGTAAAATTTTATTTTTTGTGACGTTCTGCCCGGTCTCTTTTTATGTTTCTTTTACAATTAAAACTACACTTTGACGTTCTTGGAAAAGATACGATGTCGGTGCAGATAAATAAAAATTTTAACAATTTATTCTTAAAAAAAAAAAACTTTTTGCTTTTGGCGCCCCTCAGCTTCCGCCGCTCTAGGCGGTCGCCTAGTCTGCCTTTATGGTAGCGCCGGCCCTGATTATACCACTGTGACGATTTCATTAATAAAAATATGTTAATTAATTAAATTGTTAATGTATAAGCTGAGAAATTTTAAAATTTTAATAAAATCTCACATTTTAAACTAAATCTTATTGCTATTATTAAATAATAATAATATTTAATAAAAAGTCTAATAATAAAATAAAAGGGAATACAATTGTACAGAAAGGGTAAAGCTTGTTAATTAATCCTGCATATACAGGCACTGACCAGAATTAACTTGTTTTCTGACCCCTAAACAAACTAAATATAATTGTAAATTTTGTTATTATTTAAATAATTAAATAAGACCACTGTAATGTACTTTGATAACGTCTGTAACTAAGAATATCTCTATTTAATTATTTAATCAAACTTTAGTCCTTTAATTAAATTAGAAACATGGAACTACTTTTATGTTGACTAGTAATTGTCGCGAGATTACTACTCTCCCCCTAACTATTTTTGCCCACTTGCAATGGAGCGCTCACGCCATAAGCTGCATACAGCGTTGTTTCGCGACGCGTGTATAATTATGTGAATGGTTGGTTCAATGAATATTTAAATAACTAAATTTGTGCGGCGATGACATCTCTCTCTCAATGAATAAATAACAAACTATGTAATTCATACATTACTACAAACATGAAGGTGATATTCAACTAATAAATAATCATGTGAAGTGTATTACTGTGAAACAAACTTTATATTTATTTATTATAACTACAAGAATTACAACAGTCGTCTAAGATGAGAGTATACTACAAGAATTACTACAGTCGCCTAAGATGAGAGTACTTCAGCCCGAATGATATAACAGACTTCAGGAACTTCACCGTCACCGGATACTACGGCAACGACAGACCTTCAGGAAACGCACGAGGACCGAAGAACCAATTCTGCAGCAAATACTGAAAACCAGGTGACATGGAGGCTTGTCTTCCATGGTTATGAGTTACTAAAATTATTACCCACAAAAGACAATTTAACTCACCACTTTTAAGACTTTAAAAGACAGACAGTATATGTAACATGTAGTCTGTAATCTAATAACACTGGTTATAGCAAAAGAGTAAATGTTTAAACTAAAAGTTTTCTTGTTTTGAAAGATTAATAAAGTCCATTCTTCAAATGGCTCAATTTTCAATATTGTATATGGCAAGGCGACCATTATTAACTTAATATATATTCAATCCCGGATCCGCGGAATAAATTAAATAGATGTACATCATATTTTGAAGGCCCCTTATGAAAGAGTAATATATATATAATTATACTGTAAACTATATATGTTGAGAACTTTAAATAGAGAACTTTATCTCATAATGTAATAAAGAGATGTCATCTGAGTACCGAGTAAACTGAGTGCATAAATCAACAGTCTCCCCTTCCCAATATCCTGATATAAGAATTGTTTTATTTGTTGTGATTAATTTTCAGCTCGTCACAACGAAAGGCAGCCTGTATAATTGGCATAACCAATTAACGCGGGTTCCCTATGTTATAACACAAGTTAAGATGTGATAAATTGCGCCACTCTGCTGCTAATTAATTTGCTAATTTGCTTAAGAGAAAAGAAAGAAGTAATTGTGTCCCGATATCCCACACACACAAGCTGTTGATCTATTCACTCATGTATTTTAATGTGTCAGAATTTTAAATAAGATAAAAATAATAATTGTTATTATAGTAATATAGTATAGGTAACTTTATTTGTAAATATAATATGTGTAAAGTAATATTAACATATTGTCCCATGTAAACAAAACCATGTAGGTGCTTGTCTAAAAGTTTCATTCTTCAACGTGTCAATTTGACGACAAACTCGGACATGTAAATTTCCTGTTGCCGCCTGTAAAACTGTCATAGTCACCCTCCCGCAAGTTGAGTTACACAATGCATTCACCCTCTAGTTGAGTCCCCCTTTGTAAGCAAAACAATGCCATTGTTTAAAACTAGTCTGACCTACATTCCAGCGTAACAGCTGATCGTTTAAATAAAAACTAATGCAAATGTTTAATAATCACTGTTAATAAATGTTTACCATGTACTAAACTGTGTAGGCGATAATTGTGTGTAGTATAGTAGAGCAAATAATATTATGACTTAAATTTCAAATAAATAAATGACTCACTTAACCCTCCCTTGTTAGATAAAGTATTAAACCCCATGTCCCAAAACAGTAAACTTGTAAACTGAGCCAAATAAAAAAAAAAAAAAAAAGTAAATAAAGTGTCCTAAATAAATATGGTAAGTCGATAGGAAATAATTCTAGGTAAGTTTTTTTAAACCTCCCAAAGTAATAATAAGTGAATAATAATTGCTTGAATAATAAGGCTGAATAATTCTTAAGTTAAACAAATTTGTGTAACGTGTAGCAGTAAGTAAGAGAAAAGGAAAATAATAATAAAAGTATAGTTGAATAGTGAACAACCAGTTGTGGCCTGTAAGAGAACAATAAAGCGTGTTAAGAAATGTAGTAAGCAGCCACCCTCTCTCTATTGTATAAACGGTAGCCTCCCTAAACAATGAATACCACCGCGTGTGAAATACAATGAATTGTGTAAAGTGTCTCCCCTTCCGCATAGTTTGTTTAGTTATTGTTAAAGAGATAATGAGAAAAGTCCTCGTGAGATTCCGCTTCTCTCTTTAGTATAAGAAATTAGGATAACAATGAATCTAAGGTCAAGTATGGGATTGGCTTTAGATTTCTGTAGATGTAATTAAGGAAAATATATATATGTAATGTAACAAGTCACAACGGCGCCGACTGAAAGTTGTAATGATGGGGCAGAAAGGTGCCAAGAGATCATTAAAAGAGTGCGTGCTGAAAGCTAACTTGAGTAGTTAGAGTAAGCTGATGTCAGTCGGGCCACGATATTGTGAGTTACGGTAATTAGGAAATTAGTATTAAGGATTAAAGATATAAGTTAGCATTGTAAGTAATGAGAAAAAGGGAATTTCACGAAGGAGAACATTTAAATGAGAACAAGATCATTTAAAGAGAAAAAGAAAAAAAAACAAACCGTGTACTAATAATAAATAATAATAATAATAAATAATTACACACGTTGACCCCTAACATACTCCCGGTACATTCCTAACAAATAAGCCGGAGGCTGTGTCTTAAGCGGCGGAGTATGTGACGATTTCATTAATAAAAATATGTTAATTAATTAAATTGTTAATGTATAAGCTGAGAAATTTTAAAATTTTAATAAAATCTCACATTTTAAACTAAATCTTATTGCTATCATTAAATAATAATAATATTTAATAAAAAGTCTAATAATAAAATAAAAGGGAATACAATTGTACAGAAAGGGTAAAGCTTGTTAATTAATCCTGCATATACAGGCACTGGCCAGAATTAACTTGTTTTCTGACCCCTAAACAAACTAAATATAATTGTAAATTTTGTTATTATTTAAATAATTAAATAAGACCACTGTAATGTACTTTGATAACGTCTGTAACTAAGAATATCTCTATTTAATTATTTAATCAAACTTTAGTCCTTTAATTAAATTAGAAACATGGAACTACTTTTATGTTGACTAGTAATTGTCGCGAGATTACTACTCTCCCCCTAACTATTTTTGCCCACTTGCAATGGAGCGCTCACGCCGTAAGTTGCGTACAGCGTTGTTTCGCGACGCGTGTATAATTATGTGAATGGTTGGTTCAATGAATATTTAAATAACTAAATTTGTGCGGCGATGACATCTCTCTCTCAATGAATAAATAACAAACTATGTAATTCATACATTACTACAAACATGAAGGTGATATTCAACTAATAAATAATCATGTGAAGTGTATTACTGTGAAACAAACTTTATATTTATTTATTATAACTACAAGAATTACAACAGTCGTCTAAGATGAGAGTATCCTACAAGAATTACTACAGTCGCCTAAGATGAGAGTACTTCAGCCCGAATGATATAACAGACTTCAGGAACTTCACCGTCACCGGATACTATGGCAACGACAGACCTTCAGGAAACGCACGAGGACCGAAGAACCAATTCTGCAGCAAATACTGAAAACCAGGTGACATGGAGGCTTGTCTTCCATGGTTATGAGTTACTAAAATTATTACCCACAAAAGACAATTTAACTCACCACTTTTAAGACTTTAAAAGACAGACAGTATATGTAACATGTAGTCTGTAATCTAATAACACTGGTTATAGCAAAAGAGTAAATGTTTAAACTAAAAGTTTTCTTGTTTTGAAAGATTAATAAAGTCCATTCTTCAAATGGCTCAATTTTCAATATTGTATATGGCAAGGCGACCATTATTAACTTAATATATATTCAATCCCGGATCCGCGGAATAAATTAAATAGATGTACATCATATTTTGAAGGCCCCTTATGAAAGAGTAATATATATATAATTATACTGTAAACTATATATGTTGAGAACTTTAAATAGAGAACTTTATCTCATAATGTAATAAAGAGATGTCATCTGAGTACCGAGTAAACTGAGTGCATAAATCAACAGTCTCCCCTTCCCAATATCCTGATATAAGAATTGTTTTATTTGTTGTGATTAATTTTCAGCTCATCACAACGAAAGGCAGCCTGTATAATTGGCATAACCAATTAACGCGGGTTCCCTACGTTATAACACAAGTTAAGATGTTATACCACATACCTAAACCACATAATATGGAATAAGCTTTAACAGAGAAGAAGAGTCAGGTGTATAAAAGTATTAATTGATATAAAATATTATGAAGTGAAGAATCCAAGGATGTTTATTATTAGTCAAAAGAGACTACTTTTAATGATTATTTATTTTTATGACTGGATGTAGAAAAATTCCATCAGTCTTATATTTTGAGCAGAGAAAATAATGCCTCTGGGCTCAATTAATTGAAGTATTGGACAGCAGGGATTGAAGCCAAAGTGCCACTCTGAACTGTTCCAATGTGACAATAAAAAATACGCCGAAATATATTAATACATAAAATACACTGCCAGAACTTACCTGTACTCAGTCGCAACTACTTACCTGTTTTTTAAATTTTATCAGAAGACCAAGTTCGCCACGATTATTTTTTTATAGGATAAAATATCGAAAACCTTTACACTCCACCTTAAATAAAAAGGACAATTTCGCTATCTGACCACACCCAATTAATAATTCAGAAAGATCCCGGAACGTTAGACGAATTTTGCAACACAGAAATGAGAAAGTGGTAATGACGAAATAACTTAGACTAACACATTGTTTCACAAGCAATCGTTATTTTAATGAACAATTATTCAAAAAATTGTACTATTACTCTGTTAGGAAATGACTTAACTTGCGTACATATTTTACATTATGTTTCTTAGGTTTATAACTACCTTCTAGTACTTACGACTAATTAGACTGCCCAGCCTGCAATTCACGCACCCAATCACACAAAATATTTACTACCCCTTAACATTTTTTGTTTTTAAAACTTCAGTTTAAATTGGGAAACCGCACTACCGCGATGCCGGCCACACACGTGGTTATCGTTCCGCGCCTCCAAATGTCCGTACTTAACTGGTTTCACGGTCTACACTGCAACACTTTTTAACTGTGATAGGTTGATTGATTACTTGGGTCCCGGTCGGTATTAAACGTTATTACACTGAATTTGTTCATATTTAAAAAGTTCGACCCGACCGGGGCCCGCGAGTCGCAACTACGTCTGTATATGAACTATGTAGCTTGTGGACTGCTTAACGTAGACTGACTGAGGCGGGAGGAAACTGTGATCCACCGCCACCTGATTTCGTCGCCGTGCATAGCTGATTTGCCGTGGCTTATTAACTATGACCATGACACATAGTGTGTTTTTTCCTAGTGTGTGCTGATGATATTACACTGCCATTCTGACGTCACTAAAAGGAGGCGGTCCTTAGCTACGTTTCCTGCAGGTCGGCTAAGGAGACTGTGAATAGAATTGCTCTCCCGGCATCTTCGTTTTTGGACGACGGCGTCACTCCGAGCGCGGACCTGGACTGCGCGTGAGTGCGCAGTCACATTTATACAAAGTTCTGAGAAATTTAGGGTGGCACATACCTCGGTACTAATTTCACAATGGAAAATTGCGTCTTGCCTTTGTTCTAACTGTTATCGTCTCCACGTGTTCTTTCACAATGGGATTAACTTGCACAATATTTTTTAAGCCCCGAAAAATAAAATAAAATAAAATAAAAATACCCCATAAATGCAATAAATATAAGTACCCAATTTTGGCACGTTACACCAACTCATATATTAGGGAATGTTAGGGAGTAAACATACTGGTGAGGAAGCACCAAATAAGAAAGGATATGAAATGATAATGTTATACACAAGATTGATGATTACTTATTAATGAAAAAAGAAACTAATGAAGGAGATACACATCATCTGAGAGAAAGCAACGGTGGAAAAAAGAAGGTATATAAAGTGAAATCACGAAGAAAATATGGTAAATAAAATGAATTAGTAGTAATTATTTCATCCATACTAAAAGTATGATCTGAACTAATCACTTTTACAGGAGAGCATATGTAGCATAACAGAATTATCACATTAAAATTTTAACTTAATACAACATAAATAAAGAAGAAAAGGTCAATAGTGAGTGAGAACAATAAATGGTTAAAGATTAAACCAAAGAAACTGTACATTAAGTCAATAAAATATTAATAAAATCTAACTAAATAACAAAGAAAATTCTTGGTCCATATACGAATAACCTACTATATAAAAACCCAATAAAACAGCAGTATACCCAGTAGGTTGGGGAAGCAGTAAAAAGGAAAGAAAAAAGATAAAAGGGTAAAAACAATTTTAATAAGGGAAATTTATAAAGTCAAGAAGCAGAGAAACCCCAAGACACGAAACCAATAACAAGTTCACAAAGAGCTGTAAATAAACATTAAATGAAACCGAATATTCAAATAAGATGCATTGAATTAATGCCACAAAGACTTGAAAACACAAGAGGAGGAAGTTACTTGTATAATAAGAAAGACGAGACAAAATATGTCAGGGTTCCTAAAAAGAACATAGAAATACGAAGAGCTATTCCCAAAAAGGTTGATAAAGGAATACATACCCAAATTGAAACTAAATTAAAACCCATATATGTTAGACCCAGTAACTCAAGTTACAAGATACAATACAATTAAAAATAAATTGTAAACTAAGTATAAGTCTAATGTAAAAACGAACCACTAGAAGGACTACCATAGTGTAGAAAATATATAGTGAAGTGATATGATAAAAGTTAGAAACTACAGTGAGTGTAGTGAACAACCTAGTTACAGTATAAAAACCTATAAAAAATATTCAATGAAGTTGAAAGAAAAAAAATGATTTAAAAGGACTACCATGAGTGTAGAATAATACTAGAAAAAACATAAGAATCAAAGACAGTCTAATGACTGACAATATTATTAGTAATAAGAGTATTTAAAATTATATATAAGAAGTATCACTACTAATAATATGTTTTAATTGCAGTTAAATAAATTATCGGAAGGACATAACTACCAAAGGACAGTTCATAACTTACCTTAACGTAGACTGACTGAGGCGGGAGGAAACTGTGATCCACCGCCACCTGATTTCGTCGCCGTGCATAGCTGATTTGCCGTGGCTTATTAACTATGACCAAGACACATAGTGTTTTTTCCTAGTGTGTGCTGATGATATTAGGCACTGCCATTCTGACGTCACTAAAAGGAGGCGGTCCTTAGCTACGTTTCCTGCAGGTCGGCTAAGGAGACTGTGAATAGAATTGGTTATGAATTTATTATTAGAAATTAACTATGACTAGTAATAAGATGCTTTTACTGTTTGTTAATCAAATTATATATTAGATAAATAAGGGTAATAGATATAAGATGTTTTATTACAGTTAAGTTGTTACCAGAAGAAACATAAATACAAAAGACAGTTAATGACTGACAGTATTGCTAGTAATAAGATGTTTTTATTTTCTAATTAAATTATGTTTAGGGAATATGATAGGTATAAGATATTTTGTTATCATTAGATGATACCGTTAAAGATAATAGGCATAAGATTTTTTTGTTATAATTAGATGATATATAAAAATTAGTAGAAATAAGATGTTATGTTTATTCAAAATAATGTTAAATAATTTTCAAATTTGTTAAGGCAGAGAAGGCAAGTAGGTAATAGGAATGTTGTATATTTTATTTATTAAATTGTAAACCATATATAAAGTATAAGCCAAACTAACTAACACACCACAATAGAAAAACAAACCAGTATTGTGAACCAAAATCATCTATCATAGAGTCAAACTCAAATAAATAAAGTCAATCAAACTACATAATATAATGAATAGAATCTAGTCTATACAACACAAAAATTTGAAAATGTAATCAGTACAGATACAAATAATAACAAATGTAATGACAACAGAAGAAAATTAACTTTATTTGAAAATAGGTAAAACTAGGCCTAAACAGTACTCAACTCAAATAAAAAGTAAATTAATCAATATTGGTGTATTATAAGGACAAATTATTAACAACCAGCAATAATTGTGGAGTGAGTAATATTATTTTATGGAAATATTAACAGAAAAACACTTGTAAACCATTTAAATACTAAATTTGTAAAAAATATGAGGCCTACAATAAATATCAAAAATTGTAAATTTTAGGCTTATCTGAACTTAAAACAGACCCAGTTATATATCAAATTATGTAAAATTAACTTAAGAATATTGCTGAATAGTTAGATTGTCGTAAAATTAATAAATAATTGAGTTACAGCAATAAACAGGAAAATTTGTTATGTATGTTTAAGAATTGAAATCAGATCCAAGACATGCAAATTTATAAAAAGACAATGGGAAGAGAAAAAAGACATTTTATAAATTACCCCAAAACAACGACTTTCAGTCATCAGTCTATTGTTAATCATTAATGTGCACAGTTCATAAATTACTGACGGAAAACAAAAAAACATAAATTAGTGAAAAAACATTGAGTGCAACCTCAAAAAGTGTAACAGAGGTTACGAAGTAAAATTTAACACCAACATTTGATAATTAGCACCAAACTGAACTAGAACAACTACAAATATAATACCAGCTACGAGAACGAGAAAGCAACCACCATTTTGAGGAATTTTTAAACCGTATTAGCAAGACACGAATTCAACATTTGAACACAGAACACTGCACCAACAAACAAATCACAGAACGACATCGCCGAAGACAGAAGAACACTCCATACTATATTCCAGGAATATTACAACTTCGCAGAGAAAGGAATTCCCATTTATTTCTGAGGGAGAAGATCCAACATCGTGTCGGCGTTACATAGCAGAAGTCGAGGTGACGGCGGCCATACTTTATTTCACTGCCAGCAGCGAACACCGCCTTATCGAGTCAGTGACGTCATTCGACGGATGGTTCGATTTCATTTTAATAATTGACAATTTGCATAATACTGTTATTTTTTTCAGCAATAATAATTTATTTTAAAATAGTTGTAAGCATTGTATCTTGTTCCTTGCCCTCTCTGACCATTTTGACAGTTAAAAGAATCCAAAATATTTAATTTTGTAAGCATTATACTTTGTCATTTTGTTCACTAGCGACCCGAACGGAGCTCAACTAAAGCCTGGTCCATGCGCATCAAAGTGGCGCATAATTTCAAATGTTAATAAATAAACATAATTATTCAGTCACAAGAGTTTATATTTCTTTGTATAGTAAATATTAGTTAGTTATTTCTTCTCAAAATTATTTAGAGCCGTTCAAGAAAGATACCAGAAGGAAGAAGAAGAACAGTAAAGTTAGAAGAGAGTATAATAGATCAAACAACATAAATAGATTGTCTATAGAAACAAATATTTTCAAAACACAAAATCACACTTATTTAATTGGAAGTAATTGAGAAGCATACAATAAATTAATTATAAATTAATTAATTAAATTTATTAATTAAACAAAAAAATATAAAAAGAAATTTTTTATAGCAAAACAATTTTTTCAATATCAACACATTTACATATTTATTATTTATATCGTTATTGGTACTTATACTACAACGTTTATATAGTGCCCTTCACTGGCACCTATGTGTACAATAGCACCACAAAGTGCTGTGTGAACATTCAAGCCAACAAAGTAAGGTGAAACCCATTTATATCAGTTGAGGTAATCAGCAGTGGTGAACTAGGGTATGCTGACATACACTGACCATTCCACTGTGGTTGAGGTGACTCATGCAACTTGTGACAAATGAAATTAATGCTCCAGCCTATTTATAGGGATCCAGCATAACCAAATGAATGAATGGAATCTCAAATTAAGACGTAGGACAACCTCAAATCCTACAGGCCTTCTGCCAATTGCAGTTAATGTTATACAGTATTGCTACGACAGCGTAGAACAATCTAGGCGTTTATCGAATGTCCCAGAAAGATCTCGACGTAAGCGTGTGGTGTACGTGCTACTAAACGCATGTTGCGAGAAATTTCTCGACTTTGCCAGCCTTCGCTCGGGCGCTCGGACTGTGTCAAGGCCGCAGCAATTACGTAGTTCGCGAGAGATAAGACGCAGTTTGGAAGCTTCTGGTGTGTGTTAGCTAACTATAAATACATCGCGTCGCGGCCTTAGTTTTCAGTTCAATGCGAGATTTTTGACTGTGCGGTTCGAGAGTATTAGTGCGATATAATTTACAGAGCGGTTCGAGTTATTCCGGTGTACGTTCAAGTAGTTATTAGTGAAGTGTTGCGTTTTATATTCGGACGGTATAATTGTAATACAGTTGAGTTTTAATATTAGTGGACATTTTATTGCGTATGAACAATTTCATTTGATTTGTTGTAGACACTGTGTTGTTAATTACGAACTGTTTTACTATAACAATTAAAGGTGTGATTAGTGACTTAATTGGTGTCTTGTACTTATTTTGTTTCCACTGTACCTACGACGATCGAGTAGACCGTCGTAACAGTGGTGTCAGAAGTGGGATAGAACGGTTAACAGTGGAAACAGTGGATACTTTGTACAAGACGAGTGTAATTCGTAATTAATCGAAAAACAATGGATGCCAGTCAGATGATGGAAAATTTCCAGGCGCTGTTGTTGCAGACAGAAGAACGACGACGACAGGATGCAGAAGAAGCAGAAAGACGACAAAAAGAAGAACGAAGACAAGAAAGAGAAGAAGCAGAAAAACGACAGGATGAAAAACGCAGGCAGGAAAGAGAAGAAGCTGAGGAACGTCAGAAAGCACTAATGCTAGAAACAGAAGAAAGACAGGATGAAAAACGTAGGCAAGAAGCAGATAAAACGGAAGCTCTCTTTGAAGTTATGCAGAAACAGTTGCAAGAACACAGTACCGTAGAATTGGGTATCCTACGAGGTGAGCTTAATAAACAAGTTACTAAAATATCGGAGGTACAAGAATCAATGACATTAAAAATAGCTGAAGTAGAAAAATCTGTCTTGACTGTTGAAGAATCGATGTCTACAAAAATATCTGTTATAGAAGAATCTGTTTCAAATAAAATATCTGCAGTAGAAAACTCAATGGCAAACATAAGAGAACAAATTAAAAGTGAAGTCGAACAGTGCATGAAGATTCAACCAAAACAAATTTCTGAACAGACTGTACCAGTGATAAAGACAGAAAAATACACAGAAAATAAGTTAACAGAGAAAGTCACTTTGCCTGCAGTAGGGACAGTTCATGTCAAAGCTCCAACCTTTGACGGAAGCACTCACTGGGCAACGTACCTCCGCCAATTTGAAGCTGCTGCATGCGCAAATAATTGGACAGAAAAAGACAAGGCTGTTTCACTTGTTCTTGCATTAAAAGGACCCGCGGCAGAACTACTACAGAAAGTGCCACCTGACAGCCAGAACACCTATGCCGAGTTGATAAAAGCTCTGGAATTACGGTATGGTGATAAACATTTGCGAGATGTGTACTGCACCCAGTTGAGAGCAAGGCGACAGCATTCCGGGGAAAGTCTTCAAGAGTTTGAAGCAAGTATCGACAGACTAATTAGACTGGCCTATCCTGAAGCGCCAGAAGATTTTCGAACGCGTTTTGCGATGCAGACATTTACTGCCGGTGTCCGAGATAACGAACTACAGCAAGTGTTACGAATGGCAAGACACCAGAACAGTGCGGACGCCCTGGTACATGCTTTGCAATTTGAGGCCGCCAAATCAGCGTCTGGTTGGACAAGTCATAAAGTGCGCGAGCTAAAAGATCGAGACGGCACAGACGATGAGGAAGAAGAACAAGGAACAGAGACTCGACGGTCGGCGCCACAGAATAAAATAAGAAAGGATGGAAGACCGAAGTGTTATCGATTTGGGAAACCTGGACATCTACAACGAGATTGTCGGGTTAGAATTCAGCAGCAGGGAAACGAGCAATAGTCGGTGCAACGGGGCGTGTGCTGACTAACTGGAGGAACAAAGCCCCTAGAGAATACGCAATTTCTACGCTTCAGAAAAACACCGGGAGCTTGGTAGTTACCGGATTTGTTCAAGAAAGGCCAACCTCGATTACAGTTGACACAGGCGCAACAGTTTCTATTGTGCGCCCCGACGTGGTGAAAGATCTCAAGCCAATCTGGTGCTCTTGCAGCTTGCGAACAGCTACTGGACGGCCTGTAAAAGTGTATGGAAAAGTGGAGATACACCTACGCCTCGGTAGACTTGAGTTTAATCATCAAGTACTTGTTGCAGACATTGTGGATGAAGCAATTCTTGGTGTGGACGTTATGAACGCATACGGATTTATAGTCGACTTCAAAAACAATGTCTTGAGAATCGGAGGCGAAGAGGTAATGCTATCAACAATGACGACAGCAGAAAAATCGATGGACGTCATAAACCAAGTGGCCGTAACTGTTCCGCCAAACTCCGAAAAGATCATCATGGTTAGAACTGCGGTAGATACTAGGGGCAATCAGTGCTCTATATTCGAACCCCAGGTAGTCAGCACACCGGGCATACTAATTGCCAGAAGTTTAGTAAAACCTGACGAAACCGGAAATGTACCTATTAGAGTGGCGAATATTTTGGATCAAGCTATCACTTTACAAAGCAATACACTCCTAGGCAAATTGACTCCTGTGGCCTGGGTAGCCGGAATAACGCAACGAAGACCCAGTTCTTCGGATACTTCTAAATTACCAGAGGAACTGCAAGAATTATTGAACAGATCTTCTAACGACCTCTCAAGTGGTGAGGTAAAAGAACTCAGACAGTTTTTACACGAATTCAAAGATTTTTTGCAGTTCGGGGACAGTCACTGGGAAGAACCTCTCTTGTGCAACATCGCATCAATACTGGGGACACAACACCGATACGCCAACCTCCTCGAAGGCCTCCATTATCTAAACAAGAGGAGATGTCTCGGTTAGTACAGGACATGTTGATTGTGTCAAGGCCGCAGCAATTACGTAGTTCGCGAGAGATAAGACGCAGTTTGGAAGCTTCTGGTGTGTGTTAGCTAACTATAAATACATCGCGTCGCGGCCTTAGTTTTCAGTTCAATGCGAGATTTTTGACTGTGCGGTTCGAGAGTATTAGTGCGATATAATTTACAGAGCGGTTCGAGTTATTCCGGTGTACGTTCAAGTAGTTATTAGTGAAGTGTTGCGTTTTATATCCGGACGGTATAATTGTAATACAGTTGAGTTTTAATATTAGTGGACATTTTATTGCGTATGAACAATTTCATTTGATTTGTTGTAGACACTGTGTTGTTAATTACGAACTGTTTTACTATAACAATTAAAGGTGTGATTAGTGACTTAATTGGTGTCTTGTACTTATTTTGTTTCCACTGTACCTACGACGATCGAGTAGACCGTCGTAACAGTATTATGCACAATTGTTTACTTGTTCAATGACTCTAGTATCAATGCTTTGACTTGATAACAAATACACACTGCCAACGTTCACAAAACTATAAAGATAATGTCAAACCTACTTGTATCCTACTAGCCTACTAGGATAACATTTTCTAATCATAAACTGCATTAAAAAAAAAAAAGAATTATAATATCAAAAACAGAAGTATGTGCTCTTACCAAATCACTGCACTACTGAACATACATCCTACTTTGTATGCAGTTACAGCAAATGTTAACAGTCACATATACAGTGTAACTTCGATTAACCGTCACTCTTTTAACCGTCAGTTTCTGTTAACCGTCACTCTGTTAACTATCAGTCCATACTCTATGTACAGTAACCAGATTGCCACGAAAAATCATCCTCGCTTTACTGCTGAGCGGCGGAGGCGCCGGAGTGGCGCACTATTGTTCTATTGATGAGTCACGTTCTATCGCACACGTGGTCAGTTTCAGTTGTGGCTGAGAAGCTGTTGTGCTCGCTGCTGTACGTTATTTGTTGCGTAGTGGCTTAATTGTTTCGGCATACGATAGTGTCATTCACACCAGTAAGTTTTGTTGTTAAGGTTTCTTTTCTTTTTTGTTTTTGTGCAACAGCTAAAAAATGGCTGAAAAGCGTAAACGGGTCGTGTTAGATCTCAACCAGAAAATTGAGATTATTAAACGTTTGAAAAAAGGTGAAACTCCCACTAGTATTGCTCTCATTTACGGCGTTGGAAGAACGACAGTGAATGACATCAAACGCGATGCTGAAAAAATAGAACATGTTTCAAAAATGCAAAAAATCGATGGAGATCCTAAGACTCGTAAAACCATGAAATCAGCAAAATATGACCAACTGGACACTGTTATGTATCAATGGTTTATACAAGCACGGAGTCAAGGAATCCCACTTTCAGGCCCCGTAATAATGGCCAAGGCGGTTGAAATGAACAAAAAACTTGACGGAGATCCTAATTTTAAAGCAAGCATAGGATGGCTCGATAAGTATAAGTGTCGCCATGGCATTCAGAAACTAGACATTAGTGGTGAAAAACTTAGTGCAAATAGCGCAGTTATTGCCGAGTACAGAGAACAATTTAAAGAGAAAGTGGCCAAATTAATCCTCGTTAGAGAACAAGTGTACAATTGCGACGAAACCGGGCTCAATTGGAAAGCTTTACCACAAAATTTGGCATCACTTTCGGAGACATCAGCCCCGGGTTTTAAAGTCCAAAAAACGGATCCCTTTAATGGTTTGTGCAAATGCCACCGGCAATCACAGGTTACCCCTGCTTGTGATTGGAAAAGCAAAGACACCTCATGCATTCAAAAATTTTAATTTGAACGCATTGCCTGCTACCTATTACGCTCAACAGAATGCTTGGATATCTCAAGATATTTTTTCCGATTGGTTCCACAAAGTGTTTGTGCCACAAGTTAGAGCTCACTTGGCTGAAATGCAGTTACCACAGGAAGCATTGCTGCTAATGGACAATGCTCCAGCACATCCCACTTGCGGAATTAAAAGTGATGATGGCAAAATAACATGCCTCTTCCTTCCGGCAAACACAACACCACTAATCCAGCCTATGGACCAGGGCATAATCGAAAACATGAAACGTCGTTATAGGAAAGCTTTTATTGGAAGTTTGATTTCATCTTATGATGAAATGTCTGTAAAAGAGTTTTCGAAAATCTACAACATAAAAGATGCAATTTTCAATGTTGCTGCTGCATGGGATGATCTTCAAGTGTCAAATCTTAAAAATGGGTGGAATAAACTCTGGCCTGAAGCTAATGATGGCGAACCTAAGGAAACTGGGAATATTAGTGTCGACGAAATTGTGCAACTGTGCAATAATGTACCGAATGCTGAAGACATAACGCCAGCAGAAGTAACAGAGTGGTTGGGATGTGACAAATTGGACGGAGGCTTTGACATTTTGAACGACAATGAAATTGTTTCCAGTGTGATTGACAATGAAGAAGAAGAAATTGACGAAGACGAGTGTTATATTTTGAATGAAAAAACTACGTTAAGCCATACAGAAGCAGAAACAATGTTATCAAAATGCATTGAGTGGTTTGAGGGGCAAGAAGAGGCAAACGCAACGCAGATACTTCTCCTGCGTAAAGTACGGAACATTGCCGCTCAGAAAGCACGAGCCTCGAAGAAACAAAAGAAAATGACAGACTATTTTAAAATTTGAATATGTATGTACGTCTAGAGCGTAACTTCATGTAACAATATGTACAGTACATATGTTGTACTACATATACTGTACTTAATGTAAATTGTATATTGTTTGTTTCTGTAAAATAAAATAAGTTTACATGTATGTACAGTGCATTTCCAGTTCGTAAACGTACATTTTTTATCATTCGTTCATATGCAATGGATGGGGGTGGGTTGTTGTTTAAGGTTTTTCTGTTATCCGTCTATTCGATTAACCGTCACGGTCCCGGTCCCGACACTGATGGTTAATCGAAGTTTTACTGTACCAAACTTCTCTCTCAAATATAAACTGTATTTCTCTATTGTACAGAATAAATAAATAATTTAGTTATAGTCATTATTTTAAACAGAACTGTAAATCAAACTGCACTAAACTATATAAAGAATACCATTAACAATCTTAACGTTTTCTGAATATATTGAAAAGAAGATAAATAAAGAAGATAAGATTTATATTTTTATTTATAAAATAATATTTTGAAACAACTGTAATCTCTAAGTGTTCATGATACACACTGAACTGATTACAGTTAAATTTTTACAGGAGAGGGATTGACAGCTGTTTGTAAGTGAGTGGGGAAGTGGTGTTTAGCGGGGTCTGATTAGACGAAACTGTACAGCACAGCATTGTCAACTCGTACCTGTTGTTCGGGTATTTATGCTTTACTATGCATACTAAATTGAATGCCTAGTGCGTTTACTTTTGTTTAACGTGATTGAAATTTAACATCTTTAAAACTTACAATATTGTCATATTTTAGTGCATATTGTATGATTTAGTTATATTTTGTAGATATGAACTCTGACAGAAGTTCACAGTGCTGTTAACTATTGTAATGTATAACGCTCCTTATCACTCGGTTATATACAACAAAGCGCCGACATTGGCTACACATAAAGAAGAAATTATTCTTGGATTTCGTTGTCCATGACGTGTCCGTTACTTAACTGAATATCACTATAATATTGACGACTCGGAACACCAAGTTTTTTATAAGTAAAAACGTAAAGTTTTACCTTACAGCCTAAACCGGCTTTCACCTATAGAAGGCTTCATCAGAGGCTGTCGTTAGTAGCGCTGTTCGTCTTGTTGTTGGTGACGAGATAGTTTTTCGAAAGATCGAAGCTGTGTGTGTGTGGTGAGATGTGTTCGAATAATGCGTGCGATTTGAATTGTGTCTGTTCGTTTAGGATGTCGTTTTTATTTGTTTTTGTGTGTTTGTATATTTCTAATTGTTCTAGAGTGTCTAGTTTTCGGCCTTTTGTGTGTACGTGTAGTATGTTCATGTTATTGTCGATGTTTTTATATGTGTGGTTTGCTTCAATGAGTGGTTTGCGAAGGTAGATTCTGTAGTGGTGTGGAGTGCTTTTGTGTGTTCAATGTATCTCTGAAGCTTCGTCCTGTCTGGCCTATGTAGGATGTAGACCAGACTATCTACATAGGCCAGACAGGACGTAGCTTCAAACAGAGATACATTGAACACACAAAAGCACTCCACACCACTACAGAATCTACCTTCGCAAACCACCTCATTGAAGCAAACCACACATATAAAAACATCGACAATAACATGAACATACTACACGTACACACAAAAGGCCGAAAACTAGACACTCTAGAACAATTAGAAATATACAAACACACAAAAACAAATAAAAACGACATCCTAAACGAACAGACACAATTCAAATCGCACGCATTATTCGAACACATCTCACCACACACACACACAGCTTCGATCTTTCGAAAAACTATCTCGTCACCAACAAGACGAACAGCGCTACTAACGACAGCCTCTGATGAAGCCTTCTATAGGTGAAAGCCGGTTTAGGCTGTAAGGTAAAACTTTACGTTTTTACTTATAAAAAACTTAGTGTTCCGAGTCGTCAATATTATAGTGATATTAAGAAATTATTCACTGGCTTCTTCATCATTATAACATTTCTACCACTGGTAGCATGAAAAAACTGAGCTGTTGGAGCTGGTAACAGGCAAGAAGCTTCGCGTACTATCGGGAAGGAAAATTTTAAATTTATCATCTAATGTAATACCGTACTTATCTTTTTCCCATATCGAGTATCAATAAATTGAACATTTTTAGCTTTATACTTTTTACCAATGTCCAATTCACTCAACTTTTTACTTTCAAATGAATTATTTAGATTAGCAGATAGTTGATCCATTATTTTCAGGTTACTTTCACTTTGTATTTACATTAAAAAAATTTTAATTACAATTTAATTTCTATAAATAGAAAATGGAAAAGCGAAAGAAATGCTTACATTGCAAGGAATTAAAAAATTATTTGAGTTTTCATAAACTCAAAAATGGAAAGAATGGTCTCTGTTATAATTTATTGTAAAGACTATGCTCAAGAATCCTGTAATAACAATCAAGATAAAATTGTAGAATACTACAAAGAAAGATACCCACAAAACTGAGATAAATTACTAGACTACCAAAGAAATTGTAATCAAAATTCGCCTTAAAAAGAATGCGAATGTGGGAGAAAACTTAAGATATCATGCTGTAAAGAGCATTTATCAACTAAATTTCATTTAAAAAATGTGCAAAATAAAGAAAATATATGTAAGGTTTCGTTCCTCCAAAAGTTTGATTTTCTATTTCTAAAGTTTTTTACAAATTAAATGGAAGCAATGAAACATGATATAACTTTTAAAGAGTTATTAATTAAAAATAGCTAGAAATTTAAGAGATAGACATAAGACTGCTTTACCTCAATATTTTCATAAATTAAGTAAAAGCAATTTATATAATTTAATAGATCAGAAAATTACTCAATATAATCAAGCTAGTCGAAGAGAATATAGAAATACAAAAAAATATTAAATTCCTTTACAACAGGGGTTCTCAACCTTTTTGTGATTGAGAGCACCTTTCATACTCCGGGGCAAGTGGGAGAGCACCATGCAAATTTAATAATAATAATAATAAATACACTCACCAGGCTAATGAGATCCTTGGCCCTGAGTGTTACTCAGAATTTCACTAATATCTAAGGAGAAGTCGCTTGCAGCCACACGTAAACAGTCCTCCAAATGTGAGTCATTTAATCTTGATCGTGTTTTGTTCTTGATGTATTTCATTAATGAAAAACATTTTTCACACAGGTAGGTTGTCCCAAACATCGCCAAGCATTTGAGAGAAGCATTTCGCAATGTCGGAAATTTCATTGTATCATTTGCACCCCAGAAATCTGTGATCCTTTCCTTTTCGAAAAGATATTTTAAGGCTTGAGAGGACTGGAGCTCTAATAATTCAAGTTCCGCGCGAGCAAGTTTGTGCTGTTGAATAATCTGAATTTTTCTGAGAGAGTCCACATTGAATTGAAATGGATTGAGCACCATATTAAACAACGGCTCACTTTCTTCGAGTACATGAAAACGTGTAGCAAACTCTTTCAACAGATCTTGAATTGCCAGAACGACAATTTTAGGACACTCCGAGTGGGGACGACCAAGACTCGAGAGTGTATGTCCCAGTTCAGGAAAATGAACTAAGTCATTTTTACTTGCCGTCCCGAGGAATCTTTGTAACTTTGATCGAAAGGAAAATATAATTTCTTTCAGTTCACAAATTGTGTTTTTCTGACCCTGAAGACGTTTGTTCAGCTCGGTGAGATATTGAAATAGGTCTACCATGAAAGCAAGATTGATCTTGAAATCATCCCCAAATATTTCTGGAAACTTAGTGACATAATCGTTGGCAGAAATAAATGCTTTGATTTCTTCAAAAACTTTCCAGACCCTTGTAATTGCTTCCCCGCGACTTAGCCAACGAACATCCGCATGTAGGATTAGTTCTGAATGTGGCGCTGATAAATCATGCAAGAAGACTTTTAGTAAGCGTTTATTCAGGGGTTTAGAAACCAAAAAGTTGATCAACTTAACTATCAGTTTTAACTGTTCTGAAATTTCAGGAACAGATATAAGATGACTGGCTAAGTTTTCAACTTGAATTAAACAATGATAGTGAACAAAGGGAGGAAAATGTTCATCATTTTTCAGAAGAGCGACAAATCCTTTATTTTTACCTACCATGGAAGGTGCGCCATCAGTAACCACACACACAAGCTTTGATAAGTCAATGCCATTAGGTTTCAGGAAATTCGCGACAGCGTTGTAAATGTCTTGCCCCATAGTTGTACCCGGGAGCGGTAAAATTGTTAAAAAGAAATCTTCTACAATTCCCACATTATCTATACAACGTACAAAGCACGCCAATTGTGCTACAGAACCAATGTCTGTTGATTCGTCAACAGCAAGAGAAAAATAACTACATTCAGAAAGTTTCTGGAGTGCTTTTTGTTTAATTTGAGCCGCGATGAGGTCAACGCGCCTGGCAACAGTGTAATTACTAAGTGGCACATTTTTTGCCGCATTAATCAAAACACTTCTGTATTTCTCAGGTATACTTTCAGTGAGAGTTGTCACTGCGGAAACTATGCACTCCTTCACAATTTCTCCACTTGTAAATGGCATCCCATGCTGAACAAGTTTATGAGACACAGATACAGACACTTCGGTTGAAAGTTTGTTAACAGAACTATTAACATTAAATGAAAAAGACTTCTGTTGACGTTGGAGTTGTGATTTTAACTCTTTGATTTTATGTATCCTTTCATCTGATCCCGTGGGATATTGATCAGAAAACGCACTATGATGAGTTTCATAATGTCTTTGACAATTTGCTTTTCTGAAACCCGATAAAGGTGCATGACACAAAACGCAAATAACTCCGGTATTCTCGTCATTAGTGACCACCAAAAATCTGTCTCCCAGTTACCTTGAAAAGAATAGTTTCTTTCTTTTTGCTTCGCTACTTTTGTTGGAATCTTGGGTTGATGAAGAAGGTAACTTAGGTATCGATTCTTCACTACGTTTTCGTATTACAAATTTATCCATGTCTCTTTTTTAAGAACGTTCACAACACACTTCGAGGCGAAAGGAACATTGCAAACGGACAATAATTACGCGTATTTCACAAATAACAGAACAGCAATACTACAACCAAAATACGTCACACAACTGGTGTACACCGCTACACTATGTCACTCCAGTCACAAATGTCGCTCGTGTAAGTGGAAATGTCCACGCAGAAACATTCATTGGCAAATTTTGAAATTTCTATTTAAAATCTGAAAATTGATTGGTTGAGCTAAGTGTAAAATGCTACGTGACTATTTCTGTGAGAACGTGCTTAAAGCTGCCAAGTTTAGGGATTTCAGAGGCAATAAAAATAAAATATTTTGAATAACCGCTTCTTTTGAGGGTACTAGTACGTGTTTAACAGCCCATTTACAAGATGAGACAACCTGGCGCCTACAGTAATAAACCCCTCGTAGGCTGTCTCTGCCTTTTAAAGCTGCAAACAATAGAGTCGGTATCGGCTTGTAAACTACAGACAATTCCGGAAACCATTGCAAGTAGTGCTCTTAGAAGTAACAAAGGTTTCCAAACAGTATTCTGCTATACTCAGTTGTTGGTGGACAACAGCTGTACGGCCGGCTATATAGTTCATAATTGAAAATTAGGGGTCACTGTTGCTCGCGAGCACCAGGTTGAGAACGGCTGCTTTACAAGATAGTTTGCTAATCATGATTTTAGAGGAGAAGGTGAAACATTTAATATTCCATTTTCTAAAGTGAAAACTAATGATAAAATATATAAATCAACTAATAAAATTCAGAAAATTTAATTAAATATAATTAATTCACTACCAACTCGGAACACAAAGTTTTTTATGGGTAAAAACGTAAACGTTTTACCCATAGAAAACTTTGTGTTCCAAGTCAGTAGTGAATTAATTATATTTAGTTAAGTAATGGACATGTTATGGACAATGAAATCCAAGCAAATTTAATTAACAAAGTTGTGTTAGTGGTTATAATCACAAACAGAAATAACACTGTTGCACACCACTACAGAAAAAAATCGGTATGGAGAACCATACATGATTTCCATGTTGTAAGATTTATGTTTAAAATAATTTACTTGAATTCGGTTCGGTAATTTCTAAAAAAAATATCGTCCACCCTCAAACTAATTTCACTATTTATAGATATTTTTGTAATTATGGGTAGTCGTTTAATATAATGTTATTTTCAGTCACTTTATCCATAAAAATTAGGTAGGCTTACTTTATTCTTATAAAGAAACCGAACTACGCATATAATCATCCCTCCTCCGAAGCGCTCCGAAGTCACTCATGGACCCTGAGCATCTTGCAGAGGGTTCATTCCCTAAAGACGAAAAGTCTGTCTATGAACCGTTACTCTGTAAACATGTGCAGTTACACTGCCCAGCGATCCACAGGAAGCAAATCGATAACAAAAGCATGCAAATGTAAGAAAATAAACATGAGTGTGGCCAGAAATAACGCGAATTGTGTATGTGTGTGTGTGTGTGTGTCTGGCCTGCCTTTTTATTGCGGTAATCATAATAATAAAATGGAAACGTAAACATTAGATAATTGAGATATGCTTGCCTGTCACGAACGATATATTTTCTCTCATACATGATTTAAATTAAAATGAAAAAATATAAAATTTTGTTAAAGTGAAATGAAATGTTTCCATAGAAACTACTTCTTTGTTGTCAATAACGTATTACACATATAAAACTTATAATTTATAGAAAAGTACCCCCTTCCCCTTCAACTACCCTTTTCATTTATAGATATTTCATCTACCTTTCTATAGTGGATTATTATGACTTCTTTTAAGGATACTTTATTTATCAAAATTAAGCACTTTACTCTTGTTAAAACGTAAAACATTGCAGGTAAACTACCCCTTCCCCTTAATCGATCTTAACCAAAATCAATAGGCCTCGAGCCCTCTACAATTCAGAACTGTATGCAAAAAATTAATTGATTCTGTTTGAATTTGCGGCAGTTATCGTTTGACATAGAAAAATTCTACACGCAGACACTTTTTGAAAAATTACTTTTTTTCATGTTTTGAGGGTAGTACAATCTGAATCTGCCATTATCTCGAACACAATTTTTTTCGCCATGACCATACTTCCATTTCCTTATGGAACATGGAAGTAATTAGCATATTACATCATTCTTATATCTTATATAATTTTGTTTATTAACTACATTGTGAGTTATTTTCTACAAGTTATTCATGTCCAAGATTATATTTGTCTCGTATTGGAAGATCTCATTTACTAACATGCCAGTTTACACATGAATGAATTAACAAGGTAAATTTACTAATGTTTCGCTTAAAATTTACTTCCAGTGAAGTTTTTGGGATTTTATTGAATAACATAAAAGAATATTGTCTATCTAATGAATAACAAATCTTGTTTTCATTTCTTAATACGTTGGTTTTTTTGTTTTAATCTTACTCCAAAAATAATTGTATTTTTTCTTTATATTTTCTGTTATTGGTTTTTTTAAATACGGTATGTTATGTCCTTTGTTTTAATGTTTCTCTCTTTCAAGCAACAACTCTCTTTTGAACAACTAGAAATATAAAAACACATAAAAACGACATCCTAAATGAACAGACACAATTCAAATTTCAAACGACGGTGCCGTCACGAAGAACAAGATGGACAGCGCTCTTAGTGGCAGCCTCTGATGAAGCTTATAATAAGCGAAAACTTGTTCAGGCTATAACGTAAAAATTTTATGTTTTTACCAATAAAAAAAACTTTGTGTTCCGAGTCAGTAGTGTTATACTTATAATTAACAGATCTGAGTCTTGATGAACAGTGTCAGAAATTATTAATCCATGACCAATATACACAAATAGTAATACTTGTGAATATATTGGTATGGTATAGATGATGATAACGGATGATTTATTTTGTAGTTCTTTTGTTATGGTTACACAATGACAAATTTGTTATGCAGGTACTGTAAATCTTGGTTACACAAATCATGGTTAACTGAAGCCTGTCTTATCTGAAATGACTGAAAAAATATTAATACATTTATAACACTAAATAAAACAGTTTCAAATAACGTAGTAATTTTACAAAGATAGACTTTGAAACTGATGCAATACATATATAGCAAAAATGTCTAACGTCCATTATACGAAAAATAATATTTTCGCACAATTGGCTGCCATGTTGTGAACAGAAGAATCAGAAGTTGAGGATACCGAAGTGATTGAAAATGTTCCAAATGACAACAGGGTGACTGCTGACAATACACTTAGTGCTTTGGAGGTAACAAATTTCTACTAATTGGAGGTAAAATTTATTTGTATTAGTCATGCTTTAAATGCATCAAATAATAAAATTCAGAGTTTTTGAAGGTAAGATAAAAACTTTTTCAATTAATAATACAGTACAAAAGATATTAAAGATCCATTAAATTTTCTTAATTCAATGAGATGATGTTATAACAAAAATAAAAAATCATTAATACCACAGAGTGGCTTAAAAATAAATATATGTTGCCTTGTGATTTAAAAAATAAAAATATAATTCAAGAAATGAATTTTGATATTAAATATGTTATGTACTAAGTGTGTAGCGGGGCAATTTTGGGCCTACCTGAGGCAATATAAAGAAGTTTGTATTTTTCTTTTTAATAAATAACATTTTCCAGTAATAGGGACAAACATATAAACGACCGGTAAATTTATTATTTGCGACGGAAGTGAACGTGGCAGCACTGCTGTGTTAAAATTACTTATGAATATTTTCTCAAAACGAGAAACAACCGACAAACTGTACCAAGGTCAACAAATGACGAACACGAAACCAGTAAACACATTATGTAACAGCGTAAACAAGTTATATAACCCGCGTCAGGCGATCTGACGTCAGAGACGATCTTTGTTATGAAATGCCGTTACATAACGGTGACATGCAGCTGGCGGAGTGATACAAACTCTAAGACAATAAGAAATGAACATCCAACAACAGCCGCTTCACAAATTAGCGCCTGTAGTTCTGCCCAGTCTAACTTCATCACTCGCGCGAGTGGGACGTAAAGTTTCGAAACGTAAAAGTGCGGGCCCGCATACCATAAAATGTGATTTTAATTCAAATTAATAAGTATACAGTTTTACAGTTATGAAGTGAAATGAAGGACAGTTACTAGTGACCCGGCGAAAATTACAGAAAAGAACGAAATGTGCAGTGTGGTAAAAGAAATGGGGAGCGGACGGAGGCTGGACTGAATTTTAGGGACGAAATGGCAGATAAGAGAATCAATTACCTTATTCTATTATATTCATACATTAAGAAAGATAAAATTTAAAGTCAAATTTTATAACCATTCAAAATTGAAACCTTTTAAAAAATAAAAATTGAAATGAGCTCATAAAGGGAAAATCTAAACTGGTCAGTATGTGAGTGTGTGTGGGGTTTAGTTTAATTATACATATAGATGTAAGGAAGTGCTGGTTTCCGTTTCAAACTAATCCTAGGTGTATACAGATCATTTCTATTTTAATATCTTGATTTTTTTTTATATACTAAAGTCTTTTATATTCAATGTTTATACTATATTTCAATTTTATTTTCATGTGAGTTTTTTAGAATGAGAATCGGGAATTGTTAATAAAACGTAATTATGGGCAACAATATAACGTTTTCTTTATTTTTGAACAACCAATTCTGATTTCCTGTGTTCGTCTAAAAAGAACCCCAAAATGATAAGTACACATATTTTGTTATACGTAGTTGGCAGTACAAGATGGCTACAGGAAAAATTAGATGTTCTGAATTTACTTTAACCATGTTTTTATCAATCATAATTTAATATCAATAATATCAAATGTATCAATGGCGCCCGAACAGGGACAATTTTATATAAATAAATTTATATAAAATACGGCCTACTTGGGAGAACAGAATGGTTGTTGAGGTCAAATTTTGCATACGTAAAATAGACGTATAGAATAAGGTTATGTCATGTTTTTATATTATGGGTAAGTAGAATATTTTTTTTTATATAAGTATGTATTACATGTAACAATATTTTATAAAGAAATCTATATCTGAAAGATTTAAAAAAATGGCAAACAATCATGAAACTGTCAGCGTCACTGACAGTGTAGATGAAAGCCAGATAAGCGTAACTGAATCGCAAATCATGAATGAAGGTGTTCACTCAACACCAGTCACGAGTAAAAAGGCTGAAGATAATGATATGATCAAGATGATGAAATTGCTTTTTAATGAACAGAAAAACGAGATAAACAATAAATTTGATATTCAGAACAGTAAATTCGATGAGTTAAAAACCCAAATCAAAGAAATGAATGAATGTTTAGAGAATACTAATCAAACAATAAGAACCAGTTTAAATAAATTAGAACAGAGTGTTGAGAAGGTAGGTGACAATGTTATAAGTATGACCAGTATTAAAAATGACGAAATAGTGGAAGAGGTAGTGTTAGATAATAAAATAATGACTAGTGATGATAATGATATTAATTACAATTCTGAGAGTATAGTGGGGGTAAAGAATAATGGAGAAACAAATGATGAAAATATAATCAAAAATAGTACTAATGAAATTGCAGAATGTAGTGATTATGAGATGTTGAGAGGTGTTTATGAAGTAGAGAGAGAGTGGAAGAATAATATAGTAGTTGAATGTGGGCAGGGGGTAAATTTTCCCATTAATTTTTCTGAACCAGAGTGTTCACAAATGTTGTTGTTTTTGAAGGGCGAGAGACCCATATTAGTAGATG
The DNA here is from genome assembly GCA_034769895.1 of Magicicada septendecula. Lineage (NCBI taxonomy): Eukaryota > Metazoa > Arthropoda > Insecta > Hemiptera > Cicadidae > Magicicada > Magicicada septendecula. Next base: position 48,690,007 of record CM068374.1, on the reverse strand, counting down.
AAGTAAAGAGTATATTGATGTTGTATAATGTTGTACCCTCTGTCAGTAATAATTGTGAGAAGGTGATGTGGTGTTATGAAGAGAGAGATTTGTACATTGAGAGAGAGATAAAATTATATGAGTTAAAAAGAAATTATGATGAATTGAGAAAAAGATTACCTGTTGAAAGAGAGATAGAGAATTGTTTTGGTAATATTTGTATAAATAATAATGACTTACCTGACGTGATAGTTGAGGAATATAAAAATGATAAAACAAATTACCTGACGTTGAATAATACTAATGTAGACTGGACAATCATAACTTATGGTGGCAAGATTTATAATGGTATAATGGATAGAGTAAAGTTAATGGTTATTATGATAATGATAATGATAACAAGTTATGTGTGGATGAAAATGATGCTTGTTATAAATATATTAGATATTTATATGACGATGGAGGTTGAAATGAAAAATCAGTGAATAGACATTTTTGAATACTGTAAATTTTGGTAATGACCTTGCTGATTTGGATATATGAAGTGGGAAACAATGGACCAGTTTTTGACGTATACTTTGTAAATATAATGTAGGGAATTCATTTGTGTGTAGTATGAAATGTTAGGTGTATATGTATTAGAAAATGTTGTGTTAATAATAATATTATTAATATTTTTGCATTCTAATTAAATCATAAAATAATTATGAAGACAATAATTGATGACTTGTAAAATTGTGATTGAAGGTTATGTGTTTGAATTTTATAATGAATGTAAATTATTTGATGAGATTCTAATTTAATAATAATTAATAAATAAATAAATATTAAATGGTTTATTTTGTGGAATAATATAATGGTTAAAAATAAAATGTTAATAATAAATTTAGAAATTTTGAAGATCCAATCACAGCACAGGATAAATAAATAAATAATGATGATAAATAAAAAAATAAGTTAATGAAAAATTTTAAATTATAATGTTTACAAGAGACAAATATTTGATAAATATTTGAGACAAATTATTTAAAAGAGAATTGTTTGTTTAAATGTATGCTAATAATCAAAGTTAATGTCTAGTTGTTTATTATGTTATGTGATGTATTATACAAGATGTGGGGATAATTTTGGGGGGTAGTTTGGTGCTCAATGAAGTGATAGAACAGTGGAGTGTGGAACTGCAACGGTTGAAAGTTTAGTTTTTCCATTCTAATTAATTAGTTAGTAAGTTGCTGTTGCTGGGGTGGCATGTGCCCCAGTAGATAGCGGAAAGTGTTGGGGGTAACCGTGAGTGTTACCTCCATCGGAGGCCAACATGGCGAAAATGCACGGCACACCCTTTTGTATAATTTTATATTGTACTTGATAAATTGCCGTGCCGTGCATAATAGTGATGATGTATACATGCCTGAAGGAAGAGATGATTTCCCCGACTTTTCGGGCGATTACTGCCTTACCAGCACTAATCGTGGTTTTGGCTAGCGGTTAGCTATGGTCATATCAAGTCCCTTGACCATAGCTGACTTGAAATTGGTCTATATTAGAAATTAATGGGGGGGGTGAAACTAGGGGGAATCCCGGAAACTATGGAACAGCGGCTGCCACTCTGTTCGAGGAGGAACAGCAGAGCCAGGTGGTAGACCCGTATTAAGGGCGCATAAGTATAGACAAAGATATGATGATATCTATAACTTTTAAAATGTAACGCAGAAGCAAGGACACGGAGATGTAACATTCCTCCAAAACCTCAGTCCTTGTGGATGCAACTGGACGCCACAGTCCAGGGGGGGTCATAGTGTGTGTGGCTATGAGGTTATCCAGGGGGATAACGTATTAGAAATTTGCTATATTTTAATTAATAATGATGATTTGCTACTCAATAATTTTGTTTTGATTTGAAAAAGAGATGCACTAAATACTTCCTATATTGTGTTTATTATGTCTTATTGTGTTAATCGCATTTAGTATGTTAGGAATAAGGATTATGAAATATAATAATATGTTTTCAACGTGTTTATAGATTTTAAATAAAAATTAAGTAAATTCGTGATAGTTGCAATAAATTTTCAATGAGTTACAAAAGATAGAAATGGGTGATAGTAATTGTTTGAATAAAATGTTTGAATCAGTTCAAGTTGAATTTTGTGGGACAAATAGATCTGTCCAAATTGAAGTCAAAGTTGAAGAAATAGTAGAGATGAAGTAATGTAATGTTGTTTTGAGTTAATGTATGTTATAGAATTTTGAGAAGTATAAGTGGAGACACAGTAGTAATGGAGAATAATTGTAGAGTTTTGAGTGATATATTGTTGTTTATTTTGTTGATGTTATTTTGTTGTAGTTGTAGTAAGGTAATGAGATTGAGATTTTGGGGATGGCAATTTTGTAGTAGGGGGTAGTGTAGTGTGGGAGTCCGCAACATAATGGTTGGGACGGGATTTGGTATAGTTTTAGTGGGAAGGGGTTGCCTTAGGTAGAATCCGGGAACCAGAGAACGGGAATTGAGCTTTTTTTTGGGGGGGGGAACACGTATCCTATGTACAAAGGGTTAGAGAGTATTTTTTTTTATATAAGAGTAGAAGGTGGCGAATTGAGTTAAAATAGTAAGTAGTTAGAGGTAGAGAGGGATTAGTAGATTTTTGATAGAGGGTTGTCATACTAGTTAAAGATTTTGTAAGGGAGCGTTAGAGTAATAAAAGGGGAAGATTATGAGTAAATGCCAAGTTGATAAAGTGAATTATAATGAATAACGTAGAATCACCCAAATGAATGAAATGGAATAATAATTGCAATGTTATGAAAAAAAAAAAAATTTTTGAGAAACGAATTAATAAAAGTTAAATTGAGATTAAAAGGTAATTTTCTGATTTTATATGCAAACTTAATGATGTAAAATGTGTAAATTTTAAATACATGTTTATTTTAAGATAATAATAACAATGTGAATTATGAATGTACTATGTTTTCTTATGTTATATTGTGTTGTTAGGTATTCTGATCTATGTTAGAAGTAAGTGAAAAACAAAACCAGTGCTTCTTAGCGCAAACCAGCACCGCTAGGGGGAAACAGATCAGTTGGGGATATGGTGTTGTATAAGGCCACTATTTGATATTTTGATTTGTTGTTTCAGTGTTGGGTGATGCTGTGGCGGCGGACCTGAGCTGGCCAGCGCGTCAGAGCAGGGGCGTTGAGTATCTGTCTGACTCTACGGTGTTGGGATCTCGAGAGAGAAGTCCAGTATTGTCATGCAGATGCGGTCACAGTCACCGGACCAAGGGTGAGTTGATTATATTTTTGTAAACCGCACAGGGGGTGGTGGCGACATATCCTGGCTGATCCCTTTAGCAAGTATGAATGTGTCAATGAGATTTTTTATGCTTCGGCATAAAATATCTCATTGAGGGGGTATTGTAGCGGGGCAATTTTGGGCCTACCTGAGGCAATATAAAGAAGTTTGTATTTTTCTTTTTAATAAATAACATTTTCCAGTAATAGGGACAAACATATAAACGACCGGTAAATTTATTATTTGCGACGGAAGTGAACGTGGCAGCACTGCTGTGTTAAAATTACTTATGAATATTTTCTCAAAACGAGAAACAACCGACAAACTGTACCAAGGTCAACAAATGACGAACACGAAACCAGTAAACACATTATGTAACAGCGTAAACAAGTTATATAACCCGCGTCAGGCGATCTGACGTCAGAGACGATCTTTGTTATGAAATGCCGTTACATAACGGTGACATGCAGCTGGCGGAGTGATAAAAACTCTAAGACAATAAGAATTGAACATCCAACAACAGCCGCTTCACAAATTAGCGCCTGTAGTTCTGCCCAGTCTAACTTCATCACTCGCACGAGTGGGACGTAAAGTTTCGAAACGTAAAAGTACGGGCCCGCATACCATAAAATGTGATTTTAATTCAAATTAATAAGTATACAGTTTTACAGTTATGAAGTGAAATGAAGGACAGTTACTAGTGACCCGGCGAAAATTACAGAAAAGAACGAAATGTGCAGTGTGGTAAAAGAAATGGGGAGCGGACGGAGGCTGGACTGAATTTTAGGGACGAAATGGCAGATAAGAGAATCAATTACCTTATTCTATTATATTCATACATTAAGAAAGATAAAATTTAAAGTCAAATTTTATAACCATTCAAAATTGAAACCTTTTAAAAAATAAAAATTGAAATGAGCTCATAAAGGGAAAATCTAAACTGGTCAGTATGTGAGTGTGTGTGGGGTTTAGTTTAATTATACATATAGATGTAAGGAAGTGCTGGTTTCCGTTTCAAACTAATCCTAGGTGTATACAGATCATTTCTATTTTAATATCTTGATTTTTTTTTATATACTAAAGTCTTTTATATTCAATGTTTATACTATATTTCAATTTTATTTTCATGTGAGTTTTTTAGAATGAGAATCGGGAATTGTTAATAAAACGTAATTATGGGCAACAATATAACGTTTTCTTTATTTTTGAACAACCAATTCTGATTTCCTGTGTTCGTCTAAAAAGAACCCCAAAATGATAAGTACACATATTTTGTTATACGTAGTTGGCAGTACAAGATGGCTACAGGAAAAATTAGATGTTCTGAATTTACTTTAACCATGTTTTTATCAATCATAATTTAATATCAATAATATCAAACGTATCAAGTGTGGGTTCTGCACCGGCACCCTTGAGAGGGTGATTTGGAAGAATATCGGAAAATGGTCACTTCCCAGATCGTCGCCAACTTGCCAGTTATTATCACTGGATGCCTGACCCAAGAAGTAAGTAAGTAAGAAATGAATTTTAAACTGCTAATGAAGTAATATTAATACATCAAATTTAATTGAATTTTATGATAAAATTGTTTCAACACTTGAAATACAAATGAGCGAATTCAAAAGAAAATTATCTGGTTAGTCATTAAAAGCAGTTAATAGACTTGAATTAAGAACAACTAAATATACCGTAATCCATTATTTGGAAAATCTTATATTGATTTAGGTACCACAAAAAATTTAAGACAAACAAGCTTGTATTAATGTTAAATCTACAATTTAGCACATTTTAAACATTGAAATTTCTCTCAGATCATGAGTGTTTTAATTGTAGGTTTCGTTATGATTTGTTGAACAAAGTGATGAATCATCACTGATGTACTGTTAATTAAACGTTGGCGTCATATACCTATAAGAGAATGGACGGAAAAACTCAAAAGATAATTTCAGACTTTTCCCTAAAAAGTAATTAGAATTGTATCATTCCTATTTTCTAATCCACTTAAACAGTTTTCTGGTACAAAATGTTGTTTTAATAAGTTAACTTTGTGATGCAGTATATCTGGGTTATTCGAAATCTGCCCCCAATGTTTCGGGTAATCAGGATTTAAACATTTTTATTTGCCTCCAGAAGCGGTTAAGACTATAAAATAGTGAGGATATTTTATAGTAACGCGTTCCTGTACAGGTTCGTAGCGGCCACTTGTGTCATTTTTCATTCGTTGTTATTTCGTTTTTAATATGTGTTAATTATTTATTATTTTTGTACTATGTATGTGTTGTTTTTTATTATTTGACGAGATGAATATACATTGATAAATGAAGTTTTAACTTTATTCATAATGGATCTGATGATGACACCATAGGTGTCGAAACTCGAGTCATCCTATATTGGATTTTAAGAAGCGCAACAGAAGGTAATAAACCTATTTTATAATCAGGATTTTACTGTATTCAATATCTAATGTGTTCTGCTCCATACAGACTCAAACATATCCAATTGAAATAAATTATACATTTTATTAAAAATATAATATGTATGAGGAATACAAGCAAAGTACCAGAAAAAAATGCTGAAAGAAACTGTTGGAGAGTAAAGATTGGGAGAACAATATAATAAGTAGCTTGAAAACTGTTGGAGAGTAAAGATTGGGAGAACAATATAATAAGTAGCTTGAAAACTGTTGGAGAGTAAAGATTGGGAGAACAATATAATAAGTAGCTTGAAAACTGTTGGAGAGTAAAGATTGGGAGAACAATATAATAAGTAGCTTGAAAACTGTTGGAGAGTAAAGATTGGGAGAACAATATAATAAGTAGCTTGAAAACTGTTGGAGAGTAAAGATTGGGAGAACAATATAATAAGTAGCTTGAAAACTTTGATTGAAAATAATTAATTGTTTATTTACATTAATCAATTACATCCAACAATATTGCTGTCCATTAAAAATGAATACATACACACAATCTGAATTAAAATAGTTTCTGAATACAGAAGAACTTCAATCTGACCATCGGTATTAAGTGATCAACATCATTCTTGTATGGTAACAATAGAATACTTTTGTTTGGTAACATCAGTAAACAACAACAAATAGATATAATAGATTGTAACATTTTGTTTTTCTAATGCTACTACTGACTAGTCTTGTTCGCCACTGTACAACTACATAACAATAATAATAAATTACTGAACATTTCAATCTGACAGCACCACAATCAGTGTGATACCTTGATAACCCAGAATTTCTGTACTTTTATTTATTACAGATGTTTACCAAGAGGATACATCAAAAAGTAAAGGAACATTTAAAAAAATATCATTATTTTTATTTCCACTGTCACAATGAAAATTGTGTTGTTTGTACAGCTGCTCTCTTCTTCACCTTGTCAACCTCTTAATGAGCTTTTGAATTCCTTCCTGGAAGAAACATTTCAGTCTTGTGTGCAGCCAGTTTCACACCACTTATATGACTGTTTCATATGAACAAAATTTGTACCCACAGTTCTTCTTTGGTAGACAATCATTTGGAGACAAGTCCGTATTGTATGATGTGTGGATTAGCACCTCAAAACCAAGATGTTGAAGAGAAAGGCTTGGTTTGTTGGCCGCATGAGTTCGGCATTGTCGTGAAGCAAACTAGCATCTTTTGAAAGTCTTCTGAACTATTGAAAATGTTAAATAATGGCTTTTATTCAACTTTGAAACTTAAAAAGTTAACAAAGATGGCCATGCGATACACAAAAGTCAAAATTAAGCATGAGAGTATGCTGAGCAAGTCATTTACATTTAATAAGGGAGTTAGGCAAGGTGATGGGTTATTTACCACCCTTTTATTATTGTGTTACAGTATTTCCCATTAAAGACAAATTAATGAGGACAATACTAAATAAGACAAGCTAAATATGTGCTTATGCCAATGATGTTATGATAATAGCTAGATCAAGACAATGGCTGATTGAGGCTTACAAGGAGCTTAACCAAAAATCTGCTGAAATGGTACTGAATGTATCAGCAGAACTAAATACATGATAATTTCTGCATCAGAATGGAGAAGAAGTATGTATAATGTATGTATTATAAAACTCACTCACAACACAAAAATGAAAAATTTATCAGATACTTATCAGACCGGTTGTTATTGCTTAAGGAGGTGAGCAAAAAAAGATCATTGGCATGGACATTAGCAAAAAAAGAACAAGAAACACTAAGAAGGTTGAAAGAAAAAAAGATTGTACGAGGTGTTTATGGCCCAGTTACGGAAAATGATGAATGGAGAATAAGAAATAAATAATAAATAAATATATTCACCTTTTCCTGTCTCGTGACCACATGTATTGACGCAAAGATATTATTTACGCGTTTCAATACTATGTATCATCATCAGAATATATATTAAAATATAATCACTCGAAGTGGTCGTTAAAATTTAAAACATTAAAATCACAATATCGAAACCAAATAAGTATTTATACAAAGCGAGTGCGCACTCGACGAAAGCCGGCCGGACACTGAGTAAATACTTATTTGGTTTCGATATTGTGATTTTAATGTTTTAAATTTTAACGACCTCTTTGAGTGATTATATTTTAATATATATTCTGATGACGATACATAGTATTGAAACGCGTAAATAATATCTTTGCGTCAATACATGTGGTCACGAGACAGGAAAAGGTGAATATATTTATTTATTATTTGTCATTATAAGTGACCTGGATGCCGACAGACATGTTATTCAATAAGAAATAACCAGGAGATAGATGAGCTATTGAAGAATGAGGACATTGTAAGATTGTTAAAGGCTAAACGGATACAATGCCTAGGTCATCTAGAGCGGATGGATGATCAGTATATGCCAAAGAACATCCTGATGGCACTGGTGTATAAAAGCAGAAAGAGTGTTCGACCTACGATAAGATGGTTGGATGATGTGCTGGAGGATCTCAGAAGAATGGACGTGAGGGGTTACGCTGAGATGGCAATGGATAGGAGACATTGCAGAAGATTGGTGTTGGAGCCCAGGACTCAGGTTGGGCTGTACGACTGAAGAAGAAGGAATCATGGCTTTCATTCAACTAATTTTCAACTTCGTCAATTTTAATTTGTTGGTTTGTTTAATCGCTTCGATATTTAGTTATTTATGGAAATGGAAGGCCTGCTTTCCATTGTTCATTATAGATAGCAATCCAGTTATTGTTAAGGCTGTCAATCTGTTAATGCATCTTATACCACTCAAGCAACTCATTCCATACTGCTACTGTATTCTTCGAATAATCTTTATAGATTTCTCCCCCCCTCTGAGTTTAGAAAATGTGTCACTTCTCGTATTTCTTCCTTGGTACAATGGGGCAATGTAGAACTCATTTTAAATTAACTTTTAAACATAATTGTAAACCTTTAATAATAAAATAATACTTCCAAACAACAAACACTGAGAGATTGTAATATATAACAAAACAGTGCAGTCTTTTATTTGATAGGGAAGGAAAAGAATTTCCCTTTACTTTCTCATTTCCCCTTATACATATGAAAGTAGTGGTGCAGCAAGTCCCCCCCCCTTCAAGAAAGATAAGGGAAAGTCATAAACTTTTTTAAATGTGCTGGTACATGTAGTAAAATAAGTCAAGTAAAATAATTAAGGTCATTACTGATATAAGTCAAGAATTTTTAATTTAGTATGCTAAATCATCTTATGAATACCAGATCACATCGTATAAACATTGCAAACTGTCTGGTGGTCGAGGGTTGGTAACAAATTTTTATCCTAGTTTTTGTGGTTATGTCTTCTTAGTAAGTAGCCTTCCAACATTTATATATGAACTCGTTATTTATAATTCAGTAACTTATTTCACAAGAACTTGAAAAATTTCTGTATTAAACTTTCTTTTTACTTGATGTTAAAATCTTATACAGATGTGCCTACTGGACAGTTTTTTCAATCTGTATGTAATAATTTTTACCTGTTCTGAGTGGATGAACTCAAAAATCTATAAATATAAGCAGGTTTGTACCATAGCTCCGCAAAAGAAGGAAGATCATAATCCTAGTTAGATGCAAATCAAAATCTTGATTTATTTGTGCACAGAATACTGTTCACAGTCACCCTTTAGTTTATTACTTTTATAATTATTACTGTCTCATACCAAAGAGGAAATATGATACTCCTTCTCTTTATCTGGCCCTTCTACCTCTCAGTGTCGGGTTGTAGGGAGCCTCTAACCATTGTCTCCAGCTGTTCTTCTTGTCCATGTACACAGCAAAAATGAGATACCACAAACAATATATTCTTCTTATAAGTTTGTAATGAACTGTATTCATAACTAAAATGTTACATGTACTGACAAAAATTGGACGAGACCAAATTAGAATGTAAGAGAAAGCTTACTCAGTTTTCTTCTTGTACGTGTTATATACTGAATGTTAATTAGCAGCACTAAAGCAAACATCACCTGTTCTGTATAAATAAAAATACAGAAATATCTTTTTTTTAGATAAAATTATTCACAGTATATATTAGTCTTTGATAAATTAATATGTTTATTTAAGCTGATAATACTTCATACAGTTATTCAGATCGTAGAATCAGATTTTTTACCTTCTACATAAGTCAGAACTTTAAAGTAACACATCAATATTATAAACAGTATAAATTTTGTTGATGTCTTTGTAACTACATTCTCTACAATGCAACTTGAATAATATAGTTAATAATATTCCTGGATTTCGTTGTCCATGACGTGCCCGTTACTTAACTAAATACAACTATTTCGTTAACGACTCGGAACACAAGTCGTTAATGAAATAGTTGTATATAGTTAATAATGTTACCGTATTTCAAGAAATAATAAAACATTGAAATATTAAAATTAAAGAGTTATACTCAAGTGGATAACAGGAAATAATTTCAGCTTACTTTGAATCTAAAATGATTACCTTAATAAGGAAATTTTTAACATTTTCAGAAGTCACCACATTTCTTCATCAATAAACTACCTCAGCTCACTTCAAGGTTAGTCATCCGTCTTCTGATGTATCTGCAGCTCTATTGATAGGCTGCAAATGCATCCAAATGCAGATTTCCAAATTCTGTTGAGCAGATTTTTTAGGTTAAATGACAAGTGAAATCAGAGTGTACAACTAAATACGTACACTTTGTAACTAATGATAATGTGATGTACGAGGGCAGTCCAGAAAGTAACTTACTTTTTAGAATAATAAAAAAAAATTTTTTTTTATTTACACAGTTGAAAACTACATTCTTAGACTATTTTTCCACATAGTCTCCATTCAAGTTCAAACACTTATCGTAACGATTTACGAGTTTTTGAAAGCCCTCATCGTAAAAATCTGCTGCCTGCGATTTCAGCCATTCATTAACGCCTGCCTTCAGCTCTTCGTCGTCTTCAAAGCGCTGCATTGCCAGCCACTTTTTCATATGCATGAACAGGTTATAATCGCTCGTTGCCAGATCAGGGCTGTATGGGGGATAATTGAAAATCTCCCATCCAAATTTTCCCAGAAGTTCTTGCGTTCATGCTGCTGTATGCGGTCGGGTGTTGTCGTGGAAGAACAATACCCCGGAGCTCAACTTACCGCGTTGCTTGTTTTGGATTGCTCTCCGCAGCTTTTTTAAGGTTTCACAGTAAACCTCGGAGTTGATTGTGGTACCCTGTTCCACAAACTCTACCAGGAGAACCCCTTTTCTGTCCCAAAAAACTCACCACCATTTTCCTTGCTGACAAGGTCTGCAAACACTCCTTGGTTTTTTGGGTGAGCCCCATTCCATGGATTGATTTTTTGTTTCACAATTATCGTACCTAACCCAGGTTTCATCCCCAGTTACAATACAGTCCAGCAGAGAATCACCATCCTTGTCATAGGCATTAAGAAATGACAATGCTGGTGCCATCCGCTGGTTTTTGTGCATTTCTGTAAGCATTTTCGGGACCCATCGCGCACAAAACTTATGGTAACCAAGCTTTATCGTGACAACTTCATGAAGCAAACTACGTGAAATTTGAGGAAACTCATGTGATAGCTCAGTAATCGTAAAGCGGCGATTTTTACGGATTTTTTTATTGATTTTCTCCACCAGTTTGTCAGTAAAGGTGGGTTTACACCTGCGAGAAATTGCCGAGTTTTCTGTCCGATAGTCGAAATTGCAAATGGAAACAGACCGGCGAGCATTGTCGGAACTGCTGCCGCGAGTGATGTCGCAAGTAGGCGGAGTTAGTGTCCGACACTTCAGCTTGTAGGTCTAAACACGCAGCTCAGCTCTCGGAATTTCTCGCACTCGCGGTGTCACTGGATCAAACAGTGGGAGATATTTAGCGACAGTTTTGTGCAAGTCTGGATAGTGAGAGGTTGGTTTCCTATTGTTTGTCAGTGTTTTATGTTAAACTGTGTAGCGTCATGATGGCTGAAGAAAACCCTGCTATTGAAATAACACCTAAGCAAACTAATACTGGACCTCCTGCCGCGAAAACTCCTACGGATGAAAATAAAAAATGGTCAGACATGGAAACGAGAAAATTAATAGCCCTGTATGAAGAGAATGAAATACTATAGAACGTTACTTCGAAGGACTATAGAAATCGTGTAAAAAAACATGAAGAAATACGTGCCACCAGCAATAAATTGAAAGTTGATACACCTGAAGTGTAAAGAAAACTGCATAATTTAAGAAGTCAATACAACTCGGAGTTGAAGAAATTAAGGATAAAGACATCGGGTCAGGGAACGGATGAAGTTTATGTACCGAATTGGCCGTACTTCGCCGCTGTGAAGTTCATCCATGTGAAGACCCCCACAACATCCAGTACAATGGTAAGTAAATAACAATAATTATATATTGCCATACGGTACCATATATTATATACTGCCCTTTTTGGGGGGCAACTCAAAAATTTTAAATGTAAATACCCATCATGTGACCCCTCATTTTAAAGGTCTTGATTAAAGAAAACAATTGGTGTCTAAAAATTTTCTATTACGGCCCTATCCAAAAATGCGGCCCAAAATGTGTTAACATAATTTCTACTATACACCAAAAAGTTTTTTTTAGGTCCAACAAGGCATAGTAGATCTTCTAATTCTACAGCAGACATCCTGATAAAATTCCTAAATTGTTGTGAATCTTCAATTTTTAACTCATTTAATAAATTAGTGTAAAGTTCCATACTCTCGCCTTCTGTCAATCCAATCTCTAACCCACATTCTCTTCTTCCTCCTTTTCCGTTCTTCTACGCGTAACCAATAATCCACTATTACTAGCGCAGCAGCAGTTTTCACACGTCTGCTTCGTGGCATGGTTAAAAACTAACTGACGTCCTGGGAGGGACCAGTTGAGCAAGTTGAAATTGCATCCATGTGCTGTCTCGTGTAAACGGATTTTCTACGAACTGTCGCAACAAACAGTGACATTAGCCCACGCGAGAGCTCGCGGGACACTTGTAACAGTACAATTCTGACCCTATTATATTTTGGGGAATAATCGATATAAAGTGTATTTTATTTTAAAGTCCCATATAAAAAAAAATGGTAAAGTTGTATTGAGAGGTTGCAACTGCGCAATATGGAGTGAACAAGGATTGGGTCAAGGTCGAGCGTAGACATCCAGAAACAGCAAAAACAGTTGTCATACAAATGTGTCACAAGCTGTGCACATAATTACATCAGCCAAGGTATGCAACTACGCATTTTCTATGCCTGCAAGGACCAAGGGCGAGTTACACAAAGGAATGACGACGTAGTTTGTTCCCCACCTCTGTATCGCATAGTTGCAAAACAAAGTCAGTCTCGACTCAGAAATGTAGCGTACCGGCCGGTATTTCTCCAAACACTAATTCCATCTAAATTTTACACAACTAAGTGTTGTTAAATAATGTCAAAGTGCAGTATTCATATAAACATGAAATAACAGTGCAACGTAAAACATAAACAAAAGTTTCCGTTAAAGTTTTTAACGTCTATTAGTGCGTGTAACGATGCGACGTCTTCGAGATGCAGCTAAGTAGCAAACTTATAAAAACAATTTTCAATATTCTATTTTAAATGCAAATAAAATGAGCTCAGTTAGGAACGTCTATAAAATTGTACTGCATGAATGAGTGTGTGATTGCGTGAACATAATATAAATATAAAATTTAAGCAGTGCTGGGTTGTGAAATTATTTATAATTATGATATCATAAAAAATATAATTGAATGTTATTTTGGAGGGCCTACTGAAATGTTTAAGGGGATTTTTTGACTTAAATAATGTAACTGCGTCTCATGACGTAACACCTAAGGGTATATAGCTGCGTGCTTATGTCGCACGGTAGAGTCACATGTTTTGTAGCAAGATGTTATTAAAAGGTAATGTCATTTGGTAAACATTTCAAGCAAGAGTTATTATTTCAAATAACACATTCTGCTATCTTCTAGTTCGCTTAATCGAATTCTGGCCTTAAAATAAGTAAATATTCTTGTATCATATCACGAGATGGCGCCCGGAACAAAAGTTGAATAAAATTATTAATATTACATAGTAATATTTATTGGTCAGTAATAAAATAGTATAACATTGGCGCTTTCCGAACAGGGACACTACTTAAAATTTTATTTTATGTGGGTGAGCCTACGGGAAGTAGCGGACAGTTATCTGAAATAATAGATATAATTTTCACATAACCTATCTTCTACGAGGTTATGTTATAAGATTATATGCATGCGTGTATTATAAATAAGCAAAATGAATACTGATGAAGATAATAATGCAAAAGTCAGCATAGCTGACGAAACAGTTACGAGTGAGATGGATGATCAAATAACCCCAATTAGTCAGATTGGCGAGTCGGATACGACTGCATCTGTAGCGACAGAGACAGTAACAGTAACCTCCATCTCACTTCATGAAAACAAAACAGACGAAACAACAGCTGCCATGATGCAGTTACTATTAAGCGAAATTAAAGGAATTAAGAGTAGTTTTAATAATAAATTCGATGAACAACAAAGTGATTCTAATGTTAAATATACTAAAATAAATGCCAAATTTGATGAACAGAGTGAAAAGTTTGACAAATTTAATGAGAAGTTTGACGAAATAAAAAACGAAATTAAAAGACAAAATTTTAAGTTAGATAAAAGAATCGATGAAATGCATACGCATTTCGATAAAATGAAAGAACAAACAGTAACGTTAGTAGACAAGATATTTGATATACCGAAGAGTAAAGTAGACGAGAATTACAAGAATAAAAGTAGGGTAGAGAATAGTGGGGGTAGTAATGATGATTCATTTACAGAGAATAGTGTTAGTTTAAGTGCTAACAAGGTGAGTGACAGTGATAATTTGAATAATGAGTTTACAAGTAGTACGAATGATATGATATTAGAAAATGATAATGATAATATTGGGAGTGATAATGAGGTGTTTGAGTGTGTTGAGAAAGAGAGAGAGCTGAGAGAAAGTTCATTTGTAAAAGGGGTGCAGGGGGTAGAATTTTCCTTTGATGTTGTGTTAGGGGGGTGAAGTCAAGTCTTCACGTATTTTTAATAAGGACGAGAGTTCCTTAAATTTATATTTGGGAGACGAAAGGTCTACAAATAGAGTTCCTTGGTGTTTTTGTGTACCTCATAGGTGGTGCAGTAATTACGAGTTAGTGACCCCTGCATATTTGGAGAGAGAGAATGTAGTTTGGTGTTATGGTGAGAAATATATTGAGAGAGAGAATAAGAGAGTAATAGAGATTTTTAAAGTAAATAGAAAGTATAGAGAATTGGTAGAAAGGTTAGGAGTAGAGATGGTGGATGAAAATAATGAATACTTACCTTATAGTAAGATTGAAATTAAAATAACAGTAGATGGTGTGAATAATGATAACAATTACTTACCTTGGGAAGTTACAGGTGTAGTGATAGGAAATTATGATGACTAACATAGATTATAAGATATGATACTGAGGGAGACAGAACTATACCTGATCGTGACATGGCATATGATAAATTAATAGGGAATACATCTATTAATGTAAACGAAATTGTGAATGAATATAAAATGTTTGATAAATATTATAATGATTCTAATAATAAAATTTATTTACTAAACAATAAGATAAATAGACCTAAGATTAGAATGTTATTCAACGATGGAGGATAGATTGTTTTATTGTGTAATGAACATTTAATATATGTGAAAAGTGATTTTGAAATGGACTGCTATGGACTGATTTTGATCAATGATATAATAATGACTTTGGATTGTATATTTTTCATTGTTTTATATGTATTAATGTCAATGTATTTGTGTATTCTTGATGTTTGTAATGGAACAATTTTGAAGGAGGTATGTTTTTTATTTCATTTAATATCAACTATTGGGAAATAATCGGTTTGGACACCCTTTGCGGCCACCGAGACCACTAACACTTATTTGGACACCCTGTATACAATCCTGTACCGGTCCGTACCTAGCGCACAACGATAACACCGTGGAATGTCAGCTTGTGCGCACATGCGTGTATCCTCCGTTGGGGAGGAGTAACAAAAACTTGGTGAATAATGCTCAACTACAATGGAATGTGGCAGTGCGTGTGCGCCCGTGTGCCGCTATCTGTACTCTCGACACCAAAGTCGATCACCGGAACCAGCCATCGTAAGATGCCGCAGCCAATCACAGCACGAGCTGGCGGAAATGTTTTTTGACCAACGCACTTGTAGCGTCGTCAGTCGACGAAATCACCCGTTCCCGGCCGGGGCAAGGTTCGCAGTTCGCGACCCTTAAATTTTGCATTTTAACATATTCTGAAGTGTAACAGTAAATTTGAAGATAAACAGTTAAATCCGACAGTTTAAACGAAGTTAGCGAAGTGAACAGCAAAAGTGAAAAATGTGACAAATAAACAGGACATTCATATACATGCGCGACACCACACGTGGTCAGCCGAAGGACGCTGGTTAAGTAGTCGACTCAAATCTAATTTCAATTATTTTTCAAATTCATAAAAAAAAAGGGGTTATAACTAAATTATGGAGAATTTTATAGTATGAGAGAGAGAGAGAGAGAGCAATATGGGTCGCTTTCATAATTTAGATACCATGGTTAGAATGTTAAGTGTTTAGTCATAAGTATCGCACCTATTTTCATTTCATGTATAACAAGTATCAATGTTTTCAAGCAAAGTTTTTCGAATGAACCGCTAGTAAATTAAAATTGAACTGATATTCCAATAATTATTAACGATGTAATGTAAAAGAAATTGATGAAGAGGGAGTTAAAATCTAATAATTAATATTAAAAAATTAAAAGTTAATAAAAAGTGTCAATTAAACACATCAATGTGTGTTTGTCATTGCATTGCCTGTTTTTCTCTGCCTAAGTACATCAGACGACACCCTGATAATTCGCTAAGAAGGTAAGTGAGACCAATTTAAATCTTTTTTATTACACAAGTAGAGTATCAGTTGTATACACAGATTTCTAGATTTAAATATTTATTTTAAAGCTCGTAACGCTTTAATTGGCGCCCGAACAGGGACATTGTAAATTAATTTTTAATGTAATATAAAATAAATTAATTTACAACCTGATCGAAAAATGGCAGAGAAAAGCGAGAGTGTAAATTTATGTGAAGATATTGTGGAGGGGTCAATTTTAAATGTTACGCAAGACGATTTAGTATCGACAAATATTAACGAGAGTGTAGACAATACAACACACGAATTAACGATTGAGACAGTAGACGCAAAAATAAGCGATAATTTAAATATATTTAATCAGTTAGCATTGATGATGGAGATGATGTCAGGAATGAATGATAAACTTGACAAACAAGACGAGAAAATGAAAACAGAAAATAATAATTTAAAAACTGAAATCAAATCGGAAATAAATTCTGTAAATATTAAACTTACCGATTTAAATAACGAGTTCATGAATGTGAGGAGCGAATTAAGAATGAGTGAAATAAATATGAATAACAAATTAGAAAGTATGAATAAAACTATTGTGGGCATGAGAGGTGAGATAATTATAAATACAAATAATATTCAAGACGAAATAAACAGAAGTAGAACGCGGAAGGAGGAGGTAGAAAATAACACAGTTACGAGTGATTGTGATGAAATAACAGACAACCAGAGTAATAATAAGATAACAAATAATTACGAAAATGAATTAACAACTGATAGTAGTAAGATAGTTGAAAACGAGGTATGTAAAAATAATACAGTGAAAATAATTAGCGATCATAATAATATAGAAACAGTGAGAGAGAGAGGAGAGAGTGTTTGTAAGTTACAGAGAGAGTTTGAAGAGAATGATTTTGTGAATATAGGGCAGAAGGTAAATTTTCCCCAGTTTTATGGTAAACCAAGCTGGTTACGAATATTTTTGAAGGGCGAGAGTCCCTTACAAGAAAGCGATATATATCTAAATAATTTTTTAATTTGTAGTAGGCATTTTTATGATTTAATACCCTCTGTACGAAATGATAGAAAAAGTGTGAATTGGTGTTATGATGAAAGAGATGTTGACAAGAAGGTAATGTTATTTAAGGTTAGTAGAGATTATGACGAATTATTGCAGAGATTAGACATTGAAAGAGTTATTAATAATAAGTACTTACCTTGTGAAATAGTTAGTACAGCAATTGATGTAATAGACTACTTACTTTATGACAAAGCGAATACAGCAGCAGATAATGATGATAATGAAACTGTAATTGACATAACTATGACAGATCGTACTAAAGGCGACTGGACTATACTCAATGATAATAAATTACATAATTTAATAACAGAGAATAATCCTGTTGATATTGTGGAAGAATATAAGAATTTGGATAATCTTTATATTAATAAAAATAATATAGTGTGTTTAGTAAAGAATGAACTGTGTACACGTAAAACCAGATTTTTGTACGATGATTGGGGGTAGAGACAATAAATGTTTATTGAACGTTTAATCATATAATTAATGGTTTTGGAATGGACTGCTTTACCAAATGAAGTGTGAAATAACTGAACAGTTCTTGACGAATGATTTGTAAATAATTTGTGAATTCATTTGTATATATATTATTATTTTGCAGTTTACGTAAATAATTATGAAAACAATAATTGATGCTTTGTAAATTTTGATAATAATTGAAATATGTTGTGTTTAATAATCAATTGAAGTGAATAATTTGAGATGGCTAAATATTGTGATTTAATGTTGTATGATTGAATTTTTATGAGATGTTTAAATTATTTGATGAAATTTCAATTGAAAAACAATTAATAACTAAATAAGTCTTAAATAGTTTAGTTTGTGGAATAACATAACGGTTAAAAATAAATGTTAATAATATTTTGAAATATTAAGAACATATTCTTCCTATTGTATGGCGGTCCATATGAGGTTAGCCAAGTGAAAATGGAGAATGCGTATGTTTTAGTAGATTTGCAAACTCGAGAAATAAAAGGAACCTATAATGTGACCCAGTTAAAAAAGTATTATCTAGCTGAGTGATGATGGATGTATTTATGAATATTAATATTTTCATACCTAAACAGACATTTTTATATTCTATTATTATAAATTGTTATTATTGTTTATACATACATTATGTATTTTATGTAAATGGACATTAAGATAGTTAAGAAAGAAATGTATTAGTTAAAACACCACCAAGACTAGAAATGTCATGTAATATAAATTATCAATTTTAATTTTAAAAGGAAATATTATACTTGTGATTCCCCAACTTTTCGGGCGGTCACGGCCTCACCGAACCTTGACCGTGGAATTGGTTTAGCTTTAACAGCTATGGTTGGGGCTCATTGCGTCACGTTCTGCCATAACTGGCCATAGCTGTTATCGTTGTAAAGGTGTACTTTGAAATTGATGGGGGGTGAAATTAAGGGGAATCACCAGACTATGGAACAGCGGCTGCCACTCTGCCCGCGTAGGGGTAGCAGAGACCGGTGGTAGAACCGTTTAAGGGTGCATAATTATAAACAAGAATATATCGCTATTCAGACTTTCAAATGTAAAGCAGAAGCAAAGACACGGAGAGGTAAAACCTGCTCCAAAACATACAGTCTTTGTGGAAGCGAAAAGGCGCCACAGTCTTACACAATTTGCAATAGAGTGTGTGGCTGGGAGGTGGCTCAAATGAGCCACGAATGTAAATTTTATAACATAAAAATGTTTTACTAATTCAAATTTGATCCTATAAAACTGCTTGTGCTCTGTTAAATAACTAGCTGCTCAGACAAGTCAATACAAGTTGTTCATGCTATAATTTTAAGTGTATTATTTTATTGTTGTACGTTAGATATAAGAATTGATAAAAATATGTTTCATGCAATTTGCTCAATTTTGAAATGTGTTTACAATTAGCTAGGGATGTCAGCTGACTAGCTGTAGAATATCACTTAGGAATGATTTGCAATTTGTTCAAGCCAGTATAAATAACTAAATCACCCAAAGTAGTGGAGATGAGATTATCAAAAAAAAAGAGATTCATAGTAAAAAGGTAAAATTTTGATTGAAACCAGGGAAAATTTTAATAGAATTTGAAAATGTAAAATTATAAAATGTCTATTTGAATAATTTAAATGTCAATCCAATTGTTAATTATAATAATATTTTGTTAATTTTAAATGTTGTATTTTATTATGTTTTTGCGTTGCAAGACAGAATTTTACAGGAGTTTAATGTATTCACAGATGTAACTTGTACATAACGTATGTAGGTCAAGGATCTGGACTTGACCCAGTTTTGGTCAGCTGATGGGTGGTGTTCTATACTAAACCAGTTTTGGCAAGGAAGCGATGCCAATTTTGTTTATTCATTAATTTAAATAAGTTCAAATAAATTTCCTATTGAGAAAAAATGTTATAAAATGTAAATTTTTGAATTTAAATTTTTTTGTTTTGAGAGAAAAAAAAATTTTTTTTTGATGTTAATTTAACTGAAACTTTTAAAATTTGATAGGTAGGAATTAACAAGTACATGTATGCGCCCAGTATTGCTGAAGGCGACCCAGTTTGCATATAAGGGGGAACAGATCGGTTGAGGATCTGGCATGATATAAGCCAGGGAGTGAGGATTTTGGGGGGTAGCATGTTAGAAGGTGAGGTGCGCTGTGGTACTTGTCGGTTCGATTTCTCGGTGTTGGGATCTCTTACGGAGAAGTCCAGTGATCTTGTTCAGATGAGTCCATAGTCGCCGAGCCAGGCGGGTCGTTTACCCATGAAGTGTAAAAACAAAGGGGGGTTGTTGGCACCAGTTCCTCACCGGTCCTCTTAGGGGTTTTGGCAATGAGATAGCTTCTGTTTCGGCAGAAGATCTCTCATTGGGGGGGTATTGTAATGGAACAATTTTGAAGGAGGTATGTTTTTTATTTCATTTAATATCAGCTATTGGGAAATAATCGGTTTGGACACCCTTTGCGGCAACTGAGACCACTAACACTTTTTTGGACACCCTGTATACAATCCTGTACCGGTCCGTACCTAGCGCACAACGATAACACCGTGGAATGTCAGCTTGTGCGCACATGCGTGTATCCTCCGTTGGGGAGGAGTAACAAAAACTTGGTGAATAATGCTCAACTACAATGGAATGTGGCAGTGCGTGTGCGCCCGTGTGCCGCTATCTGTACTCTCGACACCAAAGTCGATCACCGGAACCAGCCATCGTAAGATGCCGCAGCCAATCACAGCACGAGCTGGCGGAAATGTTTTTTGACCAACGCACTTGTAGCGTCGTCAGTCGACGAAATCACCCATTCCCGGCCGGGGCAAGGTTCGCAGTTCGCGACCCTTAAATTTTGCATTTTAACATATTCTGAAGTGTAACAGTAAATTTGAAGATAAACAGTTAAATCCGACAGTTTAAACGAAGTTAGCGAAGTGAACAGCAAAAGTGAAAAATGTGACAAATAAACAGGACATTCATATACATGCGCGACACCACACGTGGTCAGCCGAAGGACGCTGGTTAAGTAGTCGACTCAAATCTAATTTCAATTATTTTTCAAATTCATAAAAAAAAAAAGGGGTTATAACTAAATTATGGAGAATTTTATAGTATGAGAGAGAGAGAGAGAGAGAGAGAAAGAGAGAGAGAGAGAGCAATATGGGTCGCTTTCATAATTTAGATACCATGGTTAGAATGTTAAGTGTTTAGTCATAAGTATCGCACCTATTTTCATTTCATGTATAACAAGTATCAATGTTTTCAAGCAAAGTTTTTCGAATGAACCGCTAGTAAATTAAAATTGAACTGATATTCCAATAATTATTAACGATGTAATGTAAAAGAAATTGATGAAGAGGGAGTTAAAATCTAATAATTAATATTAAAAAATTAAAAGTTAATAAAAAGTGTCAATTAAACACATCAATGTGTGTTTGTCATTGCATTGCCTGTTTTTCTCTGCCTAAGTACATCAGACGACACCCTGATAATTCGCTAAGAAGGTAAGTGAGACCAATTTAAATCTTTTTTATTACACAAGTAGAGTATCAGTTGTATACACAGATTTCTAGATTTAAATATTTATTTTAAAGCTCGTAACGCTTTATGTTGTGTATTACAGGTAATGTTATGTAAACCATGTATGTAACAAGAAGTTATAGTTTAATTGATTTAATAATAACAATTAACATTTTTGACTAAACAAGTGATCAATGATGAAATTTTAAATAATTGAATTAAATAATTGAAGATTAATTACTTAGTTAATGTGGTACAAAAGAAAGTTGTACTAAATTTATAATTGCAGTAGTAATGAAGTTAAATGATTAATTTGTAACGAATAAAACATTTCTAATGAATAATAAATGATTAAGTAAGAATATATATTTGAAGATTGAGATGTATTGTTATGAGTAGGTGAGAGATAAATCACAGTAAGTGTTTAAAAAGGGAATAGAGCCTGGGTGTATTAATAAATAGAGGCATGTGAGTTATTCAATCAAAGTTAATGGGAGTTAGATAGTTAGAATTTTGAAGAAAATAATACAAAGAGAGTATTAGATATTTAGGGACACAGTAGTTAGTGATTATTTGTAGAGGTGAATAAAGTAAAGGTTAAACATTTATTTGTTGCTGATGATATTTTGTAGTAAGGGTAGTGGTGTAAGGAGTGATCAGCGTGCGGCGTTGTGGCAAGTGATAGAGTAGTTTAAGGGAGTGTTTGCCGATATTTTGGAGGGCAAATGGTTAGGTATGTATATGGCCAGGTTGGGAACACACGTCCTAGTACAAAGACGAGCGGTGCCAGAGGTAAGTGGAATTAGTGAAGGTGTTTATAATTGAGAAATTAGTGTCATGATAGGTAAATTTGGTTGTTAGTAGGAAGAAAGCGAGTAAGATTATAAATGTTAGTACCTATATAATAAGTCACATCATAGAGAATACAGGAGTCACCCAGACTAATCAATGATAAAAATGTGAAAGGTTAAGTAGAAAATTCATAGTAGAAAGGTAATAAGAAATGAAATAATAATAATAATAATAATAATAATAATAATGTAATATGAATAATAAATTTGAATTTTTGTGAAGAATTAAATGGTAGTAAATGATAAATAATTGATGGCTAATTAATAAAAGTTAATAATTAAAAGTATTAATTAATTAATTAATTAAAATGTGATGTTTATAATTTTATACGCAAATTTAAAGATGTAGGGTGTTTAAATTTTTATCAAAGTTAAAAGTGAATTGTTTATTTTAATGTAATAATCGCAATGTTAATTAAGAGTGTATCATTATGTATTATGTTTATTATGTATTAGTGTAGGAATTTGTATGTATGTATAAATGTATGATTTTGGGGGTAGTTACAAATGTAACTATATATGACACAATGTGTCAAACTATTGCGATTCCCTACATTTTGGGCGATCTCGGCCTTACCATCCCAGATCGTGGTTTTGGACGACAACCAGCTGTGGGCAGCAATTGTCAAACCTGACCATAGTTGGTTGCCTTTGAAATAGGTTAAATTTAGAAATTTAATGGGGTTTTTAAAAGGGGAATCTAAGATTATTTTTGAGCATAGTGTAACTCTACGAATTACATTACCAAAGTATAATTATATTTATCTCTTACCTTCGGGTTTTTTACTCCAAGGGTCGTTCAGACGAAACTGCTGCAAAAAGGATTACTTGGATTTGATATGTTCAATAATTACGTTAACACCAAAATTTTCAAATTGTAACAAATTATCTTTCTTTTTTATTTAGCACTCATAATACAACAGGTTATTATATTTTTATGACTCTACCTTCTCTTGCTGTTATCAATAAATTGTAAGTAATTATCAATCAGAACGGGTATACATCCAAAAAAAACTTTCCTTAACTGTTTCTAAATAGTACCGTAACGTATAGTAAAGAATTAACTATAATGAATTCTATTTAATGAACCAATACGTAATTTATCTGTTCCCTTAGAGATCTCATTTAAACTGGACATTTTTATTGAAAATAATAGATTTTTTTATTATGGAAAAATTATAATTTGTTTTGGCCATTTAATTATGTGCTTTCGCTTTTACTTAACTGCCCATGGTCCGATTCGTAGCACTGCCTGTTGAGACGCTTGCTTGGTTTCGACGCACTCCGACACTAGTTTGCATTGAGTTTAGTTGTTGTTAATTACTTTAAACTTTATGCACTGTAAGGTATATATTTATATAGCTGGCTGGCTTTTAAAATTTGCTCGAGCGCTTGGATGGTAAATAGGCTAGCCACGCGGCCATGAGTTGCAGTAGAACTTTTTATAAATGTTTTAACACTTAACTAGATAGGCCGAATTTATTCTACGGCCTATCTTGTACTCCCGAGGCCACTGTTTTAATGAACTTGTCAAACTGCTCTTTACTGTCCGATGCAAACACTGGTGAAGAAGTGTGCTTACTAATGACACACAGCAGACTGGGTTTCACACACAAGCCTGCTGCTATGTGATTGTGCAATGCGTCTGGCAGTTGTTTTGGCTGGCTGTGTATGTTGCATTGCTGTACTGGAGGCTCCTTACAGGTGAAAGTCTGGCAATTTGGAAAGTGCTTAAAATGATGATTTGAATTAATATGAAATTAAACTGGGGTAGCTCACAAATCCGTACTGTCACAATAGGCTACTTCACCTCAGTAGGGGTGGTAGACCTTAGGGGCATATTATAAGAGTAAAAGTAGGGGTACTTATCCTGAAGTTTTTGTAAAGCTGAAGCAAGGATGGGAGAGAGAGAAAAGAAAAAAGTGCTCACTCCTTCTGCCTCAGTCCTTGTGGAGGCAACTGAACGCAACAGTTCAGGGGGGGAAATAGTGTGTGTGGAGGAGAAAGAGGGGTAAACATTGTTAACAGCGCCGGATTACTTACTGTTAATAATAATAAAAATAATAATAATAAGAAAATGTTTCAGAATTGTAGAAAGAGGGAGAAATAGATGATTTTATTTGAGTAAATTTAGATTATGTGTTTGGATATTTAGAAAGTATTATTGCACTAGTATAAAGATTTGTGTTTCTTCTTGTTAATGGGAAAGGATTAATTATTATCGATTGGAATCGAAAAAATTTTATAATGTTAAGAGTAGTGAATTAAGAGAATGGAACTTCTGTATAATTCTTGTGGAGTTAAAGTAAACCCAGTGCTTCTTAACACAAACCAGCATGTAGCTAAGGGGAAACAGATCAGTAAGGGATATGGTATTATACCAAGCCACTATTTTGATATTTTTGATTTATTGTTTCAGTGTTTGGTGATGTTGTGACGGCGGTCCTGAGCTGGCCTGCGTGTCATAGCAGGAGCGTAAAGCACCTGATTGGCTTTATGGTGTTGGGATCTCGTAGGAGAAGTCCAGTAAGGTCATGCAGGTACTGTCACCATCATCGGACCACGGGTGAGTAATTATATATTTTTTTTGATAAACAGTAAAGGGGTTGTGGCGACATATCCTAACTGATCCCTTTAGGAAGTACGAATCTGTCAATGAGAGTTTTTATGCTTCGGCATAAATCTTTCATTGAGGGGGTTTTGTAACAGTACAATTCTGACCCTATTATATTTTGGGGAATAATCGATATAAAGTGTATTTTATTTTAAAGTCCCATATAAAAAAAATTGGTAAAGTTGTATTGAGAGGTTGCAACTGCGCAATATGGAGTGAACAAGGATTGCGTCAAGGTCGAGCGTAGACATCCAGAAACAGCAAAAACAGTTGTCATACAAATGTGTCACAAGCTGTGCACATAATTACATCAACCAAGGTATGCAACTACGCATTTTCTACGCCTGCAAGGACCAAGGGCGAGTTACACAAAGGAATGACGACGTAGTTTGTTCCCCACCTCTGTATCGCATAGTTGCAAAACAAAGTCAGTCTCGACTCAGAAGTGTAGCGTACCGGCCGGTATTTCTCCAAACGCTAATTCCATCTAAATTTTACACAACTAAGTGTTGTTAAATAATGTCAAAGTGCAGTATTCATATAAACATGAAATAACAGTGCAACGTAAAACATAAACAAAAGTTTCTGTTAAAGTTTTTAACGTCTATTAGTGCGTGTAACGATGCGACGTCTTCGAGATGCAGCTAAGTAGCAAACTTATAAAAACAATTTTCAATATTCTATTTTAAATTCAAATAAAATGAGCTCAGTTAGGGACGTCTATAAAATTGTACTGCATGAATGAGTGTGTGATTGCGTGAACATAATATAAATATAAAATTTAAGCAGTGCTGGGTTGTGAAATTATTTATAATTATGATATCATAAAAAATATAATTGAATGTTATTTTGGAGGGCCTATTGAAATGTTTAAGGGGATTTTTTGACTTAAATAATGTAACTGCGTCTCATGACGTAACACCTAAGGGTATATAGCTTCGTGCTTATGTCGCACGGTAGAGTCACATGTTTTGTAGCAAGATGTTATTAAAAGGTAATGTCATTTGGTAAACATTTCAAGCAAGAGTTATTATTTCAAATAACACATTCCGCTATCTTCTAGTTCGCTTAATCGAATTCTGGCCTTAAAATAAGTAAATATTCTTGTATCATATCACGAGATGGCGCCCGGAACAAAAGTTGAATAAAATTATTAATATTACATAGCAAGATTTATTGGTCAGTAATAAAATAGTATAACACACTTGCATTCAAACTCTCGGCAAAAATTGCATCTCTGTGTTTACACTATTAGACAGCACTTGTGCAAGTACTGTCGCAATTTTTCTCGCAGGTGTAAACTCAGCTTAAGAACACTCGGCCGGCCACTTCGCTCATCATCGTGCACATTGGTGAGGCCATTTTTAAACATAAAAAATGTTTGGGCAGCGCTAACCTCACCCCATCGCTGCCTACACTGAAACATAAGTTACTTTCTGGACTGCCCTCGTATTTATAATATACACACACTTATTGTTTACTAATGGTACCTATAATCTCAATTTTCTATTGCATTGTATTTATTGTTCATAGCCTAAAGGTACCATACATATGATTTGCAATAAAAATTTTTATTACTCACATTATTAAAAATGATCGATTTCGGTACACCGAACGACGTATGTATCAAGTTCATTAATCAATGTCTACAAATTCGTTTTTGTAAATAGTGGATGTTTTAATATATTGTGACCGCAAATTTGCTGTGTATGACCTGATGATGGTCTGTGACCGAAATCGATCGTTTTTAATAATGTGAGTAATAAAAATTTTTATTGAAAATTGTATGTATGGTACCTTTAGGCTATGAACAATAAATACATACAATAGAAAATTGTACATTTTGTGTTAGCACATGGTGTTCATAGGTGCACACGTATTTATCTTGAGAAAATTATATTGATCTTTGGAAATTGTGTTGTACGAGTAACTTCCTCAATAAAAATTAAATACAGGTGTGGTTGAAAACGGAATTTTTTTATTTCTTGGGAAAATTTCCTAGAAACGTTGGCAACACTTATGTATTGTTAAATGATTCAGTAAGCATTGCCATCTGTAGACATGTAATGGGGCAAAATTTGTACAACCGTTCTTTATAATAAAAAACATAGAAACGTATCTGGTTAGAAGTGTAGAAGGAAGGGGCATATGGTGATAAATTCAATCCGTCACTAGTGAATCACAGAAAAAGCACGTGGCTTATGACGCAATATTCGACGGCTGTAGGTAATAACAAAGTGTGGATGATTCATAGAGTGCAATGCAAGGCGACTAGACGATTACCATATAAGGCGAGGAATGTCGCTAATTGAGTTCACGTCACCAGTGAATCATAAAAACACTGCCAGTCACAGGGCAGGACGCGGGTAGAAATCCGCTTGAAACCAGTTTCAAAGGTGTTGGAAACAACGGGACTAGCGTACCCATGCCAGCTGGGCTCGGGCAGTCTTTCGTTGTCCAGCATACGAGACACACGTACTGATAGTGCCTGTGGGAGTCACGGTAGGCCTACCAAATTTCTATACAAAAATGTACAAATGTGAAACAATAATCGTAAATCGTTAAAATAAAGTGTAGTCGAGCCATGAAGACGTAAATAAGTACTAACCGAACTTTTTGTCGAATCTAAAGTGAGTGTCAAGTGGTGGTGCAACGACTGGGACCACGTGCAAGCTAAGTAACTGTACAACATAATTGTAAAACAAATAATTGGCCAGAAGAAATTAACACTTAATGTCAAATTATATTTAATTTGTCAAACAAATGTATTAAAATAATGAGTTCAATAAAAGGGGGGGGTAAAGAGAAATAGAGAGAGAAAGAGTGAAAGAGCATGTGAGAGATAAAAGGGGGTAAGAGAAAGAGAATGTTATACTATTTTATTACTGCCCAATAAATCTTATATGTAATATCAATAATTTTATTCAACTTTTGTTCCGGGCACCATCTCGTGATATGATACAAGAATATTTACTTACTTTAAGTCCAGAATTCGTTTAAGCGAACCAGAAGATAGCGGAATGTGTTATTTGAAATAATAACTCTTGCTTGAAATGTTTACCAAATGACATTACCTTTTAATAACATCTTGCTACAAAACATGTGACTCTACCATGCGACATAGGCACGCAGCTATATACCCTTAGGTGTTACGTCATGAGGCGAGTTACTGTATAAGTTTAAAAATTTCCCTTAAGCATTTCATAAACCCTCCAAAATAACATACTCAATTATATTTTTTATGATATCATAATTATAAATAATTTCACAACCCAGCACTGCTTAAATTTTATATTTATATTATGTTCACGCAATCACACACTCATTCATGCAGTACAATTTTATAGACGTCCCTAACTGAGCTCATTTTATTTGAATTTAAAATAGAATATTGAAAATTGTTTTTATAAGTTTGCTACTTAGCTGCATCTCGAAGACGTCGCATCGTTACACGCACTAATAGACGTTAAAAACTTTAACGGAAACTTCTGTTTATGTTTTACGTTGCACTGTTATTTCATGTTTATATGAATACTGCACTTTGACATTATTTAACAACACTTAGTTGTGTAAAATTTAGATGGAATTAGCGTTTGGAGAAATACCGGCCGGTACGCTACACTTCTGAGTCGAGACTGACTTTGTTTTGCAACTATGCGATACAGAGGTGGGGAACAAACTATGTCGTCATTCCTTTGTGTAACTCGCCCTTGGTCCTTGCAGGCGTAGAAAATGCGTAGTTGCATACCTTGGCTGATGTAATTATGTGCACAGCTTGTGACACATTTGTATGACAACTGTTTTTGCTGTTTCTGGACGTCTACGCTCGACCTTGACGCAATCCTTGTTCACTCCATATTGCTGCAGTTGCAACCTCTCAATACAACTTTACCAATTTTTTTTATATGGGACTTTAAAATAAAATACACTTTATATCGATTATTCCCCAAAATATAATAGGGTCAGAATTGTACTGTTACAAGAAAGAGAGCAAAGTCCTGGTTTGGAGATTTAGTAATAAGATACAATATTGGGAAGTCAATAAGTTTATATAAAGTTATAAAGAAAGTAATAATGTGTTTTGATAAAATAAAATAAAATCTTTTTATCATAACCATGTGTTAGAATAATTATTACGCCAAATTACCCATAACCTATTCTGTACCAAAAGTTCGTCTAAACGAATCTGTGAGAGTTTTTATTTAAGGGGGTTCAATAATAATTAATTATCTAAATTATTTCTTTTGGGAAGAGTGTAATTGGTTTTGACATTTACTCCTTAAAATGTCGTGGCGACCTTGAGGGCTTTTGGGAATCTTCTGTTTTAAAGGTAAGTCGAAGTAAGATCGCAGTAAACGGAGTAAGTATCTTGTTTTTTTTTTCATTTGTAGAGTTACAATCGGCGACCCTGCCAGGATGCTTATATGAATTTTGTCATATAGGTGAGGCCTCCTTGAGGTACAGAAATAGGTTTTGGTAAACGGTGTTTATTGTATAGGTTATATACATATAGATTAAAGGTTATAAGGTGTTTATAGTACCACATCGTGTTTACAATTTTGTATATAAAATCTTGTTTATATAATTAAAAAAAAAATGGCAGATGAAAATGAAACTAGTTTAACTGATTCTGCCATAATGAGCGAGTCTAGAGTACACTCTACTCCGGTGTCTACCAGTAGTAGTAAATCTAATGATGAAATGATAAATTTTTTTGTGAGTTAATGGGGGAGATTAAAAGAGGTGAAAAAACAAAACGTAAAATTTGATGAAATTAAAGAACAAAATACTAGTTTAAGGGGTGATGTTAATGAAATAAAAGAACAAAATATTAAGTTGTAAAGTAATTTTAATGAACTAAGGGGTGATATTAGTAAAGTGAAACAACAAAATGTTAATTTAAGGGAGAACATGAAACATGATATTAATGAAATAAAAGAACAACAAAATGTAAAGTTTAATGAAATGAATACTAGTTTAGTAAAGCAGTTCGATAAGCATTGGAGTGCTATTGATGAACAATTAGTATCAGTAAACCACATTAATTAATTAATGAAAACCACAACATTAGGCCTATATGTGCGCCTAATGTTGTGGTTTTCATTAATTTATTCAATGTGTGTTTTGGATTTTGATATTTTATAATGTTCGACGATTCATCCTCTATTGAGGTTGGAAGAGTATGTTTTTTACTCCTGAGGATGGGACAAGTTGTCCCGAAACATGTTGAGTCTAATATAACATCGCAAATGTAGGAATTAAGCCTCTGACGGTGAGTAACGTTGTTTATTTGATTGAAATGTTTTAAGGGGAGTTCCGCGGTGTGGGTGGAAGCACATAAAACAGACTGGGTGGACTATCAGAGTTTCGAGAGGGCCTTTAGGAACAAATATTGGTCCGAAGAAGAACAAGAAGTGTTGCGTAGTAAGATTATGGGGTCCGGTAATTTTGGGACCAACAGTAACAACGTGACTATGTATGTGATGAGATTATACAATGAGGCGAAATATCTAGAGCCACCGTTGCCATTCCGATCATTTGTACGTCATGTAAGCAAGCACTTGCCGTGAGAAATACAAATTACATTAATGACACGTGATATTACAAAAATTACTGAGCTGGAAAATATGTTACATATTTTTCAGAATATAAGGGACCAGGAGCTGGGTAGACGCCAGAGTCAGCCGGTGTCACATGCATACAGAATTCATCACCAATCGAGGGGGTCAACGACCGCACATAGAGGTGCACAGGGAGACTATAATAGAAGAGAAAGGTGGAGGTGTCCGGACTGTCGATTCGAAAACTATGCTTTCAAAACAGTTTGTTGTAGATGCGGCCGAGCAAGGAATTGCCAGAGGAGTGAACCAGCATCAAACCAAAACGGTCAACACCAGAGGGGAGAAGACAGCAGCAGAGGGGTACCTAGAGGCAGTGAAAATGCAAACAGGGGTCGAGGTGGTTACTCTCAGGGCAGTGCCGCCGCTCAGCAGGAAAACAAGTGAGGAAAATGGTGGAGGGGACCCAACCACTGTCAGGGGGTAGCGGGGTCCAGGATACAAGTAATTATCGTAATCATCTAATTAAGGCTGACATTTCAAAGGAACTAATGGAAGAGGACAACCCGGAGGTAGATGAACCAGAGACAGGACTAACAGAGGTTATTGTCAGTATTGAAGGTAAGGAAATTAAAACACTAGCAGATACTGGTAGTGAAATTTCAGTTACAGTGAAACTTTGCTAATTCGGACTTCACTAATTCGGAATTTCTATAATTCGGACTGGGGTTCTCAGTACTGTAATTTATAAGTACATATGTAAAAATTCAAAATCAAGTGTAGATTTAGCCTATCTGAGAAGAGAAAGGCCGGAAATACTGTCAATGGGATCACCATTATCAAGCATAATAGCAGAAATATTCCTACAACACATAGACACCAAAATACAAAATATCATAAAAACACATGACCCAGATGGCATATGGATAAGATATGTAGATGATGGACTATATGTATCAAATAACAAAAACACAAATGCAGAGAACATACTGAAACAAATCAATAACATACATCCCAAAATACAATTCACAGAAGAAAAAGAAAAACATAACAAAATCAACTATTTAGACATAACCATCACAAGATACAACAAACACATACAATATGCAATATATAGAAAACCAACTTCCACTAACATCATTATACCTAACCATACTGACCACCCACCACAACATAAAATGGCAGCATTTTATTCGTTATTTAACAGAATGTACAAAATACCCCTAAACAAACAAGAAACTGACAAAGAAAGAAATATAATATACCAAATTGGTTATGCAAATGGATACAATAAAAATACTATGATCAAAATAGAAAATAAAATCAAATACAAAATAAAAACTGAACAATTAAGAATTAATCAAACTGAACAACACATAAATAATAACAACAACAAAAAATGGGCCACATTCACATATATAAATAATAAAATGACAAAACTAACAAAACTATTTAAAAACACAGATATAAAAATAGCATACAAAACTAATAAAAATAAATTACAAAATCTAAATAGCTCACACAACAAAGATAATACAACAACCAATGGTATATACAAAATTGAATGCCAAGATTGCAATAAATGTTATATAGGACAAACAAAAAAACAGCTGAAAAAACGTTATTTTGAACACCTAAATGCATACAAAAAACCAAATATATATAAATCCAATTTAGCCACACATGCAATAAACACAGGACATGAATTCCCAGACATAACCAATGTAACACTAATAAAACATATACCACACAAAGGCACCATAATGAACATTTGGGAAAATTTACAGATTTACAAACATAAAACAAAACAAATTAATACCAGACCAAATACAAATCAATACAAAACCTGACACAATATTCAAAGCACTCAACATCGAAAATACACAAAATACAAAAACAGATACCACAACCACACACAATAATGCAACTTTAAAAGACCAAAGACCAACAAACTACCTTAATAACATCCAGAAGCCAACACACAAAACTTCACCAGAAACAAGATGGCGAAGGCTGAAGATGAGAGAACAGGAACTCTCGAAACATGTTCCTAATAGGAAAAAAGTATATCTTGAGGTAAATTTAGTTATAAATATTAAAGTAATATATATATATATATATATATATATATATATATATTACATTTGATATTTATAATTAAATTTACCTCAAGATGTTATTTTTCTAAAACATAGCATTTAAGCATTTAGTTGGTTATTTTTCTATTTGGAACATGTTTCGAGAGTTCCTGTTCTCTCATCTTCAGCCTTCGCGATCTTGTTTCTGGTGAAGTATTTGTGTGTTGGCTGCTGGATGCTATTAAGGTTGTTTGTTGGTCTTTGGTATTTTAAAGTTGTATTATTGTGTGTGATTGTGGTATATGTTTTTGTATTTTGTATATTTTCGATGTTGAGTGCTTTGAATATTGTGTCATGTTTTGTATTGATTTGTATTTGTTCTGGTATTAGTTTGTTTTGTGTTTTATGTTTGTATATTTGAATTTTCCCAAATGTTCATTATGGTGCCTTTGTGTGGTATATGTTTTATTAGTGATACATTGGTTATGTCTGGGAATTCGTGTCCTGTTGTAACGGTACAGAATTGTGAGCCACCCCAGTTTAATTTTATATTCATTTAAATCATCATATTAAGCACTTTTCAAATTGCCAGACTTTCACCTGTAAGGAGCCTCCAGTACAGCAATGCAACATACATACAGTCAGCCAAAACAATTGCCAGACGTATTGCGTAACCACCAGCAGCAGCCTTGTGACACAGTCTCCAGTCTGCAGTGTGTCATTAGAGAGTGAACAGACAGCCAGCATTCAGATAGTAAAAGTTGGTTAATTAAAAATTAGTGGCCTTGGGTTTACAGATAGGCCGTTAAGACAAATACGGTCTATCTAAGAGAGCGTGTAAACATTTATAAACATTGAAAGTGTAGAACCAAGAGCGCGGCCAGCCTACAACAACATCTAAGAGTAACAAAAAGTTATGTCGGCCGACTTAACATCTTCCAGAACGTGAGACGTTAATTAGCAAACCAATAAGAACCATGGGACAATAAACTGTAAAATCAGTACCGGTACCAACAGTGGCGTGAGTGCGAGAGAACTCAGAAATCGGTCCGTTAGTGAACTGGTGTCACGCTTATTATACGTGAATAATACGGGTGTGCATTGGAGGCCAGCTATTATCAGGATGAGTACAACCTTTTAAAGTTCAATTAATATGTCATAAAATTTGCTTTTATAAATACTTTAATAAGTAACAGAGATCTCTAATAGAGGGGAGTTTGGGTAAAGCTTAACGAAAAAAGAAAGTGTGTGTGTGTGGTTATATACTGGTTCATTTTCAATTTTTTTATACGTATTTAGTAATGTTAATTATCATAATATTTTTTAAAAACCAAAGTTAACAAAGATACTGTCATTTGTAGAAGTAGAAGAAGGGGTGATTTTTGATAAATAAAATAAGTATGTATTTTAGACAGTAGAAAATGTGTTAGCGTCATTTTCACACATATCAAATCCAAATAGTCCTTTTTGCAGCTGTTTTCGTCTGAAAGACTCTGGAATAAAACCCTAAGGTAAGAGTTAATTATAATTTTGTAATTAATTGAGAAGCTTCACTGGCGCCCGAACTGGGACGGCGAATATAATTTGTGGTCATATTCGCCAGACCTAATTAAGCTGCAGAAAGGGTTATTTGAGAGGGAGGACGCTTTGGTAAATTAAATATAAAAAGGGTTAAGTCAATAGTGGATAAGATTAATATTCTTGTGTAACATTATATAAACTTGTATAAAATGGCAGCGAATAATGACGATGTCAATGAAGTAACTAATGTTGACAATTTTGATGAATCGGCTATTATGCATAATATTGAGGTCCACTCGACTCCAGATGGGAGTCAGGACAATAAAATAAAACCAGATATTACAAATAAAATAAATAATACAGATGATTCGGGGATCCAAATAACCCCAAAATTGAATAGGGAAAATAAAATTAATAATGAAGTCAGCTTCACTGACAAAAATGTAGTAGCACAATCTACCCCAACGACAACACGAATTAAACAGTTGTCAATGGAAGATATGTGTAATTTCATGAAAACAATATCTGATAACTTGAGTAGTTTTAACGTGAAATTTGATGAACAGAAGAGTGACTCGGACGCTAAATTCAATATACAGAATAGTAAGTTCCATGAGTTAAAGGGCGATATAAATAATATTGACCAAAAATTTGATAAGCGTTTATATGATATGAAACAACAGAGTGTCAAGTTAGAAGACAATATTAATAAACGTTTAAATGAGACGAATGAATGTTTCAATACTATTAAAGAACAAATAATAGAGTCAATAGGAGAACAGATTAAAAGTAATAGTAATAATGACAATAAAAAAGTAACAAGTGAGGGAAATAATGCTGAAAATGATGATATAATTAAGAATGTGGTATCAGAGAGTGATATGTTGAAAATAGATAGTGAAATAGTAAGTGAGAGTGAGAAAATGATAAGTTGTAATGGAGTAATAATTAGTGTTGTTGAATTAGAAAAAGAATGGAAAGAAAGAGTAGATGAATGTGTAGGGCAGAGGGTAAATTTTCCCCTTATTTGTGATGAACCAGAGTGTTCAAAATTGTTATTATTGGAGGGTAAGAGACCCTTATTAGTGAAAGATTTGAGTTGTTTATTTTTGTTGAATAATTTTGTACCCTCTGCATGGAATGAGAGAGAGAGTGTGATATGGCATTATGATGAGAGAAGTTTAAATATAGAATGGTGTAGTGAAAGAGAGACAGAATTATACAAAGTAAAGAGAGACTATAATGAGTTGAAAGAGATGTTAAATAACTCGAAGTACTTACCTGTTAAAATAGAGAATGAAGATTATTTTGATGATACATGTTTAAAGAATAATAATTTACCTTATGATGAAAAAATAACTGACTTGATAATGAATGTAATTACTGATGGAGACTTAACCGATGTACTCAATGTTGACCTGGTATATGATTATTATGGTAAAATGAACAAACAGAAATTTTATGGTTACTATACACAAGATAACCATATACGGAATGTAAATAAAATTCAAAAGTGTTATTTGAAACCCCGACTAATTTTTGACGATGGAGGTTGAAATTCATAAACGAACAATTTAAATATGTTAATATATGGTAATGATCTAGCTGATTTTTGATATTGAAGTGTGACACAACTGAATAATTATTGTTGAAGAGTTGTAAATACATGTGTAGTGAAATTAATTGTATGTATTATAAAATGTTGAATTGTTTGTATGAAATAACATTGTTGTTAAGTGTTTCAGAGGTTACACGGAGATATTGGTGTGTGTGTGTGTGGTGTGTATTTTGTATTCATGTCAATAAGTGGACAATGTATTGTAAGTATAAAGTTCATAATACTAATCAGATAGAATAAAACGCTTACAGGTGTGAAAAGAGTGTAACAATAATAATAATAATGGTATTGAGATAATAGTATTAAATAGAAACTGTAATTAAAAGGTAATAATAACTGAAAGGTGAATTAAAATATTTGGCTTAAATTGTAAGAAATAGCCATTGATAAATATGTCATCTAAAAGATTTATAAAATTCGAAAAGTGTAGTAAGCAGATATGGCAGTATATGATGTAACCAGAGTGTTTAGACTATGAATGCTGAAACTGAGAATGTTGATAACTGTTGTTTATGAAAACAAACATGGCACATAACCGTTTATATAAACAGGCGTGGTATGTTGAGACTAATGTTTGTAATCATGCTTGGTGACAATAACAAAAAATGTGGTAGTCTGCTGAATCAGTATCTTGAGCAAAACCCTATTGTGACATAAAAGAATTAAAGTAAATTTTTTTTACAAAATAATAATGAGGTAATTGTTGTAACTTAGAGATGGAGAAATTAAATATAATCAAATTAATTTGATAATTAAATAATTGGAAAGAGGATTTTAATAACAAATTTAAATTTATTCTGATTCAAACTTCAAATGTAATTGTAAAATAAATGAAATATGTCCTTTCATTATTTAATTTCATTAAACAAAATTTTTGCTTAGCCTATATAAATATAGTAGTCAAGTGGATATAATTTGTATTTACTGTGAGTTAATGTAATTTTGTATAATTCAGGTATTATTTTGGCTGGGCAATATTGTACGGGGAATATTATTCAATTTAACTGGAATTTATGTGTACCATTGTAAACCAATATTGTTTTATTAATACTATTGTTTAGGGTCTATAATATAAAATGAGCCAGTACGTTGTCAATGAACCAGTACGGCTAAGAGGAAACGAACCAGTTGTGGGATATGGGGTGATGGAAGTCCGCTTGTCAATTTTTTAATCAAATGTTCTAAAGTCAGGCGATACTGGGTCGGGTATCTGTTCGATTTTTCGGTGGTGGGAGCTCGAGTAGAGAAGTCCCGTAAGATCGGATGGGTGCTGCCACAGTCGCCAGACTAGGGGGGTAAGAACCCATGATTTAGTAGAGTGTTCAGGGGGGTTGCGGCGCCATATCCTCACTGATCCTCTTAGGGCTTAGGCAATAAGAGTTTGAACGCTTCGGCTTTCAACCTCTTATTGGGGGGGTATTGTAACGGTACAGAATTGTGAGCCACCCCAGTTTAATTTTATATTCATTTAAATCATCATATTAAGCACTTTTCAAATTGCCAGACTTTCACCTGTAAGGAGCCTCCAGTACAGCAATGCAACTTACA
Source organism: Magicicada septendecula (assembly GCA_034769895.1). Lineage (NCBI taxonomy): Eukaryota > Metazoa > Arthropoda > Insecta > Hemiptera > Cicadidae > Magicicada > Magicicada septendecula. Next base: position 48,652,476 of record CM068374.1, on the reverse strand, counting down.
TACAGTCAGCCAAAACAATTGCCAGACGTATTGCGTAACCACCAGCAGCAGCCTTGTGACACAGTCTCCAGTCTGCAGTGTGTCATTAGAGAGTGAACAGACAGCCAGCATTCAGATAGTAAAAGTTGGTTAATTAAAAATTAGTGGCCTCGGGTTTACAGATAGGCCGTTAAGACAAATACGGTCTATCTAAGAGAGCGTGTAAACATTTATAAACATTAAAAGTGTAGAACCAAGAGCGCGGCCAGCCTACAACAACATCTAAGAGTAACAAAAAGTTATGTCGGCCGACTTAATCATCTTCCAGAACGTGAGACGTTAATTAGCAAACCAATAAGAACCATGAGACAATAAACCGTAAAATCAGTACCGGTACCAACAGTGGCGTGAGTGCGAGAGAACTCAGAAATCGGTCCGTTAGTGAACTGGTGTCACGCTTATTATACGTGAATAATACGGGTGTGCATTGGAGGCCAGCTATTATCAGGATGAGTACAACCTTTTAAAGTTCAATTAATATGTCATAAAATTTGCTTTTATAAATACTTTAATAAGTAACAGAGATCTCTAATAGAGGGGAGTTTGGGTAAAGCTTAACGAAAAAAGAAAGTGTGTGTGTGTGGTTATATACTGGTCATTTTCAATTTTTTTATACGTATTTAGTAATGTTAATTATTATAGTATTTTTTAAAAACCAAAGTTAACAAAGATACTGTCATTTGTAGAAGTAGAAGAAGGGGTGATTTTTGATAAATAAAATAAGTATGTATTTTAGACAGTAGAAAATGTGTTAGCATCATTTTCACACATATCAAATCCAAATAGTCCTTTTTGCAGCTGTTTTCGTCTGAAAGACTCTGGAATAAAACCCTAAGGTAAGAGTTAATTATAATTTTGTAATTAATTGAGAAGCTTCACTGTGTTTATTGCATGTGTGGCTAAATTAGATTTATATATTTCTGGTTTTTTGTATGCGTTTAGGTGTTCAAAATAACATTTTTTCAGCTGTTTTTTTTGTTTGTCCTATGTAACATTTATTGCAATCTTGTTTGTGACAAACTAATACCAGAACAAATACAAATCAGTACAAAACATGACACAATATTCAAAGCACTTAACATCGAAAATACACAAAATACAAAAACATACCACAATCACACACAATAATACAACTTTAAAATACCAAAGACCAACAAACAACCTTAATAGCATCCAGCAGCCAACACACAAATACTTCACCAGAAACAAGATCGCGAAGGCTGAAGATGAGAGAACAGGAACTCTCAAAACATGTTCCAAATAGAAAAATAACATCTTGAGGTAAATTTAATTATAAATATCAAATGTATTATATACATCAAGAAACGGACTGTAGCAGAAAGTGACTAATATATATATCATGTTCATGAAAATGCACAAAAAACTAACACATACACCACAATCACACACAATAAAACCAATTTGAAATACCAGAAGCCAATAGGAAGCCACAATAATAATAGTCAACCAACAACACATATGTACTTCACCAGACAAAAAAACCGGAAGGCTGAGGATGGGTACAAGATAGTACCCGAAACATGTTCCAAAAAAGGAGAAAAAAAAATAACATCTTGAGGTAAATTTAATTATAAATATTAAATGTAAATATATATATATATATATATATATATATATATATACCAGTAAAAAAAAGGAGATTCCCCAACTTTAAGGTGGTTACCAACCCTGACCGTGGATTTGGCTTATCTTTAACAAGCTAGGGCCAGACTTATTGTACCCTGACCATAGTTTGTTATTGTTGAAATTGGTGAACATAGAAATTTAACCTGGGAAAAAATTGGGAGAATCTAAAAAATGTTGGAACCGCGGATATACACCTAAGGGGGTGATAGACCGTTTAAGGGCATATAATTAGTTTACTGCTATTGCTGGCATCCTGTACACCAGTGATACCAGACTTTGTGTAAGGCTGAAGCATGACGGAGTAAAATAAAAGAAAAAATGTTTACAGGCCTACCAAATTTCTATACAAAAATGTACAAATGTGAAACAAATAATCGTAAATCGTTAAAATACAGTGTAGTCGAGCCATGAAGATGTAAATAAGTACTAACCGAACTTTTTGTCAAATCTAAAGTGAGTGTCAAGTGGTGGTGCAACGACTGGGACCACGTGCAAGCTAAGTAACTGTACAACACAATTGTAAAACAAATAACTGGCCAGAAGAAATTAACACTTAATGTCAAATTATATTTTATTTGTCAAACAAATGTATTAAAATAATGAGCTCAATAAAAGGGGGGGGGGTAAAGAGAAATATAGAGAGAAAGAGTGAGAGAGCGTGTGATAGATAAAAGGGGGCAAGAGAAAGAGAGCAAAGTACTGGTTTGCAGATTTAGTAATAAGATACAATATTGGGAAGTCAATAAGTTTATATAAAGTTATAAAGAAAGTAATAATGTGTTTTGATAAAATAAAATCAAATCTTTTTATCATAACCATGTGTTAGAATAATTATTACGCCAAATTATCCATAACCTATTCTGTACCAAAAGTTCATCTAAACGAACCTGTGAGAGTTTTTATTTAAGGGAGTTCAATAATAATTAATTATCTAAATTATTTCTTTTGGGAAGAGTGTAATTGGTTTCGACATTTACTCCTTAAAATGTCATGGCGACATTGAGGGCTTTTGGGAATCTTCTGTTTTAAAGGTAAGTCGAAGTAAGATCGGAGAAATCGGGGGTAAGTAATATTCTTGTCTTGTGCTTTTTATTTGTAGAGTTACAGACAAACGGATCAATGGCATGAAGCTCCACCATCCTCAAGCAGTAGTGGACACTTTGATATGATACACACATCTGTCATACCTCAAATTACACGTTTCCCTTCAGATGAGCCATTTTGTCTTCACTGATTGTGATGACACAATGTCTCACATTGTGAGAATTTCAAAGTAAAACCATGCACAGCATCTTTGAACCACATTACATCCAGAAATGGTGACATCCCCCCCCCCCCAACTGGTTACCACCTTGTCACTTTCTGATTATTTTCTGTAGATGTATCTTAAACACAAGGTATATGCAACACACCTATACACTGCTGAGCTCAAAAAAGTATTCAGTCTTTTTGTGGCATAATTTCTATTACAGCAAATAAAATTTTTATATGCAACAGCCATGTGAGATTAAACAAAATACCGGTATATTAAAATATGAATTAATGTTCAGAACAACTCTTAAACAATGTGATATGCATTTTACTATCAATTTTATTGTATGTCCTTGAAAATTTACTATTTTTATTTTTATTGATATACTCTATATAAGACAAATATTTTTTACTTTCTAAAGGAAAAAATATTTCTGTTTTTGAAGAATTTGTTTATTCCACTAAATATACTTCATTTTGGAAATGAAAATCAACGTTTTCTTAATATACATTCAAAAGTTTAAAATCTTTCACGTTCTTATGGTACATACTGAATAGTTTCCTAATGTTCTATTGCGAAGTAAAAATTGTATGTATATAAAAGTTAGATGTCATGGTCAACAACCACAATAATAACATGTTGTGACTTGTGGATATTTTGTCATGCATGCTAGTGAATGTCACAGACAAATGGAACTTCATCAATACAGCTTTATACGTGTGTGCATGCTCATACAAGCATGCACACACATGCATATATCTGTTACAACAAATCATAAGAGAAGTGCTGTATTATTCTATTATAAATAAATGTGTGCATTTATAATGGTGCAAGAATAAAGGGTTATAGACAGAACCACAAAAATGAAAAAAAAAATACATTGGTTTCCCCAACTCTCTATGAGATCTGACATACAGTTTACTACTGAATCAGAATAACTGTACAAAAATTATCAATTCCAGTTTTATCTTTTTAGTCGTCAGTTTCACTTTTCAAGATTACAACCATTTTAAACAACATTTTTCACTTACATTATCCTATATTAACTAACAAACTGTAACAAGTTATACTAATTTCCTAATAACAACTTTAAAATGATCGCTTAAATGGACGGTAATAATATAATTAATTATAGTAATAGCCTTACAATAAATCACAATGTTTTTCAAACTTTCCGTTCAATATAAGCTCTAGAAAAATTGTCAAAATACTTTTTTTTGCTACCAGACCTATATACGTACTACTATGTGCCTACACGAAAGCTCTCCATTTATAATAAGGCATATTATCATTTTACTAATACTGTTTGTTTTCAAATAGATGTATCTGTTTTATACTATTTTTTTTTTTTTTAATTGCTATCTTCTAAGCAGCAATGTCACTAAACTCAAATCCCTATTAACTCAAACAAACTAACCAATCACAGTATTGTCTCAGGTACACCTGATACTTTTAGTTTCCCCCTTTAACACTTTGAGTGCGGCCATGTCTCCTTCCCCAACGAATGCCCATATTTTACAATATTTGCATATATTAGAAGAAAAATAGTGCATTTCTACATATAACTTTATAAATATTATATATTCTTACTTGCCAGATCTTTATGTTTCAAGTCATACATATATTTTTTACATGAACATAACCATGCCATGTATTATATTATATCAGTTATTGACAGGTAGTTCAAAAAAAAAATTAACTAAAGTTGTACACAGTGTACTTCAAATTATAAAATAACAAAGTAATATACTAAAACAAATGCACATACACAAAAAAAAACTGCAATCAAGTCCAAAACATTGTTTACCAAACACTATGAAATGCTACGCTAAGCCAGTTAAAACACTGTCTGTTCTGTTCAAGTCAGATTAAAATTTCTACACAGAGGTTTCACCTGTTAGAAAAAGTGAACTACAGAAGACAGTGAAATTCATAACAGTTACACAACACAAAATACTACAGTGAGCAAATCAAAAGACAAGAAACATTACGTCACAATATTTTACCGTCCACATTAATGTCCAAAACTTTTGTATAGTAATATTTTGATGCCTGCACTCAAAATGTTAAATCAAAATCAAAATATTAATATTACACAACATGTAGTTGAATATAGAACATGTAAACTACATAGTATATATAAAACAGTTAAAATTGCAACTTACATGATAGGCATTACTACACAATCTTCTTGCGTACCCTTTACGACTATACAAATGAATAGGATCCTGTTTACCTAACTTCCTTTATTCAAGTTCCATATGTTTATTCCAATCATGTGTCAAATGACTAACATAATGAGAGACCAATCTACGTTGAATCTAATGCCTATTAAGAGTAAAAAGAATAAATTCTCCACACACGTATCCTTGAGAACTTTGGTGAAATAAGTATAATATTTGGGTCACTTTCGAGATAGAATTATTTCAAAGAAATTGGAAAAGGAATTCAGTACAAAATGTTTACATGAAGAGAATGATTGTAATTTTATTGTCCCAGTTTTCAGTCTGTACACTGCAATGCCCAGCGGGATATTTAATGACAAACAAGGCTCAATAATGGGGTGGATATCAGTCATAATGGATTTAGATTTTGTTCATTTACTGGTGAAAAACACAGGGCAGGAAATTTTCGTTTATATGGTCAATTTGTAACACCTTTCAAAAATCACTTTTGATGTTGGCCCAATTATACAAGTACATAAAGCCTCAAAATCTTGCTAAAATTATGTTAGGTGACATCAGTGGCCTTCTGAGCCGAGTGTTGCTTTCTTTCTAGTTGGAAGTAAACTTTTCCTATTTTTTAATTTTTATTGTTCTTATATTAGTGCACTTCAAACAATCCACACAACATACGCACACTTTCTTCACATCTATACTGGTGGGTCTCTGAACATCAGCAATCGGCACTCAGAATCAGGCTTTACATACCAGACCTAAACTTAGAACATTATGCATTTTCAACAGCTACATCTAGCATAGAAACTGAGCTTTTAATGACAGATCTAGCCCTTCAATACTGCAAGTATTGAAGTAGAAAAAGTATGTATCCTGAGTGACTCTAAATCAGTGATGTGAGCAATTTCAGTGTCTTTAAGTGGATTCCAGGTCATAGCGGCATTTTGGGAAACGAAAGGTCTCATGAGATTGCTTTTAGGCAGCACAGACGTAGTCTAAACCTCCTTTGAAAATGACAACCAGTGCTTAATCGGAACAGATTGAGAGGGTGTGCAGGAATGAGTGGTTGAACACCTGGAAGAACAACTTAAAAGGCAGAAAATTATTTGACATACAGCCAGAACAAAATGATTTAAGCCTATATGGCAGGATCCCCAGGAAACCGGAAACCTTTGCTGCTCGAGCAAGGACACGACATATCGCAACAGAAGAATCCCTTTTCTGATACAAGCTATCAGAGTCTCCACTTTGCAAAAGATGTTCAAGAGAGCCAGAGACATTGCAGCATAGAGACAAACCCACTAAAATAAAGAAATGCTCCAAGGGCACAGACAGCCCACTTCTTTCATGTCACAAATATTGAGGAACAAGTCTTTGCTGGTGATGGCTGCTGGACTGTACGAGATGCATCGTGTTGTCGGTATCTTATGAGACTGGTTCCACGTTCTAAGAAGTGAGAAGTAAGTAAATTGTAGTTGTTTTGATAGTTCATCTTCTTTTTTCACAGCACTAAATTAATATAGATTATTAAACTTTCACTTGTGAAACTTACTTTGTTTCCTCCCGTACGCGTTTCCGCGAGATGTGCGCCTTCATCAGCAGTGTGAGACAGACTGTCAGCAACTTGTAACGGTTTTATTTGGTAGGTTGAGTGGGGGTGGTATGTGGTGGAAGGGGATTGGCACGGGGATCTGAATTATTGTTTGTTTTATGTATAATTGTGTCAAAGAGTGTTTGCGATTTATAGTGTAATTGGTCGTTAAGTATGCTGTTTGGTTGTGTTGTGTAGTGTTTGTATATTGCATATTGTTCTGCTGTGTTAAGTTTTCGACTTTTGGGTAAGTAGTGTAATATCTCAAGATTAGTATTATGTTGGTGTAGCTGTGGTTTTTTGTGTGTATGTGTGTGGCAAATGCGGAATGTATATTGTTGCTGGATAGAGCTTTTAGGTGTTCAGAGTACCGTGATGAAAAAGATCTTCCCGTCTGGCCTATATAGAAACTATTACAATCATTACAGTTTAATTTGTAAACACCTGTTTTGTTGTATTTGTCTATGTCCGTGTTTGTATTATTGATGTGTTTTTTTATGGTATTGTTTGTTCTGTATGCTATTTTGTATTTGTGTTTCCTGAAAGTGTTGGCGATTTTGTGTGTGTTGGAGTTATGGTATGTGAGTGTGATGTATTTATTTTGTTGTGTGTTGTTGGTATTTATTGTTTTGTTGTTTTTGTTTATGATGTATTTGTGTAGTTTGTTTATTAAATTAGGGTTGTAGCCGTTTTTTATTGCTATATATTTGATTGTGTTGAGTTCATAGTTATAATCCTGTTTACTTAATGGTATTTTTGTTAGTCTATGGAGAATATGGTTGAAGGCCACATGTTTGTGTTGCGTTGGATGGTTTGATGTGTATGACCATGTCAGTTGTGGTTGGTTTTCTGTATATTTTATACATGTGTGTATTGTTTGTTTTGTTAATTGTTAGGTCCAGAAAATTTATACTATTGTTTTGTTCTATTTCCAGTGTAAATTTTAGTTTGTGGTGTATTGTGTTTATGTATTTGTGGAAGTTTTCGACCTGTCTTGTATTGCCATTGAATAAAAGTAATATATCATCCACATACCTGTGCCAATAAATGATTTTGTTGGTGTATTTGTTGTTTATTATGTGGTTCTGTTCCATATGAATATTTCAGCCAGTATTCCTGATATGGAGGATCCCATCGGGAGGCCGTCTGTTTGTGTGTATATCTTGTTATATGTGAAGTAATTTTGTTCTGTAACTATTTTGGTGAGTGTGATGATCTCATGTATGTGTGTTTCAGGCGTGTTGTTTTGTCTGAGTAAATGTTCTAGTAGACCACCCCCACTCAACCTACCGTTACAAGTTACTGGCAGTCTGTCTCACACCGCTGATGAAGGTGCACATCACGCCGAAACACGTATGGGAGGAAACAAAGTAAGTTTCACAAGTGAAAGTTTAATAATCTATATTAATAAAGTAAGTTGTTCTTATGTTAGTACATTTTTTTCACAGACTGATCAAACCATTATTAATTTTAAATCAGTTTAATTCCTCCCTACATATGAAAAGGTCCTTTAAACAGAATGTATGAAAACAACAATTGCAAGGCTCTTATGTTCAAAACATTATTAGTCTAAATCGCAAAACATACCGTGGTTTCTAGCACAAGGAATGTAGTTGGTAGTTGGTCACAGCGACAAAGGCTTCAAAAGATTTTAAAACCCGTCTCTTAATGAATTATGTTCTAAAAAAAAAGTACCACTACCTGGATTCATGGTATAGAAACATAGAAGTTTCTTTATATGTTGTCTACAGTACTTTTACAATTCTGGTTTATTAGGCTGGCACCTAACCTAACCTAACCACTGTCTGTCTGCAGTGTACAAAAGAAACTAATCTGTAATTTAGAACATTGTGTGTGTGTGTGTGTGTGTGTGATAAAATAAAATATTACATATATGTATAAAAATACATTAAATCTCCTAAATTACAGATTAGTATATATACACAAAAGATTAATCTGAAAATTATGTAAATATTAAAAACACTCATTTATAATAAAACAGTGAACAATTCGTAACATTAAGTAAATGGAGACATAAGATTATTTACAGATTAATGTGTTACAATTATATATAAATGCAGTATCCAGTATAGGATAAAAGTTTTTATATATTAATATGTTAATAAAATGTTCTTCAATTGTGGGACATGTTTCATCAACAATGGTTCACACCTGTGATCAGTTCCAACATCTGTACTTGCTGTACACTTGCTGTACCATTTATTTCATACAATTTATAAAACAGAGAAGAAACTGTTCCAGTCATCATTCCTGTAACTTCTACACGCAAAAAAAAAATATTCCCGAAGAAATATTTCAGTAACCAAATAACAAAGGCACAATTAATTTCATTAATTTGCCAATAAAAATACTGCCAATATAAAACCATTGTTATTGACAGATTTTATGAAGTGTCTAGCGCACGACTAGATGACAATGGTGTGATAAATAAGTAACTTATCAAGAGATGTGAACCGTATCGACGTGTGTCATTTTGCGATAGCTTGACAAATAAGAGGTGACTGTGTTATGGCTTGGAGGTATGCGCAATTTGATTCTCTCTTTACGTCTTTTCAAGTGTCGTAGACTGCATGTCCGCTTTGTGTAACACCACGATGACAAAGCACCTGCAAGAACAATACACATCTTGACTCACATATGATTAAAAACATAAGTAATCGAATATAATATTGTATTTAGGTATGTACAGTACCATTTTATGAAGGTTCCTGACATACAATATTGTGAGATTTTCGAGTCTTCTTTCACGCGAACAATATTTTTTTTAAATATCAAGAGAAAGAAAATCTAATTACGCATTAAATCATATAGGATCAGTGACACAGTGAAGAGTTTTGGGGAAGTTAAAATACCCCAAAACCATGCAAAATGTAAGAAGTGTAACAAAAGCCATTATGGTATTAAAAAATGAACGAGCTCCTGGTGCAGATTAGTACAGAACATCTTAAATGCGGTACTGATAAATTTTACAGTATGTTAATTTGGAAAATAAATAAATATCTGAATAGACGTGTGATACCCAAGGATTGGAAAATGGCTTACATCTCATCTATTCACAAAAAAATGGAATAAAAAGGAATGTCTAAATTATATAAATATCACTATTGTTTGATGACTCGGGACACTAAGTTTTTTATAAGTAAAATCGTAAAGATTTACCTTACAGCCTAAACTGGCTTTCATCTTTAGAAGGCTTCATCAGAGCCTCTGATGAAGCCTTCTAAAGGTGAAAGCCGGTTTAGGCTGTAAGATAAATCTTTACGATTTTACTTATAAAAAACTTAGTGTTCCGAGTCGTCAAACAATAGTGATATTTAGTTAAGTAACGGACACGTCATGGACAACGAAATCCAAGAGTGTAAATTATAGAAGAATATCAGTGACCATTACATGAAGTCTGGTGTATATGGAAGAATCCTAAATCATTTAATGAAAATGAAGAAGAGCGAAGTGTATTTTGAGTTGGAAGGACATGACCAACAACATATTCTATTTAAAGCAACTCAATGAGAAGAATGTGAACAGAAACTCGTCTGATGTTTATAGATTTTCACAAAGCTTATGACACCACTGACAAGTTATGGACCGTTCTTAAAGAAACGAATATAAATCAAACATTAATTAACGCTGTGAGAAATGTTTATGATGAGTCTAGATCCCAAATGAAGTTAGTAAATGAACTTCCAAAGAATCTGTTGTTAACAAGGGTCTTTATCAAGGATGTCGCACTTCTCCTACCCTTTTTAAAATATATGTTGTAAAATCATTACAAATGTGGAAAGGGAAGTTTAAGGGAATGGGAATGCATTTGTACACTGTGCAGTTTGGAGATGACCACGTGATTTTTGCAAACAACAAGGAAGGTCTACAATATATGGCTCAAAAATTACGAGTACAAAAAGTGGGGCTTGGAGATAAACACAAAAAACAAAATACTTGCCTATTGGAGCTGACATATCTAATGTGAGCTTATATAATGAAATGAACGCATGTGGGGAGTTAATGTATTTACAAGTAGTTTTTGATGTGACTGGTTAATGACGATAGAGAGATTACAAGAAGGATACTTCAGGCCAGAAAAATGGTTGGGCACCTAAATTGAATTTGGTGGAGTAATAATGACACTGGTAAAAGAGAAAATAAGTTAAGAGAAATGCATTAGTTAAGAATAGCTTACATTATGGAGGAGAAACACAGCGCATCAAAGAACAGAACAAAAAGAAATTAGAGATGGTGGAAATGGTTGTGCTCCGGAGATATCTAAGAATTTCTAGATGAGATAGAATTTCAAATGAAGCAATTAAAGAATGATGGGAATAGAGGCAACTTTGTTTCAAGACATTGAAAGGAGCCAGATGATTTGGTACGGCCACGTCCAGAGGGTAGGGAATGAGAGATTTTCAAAGAAGGTGATGCAGTGGATTTCCCTCCATTGTTGGAAGCGGGGAAAACTGAAAAATCCTGAAAGAAGGCATATTAACCAGCCATGGGTGCATGAGATCTCCCAGGATGGAACATAGAATGATCAGGCTGGAGTGGATGTTGCACATCAATATGACTAATTATATGTTAAATATATATATATATATATATATATATATATATATATATATATATATAATATAGAATATATATTTTTCTAGAATTTTCAGAAAAAAAGGAAATAACAGAAATTAAAAATGTCCCTGTAAAAATTAACCATATAAGCAGAATCAAATAATAGGTTAATTAATAACATGAGTATGGACATTTTTAACTGCATTATGTTATAGTTATCTTGCAGTTATGAAATTCATTGTGTAAACATTGTTAGTTGTCTGAAGATTAAAGAATAAATAAATTAATTTACCTTTCAATAATCTGCCGTGTGACTTCTTATAGAACTCTTCTATAACCTGTTTCGGAGACTATGCTCCATCTTCAGATATTAACATCAAGTGAAACTATGTCACTCTTATGAGATCGTTAATTAATAAAATGTCAATGTGCATAAGAACTGTACGCGATGTTGGGTGTACACCCGTTCAAGTTCAATCTGCTACTGAACGGTTGTTAGACTCTATTGTAGTCTTAGTGAGCAGGCTCAAGGCAGTATCGTACAAGCAGTTGAATCCAAAGTTCAGTTGATCATGTAATATGAAATCGCGACTTCTTAGGTTTGCGTGTGCACCATAGATTTCAAACTCTTCCAAGGTATTCATGAAACGGCCCTTCTTACATACATGGAACGGCATTAAGTTGGAATTAAGTCTGTGTAATTATAATTGTGTGAGGTCAGGTGTCGGGCATAATTAGATTTGATCCTGTTATCATTTCTTATTTTGATTGGTATATGTTCCCGAAAACGTTTGAGGAAACCTCTCCCCGTCTGTCAATTGCAATCATTGCATATTAACTTATATTTACCCATTTTTTTCTTCTGGAGGTGTGTTTTTTCGGTCTGAGAATGCTTAGTAACTTATTACTAGTTCTGAATGAAGTACTAAAAACATTAATATTCAATTAATATTTTATTAATTAACGATCTCGTAAGAGTGACATAGTTTCATTTGATTTTACTATCTGAAGATGGAGCATAGTCTCCAAAACGTGTTATAGAAGAGTGTGATACTCTATTCACATACCAATACACAAAAGTTTTTTTTATTTTATTTTCCACCTACCTGTTTCGCCTTCCGCCTTCTGCCAGAGACCGCAACACGAACGTTAAAAATGCAAATATGATTATAGGTTATCGCAAAAACTTACGCAACTCATTTTTTGAAGAGAATTAAAATTTTTTAATATGTACTATTTCAGTTTTGTATTGTTATTCTTTTCCAAAAAAAAAATCAAGACAAATTAAAATTTCCTTACATTTTTTTGGCAAAACATCTTATATCAACAAAGTTAAAATCTACATCTTATGTAAACACATTTGATACTGTCTAAAACACAAACTATTATAAGTAATCTCGTTAAATAAATAAAACATTGAAAAATGAACCAGTGTATAACCTCTATATTAGCACACACACACTCATTCTGTTACACTGATCTTTGAATAAACTCCGCCCCTGAGAGGACTCTATCGTACAAAGTATTAGTGTTTTATATTTTCCTTTTATAACGAACAATCACCAGTTATTTGGCATTGGTTCTAATATGCATACTAAATGTTCTAGTTACCCATACGCAGCGTACTCCTAGGGTTGGTTGCGCGAACTGTTGTTGAATACTTGCTTCGATCTCACGCACTCCGGTACTCGTTTAATACGTTTACTGTTTGTGTTCAAAGGTTTTTACTGTTTTATTGGTTCCACATTATACAATATGATGAAGTCGGCCGACTTAATTTTATTCGCACTAATTTTTTGTAGACTGGCCGCGCGGCCCTAAGTTACGGCTGGAACTGGCGTTAGTTCCCTAAAGCTGAGCATACAGAGCTGGTCACGTGATCGTGAATATGTGCTCCCATTGGTGCTGTTAAAAGAGCGCCTTAACACAGGCGGAAAGTTTAACAATGTTTTTGCCGCCTGGCGCAACATGCAGTTACCTGACTTTCTTCTGTGATTCACGGCTGGTGTGAAATTAGGTGTTATTTCACAATCGGTCTACGTTGCTTGAGTGCGGAGACAAAACATAGCCGTTTTGTTCTGTAATAAACACAGCCTATCTGGTTGACTAACTCGGGGTTCTACAAGGGTGAACAATGACTGTATGGAAAATATAATTTTTAAAATGTTACCTTGGCCCTACAGTTTCGTACCATTACAATATCCCCCCAATAAGAGATTGAAGGCCATAGCATTCAAACTCTTATTGCCTAAACCCTAAGAGGATCAGTGAGGATATGGCGCCGCAACCCCCCGGAACACTCTACTAAAATCATGGGTTCTTACCCCCCTAGTCTGGCGACTGCGGCAGCACCCACCCGGTCTTACGGGACTTCTCTACTCGAGATCCCACCACCATAAGCTCGGACCGATACCCACCACAGTATCGCCTGACTCTGGAACATTCAATTAAAATTTAATAAACGGCCTTCCATCACTCCATATCCCACAACTGATTTGTTTCCTCTTAGCCGTACTGGTTCATTGACAACGTACTGGCTCATTTTATATTATAGACCCAAAAAAATATAGTATTAATAAAACAATATAGGTTTACAGTAGTACACATAAATTCCAGTTAAATTGAATAATATTCCCCATACAATATTGCCCAGCCAAAATGACACATTAATTATACAGGATTACATTAACTCACAGTAATAGTACCTAAAATACAAATTATGTCCTTACTTGACTACTATATTTATATAGGCTAAACAAACTTTTTTACTACCCCCCTTTTAATCCCTTAACCCCTGATACCCGTTACATATTAATGTGTTCTGCGCGAGGCTTCTTGGCCCTTTTCAGCCTCATCCTCGCCGTAAACCACATCTCCCTCGTGACCTGTAACTGGGTCACCGCCCATCCACACTCACTATTACCCCCCCTAGACTGTAGCGTCCAGTTGCTTTCACAAGGACTGATGCGGAAGGGGTGGACATTTTTTTCTTTTATTCCACCCCCATCCTTGCTTCGGCGTTACAATAAAATTCGGTATTACCTACTAGTTTTTATTTATACACCCCTAATGGACTACCACCCCTATCTGGGTGAAAATAGCCCTGTTCCAAAATTAGGTAGATTCCCCCAAAAAATAACCCCCCTACTAAATCTAACAAACCACCGGGTTAACAAAATAAAACAAACCACAAGCCGGTTATATCAAGTAAAATTTATGATTTGCCACAATTAACTACTTTCACGGTCATGATCCGGTGAGGTCATAGCCGCACTTAGGTGGGGAATCTACAGTTAAAACATAAAATATAGATTAGCATTGATACAAGTTACTTGGATAGTAATATACACCTCTAAGTTCCCAAACATTTTTGACAGCATTTACACAAAATTTCCTTCAATTTCCCATTTAAGTAAAGTACATATTCATTTGTTTTACAATTACATTTGAAGTTTGAATCAGAATAAATTTAAATTTGTTATTAAAATCATCTTTCCAATTAATTTAATTACCATATTAATTTAATTTTATTTAATTTCTCAAACTCTAAGTTACAATAATTACCTCGTTATTATTTTGTCTGAAAAAATTTAACTTCAGTCCTTTTATGTCACAATAGGGTTTTGCTCCAGATACTGATTCAGCAGACTACAACATTTTTTGTTATGGTCACCACGTATGTCTGTAGACATAGTCACAACCTACAGCATACCTGTTTACTGTTTACATAAACACAGTTATAAACACTCTGTCTCAACACTCACATAGTCTAAACATTCTGGTTACATCATGTACTGGCATATATACTTCCTGCAAAATTTTTAATTCTATAAATCTTCTTGTTAACATATCTATCAATAGCTACCAACTCAGATCAAAGTTACTTTTGCTTAAATAATCAAATTAGCCATTTTAAATTATTTATTTAACTTAAAAATTCTTTAACAGTCTCCACTCAAAACAGTTTAACTTTAATTACAGCTGTATGAAGTTAATGTATAAAATATCTAAAATTACAATTTCAATTTGACTCAAAATGAATTTAAACACAGCACTAACATTTACAACATTAAGTTACTCCAGGGACAGATACAATTCAATTTCATCTCTTCGGGCATTCAAAACAATTTCCATTACTTTAATTACATTTATCAAAAGACTCTAATTAGTCTAGTATTTCATTTTTTCTTAATACTTCAATAAATTTTACAAACATTCCATCATTTGTTTCAAATCTCTCTTTAAATTCCTCCACAATCACATTCTATATACCATTTATCCTCTACTCATAACCTAACATAGCAGGTACCACAAAATAATAATTAAACCTTTTGGTTACATAGCGTTTGTTTTAAAATATTTTCCAAAATTATTATTTTTTTCTTAATTACCTGTGAATAGGTTGTGCTTTATGTGTACAGAATCATTGTCTACAGGGATGCGATTGAAAACGAACAGACCCTCTACATCAGTAACTACCCTTTTTGGGGACTCAGAATTCTTATCTGACCCCTTTTTTCCACAAATAAAACCAACCCCAACCACCAATCTACAACCCCATCCCTGTAGGCAATAATCCTATGAGACTATACAAAATTTATTATTTAGTTTGTCTACTCAGCCACAAAACTTCTCCACTACCTACCTAATTAAGGGATGAGTTTACAATTCATAAATAACGCCAGTTTTTTAATTTTGAGGATTACCCTAATGTAGTATTTAAAATCAAGGTAATCAAATGATTCCAAAAAGGGTGCCAATTTATGTAACTATTGTTGTGTTTGCTCTAATGGGATGGTTAAGGAAATCGGGAAGATAAAAGGGTAAGGATCATTAAGAGGTCAAGAACTAGGACTAAAGGTAAGGACAAAGCTTCCTCTGAAAATAAGGGTAAATGGAGAAAACTAAGGCTCGCGTGGGCAGGGGCGCGTCCCTGAAATAGACGAACCCCACTGGGACAAGTGGGGAACACCTATCTCATATCTATGGGATATACCAATATGTGTATTGGTATGTGAATAGAGTATCACATTTGGCGCTACGAACAGGACTCGAATTTGAATAATTAAAATTCCACACCTACGATAAATGCAAGTTTGATTTGAGGGTCAAGTAAAAACGTAAAAATTACGCAGCACATATAAATTAGTACATCAATGTTTAGAGGTTAAGAGTTAAGTGGTAGATGTTTTTATGTAAGTAAATCTAGATTAAAAAACTTAGAAAAATGGCAGGAAAGAATGAGAGCAATATATATGAAATGACTAGTGTCGAAAACTATAATGAATCAAATAGCATGAGCGATTTTGAAATCCACTCGACTCCAAACGTGAGTCAAAAAAATAAAACAAAAAATAATGCAAATGAAACAAAGAGTACAGACGATTCAGGGATACAAATAACCCCAAAATCGAGTAGGGAAAGTGAAATGAATAATGAAGTCAGCTTCACTGACAAAAATGTAGCAGCACAATTTACTCCAACGACAACACGAGTCAAAGAGTTGTCGATGGACGATATATTTACTTTAATGAAAACAATGTCTGAGAGTCTGAGTAGTGATATCAATAAAATGAATAGCAGTATCAATGTAAAATTCGATGAACAAAAGAATAGTTTTGACAGCAAATTAGACGTACAGAATGACAAATTTAACGAATTAAATAATCGTTTTGATGAAATTAAAAGCGAATTTAATTGCAAATTTGATGTACTTAAATTTGACATTGATGAGGTAAAAATGAAATGCGAAAGTAATTTTCACGAATTGAAATTTGAATTAAACGAGAAGTTGAGTAATTCATTAAATAGTATGAATAATAGAATTGACAAGATAGAGAGTAGTGTGGTAGAAAAAACCAATAAACAAATACAGAAGGTAACCGAAAATTTTGATCGTAAAATAGATGAATGTAATGTTAGTAGTGAGTACAAGTTGAATTGTGTAGTTGATAAGATTGAAACATATGAAATTAGTACTAATGCCAAAATCAATGAAATAGAAAGTAATTGCAAAACGGAGATACAAGCTATACAAAATACAGTGAATACTATAGATAAGCGTCATGTACAAATTGAGAGTTTAAATAACAATATATTTGCATCAATTGAGCAGAGTATAGTTAATGTTAAAGATGAATTGAATTTAGCTATAAACGAAAAACTTAATAGCGTTACTGAACAAATAGTCATTACTAAAGATGTGAATAGCGATTTTGATTTGGAGTTGTTTAATTGTGAAAACAGGGGGGTACACCCTATGCAGTTTTTAAATAGAGTCAAAGAATTCAATCAGTTTTGTAGAAGTAGTTGGGAAGTACAACTGTTAAAAATAATGAAGTGTTTTAGAGGGAATTCCGTGGTATGGGCGGAGGTACATAAAGTAGACTGGGTAAATTTTCAGAGTTTCGAGACGGCATTTAGAGAAAAATACTGGTCGGAGGAGGAACAAGAAATATTGCGAAGTAAAATAATGGGACCAGGTAATTTTGGGACCCAAGGGGGTAACGTAACTATGTACGTAATGCGACTATACAATGAGGCAAAATATTTAAAGCCACCATTACCGTTCCGGTCATTCGTCCGTCATGTAAGTAAGCATTTGCCGAGAGAAATACAAATTACATTAATGACCCGAGAGATTATAGAAATTACGGAACTAGAGAAAATACTGGATATATTTCAGAATATAAGAGAACGGGATATGAGTAGGCGGATAAACGCCCCAATAACACATATGAATGGTAATCATAATCAATCCCGGGGAATACCAAATTTTCACCGAGGGGCGAGAGGGGGAAATAATGATAATCGAGGTGAGGGTTGGCGATGTGCCGATTGTAATGTTGAAAACTATGCTATAAGAACAACCTGTTTTAGATGTCATAAACTGAGAGAATGTCAACGCAGTGAGAGAACGTATCAGCAACAGAATCAACCGCAGAGAGGAGCCGAGAACGCAAGAGGAGCACCGAGGGGAAATGGAAGTGGAAACAGAGGTAGAGGTGGACACAGCCAGGCAGTAGCAGGTCCATGCACGGGAAACTAGAGGAGACAATGGAGAACCGGGCCCATCCATTGTCGGAGGAGAACCTGGGGGTCCAAGAGGAACATAACTACCGCAGCAATATAATTATCAGAGACATGGCGGAGGAGTTACTGGAGGAGGACGCTGCACAAATGACAGAAACCAAAACCGGACTGACAGAGGTATTTATAACCATAGAAGGTAAGGATTACAAAACATTGATTGATACGGGTAGCGAGATATCAGTAGTTTCAGAGAATGTACTGGGTGAATTACAAAGGGTCAATAAGAATATTCCATCATTACCAGTAGCGGGGGTAAGAGTAGTGGGGGTGACGGGAGTACGAAGTAAACGAGTCACTAAACAAGTTCAATTAAACATATATATTAATGGAATAGACTTTGAGAATACTTTCCTAGTAGTTAAGGGTTTGAATTTAGATATAATTCTGGGAAATGATTTTTTGGAGAGAAATAAAGCAGTAATTGATTTTAATCAGAGAATAGTGGAATTTAATAAGGGCCATGAACCAATCAGGGTAGATTTTAAGAGGGTGTTAGATACGGCTAGAGTTATGGGTGTAAAGATGATACCAAACCGGGTAGGCGAGGGAATTATAGAAACAAGAGTGAATGTGTGTCAAGAGAGTGAGAGCATGGAAAATGATAAGAGAGTATGGGAAAATAGGGCAGAGATATTTTTTAATGAGGGTGGAATTGTAGGGAGCCCCCAACGACAGGAGTTGTGGGCAGTTATTGAATGTTTTAGAGGTGTGTTTGCTGAGTTGCCTGGAAAAGCCAGGGACTATGTATGCGAGCTAAAGATTCGAGAGCACTCACCCTACATGCAGAGAAGTTATCCAGTGCCATTTTCAAAGAGGAGAGCCGTTCAAGAAGAGTTGGACCGCATGATGGAAGGGGACATCATCGAGAGATCCATATCGCCTTACTCGAATCCATTGGTAGTGGTCATCAAAAAGGATGGAAAGGTAAGATTGTGCTTAGACGCTCGAAAAATTAATCAGATTATAATACCTGACCGGGAATCACCGGAAGCCATGAACGAAATTTTTCAAAAGTTTAGTGGAGTCAGATATATGACATCCTTAGATTTAACGGCGGGCTACTGGCAAGTCCCATTAGCGCCGGAAAGCCGTAAGTTCACTGCATTCCTTTTCAATGGAAAAAACTATCAATTTAAACGCCTGCCATTTGGGCTTTACACTAGTGTAGCCAGTTTTATTAAGTGTTTAGACATGATATTACAACCGAAAGACTTAGATTTTTTGACTGTATATGTTGACGACATACTAATAGCATCAAGAACATTCTCTGAACACATAGAGTATGTTTTAAATAAATTACAACAAGGGGGATTAACTGTTAATTGGGAGAAATCAAAATTCATACAAACTGAGATACATTTTTTAGGATTTATTATCACTCCAGAGGGTATTTTAGCAAACCCAGATAAAGTAGAAGCTATCATACGTTTTCCAGAACCGAAAAATATTAAACAGTTGCAGAGCTTTCTAGGATTATGCAACTTTTATAGAAAATTTCAGAGAAATTATGCACATATTACCTCTAAATTAAGTGTTGTTTTACAAAAGAATAAACAATGGAAATGGGGAGAGGAGGAGAGAACTATTTTCAATGAAATCAAAGAGAAATTTATAGACACAATAATGATGAATCACCCCGATTTTCAGAGAAAGTTTTATTTACAGACGGATGCCAGCAACATAGCCCTCGGCGCAGAGCTTTACCAGGAGGGGGAGGATCAGGAGCACAGGACCATCGCTTTCGCCAGCAGAACCTTATTGGCAGCAGAAAAAAATTATACTACTACCGAAAAGGAACTGCTAAGCATCGTCTTTGCTGTGAAGAAATTCCGTACTTACCTGCTAGGAAACGAAACTGTCATCAGGACCGATCATAAGGCCTTATCATTCCTAAATACATGTAAGCTGACGCATAGCAGATTAACCAGGTGGGTACTAGCTTTACAAGAGTATAACTTTTCTTGGGAGTATATTAAGGGGTCAGATAATAAAGTACCGGACACTCTGTCCAGGGTAGACACTATAGATAATAAGACAGGTAGAGATCTGAAAGAAATAGAAATTTTTCGATTAACCAGGGAAGATAGAATTTTTGGGGCGGAATTAAGGGAAATTAAAGATATCTCATATTTGACCCACTTACCTTTGCCATCATGCTTTTGTTTTCTCTTCTCTCCCTTGGTGAGCAGACTCTCGTTGGCAAGTCGTTTTTTTACATCTTTGTCCAAGACTCTTTCTTCCGGTGGATATTCAAAAAGTTGTTCCAATATTCTGGGTGGACGGCTTCCCTTGATTAGTTCGTATGGTGTGAATCCTGTAGAATCGTGGGTTGTGCTGTTTAACCAATCCTCCACTTTCTTCACATACAAAGGCCACTCTGTGTGTTTGGAGTGACAATACGCCCTGAATATTCTGCCGATTTCTCGCATCACCCGCTCTGCCTGGTTCGACTG
This sequence comes from Magicicada septendecula, assembly GCA_034769895.1. Lineage (NCBI taxonomy): Eukaryota > Metazoa > Arthropoda > Insecta > Hemiptera > Cicadidae > Magicicada > Magicicada septendecula. The sequence continues at coordinate 48,631,647 of CM068374.1, read as the reverse complement.
TGGATGGTAAACTGCCGTATGTTTGGGTATGATGCCTTCCCAGCCAAGAGTCTGTCTCCACTTGCCGCTGATGAACTGCGGTCCGTGATCAGATAAAATTACCTTTGGCTTCCCTACGTTGATCATGTAGTCCTTTGTGATCTTCTCGCTGAGTACTTTGCTAGTGGCTCTCTTTACACTGTATAACCTAACAAACTTGGTAAAAGTATCCAAAACAACAAAAATATATATCACTCCTCCTCTACCTTTAGGCAATGGCCCATACAAATCTACTGCAACTAAATCAAAAGGTCTTTCTACTTTAATATACTTCATTTCACCTTCAACCCTGTAATTTACTACTTTAGACTTTTGACACAGATCGCAAACTCTTAATACTCTTCTAACTCTCTTCTCCATGTTTTTAAAAACACAAGATTCTTTTAGTATATTTGCACATTTTTTCGCCCCAAAATGACCATATCTTATGTGACAATCCCAAATAATTCTATCTACTAATTCATCAGGTATCATTAACCTCCAATCCCGTTCGCCCCCTTCTACTTTCTTAAACAAAATTCCTTTATATATCTGGAAAGGTGTATTATACTCTGAACCATTAATGTCTGCTTCTAAACTATTTATTATCTTGCCTAATTTATTTTCTGATCTTTGTCTAACTTTAATTTCCCTTAATTCCTCCCCAAAAATTCTATCTTCCCTGGTTAATCGAAAAATTTCTATTTCTTTCAGATCTCTACCTGTCTTATTATCTATAGTGTCTACCCTGGACAGAGTGTCCGGTACTTTATTATCTGACCCCTTAATATACTCCCAAGAAAAGTTATACTCTTGTAAAGCTAGTACCCACCTGGTTAATCTGCTATGCGTCAGCTTACATGTATTTAGGAATGATAAGGCCTTATGATCGGTCCTGATGACAGTTTCGTTTCCTAGCAGGTAAGTACGGAATTTCTTCACAGCAAAGACGATGCTTAGCAGTTCCTTTTCGGTAGTAGTATAATTTTTTTCTGCTGCCAATAAGGTTCTGCTGGCGAAAGCGATGGTCCTGTGCTCCTGATCCTCCCCCTCCTGGTAAAGCTCTGCGCCGAGGGCTATGTTGCTGGCATCCGTCTGTAAATAAAACTTTCTCTGAAAATCGGGGTGATTCATCATTATTGTGTCTATAAATTTCTCTTTGATTTCATTGAAAATAGTTCTCTCCTCCTATCCCCATTTCCATTGTTTATTCTTTTGTAAAACAACACTTAATTTAGAGGTAATATGTGCATAATTTCTCTGAAATTTTCTATAAAAGTTGCATAATCCTAGAAAGCTCTGCAACTGTTTAATATTTTTCGGTTCTGGAAAACGTATGATAGCTTCTACTTTATCTGGGTTTGCTAAAATACCCTCTGGAGTGATAATAAATCCTAAAAAATGTATCTCAGTTTGTATGAATTTTGATTTCTCCCAATTAACAGTTAATCCCCCTTGTTGTAATTTATTTAAAACGTACTCTATGTGTTCTACGTGTTCAGAGAATGTTCTTGATGCTATTAGTATGTCGTCAACATATACAGTCAAAAAATCTAAGTCTTTTGGTTGTAATATCATGTCTAAACACTTAATAAAACTGGCTACACTAGTGTAAAGCCCAAATGGCAGGCGTTTAAATTGATAGATTTTTCCATTGAAAAGGAATGCAGTGAACTTACGGCTTTCCGGCGCTAATGGGACTTGCCAGTAGCCCGCCGTTAAATCTAAGGACGTCATATATCTGACTCCACTAAACTTTTGAAAAATTTCGTTCATAGCTTCCGGTGATTCCCGGTCAGGTATTATAATCTGATTAATTTTTCGACCGTCTAAGCACAATCTTACCTTTCCATCCTTTTTGATGACCACTACCAATGGATTCGAGTAAGGCGATATGGATCTCTCGATGATGTCCCCTTCCATCATGCGGTCCAACTCTTCTTGAACGGCTCTCCTCTTTGAAAATGGCACTGGATAACTTCTCTGCATGTAGGGTGAGTGCTCTCGAATCTTTAGCTCGCATACATAGTCCCTGGCTTTTCCAGGCAACTCAGCAAACACACCTCTAAAACGTTCAATAACTGCCCACAACTCCTGTCGTTGGGGGCTCCCTACAATTCCACCCTCATTAAAAAATATCTCTGCCCTATTTTCCCATACTCTCTTACCATTTTCCATGCTCTCACTCTCTTGACACACATTCACTCTTGTTTCTATAATTCCCTCGCCTACCCGGTTTGGTATCATCTTTACACCCATAACTCTAGCCATATCTAACACCCTCTTAAAATCTACCCTGATTGGTTCATGCCCCTTATTAAATTCCACTATTCTCTGATTAAAATCAATTACTGCTTTATTTCTCTCCAAAAAATCATTTCCCAGAATTATATCTAAATTCAAACCCTTAACTACTAGGAAAGTATTCTCAAAGTCTATTCCATTAATATATATGTTTAATTGAACTTGTTTAGTGACTCGTTTACTTCGTACTCCTGTCACCCCCACTACTCTTACCCCCGCTACTGGTAATGATGGAATATTCTTATTGACCCTTTGTAATTCACCCAGTACATTCTCTGAAACTACTGATAACTCGCTACCCGTATCAATCAATGTTTTGTAATCCTTACCTTCTATGGTTATAAATACCTCTGTCAGTCCGGTTTTGGTTTCTGTCATTTGTGCAGCGTCCTCCTCCAGTAACTCCTCCGCCATGTCTCTGATAATTATATTGCTGCGGTAGTTATGTTCCTCTTGGACCCCCAGGTTCTCCTCCGACAATGGATGGGCCCGGTTCTCCATTGTCTCCTCTAGTTTCCCGTGCATGGACCTGCTACTGCCTGGCTGTGTCCACCTCTACCTCTGTTTCCACTTCCATTTCCCCTCGGTGCTCCTCTTGCGTTCTCGGCTCCTCTCTGCGGTTGATTCTGTTGCTGATACGTTCTCTCACTGCGTTGACATTCTCTCAGTTTATGACATCTAAAACAGGTTGTTCTTATAGCATAGTTTTCAACATTACAATCGGCACATCGCCAACCCTCACCTCGATTATCATTATTTCCCCCTCTCGCCCCTCGGTGAAAATTTGGTATTCCCCGGGATTGATTATGATTACCATTCATATGTGTTATTGGGGCGTTTATCCGCCTACTCATATCCCGTTCTCTTATATTCTGAAATATATCCAGTATTTTCTCTAGTTCCGTAATTTCTATAATCTCTCGGGTCATTAATGTAATTTGTATTTCTCTCGGCAAATGCTTACTTATATGACGGACGAATGACCGGAACGGTAATGGTGGCTTTAAATTTTTGCCTCATTGTATAGTCGCATTACGTACATAGTTACGTTACCCCCTTGGGTCCCAAAATTACCTGGTCCCATTATTTTACTTCGCAATATTTCTTGTTCCTCCTCCGACCAGTATTTTTCTCTAAATGCCGTCTCGAAACTCTGAAAATTTACCCAGTCTACTTTATGTACCTCCGCCCATACCGCGGAATTCCCTCTAAAACACTTCATTATTTTTAACAGTTGTACTTCCCAACTACTTCTACAAAACTGATTGAATTCTTTGACTCTATTTAAAAACTGCATAGGGTGTACCCCCCTGTTTTCACAATTAAACAACTCCAAATCAAAATCGCTATTCACATCTTTAGTAATGACTATTTGTTCAGTAACGCTATTAAGTTTTTCGTTTATAGCTAAATTCAATTCATCTTTAACATTAACTATACTCTGCTCAATTGATGCAAATATATTGTTATTTAAACTCTCAATTTGTACATGACGCTTATCTATAGTATTCACTGTATTTTGTATAGCTTGTATCTCCGTTTTGCAATTACTTTCTATTTCATTGATTTTGGCATTAGTACTAATTTCATATGTTTCAATCTTATCAACTACACAATTCAACTTGTACTCACTACTAACATTACATTCATCTATTTTACGATCAAAATTTTCGGTTACCTTCTGTATTTGTTTATTGGTTTTTTCTACCACACTACTCTCTATCTTGTCAATTCTATTATTCATACTATTTAATGAATTACTCAACTTCTCGTTTAATTCAAATTTCAATTCGTGAAAATTACTTTCGCATTTCATTTTTACCTCATCAATGTCAAATTTAAGTACATCAAATTTGCAATTAAATTCGCTTTTAATTTCATCAAAACGATTATTTAATTCGTTAAATTTGTCATTCTGTACGTCTAATTTGCTGTCAAAACTATTCTTTTGTTCATCGAATTTTACATTGATACTGCTATTCATTTTATTGATATCACTACTCAAACTCTCAGACATTGTTTTCATTAAAGTAAATATATCGTCCATCGACAACTCTTTGACTCGTGTTGTCGTTGGAGTAAATTGTGCTGCTACATTTTTGTCAGTGAAGCTGACTTCATTATTCATTTCACTTTCCCTACTCGATTTTGGGGTTATTTGTATCCCCGAATCGTCTGTACTCTTTGTTTCATTTGCATTATTTTTTGTTTTATTTTCCTGACTCACGTTTGGAGTCGAGTGGATTTCAAAATCGCTCATGCTATTTGATTCATTATAGTTTTCGACACTAGTCGTTTCATGTATATTGCTCTCATTCTTTCCTGCCATTTTTCTAAGTTTTTTAATCTAGATTTACTTACATAAAAACATCTACCACTTAACTCTTAACCTCTAAACATTGATGTACTAATTTATATGTGCTGCGTAATTTTTACGTTTTTACTTGACCCTCAAATCAAACTTGCATTTATCGTAGGTGTGGAATTTTAATTATTCAAATTCGAGTCCTGTTCGTAGCGCCAAATGTGATACTCTATTCACATACCAATACACAAAAGTTTTTTTTATTTTATTTTCCACCTACATGTTTCGCCTTCCGCCTTCTGCCAGAGTCCACAACACGAACGTTAAAAGTGCAAATATGATTATAGGTTATCGCAAAAACTTACGCAACTCATTTTTTTGAAGAGAATTAAAATTTTTTAATATGTACTATTTCAGTTTTGTATTGTTATTCTTTTCCAAAAAAAAAATCAAGACAAATTAAAATTTCCTTACATTTTTTTGGCAAAACATCTTATATCAACAAAGTTAAAATCTACATCTTATGTAAACACATTTGATACTGTCTAAAACACAAACTATTATAAGTAATCTCGTTAAATAAATAAAACATTGAAAAATGAACCAGTGTATAACCTCTATATTAGCACACACACACTCATTCTGTTACACTGATCTTTGAATAAACTCCGCCCCTGAGAGGACTCTATCGTACAAAGTATTGGTGTTTTGTATTTTCCTTTTATAACGAACAATCACCAGTTATTTGGCATTGGTTCTAATATGCATACTAAATGTTCTAGTTACCCATACGCAGCGTACTCCTAGGGTTGGTTGCGCGAACTGTTGTTGAATACTTGCTTCGATCTCACGCACTCCGGTACTCGTTTAATACGTTTACTGTTTGTGTTCTAAGGTTTTTACTGTTTTATTGGTTCCAAATTATACAATATGATGAAGTCGGCCGACTTAATTTTATTCGCACTAATTTTTTGTAGACTGGCCGCGCGGCCCTAAGTTACGGCTGGAACTGGCGTTAGTTCTCTAAAGCTGAGCATACAGAGCTGGTCACGTGATCGTGAATATGTGCTCCCATTGGTGCTGTTAAAAGAGCGCCTTAACACAGGCGGAAAGTTTAGCAATGTTTTTGCTGCCTGGCGCAATATGCAGTTACCTGACTTTCTTCCGTGATTCACGGCTGGTGTGAAATTAGGTGTTATTTCACAATCGGTCTACGTTGCTTGAGTGCGGAGACAAAACATAGCCGTTTTGTTCTGTAATAAACACAGCCTATCTGGTTGACTAACTCGGGGTTCTACAAGGGTGAACAATGACTGTATGGAAAATATAATTTTTAAAATGTTACCTTGGCCCTACAGTTTCGTACCGTTACAAGAGTTCTATAAGAAGTCACATGACCTTAGAAGTCACATGGCTTTTCATAGTTATATTCATAGACTTATTAGTATCCCACTTTTAGATTCAGATTTTCAAAAAGAACTTAACATTATAAAACAAATAGCAGTTAACAACGGTTATCAGTCAAGTCTAATAGATCAGTTGTTGAATAAAAAACTATATTTACAAACATTAAGATTGGTGTATCCTATTCCAACAGATAAGGAAAAGTTCCACACACTTAATTATATAGGTACTGTATCAGATAAAATTGGTAAATACTTTACTCAGAAGCATGTAAATATAGCTTTTAGGACGAAATCTTCTCTTGGTAGATATATTAAGAACAATAAGAGTAAAGTAGAGAAATTCCAAAAGTCAGGAGTATATGAGTTATCGTGTGGGTCTTGTGACAAAATTTATATTGGCCAGTCTGGAAGGTCGTTTTCAAAAAGAATGTACGATCACAATTATAGTTTGAGATATCAGGATGGTAAATCTAATTATGCAAATCATTTGTCGGAAAATGATCATAATTTTAATGATAACTTTAAAATTTTACATGTATCGGAAAAAGGTAAAAAACTTGATTTACTTGAAGCCCTCGAAATTAATAAGCGTAAAGATTTAGGTTTGCTTTTGAACAACCAAACTGATTTAAATAGCTCTCCGCTTTTAAATTTGAAATTATATAAGTAAATGTACGTTCCTTTCTAATTTGTATATAGTTGTGTATATGTTATGTGTATTGTTTATTGTTCTAACTTAAGTCGATTATCGTTTTCATAGCACTGGCTTTATGTGATATTTTATTGTAGCCTACGTAACTAGTCAGCATCTGAAGAAGGCACTGTGTGCCGAAACAGCTGTCGTGGTTATTATATTTTTTAAATATATGACGAGTGAAAATCACGAAAACAAGTTTGTAGTTTTCTTTATAAAATTATAAAAAATGGATTTTCATCAAGTAAAGGCCTCCAGTATAAATTATTAGAAGTCACATGGCGGATTTTTGAAAGGTAAATTAATTTATTAATTCGATTAGGTGACTTGGATACCAGATTCAACATGAATATTAAATTAAAGAATGGTTTAAATGCTTATTCTAGGTTTTTAGGTTATGTCCTCTTAACAAGTTGGAAAGATGTAACCTTTGAATGTTTGAGAGATTCAGTTTATGATATTCCATAGCAACTTACAAAATTTCGGTACTAAACAGTTTAATACATGTTTAATACAGTTTAACAAGCATTGACTTGTTTAATTCCATTTACTCCAAGTAATTTCGGACATGCATTACTAAGGCAAAGCTTAAAAAAATTTGTACAAAAGACTTAATACTACCCATATCTGCAGAAGATGGGAGAAATATTAAAACAAACAGCTGTACAGTTTCACAAGGTAACAAACTGTGAACACTTCCATCGTCTAACATAAATTACAACGAAAATTCAAAAAATTTCATTCATTACAATCTCAATTGCCACATACTAGCTGGCAAAGAAGTGTGGATGCAGTAAGAATAATTTAGTGATGACCTCAAGGATATACGATATGAGTGTGTAACGGTATTTCATTGGCCCCGAACTAGGGACTCGAAGAGTATAATAATCAATTTGATAAAATTGAGTTGTATCAAGTGAAACCTGAAGGGAAGACTATTATCACCTGAAACTGAAAAAGGTTTAATAAATATGGCAGATCAATGATGTTATGTCAATGAGAAGATACTATTCACTTATATATACTAGATATATATCATTCAATACATTCTAAATGTTGTCTTTTCGATCATTGTGAAAGTGGTGGAGGCTTCTGGCCAGCCTGCTACACATGAACAAATAGTTAACTTCAAAGACCATTACAGATGAGTTGAAGGCCATGATAGCTAGATAAAGACTGTTGTTTTGTGTTCCACGAATTTTTCATTACCAGGTGCAATGGGAAATTAAAAGTACTAATCAGGCACTTTTTGCTATATGTGTGAAGCACAGAATGCAGCCAGATTTGCAAAAGGATAATTTATAGAAATTGTACCCCAATAGTACACCAGGATGTACGTCATTCCTTGTTAGAGAATTTCAGGCAAAAAATAACCATCATAATGACACTGCAGCTGCCATATTTGCCAGACACCTCATAATGTGGTGTTTTCACTTTACAATATTGATGAAAAGATGACATTTCAAGACCAATCTAGCTGAACTTTATTGGGACATCAGAAGCAATATGGAATAGCTTTCCATATGACCATAGGAACAACAATGAGATGACATTTCTGCTGAAGACGCAAAACAAAAATTGCTGAGCAAACTTATGGCTATACCAAAAAATTGCGTTCAAGAAAATGTTTTTAAGACTACAAAACAACTAACAAAATTGTGTTATGTCTGACTGACCTCATATCTATTATATTTTTATGTGGATATGGTGAAATGCTACAAGTATTTTATTTTATTACAAATATTTTCAAAAAGTTATTACATTTTATGTAATAAAGGAGAAAGAACAAACCTGTGATTATCCAAAACATTAAAATGATTCCTACTCTGAATAAAACTGTACAGATAAGTATAATATTAATTGTTAATGTTAGGCTGGGCAACCATGGTGATGTTGGTTTGTTAGACGGAGTTTCCTGAATTTTGGGCTGGCTGTTGATGACTGCAACAAGCACTGCTTCGGCTGTAACAAAATAGTTATAATATATTTTATTAAAATGAGCCCATTTGTATTTACAATTATAATTGTTTTTACAAATATAATTAAATTTTGTAAATAAACTTACAAATAATATGGCCAATAAATTTACCCCTCAGTAATAGCTTCCAATAACTTGTAAATGCTTATGTCACTGTATACTATTTCCATTCTTAGTTCAATCCTAATGTAAACAAACCCATGCAGCTAATCTGAAATGCTATTGGTCAGAGGCGCTGACATGGTTCACAAAGTGTATTACGCCCATGTGAAGAATGTCTGTATAGTCATGTGAGAGTTGTCTTACCACTTAAATCAGGTCATTGTTTTAAGACTTCCTCCTTATAACTGTATTCTGAACAAAACAATTCTGTAAGCTGCCTGATATGAAACAATTGATAGAGAATGAGGTAAATGAAACAATAGTGGACAAGTGGTGTCATTATATCAAGCATATAATCAAGGAAGAAGATAAGCTCTGAAAACTTACCGATGGGCCACTTTACCGATGTCATTGTGGATGGTCTTTTCAATAATAATGGTGACTCAATGATGATACAAGTTCCAACACATATATGGAAGGGACTGAATTATTCTCTGACAACAACTGATAGTATACAGTGCACTGGTAATTATCACAGCTTCTATTTCTGTTTTAAATAAACTTTACTTTTTTTTGTAGTGTTATGGTTTTTAAACGGTTCATACAGAAAGCCATTAACTTGTGTTATAAAATATTTCACTGTCATAAACATTTTACTTTGGTCAGGACAGATTATTACAAGTTACATGTGTTTATACAGTATCATTATTACATGTACCCTGTCTGTACTGCTTCTGTCAGAGTGACACGCCTCTAATTCAAGCAGCAAGTAGCGTTTCAGATGTGCCACGCCTGTTTGTTTACATCAGGATTAAACTAAGAATGGAAATAGTATACATGTAAAGTTTTGATCATAGTAATTGCCCATTTTCAATGCTTTATTGTTTTCACTAATCGTTGGACTAACCAGATACTATATGCTGAAGTGAATACGCAGTACTGAAGTGAGAATCTGATGAGAACAGTCATTATACTAGTCACTGAGAAAACATACAAAATATTGTAACGGTACAGGTAATACTGTCCTGGGACATTTTGTGAATGTGGGTAATTTTATTGGGGAAAAGTTATTAGCTACAGAATCAGCGATCCGAACTTTGAACTTTGTGCAGTTGGAATCAGGCTACATGACGTCAAGGGCCGCACCCTGATGATTTCACTTTGGAATGTGTGGCGGGGTCAGCAACGCCTTAACATCTGGCTACGTAATACAAATTAAACGATAGAACGAGACCACGTGATCACCCCTCCAGCTGAGATTTTGACCAATTTTGCTCGCCCCAGTTGAATTTATACTCTCGTGCTGTACGGCTGTACAAGTTCCGCAAACAACATTTCGGGTGCGCCCAAACAAACAAAAAGTGTAAAATGTGAATTAACAAAATGGAAACCTTTATTAGAACATATTAACAGTTAAATTTCTTTCAAAAAGGAAAAACAAGTATAATCAGTGAATAAAATACGGAGTAATCGACGTGGTGTGCGTGGAACAATGTGACGCCTTCTAGACTAAATTTCAAGATAAGTAACATGGGGGGAGGGTAAACAAAATTCCAAGAGGGTTGCACACAATTTAATATCATTCTTTTTGATTTTGAAGGAAATGTTTTAATTACAAAAAATTTGAGATCTCACAAGGGCATGGGGTGTGTACGAGTGTGTGTGTGTACGAGTGTGTGTGTGTGTGTGTGTGTGTGTGTGTGTGTGTGTGTGTGTGTGTGTGTGTGTGTGTGTGTGAATTACAAAATAAGAAGCGCTGGTTTGCGTGAATAAATTTAAGCTGTGTTTAAAATTTTGTTCTATTTTGAACTTACGTATAATCAATATATAATCATAGAATCAATGTATTGTGTATCGTTTAAATTGTAACAGGTAAGGGAGGGAGAAAGAATATTTTTGTTTATGATGGGAATTAGATGAATTGAAAGTGTTTTGAATAAAACAATTGATGGAAATACAGAATTGAAATAATGATAACTAACAAAACTTAATTAATTGGAAGCAAGTAGATTAATTATTTATTTCAAATAACCTAATTCTGCTCTCCAGCTTGTCCAACCGAATCTTGGACCTTGGTAAGTAAAATATACAGTTGGCAATAGTTTCAAGATGGCATCCAAAAGTAGACGCAAGCTACAGCTGATTGTTTGTAAACAAGTAAAGTAAAAGTGAAAATAAAAGTAAAGAGTAAAGAAAACTATAATGGCGCCCGAATAGGGACGTTTGCATAAAAGTTATTTATGTAAACATGGGCCTGTTTTAGGAGAGCAGAACGGGTTGTTCGAGGGAAATGAATAAAAAAATTTTCTTTATTTATTTACGTCTAAATAGACGAAAGTTATAAGGTTATGTTTGGGTAGTGTAATTATTTTGTGTTGAGTATTTTGAATTAATGTGTATAATTATTGTGTATTAGGAGGGTTGTAGTTTGTTAAGGGGTATAATATAAATACATTTTTTAAGCATGGCCGAGGTACAGGAAAACGGGGTAGGTCCATCATGGGTCGATATAATGAATTATATGAAAAGTCAATTTGATGAACTAATAAATGATGTCAAGGAATTAAATAATGACATGAAAGAACAAAATGAGAAGTGGGAGAGAGATAGACGTAGATTAAAGGAGAATACAGAAGGTGAATTAAAACAGGTAAGCGGTTGTAATGGTGTTAATTATAATGATGACTAATGATGACACAGGTAAGTGTAACGAGAATAAAAAATGTAAAGAAGTGATAGATGTCAATACAGGTGATAATTATAATGGTGGTAAAATGACGAATAATGACGTGGTTGTAGATAACGAGGTAAGTGGTAATTATAATAATGAATTAACAAGTAATAGTGGTAAAATAGTTGAAAAAGGGGTATCTAAGGGTGATACAGAAAAAATTAATAGTGATAATGAGAGAGTAATGTGAGTAGGGGGTAGTAATGGGGTCGAAATAGGTATAGATGTGCTTGAGAGAGAATATGAGGAGAGTTTAAGTAGAAATATGGGGCAGAGGGTAAATTTTCCCCGGGTATATTGTGAAATAGAGATTTCACAGGTATTTTTGGAGGGCAAGTGGGCCTCAATCGGAGATGGAAGGTCTCAAAATGGTCCCTTAAGTTTTTGTAGTCGTCCTGGAAAAGACAGGAGGTGTTTTTATGATGCTGTAATGCCTTCTGCATGATAGAGAGAGAAAATGTGAAATGAGAGTGGGAAGGTGATTTGGAGAATGAGAGAGAAATAGAATTATTCAAGTTGAGTAGAGATCATAAAGAGTTAGTAAAGAGAATAAGTATTGAGAGAGTTGAGAGAATTAAAAACTTACCTGGTGGAGTAGATAATATTGACAATAAAAAGCACTTACCTTGGAGTAGGATTAGTGTACTTGATGTAGTAGATGAATATGATGATGAGACCATAACTTACCTGGGGATAACGAATAATACTAAGGGCGACTTGAATATAACTAATGTTGACAAGGTTTATGAGATAATAATAAGGAATAATCCTGTAGATTATTATGGTATAATGAATAACACAGATTTAAAGGGAGATAGTATTAAAAATAAGAATATAATGCATGTAATTAAGAATGAAAATTGTTATGTGACAATCAGACTAAATTTCGATGATGGTGGTTAGATATATAGTGAATGAACATTTAATTATTTTAGTTCATGGTAATTACTTGACTAACTTATGTAATGAGGTGTGGTAAACAATAAAATGATATGACAAAAATTGTACATAAATTTGTATTGATGTTAAATGTATTGTGTTAAGGTTATGTTATTGGGAGGTACATGGTATTTTGTATGATCAGGGTGTACAGTTATGATTGAGTTGATAACAACAATAATATTTTGCCATAAATGAAGTTTATTATGAAAGTAAAGTACTATAAATATAAAATGTTTTAAATTATGTAATTAAATTAATTTGAGGTAATTAATTTGATTGAAAAGAGGGATGTTGGGAATAAATTTAAATTTTTTGGAGAATTTAATTGTATAATAAATGATAAATAATTATTAAAGGTTGATTATTAAAAGGTTCAATAGAAAGTCAAAGGTGGAGTTATAATGCAAGATAAACAGTTAAAATGTTTAATCAATAGAAATTGAAATTAAAAGTTGTAATGTCTGTAATTTTGAGGCAAATTTAAAGGTGAGATGTTTATTTTAATTTAATAATGGTAATGTTCAATTTGAGTGTTTATTATGTTGTATTACATTGATTATGAGAAGTATGAAGTGTCTAATTGAGTAGTATGTAATTGTGTAGGGATATAAAACATGTATTGTATGTTTTAAATGCAATTCCCCACATTTCGGGCAGTCCTGGCCTTACTAGACCAGACCGTGGTTTTGCTTTACAACCAGCTATGGGCAGACTTATTGTACACTGACCATAGTGGGTTACCTTTGAAATTTGTGTAACATAGAAATTTAATGGGGAACAAAAGGGGAATCTAAGAATTTTGTTTTTGAAACACAGCTACATACCTATGAGAAGGGTGGTAGACCGAACAGGGGCGTATCAATAAGTTTATTAGTAGGGGTACTAGTACCTTGAAGGTTATGTAATGCCAAAGCAAGGATGAGGGTGAATAAAAGAAAAAAATGTTCACTCCTTCCGCCTCAGTCCTTGTGGAGCCAACTGGGTGCTACAGTCCAGGGGGGGGGGCAATAGTGTGTGTGGAAGGAGGAAGTTGATTATTATTGTTAATGGGATAAAATAAACCGATTAAACGGAATTATGTTGATAATATAGAATGTGTAATTGATCTTATGATGTAATTAAACGATTTTTGTGTTGTTTTGAAGAGTATTATGTAGATGATTAACAATTTGTGAGAAAAGATATAAGTAGATAATTTGTGTTGATGTAATCGATTTAAATGTGTCTAAGAGGAATTTTAGTAATGAATCTAAATATTTTTGAGATGGGAATTGGGTAATGAAAGATATTTGTAATGGTGTAATGGGAAGTGGATATTTAAATTCTGATTGGTATCAGGGAAATATTTTGAATTTGGGATAAGAATTAACGAGAGAAGGGCATACAAAATGTTGGTGTTAAAAAATTTAAGATATATTAGGTTAAGTTAAGGATATATGTATGTTAGCAAGTTAAAAAAAAAAACCAGTGCTTCTTAACGCACCCCAGCACAGCTAAGGGGAGACCAGATCAGTTCTGGATATGGTATAATGCAAGGCCATTATTTAATGTTTTGATGTAAAGTTTCAGTGCCTGGTGATGCTGTGGCGGCGGTCCTGTGCTGGCCAGCGCGTCAGACCAGGAGCGTCAAGTGCCTGACTGGCCTTGCGGTGTCGGGATCTCAAGAGGGAAATCCAGTAAGGTCATTCAGGTGTGGCCACAGTCACTGGACCAGGGGGGTAAGTTACCCATGAGTTTTAGTGAAATGTAAATGGGGTTATGGCGCCATATCTGGACTGATCCCTTTAGGAAGTATGTGAGTGTCAATGAGAGTTTTTATGCTTCGGCATAAAACCTCTCATTGAGGGGGTATTGTAACGGTACAGGTAATAACGTCCTGGGACATTTTGTGAATGTGGGTAATTTTATTGGTAAATTTTATTGGGGAAAAGTTATTAGCTACAGAATCGGCGCTCCAGCAGCTGAAGACAGTTATTTTTAGCGATCTGAAATTTGAACTTTGTGCAGTTGGAATTAGGCTACATGACGTCAAGGGCCGCACCCTGATGATTTCACTCCAGCTAAGATTTTGACTAATTTTGCTCGCCCCAGCTGAATTCATACTCTCGTGCTGTATGGCCGTACAAGTTCCACGGACAAAATTTCAGGCGCGCCCAAACAATCAAAAAGTGTAAAATGGTAATTAACAAAATTGAAACATTAATTAGAACACATTAACAGTTAAATTTTTTTAAAAAGGAAAAACAAGTATAATCAGAGAATAAAATACGGAGTAATCAACGTGGTGTGCGTGGAACAATGTGACGCCTTCTAGACTAAATTTCAAGATAAGTAACCTGGGGGGAGGGTAAACAAAATTCCAAGAGGGTTGCACACAATTTAATATCATTCTTTTTGATTTTGAAGGAAATGTTTTAATTACAAAAAATTTGAGATCTCACAAGGGCATGGGGTGTGTACGAGTGTGTGTGTGTGTGTGTGTGTGTGTGTGTGAATGAAAATTACAAAATAAGAAGCGCTGGTTTGCGTGAATAAATTTAAGCTGTGTTTAAAATTTTGTTCTATTTTGAATTTACGTATAATCAATATATAATCATAGAATCAATGTATTGTGTATCGTTTAAATTGTAACAGGTAAGGGAGGGAGAAAGAATATTTTTGTTTATGATGGGAATTAGATGAATTGACAGTGTTTTGAATAAAACAATTGATGGAAATACAGAATTGACATAATGATAACTAATAAAACTTAATTCATTGGAAGCAAGTAGATTAATTATTTATTTCAAATAACCTAATTCTGCTCTCCAGCTCGTCCAACCGAATCTTGGACCTCAGTAAGTAAAATATACAGTTGGCAATAGTTTCAAGATGGCGTCCGAAAGTAGACGCAAGCTACAGCTGATTGTTTGTAAACATGTAAAGTAAAAGTGAAAATAAAAGTAAAGAGTAAAGAAAATTACAATATGTAATGCGGTCTATGTTTTTATGTATGTTTTCCACTGAAAAAAAGTGAATAAATTAAGATTTAAATTAGAATTGTTGATTTTAAAAAAAAAACCTCTGAATTGGGATCAATAACAGTTTAAATAAACTCAAAATTTATGTAATTAATCAGTTGAAATTCCAACTTTAAAATAAGTAACATTATTAATTCAAAACATTCACACACAGACAAAGAATTTTTTCATTAAATCATCACTTTTTGTAAGAATTTAATATATCTTTAAATTTGGTGATATAAATCACACAACTCTGCAGATGAATAAGAAGTAAATCTATAATACATACAGTCTTAAGGCAACAATCTGAAATAATGTTGTGTTAATGTTCGTTTTAAACAATCTCTTATCTAAATGTAAAAGTATAGGATACTATTAAAAAATGTTACACAATATAATGGGTTCAACTCTTACCCAAAATGCTGATAACCGTAATCCAATAATAACTGTACATTAACGTGAAGCCTGACACTACCGAAGAGATTACAACTCCTGCTAAACAAAACGTGGCCTTTCTTCCAGACAACAGTGTTGGTTCGACAGTGATCGGTTCAGCCAATGTTGTAACAACCTGTACATTGTTAATGAAATCAACACACCAAATATTGTCTTGAATTATACAGTAAATGCATCAATACATTTGTGACAGTAAATTATATAGTAAATGCAACATTCTCCTGTCATGTAAATATCTGTTCAGCTAATAAATAGTACTTTTGATAAACATGCAAATATAATGGCTAACCATTATTAATACCGGTATGTAAATAATTTTACACAGAGAATTTATAAAAATTACTTCGACATGGAACACTAGTATTTAAAACAATTTTACCTTATTGTCTAAGCTAGCTTCTGCCGATTGTGAGCTGCATCAGGGGCTGCCACTAGGAGCGCTGTCCATTCTGTTTTTGGAGATGGCACTGTTGTTTGAAAGATTATCGTTGTGTATTTGTTATGTAATAGTATGTTCAAACATTATATATGATTTAAACTGTGTCTGTTACTTTAGGATGTTTTCATGTGGTTTCATATGTTTGTGCATTTCCAGTATGTTTCCCAAACACACAAAAATGCATGAAATAACATCCTACACAAACAGACACAATTTAAATCGTATATACTGTTTGCACACATTACACAACAGACACACAACTATAATCTTTCAGACAATGGTGCCATCTACAAAAACATAACAGACAGGGCTCCTAGTGACTTCTGATGAAGCTCACAATCAGCAAAAGCTAGCTCAGGCAATAAGGTAAAAATTTTTATCTACAATACTAGTGTTTGCACATCCATCGAAGTAGTGTTTGTAAATTCTTACTGATACCAGACACATCATGGCTAACAAAACCCAAGAATTTTACACACACACATTTTCTTCATAGCTTAAAAATGTTTAACAGAGAAACAACAGTATATACTTTACTATTTGCTATGACAAAATAGTCATCACATCAGGTTTGAAGAAGGTTTCAAATGGTTTATGATGAGTATTAATACGACACTGCATTACTTTTTTAATAACATGATGAGTTAAAACGTTTAACTTACGCATAGAAACACTTCATGACATTCGTCACAGCATCAGTGTGAAAGATATAATGTCTGTGCTGCTGGAGAGAATAGTATTTTATGTAATTAGTTGTGTAGCGTTCAAACAGTGTGTTTGACTAGAAATGTGTTCGATCAATTAAAACTAGATGGGGTTTGTTTATATAATGTTTGTGTATTTCGAATTGTTCTGTTGTGTTTAGTTTTTAGCTCTTGTTCATAATGTGTAATGTTTGTAAATTTGAAAATCTCTGCCTGTTTGACCGATACACAACTTGGGACGTCCATGCACATTATATTGAACCCATCAAATAGCTTAAAAAGCATCATACATCCAAATTCCAGTTTCACCACTCAGTTGTAACGGGGCAAAAAGGGTAGAACCATTTTTTTAATCATTTTCAATAATAAACCCATCTATGTAATACTTGGTGAAAGCCAGCATCAGGTACGCATTGGGAGTTAGAACAAAGGATACGTGAGTCGCAGTAAAAGCACGTGGCCGTGCTGCGTAATAAATTCACCACGTGTTTCTGTGCAAAAAGACTTTCCGGCTTCTAGAACATTCAATAAGTCAGGACGGGGAGTGGAGTGGTGCATCCATTCGGAGCCACGTGGCAATACACACAAAGGGCAAATAGCGTCACCACGCGAGCCAAGCTCGCCCAGTCAGCAGCCCGCCTTTATAGTGAACAGACGTAAAGCTAACCGTAGCCTCAGAAATATTTTCGGTAGGCTGAAAATATTAACATAGGGCTACCGAAAAAGTATTTAAAATGCAACAGTAAACAGTGATTCAACAATAGTGACAGTTTGTTAAATGTGAAGTTGGGATAGTGGAGTAAAAAGAGCCAGACAACATAGTGCGCAATAGTTGGAACCACGTGCAGTTAAGTACGGTGACAAATTTAATCGTTGGCCAAAAGTCTATAAGTAAACATGAATTGTTTATAATGAGCTCAATAAACAGGGGGTATTCAGAAATGTAAAGAGCGTGAGAGTGTGTGTGATGTAAAAAGGGGAGAAATAAAAAGTAAAAGAATACTGGTTTGTATAATAAAATTAGCTTATGGAGTTTTGTTTTATAACTGTGTATAGTATTAGATAAAAAGAAAGTAGGAAAAACAAAGTTTGAATATTTAATTGAAATAAAATAAGAGTCGTTAGCATAACCATGTGTTAAGTTAATATTGCGCCATTACCATATCCTAATTTCTGTGCCGAAAAACTCGTCTAATGAACCTGGGTAAGTGTTGAATCCAGGGAATTAAATTACCTAAATTATTTAGCGGGTAAAGTGTAACAAGGTTTCCACATTTCCTTTTAAAAATGTTGGTGGCGACCTTGAGTAATTTGGATCTTCTGTTTGGGTTAAGGTAAGTCATAGTAAAAGCGTTAGAACTGGGGTAAGTAGTTGTTTTTGTGTTTTGTAAAGAGTTACTATATTTACAATTGGTGAACCCTGCCAGAAAGCCTATATGAATTTACTCATATAGGTTTAGGCCTGTTTTGAAGTACAGAATATGGTTTTGGTAAACGCCATTTTTTGTATTGTTGATATAAGTCACGAAATCTGTGATTAGAGGTTAGGATATAAAACATTGTGTTCAAAAATTTTTGTTATGAAATTTTGTTTATATAATTAATACTTAAGATGGAAAATAACGAGAATGAGGTCAGTCTAACTGACTCAGGTATTATGGATGATTTGGGAGTTCAATCAACCCTAGTCTCAACAAAAGAAAGTTATTTAACTGAATCTGTTATAATGAGTGACCCAGAAATACATTCAACTCCCATGTCAACCAAAGAAAAAGAGGGGTCGTCAATGGTCGACGTAATGAATTTTATTAGAACAATATCTAAGGATATTAAACATAATTCACAAACATTTAGTGAACTAAGAGGGGATATTAACGTAAAATTTAATGAACAGAATGTAACGTTTAATGAATTAAGGGGGGAAATGAAAGAACAAAATATTAACTGTGAAAGTAATTTTAATGAGTTAAATGAGAAATTGAGCAATTCACTAAACAGTATGGATGTTAAATTTAATGAAAGGAATAATCATTTGATACAACAATTCGAAGAACATTTTAGTGCCTGGGAGAAACAAATACAAGATAATGTAAATGACATTAGAAAAAGAAAAGAGAATAGAGAAAGTGAACTAAACCAGGTAAGCAAATTTGATAGTGAAAATAATAATAACAATGATGATAAGTTGAGTGCAAGTGAGAATATAAATAATGAAGGAATAGACGACAAGGTAAGTGAAGATAGTGATAATCATAATAGTGAGATAATGATGAATAACAATAAAGATGATATAGTTGAAAATGGGGTATCTAAGAATGATACATTAAGTAATAGTAGTGATAACGAGAATATAATGGGAGTTGAGGTTAGTGTTGAGGTAATAATGAGTGTTAATGAGCTTGAGAGAGAGTACGAGGAGAGTTCAAGTGAGTATGGCGGGCAGAGGGGAAATTTTCCCTATGGTATATGTGGAGTAAAGGCTCCACAAGTGTTTATTGAGGATGAAAGTTCCTCCGTGGGAGACGAGGTGTCTCCAAATGGTCCCTTAAGTTTTTGTGATTTCCCTGGTAAAGCCAGGATGGGTTTTAGTAATGCTGTATTACCCTCTGTGTGGAATGAGAGAGTTAAATGGGGTTGGGAGAGGTATTATGAGAGAGAGAGAGAGAGAGAGAGAGAGAGAGAGAGAGAGAGAGAGAGAGAGAGAGAGAGAGAGAGAGAGAGAGAGAGAGAGAGAGAGAGAGATGTTTAAGATTAATAGAGGTTATGGAGAATTAGCAAATAGATTAAATATTGAGAAAATGGTTAATAATGAAGACTTACCTTGTGGAGTAATTAGTACAGCAGTAGTAGATGAAGATAATATTGTTTATAATGAGCACTTACCTGGTAATGAAACAAATGTAGCAGCAGGTGATAATAACGGTGAAATTGTAACCTATTTAATTGTGACAAATCATACCAAGGGCGACTGGACTATAATCGATGGTGACAGATTTTATGATGAAATAATAAGGAGTAATCCTGTAAATTATTGTTATGGTATAATGGAGAAAACAAGTGTAAATGGGTATTATATTAAACAGGGTAATATAATGAGTTTAATGAAAAATGAATTGTGTATGTATAATGTCAGATTAATTTTTGATGATGGAGGTTAGACACATAGTGTTAATGAACATTTAATTAGTTTAGTTAATGGTTTCAATACTTGGCTAAATTATGTAATGAGTTTTGGTAGACAATGACATTTGATATGATGCAGATTGTATATAGTTTTGTATTGGTGTTACATGGGTTGTGCTTTAGGTTAGGTTATTGTTATGATAAGGTATCAGAGGATGCATTGTATTGTGGGTGTGCAGCAAGGGTTATAATTTTATTTTGATTGAATAAATGACATAATTGAAATTTTATAATGTAATTGAAGAAATTTACAGTGTTTTAAAAAGATGGAATTAAATTAATTTGAGATGATTGAAATTTTTTTGTAGATTTGAATTTTACAATAAATGTTAAATGATTAAAATGTTTGTTAGAAATTCAGAGTTGAAGTTATAGTGTGACAATTGAAAGGTTCAATAGAAAATGAATATTAAAGTTGTAGTGTTTGTAATCTTTACTAAAATTCAAATTTGAATGTTTATTGTAGTGTGATGTTGGTAATGTGTAGTTTGAGATGTGGTATTTATGAGCTATACAACATGGTTGTATAAAATGTTATAACATGTTGAATAATGGATTAATGGAGTACATAGTGTGTTGTCTATGTATTTGTTGTATTAAATAATTTGCTGTTTTATGTAATCATGTTTTGTATTGTATAAAGATGACAATAGTAATGTGTAATGAGGGGATTGAGATTAAAATGTAACTTTTAAATGGAAAGGTGAGCTGGAATTGTTGTTAAAACTGGATTCCTAATTGAACTGGTGAATCATTGTTTGGAGTATGAATTAAGACTTTTAAATGTATCTTAATATTATACGATAAATAAAATGTAAACATTGTTATTGCCTCCAGAAGTGGTTATGACTATAAAATAGGTCAACTACATTTCATCACACTTCTTAAATATCCAAAATTTAGGATTACTCGAGTTTCGACATTGTTATGTCATCATCAAATCGTTAGAATGGGGTTGAAACTACATCTATCGATGTTCACACATCTTGTCAGATGATAAACATGATACACACGAAGGGACAAAAACATTTAAACACTTAAAACATTCAAAATAAATAGGGAGCGAAACACACGATATGCGACCGTTGTGGACCTGTACAGGACTGTGGTGCACGACAAAATTAGTCGACTTCAACTTGACCTTCGATCCTTCCTATCAATCTGTCACAGCTGAGTTCTCACTCTATATCATTAATTCTGTTAAATAAAATATTATTTTTATGTTTGGATTTCTCATTCAAAATGAGATCATAATTTTCTTTTGTGGCTTTATATATTTCAAACCGTACGAGGGTGTCTAACTTAAGTGATTTTTTACATTTATGTATTATGTCCAGATTTTCTCTAATACTTTTAATGTTATGATCTTTTATGCTTAGATGTTCAGCAAAAGTGGATCTTTCTACATCTGATTTAGATCTTGGAATGTGTTCCTCGTATCGTACTTTGAATGAGCGACCAGTTTGTCCTATATAGAATTGTGAGCAATCAGAACAATTAAGTTTGTATACTCCAGTGCCGTCATATTCATCAGAGGGTCTACTCTTACTTTGAAAGTTCAGTTTGTTCTCAAACTTGTAACATTCTGTATGCTTTTCTTATTAATGAATTTGATTATAAACTTCCACTTACCTTTTGCGTCTTACTCTGGCCTGATCTCTAAGTGGGGACGAACCCCGTTCGTACGGCGAACTTGACAGCACATCAAATGAAATAAGGTTTTTTAAATGACTTTGATTACCAAAATATATCAGTTAAAAGATACTTGTTTTTTATTTTACGATTATTAAACAACTTTTCCATGTATAAAATACAAAAAACGTTATTCTCTCCACAAGGTGTTTTGATAGCTTTTGAAGTACAGCATTATAAATTTTTTACAACATAATAAATACCTTACCTTATTCTAGTGCACATAAAAACACAGCCCAGCCTGCCATTCACTCATTCTCTCAATTTATAAACCCCCCCTGAACATTTTAATTACCCCAAACCCTTCAACATGTGGTGAAATACTCCAGCCGGCAACATGGTCTTCGTTCGAACTCACTATTCCACGTTTTAATTTGTACTGGTGTCCGAAAATAAATGTATATGTTCTTCACTGCATGATATTAACCGCGGTCACATAGTTTTAAACTGTTAATTCACTTTAAAACTGGCAACTTATAAAATTTGTTAAAAAAGAGCCCCGTGGGGCTGTACCGGCCGGTACGGTCTGTGTCGGACTGCCCAGAGCGGCATAGCATTCGCCGCTAACTTGATTGCGTCTTTTTTGTGGAAACCAAGGCCTCATGGTTCTTCATCGCTGGTATGTCCTATTCAAACCATGCAGTTGTTTGTGTGCCGATCATATAAGATATTCGCTCAGCACTGGCTGACGTCACGAGGTAGGTGGGACTTAAGCTTTACATCCGGCACCTTGGCAAACTAGGTGAACAGAATTTGTTACGCTTAGCCATCTTTGCGGTTCCCACCGGCGTGGGTCCGCGCGCATGGTTGTGTGACGCGATCAGGCGCACTGTCACACACTCTCAAAGTTCTGGGAACTGACGCTTGGCACATTCTTCCTTACTGATTGCACAACAGATATTGCGTATTGTGCCTTTGTTAGCTGTTTCCATTCAACACGTGTTCTGGTCAGAGTTGGAAATTAAATTTACAAATATTTTTTTATCAATCCCAAAAAATTTAATAAAATAAAATCCCGCAAAATCGGCACGTTACAAACTTATTAGTTGCCTTAGAAGCTAGTACAATGTTTTGTTTTCTCAATTGATTTTTTAGCGTATGATGTAATAATTCGCCATATTCTATTGCTACATATTTTTCTCTTTCTTTAGGCATGTCATTATGTGCTGGTCTGCTTGTTTCTTGTTTATTATTTTATCTATTATATTGCTATTGTATCCGTTAACATCTAATAGTGTTAACTTCGTTTTTGTAGTCTTCTGCGGAGAGGGGCACCAACATTAATATATGTATCATGCTATTGAAAAATGCCATTTTGCGAGAATATGGGTGATAAGATGAGGCATGGTTAGCGTGATCCATGGTTGTTGGTTTTCTATAAATGCTGAAACTGATTTTGTTGTCTATTTTCATTAAAGTTAAATCTAGGAAATTTATTTTATTTTCCTTTTCTGTTTCTAATGTAATCTGCAGGTTGTGACGGTATTCAAGTATTTGTCAAGTAGTTTGTAATGCGTCAAAATGGGGGGGGGGCTTTTATTTTTTATTAAATTTATTTAAATTTCTTTAGTATCATCATTGCAAGTCCCATGTGAAATAGTGTTGGATACAAACAATGAACAGTAACATAACTTTTTGGACTGGGTGTAGCCGGAGAACGCACTACTTGGTTGTGAACCGAAGTAATTGTCACGTACTGTGTGCGCGTACACGAGCCCGGGTGCACCTTCTACGCACAACAGTTGGAACCAACGCTACAAAAATGGCTAAGCAGAAAGATTTTCTTTCCATGTGCTTTGGAGATGAAGGAAATCAACGAAGAGGCTCCACCCACCTAAGCCTCTAATATCGTCACCGCATAACGTCATTGGTTAATTTGGTCTATGGACAGTCAATACTTCAGTGTACGGTGACAAAAAAGTCGCAGTCTGACGGCAGTGCCTTCCCGTTCATCTAAAAGTTATAATGGGGAGTCTTGTACTCACTCTTAGCTCAGTCGTAACACCGGCCGGTGGTGTTAGACTCGGCTCATAAAAAACCGAGTCTAATTGTGGCATAAAATGTATTAAATTTTATCAAAAGTGGTAGAAGAGTAAATCAGGAGCTATTAAAATAATAACAATGAACAAAATTTAACGATATTCAGTGAAATCGTGAAAGTGCGTAAACACGTGGTGACGCAACGGCGTTGGACCACGTAAGTTTTGAATATGCAACAGTTTTTTTAATATAAATGGGCGAAGAAAATAACTGAGTTCAAAATCAAATTCATTTTAGAAAAAAAAAGAAAGAAAAAAAGAGATCTCAAATAATTTTGGATGTGAGTCGTGTGTGCATATATAAGAAAAAATAAATAAAATAAAAAGTATTGGTTCTCTCAGAATGAATAAGTTTAGATGTTAGATAGTTAAGGGTTTTATGTTTTTGTTAGAAATAATAATGTTAAAGGGTTTACGCTTTTTTATGTTTTTTGTTTGAACATTAAATAGATAAAATCAAAATTTCATACATAGAAAGAATTTTGAATATTAAACAATGTCACGTTAATACAAAATAAAATTATATTATCTACTATCTTATACAATTTGTTAGACAAGTTATTTGCAAACACCTCATTTCATTTGCTGCACTGATCAGTCCGTCGTACGAACGGGGTTAGTCCACCACCAAAGATCCGGCCGACACATATAAGAATTTAAGGTAGGTGGAAGATAAATTTTTATTATCAAATTTAAATATATAGTTACAGTGGTGCCGTGACCAGGATGTAATATAATAATAAATTGTATTACACCGGCCTATTTTGACAGTGCAGGAAGTGAAATCCGCTTGTGAAAGCAGCAAAATTTAATTTACGTAAAATTTACGTAATTATGGTGTAAGATTTATGTTACAGCATAATGTTTTGGAGGGAGGATTAACCAACTGTAGTTATATCATAAGTAAAAATAAGTTATCTATCAAAGAATAAACCAGTTGGTAAAAATGTTTGAGCACGAAACACAAAGTAATTTAACAGACGTAGATATGAGCGAAAGTGGCCTTGAACCACAGTTATTGGGTGAAAGTGAAACGCGAACAGCTGGTCCGAGCAGTGACGAGAGCGGTATTACGGAAACAGCTGTTGGCAGTAACGTAATAATTCATTCCACCCCAATTGCGACTCAATTGCAATTAAACGAGTCAGCTGTTGATTCTGGAATTCAATTAACTCCAGTTTTAACAAATAAAAATAAACAATCTGATGACAATGATATAATGACCTTTTTACGAAAAATTGATAGTAAGTTTGATAGTAGCTTAAACGAATTGAGAGGTGAGTTGAACCAGTTTGAAAGTCATTTTAATTCTAATGACAATTTATTACGCAAAATGTATAATGATATTAATAAGCAGAAAATAAAATGTGAAGAACAGAATATTAAAAATGATGCTAATTTTAAAGAGATTAATGTAAAGTTTGATGAGCTAAGTAATGCATTATGTAAATGTATTGATGAACATTTCCAGATAGCTATAAAACAAATACAAGATGATGTAGATAATGTTAGAAGAAATACCGGTAAGTGTAGTGGGAATGTAATTAATGAAGTAACTGAGAACAAGGTAAGTGGTAATTACGGTAGTGAGTCTAATATTGAAGTAAAAAGTGAAAATAACAATGATATAATTAAAAATGTGGTGCTAGAGAGTAAGGTGGTTAATATTGAGAGTGATAATGAAGATTTTGTTGAAGTAGAGTTTAATAACGAGTAGAAGCTAATGTTTACGTTAAGTAGAAGCTATAAGGAGTTAAAAGAGAAGTAAAAATTTGAAAAAATAGATGATATGAAAGACTTACCTTGTTATGAAGATAGTGCAGAAATAAATAATGATAACGTTGATAGTTATATTGAATGCTTACTTGTGCAAGACGTGGAGTATTAATAGTAGATGATTCTGAAATTGAGAGGTTAAAATGCTTAAGGGTGATAGATAATAATACGGACAGTGACAAGACCAAAACTAATGATGTAGACAGGTTACATGATTTAATAATAATGTGGGATAGTCCAGTAGATTATTATGTGAGTTTTCGGAACAAGTTGAAATATTAAAGAATTATTATATAAATAATAATAATGAAATGAGTGTGAGTAAAGATGAGAATTATTATGTGAAAGTAAGGCTAATTTACGATGATGGTGGTTAAATAAACAATGAATGAACATTTAATTATTTTAGTTTATGCTGATGACTTGGCTAACTTATGTAATGAGGTGTGATAAATAATAATTTGACAAAAAAATTGTAAATAAATTTATAGTGAGGTTAATTGTGTTTATATAATAGGTTATGTTGCACTTTGTAGGTAAGGTAAACAATGTGTGTATGTAGTAGGAACCGATTTTAATAATGATAATATTCTATTAAACTAAACAAATAATGAGAATAATTATGAAGGTGATAATAAATGAATTGTAATTGTTTTGACTATTGTAATTAAAGTAACTTGGGAAAAAAACACTCGAGAGTGATAATGAAGATTTTGTTGAAGTAGAGTTTAATAACGAGGTGTTAGCGAGTATGGAGGAAAGAGAGAGGTTAGGCGAGCAAAGGGCAGATTTTCCCCGAGTATATTGTGAAACAGAGTTTTCACAGATGTTTTATGAGGACAGAGTTTCCTCCCGTGGTTATAGAGACGAGGTGTCTCTAAGTAGGTCCCCTTTTGTGTATCATGAGTTCCTTGGAAAAGCCAAAATGTGTCATGATCACGTGGTGTTACCCTTTGCATGGAGTGATAGAGATAAAGATTATGTATGTTATGATGAGAAGTATTTTGAGAGAGAGAGAGAATAATAGAGATGTTTACGTTAAGTAGAAGCTATAATGAATTAAAAGAGAAGTTAAAATTTGAAAAAATAGATGATATGAAAGACTTACCTTGTTATGAAGATAGTGCAGAAATAAATAATGATAACGTTGATAGTTATATTGAATGCTTACTTGTGCATAGACGTGGAGTATTAATAGTAGATGATTCTGAAATTGAGAGGTTAAAATGCTTAAGGGTGATAGATAATAATACGGACAGTGACAAGACCAAAACTAATGATGTAGACAGATTACATGATTTAATAATAATGTGGGACAGTCCAGTAGATTATTATGTGAGTTTTACGAAACAAGTTGAAATATTAAAGTATTATTATATATATAATAATAATGAAATGAGTGTGAGTAAAGATGAGAATTATTATGTGAAAGTAAGGCTAATTTACGATGATGGTGGTTAAATAAACAATGAATGAACATTTAATTATTTTAGTTTATGCTGATGACTTGGCTAACTTATGTAATGAGGTGTGGTAAACAAATAATATGACAAAAAAATTGTAAATAAATTTATAGTGAGGTTAATTGTGTTTATATAATAGGTTATGTTGCACTTTGTAGGTAAGGTAAACAATGTGTGTATGTAGTAGGAACCGATTTTAATAATGATAATATTCTGAAACTTTACATTTAATTACATTATAATTATCTCTTACCTTCGGGTTTTTATTCCAAGGGTCGTTCAGACGAAACTGCTGCAAAAAGGATTATTTGGATTTGATATAGGCAAAGATCAAATACACCGTTTGTGCTAAAACAAGTTGCCTCTGATTTATTATTCAAAATAACTACTTCGTCTCTCTTTCATGACATTTAGAGCAAATACTTGTAGAATGAGCAACAATTTGTGAAATCAAACATAGTAATAAAATATTTCTTAATTAGCTAGCTTATGACAACTATGGTATACCCCAACTATTTACTATTTGCAATGAACCAATATGTGCTTTAGCTACACACTCACACACATTCATTCTTTGATTTTATCGTTCTATTAAACCCCACTTTGAGATCTCTGATGTACATTTTAGATTTACAATTTATTTATGTTGACTTATACTCTGTGGAAAAGGAGAAAATAATCTTGTTTAAAACTCAGTTAATACTTAACGTCTGAAGAACTCCGCTGTTTTACACCTCTGCTGTGAATGCACTGTTTAACACACCATGATTTAGTTTTTCACTGTTTAACCGCGGTACTGTTATTGCTTATTTCAAATTAAGTTGATGTGCCACTATTACTTTAATCCATTTTAAAATAGCATTCCGTTTTGTTTGGTCGGCCGACATAAATTTTCGAACACTTAGCTCGCTTAGGCTGGCCGCGCGTTATACTGTTTTTATGTTTTATAAAATAGGATAGATAGGCCTACTAATTATTTCAGCCTATCTTACACTCCCGAGGCCACTATTTTTCAATTCATAAAACTTTACTATCCGTCTGTTCACTCTCTAATGATACACAGCAGACTGGAGACTGTGTCACAAGGCTGCTGCTGGCGGTTACGCAATGCGTCTGGCAATTGTTTTGGCTGACTGTATGTATGTTGCATTGCTGTACTGGGGCTCCTTACAGGTGAAAGTCTGGCAATGTGGAAAGTGCTTAAAATGATGATTTAAATTAATATAAAATTCAACTGGGGTAGCTCACAATTCTGTATCGTTACAATACCCCCCCAATAAGAGGTTGAAGGCCGGAGCGTTCAAACTCTTATTGCCTAAACCTAAGAGGATCAGTGAGGATATGGCGCCGCAACCCTCCTGAACACTCTACTACATCATGGGTTCTTACCCCCCTAGTCTGGCGACTGCGACAGCACCCATCCAATCTTACTGGACTTCTCTGTTCGAGATCCCAACACCGAAAAATCGAACAGATACCCGACCCAGTATCGCCTGACTTTAAAACATTTGATTAAAAAATTGACAAGCGGCCTTCCATCCCTCCATATCCCACATCTGATTTGTTTCCTCTTAGCCGTACTGGTTCATTGACAACGTACTGGCTCATTTTATATTATAGACCCTAAAGAATAATATTAATAAAACAATGTTGGTTTACAATGATACACATAAATTCCAGTTAAATTGAATAATATTCCCCATACAATATTGCCCAACCAAAATGACACATTAATTATACAAAATAACATTAACTCACAGTAAATACAAATTATATCCTTACTTGCCTACTCATATTTATAAAGAATAAACAAAAAAATTTTTTTTTCTTTTACTACCCCCTTTTATCCCTTAACCCCTGATACCCGTTACATTTTAATGTGGTCTGCGCGAGGCTTCTTGGCCTTTTTCAGCCTCATCCTCGCCGTAACCCACATCTCCCTCGTGACCTGTAACTGGGTCACCGCCCATCCACACTCACTATTACCCCCCCCTAGACTGTGGCGTCTAGTTGCTTTCACAAGGACTGATGCGGAAGGGGTGGACATTTTTTTCTTTTATTCCACCCCCATCCTTGCTTCGGCGTTACAATAAAATTCGGTATACATATAACCTACTATTCTTTTTTATATTATACACCCCTAATGGACTACCACCCCTATCTGGGTGAAAATAGACCTGTTCCAAAATTTGGTAGATTCCCCAAAAAATAACCCCCCTACTAAATATAACAAACCACCGGGTTAACAAAATAAAACAAACCACAATCCGGTTATATCAAATGAAATTTATGATTTGCCACAATTAACTACTTTCACGGTCATGGTCCGGTGAGGTCATGACCGTACTTAGGTGGGGAATCTACAGTTAAAACATAAAATATAGATTAGCATTGATACAAGTTACTTGGGCAGTAATATACACATCTTATTTTCCAGACACTATCTCATCCTGAACATTTTCCATCAGTTGTCAGTGTTAAATAAATGTTTTAATCATTATTGGCATCAATTAGCATTTAATTTATAATTCCAATTTGAATTTAAATGAAAATAAAGTTAAGTTCATTGTTAAAAATCATTGTTTCTATTAATTTTATTACTAAATTAATTTAATTGTATTTAATTTACTTTAACTAATTCAATTAATCTCAAAAGTTACAGTAATTGCCTCATTATTATTTGGTCTATAAAAAAATTTAGTTTCAATTCTTTTCTATCACAATAAGGTTTTACTCAAGATACTGATTCAGCGGACTACAACATTTTTTGTTATGGTCATCAAGCATGACTACAGACATTAGTCTCAACATACCACCTGTTTACAGTTTACATGAACACAGTTGTGTGCCAGACTTGTTTTCATAAACAACAGTTATAAACATTCTCAGTTTCAGCATTCATAGTCTAAACACTCTGGTTACATCATGTATTGGCATATATACTTTCTACACTTTTCGAATTTTTTATAAATCTTTTAGATAACATATTTATCAATGGCTATTTCTTACAATTTAAGCCAAATATTATTTTAATTCACCTTTCAGTTATTATTTCTCTTTTAATTACAATTTCTATTTAATGCTATTATCTCAATTCATATTATTGAATCAACATTTTTTCACACCTGTAAGCATTTTATTCTATCTGATTAGTATTATGAACTTTATACTTACAATAAATTATCCACTTATTGACATGAATACAAAATACACACCACACACACACACCAATATCTCCGTGTAACCTCTGAAACATTTAACAACAATGTTATTTCATACAAACAATTCAACATTTTATAATACATACAATTAATTTCACTACACATGTATTTACAATTCTTCAGCAATAATTATTCAGTTATATCACACTTCAATATCAAAAATCAGCTAGGTCATTACCATATATTAACATATTTAAAAGTGTTCATTTATGAATTTCAACCTCCATCGTCAAAAATTAGTCGGGGTTTCAAATAACACTTTTGAATTTTATTTACATTCCGTATACGGTTATCTTGCGTATAGTAACCATAAAATTTCTGTTTGTTCATTTTACCATAATAATCATATACCAGGTCAACATTAAGTACATCGGTTAAGTCTCCATCAGTAATTACATTCATTATCAAGTCAGTTATTTTTTCATCATAAGGTAAATTATTATTCTTTAAACATGTCTCATCACTCTCTATTTTAACAGGTAAGTATTTCATCTCTTTCAACTCATTATAATTTCTCTGTAATTCATACAATTCTGTCTCTTTGTCAATACACCATTCTCTATCTAAAGTTCTCTCATCATAACAACATATCATACTTTTATCATTCCACGCAGAGGGTACAAAATTATTCAACAAAATTAAACAACTCAAATCTTTCATTAATAAGGGTCTCTTGCCCAAAAATAACACTTTTGAACACTCTGGTTCATCACAAATAAGGGGAAAATTTACCCTCTGCCCTACACATTCATCTACTCTTTCTTTCCATTCTTTTTCTAATTCAACAACACTAATTATTACTCCATTACAACTTATCATTTTCTCACTCTCACTTACTGTTTCACTATCTATTTTCAACATATCACTCTCTGATACCACATTCTTAATTATATCATCATTTTCAGCATTATTTCTCTCACTTGTTACTTTTTTATTGTCATTATTACTATTACTTTTAATCTGTTCTCCTATTGACTCTATTATTTGTTCTTTCAATGTATTGAAACATTCATTCGTCTCATTTAAACGTTTATTAATATTGTCTTTCATATCATATAAACGCTTATCAAATTTTTGGTCAATATTACTTATATCGCCCTTTAACTCATGGAACTTAACATCACTTACATCAAAACGACTTTTCATAAAATCAAATATATCCTCCAATGACAATTCTTTTTCTTTTATGTTTGTTTTAATTATAATAGGGGTGGAAGTTCACTAATTACCCCCTCACTAATTACTACAGATCCGTTTACATTACTGTCACTGATTGACAGCGACTCTGTCTGA
This sequence comes from Magicicada septendecula, assembly GCA_034769895.1. NCBI lineage: Eukaryota > Metazoa > Arthropoda > Insecta > Hemiptera > Cicadidae > Magicicada > Magicicada septendecula. The sequence continues at coordinate 48,599,899 of CM068374.1, read as the reverse complement.
ATACCTGAATCGCTTTTATTGGCCGATTCGGTTGACATATTTTCATTTACTACCGTTTCGTTTACTCTTGTTCTTATTTGATTTCAGCACTAGTGCTAGTTAAATCAATAGTGTTTTCCATTTTTCTCGTATTTACTTATACACGATTTTGTAAGCTTACTAACCACTCTTACTAATCGCCCTCACTCCCAAACAACCCGTTCTGCAGCTTGGTTAGGTCCGGCGAATATAACCACAAATTATATTCGCTGTCCCTGTTCGGGCGCCAATGAAACTTTACATTTAATTATAAATTATAATTATCTCTTACCTTCGGGTTTTTTACTCCAAGGGTCGTTCAGACGAAACTGCTGCAAAAAGGATTATTTGGATTTGATATAGGCAAAGATCAAATACACCGTTTGTGCTAAAACAAGTTGCCTCTGATTTATTATTCAAAATAACTACTTCGTCTCTCTTTCATGACATTTAGAGCAAATACTTGTAGAATGAGCAACAATTTGTGAAATCAAACATAGTAATAAAATATTTCTTAATTAGCTAGCTTATGACAACTATGGTATACCCCAACTATTTACTATTTGCAATGAACCAATACGTGCTTTAGCTACACACTCACACACATTCATTCTTTGATTTTATCGTTCTATTAAACCCCACTTTGAGATCTCTGATGTACATTTTAGATTTACAATTTATTTATGTTGACTTATACTCTGTGGAAAAGGAGAAAATAATCTTGTTTAAAACTCAGTTAATACTTAACGTCTGAAGAACTCCGTTGTTTTACACCTCTGCTGTGAATGCACTGTTTAACACACCATGATTTAGTTTTTCACTGTTTAACCGCGGTACTGTTATTGCTTATTTCAAATTAAGTTGATGCGCCACTATTACTTTAATCCATTTTAAAATAGCATTCCGTTTTGTTTGGTCGGCCGACATAAATTTTCGAACACTTAGCTCGCTTAGGCTGGCCGCGCGTTATACTGTTTTTATGTTTTATAAAATAGGATAGATAGGCCTACTAATTATTTCAGCCTATCTTACACTCCCGAGGCCACTATTTTTCAATTCACAAAACTTTACTATCTGAATGCTGGCTGTCTGTTCACTCTCTAATGATACAGAGCAGACTGGAGACTGTGTCACAAGGCTGCTGCTGGCGGTTACGCAATGCGTCTGGCAATTGTTTTGGCTGACTGTATGTATGTTGCATTGCTGTACTGGGGCTCCTTACAGGTGAAAGTCTGGCAATTTGGAAAGTGCTTAAAATGATGATTTAAATTAATATAAAATTCAACTGGGGTAGCTCACAATTTTGTACCGTTACAATTCTATTAAACTAAACAAATAATGAGAATAATTATGAAGGTGATAATAAATGAATTGTAATTGTTTTGACTATTGTAATTAAAGTAACTTGGGAAAAAAACACTTGAGAGTGATAATGAAGATTTTGTTGAAGTAGAGTTTAATAACGAGGTGTTAGCGAGTATGGAGGAAAGAGAGAGGTTAGGCGAGCAAAGGGCAGATTTTCCCCGAGTATATTGTGAAACAGAGTTTTCACAGATGTTTTATGAGGACAGAGTTTCCTCCCGTGGTTATAGAGACGAGGTGTCTCTAAGTAGGTCCCCTTTTGTGTATCATGAGTTCCTTGGAAAAGCCAAAATGTGTCATGATCACGTGGTGTTACCCTTTGCATGGAGTGATAGAGATAAAGATTATGTATGTTATGATGAGAAGTATTTTGAGAGAGAGAGAATAATAGAGATGTTTACGTTAAGTAGAAGCTATAAGGAGTTAAAAGAGAATTTAAAATTTGAAAAAATAGATGATATGAAAGACTTACCTTGTTATGAAGATAGTGCAGAAATAAATAATGATAACGTTGATAGTTATATTGAATGCTTACTTGTGCATAGACGTGGAGTATTAATAGTAGATGATTCTGAAATTGAGAGGTTAAAATGCTTAAGGGTGATAGATAATAATACGGACAGTGACAAGACCAAAACTAATGATGTAGACAGGTTACATGATTTAATAATAATGTGGAATAGTCCAGTAGATTATTATGTGAGTTTTACGGAACAAGTTGAAATATTAAAGAATTATTATATATATAATAATAATGAAATGAGTGTGAGTAAAGATGAGAATTATTATGTGAAAGTAAGGCTAATTTACGATGATGGTGGTTAAATAAACAATGAATGAACATTTAATTATTTTAGTTTATGCTGATGACTTGGCTAACTTAAGTAATGAGGTGTGGTAAACAAATAATATGACGAAAAAATTGTAAATAAATTTATAGTGAGGTTAATTGTGTTTATATAATAGGTTATGTTGCACTTTGTAGGTAAGGTAAACAATGTGTGTATGTAGTAGGAACCGATTTTAATAATGAGAATATTCTATTAAACTAAACAAATAATGAGAATAATTATGAAGGTGATAATAAATGAATTGTAATTGTTTTGACTATTGTAATTAAAGTAACTTGGGAAAAAAAACACTTGTTATTGTGCATAATTAAAGGGTGTTTTGGGGGGTTGTTAGGTGTCAACAGATGAGAGAATTAGCAATGTCTGTCACAAATGTTTTTATAATGGAGATTTATGAAATTTTGATTTATTTTGAATATAGTATTTGCGGTAATTTTTTATTTTAAAAAGAAAAGAGATAAATGTATAAGGTTCAGTGCTGTGAGATATTTTTTGTAATGAACATTTGATTATGTGAATGATAGGGTTTATAAAGGGGGAACTGCTTGAGAGAATAAGTTGTGGTATGTGGTGATAGTTAATGAAGAATGGAATAAATTTAGTTATAAGGTATGCTATTATAGTAATGGCATGTTGTTGCTATAGATAGTGGTAAGCGTTTGATTGATTAACATCTATGAATGTTACAATCAAAGGAGGCCTAAATAGGGCGTGATATACATTGTACACAAATATTATATATTATATTATATGGAAAATTGATAAGGTACAGTGTATGAAAAAAATGATTGGTTAAAACATGCTCAAATGACAGATTTCCCCAATTTCGTGCGATTACTGCTTCAGCAACACTAATCGTGGTTTTGGATGACAGCCAGCTGTGGGCAGGCTTTGCAACCTGACCATGGTTGGTTGCCTTTTAAAAATTGGTTTGAATTAGAAAATTAACTGGGGGTGAATCAGCGGAAATCATACCGGAACTATGGAACAGCGGCTATCACCCGTTCGCGTAGGAACAAATAAAAGGGTGATCGATCGTTTTAAGGGGGTTTACTATGTAATCAGGAAGATATTGTAAACCTTTAGGGGTAACCTTATCTGAACTTTGAATGTAATGCCGAAGCAAGGACAGGAGATGCACAAATTCCTCCTTTTAACGCTTCATTCCTTGTGGAAGCAACTGGGCACAACAGCTCAGGGGGATGGACGGGCAATAGAGTGTGTGGTAAGGTGCTGGTGAGTTACACACCTGGATATTGATAGTGTTTAAGAACATTACCAATTTGGCAGGTTTACCTGCAATATGATTATAAATTGTAACATGTAGAGAAGTTCAAGTAGGAGATAGACTAACTATAAGGTTAGTCATTAAATGATTATTGTGCTCATAGCAATGAACACCCAGATACTGTTCAGTCAGTATTGTTGTCCCAAATTGTATTGATGGTCTGATTATTGCTACAATTGCTGTTCTGTATGGCTTATGATGTACATTATATTCACTTAACAGAAATAACTAATTTCATGACTTAGAGATTTTAAAAGTAGGATATTTTAAATGTAGTAATGTGTATATACTTGTTTTTATGTACTTGGCCATTTCAAGTAATTAATATTTTATGTAACTTGTTTTTATGTACCTAGCATTTCTAGTAATTAATATTTCATGATGAGTTTTTCTTTTTAATTCAGAGTATGTATAGTAGGTCAACACGATTGTATTATATGCTCATGACATGGGGAATTGATATGTAATTATTTTGAAATGTAATGTGTGTTAGATTAAGTTGTACTTTTTTATTGTGTTTTATATGTATAAACATGTATCTACAATTTTGGTTGATTTTGGTGTTTTATGTAATTTACTTTGAACCACATGTAATTATATTATGATGAATTTATGTGTTGCGGTTTGGAAGCTCTTGATGAATCGCGAGTTATTCCAAAGACGCTAAGCAGGAAAGGCCGGATTGTATGTAAGAAAAGAAGTGGACTGTATTATTGATATTTGACAAGTGTTTATTGAAATTTTAAAGTATTAATCATGATCGGCACGTGCGGATGCATTAGAGGCAATAACGCCCGAAAATTAGTTTTGAACGAAATCGTGGTCCATTGTAGATGGACGCAGGTAGACTGAATTAAATTAAATCTTATGAATACACATTTAAAAATTGTCCAGAAGCCGCGGCTGGAAGAGAAAATGTTTTACGAGAGAACCGCTCGGAGTCTTGTTAGAAACTAAACTAAACTTGTCTCCCGACGGCCGAGATGACCGGCGGCAGCGTTTGATAAGCGCGTGACATCATCGCTCGTGCCGCATTGCAGTAGTCCACTGCGTATAGCTGATAAACAAGTACAAAGTTTAAACATACTGTCCGCCAAAATCGGGACGATTTTGTACATTAAACGTTAACTGGGATTAGTATATTACAAAGATTATCAATGTATATATATATATATATATATATATATATATATATATAAACAATACATAATACACTTAAAGGCTTATACATTAAATTGACTCTTGGATTAAAGTAACTCACTTCTAACATAAAATTTGTAGAAAACAAAATACATTAAGCTAGCACAAGCTCAAAGTCAAAACAAAACAATTTCTGTGCTAGGAAAGGTACAAAAAATAAGAAATCATGATAAAAACGAGTCTTTACATAACTAAACATGATCTCTCTTGAAGCATAACATATGGATAAGAAATACATATATTTAAACCTTGACAAACGTAAGTGACAACTTTACATTATATAAGAGAAACCATCTTGAACACTGCTTCATATATAATAATACAAATAATAAGAACATAATGTTATCATAATCATATCAAAGTTCAATGGTACATGACATTGAAAAATGCAATACATACGTAGAATAATTGACACCATAAGTAACACTTGTAGTTCTCGGAACTTGAATTATATAAGCATATGACACTACACAACATCCATAATAATTGATAGTACATATGAAACACAGTCACTATTGCAGTAATAGCTAGCGGCACTTAACAATATTACAATGCTTATGATACTTACAATGTTTATGATACAATTGACTTGTATGCTCGCCCGGGGAATGTCCCGTGCGTAGTCCAGGCAATGTGACACGCACGCACGCACGCGCGCGCGCACACACACACACACACATCTCGTATGTCTCGTATGGCACGCATACGATTAGCTTGTTGCCACCGGAAGGGGGCATAATTTGTGGATCGGTCGGCGTAAGATACCTAGCGCGGTGCGAACTTCTGCGACGCGTACTAAGGAATCTTGACCCGGAAAAACATTGGTAATTACCTCACGCTTCCACTCTAGAGGGGGGGGAATTGTCATCCAAAATGAGGACATGCTGTCCGACATTCAAATTCCTTAACGGGGTGCACCATTTATTGCGCTGCTGCAGCTGGTGCAGATAATCCCTAGACACACACACACACACACACACACATGCATATGAATAACGCGATGTATGCCTTGGTCGTGGACTTAGAGCGCTGCCCGCCATGGCGCAAAAGTACAGGACCGGCGTAGTCCACGGCCGACTGTGAAAACGGCCTAGAAGGCGTGACCCTAGAAGGGGGTAACTGACCTAGTAGTTGATTCGCGCCTCTAGCCCGGAAACGAAAACAAGTGACACACTTATGTATCACTGAGAGGATATATGATTTGTCGTGTATGATCCAATATTTTCGCCTAAGCGAAGCTTGAGTTGATTGCACCCAGCGTGCAACAAACGGATATGTTCGTACTCAATTATTAATCGCGTGAGATGAGCGTGCGGGTGCAAAATTATTTGGTGTTTACTCGCGTAGTTAAGTGGGGAGAATTGCAAGCGTCCATCCACTCTTAAAATGCCTGATTCATCCAGGAATGGGTTGAGAGCAAGAATTTTACTACTGCGAGGAAGGCACCGGTGTGCCTCAAGTTCCATAACTTCTACGCCGAAATGTAACTGCTGAGATTGCCGGACAAAAATCAAGAGTGTGTCAGACAATTCTTGAGCCGACAAAAAGGACGTGTCTCTGTCAACAACTGCGAGCCTAGAATTGCGAAAAAATCTGCGGCAATATGCGAAGACGCGAATAAGCCTAGTAAGTGATGAATAATTTTCAACATAACTATGTGTTGACGACACGACAATTAGTGAGGTCTGAACCTGCTTGCGGCGTTCCTGTTCAAGGTCGGGAAAAGTACAGGGAGTATTAATGTCGAAAGCGCTGACTGGCCATGATGCTGACTCATGCGCCAACCAGGACGGACCATGCCACCATTGGGAATGACAGTGCAAACTACGAGGGAGGCAACCGCGCGATAAAATGTCGGCAGGGTTGTCATTTGATACTACATGATGACAAGTTCCCCTGCTGCTAACAAGACGCTGTATTTCCGCGACACGGTTGGCCACAAATACCTTCCAGCGGGAAGATTGTTGATGTATCCAATGCAACGCTATCATCGAGTCCGAATAGAGATATAGTCCGTCAAAATTGTAATTGATGGCGTTTAAAACCTTGGACGTTAATTGCGCCAGCAATAAACAAGCACAAAGCTCAAGACGTGGTAGCGTTATCTGTTTCAGCGGCGCGACCCTAGATTTAGCACACAAGTTTGACGACATGGCGCCGTTCGAATAGACCGCCCGCACATAAATGCAACACGCGTAGCCTTTAGCCGAGGCGTCCGCGAATCCGTGCAACTGTAATGAACTAATTGGGTAATTGTTCGAACTCTTAACCGACCTCGTAATCTTAAAACGAGTGTCGGAGACTAATTGAGCGTATAATTCCAACCACTGATTGGCTAATGACCCAGGTAGGGGTTCGTCCCAATCTGTGCCCGCCAACCACAACTGTTGCACGAAATGCTTGCAATAAAATGTGATGGGTGCGATAAGACCTAATGGATCGTAAATCCCGGCGATGACCGACAACACGCTTCTTTTGTTGAACACGGTCAAATTATCATCACCCCTGACGGTGTATAAAAAGTTATCCCTTTCAACGTTCCATTGGATTCCCAATGTACGCACGTTTTGACCTTTGCTGAAGTCATGGGTTACTTGGGCGCGAAGGGTCATAATCTTATGGTGGTTAGAGAACCACTTATGTAACGTGAAACCATACCTACTCAACAACTTAACGATCTCGCACTTCATTTCAGCTAAGACGTTCGGATCATCCGAACCCGTTATGAGATCATCTACATAAAAATCATTGGCTATGACCCTAGAAGCTGTAGGGTAGTCTGATTTATTTTCGTAGGCTATTTGAGCCAGACAACGTGTAGCAAGGAAGGAGGCACTAGCAGTGCCATATGTAACCGTCCTTAAAGCGTAATGTCGCAATTCCTTATGCGGCGCATCACGCCAAACGATGCGTTGCAGGTTTGAATCCTTTGGGTTAACAATGATCTGGCGATACATCTTTTCTATGTCCGCAATAAGTACGTATCGGTGGGTACGGAACCGAACCATTATCGAAAACAGATCCTGCTGGATCGTAGGACCGACCATTAGAGTATCGCTGAGGGACAGATTATTTGTGGTTTTAGCGAAGGCGTCAAATATCACGCGCAGTTTAGTGGTTAAGCTGGAGTCCTTGAAGACTGCGTGATGGGGCAGATAAAAAATCTCTGAGCTGTCAAGCGACAAATCGTAATCATTAAGTGGCGACATGTGGCCAAGTTTCAAGTAGTCACTCATAAACTCGCTATAATCCTTATGAAGGATTGGGTTCTGCTTGAACTTGAACTCTAACGATTGGAACCTACGGATAGCTCCGCGGAGAGAATCTCCCAAATGTAATTTATCAGACCTGCGGGGCAGGGATACCACGAATCTCCCATCGCGGTTGCGACTAGTGTTTTCCACGAAATGTTTTTCACACGGCGAGTCCTCAGAGCGGGCTTCGCGACTAGAGATTTCCTCCAACTTCCAAAATTCTTTTAGTTGCGAGGAAATCTGATTATCATCCTTGCAGACCATAAAGGATGAAACTGTTTTAGTTATATCGACGTTGAACGGTAAGTCGCCGGCCAAAATAAATCCTAACTTGGTTTCCTGAATTATAGGAAAGTGTGGTCCGCGCGTAAATTTCATAGGTTCAATTAGTTGGAGAAAATATTGAGCGCCGAGTAATATATCGACTTGCGCCGAGCAATGTAGGTGAGGATCCGCTAAGAATATGCGCTTGGGTAAATTCAAAGAGGCAAGATCGAACGACTCCACCGGTAAATTATTAGTTATACTGGGTAATACGGCACAATACACGTTTAACATGAAGGGTTTATAGCGAGAATGTAGCCTTACCTTCATACAAAAGTCAGCCTGGGAAAGCGAGTTGTTTATACCCGTGATGGGTAGTTGTGATTTAACTAATTCGAGGCCCATTCTGCGGGCGAAATCCATTGTGCAGAAGTTCGCTTGAGAACCGGAATCCAGTAATATCCTAACGGGAAATTTCCTACCGACCTTATTAGCGGTCATACAGACGGCGGTGGATAACAATACCGATTTATTGGTCTGTGACTTCAGTGAGCATTGGTTGTTAAGAGAAGCTCCGTCCCTGTTGGGGACATGAATTGTGGTGTGGTGACGCCTAGAACATTTTTTGCATGAGAATTTTGAGGGACATTTTGAGCTTTCGTGTCCCGAACGGAGGCAGTTTAAGCAAAGTTTGTTTTTTATTAACATGTTTCTTCTGTCAGGGATAGACAGCGATGTAAATTGTAAGCAGTCGATAATTCTATGTTCACCGTTACACAGCCTACATAAATTGTTTCTGATATGAGAATGGAATGCGCCCTTTGGAGGGCTTATCTGTTTAACTGCCTTGCGATAAGGAGACTTATCGCTTTTATTCAAACTGCTCGTTGGGGTAGTCGCGTTATCAAGATTTTGTAGTAATTTTCTTCGTGAATTTAGAAAATTCATAAAATTATTAAAATCAGGGAATTTTTGTTCCGACAAACTCTCTTTCCACAAACGGAAAGTGTAATTATCAAGTTTTTTAGCTAAATAATTTACGACAATAATTTCGAATGTGTTGACTGGCAGTTTGAGATTATTTAAAGCGTTTATATTGGCAGAGATTTCATCAATGAATTTCGATATGCTAACTTGGGATTCTTGTTGAACTAATGGTACGTCCAGGACATTCCCTACATGATGGGCGGAAACAATTAGCTTACTGTCATATCTATTCCTCAACAGATCGATAGCCACCGCGTAATTCTCATGAGTGATTGGTAACGATTTTATTACGTTAAGCGCCTCGCCATGTAATGACGAGTGCAAATAGTGAAGTTTCTGTATATCCGTCAGATCTGCTCTGACGTGAATTAATTCAAGAAAAATATGGTAATAATGTTGCCACTCAACAATACTACCCGCAAACCGTGGTAATTTGATTGGTTCCAATTGAATGGGGGGTGTTTTAAGCTGTTTACTTTCAGCATTAATTACTGGTTTCTGGTTCATATGCTGAGCTTGCTCCAGCAGGTGTTGCAATTTACACTCTATGTTACAAAGATCGTCTTCCGTTTGTACCCTATCACTCGTTAAAGCAACGTCCGCTTCCTCGGCTTCGATTTAGGATTGAATCTCATCGTATTTGGTGGATAATTCCATCAAATGTCGGAGTTTTATTTTCAGCGCATGAGGATCGCTGGTTACCAAATCGAAGTTATCCGCGAAAGTATTTACGCGTGATATTGAGGCTTTAATTGTGCCTCGTTTTTTTATTAGAGCCCTTACATCTGCCATTATTACAATTTAAGAGAAAAAAGAAAAATATCTTGAAAGAATTTGAGCATAGAGCATGTGAACCATAAACTTAAGTTTCAGTGAATTTGAATACGTTGCGGTAGCTAGCGATCGTTGTTTAGAACATAGGCTTACTCTCTCTACTAATCAAGCTTTGTTGGCAATTAAAATTATTAAAATTATGAATTTAAATGATAGCAACATATATCCTTATCTTTTGAAGTTTTAACTAATAATGAACTGCCAACCACAATTAAGTTGTATTGTGTAATGATGGTGTTTGTTTATACAAATGTGTTAAGAAATAACTACTAAATATGAAATATTGTTAAATGTTAAATATAAGTAAAAAGTTCATAGTCACGTGGCCGTTGATCCATTCGTGATGAAGCTGGCTTCGATCCCGTTGCTCGATCCTGTTAGGAGCTGTTGCACCTCCTGTTTCTGCTGGTCAGATGACGCCTCATGTGTAACCCTCCATGAATTAAAGCTGTGGAATCTTTTTTTGATGACCTCGCAAATGCTGTCCTGCCGTGTCCCGTCGTCTCTGGCCTACTGCTTGGCCGAATCCTGTGGTGATGACTGCGATGTGATTCACAACAATGGTGTCGCTCAGGACGAGAATGATGCCCGTAGGGCGTGACTAAATTCAGATCGGTTGGGCCAGAAATGATGCGTACAAAGAAATGCTGTCGCTTGTGGACCCAAACATAAGAAATCCGTCCCGTGGTGACCAAAAACGTTTCCAAAAATAAGAAATCCGGCCCGGAGGACCAAAAATGTTGCGGTTTGGAAGCTCTTGATGAATCGCGAGTTATTCCAAAGACGCTAAGCAGGAAAGGCTGGATTGTATGTAAGAAAATATGTGGACTGTATTATTGATATTTGACAAGCGTTTATTGAAATTTTAAAGTATTAATCATGATCGGCACGTGCGCATGCATTAGAGGCAATAACGCCCGAAAATTAGTTTTGAACGAAATCGTGGTCCATTGTAGATGGACGAAGGTAGATTAAATCTTATGAATACACATTTAAAAATTGTCCAGAAGCCGCGGCTGGAAGAGAAAATGTTTTACGAGAGAACCGCTCGGAGTCTTGTTAGAAACTAAACTAAACTTGTCTCCCGACGGCCAAGATGACCGGCGGCAGCGTTTGATAAGCGCATGACGTCATCCGCTCGTGCCGCATTGCAGTAGTCCACTGCGTACAGCTGATAAACAAGTACAAAGTTTAAACATTATGTATGTACACCATATTTGAAAACTAGTTTGAAAATTATTTTGATTTAACGTTGATAATGAAATATGAGATGGAACTTGGTGTAATTTGAGAAGCAGTTAAATAATTTTAGATGAGTTAATGGAAATGAAAATTTTGAATGACATAATTAATTAAAATTTATATAAATTACATTAATTAAAAAATAGTTGATGATTTTAATAATTATTTTGAAAATTTTATTTTTTAAATTTGTGAAATTTTTAATTTGTTAAGAAAAAATTGTTGATTGAAATTTTGTAATTGAAGATGATAGTTGACGGTTAGGATTGAATTTTTTCATTTGAATTGGTAACTGTATTTGATTAATTTTGAAGCAAATCTGAAGATTTTTGAATTTTTTATTTTTAAAATTTTTATTTTATTTTTTTAAATTTTTTTTTATGTTTCAGACCGAACAGATCAACGTGTATAGCAAATAGCAAATGTTTACGTTACTGTTAAAAATATATATGTATGATTAAGTATAAACAAGAACCAATGCTTTGTTTTCAGCGAACCAATACAATTATTTACAATTAAAGGGAAACGCATCAGTGAAGGATGTGGAAGAATGAAAGGCCAGTTATTAGATATTTTTACGGAATGTTTAAAAGCCAGGTGATACTGTGGGGCTTACCTGTTCTGACCGACGTGTCGGAGCAGCGAAGTCTCGGGTCTGTTTGGCCTTGTGGTGTTGGGATTCTCTCGAAGAAAGTCCAGCAAAGTCGGATAGATGTTTCCACAGCCACTTGACTAGGGGGGTAGTTAAACCCATAGTGTTTGTGATAAAGGATTAAAGGGGGTTATGGCTCCATATCCGCACTGATCCCTTTAGGATAGGCAATGAGAGTTTTTATGCTCTTGGGCATAAAACCTCTCATTGGGGGGGGGGGGGTACTGTAATGCATCAAAATGGGAGGCTTTTATTTTTTATTCAATTTACTTAAATTTCTTTAGTATCATCATTGCAAGTCCCATGTGAAATAGTGTTGGATTCAAACAATGAACGGTAACATAACTTTTTGGGCTGGGTGTAGCCGGAGAACGCACTACTTGGTTGTGAACCGAAGTAATGGTCATGTACTGTGTGTGCATACACGAGCCCGGGTGCACCTTCTACGCACAACAGTTGGAACCAATGCTACAAAAATGGCTAAGGAGAAAGATTTTCTTTCCATGTGCTTTGGAGATGGAGGAAATCAACGAAGAGGCTCCACCCACCTAAGCCTCTAATATCGTCACCGCATAATGTCGTTGGTTAATTTGGTCCATGGACAGTCAATACTTCAGTGTACGGTGACGAAAAAGTCACAGTCTGACGGCAGTGCCTTCCCGTTCATCTAAAAGTTATAGTGGGGAGTCTTGTACTCACTCTTAGCTCAGTCGTAACACCGGCCGGTGGTGTTAGACTCGGCTCGTTAAAAACCGAGTCTAATTGTGGCATAAAATGTATTAAATTTGATCAAAACTGGTAGAAGAGTAAATCAGGAGCTATTAAAATAATAACAATGAACACAATTTAACGATATTCAGTGAAATCGTGAAAGTGCGTAAACATGTGGTGACGCAACGGCATTGGACCACGTAAGTTCTGAGTATGCAACAGTTTTTTAATATAAATGGGCGAAGAAAATAACTGAGTTCAAAATCAAATTCATTTTGGGGAATAAAAAAAAATATATATTAAAAAAAATGAGATCTCAAATAATTTTAGATGTGTCGTGTGTGCATATATAAGAAAAAATAAATAAAATAAAAAGTATTGGTTCTCTTAGAATGAATAAGTTTAGATGTTAGATAGTTAAGGTTTTTATGTTTTTGTTAGAAATAATAATGTTAAAGGGTTTACACTTTTTTATGTTTTTTATTTGAACATTAAATAGATAAAATCAAAATTTCATACATAGAAAGAATTTTGAATATTAAACAATGTCACGTTAATACAAAATAAAATTATATTATCTACTATCTTATACAATTTGTTAGACAAGTTATTTGCAAACACCTCATTTCATTTGCTGCACTGATCAGTTCGTCGTACGAACGGGGTTAGTCCACCACCAAAGATCCGGCCGACACATATAAGAATTTAAGGTAGGTGGAAGTGTAAATTTTTATTTTCAAATTTAAATATATAGTTACAGTGGTGCCATGACCAGGATGTAATATAATAATAAATTATATTACACCGGCCTATTTTGACAGTGCAGGAAGTGAAATCCGCTTGTGAAAGCAGCAAAATTTAATTTACGTAAAATTTACGTAATTATGGTGTAAGATTTATGTTACAGTATAATGTTTTGGAGGGAGGATTAACCAACTGTAGTTATATCATAAGTAAAAATAAGTTATCTATCAAAGAATAAACCAGTTAAAAATGTTTGAGCACGAAACACAAAGTAATTTAACAGATGTAGATATGAGCGAAAGTGGTCTTGAACCACAGTTATTGGGTGAAAGTGAAACGCGAACAGCTCGTCCGAGCAGTGACGAGAGCGGTATTATGGAAACAGCTGTTGGCAGTAACGTAATAATTCATTCCACCCCAATTGCGACTCAATTGCAATTAAACGAGTCAGCTGTTGATTCTGGAATTCAATTAACTCCAGTTTTAACAAATAAAAATAAACAATCTGATGACAATGATATAATGACCTTTTTACGAAAAATTGATAGTAAGTTTGATAGTAGCTTAAACGAATTGAGAGGTGAGTTGAACCAGTTTGAAAGTCATTTTAATTCTAATGACAATTTATTACGCAAAATGTATAATGATATTAATAAGCAGAAAATAAAATGTGAAGAACACAATATTAAAAATGATGCTAATTTTAAAGAGATTAATGTAAAGTTTGATGAGCTAAGTAATGCATTATGTAAATGTATTGATGAACATTTCCAGACAGCTATAAAACAAATACAAGATGATGTAGATAATGTTACAAGAAATACTGGTAAGTGTAGTGGGAATGTAATTAATGAAGTAACTGAGAACAAGGTAAGTGGTAATTACGGTAGTGAGTCTAATAGTGAAGTAAAAAGTGAAAATAACAATGATATAATTAAAAATGTGGTGCTAGAGAGTAAGGTGGTTAATATTGAGAGTGATAATGAAGATTTTGTTGAAGTAGAGTTTAATAACGAGGTGTTAGCGAGTATGGAGGAACGAGAGAGGTTAGGCGAGCAAAGGGCAGATTTTCCCCGAGTATATTGTGAAACAGAGTTTTCACAGATGTTTTATGAGGACAGAGTTTCCTCCCGTGGTTATAGAGACGAGGTGTCTCTAAGTAGGTCCCGTTTTGTGTATCATGAGTTCCTTGGAAAAGCCAAAATGTGTCATGATCACGTGGTGTTACCCTTTGCATGGAGTGATAGAGATAAAGATTATGTATGTTATGATGAGAAGTATTTTGAGAGAGAGAGAATAATAGAGATGTTTACGTTAAGTAGAAGCTATAAGGAGTTAAAAGAGAAGTTAAAATTTGAAAAAATAGATGATATGAAAGACTTACCTTGTTATGAAGATAATGCAGAAATAAATAATGATAACGTTGATAGTTATATTGAATGCTTACTTGTGCATAAACGTGGAGTATTAATAGTAGATGATTCTGAAATTGAGAGGTTAAAATGCTTAAGGGTGATAGATAATAATACGGACAGTGACAAGACCAAAACTAATGATGTAGACAGGTTACATGATTTAATAATAATGTGGGATAGTCCAGTAGATTATTATGTGAGTTTTATGGAACAAGTTGAAATATTAAAGAATTATTATATAAATAATAATAATGAAATGAGTGTGAGTAAAGATGAGAATTATTATGTGAAAGTAAGGCTAATTTACGATGATGGTGGTTAAATAAACAATGAATGAACATTTAATTATTTTAGTTTATGCTGATGACTTGGCTAACTTATGTAATGAGGTGTGGTAAACAAATAATATGACGAAAAAATTGTAAATAAATTTATAGTGAGGTTAATTGTGTTTATATAATAGGTTATGTTGCACTCTGTAGGTAAGGTAAACAATGTGTGTATGTAGTAGGAACCGATTTTAATAATGATAATATTCTATTAAAGTAAACAAATAATGAGAATAATTATGAAGGTGCTAATAAATGAATTGTAATTGTTTTGACTATTGTAATTAAAGTAACTTGGGAAAAAAAACACTTGTTATTGTGCATAATTAAAGGGTGTTTTGGGGGGTTGTTAGGTGTCAACAGATGAGAGAATTAGCAATGTCTGTCACAAATGTTTTTACAATGGAGATTTATGAAATTTTGATTTATTTTGAATATAGTATTTGCGGTAAATTTTATTTTAAAAAGAAAAGAGATAAATGTATAAGGTTCAGTGCTGTGAGATATTTTTTGTAATGAACATTTGATTATGTGAATGATAGGGTTTATAAAGGGGGAACTGCTTGAGAGAATAAGTTGTGGTATGTGGTGATAGTTAATGAAGAATGGAATAAATTTAGTTATAAGGTATGCTATTATAGTAATGGCATGTTGTTGCTATAGATAGTGGTAAGCGTTTGATTGATTAACATCTATGAATGTTACAATCAAAGGAGGCCTAAATAGGGCGTGATATACATTGTACACAAGTATTATATATTATATTATATGGAAAATTGATAAGGTACAGTGTATGAAAAAAAATGATTGGTTAAAACATGCTCAAATGACAGATTACCCCAATTTCGTGCGATTACTGCTTCAGCAACACTAATCGTGGTTTTGGACGACAGCCAGCTGTGGGCAGGCTTTGCAACCTGACCATGGTTGGTTGCCTTTTAAAAATTGGTTTGAATTAGAAAATTAACTGGGGGGTGAATCAGGGGAAATCATACCGGAACTATGGAACAGCGGCTATCACCCGTTTGCGTAGGAACAAATAAAAGGGTGATCGACCGTTTTAAGGGGGTTTACTATATAATCAGGAAGATATTGTGAACATTTAGGGGTAACCTTATCTGAACTTTGAATGTAACGCCGAAGCAAGGACAGGAGATGCACAAATTCCTCCTTTTAACGCTTCATTCCTTGTGGAAGCAACTGCGCGCAACAGCTCAGGGGGATGGACGGGCAATAGAGTGTGTGGTAAGGTGCTGGTGAGTTACACACCTGGATATTGATAGTGTTTAAGAACATTACCAATTTGGCAGGTTTACCTGCAATATGATTATAAATTGTAACATGTAGAGAAGTTCAAGTAGGAGATAGACTAACTATAAGGTTAGTCATTAAATGATTATTGTGCTCATAGCAATGAACACCCAGATACTATTCAGTCAGTATTGTTGTCCCAAATTGTATTGATGGTCTGATTATTGCTACAATTGCTGTTCTGTATGGCTTATGATGTACATTATATTCACTTAACAGAAATAACTAATTTCATGACTTAGAGATTTTAAAAGTAGAATATTTTAAATGTAGTAATGTGTATATACTTGTTTTTATGTACTTGGCCATTTCAAGTAATTAATATTTTATGTAACTTGTTTTTATGTACCTAGCATTTCTAGTAATTAATATTTCATGATGAGTTTTTCTTTTTAATTCAGAGTATGTATAGTAGGTCAACACGATTGTATTATATGCTCATGACATGGGGAATTGATATGTAATTATTTTGAAATGTAATGTGTGTTAGATTAAGTTGTATTTTTTTATTGTGTTTTATATGTATAAACATGTATCTACAATTTTGGTTGATTTTGGTGTTTTATGTAATTTACTTTGAACCACATGTAATTATATTATGATGAATTTATGTATGTACACCATATTTGAAAATTAGTTTGAAAATTATTTTGATTTAATGTTGATAATGAAATATGAGATGGAACTTGGTGTAATTTGAGAAGCAGTTAAATAATTTTAGATGAGTTAATGGAAATGAAAATTTTGAATGACATAATTAATTAAAATTTATATAAATTTCATTAATTAAAAAATAGTTGATGATTTTGATAATTATTTTGAAAATTTTATTTTTTAAATTTGTGAAATTTTTAATTTGTTAAACAAAATTGTTGATTGAAATTTTGTAATTGAAGATGATAGTTGACGGTTAGGATTGAATTTTTTCATTTGAATTGGTAACTGTATTTGTTTAATTTTGAAGCAAATCTGAAGATTTTTGAAATTTGTATTTGTAAAATTTTTATTTTATATTTTTTAATTTTTTTTTTATGTTTCGGACCGAACAGGTCAACGTGTATAGTAAATAGCAAATGTTTGCATTACTGTTAAAAATATATATGTATGATTAAGTACAAACGAGAACCAATGCTTTGTTTTCAGCGAACCAATACAATTATTTACAATTAAAGGGAAATGCATCAGTGAAGGATGTGGAAGAATGAAAGGCCAGTTATTAGATATTTTTACGGAATGTTTAAAAGCCAGGTGATACTGTGGGGCTTACCTGTTCTGACCTACGTGTCGGAGCAGCGAAGTCTCGGGTCTGTTGGGGCTTGTGGTGTTGGGATTCTCTCGAAGAAAGTCCAGCAAAGTCGGATAGATGTTTCCACAGCCACTTGACTAGGGGGGTAGTTAAACCCATAGTGTTTGTGATAAAGGATTAAAGGGGGTTATGGCTCCATATCCGCACTGATCCCTTTAGGATAGGCAATGAGAGTTTTTATGCTCTTGGGCATAAAACCTCTCATTGGGGGGGGGGGTAC
Organism: Magicicada septendecula; assembly: GCA_034769895.1. NCBI lineage: Eukaryota > Metazoa > Arthropoda > Insecta > Hemiptera > Cicadidae > Magicicada > Magicicada septendecula. The sequence continues at coordinate 48,581,911 of CM068374.1, read as the reverse complement.
TGTAATGCATCAAAATGGGAGGCTTTTATTTTTTATTCAATTTATTTAAAATTCTTTAGTATCATCATTGCAAGTCCCATGTGAAATAGTGTTGGATTCAAACAATGAACGGTAACATAACGTTTTGGGCTGGGTGTAGCCGGAGAACGCACTACTTGGTTGTGAACCGAAGTAATTGTCATGCACTGTGTGTGCATACACGAGCCCGGGTGCACCTTCTACGCACAACAGTTGGAACCAATGCCACAAAAATGGCTAAGGAGAAAGATTTTCTTTCCATGTGCTTTGGAGATGGAGGAAATCAACGAAGAGGCTCCACCCACCTAAGCCTCTAATATCGTCACCGCATAATGTCTTTGGTTAATTTGGTCCATGGACAGTCAATACTTCAGTGTATGGTGACGAAAAAGTCACAGTCTGACGGCAGTGCCTTCCCATTCATCTAAAAGTTATAGTGGGGAGTCTTGTACTCACTCTTAGCTCAGTCGTAACACCGGCCGGTGGTATTAGACTCGGCTCGTAAAAAACCGAGTCTAATTGTGGCATAAAATGTATTAAATTTGATCAAAAGTGGTAGAAGAGTAAATCAGGAGCTATTAAAATAATAACAATGAACACAATTTAACGATATTCAGTGAAATCGTGAAAGTGCGTAAACACGTGGTGATGCAACGGCATTGGACCACGTAAGTTCTGCGTATGCAACAGTTTTTTAATATAAATGGGCGAAGAAAATAACTGAGTTCAAAATCAAATTCATTTTGGGGAATAAAAAAAAATATATATTAAAAAAAATGAGATCTCAAATAATTTTGGATGTGTCGTGTGTGCATACATAAGAAAAAATAAATAAAATAAAAAGTATTGGTTCTCTTAGAATGAATAAGTTTAGATGTTAGATAGTTAAGGTTTTTATGTTTTTGTTAGAAATAATAATGTTAAAGGGTTTACACTTTTTTATGTTTTTTATTTGAACATTAAATAGATAAAATCAAAATTTCATACATAGAAAGAATTTTGAATATTAAACAATGTCACGTTAATACAAAATAAAATTATATTATCTATTATCTTATACAATTTGTTAGACAAGTTATTTGCAAACACCTCATTTCATTTGCTGCACTGATCAGTTCGTCGTACGAACGGGGTTAGTCCACCACCAAAGATCCGGCCGACACATATAAGAATTTAAGGTAGGTGGAAGTGTAAATTTTTATTTTCAAATTTAAATATATAGTTACAGTGGTGCCGTGACCAGGATGTAATATAATAATAAATTGTATTACATCGGCCTATTTTGACAGTGCAGGAAGTGAAATCCGCTTGTGAAAGCAGCAAAATTTAATTTACGTAAAATTTTCGTAATTATGGTGCAAGATTTATGTTACAGTATATTGTTTTGGAGGAAGGATTAACTAATTGTAGTTATATCATAAGTAAAAATAAGTTATCTATCAAAGAATAAACCAGTTAAAAATGTTTGAGCAAGAAACACAAAGTAATTTAACAGACGTAGATGTGAGCGAAAGTGGCCTTGAACCACAGTTATTGGGTGAAAGTGAAACGCGAACAGCTAGTCCGAGCAGTGACATGAGCGGTATTACGGAAACAGCTGTTGGCAGTAACGTAATAATTCATTCCACCCCAATTGCGACTCAATTGCAATTAAACGAGTCAGCTGTTGATTCTGGAATTCAATTAACTCCAGTTTTAACAAATAAAAATAAACAATCTGATGACAATGATATAATGACCTTTTTACGAAAAATTGATAGTAAGTTTGATAGTAGCTTAAACGAATTGAGAGGTGAGTTGAACCAGTTTGAAAGTCATTTTAATTCTAATGACAATTTATTACGCAAAATGTATAATGATATTAATAAGCAGAAAATAAAATGTGAAGAACAGAATATTAAAAATGATGCTAATTTTAAAGAGATTAATGTAAAGTTTGATGAGCTAAGTAATGCATTATGTAAATGTATTGATGAACATTTCCAGACAGCTATAAAACAAATACAAGATGATGTAGATAATGTTACAAGAAATACTGGTAAGTGTAGTGGGAATGTAATTAATGAAGTAACTGAGAACAAGGTAAGTGGTAATTACGGTAGTGAGTCTAATATTGAAGTAAAAAGTGAAAATAACAATGATATAATTAAAAATGTGGTGCTAGAGAGTAAGGTGGTTAATATTGAGAGTGATAATGAAGATTTTGTTGAAGTAGAGTTTAATAACGAGGTGTTAGCGAGTATGGAGGAAAGAGAGAGGTTAGGCGAGCAAAGGGCAGATTTTCCCCGAGTATATTGTGAAACAGAGTTTTCACAGATGTTTTATGAGGACAGAGTTTCCTCCCGTGGTTATAGAGACGAGGTGTCTCTAAGTAGGTCCCCTTTTGTGTATCATGAGTTCCTTGGAAAAGCCAAAATGTGTCATGATCACGTGGTGTTACCCTTTGCATGGAGTGATAGAGATAAAGATTATGTATGTTATGATGAGAAGTATTTTGAGAGAGAGAGAGAATAATAGAGATGTTTACGTTAAGTAGAAGCTATAAGGAGAGTATTAATAGTAGATGATTCTGAAATTGAGAGGTTAAAATGCTTAAGGGTGATAGATAATAATACGGACAGTGACAAGACCAAAACTAATGATGTAGACAGGTTACATGATTTAATAATAATGTGGGATAGTCCAGTAGATTATTATGTGAGTTTTCGGAACAAGTTGAAATATTAAAGAATTATTATATAAATAATAATAATGAAATGAGTGTGAGTAAAGATGAGAATTATTATGTGAAAGTAAGGCTAATTTACGATGATGGTGGTTAAATAAACAATGAATGAACATTTAATTATTTTAGTTTATGCTGATGACTTGGCTAACTTATGTAATGAGGTGTGATAAATAATAATTTGACAAAAAAATTGTAAATAAATTTATAGTGAGGTTAATTGTGTTTATATAATAGGTTATGTTGCACTTTGTAGGTAAGGTAAACAATGTGTGTATGTAGTAGGAACCGATTTTAATAATGATAATATTCTATTAAACTAAACAAATAATGAGAATAATTATGAAGGTGATAATAAATGAATTGTAATTGTTTTGACTATTGTAATTAAAGTAACTTGGGAAAAAAAACACTTGTTATTGTGCATAATTAAAGGGTGTTTTGGGGGGTTGTTAGGTGTCAACAGATGAGAGAATTAGCAATGTCTGTCACAAATGTTTTTATAATGGAGATTTATGAAATTTTGATTTATTTTGAATATAGTATTTGCGGTAAATTTTATTTTAAAAAGAAAAGAGATAAATGTATAAGGTTCAGTGCTGTGAGATATTTTTTGTAATGAACATTTGATTATGTGAATGATAGGGTTTATAAAGGGGGAACTGCTTGAGAGAATAAGTTGTGGTATGTGGTGATAGTTAATGAAGAATGGAATAAATTTAGTTATAAGGTATGCTATTATAGTAATGGCATGTTGTTGCTATAGATAGTGGTAAGCGTTTGATTGATTAACATCTATGAATGTTACAATCAAAGGAGGCCTAAATAGGGCGTGATATACATTGTACACAAATATTATATATTATATTATATGGAAAATTGATAAGGTACAGTGTATGAAAAAAATGATTGGTTAAAACATGCTCAAATGACAGATTTCCCCAATTTCGTGCGATTACTGCTTCAGCAACACTAATCGTGGTTTTGGACGACAGCCAGCTGTGGGCAGGCTTTGCAACCTGACCATGGTTGGTTGCCTTTTAAAAATTGGTTTGAATTAGAAAATTAACTGGGGGGTGAATCAGGGGAAATCATACAGGAACTATGGAACAGCGGCTATCACCCGTTCGCGTAGGAACAAATAAAAGGGTGATCGACCGTTTTAAGGGGGTTTACTATATAATCAGGAAGATATTGTAAACATTTAGGGGTAACCTTATCTGAACTTTGAATGTAACGCCGAAGCAAGGACAGGAGATGCACAAATTCCTCCTTTTAACGCTTCATTCCTTGTGGAAGCAACTGCGCGCAACAGCTCAGGGGGATGGACGGGCAATAGAGTGTGTGGTAAGGTGCTGGTGAGTTACACACCTGGATATTGATAGTGTTTAAGAACATTACCAATTTGGCAGGTTTACCTGCAATATGATTATAAATTGTAACATGTAGAGAACTTCAAGTAGGAGATAGACTAACTATAAGGTTAGTCATTAAATGATTATTGTGCTCATAGCAATGAACACCCAGATACTATTCAGTCAGTATTGTTGTCCCAAATTGTATTGATGGTCTGATTATTGCTACAATTGCTGTTCTGTATGGCTTACGATGTACATTATATTCACTTAACAGAAATAACTAATTTCATGACTTAGAGATTTTAAAAGTAGAATATTTTAAATGTAGTAATGTGTATATACTTGTTTTTATGAACTTGGCCATTTCAAGTAATTAATATTTTATGTAACTTGTTTTTATGTACCTAGCATTTCTAGTAATTAATATTTCATGATGAGTTTTTCTTTTTAATTCAGAGTATGTATAGTAGGTCAACACGATTGTATTATATGCTCATGACATGGGGAATTGATATGTAATTATTTTGAAATGTAATGTGTGTTAGATTAAGTTGTATTTTTTTATTGTGTTTTATATGTATAAACATGTATCTACAATTTTGGTTGATTTTGGTGTTTTATGTAATTTACTTTGAACCACATGTAATTATATTATGATGAATTTATGTATGTACACCATATTTGAAAATTATTTTGATTTAACGTTGATAATGAAATATGAGATGGAACTTGGTGTAATTTGAGAAGCAGTTAAATAATTTTAGATGAGTTAATGAAAATGAAAATTTTGAATGACATAATTAATTAAAATTTATATAAATTTCATTAATTAAAAAATAGTTGATGATTTTGATAATTATTTTGAAAATTTTATTTTTTAAATTTGTGAAATTTTTAATTTGTTAAACAAAATTGTTGATTGAAATTTTGTAATTGAAGATGATAGTTGACGGTTAGGATTGAATTTTTTCATTTGAATTGGTAACTGTATTTGATTAATTTTGAAGCAAATCTGAAGATTTTTGAATTTTGTATTTTTAAAATTTTTATTTTATATTTTTTAATTTTTTTTTATGTTTCGGACCGAACAGGTCAACGTGTATAGTAAATAGCAAATGTTTACATTACTGTTAAAAATATATATGTATGATTAAGTATAAACAAGAACCAATGCTTTGTTTTCAGCGAACCAATACAATTATTTACAATTAAAGGGAAACGCATCAGTGAAGGATGTGGAAGAATGAAAGGCCAGTTATTAGATATTTTTACGGAATGTTTAAAAGCCAGGTGATACTGTGGGGCTTACCTGTTCTGACCTACGTGTCGGAGCAGCGAAGTCTCGGGTCTGTTTGGGCTTGTGGTGTTGGGATTCTCTCGAAGAAAGTCCAGCAAAGTCGGATAGATGTTTCCACAGCCACTTGACTAGGGGGGTAGTTAAACCCATAGTGTTTGTGATAAAGGATTAAAGGGGGTTATGGCTCCATATCCGCACTGATCCCTTTAGGATAGGCAATGAGAGTTTTTATGCTCTTGGGCATAAAACCTCTCATTGGGGGGGGGGGTACTGTAATGCATCAAAATGGGAGGCTTTTATTTTTTATTCAATTTATTTAAAATTCTTTAGTATCATCATTGCAAGTCCCATGTGAAATAGTGTTGGATTCAAACAATGAACGGTAACATAACGTTTTGGGCTGGGTGTAGCCGGAGAACGCACTACTTGGTTGTGAACCGAAGTAATTGTCATGCACTGTGTGTGCATACACGAGCCCGGGTGCACCTTCTACGCACAACAGTTGGAACCAATGCTACAAAAATGGCTAAGGAGAAAGATTTTCTTTCCATGTGCTTTGGAGATGGAGGAAATCAACGAAGAGGCTCCACCCACCTAAGCCTCTAATATCGTCACCGCATAATGTCTTTGGTTAATTTGGTCCATGGACAGTCAATACTTCAGTGTACGGTGACGAAAAAGTCACAGTCTGATGGCAGTGCCTTCCCATTCATCTAAAAGTTATAGTGGGGAGTCTTGTACTCACTCTTAGCTCAGTCATAACACCGGCCGGTGGTATTAGACTCGGCACGTAAAAAACCGAGTCTAATTGTGGCATAAAATGTATTAAATTTGATCAAAAGTGGTAGAAGAGTAAATCAGGAGCTATTAAAATACTAACAATGAACACAATTTAACGATATTCAGTGAAATCGTGAAAGTGCGTAAACACGTGGTGATGCAACGGCATTGGACCACGTAAGTTCTGCGTATGCAACAGTTTTTTAATATAAATGGGCGAAGAAAATAACTGAGTTCAAAATCAAATTCATTTTGGGGAATAAAAAAAAATATATATTAAAAAAAATGAGATCTCAAATAATTTTGGATGTGTCGTGTGTGCATACATAAGAAAAAATAAATAAAATAAAAAGTATTGGTTCTCTTAGAATGAATAAGTTTAGATGTTAGATAGTTAAGGTTTTTATGTTTTTGTTAGAAATAATAATGTTAAAGGGTTTACACTTTTTTATGTTTTTTATTTGAACATTAAATAGATAAAATCAAAATTTCATACATAGAAAGAATTTTGAATATTAAACAATGTCACGTTAATACAAAATAAAATTATATTATCTATTATCTTATACAATTTGTTAGACAAGTTATTTGCAAACACCTCATTTCATTTGCTGCACTGATCAGTTCGTCGTACGAACGGGGTTAGTCCACCACCAAAGATCCGGCCGACACATATAAGAATTTAAGGTAGGTGGAAGAGTAAATTTTTATTTTCAAATTTAAATATATAGTTACAGTGGTGCCGTGACCAGGATGTAATATAATAATAAATTGTATTACACCGGCCTATTTTGACAGTGCAGGAAGTGAAATCCGCTTGTGAAAGCAGCAAAATTTAATTTACGTAAAATTTTCGTAATTATGGTGCAAGATTTATGTTACAGTATATTGTTTTGGAGGAAGGATTAACTAATTGTAGTTATATCATAAGTAAAAATAAGTTATCTATCAAAGAATAAACCAGTTAAAAATGTTTGAGCAAGAAACACAAAGTAATTTAACAGACGTAGATGTGAGCGAAAGTGGCCTTGAACCACAGTTATTGGGTGAAAGTGAAACGCGAACAGCTAGTCCGAGCAGTGACATGAGCGGTATTACGGAAACAGCTGTTGGCAGTAACGTAATAATTCATTCCACCCCAATTGCGACTCAATTGCAATTAAACGAGTCAGCTGTTGATTCTGGAATTCAATTAACTCCAGTTTTAACAAATAAAAATAAACAATCTGATGACAATGATATAATGACCTTTTTACGAAAAATTGATAGTAAGTTTGATAGTAGCTTAAACGAATTGAGAGGTGAGTTGAACCAGTTTGAAAGTCATTTTAATTCTAATGACAATTTATTACGCAAAATGTATAATGATATTAATAAGCAGAAAATAAAATGTGAAGAACAGAATATTAAAAATGATGCTAATTTTAAAGAGATTAATGTAAAGTTTGATGAGCTAAGTAATGCATTATGTAAATGTATTGATGAACATTTCCAGACAGCTATAAAACAAATACAAGATGATGTAGATAATGTTACAAGAAATACTGGTAAGTGTAGTGGGAATGTAATTAATGAAGTAACTGAGAACAAGGTAAGTGGTAATTACGGTAGTGAGTCTAATATTGAAGTAAAAAGTGAAAATAACAATGATATAATTAAAAATGTGGTGCTAGAGAGTAAGGTGGTTAATATTGAGAGTGATAATGAAGATTTTGTTGAAGTAGAGTTTAATAACGAGGTGTTAGCGAGTATGGAGGAAAGAGAGAGGTTAGGCGAGCAAAGGGCAGATTTTCCCCGAGTATATTGTGAAACAGAGTTTTCACAGATGTTTTATGAGGACAGAGTTTCCTCCCGTGGTTATAGAGACGAGGTGTCTCTAAGTAGGTCCCCTTTTGTGTATCATGAGTTCCTTGGAAAAGCCAAAATGTGTCATGATCACGTGGTGTTACCCTTTGCATGGAGTGATAGAGATAAAGATTATGTATGTTATGATGAGAAGTATTTTGAGAGAGAGAGAGAATAATAGAGATGTTTACGTTAAGTAGAAGCTATAAGGAGAGTATTAATAGTAGATGATTCTGAAATTGAGAGGTTAAAATGCTTAAGGGTGATAGATAATAATACGGACAGTGACAAGACCAAAACTAATGATGTAGACAGGTTACATGATTTAATAATAATGTGGGATAGTCCAGTAGATTATTATGTGAGTTTTCGGAACAAGTTGAAATATTAAAGAATTATTATATAAATAATAATAATGAAATGAGTGTGAGTAAAGATGAGAATTATTATGTGAAAGTAAGGCTAATTTACGATGATGGTGGTTAAATAAACAATGAATGAACATTTAATTATTTTAGTTTATGCTGATGACTTGGCTAACTTATGTAATGAGGTGTGATAAATAATAATTTGACAAAAAAATTGTAAATAAATTTATAGTGAGGTTAATTGTGTTTATATAATAGGTTATGTTGCACTTTGTAGGTAAGGTAAACAATGTGTGTATGTAGTAGGAACCGATTTTAATAATGATAATATTCTATTAAACTAAACAAATAATGAGAATAATTATGAAGGTGATAATAAATGAATTGTAATTGTTTTGACTATTGTAATTAAAGTAACTTGGGAAAAAAAACACTTGTTATTGTGCATAATTAAAGGGTGTTTTGGGGGGTTGTTAGGTGTCAACAGATGAGAGAATTAGCAATGTCTGTCACAAATGTTTTTATAATGGAGATTTATGAAATTTTGATTTATTTTGAATATAGTATTTGCGGTAAATTTTATTTTAAAAAGAAAAGAGATAAATGTATAAGGTTCAGTGCTGTGAGATATTTTTTGTAATGAACATTTGATTATGTGAATGATAGGGTTTATAAAGGGGGAACTGCTTGAGAGAATAAGTTGTGGTATGTGGTGATAGTTAATGAAGAATGGAATAAATTTAGTTATAAGGTATGCTATTATAGTAATGGCATGTTGTTGCTATAGATAGTGGTAAGCGTTTGATTGATTAACATCTATGAATGTTACAATCAAAGGAGGCCTAAATAGGGCGTGATATACATTGTACACAAATATTATATATTATATTATATGGAAAATTGATAAGGTACAGTGTATGAAAAAAATGATTGGTTAAAACATGCTCAAATGACAGATTTCCCCAATTTCGTGCGATTACTGCTTCAGCAACACTAATCGTGGTTTTGGACGACAGCCAGCTGTGGGCAGGCTTTGCAACCTGACCATGGTTGGTTGCCTTTTAAAAATTGGTTTGAATTAGAAAATTAACTGGGGGGTGAATCAGGGGAAATCATACAGGAACTATGGAACAGCGGCTATCACCCGTTCGCGTAGGAACAAATAAAAGGGTGATCGACCGTTTTAAGGGGGTTTACTATATAATCAGGAAGATATTGTAAACATTTAGGGGTAACCTTATCTGAACTTTGAATGTAACGCCGAAGCAAGGACAGGAGATGCACAAATTCCTCCTTTTAACGCTTCATTCCTTGTGGAAGCAACTGCGCGCAACAGCTCAGGGGGATGGACGGGCAATAGAGTGTGTGGTAAGGTGCTGGTGAGTTACACACCTGGATATTGATAGTGTTTAAGAACATTACCAATTTGGCAGGTTTACCTGCAATATGATTATAAATTGTAACATGTAGAGAACTTCAAGTAGGAGATAGACTAACTATAAGGTTAGTCATTAAATGATTATTGTGCTCATAGCAATGAACACCCAGATACTATTCAGTCAGTATTGTTGTCCCAAATTGTATTGATGGTCTGATTATTGCTACAATTGCTGTTCTGTATGGCTTACGATGTACATTATATTCACTTAACAGAAATAACTAATTTCATGACTTAGAGATTTTAAAAGTAGAATATTTTAAATGTAGTAATGTGTATATACTTGTTTTTATGAACTTGGCCATTTCAAGTAATTAATATTTTATGTAACTTGTTTTTATGTACCTAGCATTTCTAGTAATTAATATTTCATGATGAGTTTTTCTTTTTAATTCAGAGTATGTATAGTAGGTCAACACGATTGTATTATATGCTCATGACATGGGGAATTGATATGTAATTATTTTGAAATGTAATGTGTGTTAGATTAAGTTGTATTTTTTTATTGTGTTTTATATGTATAAACATGTATCTACAATTTTGGTTGATTTTGGTGTTTTATGTAATTTACTTTGAACCACATGTAATTATATTATGATGAATTTATGTATGTACACCATATTTGAAAATTATTTTGATTTAACGTTGATAATGAAATATGAGATGGAACTTGGTGTAATTTGAGAAGCAGTTAAATAATTTTAGATGAGTTAATGAAAATGAAAATTTTGAATGACATAATTAATTAAAATTTATATAAATTTCATTAATTAAAAAATAGTTGATGATTTTGATAATTATTTTGAAAATTTTATTTTTTAAATTTGTGAAATTTTTAATTTGTTAAACAAAATTGTTGATTGAAATTTTGTAATTGAAGATGATAGTTGACGGTTAGGATTGAATTTTTTCATTTGAATTGGTAACTGTATTTGATTAATTTTGAAGCAAATCTGAAGATTTTTGAATTTTGTATTTTTAAAATTTTTATTTTATATTTTTTAATTTTTTTTTATGTTTCGGACCGAACAGGTCAACGTGTATAGTAAATAGCAAATGTTTACATTACTGTTAAAAATATATATGTATGATTAAGTATAAACAAGAACCAATGCTTTGTTTTCAGCGAACCAATACAATTATTTACAATTAAAGGGAAACGCATCAGTGAAGGATGTGGAAGAATGAAAGGCCAGTTATTAGATATTTTTACGGAATGTTTAAAAGCCAGGTGATACTGTGGGGCTTACCTGTTCTGACCTACGTGTCGGAGCAGCGAAGTCTCGGGTCTGTTTGGGCTTGTGGTGTTGGGATTCTCTCGAAGAAAGTCCAGCAAAGTCGGATAGATGTTTCCACAGCCACTTGACTAGGGGGGTAGTTAAACCCATAGTGTTTGTGATAAAGGATTAAAGGGGGTTATGGCTCCATATCCGCACTGATCCCTTTAGGATAGGCAATGAGAGTTTTTATGCTCTTGGGCATAAAACCTCTCATTGGGGGGGGGGGTACTGTAATGCATCAAAATGGGAGGCTTTTATTTTTTATTCAATTTATTTAAAATTCTTTAGTATCATCATTGCAAGTCCCATGTGAAATAGTGTTGGATTCAAACAATGAACGGTAACATAACGTTTTGGGCTGGGTGTAGCCGGAGAACGCACTACTTGGTTGTGAACCGAAGTAATTGTCATGCACTGTGTGTGCATACACGAGCCCGGGTGCACCTTCTACGCACAACAGTTGGAACCAATGCTACAAAAATGGCTAAGGAGAAAGATTTTCTTTCCATGTGCTTTGGAGATGGAGGAAATCAACGAAGAGGCTCCACCCACCTAAGCCTCTAATATCGTCACCGCATAATGTCTTTGGTTAATTTGGTCCATGGACAGTCAATACTTCAGTGTACGGTGACGAAAAAGTCACAGTCTGACGGCAGTGCCTTCCCATTCATCTAAAAGTTATAGTGGGGAGTCTTGTACTCACTCTTAGCTCAGTCATAACACCGGCCGGTGGTATTAGACTCGGCACGTAAAAAACCGAGTCTAATTGTGGCATAAAATGTATTAAATTTGATCAAAAGTGGTAGAAGAGTAAATCAGGAGCTATTAAAATAATAACAATGAACACAATTTAACGATATTCAGTGAAATCGTGAAAGTGCGTAAACACGTGGTGATGCAACGGCATTGGACCACGTAAGTTCTGCGTATGCAACAGTTTTTTAATATAAATGGGCGAAGAAAATAACTGAGTTCAAAATCAAATTCATTTTGGGGAATAAAAAAAAATATATATTAAAAAAAATGAGATCTCAAATAATTTTGGATGTGTCGTGTGTGCATACATAAGAAAAAATAAATAAAATAAAAAGTATTGGTTCTCTTAGAATGAATAAGTTTAGATGTTAGATAGTTAAGGTTTTTATGTTTTTGTTAGAAATAATAATGTTAAAGGGTTTACACTTTTTTATGTTTTTTATTTGAACATTAAATAGATAAAATCAAAATTTCATACATAGAAAGAATTTTGAATATTAAACAATGTCACGTTAATACAAAATAAAATTATATTATCTATTATCTTATACAATTTGTTAGACAAGTTATTTGCAAACACCTCATTTCATTTGCTGCACTGATCAGTTCGTCGTACGAACGGGGTTAGTCCACCACCAAAGATCCGGCCGACACATATAAGAATTTAAGGTAGGTGGAAGAGTAAATTTTTATTTTCAAATTTAAATATATAGTTACAGTGGTGCCGTGACCAGGATGTAATATAATAATAAATTGTATTACACCGGCCTATTTTGACAGTGCAGGAAGTGAAATCCGCTTGTGAAAGCAGCAAAATTTAATTTACGTAAAATTTTCGTAATTATGGTGCAAGATTTATGTTACAGTATATTGTTTTGGAGGAAGGATTAACTAATTGTAGTTATATCATAAGTAAAAATAAGTTATCTATCAAAGAATAAACCAGTTAAAAATGTTTGAGCAAGAAACACAAAGTAATTTAACAGACGTAGATGTGAGCGAAAGTGGCCTTGAACCACAGTTATTGGGTGAAAGTGAAACGCGAACAGCTAGTCCAAGCAGTGACATGAGCGGTATTACGGAAACAGCTGTTGGCAGTAACGTAATAATTCATTCCACCCCAATTGCGACTCAATTGCAATTAAACGAGTCAGCTGTTGATTCTGGAATTCAATTAACTCCAGTTTTAACAAATAAAAATAAACAATCTGATGACAATGATATAATGACCTTTTTACGAAAAATTGATAGTAAGTTTGATAGTAGCTTAAATGAATTGAGAGGTGAGTTGAACCAGTTTGAAAGTCATTTTAATTCTAATGACAATTTATTACGCAAAATGTATAATGATATTAATAAGCAGAAAATAAAATGTGAAGAACAGAATATTAAAAATGATGCTAATTTTAAAGAGATTAATGTAAAGTTTGATGAGCTAAGTAATGCATTATGTAAATGTATTGATGAACATTTCCAGACAGCTATAAAACAAATACAAGATGATGTAGATAATGTTACAAGAAATACTGGTAAGTGTAGTGGGAATGTAATTAATGAAGTAACTGAGAACAAGGTAAGTGGTAATTACGGTAGTGAGTCTAATATTGAAGTAAAAAGTGAAAATAACAATGATATAATTAAAAATGTGGTGCTAGAGAGTAAGGTGGTTAATATTGAGAGTGATAATGAAGATTTTGTTGAAGTAGAGTTTAATAACGAGGTGTTAGCGAGTATGGAGGAAAGAGAGAGGTTAGGCGAGCAAAGGGCAAATTTTCCCCGAGTATATTGTGAAACAGAGTTTTCACAGATGTTTTATGAGGACAGAGTTTCCTCCCGTGGTTATAGAGACGAGGTGTCTCTAAGTAGGTCCCCTTTTGTGTATCATGAGTTCCTTGGAAAAGCCAAAATGTGTCATGATCACGTGGTGTTACCCTTTGCATGGAGTGATAGAGATAAAGATTATGTATGTTATGATGAGAAGTATTTTGAGAGAGAGAGAGAATAATAGAGATGTTTACGTTAAGTAGAAGCTATAAGGAGAGTATTAATAGTAGATGATTCTGAAATTGAGAGGTTAAAATGCTTAAGGGTGATAGATAATAATACGGACAGTGACAAGACCAAAACTAATGATGTAGACAGGTTACATGATTTAATAATAATGTGGGATAGTCCAGTAGATTATTATGTGAGTTTTCGGAACAAGTTGAAATATTAAAGAATTATTATATAAATAATAATAATGAAATGAGTGTGAGTAAAGATGAGAATTATTATGTGAAAGTAAGGCTAATTTACGATGATGGTGGTTAAATAAACAATGAATGAACATTTAATTATTTTAGTTTATGCTGATGACTTGGCTAACTTATGTAATGAGGTGTGATAAATAATAATTTGACAAAAAAATTGTAAATAAATTTATAGTGAGGTTAATTGTGTTTATATAATAGGTTATGTTGCACTTTGTAGGTAAGGTAAACAATGTGTGTATGTAGTAGGAACCGATTTTAATAATGATAATATTCTATTAAACTAAACAAATAATGAGAATAATTATGAAGGTGATAATAAATGAATTGTAATTGTTTTGACTATTGTAATTAAAGTAACTTGGGAAAAAAACACTTGTTATTGTGCATAATTAAAGGGTGTTTTGGGGGGTTGTTAGGTGTCAACAGATGAGAGAATTAGCAATGTCTGTCACAAATGTTTTTATAATGGAGATTTATGAAATTTTGATTTATTTTGAATATAGTATTTGCGGTAAATTTTATTTTAAAAAGAAAAGAGATAAATGTATAAGGTTCAGTGCTGTGAGATATTTTTTGTAATGAACATTTGATTATGTGAATGATAGGGTTTATAAAGGGGGAACTGCTTGAGAGAATAAGTTGTGGTATGTGGTGATAGTTAATGAAGAATGGAATAAATTTAGTTATAAGGTATGCTATTATAGTAATGGCATGTTGTTGCTATAGATAGTGGTAAGCGTTTGATTGATTAACATCTATGAATGTTACAATCAAAGGAGGCCTAAATAGGGCGTGATATACATTGTACACAAATATTATATATTATATTATATGGAAAATTGATAAGGTACAGTGTATGAAAAAAATGATTGGTTAAAACATGCTCAAATGACAGATTTCCCCAATTTCGTGCGATTACTGCTTCAGCAACACTAATCGTGGTTTTGGACGACAGCCAGCTGTGGGCAGGCTTTGCAACCTGACCATGGTTGGTTGCCTTTTAAAAATTGGTTTGAATTAGAAAATTAACTGGGGGGTGAATCAGGGGAAATCATACAGGAACTATGGAACAGCGGCTATCACCCGTTCGCGTAGGAACAAATAAAAGGGTGATCGACCGTTTTAAGGGGGTTTACTATATAATCAGGAAGATATTGTAAACATTTAGGGGTAACCTTATCTGAACTTTGAATGTAACGCCGAAGCAAGGACAGGAGATGCACAAATTCCTCCTTTTAATGCTTCATTCCTTGTGGAAGCAACTGCGCGCAACAGCTCAGGGGGATGGACGGGCAATAGAGTGTGTGGTAAGGTGCTGGTGAGTTACACACCTGGATATTGATAGTGTTTAAGAACATTACCAATTTGGCAGGTTTACCTGCAATATGATTATAAATTGTAACATGTAGAGAACTTCAAGTAGGAGATAGACTAACTATAAGGTTAGTCATTAAATGATTATTGTGCTCATAGCAATGAACACCCAGATACTATTCAGTCAGTATTGTTGTCCCAAATTGTATTGATGGTCTGATTATTGCTACAATTGCTGTTCTGTATGGCTTATGATGTACATTATATTCACTTAACAGAAATAACTAATTTCATGACTTAGAGATTTTAAAAGTAGAATATTTTAAATGTAGTAATGTGTATATACTTGTTTTTATGTACTTGGCCATTTCAAGTAATTAATATTTTATGTAACTTGTTTTTATGTACCTAGCATTTCTAGTAATTAATATTTCATGATGAGTTTTTCTTTTTAATTCAGAGTATATATAGTAGGTCAACACGATTGTATTATATGCTCATGACATGGGGAATTGATATGTAATTATTTTGAAATGTAATGTGTGTTAGATTAAGTTGTATTTTTTTATTGTGTTTTATATGTATAAACATGTATCTACAATTTTGGTTGATTTTGGTGTTTTATGTAATTTACTTTGAACCACATGTAATTATATTATGATGAATTTATGTATGTACACCATATTTGAAAATTAGTTTGAAAATTATTTTGATTTAACGTTGATAATGAAATATGAGATGGAACTTGGTGTAATTTGAGAAGCAGTTAAATAATTTTAGATGAGTTAATGGAAATGAAAATTTTGAATGACATAATTAATTAAAATTTATATAAATTTCATTAATTAAAAAATAGTTGATGATTTTGATAATTATTTTGAAAATTTTATTTTTTAAATTTGAGAAATTTTTAATTTGTTAAACAAAATTGTTGATTGAAATTTTGTAATTGAAGATGATAGTTGACGGTTAGGATTGAATTTTTTCATTTGAATTGGTAACTGTATTTGATTAATTTTGAAGCAAATCTGAAGATTTTTGAATTTTGTATTTTTAAAATTTTTATTTTATATTTTTTAATTTTTTTTTTTATGTTTCGGACCGAACAGGTCAACGTGTATAGTAAATAGCAAATGTTTACATTACTGTTAAAAATATATATGTATGATTAAGTATAAACAAGAACCAATGCTTTGTTTTCAGCGAACCAATACAATTATTTACAATTAAAGGGAAACGCATCAGTGAAGGATGTGGAAGAATGAAAGGCCAGTTATTAGATATTTTTACGGAATGTTTAAAAGCCAGGTGATACTGTGGGGCTTACCTGTTCTGACCTACGTGTCGGAGCAGCGAAGTCTCGGGTCTGTTTGGGCTTGTGGTGTTGGGATTCTCTCGAAGAAAGTCCAGCAAAGTCGGATAGATGTTTCCACAGCCACTTGACTAGGGGGGTAGTTAAACCCATAGTGTTTGTGATAAAGGATTAAAGGGGGTTATGGCTCCATATCCGCACTGATCCCTTTAGGATAGGCAATGAGAGTTTTTATGCTCTTGGGCATAAAACCTCTCATTGGGGGGGGGGGTACTGTAATGCATCAAAATGGGAGGCTTTTATTTTTTATTCAATTTATTTAAAATTCTTTAGTATCATCATTGCAAGTCCCATGTGAAATAGTGTTGGATTCAAACAATGAACGGTAACATAACGTTTTGGGCTGGGTGTAGCCGGAGAACGCACTACTTGGTTGTGAACCGAAGTAATTGTCATGCACTGTGTGTGCATACACGAGCCTGGGTGCACCTTCTACG
The DNA here is from genome assembly GCA_034769895.1 of Magicicada septendecula. Taxonomy (NCBI): domain Eukaryota; kingdom Metazoa; phylum Arthropoda; class Insecta; order Hemiptera; family Cicadidae; genus Magicicada; species Magicicada septendecula. The sequence continues at coordinate 48,564,668 of CM068374.1, read as the reverse complement.
CACAACAGTTGGAACCAATGCTACAAAAATGGCTAAGGAGAAAGATTTTCTTTCCATGTGCTTTGGAGATGGAGGAAATCAACGAAGAGGCTCCACCCACCTAAGCCTCTAATATCGTCACCGCATAATGTCTTTGGTTAATTTGGTCCATGGACAGTCAATACTTCAGTGTACGGTGACGAAAAAGTCACAGTCTGACGGCAGTGCCTTCCCATTCATCTAAAAGTTATAGTGGGGAGTCTTGTACTCACTCTTAGCTCAGTCGTAACACCGGCCGGTGGTATTAGACTCGGCTCGTAAAAAACCGAGTCTAATTGTGGCATAAAATGTATTAAATTTGATCAAAAGTGGTAGAAGAGTAAATCAGGAGCTATTAAAATAATAACAATGAACACAATTTAACGATATTCAGTGAAATCGTGAAAGTGCGTAAACACGTGGTGATGCAACGGCATTGGACCACGTAAGTTCTGCGTATGCAACAGTTTTTTAATATAAATGGGCGAAGAAAATAACTGAGTTCAAAATCAAATTCATTTTGGGGAATAAAAAAAAATATATATTAAAAAAAATGAGATCTCAAATAATTTTGGATGTGTCGTGTGTGCATACATAAGAAAAAATAAATAAAATAAAAAGTATTGGTTCTCTTAGAATGAATAAGTTTAGATGTTAGATAGTTAAGGTTTTTATGTTTTTGTTAGAAATAATAATGTTAAAGGGTTTACACTTTTTTATGTTTTTTATTTGAACATTAAATAGATAAAATCAAAATTTCATACATAGAAAGAATTTTGAATATTAAACAATGTCACGTTAATACAAAATAAAATTATATTATCTATTATCTTATACAATTTGTTAGACAAGTTATTTGCAAACACCTCATTTCATTTGCTGCACTGATCAGTTCGTCGTACGAACGGGGTTAGTCCACCACCAAAGATCCGGCCGACACATATAAGAATTTAAGGTAGGTGGAAGTGTAAATTTTTAATTTCAAATTTAAATATATAGTTACAGTGGTGCCGTGACCAGGATGTAATATAATAATAAATTGTATTACACCGGCCTATTTTGACAGTGCAGGAAGTGAAATCCGCTTGTGAAAGCAGCAAAATTTAATTTACGTAAAATTTTCGTAATTATGGTGCAAGATTTATGTTACAGTATATTGTTTTGGAGGAAGGATTAACTAATTGTAGTTATATCATAAGTAAAAATAAGTTATCTATCAAAGAATAAACCAGTTAAAAATGTTTGAGCAAGAAACACAAAGTAATTTAACAGACGTAGATGTGAGCGAAAGTGGCCTTGAACCACAGTTATTGGGTGAAAGTGAAACGCGAACAGCTAGTCCGAGCAGTGACATGAGCGGTATTACGGAAACAGCTGTTGGCAGTAACGTAATAATTCATTCCACCCCAATTGCGACTCAATTGCAATTAAACGAGTCAGCTGTTGATTCTGGAATTCAATTAACTCCAGTTTTAACAAATAAAAATAAACAATCTGATGACAATGATATAATGACCTTTTTACGAAAAATTGATAGTAAGTTTGATAGTAGCTTAAACGAATTGAGAGGTGAGTTGAACCAGTTTGAAAGTCATTTTAATTCTAATGACAATTTATTACGCAAAATGTATAATGATATTAATAAGCAGAAAATAAAATGTGAAGAACAGAATATTAAAAATGATGCTAATTTTAAAGAGATTAATGTAAAGTTTGATGAGCTAAGTAATGCATTATGTAAATGTATTGATGAACATTTCCAGACAGCTATAAAACAAATACAAGATGATGTAGATAATGTTACAAGAAATACTGGTAAGTGTAGTGGGAATGTAATTAATGAAGTAACTGAGAACAAGGTAAGTGGTAATTACGGTAGTGAGTCTAATATTGAAGTAAAAAGTGAAAATAACAATGATATAATTAAAAATGTGGTGCTAGAGAGTAAGGTGGTTAATATTGAGAGTGATAATGAAGATTTTGTTGAAGTAGAGTTTAATAACGAGGTGTTAGCGAGTATGGAGGAAAGAGAGAGGTTAGGCGAGCAAAGGGCAGATTTTCCCCGAGTATATTGTGAAACAGAGTTTTCACAGATGTTTTATGAGGACAGAGTTTCCTCCCGTGGTTATAGAGACGAGGTGTCTCTAAGTAGGTCCCCTTTTGTGTATCATGAGTTCCTTGGAAAAGCCAAAATGTGTCATGATCACGTGGTGTTACCCTTTGCATGGAGTGATAGAGATAAAGATTATGTATGTTATGATGAGAAGTATTTTGAGAGAGAGAGAGAATAATAGAGATGTTTACGTTAAGTAGAAGCTATAAGGAGAGTATTAATAGTAGATGATTCTGAAATTGAGAGGTTAAAATGCTTAAGGGTGATAGATAATAATACGGACAGTGACAAGACCAAAACTAATGATGTAGACAGGTTACATGATTTAATAATAATGTGGGATAGTCCAGTAGATTATTATGTGAGTTTTCGGAACAAGTTGAAATATTAAAGAATTATTATATAAATAATAATAATGAAATGAGTGTGAGTAAAGATGAGAATTATTATGTGAAAGTAAGGCTAATTTACGATGATGGTGGTTAAATAAACAATGAATGAACATTTAATTATTTTAGTTTATGCTGATGACTTGGCTAACTTATGTAATGAGGTGTGATAAATAATAATTTGACAAAAAAATTGTAAATAAATTTATAGTGAGGTTAATTGTGTTTATATAATAGGTTATGTTGCACTTTGTAGGTAAGGTAAACAATGTGTGTATGTAGTAGGAACCGATTTTAATAATGATAATATTCTATTAAACTAAACAAATAATGAGAATAATTATGAAGGTGATAATAAATGAATTGTAATTGTTTTGACTATTGTAATTAAAGTAACTTGGGAAAAAAAACACTTGTTATTGTGCATAATTAAAGGGTGTTTTGGGGGGTTGTTAGGTGTCAACAGATGAGAGAATTAGCAATGTCTGTCACAAATGTTTTTATAATGGAGATTTATGAAATTTTGATTTATTTTGAATATAGTATTTGCGGTAAATTTTATTTTAAAAAGAAAAGAGATAAATGTATAAGGTTCAGTGCTGTGAGATATTTTTTGTAATGAACATTTGATTATGTGAATGATAGGGTTTATAAAGGGGGAACTGCTTGAGAGAATAAGTTGTGGTATGTGGTGATAGTTAATGAAGAATGGAATAAATTTAGTTATAAGGTATGCTATTATAGTAATGGCATGTTGTTGCTATAGATAGTGGTAAGCGTTTGATTGATTAACATCTATGAATGTTACAATCAAAGGAGGCCTAAATAGGGCGTGATATACATTGTACACAAATATTATATATTATATTATATGGAAAATTGATAAGGTACAGTGTATGAAAAAAATGATTGGTTAAAACATGCTCAAATGACAGATTTCCCCAATTTCGTGCGATTACTGCTTCAGCAACACTAATCGTGGTTTTGGACGACAGCCAGCTGTGGGCAGGCTTTGCAACCTGACCATGGTTGGTTGCCTTTTAAAAATTGGTTTGAATTAGAAAATTAACTGGGGGGTGAATCAGGGGAAATCATACAGGAACTATGGAACAGCGGCTATCACCCGTTCGCGTAGGAACAAATAAAAGGGTGATCGACCGTTTTAAGGGGGTTTACTATATAATCAGGAAGATATTGTAAACATTTAGGGGTAACCTTATCTGAACTTTGAATGTAACGCCGAAGCAAGGACAGGAGATGCACAAATTCCTCCTTTTAATGCTTCATTCCTTGTGGAAGCAACTGCGCGCAACAGCTCAGGGGGATGGACGGGCAATAGAGTGTGTGGTAAGGTGCTGGTGAGTTACACACCTGGATATTGATAGTGTTTAAGAACATTACCAATTTGGCAGGTTTACCTGCAATATGATTATAAATTGTAACATGTAGAGAACTTCAAGTAGGAGATAGACTAACTATAAGGTTAGTCATTAAATGATTATTGTGCTCATAGCAATGAACACCCAGATACTATTCAGTCAGTATTGTTGTCCCAAATTGTATTGATGGTCTGATTATTGCTACAATTGCTGTTCTGTATGGCTTATGATGTACATTATATTCACTTAACAGAAATAACTAATTTCATGACTTAGAGATTTTAAAAGTAGAATATTTTAAATGTAGTAATGTGTATATACTTGTTTTTATGTACTTGGCCATTTCAAGTAATTAATATTTTATGTAACTTGTTTTTATGTACCTAGCATTTCTAGTAATTAATATTTCATGATGAGTTTTTCTTTTTAATTCAGAGTATATATAGTAGGTCAACACGATTGTATTATATGCTCATGACATGGGGAATTGATATGTAATTATTTTGAAATGTAATGTGTGTTAGATTAAGTTGTATTTTTTTATTGTGTTTTATATGTATAAACATGTATCTACAATTTTGGTTGATTTTGGTGTTTTATGTAATTTACTTTGAACCACATGTAATTATATTATGATGAATTTATGTATGTACACCATATTTGAAAATTAGTTTGAAAATTATTTTGATTTAACGTTGATAATGAAATATGAGATGGAACTTGGTGTAATTTGAGAAGCAGTTAAATAATTTTAGATGAGTTAATGGAAATGAAAATTTTGAATGACATAATTAATTAAAATTTATATAAATTTCATTAATTAAAAAATAGTTGATGATTTTGATAATTATTTTGAAAATTTTATTTTTTAAATTTGAGAAATTTTTAATTTGTTAAACAAAATTGTTGATTGAAATTTTGTAATTGAAGATGATAGTTGACGGTTAGGATTGAATTTTTTCATTTGAATTGGTAACTGTATTTGATTAATTTTGAAGCAAATCTGAAGATTTTTGAATTTTGTATTTTTAAAATTTTTATTTTATATTTTTTAATTTTTTTTTTATGTTTCGGACCGAACAGGTCAACGTGTATAGTAAATAGCAAATGTTTACATTACTGTTAAAAATATATATGTATGATTAAGTATAAACAAGAACCAATGCTTTGTTTTCAGCGAACCAATACAATTATTTACAATTAAAGGGAAACGCATCAGTGAAGGATGTGGAAGAATGAAAGGCCAGTTATTAGATATTTTTACGGAATGTTTAAAAGCCAGGTGATACTGTGGGGCTTACCTGTTCTGACCTACGTGTCGGAGCAGCGAAGTCTCGGGTCTGTTTGGGCTTGTGGTGTTGGGATTCTCTCGAAGAAAGTCCAGCAAAGTCGGATAGATGTTTCCACAGCCACTTGACTAGGGGGGTAGTTAAACCCATAGTGTTTGTGATAAAGGATTAAAGGGGGTTATGGCTCCATATCCGCACTGATCCCTTTAGGATAGGCAATGAGAGTTTTTATGCTCTTGGGCATAAAACCTCTCATTGGGGGGGGGGTACTGTAATGCATCAAAATGGGAGGCTTTTATTTTTTATTCAATTTATTTAAAATTCTTTAGTATCATCATTGCAAGTCCCATGTGAAATAGTGTTGGATTCAAACAATGAACGGTAACATAACGTTTTGGGCTGGGTGTAGCCGGAGAACGCACTACTTGGTTGTGAACCGAAGTAATTGTCATGCACTGTGTGTGCATACACGAGCCCGGGTGCACCTTCTACGCACAACAGTTGGAACCAATGCTACAAAAATGGCTAAGGAGAAAGATTTTCTTTCCATGTGCTTTGGAGATGGAGGAAATCAACGAAGAGGCTCCACCCACCTAAGCCTCTAATATCGTCACCGCATAATGTCTTTGGTTAATTTGGTCCATGGACAGTCAATACTTCAGTGTACGGTGACGAAAAAGTCACAGTCTGACGGCAGTGCCTTCCCATTCATCTAAAAGTTATAGTGGGGAGTCTTGTACTCACTCTTAGCTCAGTCGTAACACCGGCCGGTGGTATTAGACTCGGCACGTAAAAAACCGAGTCTAATTGTGGCATAAAATGTATTAAATTTGATCAAAAGTGGTAGAAGAGTAAATCAGGAGCTATTAAAATAATAACAATGAACACAATTTAACGATATTCAGTGAAATCGTGAAAGTGCGTAAACACGTGGTGATGCAACGGCATTGGACCACGTAAGTTCTGCGTATGCAACAGTTTTTTAATATAAATGGGCGAAGAAAATAACTGAGTTCAAAATCAAATTCATTTTGGGGAATAAAAAAAAATATATATTAAAAAAAATGAGATCTCAAATAATTTTGGATGTGTCGTGTGTGCATACATAAGAAAAAATAAATAAAATAAAAAGTATTGGTTCTCTTAGAATGAATAAGTTTAGATGTTAGATAGTTAAGGTTTTTATGTTTTTGTTAGAAATAATAATGTTAAAGGGTTTACACTTTTTTATGTTTTTTATTTGAACATTAAATAGATAAAATCAAAATTTCATACATAGAAAGAATTTTGAATATTAAACAATGTCACGTTAATACAAAATAAAATTATATTATCTATTATCTTATACAATTTGTTAGACAAGTTATTTGCAAACACCTCATTTCATTTGCTGCACTGATCAGTTCGTCGTACGAACGGGGTTAGTCCACCACCAAAGATCCGGCCGACACATATAAGAATTTAAGGTAGGTGGAAGTGTAAATTTTTATTTTCAAATTTAAATATATAGTTACAGTGGTGCCGTGACCAGGATGCAATATAATAATAAATTGTATTACACCGGCCTATTTTTACAGTGCAGGAAGTGAAATCCGCTTGTGAAAGCAGCAAAATTTAATTTACGTAAAATTTTCGTAATTATGGTGCAAGATTTATGTTACAGTATATTGTTTTGGAGGAAGGATTAACTAATTGTAGTTATATCATAAGTAAAAATAAGTTATCTATCAAAGAATAAACCAGTTAAAAATGTTTGAGCAAGAAACACAAAGTAATTTAACAGACGTAGATGTGAGCGAAAGTGGCCTTGAACCACAGTTATTGGGTGAAAGTGAAACGCGAACAGCTAGTCCGAGCAGTGACATGAGCGGTATTACGGAAACAGCTGTTGGCAGTAACGTAATAATTCATTCCACCCCAATTGCGACTCAATTGCAATTAAACGAGTCAGCTGTTGATTCTGGAATTCAATTAACTCCAGTTTTAACAAATAAAAATAAACAATCTGATGACAATGATATAATGACCTTTTTACGAAAAATTGATAGTAAGTTTGATAGTAGCTTAAACGAATTGAGAGGTGAGTTGAACCAGTTTGAAAGTCATTTTAATTCTAATGACAATTTATTACGCAAAATGTATAATGATATTAATAAGCAGAAAATAAAATGTGAAGAACAGAATATTAAAAATGATGCTAATTTTAAAGAGATTAATGTAAAGTTTGATGAGCTAAGTAATGCATTATGTAAATGTATTGATGAACATTTCCAGACAGCTATAAAACAAATACAAGATGATGTAGATAATGTTACAAGAAATACTGGTAAGTGTAGTGGGAATGTAATTAATGAAGTAACTGAGAACAAGGTAAGTGGTAATTACGGTAGTGAGTCTAATATTGAAGTAAAAAGTGAAAATAACAATGATATAATTAAAAATGTGGTGCTAGAGAGTAAGGTGGTTAATATTGAGAGTGATAATGAAGATTTTGTTGAAGTAGAGTTTAATAACGAGGTGTTAGCGAGTATGGAGGAAAGAGAGAGGTTAGGCGAGCAAAGGGCAGATTTTCCCCGAGTATATTGTGAAACAGAGTTTTCACAGATGTTTTATGAGGACAGAGTTTCCTCCCGTGGTTATAGAGACGAGGTGTCTCTAAGTAGGTCCCCTTTTGTGTATCATGAGTTCCTTGGAAAAGCCAAAATGTGTCATGATCACGTGGTGTTACCCTTTGCATGGAGTGATAGAGATAAAGATTATGTATGTTATGATGAGAAGTATTTTGAGAGAGAGAGAGAATAATAGAGATGTTTACGTTAAGTAGAAGCTATAAGGAGAGTATTAATAGTAGATGATTCTGAAATTGAGAGGTTAAAATGCTTAAGGGTGATAGATAATAATACGGACAGTGACAAGACCAAAACTAATGATGTAGACAGGTTACATGATTTAATAATAATGTGGGATAGTCCAGTAGATTATTATGTGAGTTTTCGGAACAAGTTGAAATATTAAAGAATTATTATATAAATAATAATAATGAAATGAGTGTGAGTAAAGATGAGAATTATTATGTGAAAGTAAGGCTAATTTACGATGATGGTGGTTAAATAAACAATGAATGAACATTTAATTATTTTAGTTTATGCTGATGACTTGGCTAACTTATGTAATGAGGTGTGATAAATAATAATTTGACAAAAAAATTGTAAATAAATTTATAGTGAGGTTAATTGTGTTTATATAATAGGTTATGTTGCACTTTGTAGGTAAGGTAAACAATGTGTGTATGTAGTAGGAACCGATTTTAATAATGATAATATTCTATTAAACTAAACAAATAATGAGAATAATTATGAAGGTGATAATAAATGAATTGTAATTGTTTTGACTATTGTAATTAAAGTAACTTGGGAAAAAAAACACTTGTTATTGTGCATAATTAAAGGGTGTTTTGGGGGGTTGTTAGGTGTCAACAGATGAGAGAATTAGCAATGTCTGTCACAAATGTTTTTATAATGGAGATTTATGAAATTTTGATTTATTTTGAATATAGTATTTGCGGTAAATTTTATTTTAAAAAGAAAAGAGATAAATGTATAAGGTTCAGTGCTGTGAGATATTTTTTGTAATGAACATTTGATTATGTGAATGATAGGGTTTATAAAGGGGGAACTGCTTGAGAGAATAAGTTGTGGTATGTGGTGATAGTTAATGAAGAATGGAATAAATTTAGTTATAAGGTATGCTATTATAGTAATGGCATGTTGTTGCTATAGATAGTGGTAAGCGTTTGATTGATTAACATCTATGAATGTTACAATCAAAGGAGGCCTAAATAGGGCGTGATATACATTGTACACAAATATTATATATTATATTATATGGAAAATTGATAAGGTACAGTGTATGAAAAAAATGATTGGTTAAAACATGCTCAAATGACAGATTTCCCCAATTTCGTGCGATTACTGCTTCAGCAACACTAATCGTGGTTTTGGACGACAGCCAGCTGTGGGCAGGCTTTGCAACCTGACCATGGTTGGTTGCCTTTTAAAAATTGGTTTGAATTAGAAAATTAACTGGGGGGTGAATCAGGGGAAATCATACAGGAACTATGGAACAGCGGCTATCACCCGTTCGCGTAGGAACAAATAAAAGGGTGATCGACCGTTTTAAGGGGGTTTACTATATAATCAGGAAGATATTGTAAACATTTAGGGGTAACCTTATCTGAACTTTGAATGTAACGCCGAAGCAAGGACAGGAGATGCACAAATTCCTCCTTTTAATGCTTCATTCCTTGTGGAAGCAACTGCGCGCAACAGCTCAGGGGGATGGACGGGCAATAGAGTGTGTGGTAAGGTGCTGGTGAGTTACACACCTGGATATTGATAGTGTTTAAGAACATTACCAATTTGGCAGGTTTACCTGCAATATGATTATAAATTGTAACATGTAGAGAACTTCAAGTAGGAGATAGACTAACTATAAGGTTAGTCATTAAATGATTATTGTGCTCATAGCAATGAACACCCAGATACTATTCAGTCAGTATTGTTGTCCCAAATTGTATTGATGGTCTGATTATTGCTACAATTGCTGTTCTGTATGGCTTATGATGTACATTATATTCACTTAACAGAAATAACTAATTTCATGACTTAGAGATTTTGAAAGTAGGATATTTTAAATGTAGTAATGTGTATATACTTGTTTTTATGTACTTGGCCATTTCAAGTAATTAATATTTTATGTAACTTGTTTTTATGTACCTAGCATTTCTAGTAATTAATATTTCATGATGAGTTTTTCTTTTTAATTCAGAGTATATATAGTAGGTCAACACGATTGTATTATATGCTCATGACATGGGGAATTGATATGTAATTATTTTGAAATGTAATGTGTGTTAGATTAAGTTGTATTTTTTTATTGTGTTTTATATGTATAAACATGTATCTACAATTTTGGTTGATTTTGGTGTTTTATGTAATTTACTTTGAACCACATGTAATTATATTATGATGAATTTATGTATGTACACCATATTTGAAAATTAGTTTGAAAATTATTTTGATTTAACGTTGATAATGAAATATGAGATGGAACTTGGTGTAATTTGAGAAGCAGTTAAATAATTTTAGATGAGTTAATGGAAATGAAAATTTTGAATGACATAATTAATTAAAATTTATATAAATTTCATTAATTAAAAAATAGTTGATGATTTTGATAATTATTTTGAAAATTTTATTTTTTAAATTTGTGAAATTTTTAATTTGTTAAACAAAATTGTTTATTGAAATTTTGTAATTGAAGATGATAGTTGACGGTTAGGATTGAATTTTTTCATTTGAATTGGTAACTGTATTTGATTAATTTTGAAGCAAATCTGAAGATTTTTGAATTTTGTATTTTTAAAATTTTTATTTTATATTTTTTAATTTTTTTTTTATGTTTCGGACCGAACAGGTCAACGTGTATAGTAAATAGCAAATGTTTACATTACTGTTAAAAATATATATGTATGATTAAGTATAAACAAGAACCAATGCTTTGTTTTCAGCGAACCAATACAATTATTTACAATTAAAGGGAAACGCATCAGTGAAGGATGTGGAAGAATGAAAGGCCAGTTATTAGATATTTTTACGGAATGTTTAAAAGCCAGGTGATACTGTGGGGCTTACCTGTTCTGACCTACGTGTCGGAGCAGCGAAGTCTCGGGTCTGTTTGGGCTTGTGGTGTTGGGATTCTCTCGAAGAAAGTCCAGCAAAGTCGGATAGATGTTTCCACAGCCACTTGACTAGGGGGGTAGTTAAACCCATAGTGTTTGTGATAAAGGATTAAAGGGGGTTATGGCTCCATATCCGCACTGATCCCTTTAGGATAGGCAATGAGAGTTTTTATGCTCTTGGGCATAAAACCTCTCATTGGGGGGGGGGGGGTACTGTAATGCATCAAAATGGGAGGCTTTTATTTTTTATTCAATTTATTTAAAATTCTTTAGTATCATCATTGCAAGTCCCATGTGAAATAGTGTTGGATTCAAACAATGAACGGTAACATAACGTTTTGGGCTGGGTGTAGCCGGAGAACGCACTACTTGGTTGTGAACCGAAGTAATTGTCATGCACTGTGTGTGCATACACGAGCCCGGGTGCACCTTCTACGCACAACAGTTGGAACCAATGCTACAAAAATGGCTAAGGAGAAAGATTTTCTTTCCATGTGCTTTGGAGATGGAGGAAATCAACGAAGAGGCTCCACCCACCTAAGCCTCTAATATCGTCACCGCATAATGTCTTTGGTTAATTTGGTCCATGGACAGTCAATACTTCAGTGTACGGTGACGAAAAAGTCACAGTCTGACGGCAGTGCCTTCCCATTCATCTAAAAGTTATAGTGGGGAGTCTTGTACTCACTCTTAGCTCAGTCGTAACACCGGCCGGTGGTATTAGACTCGGCACGTAAAAAACCGAGTCTAATTGTGGCATAAAATGTATTAAATTTGATCAAAAGTGGTAGAAGAGTAAATCAGGAGCTATTAAAATAATAACAATGAACACAATTTAACGATATTCAGTGAAATCGTGAAAGTGCGTAAACACGTGGTGATGCAACGGCATTGGACCACGTAAGTTCTGCGTATGCAACAGTTTTTTAATATAAATGGGCGAAGAAAATAACTGAGTTCAAAATCAAATTCATTTTGGGGAATAAAAAAAAATATATATTAAAAAAAATGAGATCTCAAATAATTTTGGATGTGTCGTGTGTGCATACATAAGAAAAAATAAATAAAATAAAAAGTATTGGTTCTCTTAGAATGAATAAGTTTAGATGTTAGATAGTTAAGGTTTTTATGTTTTTGTTAGAAATAATAATGTTAAAGGGTTTACACTTTTTTATGTTTTTTATTTGAACATTAAATAGATAAAATCAAAATTTCATACATAGAAAGAATTTTGAATATTAAACAATGTCACGTTAATACAAAATAAAATTATATTATCTATTATCTTATACAATTTGTTAGACAAGTTATTTGCAAACACCTCATTTCATTTGCTGCACTGATCAGTTCGTCGTACGAACGGGGTTAGTCCACCACCAAAGATCCGGCCGACACATATAAGAATTTAAGGTAGGTGGAAGTGTAAATTTTTATTTTCAAATTTAAATATATAGTTACAGTGGTGCCGTGACCAGGATGCAATATAATAATAAATTGTATTACACCGGCCTATTTTGACAGTGCAGGAAGTGAAATCCGCTTGTGAAAGCAGCAAAATTTAATTTACGTAAAATTTTCGTAATTATGGTGCAAGATTTATGTTACAGTATATTGTTTTGGAGGAAGGATTAACTAATTGTAGTTATATCATAAGTAAAAATAAGTTATCTATCAAAGAATAAACCAGTTAAAAATGTTTGAGCAAGAAACACAAAGTAATTTAACAGACGTAGATGTGAGCGAAAGTGGCCTTGAACCACAGTTATTGGGTGAAAGTGAAACGCGAACAGCTAGTCCGAGCAGTGACATGAGCGGTATTACGGAAACAGCTGTTGGCAGTAACGTAATAATTCATTCCACCCCAATTGCGACTCAATTGCAATTAAACGAGTCAGCTGTTGATTCTGGAATTCAATTAACTCCAGTTTTAACAAATAAAAATAAACAATCTGATGACAATGATATAATGACCTTTTTACGAAAAATTGATAGTAAGTTTGATAGTAGCTTAAACGAATTGAGAGGTGAGTTGAACCAGTTTGAAAGTCATTTTAATTCTAATGACAATTTATTACGCAAAATGTATAATGATATTAATAAGCAGAAAATAAAATGTGAAGAACAGAATATTAAAAATGATGCTAATTTTAAAGAGATTAATGTAAAGTTTGATGAGCTAAGTAATGCATTATGTAAATGTATTGATGAACATTTCCAGACAGCTATAAAACAAATACAAGATGATGTAGATAATGTTACAAGAAATACTGGTAAGTGTAGTGGGAATGTAATTAATGAAGTAACTGAGAACAAGGTAAGTGGTAATTACGGTAGTGAGTCTAATATTGAAGTAAAAAGTGAAAATAACAATGATATAATTAAAAATGTGGTGCTAGAGAGTAAGGTGGTTAATATTGAGAGTGATAATGAAGATTTTGTTGAAGTAGAGTTTAATAACGAGGTGTTAGCGAGTATGGAGGAAAGAGAGAGGTTAGGCGAGCAAAGGGCAGATTTTCCCCGAGTATATTGTGAAACAGAGTTTTCACAGATGTTTTATGAGGACAGAGTTTCCTCCCGTGGTTATAGAGACGAGGTGTCTCTAAGTAGGTCCCCTTTTGTGTATCATGAGTTCCTTGGAAAAGCCAAAATGTGTCATGATCACGTGGTGTTACCCTTTGCATGGAGTGATAGAGATAAAGATTATGTATGTTATGATGAGAAGTATTTTGAGAGAGAGAGAGAATAATAGAGATGTTTACGTTAAGTAGAAGCTATAAGGAGAGTATTAATAGTAGATGATTCTGAAATTGAGAGGTTAAAATGCTTAAGGGTGATAGATAATAATACGGACAGTGACAAGACCAAAACTAATGATGTAGACAGGTTACATGATTTAATAATAATGTGGGATAGTCCAGTAGATTATTATGTGAGTTTTCGGAACAAGTTGAAATATTAAAGAATTATTATATAAATAATAATAATGAAATGAGTGTGAGTAAAGATGAGAATTATTATGTGAAAGTAAGGCTAATTTACGATGATGGTGGTTAAATAAACAATGAATGAACATTTAATTATTTTAGTTTATGCTGATGACTTGGCTAACTTATGTAATGAGGTGTGATAAATAATAATTTGACAAAAAAATTGTAAATAAATTTATAGTGAGGTTAATTGTGTTTATATAATAGGTTATGTTGCACTTTGTAGGTAAGGTAAACAATGTGTGTATGTAGTAGGAACCGATTTTAATAATGATAATATTCTATTAAACTAAACAAATAATGAGAATAATTATGAAGGTGATAATAAATGAATTGTAATTGTTTTGACTATTGTAATTAAAGTAACTTGGGAAAAAAAACACTTGTTATTGTGCATAATTAAAGGGTGTTTTGGGGGGTTGTTAGGTGTCAACAGATGAGAGAATTAGCAATGTCTGTCACAAATGTTTTTATAATGGAGATTTATGAAATTTTGATTTATTTTGAATATAGTATTTGCGGTAAATTTTATTTTAAAAAGAAAAGAGATAAATGTATAAGGTTCAGTGCTGTGAGATATTTTTTGTAATGAACATTTGATTATGTGAATGATAGGGTTTATAAAGGGGGAACTGCTTGAGAGAATAAGTTGTGGTATGTGGTGATAGTTAATGAAGAATGGAATAAATTTAGTTATAAGGTATGCTATTATAGTAATGGCATGTTGTTGCTATAGATAGTGGTAAGCGTTTGATTGATTAACATCTATGAATGTTACAATCAAAGGAGGCCTAAATAGGGCGTGATATACATTGTACACAAATATTATATATTATATTATATGGAAAATTGATAAGGTACAGTGTATGAAAAAAATGATTGGTTAAAACATGCTCAAATGACAGATTTCCCCAATTTCGTGCGATTACTGCTTCAGCAACACTAATCGTGGTTTTGGACGACAGCCAGCTGTGGGCAGGCTTTGCAACCTGACCATGGTTGGTTGCCTTTTAAAAATTGGTTTGAATTAGAAAATTAACTGGGGGGTGAATCAGGGGAAATCATACAGGAACTATGGAACAGCGGCTATCACCCGTTCGCGTAGGAACAAATAAAAGGGTGATCGACCGTTTTAAGGGGGTTTACTATATAATCAGGAAGATATTGTAAACATTTAGGGGTAACCTTATCTGAACTTTGAATGTAACGCCGAAGCAAGGACAGGAGATGCACAAATTCCTCCTTTTAATGCTTCATTCCTTGTGGAAGCAACTGCGCGCAACAGCTCAGGGGGATGGACGGGCAATAGAGTGTGTGGTAAGGTGCTGGTGAGTTACACACCTGGATATTGATAGTGTTTAAGAACATTACCAATTTGGCAGGTTTACCTGCAATATGATTATAAATTGTAACATGTAGAGAACTTCAAGTAGGAGATAGACTAACTATAAGGTTAGTCATTAAATGATTATTGTGCTCATAGCAATGAACACCCAGATACTATTCAGTCAGTATTGTTGTCCCAAATTGTATTGATGGTCTGATTATTGCTACAATTGCTGTTCTGTATGGCTTATGATGTACATTATATTCACTTAACAGAAATAACTAATTTCATGACTTAGAGATTTTGAAAGTAGGATATTTTAAATGTAGTAATGTGTATATACTTGTTTTTATGTACTTGGCCATTTCAAGTAATTAATATTTTATGTAACTTGTTTTTATGTACCTAGCATTTCTAGTAATTAATATTTCATGATGAGTTTTTCTTTTTAATTCAGAGTATATATAGTAGGTCAACACGATTGTATTATATGCTCATGACATGGGGAATTGATATGTAATTATTTTGAAATGTAATGTGTGTTAGATTAAGTTGTATTTTTTTATTGTGTTTTATATGTATAAACATGTATCTACAATTTTGGTTGATTTTGGTGTTTTATGTAATTTACTTTGAACCACATGTAATTATATTATGATGAATTTATGTATGTACACCATATTTGAAAATTAGTTTGAAAATTATTTTGATTTAACGTTGATAATGAAATATGAGATGGAACTTGGTGTAATTTGAGAAGCAGTTAAATAATTTTAGATGAGTTAATGGAAATGAAAATTTTGAATGACATAATTAATTAAAATTTATATAAATTTCATTAATTAAAAAATAGTTGATGATTTTGATAATTATTTTGAAAATTTTATTTTTTAAATTTGTGAAATTTTTAATTTGTTAAACAAAATTGTTTATTGAAATTTTGTAATTGAAGATGATAGTTGACGGTTAGGATTGAATTTTTTCATTTGAATTGGTAACTGTATTTGATTAATTTTGAAGCAAATCTGAAGATTTTTGAATTTTGTATTTTTAAAATTTTTATTTTATATTTTTTAATTTTTTTTTTATGTTTCGGACCGAACAGGTCAACGTGTATAGTAAATAGCAAATGTTTACATTACTGTTAAAAATATATATGTATGATTAAGTATAAACAAGAACCAATGCTTTGTTTTCAGCGAACCAATACAATTATTTACAATTAAAGGGAAACGCATCAGTGAAGGATGTGGAAGAATGAAAGGCCAGTTATTAGATATTTTTACGGAATGTTTAAAAGCCAGGTGATACTGTGGGGCTTACCTGTTCTGACCTACGTGTCGGAGCAGCGAAGTCTCGGGTCTGTTTGGGCTTGTGGTGTTGGGATTCTCTCGAAGAAAGTCCAGCAAAGTCGGATAGATGTTTCCACAGCCACTTGACTAGGGGGGTAGTTAAACCCATAGTGTTTGTGATAAAGGATTAAAGGGGGTTATGGCTCCATATCCGCACTGATCCCTTTAGGATAGGCAATGAGAGTTTTTATGCTCTTGGGCATAAAACCTCTCATTGGGGGGGGGGGTACTGTAATGCATCAAAATGGGAGGCTTTTATTTTTTATTCAATTTATTTAAAATTCTTTAGTATCATCATTGCAAGTCCCATGTGAAATAGTGTTGGATTCAAACAATGAACGGTAACATAACGTTTTGGGCTGGGTGTAGCCGGAGAACGCACTACTTGGTTGTGAACCGAAGTAATTGTCATGCACTGTGTGTGCATACACGAGCCCGGGTGCACCTTCTACGCACAACAGTTGGAACCAATGCTACAAAAATGGCTAAGGAGAAAGATTTTCTTTCCATGTGCTTTGGAGATGGAGGAAATCAACGAAGAGGCTCCACCCACCTAAGCCTCTAATATCGTCACCGCATAATGTCTTTGGTTAATTTGGTCCATGGACAGTCAATACTTCAGTGTACGGTGACGAAAAAGTCACAGTCTGACGGCAGTGCCTTCCCATTCATCTAAAAGTTATAGTGGGGAGTCTTGTACTCACTCTTAGCTCAGTCGTAACACCGGCCGGTGGTATTAGACTCGGCACGTAAAAAACCGAGTCTAATTGTGGCATAAAATGTATTAAATTTGATCAAAAGTGGTAGAAGAGTAAATCAGGAGCTATTAAAATAATAACAATGAACACAATTTAACGATATTCAGTGAAATCGTGAAAGTGCGTAAACACGTGGTGATGCAACGGCATTGGACCACGTAAGTTCTGCGTATGCAACAGTTTTTTAATATAAATGGGCGAAGAAAATAACTGAGTTCAAAATCAAATTCATTTTGGGGAATAAAAAAAAATATATATTAAAAAAAATGAGATCTCAAATAATTTTGGATGTGTCGTGTGTGCATACATAAGAAAAAATAAATAAAATAAAAAGTATTGGTTCTCTTAGAATGAATAAGTTTAGATGTTAGATAGTTAAGGTTTTTATGTTTTTGTTAGAAATAATAATGTTAAAGGGTTTACACTTTTTTATGTTTTTTATTTGAACATTAAATAGATAAAATCAAAATTTCATACATAGAAAGAATTTTGAATATTAAACAATGTCACGTTAATACAAAATAAAATTATATTATCTATTATCTTATACAATTTGTTAGACAAGTTATTTGCAAACACCTCATTTCATTTGCTGCACTGATCAGTTCGTCGTACGAACGGGGTTAGTCCACCACCAAAGATCCGGCCGACACATATAAGAATTTAAGGTAGGTGGAAGTGTAAATTTTTATTTTCAAATTTAAATATATAGTTACAGTGGTGCCGTGACCAGGATGCAATATAATAATAAATTGTATTACACCGGCCTATTTTGACAGTGCAGGAAGTGAAATCCGCTTGTGAAAGCAGCAAAATTTAATTTACGTAAAATTTTCGTAATTATGGTGCAAGATTTATGTTACAGTATATTGTTTTGGAGGAAGGATTAACTAATTGTAGTTATATCATAAGTAAAAATAAGTTATCTATCAAAGAATAAACCAGTTAAAAATGTTTGAGCAAGAAACACAAAGTAATTTAACAGACGTAGATGTGAGCGAAAGTGGCCTTGAACCACAGTTATTGGGTGAAAGTGAAACGCGAACAGCTAGTCCGAGCAGTGACATGAGCGGTATTACGGAAACAGCTGTTGGCAGTAACGTAATAATTCATTCCACCCCAATTGCGACTCAATTGCAATTAAACGAGTCAGCTGTTGATTCTGGAATTCAATTAACTCCAGTTTTAACAAATAAAAATAAACAATCTGATGACAATGATATAATGACCTTTTTACGAAAAATTGATAGTAAGTTTGATAGTAGCTTAAACGAATTGAGAGGTGAGTTGAACCAGTTTGAAAGTCATTTTAATTCTAATGACAATTTATTACGCAAAATGTATAATGATATTAATAAGCAGAAAATAAAATGTGAAGAACAGAATATTAAAAATGATGCTAATTTTAAAGAGATTAATGTAAAGTTTGATGAGCTAAGTAATGCATTATGTAAATGTATTGATGAACATTTCCAGACAGCTATAAAACAAATACAAGATGATGTAGATAATGTTACAAGAAATACTGGTAAGTGTAGTGGGAATGTAATTAATGAAGTAACTGAGAACAAGGTAAGTGGTAATTACGGTAGTGAGTCTAATATTGAAGTAAAAAGTGAAAATAACAATGATATAATTAAAAATGTGGTGCTAGAGAGTAAGGTGGTTAATATTGAGAGTGATAATGAAGATTTTGTTGAAGTAGAGTTTAATAACGAGGTGTTAGCGAGTATGGAGGAAAGAGAGAGGTTAGGCGAGCAAAGGGCAGATTTTCCCCGAGTATATTGTGAAACAGAGTTTTCACAGATGTTTTATGAGGACAGAGTTTCCTCCCGTGGTTATAGAGACGAGGTGTCTCTAAGTAGGTCCCCTTTTGTGTATCATGAGTTCCTTGGAAAAGCCAAAATGTGTCATGATCACGTGGTGTTACCCTTTGCATGGAGTGATAGAGATAAAGATTATGTATGTTATGATGAGAAGTATTTTGAGAGAGAGAGAGAATAATAGAGATGTTTACGTTAAGTAGAAGCTATAAGGAGAGTATTAATAGTAGATGATTCTGAAATTGAGAGGTTAAAATGCTTAAGGGTGATAGATAATAATACGGACAGTGACAAGACCAAAACTAATGATGTAGACAGGTTACATGATTTAATAATAATGTGGGATAGTCCAGTAGATTATTATGTGAGTTTTCGGAACAAGTTGAAATATTAAAGAATTATTATATAAATAATAATAATGAAATGAGTGTGAGTAAAGATGAGAATTATTATGTGAAAGTAAGGCTAATTTACGATGATGGTGGTTAAATAAACAATGAATGAACATTTAATTATTTTAGTTTATGCTGATGACTTGGCTAACTTATGTAATGAGGTGTGATAAATAATAATTTGACAAAAAAATTGTAAATAAATTTATAGTGAGGTTAATTGTGTTTATATAATAGGTTATGTTGCACTTTGTAGGTAAGGTAAACAATGTGTGTATGTAGTAGGAACCGATTTTAATAATGATAATATTCTATTAAACTAAACAAATAATGAGAATAATTATGAAGGTGATAATAAATGAATTGTAATTGTTTTGACTATTGTAATTAAAGTAACTTGGGAAAAAAAACACTTGTTATTGTGCATAATTAAAGGGTGTTTTGGGGGGTTGTTAGGTGTCAACAGATGAGAGAATTAGCAATGTCTGTCACAAATGTTTTTATAATGGAGATTTATGAAATTTTGATTTATTTTGAATATAGTATTTGCGGTAAATTTTATTTTAAAAAGAAAAGAGATAAATGTATAAGGTTCAGTGCTGTGAGATATTTTTTGTAATGAACATTTGATTATGTGAATGATAGGGTTTATAAAGGGGGAACTGCTTGAGAGAATAAGTTGTGGTATGTGGTGATAGTTAATGAAGAATGGAATAAATTTAGTTATAAGGTATGCTATTATAGTAATGGCATGTTGTTGCTATAGATAGTGGTAAGCGTTTGATTGATTAACATCTATGAATGTTACAATCAAAGGAGGCCTAAATAGGGCGTGATATACATTGTACACAAATATTATATATTATATTATATGGAAAATTGATAAGGTACAGTGTATGAAAAAAATGATTGGTTAAAACATGCTCAAATGACAGATTTCCCCAATTTCGTGCGATTACTGCTTCAGCAACACTAATCGTGGTTTTGGACGACAGCCAGCTGTGGGCAGGCTTTGCAACCTGACCATGGTTGGTTGCCTTTTAAAAATTGGTTTGAATTAGAAAATTAACTGGGGGGTGAATCAGGGGAAATCATACAGGAACTATGGAACAGCGGCTATCACCCGTTCGCGTAGGAACAAATAAAAGGGTGATCGACCGTTTTAAGGGGGTTTACTATATAATCAGGAAGATATTGTAAACATTTAGGGGTAACCTTATCTGAACTTTGAATGTAACGCCGAAGCAAGGACAGGAGATGCACAAATTCCTCCTTTTAATGCTTCATTCCTTGTGGAAGCAACTGCGCGCAACAGCTCAGGGGGATGGACGGGCAATAGAGTGTGTGGTAAGGTGCTGGTGAGTTACACACCTGGATATTGATAGTGTTTAAGAACATTACCAATTTGGCAGGTTTACCTGCAATATGATTATAAATTGTAACATGTAGAGAACTTCAAGTAGGAGATAGACTAACTATAAGGTTAGTCATTAAATGATTATTGTGCTCATAGCAATGAACACCCAGATACTATTCAGTCAGTATTGTTGTCCCAAATTGTATTGATGGTCTGATTATTGCTACAATTGCTGTTCTGTATGGCTTATGATGTACATTATATTCACTTAACAGAAATAACTAATTTCATGACTTAGAGATTTTGAAAGTAGGATATTTTAAATGTAGTAATGTGTATATACTTGTTTTTATGTACTTGGCCATTTCAAGTAATTAATATTTTATGTAACTTGTTTTTATGTACCTAGCATTTCTAGTAATTAATATTTCATGATGAGTTTTTCTTTTTAATTCAGAGTATATATAGTAGGTCAACACGATTGTATTATATGCTCATGACATGGGGAATTGATATGTAATTATTTTGAAATGTAATGTGTGTTAGATTAAGTTGTATTTTTTTATTGTGTTTTATATGTATAAACATGTATCTACAATTTTGGTTGATTTTGGTGTTTTATGTAATTTACTTTGAACCACATGTAATTATATTATGATGAATTTATGTATGTACACCATATTTGAAAATTAGTTTGAAAATTATTTTGATTTAACGTTGATAATGAAATATGAGATGGAACTTGGTGTAATTTGAGAAGCAGTTAAATAATTTTAGATGAGTTAATGGAAATGAAAATTTTGAATGACATAATTAATTAAAATTTATATAAATTTCATTAATTAAAAAATAGTTGATGATTTTGATAATTATTTTGAAAATTTTATTTTTTAAATTTGTGAAATTTTTAATTTGTTAAACAAAATTGTTGATTGAAATTTTGTAATTGAAGATGATAGTTGACGGTTAGGATTGAATTTTTTCATTTGAATTGGTAACTGTATTTGATTAATTTTGAAGCAAATCTGAAGATTTTTGAATTTTGTATTTTTAAAATTTTTATTTTATATTTTTTAATTTTTTTTTTATGTTTCGGACCGAACAGGTCAACGTGTATAGTAAATAGCAAATGTTTACATTACTGTTAAAAATATATATGTATGATTAAGTATAAACAAGAACCAATGCTTTGTTTTCAGCGAACCAATACAATTATTTACAATTAAAGGGAAACGCATCAGTGAAGGATGTGGAAGAATGAAAGGCCAGTTATTAGATATTTTTACGGAATGTTTAAAAGCCAGGTGATACTGTGGGGCTTACCTGTTCTGACCTACGTGTCGGAGCAGCGAAGTCTCGGGTCTGTTTGGGCTTGTGGTGTTGGGATTCTCTCGAAGAAAGTCCAGCAAAGTCGGATAGATGTTTCCACAGCCACTTGACTAGGGGGGTAGTTAAACCCATAGTGTTTGTGATAAAGGATTAAAGGGGGTTATGGCTCCATATCCGCACTGATCCCTTTAGGATAGGCAATGAGAGTTTTTATGCTCTTGGGCATAAAACCTCTCATTGGGGGGGGGGTACTGTAATGCATCAAAATGGGAGGCTTTTATTTTTTATTCAATTTATTTAAAATTCTTTAGTATCATCATTGCAAGTCCCATGTGAAATAGTGTTGGATTCAAACAATGAACGGTAACATAACGTTTTGGGCTGGGTGTAGCCGGAGAACCCACTACTTGGTTGTGAACCGAAGTAATTGTCATGCACTGTGTGTGCATACACGAGCCCGGGTGCACCTTCTACGCACAACAGTTGGAACCAATGCTACAAAAATGGCTAAGGAGAAAGATTTTCTTTCCATGTGCTTTGGAGATGGAGGAAATCAACGAAGAGGCTCCACCCACCTAAGCCTCTAATATCGTCACCGCATAATGTCTTTGGTTAATTTGGTCCATGGACAGTCAATACTTCAGTGTACGGTGACGAAAAAGTCACAGTCTGACGGCAGTGCCTTCCCATTCATCTAAAAGTTATAGTGGGGAGTCTTGTACTCACTCTTAGCTCAGTCGTAACACCGGCCGGTGGTATTAGACTCGGCACGTAAAAAACCGAGTCTAATTGTGGCATAAAATGTATTAAATTTGATCAAAAGTGGTAGAAGAGTAAATCAGGAGCTATTAAAATAATAACAATGAACACAATTTAACGATATTCAGTGAAATCGTGAAAGTGCGTAAACACGTGGTGATGCAACGGCATTGGACCACGTAAGTTCTGCGTATGCAACAGTTTTTTAATATAAATGGGCGAAGAAAATAACTGAGTTCAAAATCAAATTCATTTTGGGGAATAAAAAAAAATATATATTAAAAAAAATGAGATCTCAAATAATTTTGGATGTGTCGTGTGTGCATACATAAGAAAAAATAAATAAAATAAAAAGTATTGGTTCTCTTAGAATGAATAAGTTTAGATGTTAGATAGTTAAGGTTTTTATGTTTTTGTTAGAAATAATAATGTTAAAGGGTTTACACTTTTTTATGTTTTTTATTTGAACATTAAATAGATAAAATCAAAATTTCATACATAGAAAGAATTTTGAATATTAAACAATGTCACGTTAATACAAAATAAAATTATATTATCTATTATCTTATACAATTTGTTAGACAAGTTATTTGCAAACACCTCATTTCATTTGCTGCACTGATCAGTTCGTCGTACGAACGGGGTTAGTCCACCACCAAAGATCCGGCCGACACATATAAGAATTTAAGGTAGGTGGAAGTGTAAATTTTTATTTTCAAATTTAAATATATAGTTACAGTGGTGCCGTGACCAGGATGTAATATAATAATAAATTGTATTACACCGGCCTATTTTGACAGTGCAGGAAGTGAAATCCGCTTGTGAAAGCAGCAAAATTTAATTTACGTAAAATTTTCGTAATTATGGTGCAAGATTTATGTTACAGTATATTGTTTTGGAGGAAGGATTAACTAATTGTAGTTATATCATAAGTAAAAATAAGTTATCTATCAAAGAATAAACCAGTTAAAAATGTTTGAGCAAGAAACACAAAGTAATTTAACAGACGTAGATGTGAGCGAAAGTGGCCTTGAACCACAGTTATTGGGTGAAAGTGAAACGCGAACAGCTAGTCCGAGCAGTGACATGAGCGGTATTACGGAAACAGCTGTTGGCAGTAACGTAATAATTCATTCCACCCCAATTGCGACTCAATTGCAATTAAACGAGTCAGCTGTTGATTCTGGAATTCAATTAACTCCAGTTTTAACAAATAAAAATAAACAATCTGATGACAATGATATAATGACCTTTTTACGAAAAATTGATAGTAAGTTTGATAGTAGCTTAAACGAATTGAGAGGTGAGTTGAACCAGTTTGAAAGTCATTTTAATTCTAATGACAATTTATTACGCAAAATGTATAATGATATTAATAAGCAGAAAATAAAATGTGAAGAACAGAATATTAAAAATGATGCTAATTTTAAAGAGATTAATGTAAAGTTTGATGAGCTAAGTAATGCATTATGTAAATGTATTGATGAACATTTCCAGACAGCTATAAAACAAATACAAGATGATGTAGATAATGTTACAAGAAATACTGGTAAGTGTAGTGGGAATGTAATTAATGAAGTAACTGAGAACAAGGTAAGTGGTAATTACGGTAGTGAGTCTAATATTGAAGTAAAAAGTGAAAATAACAATGATATAATTAAAAATGTGGTGCTAGAGAGTAAGGTGGTTAATATTGAGAGTGATAATGAAGATTTTGTTGAAGTAGAGTTTAATAACGAGGTGTTAGCGAGTATGGAGGAAAGAGAGAGGTTAGGCGAGCAAAGGGCAGATTTTCCCCGAGTATATTGTGAAACAGAGTTTTCACAGATGTTTTATGAGGACAGAGTTTCCTCCCGTGGTTATAGAGACGAGGTGTCTCTAAGTAGGTCCCCTTTTGTGTATCATGAGTTCCTTGGAAAAGCCAAAATGTGTCATGATCACGTGGTGTTACCCTTTGCATGGAGTGATAGAGATAAAGATTATGTATGTTATGATGAGAAGTATTTTGAGAGAGAGAGAGAATAATAGAGATGTTTACGTTAAGTAGAAGCTATAAGGAGAGTATTAATAGTAGATGATTCTGAAATTGAGAGGTTAAAATGCTTAAGGGTGATAGATAATAATACGGACAGTGACAAGACCAAAACTAATGATGTAGACAGGTTACATGATTTAATAATAATGTGGGATAGTCCAGTAGATTATTATGTGAGTTTTCGGAACAAGTTGAAATATTAAAGAATTATTATATAAATAATAATAATGAAATGAGTGTGAGTAAAGATGAGAATTATTATGTGAAAGTAAGGCTAATTTACGATGATGGTGGTTAAATAAACAATGAATGAACATTTAATTATTTTAGTTTATGCTGATGACTTGGCTAACTTATGTAATGAGGTGTGATAAATAATAATTTGACAAAAAAATTGTAAATAAATTTATAGTGAGGTTAATTGTGTTTATATAATAGGTTATGTTGCACTTTGTAGGTAAGGTAAACAATGTGTGTATGTAGTAGGAACCGATTTTAATAATGATAATATTCTATTAAACTAAACAAATAATGAGAATAATTATGAAGGTGATAATAAATGAATTGTAATTGTTTTGACTATTGTAATTAAAGTAACTTGGGAAAAAAAACACTTGTTATTGTGCATAATTAAAGGGTGTTTTGGGGGGTTGTTAGGTGTCAACAGATGAGAGAATTAGCAATGTCTGTCACAAATGTTTTTATAATGGAGATTTATGAAATTTTGATTTATTTTGAATATAGTATTTGCGGTAAATTTTATTTTAAAAAGAAAAGAGATAAATGTATAAGGTTCAGTGCTGTGAGATATTTTTTGTAATGAACATTTGATTATGTGAATGATAGGGTTTATAAAGGGGGAACTGCTTGAGAGAATAAGTTGTGGTATGTGGTGATAGTTAATGAAGAATGGAATAAATTTAGTTATAAGGTATGCTATTATAGTAATGGCATGTTGTTGCTATAGATAGTGGTAAGCGTTTGATTGATTAACATCTATGAATGTTACAATCAAAGGAGGCCTAAATAGGGCGTGATATACATTGTACACAAATATTATATATTATATTATATGGAAAATTGATAAGGTACAGTGTATGAAAAAAATGATTGGTTAAAACATGCTCAAATGACAGATTTCCCCAATTTCGTGCGATTACTGCTTCAGCAACACTAATCGTGGTTTTGGACGACAGCCAGCTGTGGGCAGGCTTTGCAACCTGACCATGGTTGGTTGCCTTTTAAAAATTGGTTTGAATTAGAAAATTAACTGGGGGGTGAATCAGGGGAAATCATACAGGAACTATGGAACAGCGGCTATCACCCGTTCGCGTAGGAACAAATAAAAGGGTGATCGACCGTTTTAAGGGGGTTTACTATATAATCAGGAAGATATTGTAAACATTTAGGGGTAACCTTATCTGAACTTTGAATGTAACGCCGAAGCAAGGACAGGAGATGCACAAATTCCTCCTTTTAACGCTTCATTCCTTGTGGAAGCAACTGCGCGCAACAGCTCAGGGGGATGGACGGGCAATAGAGTGTGTGGTAAGGTGCTGGTGAGTTACACACCTGGATATTGATAGTGTTTAAGAACATTACCAATTTGGCAGGTTTACCTGCAATATGATTATAAATTGTAACATGTAGAGAAGTTCAAGTAGGAGATAGACTAACTATAAGGTTAGTCATTAAATGATTATTGTGCTCATAGCAATGAACACCCAGATACTATTCAGTCAGTATTGTTGTCCCAAATTGTATTGATGGTCTGATTATTGCTACAATTGCTGTTCTGTATGGCTTATGATGTACATTATATTCACTTAACAGAAATAACTAATTTCATGACTTAGAGATTTTAAAAGTAGAATATTTTAAATGTAGTAATGTGTATATACTTGTTTTTATGTACTTGGCCATTTCAAGTAATTAATATTTTATGTAACTTGTTTTTATGTACCTAGCATTTCTAGTAATTAATATTTCATGATGAGTTTTTCTTTTTAATTCAGAGTATATATAGTAGGTCAACACGATTGTATTATATGCTCATGACATGGGGAATTGATATGTAATTATTTTGAAATGTAATGTGTGTTAGATTAAGTTGTATTTTTTTATTGTGTTTTATATGTATAAACATGTATCTACAATTTTGGTTGATTTTGGTGTTTTATGTAATTTACTTTGAACCACATGTAATTATATTATGATGAATTTATGTATGTACACCATATTTGAAAATTAGTTTGAAAATTATTTTGATTTAACGTTGATAATGAAATATGAGATGGAACTTGGTGTAATTTGAGAAGCAGTTAAATAATTTTAGATGAGTTAATGGAAATGAAAATTTTGAATGACATAATTAATTAAAATTTATATAAATTTCATTAATTAAAAAATAGTTGATGATTTTGATAATTATTTTGAAAATTTTATTTTTTAAATTTGTGAAATTTTTAATTTGTTAAACAAAATTGTTGATTGAAATTTTGTAATTGAAGATGATAGTTGACGGTTAGGATTGAATTTTTTCATTTGAATTGGTAACTGTATTTGATTAATTTTGAAGCAAATCTGAAGATTTTTGAATTTTTTATTTTTAAAATTTTTATTTTATTTGTTTAAATTTTTTTTTGTTTCGGACCGAACAGGTCAACGTGTATAGTAAATAGCAAATGTTTACATTACTGTTAAAAATATATATGTATGATTAAGTATAAACAAGAACCAATGCTTTGTTTTCAGCGAACCAATACAATTATTTACAATTAAAGGGAAACGCATCAGTGAAGGGTGTGGAAGAATGAAAGGCCAGTTATTAGATATTTTTTTTTCGGAATGTTTAAAAGCCAGGTGATAATGTGGGGCTTACCTGTTCTGACCTACGTGTCGGAGCAGCGAAGTCTCGGGTCTGTTTGGCCTTGTGGTGTTGGGATTCTCTCGAAGAAAGTCCAGCAAAGTCGGATAGATGTTTCCACAGCCACTTGACTAGGGGGGTAGTTAAACCCATAGTGTTTGTGATAAAGGATTAAAGGGGGTTATGGCTCCATATCCGCACTGATCCCTTTAGGATAGGCAATGAGAGTTTTTATGCTCTTGGGCATAAAACCTCTCATTGGGGGGGGGGTACTGTAATGCATCAAAATGGGAGGCTTTTATTTTTTATTCAATTTATTTAAAATTCTTTAGTATCATCATTGCAAGTCCCATGTGAAATAGTGTTGGATTCAAACAATGAACGGTAACATAACGTTTTGGGCTGGGTGTAGCCGGAGAACGCACTACTTGGTTGTGAACCGAAGTAATTGTCATGCACTGTGTGTGCATACACGAGCCCGGGTGCACCTTCTACGCACAACAGTTGGAACCAATGCTACAAAAATGGCTAAGGAGAAAGATTTTCTTTCCATGTGCTTTGGAGATGGAGGAAATCAACGAAGAGGCTCCACCCACCTAAGCCTCTAATATCGTCACCGCATAATGTCTTTGGTTAATTTGGTCCATGGACAGTCAATACTTCAGTGTACGGTGACGAAAAAGTCACAGTCTGACGGCAGTGCCTTCCCATTCATCTAAAAGTTATAGTGGGGAGTCTTGTACTCACTCTTAGCTCAGTCATAACACCGGCCGGTGGTATTAGACTCGGCACGTAAAAAACCGAGTCTAATTGTGGCATAAAATGTATTAAATTTGATCAAAAGTGGTAGAAGAGTAAATCAGGAGCTATTAAAATAATAACAATGAACACAATTTAACGATATTCAGTGAAATCGTGAAAGTGCGTAAACACGTGGTGATGCAACGGCATTGGACCACGTAAGTTCTGCGTATGCAACAGTTTTTTAATATAAATGGGCGAAGAAAATAACTGAGTTCAAAATCAAATTCATTTTGGGGAATAAAAAAAAATATATATTAAAAAAAATGAGATCTCAAATAATTTTGGATGTGTCGTGTGTGCATACATAAGAAAAAATAAATAAAATAAAAAGTATTGGTTCTCTTAGAATGAATAAGTTTAGATGTTAGATAGTTAAGGTTTTTATGTTTTTGTTAGAAATAATAATGTTAAAGGGTTTACACTTTTTTATGTTTTTTATTTGAACATTAAATAGATAAAATCAAAATTTCATACATAGAAAGAATTTTGAATATTAAACAATGTCACGTTAATACAAAATAAAATTATATTATCTATTATCTTATACAATTTGTTAGACAAGTTATTTGCAAACACCTCATTTCATTTGCTGCACTGATCAGTTCGTCGTACGAACGGGGTTAGTCCACCACCAAAGATCCGGCCGACACATATAAGAATTTAAGGTAGGTGGAAGTGTAAATTTTTATTTTCAAATTTAAATATATAGTTACAGTGGTGCCGTGACCAGGATGTAATATAATAATAAATTGTATTACACCGGCCTATTTTGACAGTGCAGGAAGTGAAATCCGCTTGTGAAAGCAGCAAAATTTAATTTACGTAAAATTTTCGTAATTATGGTGCAAGATTTATGTTACAGTATATTGTTTTGGAGGAAGGATTAACTAATTGTAGTTATATCATAAGTAAAAATAAGTTATCTATCAAAGAATAAACCAGTTAAAAATGTTTGAGCAAGAAACACAAAGTAATTTAACAGACGTAGATGTGAGCGAAAGTGGCCTTGAACCACAGTTATTGGGTGAAAGTGAAACGCGAACAGCTAGTCCGAGCAGTGACATGAGCGGTATTACGGAAACAGCTGTTGGCAGTAACGTAATAATTCATTCCACCCCAATTGCGACTCAATTGCAATTAAACGAGTCAGCTGTTGATTCTGGAATTCAATTAACTCCAGTTTTAACAAATAAAAATAAACAATCTGATGACAATGATATAATGACCTTTTTACGAAAAATTGATAGTAAGTTTGATAGTAGCTTAAACGAATTGAGAGGTGAGTTGAACCAGTTTGAAAGTCATTTTAATTCTAATGACAATTTATTACGCAAAATGTATAATGATATTAATAAGCAGAAAATAAAATGTGAAGAACAGAATATTAAAAATGATGCTAATTTTAAAGAGATTAATGTAAAGTTTGATGAGCTAAGTAATGCATTATGTAAATGTATTGATGAACATTTCCAGACAGCTATAAAACAAATACAAGATGATGTAGATAATGTTACAAGAAATACTGGTAAGTGTAGTGGGAATGTAATTAATGAAGTAACTGAGAACAAGGTAAGTGGTAATTACGGTAGTGAGTCTAATATTGAAGTAAAAAGTGAAAATAACAATGATATAATTAAAAATGTGGTGCTAGAGAGTAAGGTGGTTAATATTGAGAGTGATAATGAAGATTTTGTTGAAGTAGAGTTTAATAACGAGGTGTTAGCGAGTATGGAGGAAAGAGAGAGGTTAGGCGAGCAAAGGGCAGATTTTCCCCGAGTATATTGTGAAACAGAGTTTTCACAGATGTTTTATGAGGACAGAGTTTCCTCCCGTGGTTATAGAGACGAGGTGTCTCTAAGTAGGTCCCCTTTTGTGTATCATGAGTTCCTTGGAAAAGCCAAAATGTGTCATGATCACGTGGTGTTACCCTTTGCATGGAGTGATAGAGATAAAGATTATGTATGTTATGATGAGAAGTATTTTGAGAGAGAGAGAGAATAATAGAGATGTTTACGTTAAGTAGAAGCTATAAGGAGAGTATTAATAGTAGATGATTCTGAAATTGAGAGGTTAAAATGCTTAAGGGTGATAGATAATAATACGGACAGTGACAAGACCAAAACTAATGATGTAGACAGGTTACATGATTTAATAATAATGTGGGATAGTCCAGTAGATTATTATGTGAGTTTTCGGAACAAGTTGAAATATTAAAGAATTATTATATAAATAATAATAATGAAATGAGTGTGAGTAAAGATGAGAATTATTATGTGAAAGTAAGGCTAATTTACGATGATGGTGGTTAAATAAACAATGAATGAACATTTAATTATTTTAGTTTATGCTGATGACTTGGCTAACTTATGTAATGAGGTGTGATAAATAATAATTTGACAAAAAAATTGTAAATAAATTTATAGTGAGGTTAATTGTGTTTATATAATAGGTTATGTTGCACTTTGTAGGTAAGGTAAACAATGTGTGTATGTAGTAGGAACCGATTTTAATAATGATAATATTCTATTAAACTAAACAAATAATGAGAATAATTATGAAGGTGATAATAAATGAATTGTAATTGTTTTGACTATTGTAATTAAAGTAACTTGGGAAAAAAAACACTTGTTATTGTGCATAATTAAAGGGTGTTTTGGGGGGTTGTTAGGTGTCAACAGATGAGAGAATTAGCAATGTCTGTCACAAATGTTTTTATAATGGAGATTTATGAAATTTTGATTTATTTTGAATATAGTATTTGCGGTAAATTTTATTTTAAAAAGAAAAGAGATAAATGTATAAGGTTCAGTGCTGTGAGATATTTTTTGTAATGAACATTTGATTATGTGAATGATAGGGTTTATAAAGGGGGAACTGCTTGAGAGAATAAGTTGTGGTATGTGGTGATAGTTAATGAAGAATGGAATAAATTTAGTTATAAGGTATGCTATTATAGTAATGGCATGTTGTTGCTATAGATAGTGGTAAGCGTTTGATTGATTAACATCTATGAATGTTACAATCAAAGGAGGCCTAAATAGGGCGTGATATACATTGTACACAAATATTATATATTATATTATATGGAAAATTGATAAGGTACAGTGTATGAAAAAAATGATTGGTTAAAACATGCTCAAATGACAGATTTCCCCAATTTCGTGCGATTACTGCTTCAGCAACACTAATCGTGGTTTTGGACGACAGCCAGCTGTGGGCAGGCTTTGCAACCTGACCATGGTTGGTTGCCTTTTAAAAATTGGTTTGAATTAGAAAATTAACTGGGGGGTGAATCAGGGGAAATCATACAGGAACTATGGAACAGCGGCTATCACCCGTTCGCGTAGGAACAAATAAAAGGGTGATCGACCGTTTTAAGGGGGTTTACTATATAATCAGGAAGATATTGTAAACATTTAGGGGTAACCTTATCTGAACTTTGAATGTAACGCCGAAGCAAGGACAGGAGATGCACAAATTCCTCCTTTTAACGCTTCATTCCTTGTGGAAGCAACTGCGCGCAACAGCTCAGGGGGATGGACGGGCAATAGAGTGTGTGGTAAGGTGCTGGTGAGTTACACACCTGGATATTGATAGTGTTTAAGAACATTACCAATTTGGCAGGTTTACCTGCAATATGATTATAAATTGTAACATGTAGAGAAGTTCAAGTAGGAGATAGACTAACTATAAGGTTAGTCATTAAATGATTATTGTGCTCATAGCAATGAACACCCAGATACTATTCAGTCAGTATTGTTGTCCCAAATTGTATTGATGGTCTGATTATTGCTACAATTGCTGTTCTGTATGGCTTATGATGTACATTATATTCACTTAACAGAAATAACTAATTTCATGACTTAGAGATTTTAAAAGTAGAATATTTTAAATGTAGTAATGTGTATATACTTGTTTTTATGTACTTGGCCATTTCAAGTAATTAATATTTTATGTAACTTGTTTTTATGTACCTAGCATTTCTAGTAATTAATATTTCATGATGAGTTTTTCTTTTTAATTCAGAGTATATATAGTAGGTCAACACGATTGTATTATATGCTCATGACATGGGGAATTGATATGTAATTATTTTGAAATGTAATGTGTGTTAGATTAAGTTGTATTTTTTTATTGTGTTTTATATGTATAAACATGTATCTACAATTTTGGTTGATTTTGGTGTTTTATGTAATTTACTTTGAACCACATGTAATTATATTATGATGAATTTATGTATGTACACCATATTTGAAAATTAGTTTGAAAATTATTTTGATTTAACGTTGATAATGAAATATGAGATGGAACTTGGTGTAATTTGAGAAGCAGTTAAATAATTTTAGATGAGTTAATGGAAATGAAAATTTTGAATGACATAATTAATTAAAATTTATATAAATTTCATTAATTAAAAAATAGTTGATGATTTTGATAATTATTTTGAAAATTTTATTTTTTAAATTTGTGAAATTTTTAATTTGTTAAACAAAATTGTTGATTGAAATTTTGTAATTGAAGATGATAGTTGACGGTTAGGATTGAATTTTTTCATTTGAATTGGTAACTGTATTTGATTAATTTTGAAGCAAATCTGAAGATTTTTGAATTTTTTATTTTTAAAATTTTTATTTTATTTGTTTAAATTTTTTTTTGTTTCGGACCGAACAGGTCAACGTGTATAGTAAATAGCAAATGTTTACATTACTGTTAAAAATATATATGTATGATTAAGTATAAACAAGAACCAATGCTTTGTTTTCAGCGAACCAATACAATTATTTACAATTAAAGGGAAACGCATCAGTGAAGGGTGTGGAAGAATGAAAGGCCAGTTATTAGATATTTTTTTTTCGGAATGTTTAAAAGCCAGGTGATAATGTGGGGCTTACCTGTTCTGACCTACGTGTCGGAGCAGCGAAGTCTCGGGTCTGTTTGGCCTTGTGGTGTTGGGATTCTCTCGAAGAAAGTCCAGCAAAGTCGGATAGATGTTTCCACAGCCACTTGACTAGGGGGGTAGTTAAACCCATAGTGTTTGTGATAAAGGATTAAAGGGGGTTATGGCTCCATATCCGCACTGATCCCTTTAGGATAGGCAATGAGAGTTTTTATGCTCTTGGGCATAAAACCTCTCATTGGGGGGGGGGTACTGTAATGCATCAAAATGGGAGGCTTTTATTTTTTATTCAATTTATTTAAAATTCTTTAGTATCATCATTGCAAGTCCCATGTGAAATAGTGTTGGATTCAAACAATGAACGGTAACATAACGTTTTGGGCTGGGTGTAGCCGGAGAACGCACTACTTGGTTGTGAACCGAAGTAATTGTCATGCACTGTGTGTGCATACACGAGCCCGGGTGCACCTTCTACGCACAACAGTTGGAACCAATGCTACAAAAATGGCTAAGGAGAAAGATTTTCTTTCCATGTGCTTTGGAGATGGAGGAAATCAACGAAGAGGCTCCACCCACCTAAGCCTCTAATATCGTCACCGCATAATGTCTTTGGTTAATTTGGTCCATGGACAGTCAATACTTCAGTGTACGGTGACGAAAAAGTCACAGTCTGACGGCAGTGCCTTCCCATTCATCTAAAAGTTATAGTGGGGAGTCTTGTACTCACTCTTAGCTCAGTCATAACACCGGCCGGTGGTATTAGACTCGGCACGTAAAAAACCGAGTCTAATTGTGGCATAAAATGTATTAAATTTGATCAAAAGTGGTAGAAGAGTAAATCAGGAGCTATTAAAATAATAACAATGAACACAATTTAACGATATTCAGTGAAATCGTGAAAGTGCGTAAACACGTGGTGATGCAACGGCATTGGACCACGTAAGTTCTGCGTATGCAACAGTTTTTTAATATAAATGGGCGAAGAAAATAACTGAGTTCAAAATCAAATTCATTTTGGGGAATAAAAAAAAATATATATTAAAAAAAATGAGATCTCAAATAATTTTGGATGTGTCGTGTGTGCATACATAAGAAAAAATAAATAAAATAAAAAGTATTGGTTCTCTTAGAATGAATAAGTTTAGATGTTAGATAGTTAAGGTTTTTATGTTTTTGTTAGAAATAATAATGTTAAAGGGTTTACACTTTTTTATGTTTTTTATTTGAACATTAAATAGATAAAATCAAAATTTCATACATAGAAAGAATTTTGAATATTAAACAATGTCACGTTAATACAAAATAAAATTATATTATCTATTATCTTATACAATTTGTTAGACAAGTTATTTGCAAACACCTCATTTCATTTGCTGCACTGATCAGTTCGTCGTACGAACGGGGTTAGTCCACCACCAAAGATCCGGCCGACACATATAAGAATTTAAGGTAGGTGGAAGTGTAAATTTTTATTTTCAAATTTAAATATATAGTTACAGTGGTGCCGTGACCAGGATGTAATATAATAATAAATTGTATTACACCGGCCTATTTTGACAGTGCAGGAAGTGAAATCCGCTTGTGAAAGCAGCAAAATTTAATTTACGTAAAATTTTCGTAATTATGGTGCAAGATTTATGTTACAGTATATTGTTTTGGAGGAAGGATTAACTAATTGTAGTTATATCATAAGTAAAAATAAGTTATCTATCAAAGAATAAACCAGTTAAAAATGTTTGAGCAAGAAACACAAAGTAATTTAACAGACGTAGATGTGAGCGAAAGTGGCCTTGAACCACAGTTATTGGGTGAAAGTGAAACGCGAACAGCTAGTCCGAGCAGTGACATGAGCGGTATTACGGAAACAGCTGTTGGCAGTAACGTAATAATTCATTCCACCCCAATTGCGACTCAATTGCAATTAAACGAGTCAGCTGTTGATTCTGGAATTCAATTAACTCCAGTTTTAACAAATAAAAATAAACAATCTGATGACAATGATATAATGACCTTTTTACGAAAAATTGATAGTAAGTTTGATAGTAGCTTAAACGAATTGAGAGGTGAGTTGAACCAGTTTGAAAGTCATTTTAATTCTAATGACAATTTATTACGCAAAATGTATAATGATATTAATAAGCAGAAAATAAAATGTGAAGAACAGAATATTAAAAATGATGCTAATTTTAAAGAGATTAATGTAAAGTTTGATGAGCTAAGTAATGCATTATGTAAATGTATTGATGAACATTTCCAGACAGCTATAAAACAAATACAAGATGATGTAGATAATGTTACAAGAAATACTGGTAAGTGTAGTGGGAATGTAATTAATGAAGTAACTGAGAACAAGGTAAGTGGTAATTACGGTAGTGAGTCTAATATTGAAGTAAAAAGTGAAAATAACAATGATATAATTAAAAATGTGGTGCTAGAGAGTAAGGTGGTTAATATTGAGAGTGATAATGAAGATTTTGTTGAAGTAGAGTTTAATAACGAGGTGTTAGCGAGTATGGAGGAAAGAGAGAGGTTAGGCGAGCAAAGGGCAGATTTTCCCCGAGTATATTGTGAAACAGAGTTTTCACAGATGTTTTATGAGGACAGAGTTTCCTCCCGTGGTTATAGAGACGAGGTGTCTCTAAGTAGGTCCCCTTTTGTGTATCATGAGTTCCTTGGAAAAGCCAAAATGTGTCATGATCACGTGGTGTTACCCTTTGCATGGAGTGATAGAGATAAAGATTATGTATGTTATGATGAGAAGTATTTTGAGAGAGAGAGAGAATAATAGAGATGTTTACGTTAAGTAGAAGCTATAAGGAGAGTATTAATAGTAGATGATTCTGAAATTGAGAGGTTAAAATGCTTAAGGGTGATAGATAATAATACGGACAGTGACAAGACCAAAACTAATGATGTAGACAGGTTACATGATTTAATAATAATGTGGGATAGTCCAGTAGATTATTATGTGAGTTTTCGGAACAAGTTGAAATATTAAAGAATTATTATATAAATAATAATAATGAAATGAGTGTGAGTAAAGATGAGAATTATTATGTGAAAGTAAGGCTAATTTACGATGATGGTGGTTAAATAAACAATGAATGAACATTTAATTATTTTAGTTTATGCTGATGACTTGGCTAACTTATGTAATGAGGTGTGATAAATAATAATTTGACAAAAAAATTGTAAATAAATTTATAGTGAGGTTAATTGTGTTTATATAATAGGTTATGTTGCACTTTGTAGGTAAGGTAAACAATGTGTGTATGTAGTAGGAACCGATTTTAATAATGATAATATTCTATTAAACTAAACAAATAATGAGAATAATTATGAAGGTGATAATAAATGAATTGTAATTGTTTTGACTATTGTAATTAAAGTAACTTGGGAAAAAAAACACTTGTTATTGTGCATAATTAAAGGGTGTTTTGGGGGGTTGTTAGGTGTCAACAGATGAGAGAATTAGCAATGTCTGTCACAAATGTTTTTATAATGGAGATTTATGAAATTTTGATTTATTTTGAATATAGTATTTGCGGTAAATTTTATTTTAAAAAGAAAAGAGATAAATGTATAAGGTTCAGTGCTGTGAGATATTTTTTGTAATGAACATTTGATTATGTGAATGATAGGGTTTATAAAGGGGGAACTGCTTGAGAGAATAAGTTGTGGTATGTGGTGATAGTTAATGAAGAATGGAATAAATTTAGTTATAAGGTATGCTATTATAGTAATGGCATGTTGTTGCTATAGATAGTGGTAAGCGTTTGATTGATTAACATCTATGAATGTTACAATCAAAGGAGGCCTAAATAGGGCGTGATATACATTGTACACAAATATTATATATTATATTATATGGAAAATTGATAAGGTACAGTGTATGAAAAAAATGATTGGTTAAAACATGCTCAAATGACAGATTTCCCCAATTTCGTGCGATTACTGCTTCAGCAACACTAATCGTGGTTTTGGACGACAGCCAGCTGTGGGCAGGCTTTGCAACCTGACCATGGTTGGTTGCCTTTTAAAAATTGGTTTGAATTAGAAAATTAACTGGGGGGTGAATCAGGGGAAATCATACAGGAACTATGGAACAGCGGCTATCACCCGTTCGCGTAGGAACAAATAAAAGGGTGATCGACCGTTTTAAGGGGGTTTACTATATAATCAGGAAGATATTGTAAACATTTAGGGGTAACCTTATCTGAACTTTGAATGTAACGCCGAAGCAAGGACAGGAGATGCACAAATTCCTCCTTTTAACACTTCATTCCTTGTGGAAGCAACTGGGCGCAACAGCTGAGGGGGATGGACGGGCAATAGAATGTGTGGTAAGGTGCTGGTGAGTTACACACCTGGATATTGATAGTGTTTAAGAACATTACCAATTTGGCAGGTTTACCTGCAATATGATTATAAATTGTAACATGTAGAGAAGTTCAAGTAGGAGATAGACTAACTATAAGGTTAGTCATTAAATGATTATTGTGCTCATAGCAATGAACACCCAGATACTGTTCAGTCAGTATTGTTGTCCCAAATTGTATTGATGGTCTCATTATTGCTACAATTGCTGTTCTGTATGGCTTATGATGTACATTATATTCACTTAACAGAAATAACTAATTTCATGACTTAGAGATTTTGAAAGTAGGATATTTTAAATGTAGTAATGTGTATATACTTGTTTTTATGTACTTGGCCATTTCAAGTAATTAATATTTTATGTAACTTGCTTTTATGTACCTAGCATTTCTAGTAATTAATATTTCATGATGAGTTTTTCTTTTTAATTCAGAGTATGTATAGTAGGTCAACACGATTGTATTACATGCTCATGACATGGGGAATTGATATGTAATTATTTTGAAATGTAATGTGTGTTAGATTAAGTTGTACTTTTTTATTGTGTTTTATATGTATAAACATGTATCTACAATTTTGGTTGATTTTGGTGTTTTATGTAATTTACTTTGAACCACATGTAATTATATTATGATGAATTTATGTATGTACACCATATTTGAAAATTAGTTTGAAAATTATTTTGATTTAACGTTGATAATGAAATATGGGATGGAACTTGGTGTAATTTGAGAAGCAGTTAAATAATTTTAGATGAGTTAATGGAAATGAAAATTTTGAATGACATAATTAATTAAAATTTATATAAATTAAATTAATTAAAAAATAGTTGATTTTAATAATTATTTTGAAAATTTTATTTTTTAAATTTGTGAAATTTTTAATTTGTTGAAAAAAAATTTTTGATTGAAATTTTGTAATTGAAGATGATAGTTGACGGTTAGGATTGAATTTTTTCATTTGAATTGGTAACTGTATTTGATTAATTTTGAAGCAAATCTGAAGATTTTTGAATTTTTTATTTTTAAAATTTTTATTTTATTTGTTTAAATTTTTTTTTGTTTCGGACCGAACAGGTCAACGTGTATAGTAAATAGCAAATGTTTACATTACTGTTAAAAATATATATGTATGATTAAGTATAAACAAGAACCAATGCTTTGTTTTCAGCGAACCAATACAATTATTTACAATTAAAGGGAAACGCATCAGTGAAGGGTGTGGAAGAATGAAAGGCCAGTTATTAGATATTTTTTTTTCAGAATGTTTAAAAGCCAGGTGATAATGTGGGGCTTACCTGTTCTGACCGACGTGTCGGAGCAGCGAAGTCTCGGGTCTGTTTGGCCTTGTGGTGTTGGGATTCTCTCGAAGAAAGTCCAGCAAAGTCGGATAGATGTTTCCACAGCCACTTGACTAGGGGGGTAGTTAAACCCATAGTGTTTGTGATAAAGGATTAAAGGGGGTTATGGCTCCATATCCGCACTGATCCCTTTAGGATAGGCAATGAGAGTTTTTATGCTCTTGGGCATAAAACCTCTCATTGGGGGGGGGGGTACTGTAATGCATCAAAATGGGAGGCTTTTATTTTTTATTCAATTTATTTAAATTTCTTTAGTATCATCATTGCAAGTCCCATGTGAAATAGTGTTGGATCAAACAATGAATGGTAACATAACTTTTTGGGCTGGGTGTAGCCGGAGAACGCACTACTTGGTTGTGAACTGAAGTAATTGTCATGTACTGTGTGTGCATACACGAGCCCGGGTGCACCTTCTACGCACAACAGTTGGAACCAATGCTACAAAAATGGCTAAGCAGAAAGATTTTCTTTCCATGTGCTTTGGAGATGGAGGAAATCAACGAAGAGGCTCCACCCACCTAAGCCTCTAATATCGTCACCGCATAACGTCGTTGGTTAATTTGGTCCATGGACAGTGAATACTTGTGTACGGTGACGAAAAAGTCACAGTCTGACGGCAGTGCCTTCCCGTTCATCTAAAAGTTATAGTGGGGAGTCTTGTACTCACTCTTAGCTCAGTCGTAACACCGGCTGGTGGTATTAGACTCGGCTCGTAAAAAACCGAGTCTAATTGTGGCATAAAATGTATTAAATTTGATCAAAAGTGGTAGAAGAGTAAATCAGGAGCTATTAAAATAATAACAATGAACACAATTTAACGATATTCAGTGAAATCGTGAAAGTGCGTAAACATGTGGTGACGCAACGGCGTTGCACCATGTAAGTTTTGAGTATGCAACAGTTTTTTAATATAAATGGGTGATGAAAATAACTGAGTTCAAAATCAAATTCATTTTGGGGAATAAAAAAAAAATATATATAAAAAAAATGAGATCTCAAATAATTTTGGATGTGTCGTGTGTGCATATATAAGAAAAAATAAATAAAATAAAAAGTATTGGTTTTCTTAGAATGAATAAGTTTAGATGTTAGATAGTTAAGGGTTTTATGTTTTTGTTAGAAATAATAATGTTAAAGGGTGTACACTTTTTTATGTTTTTTTTTGAACATTAAATAGATAAAATCAAAATTTCATCCCTAGAAAGAATTTTGAATATTAAACAATGTCACGTTAATACAAAATAAAATTATATTATCTACTATCTTATACAATTTGTTAGACAAGTTATTTGCAAACACCTCATTTCATTTGCTGCACTGATCAGTTCGTCGTACGAACGGGGTTAGTCCACCACCAAAGATCCGGCCAACACATATAAGAACTTAAGGTAGGTGGAAGTGTACATTTTTATTATCAAATTTAAATATATAGTTACAAGTTCTAATTATCTGCAATTGCCATTATAGATTACTCTCGTGTCATCCACATACCGACGATAAAATAATGACTGAATCATTACCATAAGACTGAAAATAAAACTAGGTATAAGAAATAGTGTAAATGATGGAAGGACAGATATGTTTTGTCTAGAATAAGTTCAGAAAACTCAATACTGAAATATCAGGGAGTTAAATACCATTCTTTTATTATGAAAATGTTTATTATGTTTTAAGAATAGTTAATCCAGATTAAAATGTCTGAGTTTGAAAGACCATTGTTAATTTTTAATTATGTGTTATAAATTAATAGTATGAATTATATACTAATGTTCTTTTGTTAAAATAAGGAAATGTTAATCAATATTATATTAGAATAGAAAGTCAGAAAGGGTATAAACAAGATGTATTATTCAAAAAACTTAATATGTAAAAACAGTTAAAATCTAGGCCAAATGGTAAATCTAAACAGCATTATAATTGATGAATTAAGTACAGAAAAATAGTTAAACTGATGGAATTTATATAAGGCAAATCAGTCACAGAGTCATATAACTGGAACTATAATTAAGAAAGATATTGTAAAAAGAAAGTAAGAATTATTGTTAAAAATGCAAATGTAAAAACTGAAAATTCAAAGAGGGGAGTCACAAATTAATGTATAATATTTAAAAAGATAACCTATTAATTAAATTACAAGAAATTAAGGGAAGATAAACCTTTTATGTCAATCTGAGATTTAATACAATCATTAATATAACATATAAAATGGCAAACATTTTGAGAAGGACAGGAAGTAAATTTTAAGCCTACAATTTTCAAAATGAAGTAAATATAGCATTTTAGATAAAAAACTTAGTAAAACTATCTTATTTGGTATCAAATCAAGCAGAATGAACTGAAGAAGAAGATTATGTATTTAGTATTTCATAAATTTAAATAATAGCAAAAATATATTCAGTAGTATAATGTAAAATTTCTAAATGTAACGGAAACTAGAAAGTTTTGAAACAATGTATTGCTAATATTAAATTGGCTAACACTTTGTCAGGAGACGAAGGAAATGAGTTAGTTGATTATTAGACTTTGTGGAGTACACTTAATACGAGCTCTTACTAAAATATTAACCTATAGCAAAGACATAAATGGCGTACATTCGACAAGCCTAGTCTACTGTGAAAATCGCGAGTGTCGAATAAATTCATTTAAACCTTAACTTCAGTGAAACTAACACCTACAAACATTAAATTAACTTAAAACAGAACAGAAAACAAGTGAATATGTAGCGGGGCATTTTTGGGCATACCTGGGGTAATAACATAATTTGTATTTTTTTTATAAATAAATAATAATAACTTTATCCCTTGTTGAGTGATAAGGACAGAAATTATAAATTTTATAACCGAGAGGTAAATTTGTTATTTTGAAACGAAAACAACCGTGGCAACATTGACTGTGCAGAATTGTTTAACAATGTTTTGTAAAACCAGTATGAACGTATTTGATAGCCGACAAGCTGTACCAAGGTCAACAAATGACGAAAACAACAGTAAACAAATTATATAACCAACATCAGGCGATGCGTTGCGTCAGCAAATTATATAACGATGTGTGTCACCAGTTTTGTCAACAGGCCAAAAACAGTCCACTGGCGCAAGGATACAAACTGAACACCAATCAGAATTGAAAGAACAACAGCTGCTTCACAAAGTAGCGCCTGTAATTCTGCCCAGTCCAACTTCATCACTCGCGCGAGTGGGATCTAAAAAGTTTCGAAACGTAAGTGCGGGC
Source organism: Magicicada septendecula (assembly GCA_034769895.1). Lineage (NCBI taxonomy): Eukaryota > Metazoa > Arthropoda > Insecta > Hemiptera > Cicadidae > Magicicada > Magicicada septendecula. The sequence continues at coordinate 48,522,089 of CM068374.1, read as the reverse complement.
CCGCATACAATAAAAAATGTAAAAATTTTTAAGATTTGATCATCTAAAACAGTATTTTGAAACCGAATAGATACAGTGAGAAATTAATAAGTAAATAATCATGTGACAGTTCGGCAATAAATCAGTGTGTGTATACGAGAAGACATTGAAGGAGGGTACCTTCAACGTAATAACAGGAAAGTAAATTAACAAATTTTATTATTTTCATACAATACAAGAACAGAGGGGGAAAATTAATTTAAAATATGAGCTCTAATGGGAATATAACTTGTTTAATGTGAAAGTGTGTGAGTGTGTATGGGTGAGTTTGAATTACGTAATTACAAAAGCGCTGGTTTAAGTTAAGAAAAATTAGTTGAGTATTATTTCTTTACAGCATTTGTTTTAGTGTTCAACAGTTTAATTATCAATAATGTTTTGAAAGTTGTAGTCAGAATAAAGCATGTACACTGTCAATGTTAAAATAGTAAAAGTATAAAAGAGGAGTAATTTTGTCATTGTCGTTAAAATGCAACAGTAAAACTAAATTATGAATAAACACGAGTTTGTTTGAGTATAGTAGAGCGAAGTAGTCATTTCAAACAACCAATTCTGTTCTCCTAGTTCGCTGAAACGAACCTTGGTAATTTTCTTATTACAGTTGGTAACAAGATGGCGCTCGAAGAATTCAGTTAATAAATAGTGAACAGTAACCTATTATCGAGAAAGATAAATATCAATAAAACGATATATCACATTTGGCTTCCGAACTTAGGGACGATTTATATAAAGGAATTTTATATAAATATAGGCCTACGGGGAGAACAGGATGGTTGTTTGGAATGTGTATTTACGTATGTACGTAAATTAGACGTAAGAGGTTATGTTCAAGATGGGTGAGTAGAATGTTTTTCAATAAGTATATGTTACATATAATAGGATTTTAATAAAGAAATATATATAAAGAGTTTTAAGTAAAATGGCAGACAATCATGAAACTGTCAGCGTCACTGACAGTGTAGATGAAAGCCAGATAAGCATAACTGAATCTCAAATCATGCATGAAGGTGTTCACTCAACACCAGTCGCGAATAAAACGGCTGAAGATAATGATTTAATCAAGATGATGAAATTGCTGTTTAATGAACAAAAAAACGAAATCAATGAAAAGTTCGATATTCAAAAGAATAGTCTTGAGGAGTTAAAACATCAGAATAAAGAGTTGAAAAGTGAGATACAAGAAATTAATAAGCATTGTGAAAATACCAAAGTAGAATTTAATAATAAAATCAGCCAAGTAGAAACCAAGTTAGATGATTCAATACAACAGACAGATGTTAAATTTAGTGAAATAGATAGTCAGATAGTTAGAGTTGAGAAGCAAATCAATGAAAATAACGAAATATTAATAAATTCAATGAATGAGTATAACAATGACATAGAATCTAAAATTATTAAATGTAATATTGAAACTGAATGTAAGTTGAGTAGCGTAGTAATGACAGTTGAAAAATTTAGCCAGAATATTGATGAACACCAAAGTAAGATAGAATCTAAAATAAATGAGATTGAAAGTAATTATAAGACAGAAATACAAGCAGTAAATGAATCTATCGATGTAATAGCAAAAAATAATGTACAGTCTGAATATAGTAAGGATAAAAAATTGTATTCACTTGAACAAAATATTAGTAATATGCGAGATGAATTAAGTTTAGTGAAAAATCAAAATGTAAACAATGTTATTGAACGAGTATTTATGACACGAGACACAAATAATGAGGTAGAATTAGAAACTTTCAATTGTGACAATCGTAGAGTACACCCAATGCAATTTTTAAATAGGGTTAGGGAATTTAATCGGTTTAATAATAGTAGCTGGGAGGTTAAGTTGCTGAAGATTATCAAATGTTTCAAAGGTAGTGCCGAGATATGGTCGGAAGTACACCATACCGAATGGGAAAGTTATGAAGATTTTGAGATAGCTTTTCGCAATAAATATTGGTCAGAAGAAGACCAAGAAATACTAAGAAGTAAAATAATGGGTAATGGGAATTTTGGTAGGATTAATAACCATCTAACCATATATGTGATGACCATTTATAACGAAGCAAAGTATTTAGAACCGCCGTTGCCATTCCGATCATTTGTACGACATATTAGCAAACACCTGCCCAGAGAGGTGCAAATAACTTTAATGACTAGAGAGATTACCAATATAAGTGAGTTAGAAAACATGTTAGATGTATTACAGAATATAGGGGAACGCGATATGGGACGACGTCCAAACACACCAGTAGTATCACACCATAATAATAATAATAATAATAATTTCCATCATAACAGGGGTACACAGAATTTTCATAGAGGAGCGCGGGGAGGAAGTTTCGATAATAGGGGCGAGAGTTGGAGGTGTAGAGCCTGTGAAATTGATAACTATGCTAATAGAACGAATTGTTTTAGATGTCATCGAACCAGGGAGTGCGCCAGAAACGAGAGGACAAACCCACCACCAAATCAACAGACGAGAGGAGGAGAATTTTATAGAGGAGCGGCTCGGGGAGGAGGAAATCATAATAGAGGTAGAGGAGGAAATCATCAAGCTGTAGCAGGTCCATCCACGGAAAACTGAGGAAGACAATGGGGAAGCGGGCCCAGCCATTGTCAACGGAGGACCGGGTCCAAGTAATTAACGAATACACAAACAACGTCATCAAGGTGGATATGGCAAAAGAGTTGTTAGAAGAAGAGGAGAACAAGGTGGTGGAACGCAGAACAGGATTGACTGAGGTGACGATTAACATTGAAGGTAAGAATTATAAAACTTTAATTGATACCGGTAGCGAGATATCAGTGATTTCTGAAAATGTCATGGGTGAATTAAAAGAGTTAAACAAGAATATACCGTCATTACCAGTTGCAGGGGTTACAGTAGTGGGGGTAACTGGGGTGAGAAGTAAAAGAATAACCAGACAAGTACAATTAAATATTTTAATAAATGAAGTAGAATTTGAAAATACTTTCCTAGTAGTTAAAGGGTTAAGTCTAGATGTAATATTGGGAAATGATTTTTTGGAAAGAAACGGAGCAGTAATAGATTTTAATAAACAAATAGTAAAATTTGAGAAGGGGAATAAACCAGTCAGAATAGAGTTTAAGAAAGTAGTAAATGAAGCTAAAGTCACTGGAATAAAAATGTTACATAAACAGATAAGTGATAGGGAAATAGAAACTAAAATAAATATATGTCTAGAGAGTGATGGTGTAGAAAATGAGGAGAGAGAGATGCATGAGCGTAATGAGAGTGTGTGGGCAAATAGAGCCGATAACTTTTTCAATGAAAATACAGTTGTAGGAAGTACTCAGCGAGAGGAGCTGTGGGCAGTTGTGGAGCAGTACAGAGGGGTGTTTGATGAATCACCAGGGAAAGCGAAGGACTACATCTGTGAGTTGAAAGTTCGGGACCACGCACCATACATGCAGAGAAGCTACCCGGTGCCGTTTTCGAAGAGGAGGGCCGTACAGGAGGAATTAGACCGGATGATGCAAGGAGGCATAATTGAACGCTCAGTATCACCTTATTCAAACCCTTTGGTGGTAGTGATAAAGAAGGATGGCAAGGTAAGGTTATGTTTAGATGCTAGAAAAATAAATCAAATTATTATACCGGACAGAGAATCTCCGGAACCCATAAATGAGATTTTACAAAAGTTTAGCGGAGTCAAATACATGACGTCTTTAGACCTGACCGCTGGATACTGGCAGGTACCATTAGCAACAGAGAGTAGGAAATATACAGCTTTTCTTTTTAATGGTAAGAATTACCAGTTTAAACGCTTACCTTTTGGATTAAACACCAGTGTTGCCAGTTTTATCAAATGTTTAGATAATATTTTACAACCTAAGGACTTAGATTTTTTAACTGTGTATGTCGATGATATTTTGATAGCCTCTAGAACATTCACTGAACATTTAGAACACATAGAATATGTATTAGATAAGCTACAAGTAGGGGGTTTAACAGTGAATTGGGACAAGTCTAAGTTTCTGCAGACAGAGATACACTTTTTAGGATTTATTATTACACAGGAGGGGATATTAGCCAACCCTGACAAAGTCGAAGCAATAATGCGATTCCCTGAACCTAAAAACATTAAGCAACTACAGAGTTTTTTAGGCTTATGCAATTTTTACAGGAAATTTCAGGAGAACTACGCACACACAACATCCAAACTGAGTGCCGTCCTGCAGAAGAATAAACAGTGGAGATGGGGCGATGCGGAACGAGCTGCATTTAATGAAATTAAGAGAAAGTTCAGTCATATGATAATGATGAATCATCCTGATTTTAATAAGATCTTTTATTTGCAGACCGACGCCAGCAATGTAGCGCTAGGTGCTGAGTTATACCAAGAGAGTTGCGACAAGGAACACCTAACGATCGCCTTCGCCAGTAGATCGCTGTTATCGGCGGAAAAGAATTACACGACAACAGAAAAGGAACTTCTGAGCATTGTGTTCGCCGTGGGTAAATTCCGCACGTACATACTAGGGAATACTACGATCATCCGGACGGACCACAAGGCACTATCATTTCTGAATTCATGTAAGCTAACGCACAGCCGATTAACCAGGTGGGTATTAGCCTTACAGGAATATAACTTTTCATGGGAGTACATAAAGGGGTCAGATAATAAGGTACCAGATACACTTTCTAGAATAGATGTTATAGATAATAAGACTGGTAGGGACCTTAAAGAAATAGAAATTTTTAGGTTAACTAGAGAAGATAGGATTTTTGGTGAGGAATTAAGAGACATTAAAAACTTGCAAAGATCTGATAGCAAACTGGGTAAAATAATTGTTAGTTTAGAAACAGACGTAGAGGGATCTGAATATAATAAGCGATTTCAAATATATCAAGGCATTTTGTTTAAAAAAGTAGATGGTGGGGAGCGTGATTGGAGGTTAATTATACCTGATGGGTTAATAGATAAAATTATTTGGGATTGTCATATAAGGTATGGTCATTTTGGTGCGAGAAAGTGTGCAAATGTTTTGAAAGAGTCATGTATATTTAAGAATATGGAGAGGAGAGTGAGAAAAGTGTTGAGAGTGTGTGATTTATGTCAAAAATCGAAAGTGGTGAATTATAGAGTGGAAGGAGAGATGAATTATATAAAAGTAGATAAGCCTTTTGATCTAGTTGCGGTTGATTTATATGGACCGTTACCCAGAGGTAGAGGGGGTGTGGTATATGTATTTGTAGTTTTAGACACTTTTTCAAAATTTGTAAAGTTATATAGTATTAAGAGAGCAACGAGTAAAGTACTTAGTGAGAGAATAGTAAAAGATTATATGCTTAATGTGGGAAAGCCGAAAATTATATTATCTGACCATGGTCCACAGTTTATAAGCGGCAAGTGGCGGCAGACGCTTGGATGGGAAGGCATCATACCCAAGCATACGGCAGTGTACCATCCTCAGTCGAACCAAGCAGAACGGGTGATGAGAGAGATTGGTAGGATATTCCGGGCGTACTGTCACGCCAAACACACAGAATGGCCATCCTACGTGAAAAAAGTAGAGGAGTGGCTGAATTGTACCACCCATGAGTCCACGGGATTTACGCCGCATGAGTTAATCAGGGGAACAAGGCCACCCAGGATATTAGAACAACTTTTCACATACCCACCTGAAGGTCAAATTTTGGACAGGAATATGAAGATTAGACTGGCGAACGAGAATTTACTTACTAGAGGAGAGCGACGAAAACAGAAACATGATGCTAAGGGTAAATGGACCAAATATGAGGTAGGTCAATTAGTGTTAGTAAAAAGACATGATTTGTCCAGTGCTCAAGATAGGGAAATAAAAAAGTTTTTCTTGTTATATGAAGGACCTTATGAAGTCATAGACATAAAAATGCAGAATGCGTATGTGCTGAGGAACCCAGCGACGCAGGAAATAGTAGGTACTCAAAATGCGACGAATTTAAAATTATATAGGTCACTTTAATTGTTATGTTTATAAATAAGTTTTTCAGATATTATTGTATGTTTTCAGAAGGGATCCTCCCCCATTTTCGGGCGGTCACGATCTTACCAGTCCTGGCCGTGGAATTCGGAACTCGGAGGCGGGCCATGGTTGGCGGATCTTCCTTCGGGCGGTGAAAACAACGATGGTCCGGCTCCACCAAAATTGGTATAAAGTAGAACATCTAACTGCACATTTGAACGGGGAGGGGGACCCCACAGGTACGTGACATAAATTATTTTCTTATACACTCCCGGTGCAGCGGTTTTGGTGTGCCTGTCACGTGCCTGCACTGCCTTAGAGTGTTTGTAAATAATGGAGGCTGCATTTAAGTAAAAGGCAGTGCATTCTATTTAAATTTTTTGGTGTCAAGGGCAAAATTAAAATGGAGCCTTTGACAATATTTTCTGTTTGGCCCGAAACGACGAGTTTTGGGGCAAGACGTATTGGAGCACGGTAGAAAGCGGGGTAGAAGAAATGGTAGGAGAGGGGGGGTAGTGTGTTTTAGAGGGGGGACGTGAATTCACGTAGTATATCTACCTGGTTCCAATGCGTTTTGCAGCAAGACCCGGCATTTCAGGCGATGTGTTGCGTCAGCAAATTATATTATGACAATAGAGTCAGCCTCCTATATATATAAAAAAAAAAAAAAAAAAAAAAAAAAAAAAAAAAAAAAAAAAACCCAAAATAATTTTGGATGTGTATAATTCTAAATTTAAGATAAAAAATGTTTTTTCTCTTCTAAATTGTTTAGCATTAGGTGACCAAATATAATTGTTAGATTTTAGTATTAGTGGGTATAGGAACAATTTGAAGAAATGTGTAGTAATATAAGAACTTGTTACCAATACAAGATGTGGGGATAATTTTGGGGGGTAGTTTGGTGCTCAATGAAGTGACATAACAGTGTAGTGTGGAACTGCTATGGGGGAAGGTTGTAGATTTTGTATTAATTATTTTATGTTAATAATGGTTAAGCTTCCATATAAAGTGGGTTAAAACCCCATCTAAATTAATATTGTCATTTAAATATAAATTCGTAAATTTAATTTTACTTGTGATTCCCCAACTTTTCGGGCGGTCACGGCCTCACCGAACCCTGACCGTGGAATTGGTTTAGCTTTAACAGCTATGGTTGGGGCACATTACGATTGCGCGCTGCCATAACTGGCCATAGCTGTTATCGTTGTAAAGGTGCATTTTGAAATTGATGGGGGGTAATAAAAGGGGAATCACCAAACTATGGAACAGCGGCTGCCACTCTGTTCGAGAAGGAACAGCAGAGCCAGGTGGTAGATCCGTTTAAGGGTGTATAATTATTAACGAGAACATGTTGATGTTCAACAATTTTAAACTTAACAGCGGAAGCAGAGACACGGAGAGGTAAAACCCTGCTCCAAAATATACAGTCTCTGTGGAAGCGAAAAGGCGCCACAGTCTTCCATAATTCTGAAACAGTGTGTGTGGCTGGGAGGTTATCCAAGGGGATAACGTATTAAAAATTTGATATATTTTAATTAATAATGATGATTTGCTACTCAATAATTTTGTTTGAATTTAAAAAATAGATGCACTAAATACTTCTTATATTGTGTTATTATGTCTTATTGTGTTAATTGCATTTAGTATGTTAGGAATAAGTATTATAAAAATATAATAATATGTTTTCAATGTGTTTCTAGATTTAAAAAATAAAATGAAAAATAGTTGTGATAGGTAAAATTTTCAATGGGTTGTAAAAGATCGAAATGGGTGATAGTAATTGTTTGAATAAAATGTTTGAATCAGTTCAAGTTGAATTTTGTGGGACATAGATTTGTCCAAATCGAAGTAAAAGTTAAAGTAATAGTGGAAATGAAAATAATGCAATGTTGTATTGAGTTAGTATATGTTATAGAATTTTGAGAAGTATAAGTGGAGACACAGTAGTTATGGAGATTTTATGTAGAGTTTTGAGCGATATATTGTTTATTTGTTGATGTTAATTTGTTGTAATTGTAGTGAGGTTATGAGATTGAGATTTTTTGGGGATGGTAATTTTGTAGTAGTGGTAGTGTATTTGGGGAGTCCGCAACAAGGGTTGGGACGGGATAGGGACCGATTGGCGCCGGAAAGGGTTACCTAGGGGGAGTCCAGGAACCAACATAAGGGAATGAGTTTTGGGAAGGAAACACGTATCCTATGTACAAAGGGTTAGAGAGTATTTTTTTTATATAAGAGTAGAAGGTGGCGATTGGAGTTAAAATAGTAAGTAGTTAGAGGTAGATAAGGGTTAGTAAAATTTTGATAGAGGGGTGTCATACTAGATAAAGATTTTGTAAGGGAGCATTAGAGTAATAAAAGGGGAAGTTTATGAATAAATGCCAAATGGATGAAGTAAATTATAATGAAATAATGAATAACATAGAATCACCCAAAGTAATGAAATGGAATAATGATGGCCATAATTTAAAAAAAAAAAATAAAATAAAATAAATAATTTTTGTAATTTTGAGAAACGAATTAATAAGAGTAAATCAAGTTTAAAAGTAATTTTTTGATTTTATATGTCAATTTAATGATGTAAAGTGTGTAACATTTTAATTGTAAGTTGTTTATTTTAAAATGAATTATTAATGTACTGTGTTTTCTTATGTTAAGTTATGTTAGGTATTCTGATATATACATGTTAGTAATAAGTGAGTAAAAACAAAACCAGTGCTTCTTAGCGCAAACCAGCACCGCTAGGGGGGAATAGATCAGTTGGGGATATGGTGTTGTATAAGGCCACTATTTAATATTTTGATTTGTTGTTTCAGTGTTTGGTGATGCTGTGGCGGCGGACCTGAGCTGGCCTGCGCGTCAGAGCAGGGGCGTTGAGTATCTGTCTGACTCTACGGTGTTGGGATCTCGAGAGAGAAGTCCAGTATTGTCATGCAGATGCGGTCACAGTCACCAGACCAAGGGTGAGTTGATTATTCTTTTTTGTAAACCATACAGGGGGTTGTGGCGACATATCCTAGCTGATCCCTTTAGCAAGTATGAATGTGTCAATGAGATTTTTTATGCTTCGGCATAAAATATCTCATTGAGGGGGTATTGTAGCGGGGCATTTTTGGGCATACCTGGGGTAATAACATAATTTGTATTTTTTTTATAAATAAATAATAATAACTTTATCCCTTGTTGAGTGATAAGGACAGAAATTATAAATTTTATAACCGAGAGGTAAATTTGTTATTTTGAAACGAAAACAACCGTGGCAACATTGACTGTGCAGAATTGTTTAACAATGTTTTGTAAAACCAGTATGAACGTATTTGATAGCCGACAAGCTGTACCAAGGTCAACAAATGACGAAAACAACAGTAAACAAATTATATAACCAACATCAGGCGATGCGTTGCGTCAGCAAATTATATAACGATGTGTGTCACCAGTTTTGTCAACAGGCCAAAAACAGTCCACTGGCGCAAGGATACAAACTGAACACCAATCAGAATTGAAAGAACAACAGCTGCTTCACAAAGTAGCGCCTGTAATTCTGCCCAGTCCAACTTCATCACTCGCGCGAGTGGGATCTAAAAAGTTTCGAAACGTAAGTGCGGGCCCGCATACAATAAAAAATGTAAAAATTTTTAAGATTTGATCATCTAAAACAGTATTTTGAAACCGAATAGATACAGTGAGAAATTAATAAGTAAATAATCATGTGACAGTTCGGCAATAAATCAGTGTGTGTATACGAGAAGACATTGAAGGAGGGTACCTTCAACGTAATAACAGGAAAGTAAATTAACAAATTTTATTATTTTCATACAATACAAGAACAGAGGGGGAAAATTAATTTAAAATATGAGCTCTAATGGGAATATAACTTGTTTAATGTGAAAGTGTGTGAGTGTGTATGGGTGAGTTTGAATTACGTAATTACAAAAGCGCTGGTTTAAGTTAAGAAAAATTAGTTGAGTATTATTTCTTTACAGCATTTGTTTTAGTGTTCAACAGTTTAATTATCAATAATGTTTTGAAAGTTGTAGTCAGAATAAAGCATGTACACTGTCAATGTTAAAATAGTAAAAGTATAAAAGAGGAGTAATTTTGTCATTGTCGTTAAAATGCAACAGTAAAACTAAATTATGAATAAACACGAGTTTGTTTGAGTATAGTAGAGCGAAGTAGTCATTTCAAACAACCAATTCTGTTCTCCTAGTTCGCTGAAACGAACCTTGGTAATTTTCTTATTACAGTTGGTAACAAGATGGCGCTCGAAGAATTCAGTTAATAAATAGTGAACAGTAACCTATTATCGAGAAAGATAAATATCAATAAAACGATATATCACAAATATATAATTTAAATGATTAAAACCATTAATTCCACATAACGAAACGAACAGTGCAATTGTCGACCTTATTAACTAAAGTGAAATATAATAACTTAAACCAACACATTATATCGAAGTGAACCACAAACACTTAACCAGGACCACTCCACGAACACCAGAAGGAATAATCGCAGCTGCAGGAACGAGAAATCAGAGGAAAAGCAGCATTTATTTGAAGCCGATTCTGCGAGGTGCATTCGTCAATTACATCTGAACACGGAGCGGCCATCTTTGACTTCCCACAATTCCAAGCGACACTGCCAGTTGTGATGGTACAATTCTGGTACAATCTTACATTTATAAAAATATGGTCCAAAAAACCATAATTATTGTATTTATTTCCTAACAATTATTTGGTAATAAATTTTGTAATATTTCATAATCCCTATAAAGTTTTGGTGAGTGGACTATATAATATTTTATACAACGCAGATTGGAATTGACAGGATTCCGATCGCTTTCATTGTAAAACGGCAAACATAGCAAAAAACCGTGTGTCACAGATAGACATAACGAGACTAGCCCTGATGACGTCAGCTGAAGGAATGCATATTTCTGTAAACAACTCGAGGCTTGGCTATACGAACAAAAGACTGGTGACGTAGTTTTTGCCCCACCTACGCAATGTTTAACCAAGACTCTGCATCATTTTCGCCTAGACAGTGAACGGAGCCGGCCGGCAGAGATTCACTGAGTGTGAATTTTTAACTTTTACACCACCAAAAGTGGTTAACAACAAAAGTGTTTTAATTAACAGTGATACCTTACAATTCGGTAAGGTGTAATCATCTAAGATGTGATCGTTAATACAATCGACGAACTCGCGGTGTGCGACATTCTACCGAAAAAACAACGGCAGCTAAGTATTAGCTATCCGCTATTTAATATCATTCAAATTCAAATGACCAATTCAAAATTCATTCCATAATTTAAATGAGCTCATAAAATAACAAATTTGTACCAGAGAATGAGAGGGAGAGAGAGAGAGAGAGAGAGAGAGAGAGAGAGAGAGAGAGAGAGAGAGAGAGAGAGAGAGAGTGAGCTAAATAATTCAAGTGCTGGGTTGTGCAAATATTTATTGTTTAGTATACCCTAGTATACCATATTTTATTATTATATTACAAATGTTTATTTTGGAGGGTCAAAAACGTGTAATTCTTATTAATGTTTATGTTTAGATAAATGGGATTACGCCCCGAGGCGTAAAAACGTGCATGTTTGGCACGATTTTTTTGTGAATATATGGGAATGTCTTTTGTGAGTAGTGTTTGAATAAAGGGTAATGTCATTGGTAAAAGTTACAAGATGAGTGAGTTATTTCAGGTAACACATTTCGCTATTACTGGTTCGTTAACCCGAGTTCTGGACCGAAAGGTAAGCCTAATCTCATATGTTGTTGCACAGACTTGCATCATGGCGCCCGTAATTATTCAATGTTGTATTTGCTAAGTAAAACTTATGTGACAGTAATTTGTAGCATCACACAGTAAATCTTCACGGTTCGAAAAATGTCTTTTCGAACGGTAACAATGATAATTTGAATAATGAGTTTACAGGTAGTAAGAATGAAATGATATTAGAAAATGATAATGAGAATATTATGAGTGAAAATGAGGTGTTTGAGTGTGTTGAGTCAGAGATAGAGGTGAGAGAAAGTACAGTTTTACAAGGGGTGCAGGGGTTAGAATTTTCCTTTGATGTTGTGTTAGGGGGTGAAGTCAAGTCTTCACGTATTTTTAATAAGGATGAGAGTTCCTTAAATTTATATTTGGGAGACGAAAGGTCTACAAATAGAGTTCCTTGGTGTTTTTGTGTACCTCATAGGTGGTATAGTAATTTTGAGTTAGTGACCCCTGCATATATGGAGAGAGAGAGAGAGTGTAACTTGGTGTTATGATGAGAAATATATGAAGAGAGAAAGTGTAGAGAGATATGGTGAGAGTTAGAGAGTATTAGAGATTTTTAAAGTAAATAGAAAGTACAGAGAACTTGTAGAAAGGTTAGGAGTAGAGATGGTGGACGAAAATAATGAATACTTACCTTGTAGTAAAAGTGAAATTAAAATAATAATAGGTAACAATGGTATCAAGCACTTACCTTGGGAAGTAACAGGTGTAGTGGTAGAAAATTATGATGATAATTATGACTATATGACTAACAAGATTATAACATATGATAATACTGAGGGAGACAGAACTATACCCAATCGTGACTTGATATATAATAAACCGATGGAGATTGTAAACGACATATATAAAATATTTGATAATGATTATAATAATAAAAGTTATTTAATAGACAATAAGATAAATAGACCTAAGATTAGAATGTTATTCAATGATGGAGGGTAGATTGTTTTATTGTGTAATGAACATTTAATATATGTGAAAAGTGGTTTTGAATTGGACTGCATATGGACTGATTTTGATTAATGACAAAATAATGAGTTTGGATTGTATATTTTTCATTGTTTTATATGTGTTAATATCAATGTATTTATGCATTTTGATGTTGTGTATTACAGGTAAATTTCATGTACACCATGTATGTTTTAGTAATTGTTTTAATAATTAACAGTTAACATGTTTTTGTTTAACTAAATAAGTGAAAATTTTTGAATAATTGAATAGTAATTACTGAATTAATATGGTACAAAAGAAAGTTGTACTAACTTGTAACTGAAGTTGTAAATTATTAATTGTAATAGAAAGTTTCTAATGAAGTTAAATTATTATTTAATTTGTAATGAAGGTAATTCCTAATGAATAATAATAAATGATTAAGTAAGAATATATATATATATTTGAAAACTGAGATGTACTGTTATGAGTAGGTGAGAGATAAATTTTAAAAGCAATTGTCAATGAGTATAGTAATGTAGGATGTTGAAAAGGGAGATAGTGCCTGGGTGTATTAAAATAAAGGCAGGTGAGTTATTCAATTAAAGTAAATGGGAGTTAGATAGTTAAGAATTTTTAAAGAAAATAATACAAAGAGAGTATTAGATATGTAGGGACACAGTAGTTAGCGATTATTTGTAGAGGTGAGTAAAGTAAAGGTTAAACATTTATTTGTTGTTGATTATATTTTGTAGTGGGGGTGAGGTGATAAGGAGTAGCCAACGTATAGCGTTGTGGCAGGTAATAGCGTAGTTTAAGGGAGTGTTTGCCGAATATTTTGGAAGGGCAAAATATTATGAATGTATATAGCCAGGTAAGGAACACCCATCTCTGTACAAAGACGCGCGGTGCTATAGGATTTATCGTCGGAATGAAATTAGTGAAAGGTGTTTATAATTGAGAAACTGGTGTCATGATAGGTAAATTTGGTTGTCAATTAGAAGAAAGGTGAGTAAGATTATAATAAGTAAAAGCATAGTGAATATATGGAGTCACCCAGACTAAACAATGATAAGAATGTGAAAGGTTAGGTAGTTAGGTAGGTAGAAAGTTCAGAGTAGAGAGGTAATAAATGAAATGAAATAATAATAATGTAATATGAATATTAATAATAAATTTGAAATAAATTTTATAATAAATGATAAATAATTGATGGCTAATTAATGAAAGTTTAAATTACTAATTAATTAACTAATTGAAATTGTAACTTATATAATTTAATTGCAACTTAAATAGATAGAATGTGTAAATTCTGATAAAGATTAAATATGAATTAACTATTTCAATGTATTAATGTATCAATGTTGATTATGCATGTATCATGTATTATGTATCATGTACTAACATAGAAATTTTAACCTGATGTATAGGAAATAGTGTGTGTGGAGGAGAAAGAGGGGTAAATATTATTAACAGCGCCAGTTATTAACTGTTAATAATAATAATAATATTAATTTCAATAAGATGTTATTAATTATTTTTTTTTTTCTATAAAATGTTTTTCTCCATGTTTGAATAATATTTGGGAGATTTAAGTAATATTGGGGATTTATATGTGGATTTCCATATGTTTTATTTAAATATTTGTTTCTTTTATAATTACATTAATTATGAAACAGAAAGAGTTAATTATTATCGATGGGAATCGAAACAATTTTTACAATTAAAGGGTAGTCCATGAAGAGAATGGCAATTCTATATAATTCTAGTATTTTATATTTTTGGTATTTATATTTCTTGTATTTCAAGCAAACCCAGTGCTTATTAACGCAACCCAGCACATAGCTAAGGGGAAACAGATCAGTTAAGGATAGAGTAATATACCAAGCCACTATTTTGATATTTTTAATTTATTGTTTCAGTGTTTGGTGATGTTATGACGGCGATCCTGAGCTGGCCAGCGCGTCAGAGCAGGAACATTACGCGCCTGATTGGCCTTATGGTGTTGGGATCTCGAAGGAGAAGTCCAGTAAGGTCATGCAGGTTCTGTCATCGTCATCAGACCATGGGTGAGTTGTTGATTTTCTTTTTATATAAATTGTAAGGGGGTTGTGGCGACATATCCTGGCTGATCCCTTTAGGAAGTACGAATGGGTCAATGAAAGTTTTTATGCTTCGGCACAAAATCTTTCATTGAGGGGGTTTTGTGATGGTACAATTCTGGTACAATCTTACATTTATAAAAATATGGTCCAAAAAACCATAATTATTGTATTTATTTCCTAACAATTATTTGGTAATAAATTTTGTAATATTTCATAATCCCTATAAAGTTTTGGTGAGTGGACTATATAATATTTTATACAACGCAGATTGGAATTGACAGGATTCCGATCGCTTTCATTGTAAAACGGCAAACATAGCAAAAAACCGTGTGTCACAGATAGACATAACGAGACTAGCCCTGATGACGTCAGCTGAAGGAATGCATATTTCTGTAAACAACTCTAGGCTTGGCTATACGAACAAAAGACTGGTGACGTAGTTTTTGCCCCACCTACACAATGTTTAACAAAGACTCTGCGTCATTTTCGCCTGGACAGTGAACGGAGCCGGCCAGCAGAGATTCACTGAGTGTGAATTTTTAACTTTTACACCACCAAAAGTGGTTAACAACAAAAGTGTTTTAATTAACAGTGATACCTTACAATTCGGTAAGGTGTAATCATCTAAGATGTGATCGTTAATACAATCGACGAACTCGCGGTGTGCGATGTTCTACCGAAAAAACAACGGCAGCTAAGTATTAGCTATCCGCTATTTAATATCATTCAAATTCAAGTGACCAATTCAAAATTCATTCCATAATTTAAATGAGCTCATAAAATAACAAATTTGTACCAGAGAATGAGAGGAGAGAGAGAGAGAGAGAGAGAGAGAGAGAGAGAGAGAGAGAGAGAGAGAGAGAGAGAGAGAGTGAGCTAAATAATTCAAGTGCTGGGTTGTGCAAATATTTATTGTTTAGTATACCATATTTTATTACAAATGTTTATTTTGGAGCGTCAAAAACGTGTAATTCTTATTAATGTTTATGTTTAGATAAATGGGATTATGCCCCGAGGCGTAAAAACGTGCATGTTTGGCACGATTTTTTTGTGAATATATGGGAATGTCTTTTGTGAGTAGTGTTTGAATAAAGGGTAATGTCATTGGTAAAAGTTACAAGCACGAGTGAGTTATTTCAGGTAACATTAGTTATTTCGCTATTACTGGTTCGTTAACCCGAGTTCTGGACCGAAAGGTAAGCCTAATCTCATATGTTGTTGCACAGACTTGCATCATGGCGCCCGTAATTATTCAATGTTGTATTTGCTAAGTAAAACTTATGTGACAGTAATTTGTAGCATCACACAGTAAATCTTCACGGTTCGAAAAATGTCTTTACTTACTATTATATATTGAATGTTATATATGTATTTTAATTAATAAGTTTAAATTTTGTAATGTTATACTTTCAATACTTTGCCCTTTTCTCTGACTATATATAAAATAACTGTTCAAAGAACCCGATAATAAATAATTGTACAATCTATTGATATACCCTGAGAGAGTTGATTAATCAATCGATAGAAAATCGATACTTTATTATTTGTTAATAAAATTCCTTGAATATTATAAAATTGAATCCTATTTATTCCTAAATTATAACTAGCATAATATATCATCTTAGCTGAGACTTAACTACCAGAATTTAACAACTTTAAAGGAAGATAACCTACAAATAAGGAAAGTTCACCAATCGATTGTTCCTGGAGACAATCCTATTAACTGGTAAAAGAATTCTAAATACAGAAAAGGATATAATTCGATTAAAACAATTAATAAGAAGTTCGAAACACCACGAAACACTTTAAAATAATTAATATTAAATTAATAAAAAAAAAATAAAAAAATAAATAATAAATAAAATTTTTTTTCAAACAAACAACAAATTAATTTTTTTAATTTGTTACAATATTAAATATCTCAGCATGACAGTCGACAACTACAGTGCGAGTGGTATGGGTATGGTAGACAAATTCACTAGAAAAAAGATTTCTACATCAATTAAAATCAGTGTTGCAAGAGGTAAAATTTATAAAGACACATAAAATATCAGACATTTTTTTTTTTTTTGAAAAAATTTCTTCTTACAGCTGTAAAATTTGTAAGTTAAATAAAACAAACAAAAACCATTTGAAGTAACAAATATGGATTAACACAAAATATGGGCTGAAATTTTGAGAACATAATGTCGAAAAAAAAAAAACAAGAAGTTTGAGGTAAGAAGAGTATTTGTGGAGGTTAGAGTGAATACGTTTAACTTCTTATCATGAAAGTATATACGGCTTTATAGATAGTGAACAAATAACTAAGGATGGCAAAAAAAGAGTCTGGAAATGGCTATAGCAACTAATGTGACTGATAACAATAAATGCAAATGTATAAACTTATATTTTCCATTAATTAACCCAGTGAAGTATTTGCCCGAACTGTACTCGGGCAGAGTAGTTTGCTGCTGTGTACTGTTCCCGTGCAGAGCTCGTTTGTGTTTTCACGATATACGTACAGTAGATATATGATTATCCAAACACCCATTAACCGAACGATCTATTATCCAAACTGAATAAAAAGTGCATTTATGTACTGTACTGTACAGTAATGTATTGGATACGTGTAGGCGTATTGGGGATATTTATTGAACATAAAAAATTGTATACTGTAAATTATTACAGTACTACACAGTAATAAATAAACGCTGTAGCTATACAGCCTTACAATTGATAAACAAAGAATCGATAAACACACTTACATCAACAAACTTTGATAAACACATTTGATAAACAAACTAGGTCAACGGAAGTGTTTTCTCCGCAAATCTTTTCTCCAGTACCTATTAGTACTTAGTGAAAATGAAGAAGGATCCAAACAGTTAATAAAACACTTTAACTTAAGGAAAGTGTGTACTTGATTGCAGATGCCTGGGATAGCGTAAAAACTGAAACTCTGAAACGAGCTTGGGGAAAACTTCTAAATCAAACGTTAAATGAGGAACATAAATCTGATACTGACAGTGAGAATGCTACTAATTCAAAACCACCGATGGCAGCAAAAGCTTTTGATGCACTTGAGACTGTTCTAAAGTGGGCAGAAACAGAAGAAAAGATAGACTGTATTCAGATTATGAAACTTAAACGACTTCAGTCTTTAGCAGCGAGAAAACGGGTATCGGTTTGAAGCAGACAGTGATAGAACAATTCTTCAAAAAGTGTAAATCCATGGTACTGTATGTTTTTAATTTTTAATTAATTTTATAGTATGGCTTGTCATTAAACTCTAATTTTGTTTAAATTAGCTTTTGGTTTTTATTAATTACACTCAGTTTTAACTCAATGATTTTTAGCCTTAGAAATACATTACAGTACAGTAAACAGGTTGCTATAATTATATAACAGTATGTTAGAAATGATTTTGTAATAAAAACCTTTATTTTTGTAAAGAGAAATAATGTTTTCAATTTATGATCTTCTATCCGAATTATCGTTTATCAGAACGGGCCCTTGTCCCAAGAGGTTCAGATAATCGATGCTCTACTGTATTAGATTGCATCTAACAAAAGGGATTCGTTTGGCATCTACGTAGTTATGTTAGTACATTCTTTCGTCAGTTGTAAAACACACCACTGATTACAGCACCTCTCAACAAGGAATGTGGGAGCTGATAATTACGTGCTTGTACACATGTTACACATTTGTGGTAAGAAAAGCAACTTGGCAAAAATGCACAAGAAACAAGCCTCTGGATGACAGCGAAGTAACAGTGAAATAAATAGCTAGTTGAATTCATTCTATGTATAGTAATTAATTTTATGTGTTATATGTTAGAAATCATTTTAATGTAGAGATATCTTTTTAAAAATATACATATCAAACTTTTTTCAAATGGAAAAAATAAATTCATTATTTTACTCCTACATGTGTGTGTGTACTTGCACAAATGTGTGTACATTATACACCACTATTTAGAGGATGAAAGCAACTTTTATATGAAATAAACAGAACACCAGAGATGGTTACAGGGGAAAGTAACAGATCCCCAAAATGCCTAGTCCATGGGGGCTGCACAATGTCTGAAACATCCAGACCTCAAAGTGAGCAGTTGAGTTGGAGGCTATTTAGGCTAAGTGAAGAAGCAAGAGAAGATGTCCAAGGAGATGCTGGAGTTTTGACAACAAGAAGCAATCCCAAAAAAATGTTTTCTTTATTAATCATTGACATAACCAGCCAGAAGAACACAACGGAAGTGAGATGCAGCCAAAGCTGTAGAAATCTTACATAAAAGAAAAATATTAATATTTCAGTTAACACTATGTAATCTATGTTTGATTTAATTACTTACTTTTATTTTTTCTTTGTACTCAGCAACAATGGCATCAATATCGGTGTCACTGCTATGACCAGAGTCATCGCTAAGTGAATGCCTCTCGTCGTCTGAACTGTCAAACAAAGCTGTAGTCGGCTGTCCCAACATGCTCTGCAAGTCGTCGCTATCCTGCAGTAACAACTTGTAACGTCGATCGTTTGTTACATATCCACCACCTTCGATAGAACACAAGCACAAATACATACTGTTTCCCCCATTAATATTAGCAAAAAAGTTCCTACAAATGTATGTCCAAAAAAACTCCGTTTTCAAGTTATTGCTTGAAAATAACTTGTCATATGCAAATAATCATGTCACCATGATTTCTGCTTCAAGGATAAAATGAAGCCATACTAAAATTCTTGCAAATCAAACTGAGGGATAAATTTTATGGTTTCATATGGTTTTTAACTTGCAAGATTGAATAAAATAGGTCCAGATCTACATACCTAGTCATTTTAAAGAAAATTATTGCAAAACATAAAAAATTTGTATTGCAAAATGCAATTTTGTTTAAGTCTCACATACAATAACTTTGTTAAATATATAACCAACTGATATAACATTAAAGCACTGATATATCATGAATTTAAATTTTTTTTAAATTGAATGTCTAGTCTATTCTGTTTTATGCATTTTAAGAAAGTACTTACATTATTTTCAAACTAGTAATTCATTACGTTAATTTCATTTTTTTAATTCAATTTGTTATTGTGTTTTGTTTCTATTCATCTACAAATTTTCACAGTTATGGTAGTTTGGTAGTTTTCTACACGTGATCTAGTTCCTCCTCTGAGCCTACTACCCATAAGCCTTTAGTAAAATTTTTGCTTTGTTGTCTGTTTCCCCCAATTCTTTCCACTTACCCAATAGACTTGAGCCCATTTTAATGAATATCACAACATAAGGGTGTCTGTAAAGCTCGTTATTATAATGTTTGTACCAAACAATTTTTCAAGTTCACACCAAGTATTATTCTTTCATCTTTACCACTTAGATTTTTGTAACAAACATTGTTTCCATTAACACCTCTTCTGAGCTAAAAAAGCAAGGATTTGGCTACCGTTTGTGCTAATGACTAACTCTGTTTTAAAATATGTTTATAGTCTACGAATTAATAATTTGACTTTTTTTAATAGCTATTCAAAGGAAAACTTAAAAAATTACTTGAAATTTTGGGCACAATCACTGGTTGATACTGCTGATGTAGCGTTGACAGGACATCAGCTACATGACTCAACAGGAAGCTCACACTTGACAAAAGAAACAAGTTGCGTAGCGAGCAGCTACAGATTAGAAGACTACTGACGATTCCTGCAAACAAGCACAAAATCAGCTGCACAGATAGTTATTGCATGATTTCACCTGTGTGTGTGGGGGGGGGGGATCCACTGTACTATACATACAGACCTACATATCTGTACCCTCACAAATAAATATATCCACATATTTGAGTATGTATGTATTACATTACACATAACACATGTTCACTAACACAACATATTTCTGTTATAGAACTTTTGTTTATAAAATTTCTTGTTATAAACTTTTGTTTATAGCATTTATTCTATAGTTAAGTAAAATTACTTTAATTATAATACAGTAGAATCTCATTATCTGACACGAATTTATCTGACATTCTATTTTAACAGACATAGTTCTGGAACCGAAAAACTATCAGAGAATAAGTGTAATGAAAATGAGAACTCTGAAAAAACGGAACCAGGTGGTGGATGTATTCTTCCATTACTACAGTGAATTCCTGGATGTGAGGGAGCTACAATAGAAGATGCTGACGAATGGATGAATAGTGATCAGCAAACTGAAGTGACAGATAATGAAATAGTTCAGCTTGTTAACTGTGACACAAATGAAGTCGACGATTAGCAGCCAACTGAGAACAGTAATAATGAATGTGTTAAAATGATTCATGCTATTGAACCATTCAATACACTGAGCAGCAAGAGGAAGCCTCCACCACAGACGTTAGGCTTCTAATAAGATAGCATGACATAGCGGTTAGAAAATGGCAAGCAGCAGAAAAACATTTAACAATTACAGATTTTTCCAAAGAATATAATTGTTTTAGTCTTCAGATAGGCCTACTTTAAATGTATATATGTACAAATAAAAATGCATGTTATAACAAAAAGAAATATTGTAAAAGTGTTGTTATGTGTTGTAAAATGTCGGGCGTTACCTCCGCGCACTTTTTGTTACTTACTCTGATGACTGGATCCTCTGCGGTGATGTAGTCCTGTAACACAACTTAATACTATGTTTTTTGTGGGCGCCACTTGGAATCGTTTGTTCCAAGAAAGAAATGTGATTATTAAAGAAATTAAAATTTTTAATTCTTAATTCTATGAAAAAAATGTAAACAAGTCAGTTTAGTTTGAAAAAATAAGGTAAGTTTAATGATTCTTAAAAAAAAAAACAAATCGTCTGAAGGACTAACATACATGAAAAAATTATAAAATTGCAGAGTTGCAAAAAAATTCATAAGTTATTATTATTATTGACAATTTTATTTCTCCAATCAAGTATCGGCTAGTATTTTCAATTTTTTACTCAGTTGAAAAGCATGAGTTTAATACGTGAAAAAATCTTTACTCTCAGGACGTGACTCCTTTGAACTACCAAGACATATCAATAAGATGCTTTACAAGAAAAATTAAGTGATGTGAAGGTGTGTGTGTGGCATGTGTAGTACAACTGTGTGACAAAATGTAACCAGGTAAAAAATGACTTTAATTTTGATAACTCATGTTCCAATGGTTAATTAATCTCGCACTGGACACTCCTCTCTGGTAGTTTTTCAATCTCGCCTCTTCATGTGTGCACTGAATTTATTTTAAGTCAAAATTGCGATCATTTACAATTTCCGCACTTTTTGTGAAACGGTTTGGCAGTAGAATTTCGCTCAGATCCCGCCGCTTACAGGTCAGCTGTTTCGCGTTGGTTACCAAATTGGCCGTCACAGCGCTGATACCCTTGCAGTAGCGAGAAAGGCTTTGTGTATGTAATACGTTATGGGAGTTTTTTTGTCAAGTTAGTTTGTCTTTGCGAACACAGCAGAATTGGTTCTCTATTTAAAATTTCGGTCCCTCCTGGGCCGTTGACGTTCTGGCTGCGTGATTTCTATTAAAATGTGCCGTGTTGCTGCTCTATTTCAGCAACACATTGGCGTAGATTCTTGTACAGGTTAAGTCAGTCTGTTTGCCAATGTACGGGAAAAGCCTTTCTTCGGGTCTTGTGTCGATTTCTCGCCTTCGGTTTCGCCTTGACTGCGTTGATCAGTGTCGTGGGTGATGCGTCTGTTCCGGATTTCAAGCTTCAAGTGTTTTTGGGTCGAATTTGGTCTCTCTTTTATACTAATTCAGGCTGATTGTTTTCATTGACTTCCGGTATATTTGTGTAAAAATTCCTTATAGATTGTTCGAGAATAAAGAAATGGAACGTCATGGAACAAATTTAATTTCCGTCGAAGCTTTTTAGAACAAATTTCTTTTCTTCACACTAAGGATATTTCAAAAATTACTCTGGTATTTGTCAAACAGTTTTACATTAGTACTCACAATTTGCATGCCATTATTACATTTAGATTCTCTGTTTTCAACTGAATCTAGTGATACTAATTATGATTGGTTTTTAAATAAATTAGCTCTAATAAGTAACACAATATACAACTCTCACCTTGCGTTGTTGTCATTGAAATTCAATTTTTTAGAACAAAAAATTGTTGTGAAAGTATTATGTTTCTTCCATAACATGAACACATAATATTACTATCTTCCTATAACAAAACAAAAAAATTTTAACATAATTATATAATACACAGATAATTTCAATTTTACATGGCCCATCCCCATGGCCTATGTTGTTGTCAATGTTATGACACAATAATTAGTCTCTTTCTTTAACATATATAGTATTTCACTAGTGTACACTCAGAGTTTATTATATTGTCTGTCTTTTGTGATACCTGGTTACTCTTTACACATATTATCTTTATTACAGGATAACATAGCATCATATTGGTTGGTCTGAGATGTCCTTTTTCATAGTGTGACAAATCTCACTCTTATAAGTTAAATTCTTTCATAATTGATCTTATTTTCAACTGAGTTTGTTCGTTTTTAAGGTATACTGAAGTATTGTACCATTCTCTTTTATTTTTTGCCAACATTTTGTAAATATTTAGCCAGATATGACTATTTTTTGTACTGGTTGGTTGGCCCCAGCCATACATGGTATAGGTAAATATTTTGCTAACTCGACTATTACAATGTTAAAGTTAGTCAAATATATTAGTATAGTCGCTTTATATTATATTTCAACTTTCTAATGCAATTTGGTTGCATTTTGGCAACATTAAATCCATAAATCATACAATATTATATGCCTACCACATGTTTTTAGTTAACACTGTTTTTGGCTATTTTGACTGACTTTTATTCATTTGACAGCTTTATTTATCTAAGATAAATTGTTCATTTTTGTCTGCTTGACAATTACATATAGTTTTTATTTCAATTTGATAATAATTAATTTTTACATGAAATCTGAGTGTTTGGTCTCAAATCCAACACATTAATATTTTTTGTCATAACAATTATATAATTTTTAATTTAACTTAGATTCTTTCTAATAATGTATTTAAGTCATTTAATACATTTATTTTATTTACATTACATAATATAATAATGGACCATGTCCATTCATTCACAATAAATAGTTCTTTATACTCTATTCAGAGTTACTAAACTCAATAATTAATGACTTCATTTTGGTTGATCCTGATATTATTTGTCTCTCTCATAGTATCTTATGGTTTTTTCACTGTTATTCACTTTAATAATATATATGGGGTTTGTGTCTTAGTCACAGTCTGGTCGTTTTTCATGTTAGTAGTAATAATTATTACACAATATTACAAAATTTTTTAGGGCTACTTGGGTTCGATACTGTCCACCTCACTCTCGTCTTATGATAAATTGCTATGTAAATGGTTTCCTTTATGGAACGTTCTGTGACGTTACATATGCCCATCCGTTAAAATTGATAATTTTTGAAAAACATATCTTTGGTTTTGATGAAATTATCATCTCTATATTAACCTTTTATTAGCTTCTTTATATTTCATTCTTTTATCTTATAATTAAATTCCTGTACTACTCCTTTAATATATTAATCCAACTCAATATTCCTAGTTCGTTCTTTGTCGTATCACCTATTCCTTTCCTTTTTACCTTGATGTTAATTATTTAATCTTTGATATAATTCCCTATCAATTCCCTAACTTTCATAGAGGGTTGGGAGTCAGAGTGGCTCGCTATGGCATACATTCTCTGCCCTTCCCTATCTATAACTACTGAAAGCAGAGGCAACACATCCCTGTCCAGAAAATAATAATTGCACCTTCGCAACAAATAATAATAATAATAATAATAATAAAAAAATACAATATTCAAAGATCATAGGCTCCTACACATAAATTCCCTTTCTTATTAAACTCTTCTGATTAATTCACAATTATATTAATATATCGTTCTCCGCAGGTAAAATTATCGTTTAAAATCATTCAATGTTAATAGCTATATTCATTCATCATTACCTCCTTATGTAACACAGTTTTCCTTTTTTTTTTTTCATTTATCATCTCCATTTAGTATCAAATATATGACAGTATTTCTCCTTTTTTCCTCCTTTATTAAGTACGGGTAAGCAGGTAAATATACGTTGACATGGCTATTGGAAATAAATCTTGCCTATGGTGGAATGTGTCCATCTCGTAATATTTATTAATAATATTTACTTGTATAATAATTTTTATATTTATTTAATAATCTCTACCTCCTTTCTAATTATGGGTAAGTTAGAAAATTCACGTTAACATGTTTAGTCAAGGTACCTTCTCAATGATCCTGTATTTGACTTGGGTTTTTCTAATCATGGTACTTTTTCAATGATGCTTGATTATACGTACCTTTTACTTTGTTACTAACCGTGTCGGTTACCTCGTAGGTATTGTTTTTATTGTCTCTGGTGATATTTGGGTTTATATTTTGTCAGTTTGGGTTAATTACTTTGATTATTTCAATTCCTTTTGGTTGTGTGATCCTTATATTATGTCATTATTTATAATTCTCATTCCTCGTTTTCCCTCTCTTCTCAATATCCGACTTTTCGTTGTTTAGCTCCTCTGCTCCTTCAAATGCCTGGTCTATGACATTTATTCTGGATGATTAATCCATGGCATTACCATCTCACCACATGTTTGGGCCATATCTTTTCTGCATAGCGGAATTCATCCTCTATATCACTTTCATTTCTGGGGTTATTATTTGGTTTTGGCTAGTTTCTGCCAATACATGGTTTACATGAGCTGTTCGGGGTCTTTCGTCATTACTTGCCTGATTCTGCTGTAATGAAAAACCCGGATTTTCGTGGATTGTTACCCAATTCTCATTATTGTTTTGGTTAGCGTTTGGTTCCTGTTGGTTGTTATTTTCGTTTCTGGGTGGTTCGTTACTCCTACCCTCTGAAAACTGATGACGGTTATTCGCCGTATCACCCTGGTTACCTCGCGTCTGTTGTGTCATATACCCATAACTTGGTAAATTGGGTGGATATGGTCGTCGATTATCGGCCATCATATAGTTTACCTGGGGCCTATATTCTTAATTTCTCCTGTCGCCTCCTCCTTGGTCGCCCCCGTTACGATAATTATTCCGTTGACCATAATTATTTCCCCTATAGTTATTCCTGCGATAACTGTTTCCCTGATGGTAGTTTCTACCGTAATTATTCCCGGTGTAATTACCTCTGTTTGGTCCCGGATAGTTGCGGTTATTTGGGCCCTGAGTGTTATCACTTCGGCCATTTGGAGGGGTATTATTATTCTGACTATTTGTGTTAAGGTTGTTACCGTTTCCACCTCCATTCCGGTTTGGTCCGTTATTGTTGCTATTGTATTCTACCTTACAATTGGGGGGTTGGTAATCCTGGAACCTTCCAGTGGATTCACAATTTTCTAGTAATTTGGCTAGATCGGCTATTTTACTGAGCTGTTGGTACAATTGGGCGTCTTTGATACCATAGCTGTAGTGTCCAGCTAACTGCCTTACCAAACATTCCTCCGGGATTGGCGGTATCAACTTTCGTGCCAAACATACCTTTCCTAGGAAATAAGACGTCGGGGACTGTCCATTGGACGCGTCGTCGTATTTGCCATAGAATATGTCCATCCTTACCCTGTTTTGTGCAGTCTCCGACCAATACTTTTCCTTAAACTGGCGTTTAAACTCGGCTAAATTCGTGATTTCGGGTCGTACCGCTATCCACCAGTTATCCCTAGTGTTTTTAAACGTCTCGTCTAGCATCTCCCTTATCCTGTCCCACCTTGTTTCTCTATTTCTCCCAATAAACTCTTCCATTCTTTCTAAAAATTCCATTGGGTTTCGACGATAGTTTTGGAAGTTGATTACTTCCCTGTTTTACTGTGACACGTATGAGCATTTAGTATGGGTGTGTCTCTCAGCGCCTCTAATCTTTCCTGCAGGTTTTTCTCTCTCTGGTCTATTTCCAGTATGCTATTTTTGTTAGTTTTTATTTGTTCGTCCAGCCTGTTAGCGATGTCATATGTTCTCTGCATCCTCTCGCTAACGTCTTTCTGGACTTCTCCCACCTCCTGCATGATGGCATCTTGGTTCTGCCTTATCTTGTTTTCGAGAGTTCTAACATCTTGTTTGGTCTCTACTATTTGTTCCTCTATATTTTCGAAACGGGTATTATTTCCCTCCTGTAATCTTTCCAGCTGTTTCTCCATGTTTTCGACCTTCCTGTCACTTTCGATTTTATTATCATCGATCTTTTTGTTTACTGTTTCGTACTTCATGCTAATTTCTTTTTTCAGGGACTCTATACATTTTTTATTCTCGTCCTGAAATAGCTCTAGTTTTTTCCCATTGTCATTTATTTTCTCGGTTATATTCTCCCTTAAAGATTCTATGTTTTTGTTATTATCCTCCTTCAGGGATTTTATTATTTCCTCCTTATCTTCCCGTCTATTTTTATTACTCTCCTCCTTCAGGGATTCTATACTTCCTTTTATTTCCGCCTTGTCTTCCTGTCTATTTTTATTCATGGATTCTATTATTTCCTCCTTATCTTCCTTCATTCTTTGGAGCACCATCATTATTATATTCGTGTCAACGCTCCCTGTTATTTTTTCTGGTTCGGGTTTCTCTGTTTGTTCTACCATTTGTATGGGTTCTTCTCCCGTTTGTTCCTCTATTTCGTCTGCCGTTTGTACCGGTCTTTCCATTTCTAGTGTAGGCGGTTCTAATTCCGTTTCCTCCATTTGTACTGCCTCTCCGTCTTCCACACTTAACTCGGGTTCCACATTCTTCTTCGTCTTTTTTTTTCCCTTAGGTTGCGGCATTTTGATCTGTTGGTAGTTGCCGGGCTTGTTCCGTTTTTTCAAGCCTCACTAGTTGGGCTGCCAATTTATAACAAAAAGAAAAAAGGTGTACCTTCTTCAACAGCCTCACATTGGAGTCGTCAATTTATAACAAAAAGAAAAAAGAGGGTATGTGTTGTGTTCGTGTTGTATGTTGTCGGGCGTTACCTCCGCGCACTTTTTGTTACTTACTCTGATGACTGGATCCTCTGCAGTGATGAAGTCCTGTAACACAACTTAATACTATGTTTTTTGTGGGCGCCACTTGGAATCGTTTGTTCCAAGAAAGAAATGTGATTATTAAAGAAATTAAAATTTTTAATTCTTAATTCTATGAAAAAAATGTAAACAAGTCAGTTTAGTTTGAAAAAATAAGGTAAGTTTAATGATTCTTCAAAAAAAAAAACAAATCGTCTGAAGGACTAACATACATGAAAAAATTATAAAATTGCAGAGTTGCAAAAAAATTCATAAGTTATTATTATTATTGACAATTTTATTTCTCCAATCAAGTATCGGCTAGTATTTTCAATTTTTTACTCAGTTGAAAAGCATGAGTTTAATACGTGAAAAATCTTTACTCTCAGGACGTGACTCCTTTGAACTACCAAGACATATCAATAAGATGCTTTCAAGAAAAATTAAGTGATGTGAAGGTGTGTGTGTGGCATGTGTAGTACAACTGTGTGACAAAATGTAACCAGGTAAAAAATGACTTTAATTTTGATAACTCATGTTCCAATGGTTAATTAATCTCGCACTGGACACTCCTCTCTGGTAGTTTTTCAATCTCGCCTCTTCATGTGTGCACTGAATTTATTTTAAGTCAAAATTGCGATCATTTACAACTTCCGCACTTTTTGTGAAACGGTTTGGCAGTAGAATTTCGCTCGGACCCCGCCGCTTACAGGTCAGCTGTTTCGCGTTGGTTACCAAATTGGCCGTCACAGCGCTGATACCCTTGCAGTAGCGAGAAAGGCTTTGTGTATGTAATACGTTATGGGAGTTTTTTTGTCAAGTTAGTTTGTCTTTGCGAACACAGCAGAATTGGTTCTCTATTTAAAATTTCGGTCCCTCCTGGGCCGTTGACGTTCTGGCTGCGTGATTTCTATTAAAATGTGCCGTGTTGCTGCTCTAGTTCAGCAACACATTGGCGTAGATTCTTGTACAGGTTAAGTCAGTCTGTTTGCCAATGTACGGAAAAGCCTTTCTTCGGGTCTTGTGTCGATTTCTCGCCTTCGGTTTCGCCTTGACTGCGTTGATCAGTGTCGTGGGTGATGTGTCTGTTCCGGATTTCAAGCTTCAAGTGTTTTTGGGTCGAATTTGGTCTCTCTTTTATACTAATTCAGGCTGATTGTTTTCATTGACTTCCGGTATATTTGTGTAAAAATTCCTTATAGATTGTTCGAGAATAAAGAAATGGAACGTCATGGAACAAATTTAATTTCCGTCGAAGCTTTTTAGAACAAATTTCTTTTCTTCACACTAAGGATATTTCAAAAATTACTCTGGTATTTGTCAAACAGTTTTACATTAGTACTCACAATTTGCATGCCATTATTACATTTAGATTCTCTGTTTTCAACTGAATCTAGTGATACTAATTATGATTGGTTTTTAAATAAATTAGCTCTAATAAGTAACACAATATACAACTCTCACCTTGCGTTGTTGTCATTGAAATTCAATTTTTTAGAACAAAAAATTGTTGTGAAAGTATTATGTTTCTTCCATAACATGAACACATAATATTACTATCTTCCTATAACAAAACAAAAAAATTTTAACATAATTATATAATACACAGATAATTTCAATTTTACATGGCCCATCCCCATGGCCTATGTTGTTGTCAATGTTATGACACAATAATTAGTCTCTTTCTTTAACATATATAGTATTTCACTAGTGTACACTCAGAGTTTATTATATTGTCTGTCTTTTGTGATACCTGGTTACTCTTTACACATATTATCTTTATTACAGGATAACATAGCATCATATTGGTTGGTCTGAGATGTCCTTTTTCATAGTGTGACAAATCTCACTCTTATAAGTTAAATTCTTTCATAATTGATCTTATTTTCAACTGAGTTTGTTCGTTTTTAAGGTATACTGAAGTATTGTACCATTCTCTTTTATTTTTTGCCAACATTTTGTAAATATTTAGCCAGATATGACTATTTTTTGTACTGGTTGGTTGGCCCCAGCCATACATGGTATAGGTAAATATTTTGCTAACTCGACTATTACAATGTTAAAGTTAGTCAAATATATTAGTATAGTCGCTTTATATTATATTTCAACTTTCTAATGCAATTTGGTTGCATTTTGGCAACATTAAATCCATAAATCATACAATATTATATGCCTACCACATGTTTTTAGTTAACACTGTTTTTGGCTATTTTGACTGACTTTTATTCATTTGACAGCTTTATTTATCTAAGATAAATTGTTCATCTTTGTCTGCTTGACAATTACATATAGTTTTTATTTCAATTTGATAATAATTAATTTTTACATGAAATCTGAGTGTTTGGTCTCAAATCCAACACATTAATATTTTTTGTCATAACAATTATATAATTTTTAATTTAACTTAGATTCTTTCTAATAATGTATTTAAGTCATTTAATACATTTATTTTATTTACATTACATAATATAATAATGGACCATGTCCATTCATTCACAATAAATAGTTCTTTATACTCTATTCAGAGTTACTAAACTCAATAATTAATGACTTCATTTTGGTTGATCCTGATATTATTTGTCTCTCTCATAGTATCTTATGGTTTTTTCACTGTTATTCACTTTAATAATATATATGGGGTTTGTGTCTTAGTCACAGTCTGGTCGTTTTTCATGTTAGTAGTAATAATTATTACACAATATTACAAAATTTTTTAGGGCTACTTGGGTTCGATACTGTCCACCTCACTCTCGTCTTATGATAAATTGCTATGTAAATGGTTTCCTTTATGGAACGTTCTGTGACGTTACATATGCCCATCCGTTAAAATTGATAATTTTTGAAAAACATATCTTTGGTTTTGATGAAATTATCATCTCTATATTAACCTTTTATTAGCTTCTTTATATTTCATTCTTTTATCTTATAATTAAATTCCTGTACTACTCCTTTAATATATTAATCCAACTCAATATTCCTAGTTCGTTCTTTGTCGTATCACCTATTCCTTTCCTTTTTACCTTGATGTTAATTATTTAATCTTTGATATAATTCCCTATCAATTCCCTAACTTTCATAGAGGGTTGGGAGTCAGAGTGGCTCGCTATGGCATACATTCTCTGCCCTTCCCTATCTATAACTACTGAAAGCAGAGGCAACACATCCCTGTCCAGAAAATAATAATTGCACCTTCGCAACAAATAATAATAATAATAATAATAATAAAAAAATACAATATTCAAAGATCATAGGCTCCTACACATAAATTCCCTTTCTTATTAAACTCTTCTGATTAATTCACAATTATATTAATATATCGTTCTCCGCAGGTAAAATTATCGTTTAAAATCATTCAATGTTAATAGCTATATTCATTCATCATTACCTCCTTATGTAACACAGTTTTCCTTTTTTTTTTTTCATTTATCATCTCCATTTAGTATCAAATATATGACAGTATTTCTCCTTTTTTCCTCCTTTATTAAGTACGGGTAAGCAGGTAAATATACGTTGACATGGCTATTGGAAATAAATCTTGCCTATGGTGGAATGTGTCCATCTCGTAATATTTATTAATAATATTTACTTGTATAATAATTTTTATATTTATTTAATAATCTCTACCTCCTTTCTAATTATGGGTAAGTTAGAAAATTCACGTTAACATGTTTAGTCAAGGTACCTTCTCAATGATCCTGTATTTGACTTGGGTTTTTCTAATCATGGTACTTTTTCAATGATGCTTGATTATACGTACCTTTTACTTTGTTACTAACCGTGTCGGTTACCTCGTAGGTATTGTTTTTATTGTCTCTGGTGATATTTGGGTTTATATTTTGTCAGTTTGGGTTAATTACTTTGATTATTTCAATTCCTTTTGGTTGTGTGATCCTTATATTATGTCATTATTTATAATTCTCATTCCTCGTTTTCCCTCTCTTCTCAATATCCGACTTTTCGTTGTTTAGCTCCTCTGCTCCTTCAAATGCCTGGTCTATGACATTTATTCTGGATGATTAATCCATGGCATTACCATCTCACCACATGTTTGGGCCATATCTTTTCTGCATAGCGGAATTCATCCTCTATATCACTTTCATTTCTGGGGTTATTATTTGGTTTTGGCTAGTTTCTGCCAATACATGGTTTACATGAGCTGTTCGGGGTCTTTCGTCATTACTTGCCTGATTCTGCTGTAATGAAAAACCCGGATTTTCGTGGATTGTTACCCAATTCTCATTATTGTTTTGGTTAGCGTTTGGTTCCTGTTGGTTGTTATTTTCGTTTCTGGGTGGTTCGTTACTCCTACCCTCTGAAAACTGATGACGGTTATTCGCCGTATCACCCTGGTTACCTCGCGTCTGTTGTGTCATATACCCATAACTTGGTAAATTGGGTGGATATGGTCGTCGATTATCGGCCATCATATAGTTTACCTGGGGCCTATATTCTTAATTTCTCCTGTCGCCTCCTCCTTGGTCGCCCCCGTTACGATAATTATTCCGTTGACCATAATTATTTCCCCTATAGTTATTCCTGCGATAACTGTTTCCCTGATGGTAGTTTCTACCGTAATTATTCCCGGTGTAATTACCTCTGTTTGGTCCCGGATAGTTGCGGTTATTTGGGCCCTGAGTGTTATCACTTCGGCCATTTGGAGGGGTATTATTATTCTGACTATTTGTGTTAAGGTTGTTACCGTTTCCACCTCCATTCCGGTTTGGTCCGTTATTGTTGCTATTGTATTCTACCTTACAATTGGGGGGTTGGTAATCCTGGAACCTTCCAGTGGATTCACAATTTTCTAGTAATTTGGCTAGATCGGCTATTTTACTGAGCTGTTGGTACAATTGGGCGTCTTTGATACCATAGCTGTAGTGTCCAGCTAACTGCCTTACCAAACATTCCTCCGGGATTGGCGGTATCAACTTTCGTGCCAAACATACCTTTCCTAGGAAATAAGACGTCGGGGACTGTCCATTGGACGCGTCGTCGTATTTGCCATAGAATATGTCCATCCTTACCCTGTTTTGTGCAGTCTCCGACCAATACTTTTCCTTAAACTGGCGTTTAAACTCGGCTAAATTCGTGATTTCGGGTCGTACCGCTATCCACCAGTTATCCCTAGTGTTTTTAAACGTCTCGTCTAGCATCTCCCTTATCCTGTCCCACCTTGTTTCTCTATTTCTCCCAATAAACTCTTCCATTCTTTCTAAAAATTCCATTGGGTTTCGACGATAGTTTTGGAAGTTGATTACTTCCCTGTTTTACTGTGACACGTATGAGCATTTAGTATGGGTGTGTCTCTCAGCGCCTCTAATCTTTCCTGCAGGTTTTTCTCTCTCTGGTCTATTTCCAGTATGCTATTTTTGTTAGTTTTTATTTGTTCGTCCAGCCTGTTAGCGATGTCATATGTTCTCTGCATCCTCTCGCTAACGTCTTTCTGGACTTCTCCCACCTCCTGCATGATGGCATCTTGGTTCTGCCTTATCTTGTTTTCGAGAGTTCTAACATCTTGTTTGGTCTCTACTATTTGTTCCTCTATATTTTCGAAACGGGTATTATTTCCCTCCTGTAATCTTTCCAGCTGTTTCTCCATGTTTTCGACCTTCCTGTCACTTTCGATTTTATTATCATCGATCTTTTTGTTTACTGTTTCGTACTTCATGCTAATTTCTTTTTTCAGGGACTCTATACATTTTTTATTCTCGTCCTGAAATAGCTCTAGTTTTTTCCCATTGTCATTTATTTTCTCGGTTATATTCTCCCTTAAAGATTCTATGTTTTTGTTATTATCCTCCTTCAGGGATTTTATTATTTCCTCCTTATCTTCCCGTCTATTTTTATTACTCTCCTCCTTCAGGGATTCTATACTTCCTTTTATTTCCGCCTTGTCTTCCTGTCTATTTTTATTCATGGATTCTATTATTTCCTCCTTATCTTCCTTCATTCTTTGGAGCACCATCATTATTATATTCGTGTCAACGCTCCCTGTTATTTTTTCTGGTTCGGGTTTCTCTGTTTGTTCTACCATTTGTATGGGTTCTTCTCCCGTTTGTTCCTCTATTTCGTCTGCCGTTTGTACCGGTCTTTCCATTTCTAGTGTAGGCGGTTCTAATTCCGTTTCCTCCATTTGTACTGCCTCTCCGTCTTCCACACTTAACTCGGGTTCCACATTCTTCTTCGTCTTTTTTCCCTTAGGTTGCGGCATTTTGATCTGTTGGTAGTTGCCGGGCTTGTTCCGTTTTTTCAAGCCTCACTAGTTGGGCTGCCAATTTATAACAAAAAGAAAAAAGGTGTACCTTCTTCAACAGCCTCACATTGGAGTCGTCAATTTATAACAAAAAGAAAAAAGAGGGTATGTGTTGTGTTCGTGTTGTATGTTGTCGGGCGTTACCTCCGCGCACTTTTTGTTACTTACTCTGATGACTGGATCCTCTGCAGTGATGAAGTCCTGTAACACAACTTAATACTATGTTTTTTGTGGGCGCCACTTGGAATCGTTTGTTCCAAGAAAGAAATGTGATTATTAAAGAAATTAAAATTTTTAATTCTTAATTCTATGAAAAAAATGTAAACAAGTCAGTTTAGTTTGAAAAAATAAGGTAAGTTTAATGATTCTTCAAAAAAAAAAACAAATCGTCTGAAGGACTAACATACATGAAAAAATTATAAAATTGCAGAGTTGCAAAAAAATTCATAAGTTATTATTATTATTGACAATTTTATTTCTCCAATCAAGTATCGGCTAGTATTTTCAATTTTTTACTCAGTTGAAAAGCATGAGTTTAATACGTGAAAAAATCTTTACTCTCAGGACGTGACTCCTTTGAACTACCAAGACATATCAATAAGATGCTTTACAAGAAAAATTAAGTGATGTGAAGGTGTGTGTGTGGCATGTGTAGTACAACTGTGTGACAAAATGTAACCAGGTAAAAAATGACTTTAATTTTGATAACTCATGTTCCAATGGTTAATTAATCTCGCACTGGACACTCCTCTCTGGTAGTTTTTCAATCTCGCCTCTTCATGTGTGCACTGAATTTATTTTAAGTCAAAATTGCGATCATTTACAACTTCCGCACTTTTTGTGAAACGGTTTGGCAGTAGAATTTCGCTCGGACCCCGCCGCTTACAGGTCAGCTGTTTCGCGTTGGTTACCAAATTGGCCGTCACAGCGCTGATACCCTTGCAGTAGCGAGAAAGGCTTTGTGTATGTAATACGTTATGGGAGTTTTTTTGTCAAGTTAGTTTGTCTTTGCGAACACAGCAGAATTGGTTCTCTATTTAAAATTTCGGTCCCTCCTGGGCCGTTGACGTTCTGGCTGCGTGATTTCTATTAAAATGTGCCGTGTTGCTGCTCTAGTTCAGCAACACATTGGCGTAGATTCTTGTACAGGTTAAGTCAGTCTGTTTGCCAATGTACGGGAAAAGCCTTTCTTCGGGTCTTGTGTCGATTTCTCGCCTTCGGTTTCGCCTTGACTGCGTTGATCAGTGTCGTGGGTGATGTGTCTGTTCCGGATTTCAAGCTTCAAGTGTTTTTGGGTCGAATTTGGTCTCTCTTTTATACTAATTCAGGCTGATTGTTTTCATTGACTTCCGGTATATTTGTGTAAAAATTCCTTATAGATTGTTCGAGAATAAAGAAATGGAACGTCATGGAACAAATTTAATTTCCGTCGAAGCTTTTTAGAACAAATTTCTTTTCTTCACACTAAGGATATTTCAAAAATTACTCTGGTATTTGTCAAACAGTTTTACATTAGTACTCACAATTTGCATGCCATTATTACATTTAGATTCTCTGTTTTCAACTGAATCTAGTGATACTAATTATGATTGGTTTTTAAATAAATTAGCTCTAATAAGTAACACAATATACAACTCTCACCTTGCGTTGTTGTCATTGAAATTCAA
Organism: Magicicada septendecula; assembly: GCA_034769895.1. NCBI lineage: Eukaryota > Metazoa > Arthropoda > Insecta > Hemiptera > Cicadidae > Magicicada > Magicicada septendecula. Next base: position 48,486,325 of record CM068374.1, on the reverse strand, counting down.
TTTTTTAGAACAAAAAATTGTTGTGAAAGTATTATGTTTCTTCCATAACATGAACACATAATATTACTATCTTCCTATAACAAAACAAAAAAATTTTAACATAATTATATAATACACAGATAATTTCAATTTTACATGGCCCATCCCCATGGCCTATGTTGTTGTCAATGTTATGACACAATAATTAGTCTCTTTCTTTAACATATATAGTATTTCACTAGTGTACACTCAGAGTTTATTATATTGTCTGTCTTTTGTGATACCTGGTTACTCTTTACACATATTATCTTTATTACAGGATAACATAGCATCATATTGGTTGGTCTGAGATGTCCTTTTTCATAGTGTGACAAATCTCACTCTTATAAGTTAAATTCTTTCATAATTGATCTTATTTTCAACTGAGTTTGTTCGTTTTTAAGGTATACTGAAGTATTGTACCATTCTCTTTTATTTTTTGCCAACATTTTGTAAATATTTAGCCAGATATGACTATTTTTTGTACTGGTTGGTTGGCCCCAGCCATACATGGTATAGGTAAATATTTTGCTAACTCGACTATTACAATGTTAAAGTTAGTCAAATATATTAGTATAGTCGCTTTATATTATATTTCAACTTTCTAATGCAATTTGGTTGCATTTTGGCAACATTAAATCCATAAATCATACAATATTATATGCCTACCACATGTTTTTAGTTAACACTGTTTTTGGCTATTTTGACTGACTTTTATTCATTTGACAGCTTTATTTATCTAAGATAAATTGTTCATCTTTGTCTGCTTGACAATTACATATAGTTTTTATTTCAATTTGATAATAATTAATTTTTACATGAAATCTGAGTGTTTGGTCTCAAATCCAACACATTAATATTTTTTGTCATAACAATTATATAATTTTTAATTTAACTTAGATTCTTTCTAATAATGTATTTAAGTCATTTAATACATTTATTTTATTTACATTACATAATATAATAATGGACCATGTCCATTCATTCACAATAAATAGTTCTTTATACTCTATTCAGAGTTACTAAACTCAATAATTAATGACTTCATTTTGGTTGATCCTGATATTATTTGTCTCTCTCATAGTATCTTATGGTTTTTTCACTGTTATTCACTTTAATAATATATATGGGGTTTGTGTCTTAGTCACAGTCTGGTCGTTTTTCATGTTAGTAGTAATAATTATTACACAATATTACAAAATTTTTTAGGGCTACTTGGGTTCGATACTGTCCACCTCACTCTCGTCTTATGATAAATTGCTATGTAAATGGTTTCCTTTATGGAACGTTCTGTGACGTTACATATGCCCATCCGTTAAAATTGATAATTTTTGAAAAACATATCTTTGGTTTTGATGAAATTATCATCTCTATATTAACCTTTTATTAGCTTCTTTATATTTCATTCTTTTATCTTATAATTAAATTCCTGTACTACTCCTTTAATATATTAATCCAACTCAATATTCCTAGTTCGTTCTTTGTCGTATCACCTATTCCTTTCCTTTTTACCTTGATGTTAATTATTTAATCTTTGATATAATTCCCTATCAATTCCCTAACTTTCATAGAGGGTTGGGAGTCAGAGTGGCTCGCTATGGCATACATTCTCTGCCCTTCCCTATCTATAACTACTGAAATCAGAGGCAACACATCCCTGTCCAGAAAATAATAATTGCACCTTCGCAACAAATAATAATAATAATAATAATAAAATACAATATTCAAAGATCATAGGCTCCTACACATAAATTCCCTTTCTTATTAAACTCTTCTGATTAATTCGCAATTATATTAATATATCGTTCTCCGCAGGTAAAATTATCGTTTAAAATCATTCAATGTTAATAGCTATATTCATTCATCATTACCTCCTTATGTAACACACTGTTTTCCTTTTTTTTTTTTCATTTATCATCTCCATTTAGTATCAAATATATGACAGTATTTCTCCTTTTTTCCTCCTTTACTAAGTACGGGTAAGCTGGTAAATATACGTTGACATGGCTATTGGAAATAAATCTTGCCTATGGTGGAATGTGTCCATCTCGTAATATTTATTAATAATATTTACTTGTATAATAATTTTTATATTTATTTAATAATCTCTACCTCCTTTCTAATTATGGGTAAGTTAGAAAATTCACGTTAACATGTTTAGTCAAGGTACCTTCTCAATGATCCTGTATTTGACTTGGGTTTTTCTAATCATGGTACTTTTTCAATGATGCTTGATTATACGTACCTTTTACTTTGTTACTAACCGTGTCGGTTACCTCGTAGGTATTGTTTTTATTGTCTCTGGTGATATTTGGGTTTATATTTTGTCAGTTTGGGTTAATTACTTTGTTATTTCAATTCCTTTTGGTTGTGTGATCCTTATATTATGTCATTATTTATCATTCTCATTCCTCGTTTTCCCTCTCTTCTCAATATCCGACTTTTCGTTGTTTAGCTCCTCTGCTCCTTCAAATGCCTGGTCTATGACATTTATTCTGGATGATTAATCCATGGCATTACCATCTCACCACATGTTTGGGCCATATCTTTTCTGCATAGCGGAATTCATCCTCTATATCACTTTCATTTCTGGGGTTATTATTTGGTTTTGGCTAGTTTCTGCCAATACATGGTTTACATGAGCTGTTCGGGGTCTTTCGTCATTACTTGCCTGATTCTGCTGTAATGAAAAACCCGGATTTTCGTGGATTGTTACCCAATTCTCATTATTGTTTTGGTTAGCGTTTGGTTCCTGTTGGTTGTTATTTTCGTTTGTGGGTGGTTCGTTACTCCTACCCTCTGAAAACTGATGACGGTTATTCGCCGTATCACCCTGGTTACCTCGCGTCTGTTGTGTCATATACCCATAACTTGGTAAATTGGTTGGATATGGTCGTCGATTATCGGCCATCATATAGTTTACCTGGGGCCTATATTCTTAATTTCTCCTGTCGCCTCCTCCTTGGTCGCCCCCGTTACGATAATTATTCCGTTGACCATAATTATTTCCCCTATAGTTATTCCCGCGATAACTGTTTCCCTGATGGTAGTTTCTACCGTAATTATTCCCGGTGTAATTACCTCTGTTTGGTCCCGGATAGTTGCGGTTATTTGGGCCCTGAGTGTTATCACTTCGGCCATTTGGAGGGGTATTATTATTCTGACTATTTGTGTTAAGGTTGTTACCGTTTCCACCTCCATTCCGGTTTGGTCCGTTATTGTTGCTATTGTATTCTACCTTACAATTGGGGGGTTGGTAATCCTGGAACCTTCCAGTGGATTCACAATTTTCTAGTAATTTGGCTAGATCGGCTATTTTACTGAGCTGTTGGTACAATTGGGCGTCTTTGATACCATAGCTGTAGTGTCCAGCTAACTGCCTTACCAAACATTCCTCCGGGATTGGCGGTATCAACTTTCGTGCCAAACATACCTTTCCTAGGAATTAAGACGTCGGGGATTGTCCATTGGACGCGTCGTATTTGCCATAGAATATGTCCATCCTTACCCTGTTTTGTGCAGTCTCCGACCAATACTTTTCCTTAAACTGGCGTTTAAACTCGGCTAAATTCGTGATTTCGGGTCGTACCGCTATCCACCAGTTATCCCTAGTGTTTTTAAACGTCTCGTCTAGCATCTCCCTTATCCTGTCCCACCTTGTTTCTCTATTTCTCCCAATAAACTCTTCCATTCTTTCTAAAAATTCCATTGGGTTTCGACGATAGTTTTGGAAGTTGATTACTTCCCTGTTTTACTGTGACACATATGAGCATTTAGTATGGGTGTGTCTCTCAGCGCCTCTAATCTTTCCTGCAGGTTTTTCTCTCTCTGGTCTATTTCCAGTATGCTATTTTTGTTAGTTTTTATTTGTTCGTCCAGCCTGTTAGCGATGTCATATGTTCTCTGCATCCTCTCGCTAACGTCTTTCTGGACTTCTCCCACCTCCTGCATGATGGCGTCTTGGTTCTGCCTTATCTTGTTTTCGAGAGTTCTAACATCTTGTTTGGTCTCTACTATTTGTTCCTCTATATTTTTGAAACGGGTATTATTTCCCTCCTGTAATCTTTCCAGCTGTTTCTCCATGTTTTCGACCTTCCTGTCACTTTCGATTTTATTATCATCGATCTTTTTGTTTACTGTTTCGTACTTCATGCTAATTTCTTTTTTCAGGGACTCTATACATTTTTTATTCTCGTCCTGAAATAGCTCTAGTTTTTTCCCATTGTCATTTATTTTCTCGGTTATATTCTCCCTTAAAGATTCTATGTTTTTGTTATTATCCTCCTTCAGGGATTTTATTATTTCCTCCTTATCTTCCCGTCTATTTTTATTACTCTCCTCCTTCAGGGATTCTATACTTCCTTTTATTTCCGCCTTGTCTTCCTGTCTATTTTTATTCATGGATTCTATTATTTCCTCCTTATCTTCCTTCATTCTTTGGAGCACCATCATTATTATATTCGTGTCAACGCTCCCTGTTATTTTTTCTGGTTCGGGTTTCTCTGTTTGTTCTACCATTTGTATGGGTTCTTCTCCCGTTTGTTCCTCTATTTCGTCTGCCGTTTGTACCGGTCTTTCCATTTCTAGTGTAGGCGGTTCTAATTCCGTTTCCTCCATTTGTACTGCCTCTCCGTCTTCCACACTTAACTCGGGTTCCACATTCTTCTTCGTCTTTTTTCCCTTAGGTTGCGGCATTTTGATCTGTTGGTAGTTGCCGGGCTTGTTCCGTTTTTTCAAGCCTCACTAGTTGGGCTGCCAATTTATAACAAAAAGAAAAAAGGTGTACCTTCTTCAACAGCCTCACATTGGAGTCGTCAATTTATAACAAAAAGAAAAAAGAGGGTATGTGTTGTGTTCGTGTTGTATGTTGTCGGGCGTTACCTCCGCGCACTTTTTGTTACTTACTCTGATGACTGGATCCTCTGCAGTGATGAAGTCCTGTAACACAACTTAATACTATGTTTTTTGTGGGCGCCACTTGGAATCGTTTGTTCCAAGAAAGAAATGTGATTATTAAAGAAATTAAAATTTTTAATTCTTAATTCTATGAAAAAAATGTAAACAAGTCAGTTTAGTTTGAAAAAATAAGGTAAGTTTAATGATTCTTCAAAAAAAAAAACAAATCGTCTGAAGGACTAACATACATGAAAAAATTATAAAATTGCAGAGTTGCAAAAAAATTCATAAGTTATTATTATTATTGACAATTTTATTTCTCCAATCAAGTATCGGCTAGTGTTTTCAATTTTTTACTCAGTTGAAAAGCATGAGTTTAATACGTGAAAAAATCTTTACTCTCAGGACGTGACTCCTTTGAACTACCAAGACATATCAATAAGATGCTTTACAAGAAAAATTAAGTGATGTGAAGGTGTGTGTGTGGCATGTGTAGTACAACTGTGTGACAAAATGTAACCAGGTAAAAAATGACTTTAATTTTGATAACTCATGTTCCAATGGTTAATTAATCTCGCACTGGACACTCCTCTCTGGTAGTTTTTCAATCTCGCCTCTTCATGTGTGCACTGAATTTATTTTAAGTCAAAATTGCGATCATTTACAATTTCCGCACTTTTTGTGAAACGGTTTGGCAGTAGAATTTCGCTCGGATCCCGCCGCTTACAGGTCAGCTGTTTCGCGTTGGTTACCAAATTGGCCGTCACAGCGCTGATACCTTTGCAGTAGCGAGAAAGGCTTTGTGTATGTAATACGTTATGGGAGTTTTTTTGTCAAGTTAGTTTGTCTTTGCGAACACAGCAGAATTGGTTCTCTATTTAAAATTTCGGTCCCTCCTGGGCCGTTGACGTTCTGGCTGCGTGATTTCTATTAAAATGTGCCGTGTTGCTGCTCTATTTCAGCAACACATTGGCGTAGATTCTTGTACAGGTTAAGTCAGTCTGTTTGCCAATGTACGGGAAAAGCCTTTCTTCGGGTCTTGTGTCGATTTCTCGCCTTCGGTTTCGCCTTGACTGCGTTGATCAGTGTCGTGGGTGATGCGTCTGTTCCGGATTTCAAGCTTCAAGTGTTTTTGGGTCGAATTTGGTCTCTCTTTTATACTAATTCAGGCTGATTGTTTTCATTGACTTCCGGTATATTTGTGTAAAAATTCCTTATAGATTGTTCGAGAATAAAGAAATGGAACGTCATGGAACAAATTTAATTTCCGTCGAAGCTTTTTAGAACAAATTTCTTTTCTTCACACTAAGGATATTTCAAAAATTACTCTGGTATTTGTCAAACAGTTTTACATTAGTACTCACAATTTGCATGCCATTATTACATTTAGATTCTCTGTTTTCAACTGAATCTAGTGATACTAATTATGATTGGTTTTTAAATAAATTAGCTCTAATAAGTAACACAATATACAACTCTCACCTTGCGTTGTTGTCATTGAAATTCAATTTTTTAGAACAAAAAATTGTTGTGAAATTATTATGTTTCTTCCATAACATGAACACATAATATTACTATCTTCCTATAACAAAACAAAAAAATTTTAACATAATTATATAATACACAGATAATTTCAATTTTACATGGCCCATCCCCATGGCCTATGTTGTTGTCAATGTTATGACACAATAATTAGTCTCTTTCTTTAACATATATAGTATTTCACTAGTGTACACTCAGAGTTTATTATATTGTCTGTCTTTTGTGATACCTGGTTACTCTTTACACATATTATCTTTATTACAGGATAACAAGCATCATATTGGTTGGTCTGAGATGTCCTTTTTCATAGTGTGACAAATCTCACTCTTATAAGTTAAATTCTTTCATAATTGATCTTATTTTCAACTGAGTTTGTTCGTTTTTAAGGTATACTGAAGTATTGTACCATTCTCTTTTATTTTTTGCCAACATTTTGTAAATATTTAGCCAGATATGACTATTTTTTGTACTGGTTGGTTGGCCCCAGCCATACATGGTATAGGTAAATATTTTGCTAACTCGACTATTACAATGTTAAAGTTAGTCAAATATATTAGTATAGTCGCTTTATATTATATTTCAACTTTCTAATGCAATTTGGTTGCATTTTGGCAACATTAAATCCATAAATCATACAATATTATATGCCTACCACATGTTTTTAGTTAACACTGTTTTTGGCTATTTTGACTGACTTTTATTCATTTGACAGCTTTATTTATCTAAGATAAATTGTTCATTTTTGTCTGCTTGACAATTACATATAGTTTTTATTTCAATTTGATAATAATTAATTTTTACATGAAATCTGAGTGTTTGGTCTCAAATCCAACACATTAATATTTTTTGTCATAACAATTATATAATTTTTAATTTAACTTAGATTCTTTCTAATAATGTATTTAAGTCATTTAATACATTTATTTTATTTACATTACATAATATAATAATGGATCATGTCCATTCATTCACAATAAATAGTTCTTTATACTCTATTCAGAGTTACTAAACTCAATAATTAATGACTTCATTTTGGTTGATCCTGATATTATTTGTCTCTCTCATAGTATCTTATGGTTTGTTCACTGTTATTCACTTTAATAATATATATGGGGTTTGTGTCTTAGTCACAGTCTGGTCGTTTTTCATGTTAGTAGTAATAATTATTACACAATATTACAAATTTTTTTAGGGCTACTTGGGTTCGATACTGTCCACCTCACTCTCCTCTTATGATAAATTGCTATGTAAATGGTTTCCTTTATGGAACGTTCTGTGACGTTACAATGTATAATAAATGCATTGATACGAATTATTAGGAAAATATTAGGCCCACGAAAAACTTCAGAAGGTTGGAAATTAGGAAGTAATGATGAAATATATCAAAGTATAGAAAGTATAACAGAAACAATGAGAAAAAGAAGACTATTATTTTTTGAACATTTATATAGAATGGACAACAATAGGTTGACAAAGCTAATCTTCAAATATCTGTGGGGGAAAAAGTCAGCATCAAGTTGGATTAAAGAAGTGCAAAAGGATTTAGAAAAAAATAATATACACACAGAAGAAGCAATTGAAAGAGAAGTTTTTCGGGCAAAAGTGTTAAAAATGGAAGGAGTCCAGGGTAGGAGAGAGAAAAACGCAGGTTTAAAGTGGACTGAAGACAGGAAGAAGAGACACAGTGAAAAGATGAAAGAATATTGGAGAAAAAGAAAAGAACAAAGAGTAAAGAATTGAAATTGCCTTGTGGTCATTAGATGGCCGATGCAAAAAAAATGCATTGATATCTTTTTTAATTTTAGTTTTTTCAGTTGTAGAATATTTCTTTTTCATGAATGCACTGTATTAAATAACTTTCCTAAAACATAACTGTTTACAGTAAGTGGGTCTACTGTAAATTTATATGTTTAAAAATAAAAATACATTAGATAAACGCATTGCATTTCACTAAAAATGTGTTTATGGTTTTGTTTCCGTATTATCTGACATTTTCACTTGTCCGATGTTGATACGGCCTGTTCATGTCAGGTAACTGAGCTGAGACTCTACTGCAATAAATTATAAATGTATGGATTGCTAATTTCTTCTGCACAAAGGTTTCCTGCAACAGAGCACCGACTACTGTTGTCTAAACATTTCATAAATGCAAACAGAATTATCACTGTTGCACACCACTATAGAAAAATGATTCCGATTAGCGCGTTCAAGCTTCTCGGCTCATCGTCAGATCAGAATTCCGACGTAAAATTTCATAAGTGATAATGAATAAGTAGTACCCTAATTTCTATTATGAAAATGAGAATCTTTAATATGTTCCATGTTATAAGAATGACTTTTAAATAATTTATTTTTTAAGTTGTTATTTTTAATTATACATAATATTACAGAAATTACACTCTATGCACGTACCTGACAATAAAATGGCATATACTTGAGTATTAGTTAATAGAAATTCTCTGGCCACTGCCAACGGAATTATGTTACCAGCAATGTTAGTTATACTTTTCTGCGTTACTGCAAGTATTTCTGGCAGTGATAATGATAAACATATTATTGCTAGAACTGCCATAATTTCTCTGCCCCACCAGATGTCTTTTATTTCAAATATCCTAATCAAATATATTCCTTCGTTAAGCATGCTGCAATCAGAAATTATACACATAAGTTACAGATTGTTTTCATTATAGCTGAGGTATGAAATTCTTCTACATTTTTTGGGAACTACCTTAATAAAATAACCCTGTAGCGGGGCATTTTTGGGCATACCTGGGGTAATAACAGAATTTGTATTTTTTGTTATAAATAATAAATAACTTGTTGAGTGATAGGAAAATTTTGTGACCGAGAGGTAAATTTGTTATTGTGGAAGCGATCGCAAAGTGGCAGCACTGACTGTGAGAATTGTTTAATATTGTGTGGACAGTTTAATAACTGTACCAAAGTCTGTTCAAGGACAATGACGAACCCGGAAAACGTAAACACGTTATGTAACAACAAATGACATAATCGTGTCAGGCGATGTGTTGCGTCAGCAAATTATATAACGATGTGTGTCACCAGTTTTGTCAACAAGCCAAAAACAGTCCACTGGCGCAAGGATACAAACTGAAAACCAATCAGAGTTAGCGAACAATAGCCGCTTCACAAAGTAGCGCCTGTAAATCTGCCCAGTAACATCTCATCACCAATCGCGAGTGGTAGCTATCAAAAGTTTCGGCAGTAAGTGCGGGCCCGCAGAACCACAAAATGTAAAATACAAACAGTTTTTATTGGCCAATAATCATCCATAATTAACGTAATTGCAGTAAATTGACAGTTCGGCCGTAAAAAATCAAAGTGCGACCTATAAAACAGCAACTAGTGTACGCCATGAGGAGACACCCAGGTGTCGGACTTCTAGGCATCAAAAGGAAAGTAGACTTTTAAAATATTAATAATAATTAAAATGCCGGCTTTTTCATACCTTATAAAGTTGAAAAAACAAAAAAAAAACAAAAAAAGATATAATGTAATTCTGGGGTAGTATGTGAGCGAGTGTGGGGGTTTTAGTTTAATTATATTATCAAATATTACGAAGTGCTGGTTTCCGTTTTTTTTTAAACTAATTCTAAGTTTACAATATGGGTTTATTTCTAATCATGCATAATAAATGTTATTGTTTTTTCTATAAGATCGCAAAAGTAGAAGGGAAGGGGAACATTTTTCTATATAACATTTGCAATTAGGTTACGTGCTATATTTTCATGTTTTCTTTTATAAAACCATATTTTAATATGAAAATGAATTAAAATAGTTGTGATGGCAAGTCAATTGTATTTTCTTAAATAGCCAGTTCTGCATTTCCTAGTTCGCTGAAACGAACCTTGGTAATTTTCTTATTACAGTTGGTAATAAAGATGGTGCTCGAAGGAGATATTTAGTAAATAATTGAATTAAATAACCAAATCCCTTAGGTTTATCAAATATCAGTTTGTTTAAGACTGTATCAGTGGCTTCCGAACGTAGGGACGATTTATATAATAATATTATATAAATATAGGCCCACTGGGAAAGCAGAATGGTTGTTTAAGGTAAAATAAATTTTTTTTGCATACGTAAAATAGACGTATAGAATAAGGTTATGTCATGTTTTGTAGTATGAGTGAGCAGAACATTTTTTTTCTTTTCTCAATAATAATTATGTATGACAAAATAATATTTTGCTAAGAAATATATATATAAAAAATTTTTTTTAAGAAAAATGGCAGACAATCAGGAAACTGTCAGCGTCACTGACAGTGTAGATGAAAGCCAGATAAGCATAACTGAATCTCAAATCATGCATGAAGGTGTTCACTCAACACCAGTCGCGAATAAAACGGCTGAAGATAATGATATGATTAAGATGATGAAATTGCTTTTTAATGAACAGAAAAACGATATGCAAGAGTTCAAAAGTAGTATCAATGAAAAGTTCGATATTCAAAAGAATAGTTTTAAAGAGTTGAAACATGAAATACAAGAAATGAATAAACAGTTAGAAAGCACTAACGAAATAATAAGAAACAGTTTAAATAAGTTAGAACAGAAGTTCGAGAAATTAGGTGACAATGTTTTAAGTAAGACAAAATGTAAAAATGACGAAATAGTAGACAATTTTGAGAGTATAGTGGGGGTGAAGAATAATGTAGAAGCAAATGATGAAAATATAATAACAAAGAGTACTGATGAAGTTTTAGAATGCGATAATGAAATGTTAATGAGTGTTTATGAAGTAGAGAGAGAGTGGAAGAATAATGTAGTAATTGAATGGGGACAGAGGGCAAATTTTCCCCTTATTGTTTATAATGATGATGATGATTTAATGTTGTTTTTTCAGGGCAAGAGACCCTTATTGTTAAATGAAGTAATGTTGTATAATGTTGTACCCTCTGTCCGTAATAATTGTGAGAGTGTGATGTGGTGCTATGAAGAAAGAGAGTTATATATTGAGAGTGAAATAGAACTATATAAGTTAGAAAGAAAGTATGATGAATTGAGAAAATTACTAGAAGGGGTGATGATGAATCATGTGAAATACTTATCTGTTGAAAGAGAGACAGAGAATAGTTTTGATAATATCTTACCTGACTATAATGACTTACCTGACGTAGTAGTTGAGGAATACAAAAAGGAGAAAATAATTTACCTGACGTTAACAAATAACACTGATATCGACTGGACAATCCTAACTTATGGTAACAAGATTTATAGTGGTACAATGGATGAAATAGAGTTGATAGATTATTATGATAGTAACAATTATAATAATTTGTATGTTGATAAAAATGATGAATGTTACAAATACACTAGATATATATATGACGATGGTGGCTGAACTAGAATATCAGTGTATAGACCTTGTTAGATATTGTAAATTTTTGGTAATGACCTTGCTGATTTGGACATCTGAAGTGAGATACACTTGAACAGTTTTGACGCATATTTTGTAAATAATATTGAATTCATTTGTGTGTATTGTGAAATGTTAGAAAAGTAATGTGTATATGTTTTAGAAAATGTTGTATTGATAATAATAATATTATTAATATTTTTGCACTCTAATTAAATAACAAAATAATTATGAAGACAATAGTTAATGATTTGTAGAATGTTGATAATAATTGAGATATGTTATTTTAATAATCCAATGAATATTCAATTTTAATAATAAATTGAATTAAATAATTTGAGATCTTTAGATATTGTGATTGAATGTTATGTGTTTGAATTTTATAAGGTAATTAAATTGTTGGGTGAGATTTTGATTTAATAATGATTAATAAATAAATAAATGTTAAATGGTCTATTTTGTGGAATAACATAATGATTAAAAATATGTGTTAATAATAAATTTAGAATTTTTGAAAATCTGATTGCAACACAGGATAAATAAATAATGAGGATAAATAAAAAGAGTTAATGAAAAAGTTTAAATAATAATGTTTATAAATTTTATCTAAATTAGTTAAAAGAGAATTGTTTGTTCAATGTATATTTGTGTATTATGTTATGTAATGTATTGAAATAGTGTGTGTGGCTGGGAGGTTATCCAAGGGGATAACGTATTAAAAATTTGATATATTTTAATTAATAATGATGATTTGCTACTCAATAATTTTGTTTGAATTTAAAAAATAGATGCACTAAATACTTCTTATATTGTGTTATTATGTCTTATTGTGTTGATTGCATTAGTATGTTAGGAATAAGTATTATAAAAATATAATAATATGTTTTCAATGTGTTTATAGATTTTAAAATAAAATGAAAAATAGTTGTAATAGGTAAAATTTTCAATAGGTTGTAAAAGATAGAAGTGGGTGATAGTAATTGTTTGAATAAAATGTTTGAATCAGTTCAAGTTGAATTTTGTGGGACATAGATTTGTCCAAATCGAAGTAAGAGTTAAAGTAATAGTGGAAATGAAAATAATGCAATGTTGTTTTGAGTTAGTATATGTTATAGAATTTTGAGAAGTATAAGTGGAGACACAGTAGTTATGGAGATTTTATGTAGAGTTTTGAGCGATATATTGTTTATTTTGTTGATGTTAATTTGTTGTAGTTGTAGTGAAGTTATGAGAGTGAGATTTTTTGGGGATGGCAATTTTGTAGTAGTGGTAGTGTAATGTGGGAGTCCGCAACATAAGGGTTGGGACGGGATAGGGACCGATTGGCGCCGGAAAGGGTTACCTAGGGGGAGTCCAGGGACCAACATAAGGGAATGAGTTTTGGGAAGGAAACACGTATCCTATGTACAAAGGGTTAGAGAGTATTTTTTTTATATAAGAGTAGAAGGTGGCGATTGGTGTTAAAATAGTAAGTAGTTAGAGGTAGAGAAGGGTTAGTAAATTTTGATAGTGGGGTGTCATACTAGTTAAAGATTTTGTAAGGGAGCGTTAGAGTAATAAAAGGGGTAAGATTATGAGTAAATGCCAAGTGGATAAAGTAAATTATAATGAATAACGTAGAATCACCCAAAGTAATGAAATGGAATAATGATGGCCATAATTGAAAAAAAAAAAAATAATAATAAAATAAATTTTGTAATTTTGAGAAACGAATTAATAAGAGTAAATCAAGTTTAAAAGTAATTTTTTGATTTTATATGCCAATTTAATGATATAAAGTGTGTAACATTTTAATTGTAAGTTGTTTATTTTAAAATGAATTATTAATGTACTGTGTTTTCTTATGTTAAGTTATGTTAGGTATTCTGATATATACATGTTAGCGATAAATGAAAAACAAAACCAGTGCTTCTTAGCGCAAACCAGCACCGCTAGGGGGGAACAGATCAGTTGGGGATATGGTGTTGTATAAGGCCACTATTTAATATTTTGATTTGTTTCAGTGTTTGGTGGTGCTGTGGCGACGGACCTGAGCTGGCCTGCGCGTCAGAGCAGGGGCGTTGAGTATCTGTCTGACTCTACGGTGTTGGGATCTCGAGAGAGAAGTCCAGTATTGTCATGCAGATGCGGTCACAGTCACCGGACCAAGGGTGAGTTGATTATTCTTTTGTGTAAACCATACAGGGGGTTGTGGCGACATATCCTGGCTGATCCCTTTAGCAAGTATGAATGTGCCAATGAGATTTTTTATGCTTCGGCATAAAATATCTCATTGAGGGGGTATTGTAGCGGGGCATTTTTGGGCATACCTGGGGTAATAACAGAATTTGTATTTTTTGTTATAAATAATAAATAACTTGTTGAGTGATAGGAAAATTTTGTGACCGAGAGGTAAATTTGTTATTGTGGAAGCGATCGCAAAGTGGCAGCATTGACTGTGAGAATTGTTTAATATTGTGTGGACAGTTTAATAACTGTACCAAAGTCTGTTCAAGGACAATGACGAACCCGGAAAACGTAAACACGTTATGTAACAAAAAATGACATAATCGTGTCAGGCGATGTGTTGCGTCAGCAAATTATATAACGATGTGTGTCACCAGTTTTGTCAACAAGCCAAAAACAGTCCACTGGCGCAAGGATACAAACTGAAAACCAATCAGAGTTAGCGAACAATAGCCGCTTCACAAAGTAGCGCCTGTAAATCTGCCCAGTAACATCTCATCACCAATCGCGAGTGGTAGCTATCAAAAGTTTCGGCAGTAAGTGCGGGCCCGCAGAACCACAAAATGTAAAATACAAACAGTTTTTATTGGCCAATAATCATCCATAATTAACGTAATTGCAGTAAATTGACAGTTCGGCCGTAAAAAATCAAAGTGCGACCTATAAAACAGCAACTAGTGTACGCCATGAGGAGACACCCAGGTGTCGGACTTCTAGGCATCAAAAGGAAAGTAGACTTTTAAAATATTAATAATAATTAAAATGCCGGCTTTTTCATACCTTATAAAGTTGAAAAAACAAAAAAAAAAAAAAAGATATAATGTAATTCTGGGGTAGTATGTGAGCGAGTGTGGGGGTTTTAGTTTAATTATATTATCAAATATTATGAAGTGCTGGTTTCCGTTTTTTTTTAAACTAATTCTAAGTTTACAATATGGGTTTATTTCTAATCATGCATAATAAATGTTATTGTTTTTTCTATAAGATCGCAAAAGTAGAAGGGAAGGGGAACATTTTTCTATATAACATTTGCAATTAGGTTACGTGCTATATTTTCATGTTTTCTTTTATAAAACCATATTTTAATATGAAAATGAATTAAAATAGTTGTGATGGCAAGTCAATTGTATTTTCTTAAATAGCCAGTTCTGCATTTCCTAGTTCGCTGAAACGAACCTTGGTAATTTTCTTATTACAGTTGGTAATAAAGATGGCGCTCGAAGGAGATATTTAGTAAATAATTGAATTAAATAACCAAATCCCTTAGGTTTATCAAATATCAGTTTGTTTAAGACTGTATCAACCCGTCATAAATTAAATATTGTTTTGATAGAAAGAGACAATAAAATGCAAGCAAGAATATATGTGGAAGTGGAAATGAAGACTGGTTGTAACTAGTAGTGATTGGTATATCAAGAAGAGTTGATTGCAAATTTTCATGAACACAAGAGATCTTTCACGTCTCATATTTCTCATTGTTTTTTGCAGTTATAAAGTTAATATTCAGATGCTCTAGACCAGTGGTTCTTGACCATTTTAAGGATATTATAATATAATTCATGGGACCTTTACCCTTCATGGGACCCATACGAACGAGTACTGGCTGAATTACTTGTAGGGATGTGCACCCGGTTTGCTAACATCGAGTACTTTGAGCCTTCTTGTAGGCTTTAGCAAATTATACATACCTAAGTCTAGAAAAATAAATATCTAATAGATTTTTAAGTCACAGTAAATAAATTTTTGAGCTCAACACTGCGACCCACCAAATACTCCCTTGGGACCCACCAGTGGGTCTTGCCCCATAGGTTGAGAAACACTGGTCTAGATGTTTATGTAATTTATATAAAGGTACTAAAATTTCTGTAGATATATAACAAATACTTTAAAAATACTTGAATGTTAACTGTTGTAAGTACACTTACATTTTCAATTTTGAAATAAGTGTTTATCGTCATACTTGTAGGCTGTAACAGTACAAAATGTTGAGGGGCTATAATATAAAGTTTTCCAGTTTTGGTTTAACCAGAGTATAATAATGGGACACCGACTATAGCTCTGTGTGAGGTACAAAATGGTACAGGAATGTATGTTATCAGAAAGGGTGCGCATTCCCGCGGACAAGCGCACGGTTCAGCCAACGCTCACATGGAGATGTCACGTCTCAAAAATTCCTTCGCACCCGGTACTAGATGACGTAGACTCCTCGAGAGGTGTTCGTCCAATGAAATCGCAAGTTGCCACAGGTAGTACGACTCTTGGCCATCTTGGAAACGTGGAAGTAGGCGTCAGTCGGCAGCCAAACTTAGGAACCGCGCAGAGGCGTTGGTGCGTGTTCCGCCCAAATTACAGTAAAAAATGTAGACCGACCAACAGAAAAGTGTAAATAAAACAACCGGTTCAGCGTAACAAGGCTAGCGAGCTGAAATACAACAAAATTATTAAAAATGTGCTTAAACTATGTGATACAGTAGCGAAACGGGAGTGAGATAGCAAAGAACCGCCAGTGAACAAAATTTTAATCAGTGCAAACGTTTTTCGGACAAAAACAAGTGAACAAAAATGTAATAAGTGCGACACGGGGTCTGCAAGGACAACACCAGCAAAGTACAGTATAATATAAACTAAAAATTATGAAATTATAATAAAAACGCTAAATTAAAGGGGTTAAAAGATGTGAGTGTGTGTGTGAGCAAAATTCTGGGTTGCCTTTAATTAATTAATTTAATAAATAATTTAATTTAATTATAAGAAGTAAGAGATATAAGTTTGTTGTTTTGGTCAGATGGGGTCATTACCTCAGTATTTAATTTTGTTCAATTGAAATGTTAGAGAATAGAGAAGGAGAAGGCATGATTTTAATTGATTCATACAAAAGAGAATAATAAAAAAGAATAATAAATGAAGTTGAAATAGTTAACAGTAAATGAGAGTAATTATTACGACATATAACCCTAAATCACTTATAGGTAACGAGTTCACGTGAAGACTCTGGGACCCGATGCAGGTAAGGGATTTGTAAGATGTGTATGTTTATTACATATTATTTTGTTATAAATTGGTAAGTTCTCAATGGCACGCCGAACTTTTGGACAGTTTGTACAAATTTAAATTTTGTACAGACCACGTCTACTCGTAAATCAAGTGATTTAAAGGTTGAAGCAGAGTACGTAAAAAATTATGAAAAACGATTTTATGTTATAATATGATACGTAAGTAATGCGTAGACTATTGAATAATACTGAATGCATGTAAAATAAGAATTGTTAAAATATATGATAATTTCACAATTTAAAAATGGCAGAGAATTACGAGAATAATATAAATGAAATAACTGAATTTAATGAATCAGCTGTCATGAGTGGCCTGGGAGTTCATTCAACTCCGAATGTGGGTCACGACGATAAAATCACGGACGATGAGTGGTGTAAACTGGATGATAATATGAGTGAATCTGATTATAAGATGCATATGTTGAAATATTTGTGTAGCACGTTGTGCAGTCTAAATAATAAATTTGATAAATTAAGCAGTGATTTGGATAACCGGTTTGATACAAACAAAAGTAATTTTAATGAAATTAGAAATGAGACAAAACAAGTTAATAAACGTTTTGAGAAAGCTGATGAGATATTTGAAACTAAATTTAACGAAGTAGAACGAAATATTGAGAGGATGGGAATGTGGAGAATAAATACAGGTGAGTGCAATGTTAACGAAATAACAGACGACATTGGTGTTAAAACAAGTGAGAATGTAATTAATGAAGCAACTGAAAACAAGGTGAGTAATGTGGTCAAAACAAGTGATGACTTTAATGGGTAGAGAATTACAAATAATAGTGACGGTAGTTTAAGTGCAAATAAAGTAGTAGTTGAAAAGGTAAGTGAGAAAAATTACAATATAATTAAAAATGTGGTGGTAGAGAGTAAGGTTGTGAATATTGAGAGTGCTGATGAAGTTTTAGTGGGAGTAGAATATAATAATGGAATGTTAGTGAGTGTTGATGAGTTAAAGAGAGAGTGTAGAGAGGTTTTACAGGGAGAGGGGTTGCAGAGGGTAAATTTTTCCCATGGTGTTGTGGTTGTGGGTGAAGAAAATGCTTCACTAGTGTATTTGGGAGACGTATGGTCTACAAATAATTGTCCCTGGATTTTTTGTGCATCTGGTAGAGCCAGATGGTGTAGTAATAAAGCAGTACCCTCTGCATGGATTAAGACAGAAAGTGTGAGATCGCGTTATGATGAGAGATATTTGGAGAGAGAGTTGTGTGTTGATAGAGAGATAGAGTTATTTGAGTTAAGTAGAAGTTATAAAGAGTTGATAGAGAGGTTAAAATTTGAGAAAATAGATGATATAAAATACTTACCGGTTGTAGTAGAGGTTGATGATTATTCTGATAATACCACTGTAGATGATGAACACTTACCTTGTGATGTGATTGATATAGTAGATGAATATGATGATATAACTTACCTGAGTTTAACGAATAATATTAAGGGAGACTGGACAAAAATAACTAATGTTGACAAGGTTTATGAAATAATAAAAAGGAATAATCCTATAGATTATTATGGTATAACGAATGACACAGAGTTAACGGGTTATTATATAAATAATAATAATGTAATGAGTATAAGTAAAGATGAGAAATAATATGTGAAAATAAGATGGATTTATGATGATGGTGGTTAAATAAACAGTGAATGAACATTTAATTATTTTAGTTTATGGTAATGACTTGGCTAACTTATGTAATGAGGTGTGGTAAACAATAATGATATGACAAAAAATTGTAAATAAATTCATAGTGAGGTTAATTGTGTTTGTGTAGGAGGTTATGTTGTACTATGTATTTCATGTAAACAATGTTTGTATGTAGTAGGAACTGATTTTAATAATGATAATAATAATATTTTATCAGACTAAACAAATGAGAATAATTATGAAGGTGATAATAAATGAATTGTAATTGTTTTAGAATATTGTAATTAAAAAACTTAGTGTTTTAAAAACTGATTGAATTAAATAATTGGAGATTAATTAATTAATTTGAAATGTTGTATAAATAGATATTGGTAATAAATTTAAACGATTTTTATAAGATTTGAACTTGATAATAAATAGTAAATGAGTACAGGTAAAATGTGTGTAGTTGTTGAGTCATATGGTTGTAAGAATGTATCAGAAAGTACATAGGGTTTTGTACATTATTTTGTGGTGATAAATGTTTATATTTTTATGAGTTTATGACAGTAATCATGTTGTATTTGAGTATATGAGTGATGTAATGTAAGTATGAAGTTTATAATGAGATTGAAGTAAAGTGGTGTAATAATAAATTTTAAAGGAATTTAAATAAAACCTAATTAGGTGATTAAATTAATTTGAGGTAGTTATGAATTTTCTAGTGTAATTTTCAATGATTAACTTACTGTAAAATGTGGTAAAAGATGGAGTTTGGGTGATGATTATTTCAATAAGGCATTGAGCCAGTCAAAGCTAACTTTAAATGGGTGTTAGACAAAATAAGAATTTTTGGAATAAAAGTAATGCAGAAACGGGTCAATAGTAGGGACACAGTAGCGAGAGTGATTGTATGTAGAGAAAGTGAGAGTGATGAAAGTGGAGAGTAAATAGGCGAGAACAGAGTACATATAATTTGTAGTGAGGGTGGAGGTGTAAGGAGTCCTCAACGCAAAGCGTTGTGGCGGGTAGTAGAGGATTTTAGGGGAGTGATTGCCATGGAATGGAAGGGCAAGAGGTTGCGTATGCTAATTAGAGGGGAGGGAACACACATCCTAGGTACAAGGAGGGTATCAGGTATTTGGTAATAAGAGGAAAATGATGTAAGTGGAGTTAGAGAATTTAGTGGAGGTAAATATTATTGAGAGATCGGTGTCACCTTATGTAAATCCGTTAATGGTCATTAGAAGGAAGAAGGTGGGTAAGGTTATATATTAATGCCCATTCAATAAATCAAATCATTGTGAATGACTGAGAATCACCCGAACCAATTGATAATGAAAATGCTTAATAGAAATTCATAATTGAAATGTAATAATAAATGTAACAAGTTAAAGAGTTAATAGAATTTAAAGCTAAAATAAAGCTGTAAGGTGTGTAAATTTTTTGATAAAATCTGAATTTGAAATGTTATATATAATGAATGTTGATAATAGATTTGAATTTTTTGGAGAATTTAATGGTACAACAAATGATAAATAATTACAGGTTGAGAAATAAAAGGTTCAATTGCAATTAAAGTGGAAATGTTTGTAAATTGTATTCAGGTGCAAATGAGATGTTTATTTTATTGAAATGAGTTTTATGTTCTTTATGAATGTTTATGTTGTATTATGTTTATTGTATTCAGTGTGCCTAGAGTAGGGTTATTCACCTGTTATTAAGCCATCAGCTGATGACTGGTGTTAAATGTATAGTATGTTTCATGTAATTAATTCATAGGTTCTTTTATTAATTAATTTAATTGAATAATTTTGTTTCTTTTTATTAATTGTCAAAATACATATTTCTGGAAATTAAATTTGTGGTTTTTCATTGAACTAAAGATTGTATTTCATTTTGATGTTCGCTATATGAGATGAGGCTAGGTTGGGAATGTATCAGCTGATTTACAGTGTTTATATTATATTAATGAGTTGTTTATTTTGTAATAGTTGTCAGCATATAAGTATGAGGATTTATAAGGAAAATTAAATTCATTTAAAAGATTTTTGTATTTCAAAAGTTGCAATTAATCTGATTAATTAAAAGAAATGATGTAAATGAACTTAAATGTGGATCTTTGGTAATGAACTTAGATTTATTTCACTACATGAATGAAATTTAAATAATTTATTTTGATTTGAAAGGATAATATCAAACAAACAATTAAAAGTTGAGAAATGAGAATGAATTTTATTTAAAGGTAAATATGAAATGTTTGTGTGAATTTTACATTAATGATGAATATTTGGAGATAGTGTGTTTAAGATAGTAAGACAACTATGTACGCACCCAGTACTTTGCTAAAGGCAATCCAGTATTTATAAGGGGGGATATATCGGTTGAGGATCTGGTTGGGTATAAGGCCAGTTATTGAATTTTACTGAAATGTTACTAGGTGATACTGTGGCGAGTGCCTGTCTGATCTTACGGTGTTGGGATCTCGAACTGAGAAGTCCAGTAGAGTCATTCAGGTGCAGCCACAGTCGTCAGACTAGGGGGGCAGATTACCCATGATTTGTTAAAGAATTAAGGGGGGTTGTCGGCACCATATCCTCGCTGGTCCTCTTAGGTTAGCAATGAGAGTTTTTCTGTTTCGGCAGAAAACCTCTCATTGGGGGGGTATTGTAACAGTACAGAATGTTGAGGGGCTATAATATAAAGTTTTCCAGTTTTGGTTTAACCAGAGTATAATAATGGGACACCGACTATAGCTCCGTGTGAGGTACAAAATGGTACAGGAATATATGTTATCAGAAAGGGTGCGCATTCCCGCGGACGAGCACACGGTTCGGCCAACGCTCACACGGAGATGTCACGTCTCAAAAATTCCTTCGCATCCGGTGCTAGATGACGTAGACTCCTCAAGAGGTGTTCGTCCAATGAAATCGCAAGTTGCCACAGGCAGTACGGCTCTTGGCCATCTTGGAAACGTGGAAGTAGGCGTCAGTCGGCAGCCAAACTTAGGAACCGCACAGAGGCGTTGGTGCGCGTTCCGCCCAAATTACAGTAAAAATGTAGACCGACCGACAGAAAAGTGTAAATAAAACAATCGGTTCAGCGTAACAAGGCTCGCGAGCTGAAATACAACAAAATTATTAAAAATGTGTTTAAAATAGGTGATACAGTAGTGAAATGATAGTGAGCTCGCAAACAACCACCAGTAATCAAAATTTTAATCAGTGCAAACGTTGTAACGGTACAGAATTGTGTGCTACCCCAGTTTCAATTTCAATCTAGTTTTAATTTTTAATTGTCAGTATCCACCTGTGAGGTGCCCCTTTGTAACCAGCAACACATACATTGTTAGCATAAACAACTGATGTCTAGACAGCCAGACTAGATGTATTATGTAATAGCCCCAGCAGCAGTCTCCCTTGTGAATCACAGTATGCAGATTGTCACCACAGTGTTAACAACAGACAGTAAAGAGTAGCATAAAGTTCGCTAATCTAAAACCGTGGCCTCGGGCGTGCAAGATAGGCCTAAAGTAAAAAGGGCCTATCTAATAAAAAGGTGAAAAGTGTTCCAATGCAACTTATGGCAGCGCGGTCAAATAATTAAAAACGTAAGAGCTCGAGCAACTGTTTAAAACAAAAGTCGGCCGACAAAAAGAAGTTTGTAAAAGTGTAAAGAAATCGTAAACTATGGTAAATTAAATAAGACGGAGTATGTCGCGGTAGTGCAAAAGTTCATGAACTGTGGAAATAACATTTGTGACCAGAAACAGCCAACAACACGAGGTGGTGATGGAACTTATTAACGCTGTGGATTGTTAAGTACTCTACATAACACTATCAGAACTATTCCATAAATACAGAAATTAAATATAAACACAGAGTTTTAATCATGGGGTTTTAAAAGAAAAAAAAATAAATAAAAAATAAAAGAGTATGAGTGAGAGAGTGTTGCAAAGTGCTGGTTAAGTTATTTTTTAAATTGCGTTATTGCTAAGTCATTTTCATATGAGTTTAAACCAATTGATTAAGTATTCATGCCTTATTTTTTTGTATTGAAAATGTAATGTAAAAATAGAGTGAAAGCAAATATCGCATTAAAGAAAGCTAGTTGTTTTAGAATACAAAAATTGGTGTTAGAGCAATTATTTCGAAACTTCAATCCAAATAACCTTGTCTGCAGCTGTGTTCGTCTGTACGACTCTGGAATAGAACCCTAAGGTAAGAGTTTAATATAAATTGAATTAACTTCTGTTGTTTCATTGGCCCCCGATACAGGGACGGCGAGTGTAATTTGTTATTACATTCGCCAGACCTAATTAAGCTGCAGAACGGGTTGTTAGGGAGTGAGGGTGATTGTGTAGTTTACTAAGTATACATTTACAAGTATATATTTACTAAAAAATGGAAAGTAACAGTGACAAAGTCAACAGCATTGACTTGACCAGTACAAGTACAGATAGTCAAGTAAATATGATAATAACCGAAACGGTAGTAAACGTGATAAGCTTAACCGAGTCAGTGATATTGAATGATGTTGCGAGTCAATCGACACCGGTTCAGGCTAAAAAAGATGATAGTTATAAAACGTTTGAAAGATTACACGCAATGTTAGAGGTAAATTTCAATGAACAAAATAAGAAATTGGATGCTTTAAATAAACGCTTTGACACAAATGATGTTAAATTTAAACAATATAAAGAACAGAATATGAAATTTGAAAATAGCATAAACGTAAAGCTTGATGAATTAAATAATTCATTGTGTAGTATTGATGAGCGAATTAATGAAATACGAAGTGAAACAAAAAGAGAAACAGATGAGTTAAGAGAGTCTGTGTGTGTGTGTGTGGTAGACAATAAAATAGACATTTTAGAATCCAATCAAAAAGAACTTGGACAACAAGTAATTATAGTAAATGACAATTTAAAAAGTTTTGCAAGTAAAGCGGATAATATATGTGAAAATGTGGTATAAAAAAGTGATACAGTAAATAATAGTAGTAATAGTGAGAGTAGAAAGTTAGTTGACGTTAGTAATGAAGTAGTAATAAGTACTGATGAGTTGGAGAAAGAAAGGAGAGATAGTTTAAATGTAGAGTATGAACAGAGGGCAAATTTTTCTTGTTGTATAGGTGAAGGAGACTTCACCAATGTTGTATGAGGGCAGAGTTTCCTCCGGTAGTTGTATGGAAGACGAGGTGTCTTCAGAGGGCCCCTTTATTTTTTGTGATGGTCTTGGAAGTGCCAAGACGAATAGTAAGTTTGTTTTGCCCTCTGTGTGGAGTGAGAATGTGAAATGTTGTGGTGATAAAAGTAATTATGAGAGAGAGAAAGAGTTAGAGTGGTTTAAGCTAAATAGATGTTATGGAGATGAATAGTAAGATAGAGAAGATGAATAGTAAGAGAATTATGATAAATAATGTAGATTTACCTTGTTCAGTAGTAAACAATGATAATGATTATATTGATGATAAATATTTACCTGTGGGGAGAGTTAATGTACTTGTAGTAGCAGAATATTGGGATAATGATGTAATTTTAATAATAAATACTGATGGAGACTTGACAAAAAATAATAATGCCAACATGACTTATGATAACGTAATAAAGAGGGGTAACCCTATGTATTATTATTTTGATACAATAGAAAAAATAAATTTTTATGGTTATTATAAAAAAGATAACCATATGTTGTGTACCAATAAAATTGAACAATGTTATGTGAAGAAAAGACTAATTTTTGATGATGGGGGTTGAGAAATATTGAATGAATATTTAATTATGTGAGTAATGGTAAAATTACCTGGCTGATTTAGGCATTGAAGTGTGGTAAATAATAAATTATGACGAAAATTTGTAAATAAATGTGTTAGTGTTAAATGTATTGTATCAATATTATCTTGTTGTAATGTATATTATAGCCTATAGTGTACCATATGTTTGTAATATGAAGGAAAGGTGTAATAATAAATAATAACATTTTATTTTACTAAAATAATGAACAAGAGGTACGAAGGAATTTTGTTTTGTATTGTGTGTTTAATTCAAAAAAGCGAGTTTTATTAATATGGCAACACTAAAAGGTATAGAAATTGAAAAATTGAAGTACTTACTTACTTACTTACTTACTTACAATTTTTCAATTTCTATACCTTTTAGTGTTGCCATATTAATAAAACTCGCTTTTTTGAATTAAACACACAATACAAAACAAAATTCCTTCGTACCTCTTGTTCATTATTTTAGTAAAATAAAATGTTATTATTTATTATTACACCTTTCCTTCATATTACAAACATATGGTACACTATAGGCTATAATATACATTACAACAAGATAATATTGACACAATACATTTAACACTAACACATTTATTTACAAATTTTCGTCATAATTTATTATTTACCACACTTCAATGCCTAAATCAGCCAGGTAATTTTACCATTACTCACATAATTAAATATTCATTCAATATTTCTCAACCCCCATCATCAAAAATTAGTCTTTTCTTCACATAACATTGTTCAATTTTATTGGTACACAACATATGGTTATCTTTTTTATAATAACCATAAAAATTTATTTTTTCTATTGTATCAAAATAATAATACATAGGGTTACCCCTCTTTATTACGTTATCATAAGTCATGTTGGCATTATTATTTTTTGTCAAGTCTCCATCAGTATTTATTATTAAAATTACATCATTATCCCAATATTCTGCTACTACAAGTACATTAACTCTCCCCACAGGTAAATATTTATCATCAATATAATCATTATCATTGTTTACTACTGAACAAGGTAAATCTACATTATTTATCATAATTCTCTTACTATTCATCTTCTCTATCTTACTATTCATCTCCATAACATCTATTTAGCTTAAACCACTCTAACTCTTTCTCTCTCTCATAATTACTTTTATCACCACAACATTTCACATTCTCACTCCACACAGAGGGCAACACAAACTTACTATTCGTCTTGGCACTTCCAAGACCATCACAAAAAATAAAGGGGCCCTCTGAAGACACCTCGTCTTCCATACAACTACCGGAGGAAACTCTGTCCTCATACAACATTGGTGAAGTCTCCTTCACCTATACAACAAGAAAAATTTGCCCTCTGTTCATACTCTACATTTAAACTATCTCTCCTTTCTTTCTCCAACTCATCAGTACTTATTACTACTTCATTACTAACGTCAACTAACTTTCTACTCTCACTATTACTACTATTATTTACTGTATCACTTTTTTATACCACATTTTCACATATATTATCCGCTTTACTTGCAAAACTTTTTAAATTGTCATTTACTATAATTACTTGTTGTCCAAGTTCTTTTTGATTGGATTCTAAAATGTCTATTTTATTGTCTACCACACACACACACACAGACTCTCTTAACTCATCTGTTTCTCTTTTTGTTTCACTTCGTATTTCATTAATTCGCTCATCAATACTACACAATGAATTATTTAATTCATCAAGCTTTACGTTTATGCTATTTTCAAATTTCATATTCTGTTCTTTATATTGTTTAAATTTAACATCATTTGTGTCAAAGCGTTTATTTAAAGCATCCAATTTCTTATTTTGTTCATTGAAATTTACCTCTAACATTGCGTGTAATCTTTCAAACGTTTTATAACTATCATCTTTTTTAGCCTGAACCGGTGTCGATTGACTCGCAACATCATTCAATATCACTGACTCGGTTAAGCTTATCACGTTTACTACCGTTTCGGTTATTATCATATTTACTTGACTATCTGTACTTGTACTGGTCAAGTCAATGCTGTTGACTTTGTCACTGTTACTTTCCATTTTTTAGTAAATATATACTTGTAAATGTATACTTAGTAAACTACACAATCACCCTCACTCCCTAACAACCCGTTCTGCAGCTTAATTAGGTCTGGCGAATGTAATAACAAATTACACTCGCCGTCCCTGTATCGGGGGCCAATGAAACAACAGAAGTTAATTCAATTTATATTAAACTCTTACCTTAGGGTTCTATTCCAGAGTCGTACAGACGAACACAGCTGCAGACAAGGTTATTTGGATTGAAGTTTCGAAATAATTGCTCTAACACCAATTTTTGTATTCTAAAACAACTAGCTTTCTTTAATGCGATATTTGCTTTCACTCTATTTTTACATTACATTTTCAATACAAAAAAATAAGGCATGAATACTTAATCAATTGGTTTAAACTCATATGAAAATGACTTAGCAATAACGCAATTTAAAAAATAACTTAACCAGCACTTTGCAACACTCTCTCACTCATACTCTTTTATTTTTTATTTATTTTTTTTTCTTTTAAAACCCCATGATTAAAACTCTGTGTTTATATTTAATTTCTGTATTTATGGAATAGTTCTGATAGTGTTATGTAGAGTACTTAACAATCCACAGCGTTAATAAGTTCCATCACCACCTCGTGTTGTTGGCTGTTTCTGGTCACAAATGTTATTTCCACAGTTCATGAACTTTTGCACTACCGCGACATACTCCGTCTTATTTAATTTACCATAGTTTACGATTTCTTTACACTTTTACAAACTTCTTTTTGTCGGCCGACTTTTGTTTTAAACAGTTGCTCGAGCTCTTACGTTTTTAATTATTTGACCGCGCTGCCATAAGTTGCATTGGAACACTTTTCACCTTTTTATTAGATAGGCCCTTTTTACTTTAGGCCTATCTTGCACGCCCGAGGCCACGGTTTTAGATTAGCGAACTTTATGCTACTCTTTACTGTCTGTTGTTAACACTGTGGTGACAATCTGCATACTGTGATTCACAAGGGAGACTGCTGCTGGGGCTATTACATAATACATCTAGTCTGGCTGTCTAGACATCAGTTGTTTATGCTAACAATGTATGTGTTGCTGGTTACAAAGGGGCACCTCACAGGTGGATACTGACAATTAAAAATTAAAACTAGATTGAAATTGAAACTGGGGTAGCACACAATTCTGTACCGTTACAACGTTTGCACTGATTAAAATTTTGATTACTGGTGGTTGTTTGCGAGCTCACTATCATTTCACTACTGTATCACCTATTTTAAACACATTTTTAATAATTTTGTTGTATTTCAGCTCGCGAGCCTTGTTACGCTGAACCGATTGTTTTATTTACACTTTTCTGTCGGTCGGTCTACATTTTTACTGTAATTTGGGCGGAACGCGCACCAACGCCTCTGTGCGGTTCCCTAAGTTTGGCTGCCGACTGACGCCTACTTCCACGTTTCCAAGATGGCCAAGAGCCGTACTGCCTGTGGCAACTTGCGATTTCATTGGACGAACACCTCTTGAGGAGTCTACGTCATCTAGCACCGGATGCGAAGGAATTTTTGAGACGTGACATCTCCGTGTGAGCGTTGGCCGAACCGTGTGCTCGTCCGCGGGAATGCGCACCCTTTCTGATAACATACATTCCTGTACCATTTTGTACCTCACACGGAGCTATAGTCGGTGTCCCATTATTATACTCTGGTTAAACCAAAACTGGAAAACTTTATATTATAGCCCCTCAACATTCTGTACTGTTACAATACCCCCCCAATGAAAGGTTTTCTGCCGAAACAGAAAAACTCTCATTGCTAACCTAAGAGGACCAGCGAGGATATGGTGCCGACAACCCCCCTTAATTCTTTAACAAATCATGGGTAATCTGCCCCCCTAGTCTGACGACTGTGGCTGCACCTGAATGACTCTACTGGACTTCTCAGTTCGAGATCCCAACACCGTAAGATCAGACAGGCACTCGCCACAGTATCACCTAGTAACATTTCAGTAAAATTCAATAACTGGCCTTATACCCAACCAGATCCTCAACCGATATATCCCCCCTTATAAATACTGGATTGCCTTTAGCAAAGTACTGGGTGCGTACATAGTTCTCTTACTATCTTAAACACACTATCTCCAAATATTCATCATTAATGTAAAATTCACACAAACATTTCATATTTACCTTTAAATAAAATTCATTCTCATTTCTCAACTTTTAATTGTTTGTTTGATATTATCCTTTCAAATCAAAATAAATTATTTAAATTTCATTCATGTAGTGAAATAAATCTAAGTTCATTACCAAAGATCCACATTTAAGTTCATTTACATCATTTCTTTTAATTAATCAGATTAATTGCAACTTTTGAAATACAAAAATCTTTTAAATGAATTTAATTTTCCTTATAAATCCTCATACTTATATGCTGACAACTATTACAAAATAAACAACTCATTAATATAATATAAACACTGTAAATCAGCTGATACATTCCCAACCTAGCCTCATCTCATATAGCGAACATCAAAATGAAATACAATCTTTAGTTCAATGAAAAACCACAAATTTAATTTCCAGAAATATGTATTTTGACAATTAATAAAAAGAAACAAAATTATTCAATTAAATTAATTAATAAAAGAACCTATGAATTAATTACATGAAACATACTATACATTTAACACCAGTCATCAGCTGATGGCTTAATAACAGGTGAATAACCTTACTCTAGGCACACTGAATACAATAAACATAATACAACATAAACATTCATAAAGAACATAAAACTCATTTCAATAAAATAAACATCTCATTTGCACCTGAATACAATTTACAAACATTTCCACTTTAATTGCAATTGAACCTTTTATTTCTCAACCTGTAATTATTTATCATTTGTTGTACCATTAAATTCTCCAAAAAATTCAAATCTATTATCAACATTCATTATATATAACATTTCAAATTCAGATTTTATCAAAAAATTTACACACCTTACAGCTTTATTTTAGCTTTAAATTCTATTAACTCTTTAACTTGTTACATTTATTATTACATTTCAATTATGAATTTCTATTAAGCATTTTCATTATCAATTGGTTCGGGTGATTCTCAGTCATTCACAATGATTTGATTTATTGAATGGGCATTAATATATAACCTTACCCACCTTCTTCCTTCTAATGACCATTAACGGATTTACATAAGGTGACACCGATCTCTCAATAATATTTACCTCCACTAAATTCTCTAACTCCACTTACATCATTTTCCTCTTATTACCAAATACCTGATACCCTCCTTGTACCTAGGATGTGTGTTCCCTCCCCTCTAATTAGCATACGCAACCTCTTGCCCTTCCATTCCATGGCAATCACTCCCCTAAAATCCTCTACTACCCGCCACAACGCTTTGCGTTGAGGACTCCTTACACCTCCACCCTCACTACAAATTATATGTACTCTGTTCTCGCCTATTTACTCTCCACTTTCATCACTCTCACTTTCTCTACATACAATCACTCTCGCTACTGTGTCCCTACTATTGACCCGTTTCTGCATTACTTTTATTCCAAAAATTCTTATTTTGTCTAACACCCATTTAAAGTTAGCTTTGACTGGCTCAATGCCTTATTGAAATAATCATCACCCAAACTCCATCTTTTACCACATTTTACAGTAAGTTAATCATTGAAAATTACACTAGAAAATTCATAACTACCTCAAATTAATTTAATCACCTAATTAGGTTTTATTTAAATTCCTTTAAAATTTATTATTACACCACTTTACTTCAATCTCATTATAAACTTCATACTTACATTACATCACTCATATACTCAAATACAACATGATTACTGTCATAAACTCATAAAAATATAAACATTTATCACCACAAAATAATGTACAAAACCCTATGTACTTTCTGATACATTCTTACAACCATATGACTCAACAACTACACACATTTTACCTGTACTCATTTACTATTTATTATCAAGTTCAAATCTTATAAAAATCGTTTAAATTTATTACCAATATCTATTTATACAACATTTCAAATTAATTAATTAATCTCCAATTATTTAATTCAATCAGTTTTTAAAACACTAAGTTTTTTAATTACAATATTCTAAAACAATTACAATTCATTTATTATCACCTTCATAATTATTCTCATTTGTTTAGTCTGATAAAATATTATTATTATCATTATTAAAATCAGTTCCTACTACATACAAACATTGTTTACATGAAATACATAGTACAACATAACCTCCTACACAAACACAATTAACCTCACTATGAATTTATTTACAATTTTTTGTCATATCATTATTGTTTACCACACCTCATTACATAAGTTAGCCAAGTCATTACCATAAACTAAAATAATTAAATGTTCATTCACTGTTTATTTAACCACCATCATCATAAATCCATCTTATTTTCATATATTATTTCTCATCTTTACTTATACTCATTACATTATTATTATTTATATAATAACCCGTTAACTCTGTGTCATTCGTTATACCATAATAATCTATAGGATTATTCCTTTTTATTATTTCATAAACCTTGTCAACATTAGTTATTTTTGTCCAGTCTCCCTTAATATTATTCGTTAAACTCAGGTAAGTTATATCATCATATTCATCTACTATATCAATCACATCACAAGGTAAGTGTTCATCATCTACAGTGGTATTATCAGAATAATCATCAACCTCTACTACAACCGGTAAGTATTTTATATCATCTATTTTCTCAAATTTTAACCTCTCTATCAACTCTTTATAACTTCTACTTAACTCAAATAACTCTATCTCTCTATCAACACACAACTCTCTCTCCAAATATCTCTCATCATAACGCGATCTCACACTTTCTGTCTTAATCCATGCAGAGGGTACTGCTTTATTACTACACCATCTGGCTCTACCAGATGCACAAAAAATCCAGGGACAATTATTTGTAGACCATACGTCTCCCAAATACACTAGTGAAGCATTTTCTTCACCCACAACCACAACACCATGGGAAAAATTTACCCTCTGCAACCCCTCTCCCTGTAAAACCTCTCTACACTCTCTCTTTAACTCATCAACACTCACTAACATTCCATTATTATATTCTACTCCCACTAAAACTTCATCAGCACTCTCAATATTCACAACCTTACTCTCTACCACCACATTTTTAATTATATTGTAATTTTTCTCACTTACCTTTTCAACTACTACTTTATTTGCACTTAAACTACCGTCACTATTATTTGTAATTCTCTACCCATTAAAGTCATCACTTGTTTTGACCACATTACTCACCTTGTTTTCAGTTGCTTCATTAATTACATTCTCACTTGTTTTAACACCAATGTCGTCTGTTATTTCGTTAACATTGCACTCACCTGTATTTATTCTCCACATTCCCATCCTCTCAATATTTCGTTCTACTTCGTTAAATTTAGTTTCAAATATCTCATCAGCTTTCTCAAAACGTTTATTAACTTGTTTTGTCTCATTTCTAATTTCATTAAAATTACTTTTGTTTGTATCAAACCGGTTATCCAAATCACTGCTTAATTTATCAAATTTATTATTTAGACTGCACAACGTGCTACACAAATATTTCAACATATGCATCTTATAATCAGATTCACTCATATTATCATCCAGTTTACACCACTCATCGTCCGTGATTTTATCGTCGTGACCCACATTCGGAGTTGAATGAACTCCCAGGCCACTCATGACAGCTGATTCATTAAATTCAGTTATTTCATTTATATTATTCTCGTAATTCTCTGCCATTTTTAAATTGTGAAATTATCATATATTTTAACAATTCTTATTTTACATGCATTCAGTATTATTCAATAGTCTACGCATTACTTACGTATCATATTATAACATAAAATCGTTTTTCATAATTTTTTACGTACTCTGCTTCAACCTTTAAATCACTTGATTTACGAGTAGACGTGGTCTGTACAAAATTTAAATTTGTACAAACTGTCCAAAAGTTCGGCGTGCCATTGAGAACTTACCAATTTATAACAAAATAATATGTAATAAACATACACATCTTACAAATCCCTTACCTGCATCGGGTCCCAGAGTCTTCACGTGAACTCGTTACCTATAAGTGATTTAGGGTTATATGTCGTAATAATTACTCTCATTTACTGTTAACTATTTCAACTTCATTTATTATTCTTTTTTATTATTCTCTTTTGTATGAATCAATTAAAATCATGCCTTCTCCTTCTCTATTCTAAGGTGGCACTGTTATTCAAACACTTTTGTTGTTAACCACTTTTGGTGGTGTAAAAGTTAAAATTCACACTAAGTGAAACTCTTGCCGGCCGGCTACGTTCACAATACAGGAGGAAATGACACAGAGTCTTTGTTTAGCATTGCGTAGGTGGGGCAAAAACTATGTCACCAGGCTTTTGTTCGTTGTTTACAGCCTCGAGTTGTTTACAGAAAATGTGCATTCCTTCCACTGACGTCATCAGGGCTAGTCAAGTTATCTCTATCTGTGACATACGATTTTTTGCTGTGTTTGCCGTTTCACAATGAAAGCGATCGAAATCCTGTCAATTCCCATCTGCGTTTTATAAAATAATTATATAGTCCACTCACCAAAACTTTACAGGGATTATGAAATATTTAAATAATTATTACCAAATAATTGTTAAAATAAATGAATAAAATAATTATGGTTTTTTGTACCATGTTTTTATAAATTTAGGATTGTACCAGAATTGTACCATCACAAAACCCCCTCAATGAAAGATTTTGTGCCGAAGCATAAAAACTTTCATTGACACATTCATACTTCCTAAACGGATCAGCCAGGATATGTCGCCACAACCCCCTTACAATTTACATTAAAAAAAAATCAATAACTCACCCGTGGTCTGATGACGATGACAGTACCTGCATGACCTTACTGGACTTCTCCTTCGAGATCCCAACACCATAAGGCCAATCAGGCGCGTAACGTTCCTGCTCTGACACGCTGGCCAGCTCAGGACCGCCGTCATAACATCACCAAACACTGAAACAATAAATTAAAATATCAAAATAGTGGCTTGGTATATTACTCTATCCTTAACTGATCTGGTTCCCCTTAGCTATGTGCTGGTTTGCGTTAATAAGCACTGGGTTTGCTTGAAAAAAATATAACTACCAAAAATATAAAATACAAGAATTATATAGAATTGCCATTCTCTTCATGGACTACCCTGAATTGTAAAAATTGTTTCGATTCCCATCGATAATAATTAACTCTTTCTGTTTCATAATTAATGTAATTATAAAAGAAACAAATATTTAAATAAAACATGGAAATCCCTATATAAATCTCCCAAATATTCAAACATGGATAAAACATTTTATAGAAAAAATAATTAATAAAACCTTATTGAAATTATTATTATTATTATTATTATTATTATTATTATTATTAACATTTAATAATTGGCGCTGTTAACAATATTTACCCCTCTTTCTCCTCCACACACACTATTTCCCATACATCATGTTAAAATTTCTATGTTAATACATAATACATTAAATACATCATAAACATATTATCAACATTGATACATTAATACATTTAATACATTGAAATAGTTAATTCATATTCAATCTTGATTAGAATTTACACATTCTATCTATTTAAAGTTGCATTTAAATTATAAAAATTACAATTTCAATTAATTGATTAATTAATTCTAAACTTTCATTAATTAGCCATAAATTATTTATTATAATTATAAAATTTATTTCAAATTTATTTTTAATATTCATATTATATTATTATTATTTCATCATTCATTTCTTATTACCTCTCTACTCTCAATTTTCTACCTATTTAACTACCTAACCTTTCACCTTCTAATCATTGTTTAGTCTGGGTGACTCATGTATTCACTATGCTTTTACTTATTATTATACTCTTATTCACCTTTCTTCTAACTAACAACCAAATTTACCTATCATGACACCAATTTCTCAATTATAAACACCTTTCAGTAATTTCAGCAATTTATAGCACCGCGCGTCTTTGTACAGAGATGGGTGTTCCCTACCTGGCTATATACATTCATAATATTTTGCCCTTCCAAAAAATTCGGCAAACACTCCCTTAAACTACGCTATTACCTGCCACAACGCTATACGTTGGCTACTCCTTATCACCTCACCCCCACTACAAAATATCATCAACAACAAATATATGTTTAACCTTGACTTTACTCACCTCTACAAATAATCACTAACTACTGTGTCCCTAAATATCTAATATTCTCTTTGTATTATTTTCTTTAAAATCTTAACTATCTAACTCCATTTACATTAATTGAATAACTCACCTGCCTCTATCTATACCCAGGCTCTATCCCCGTTTAAACATTCTACCTTACTGTAATCATTGACCATTGCATTATAAAACTTATCTCTCACCTACTCATAACAGTACATCTCACTTTTCAAATATATATTCTTACTTAATCATTTATTATTATTCATTAAAAATTACCTCCATTACAAATTAAATAATAATTTGACTTCATTAGAAACTTCTATGACAATTAATAATTTACAACTTCAGTTACAAAGTAGTACAACTTTCTTTTGTACCTTATTAATTCAGTAATTAAGAGTAATAATCTTTAATTATTATTCAATTATTTAAACTTGTTTAGTTAAACAAAAACATGTTAATGGTTAATTATTAACACATATATTAAAACATACATGTTGTACATAAAATTTACCTGTAATACACAACATCAGAGTACATAAATACATTTATATAAACACATATAAAACAATGAAAAATATACAATCCAAACACATTTGTCATTAATCAAACTCAGTCCATATGCAGTCCAATTCAAAACCACTTTTCACATATATTAAATGTTCATTACACAATTAAAACAATCTATCCTCCATCGTTGAATAGCATTCTAATCTTAGGTCTATTTATCTTATTTTTTAGTGAATAAATTTTATTATTAGAAACATTATAATCATAATAATTATCAAACCTTTCATATTCATTCACAATTTCAATATCATATATCAAGTCACGATCGAGTATGGTTCTGTCTACATCAGTAAGATCATATGTTATAATCTTGTTATTATCGTAATTATCTCCTGCTACATCCATTACTACCACAGGTAAGTACTTGATACCATTATTATCATCACCTATTATTATTTCAATTTCATTATAAGGTTTGTATTCGTCATAATCATACACCATCTCTATTCCTAACCTTTCTACAAGTTCTCTATACTTTCTATTTACTTTAAAAATTTATATTACTTTATTTCTCTCACCATATCTCTCACAATACCTCTCTATACTTTCTCTCTTTATATATTTCTCACCATAACACCAAATTACACTCTCTCTCTCCAAATATGCAGGGGTCACTAACTCAAAATTACTGCACCACTTATGAGGTACACAAAAACACCAAGGAACTTTATTTGTAGACCTTTCGTCTCCCAAATATAAATTTAAGGAACTCTCGTCCTTATTAAAAATACATGAAGACTTGACTTCACCCCCTAACACAACATCAAAGGAAAATTCTAACCCCTGCACCCCTTTAACAAAAATACTTTCTCTCGGATCTCTCTCTAACTCAACACACTCAAACACCTCATTATCACTCATAATACTCTCATTATCTTTTTCTAATATCATATTCTTACTACCTGTAAACTCATTATTCAAATTATCATTGTTATTTACTTTATTAGCACTTAGACTAACATTATTATCTGTGAATGTATCATCATTACTACCCGCACTATTATTCTTGTAATTCTCGTCTACTTTACTCTTCGGTATATCAAATATCTCGTCTACTAATGTTACTGTTTGTTTCGTCAATTTATCGAAATGAGCATGCATTTCGTCTATTCTTTTATCAAAGTGAGAATTTCGGTTTTTAATTTCGTCTTTTATTTCATCAAACTTTACACTCTGTTCCTCAAATTTGTCATTTAACTTAGTATATTTAATATTAGAATCGCTTTTTTGCTCATCTAACTTTTTGTCTAATTTATCAAACTTTACACTCTGTTCATCAAATTGATGTAATAGTAACTGCATCAAAGCAGCTGTATCATCTGGTTTATTTTCTGACCTAGTTGAGATGGATGTAGTGACTTCTCTGTCTCTACAGATACAAGCGTATCAGGCTTGTCAATCTGACTAGTTTGTGTTGATTGCACATCCATCTCACTAGTCATATCTACATCAGTTGTACTGATTTCTAATGTTATATTGTCATTAGTACTCATTTTTGCTATTTTATCTTGCTAAAACATATATGTTTATAACCTAGAAATTTAACCCTATTTTACTCACGTGTTTGCGTACTTTTGCAATTACTTCAGGTAATTATTTCGCTTTCCTGGTAGGTATTACTCCACATAAAATTACGTTTTATGTAGAGTCCCTGTTCGGGCGCCAAATGTGAAACTACAGTCCCTTTTCGGAAAGCGCCCAAATGTGAAACTACAAATTAGCGTCACATAAGATTAACTAATTTACTAATAAACATTGAATAATTCTTAACTAAAAATGAACTTTTTTCATGTGAAAAACTTACTATTTTATTGGACGCGTTTCGGCTTAGTATCCGCCTTCTTCAGCTTTGGTAACAGACTGCCAGCATTTTGTAACGGTTGTGTGGAAGGTGAAGTGGGGGTGGTGTGTGGAGGAAGGGGATTGGCGCGGGGATTCAACTTACTGTTTGTTTTCTGTATAATTGTGTCAAAAAGTGTATGTGATTTATATTGTAATTGATCGTTGAGTATGTTGTTTGGTTGTGTTGTGTGGTGTTTATATATTTCGTATTGTTCAGTTGTGTTGAGTTTTTGACCTTTGGGTATGTAATGTAAAATTTCAAGATTAGTGTCTATGTTGGTGTAACTGTGGTTTTCTGTGTGTATGTGTGTGGCAAATGCAGAGTGTATATTGTTGTTGGTTAAAGCTTTTAAGTGTTCAGAATAACGGGATGAAAAAGATCTTCCCGTCTGGCCTATGTAGAAACTATTGCAGTCATTACAATTTAATTTGTAAACACCTGTTTTGTTATATTTGTCTATGTCTGTGTTTGTATTACTGATGTGTTTTTTGATGGTATTGGTTGTTCTGAATGCTATTTTGTATTTGTGTTTTCTGAATGTATTGGCGATTTTGTGTGTGTATGAGTTGTGGTATGTGAGTGTGATGTACTTATTGTGTTGTGTGTTGATGGTATTTAGTGTTTTGTTGTTTTTGTTTTTGATGCGTTTGTGTAGTATGTTTATTAAATTGGGGTTATAACCGTTTTTTATTGCTATGTGTTTTATTGTGTTGAGTTCGTCGGTGTAATCTTGTTTATTTAAGGGTATTTTAGTTAGTCTATGGAGCATATGGTTGAAGGCCGCATGTTTATGTTGTGTTGGGTGGTTTGATGTGTTGTGTATAACCATGTCAGTTGTGGTTGGTTTCCTGTATATTTTGTACGTGTGTGTATTGTTAGTTTTGTTAATTGTTAGGTCTAGAAAATTTATACTATTGTTTTGTTCAGTTTCCAGTGTAAATTTTAATTTGTGGTGTATAGTGTTTATGTATTTGTGGAAGTTTTCAACTTGTCTTGTGTTGCCTTTGAATAAAAGTAATATATCATCTACATACCTGTGCCAGTATATAATTTTGTTAGTGTATTTGTTGTTGTTTATTATGTGGTTCTGTTCAATGTTGTGTATATATATTTCTGCTAGTATTCCTGATATGGGGGATCCCATCGGGAGTCCTTCTGTTTGTGTGTATATTTTGTTATTGTATGTAAAGTAATTTTGTTCAGTTATTATTTTGGTAAGTGTGATGATTTCTTGTATGTGTGTTTCAGGTGTGTTGTTTTGTCTGAGTAGTTGTTCTAGTGTTTGTATGGTTTCTTTGATGGGGACATTAGTGTATAAATTGGTTATATCAAAAGATGCCAGAGTTGAGTTATGTGGGATGTGTATGTGTTCAGTTTTCCTGACTAGGTCAATGTTGTTTCTGATAGAGGTGTTGTTGCTGAGTTTTATGTTTTCTCTGATTATTTTGTCTAGTTGTTTTGCTATTTTGTGGGAGGGGGCCTGTGTGTTGTTTATTAATGGTCTGATTGGAATGTTAGGTTTATGTATATTTGGTAATGCATTTAGTTTAGGGGGGTTAGGTTTTATTTGTTTAAGGTATTTGGCGTTTTCTGGTTTGATTATATGTTTGGTGTTGTTTATAAATTTATTAATTTGTTTATGAAATTTTAGTGTGGGGTCTTTATTTATTTCCGTTATATTATTTTCGTTGAATAAACTTTCAATTTTAGTGTTTAATTGGTGTTTGTCCATTATGACGCTAATGTTACCTTTGTCGGCTTTTAGGATTGTTGTGTTGTGTTCGAGTAACTTGTGTTTTACACTATTGAGTGTTTTTATTTCATTGTTGTGTATTTTTGGTTTTGTATGTGTGTTTTGAAGTTTTCTTTTTATGTCGTTGAGGTGCGTGTTTTGTACAGCCGTTTCTGCATCTATGATGATGTCGCGTATGTGTTTATTGTGATTTTTGATGTTAGTTGTATTGGTATTCAAATTATGTTTCAGTCCTTTGTTTAATAAATCCATTTCATCTTTTGTGAAATTAATGTGTGTTGTATTAACTACGCGTGCGTGGAATATGTGTGCCGGTTCAGGGATTGATTCAATTGTGTGTTGTGAGGTTAGTTATTTTTTTGTTGTGTCGATGTTGTATTGTCAATTTGAGTTTTTCTATGTTGTCTTGTGTGTGTTGTATTACATTTTCAAGTTCTGTGTGGTGTAATATTTGTGTGAGTTTCATGTGTAAGTTATATCCCTGTCTGTTGAGTGTGTCTTTTTTATGGTATAAATAATTGATTATGTTGTTTATGTTTATTTGTTCTAATTTCCGTTTGGTTTGTAGTGCTGTATGTGTGTTTTGTTTTATTGTAACTTGTGCGTGTGTTGGTATGATGTTGTGTTTTCGACAAGTTTTATTGAATGCTATGTGTAAGGAAGTTTTTGTTACTTGTTGCTTGGCGTTTCTGTACTTATTGATGAAAGACGCTTTATCTGCGGTATTATAGTTGTCTTGATTATTCATCTCTTCTTTCACAGCACTAACACTTAACTAAAAATGAACTTTTTTCATGTGAAAAACTTACTATTTTATTGGACGCGTTTCGGCTTAGTATCCGCCTTCTTCAGCTTTGGTAACAGACTGCCAGCATTTTGTAACGGTTGTGTGGAAGGTGAAGTGGGGGTGGTGTGTGGAGGAAGGGGATTGGCGC
This sequence comes from Magicicada septendecula, assembly GCA_034769895.1. Classification (NCBI taxonomy): domain Eukaryota; kingdom Metazoa; phylum Arthropoda; class Insecta; order Hemiptera; family Cicadidae; genus Magicicada; species Magicicada septendecula. The sequence goes on along the minus strand of CM068374.1, from coordinate 48,446,394 downwards.
GGGGATTGAACTTACTGTTTATTTTCTGTATAATTGTGTCAAAAAGTGTATGTGATTTATATTGTAATTGATCGTTGAGTATGTCAACACAACTGAACAATACGAAATATATAAACATCACACACAACAACCAAACAACATACTGAAACGATCAATTACAATATAAATCACATACACTTTTTGACACAATTATACAGAAAACAAACAGTAAGTTGAATCCCCGCGCCAATCCCCTTCCTCCACACACCACCCCCACTTCACCTTCCACACAACCGTTACAAAATGCTGGCAGTCTGTTACCAAAGCTGAAGAAGGCGGATACTAAGCCGAAACGCGTCCAATAAAATAGTAAGTTTTCACATGAAAAAAGTTCATTTTTAGTTAAGTGTTAGTGCTGTGAAAGAAGAGATGAATAATCAAGACAACTATAATACCGCAGATAAAGCGTCTTTCATCAATAAGTACAGAAACGCCAAGCAACAAGTAACAAAAACTTCCTTACACATAGCATTCAATAAAACTTGTCGAAAACACAACATCATACCAACACACGCACAAGTTACAATAAAACAAAACACACATACAGCACTACAAACCAAACGGAAATTAGAACAAATAAACCTAAACAACATAATCAATTATTTATACCATAAAAAAGACACACTCAACAGACAGGGATATAACTTACACATGAAACTCACACAAATATTACACCACACAGAACTTGAAAATGTAATACAACACACACAAGACAACATAGAAAAACTCAAATTGACAATACAACATCGACACAACAAAAAAATAACTAACCTCACAACACACACAATTGAATCAATCCCTGAACCGGCACACATATTCCACGCACGCGTAGTTAATACAACACACATTAATTTCACAAAAGATGAAATGGATTTATTAAACAAAGGACTGAAACATAATTTGAATACCAATACAACTAACATCAAAAATCACAATAAACACATACGCGACATCATCATAGATGCAGAAACGGCTGTACAAAACACGCACCTCAACGACATAAAAAGAAAACTTCAAAACACACATACAAAACCAAAAATACACAACAATGAAATAAAAACACTCAATAGTGTAAAACACAAGTTACTCGAACACAACACAACAATCCTAAAAGCCGACAAAGGTAACATTAGCGTCATAATGGACAAACACCAATTAAACACTAAAATTGAAAGTTTATTCAACGAAAATAATATAACGGAAATAAATAAAGACCCCACACTAAAATTTCATAAACAAATTAATAAATTTATAAACAACACCAAACATATAATCAAACCAGAAAACACCAAATACCTTAAACAAATAAAACCTAACCCCCCTAAACTAAATGCATTACCAAATATACATAAACCTAACATTCCAATCAGACCATTAATAAACAACACACAGGCCCCCTCCCACAAAATAGCAAAACAACTAGACAAAATAATCAGAGAAAACATAAAACTCAGCAACAACACCTCTATCAGAAACAACATTGACCTAGTCAGGAAAACTGAACACATACACATCCCACATAACTCAACTCTGGCATCTTTTGATATAACCAATTTATACACTAATGCCCCCATCAAAGAAACCATACAAACACTAGAACAACTACTCAGACAAAACAACACACCTGAAACACACATACAAGAAATCATCACACTTACCAAAATAATAACTGAACAAAATTACTTTACATACAATAACAAAATATACACACAAACAGAAGGACTCCCGATGGGATCCCCCATATCAGGAATACTAGCAGAAATATATATACACAACATTGAACAGAACCACATAATAAACAACAACAAATACACTAACAAAATTATATACTGGCACAGGTATGTAGATGATATATTACTTTTATTCAAAGGCAACACAAGACAAGTTGAAAACTTCCACAAATACATAAACACTATACACCACAAATTAAAATTTACACTGGAAACTGAACAAAACAATAGTATAAATTTTCTAGACCTAACAATTAACAAAACTAACAATACACACACGTACAAAATATACAGGAAACCAACCACAACTGACATGGTTATACACAACACATCAAACCACCCAACACAACATAAACATGCGGCCTTCAACCATATGCTCCATAGACTAACTAAAATACCCTTAAATAAACAAGATTACACCGACGAACTCAACACAATAAAACACATAGCAATAAAAAACGGTTATAACCCCAATTTAATAAACATACTACACAAACGCATCAAAAACAAAAACAACAAAACACTAAATACCATCAACACACAACACAATAAGTACATCACACTCACATACCACAACTCATACACACACAAAATCGCCAATACATTCAGAAAACACAAATACAAAATAGCATTCAGAACAACCAATACCATCAAAAAACACATCAGTAATACAAACACAGACATAGACAAATATAACAAAACAGGTGTTTACAAATTAAATTGTAATGACTGCAATAGTTTCTACATAGGCCAGACGGGAAGATCTTTTTCATCCCGTTATTCTGAACACTTAAAAGCTTTAACCAACAACAATATACACTCTGCATTTGCCACACACATACACACAGAAAACCACAGTTACACCAACATAGACACTAATCTTGAAATTTTACATTACATACCCAAAGGTCAAAAACTCAACACAACTGAACAATACGAAATATATAAACACCACACAACACAACCAAACAACATACTCAACGATCAATTACAATATAAATCACATACACTTTTTGACACAATTATACAGAAAACAAACAGTAAGTTGAATCCCCGCGCCAATCCCCTTCCTCCACACACCACCCCCACTTCACCTTCCACACAACCGTTACAAAATGCTGGCAGTCTGTTACCAAAGCTGAAGAAGGCGGATACTAAGCCGAAACGCGTCCAATAAAATAGTAAGTTTTTCACATGAAAAAAGTTCATTTTTAGTTAAGAATTATTCAATGTTTATTAGTAAATTAGTTAATCTTATGTGACGCTAATTTGTAGTTTCACATTTGGGCGCTTTCCGAAAAGGGACTGTAGTTTCACATTTGGCGCCCGAACAGGGACTCTACATAAAACGTAATTTTATGTGGAGTAATACCTACCAGGAAAGCGAAATAATTACCTGAAGTAATTGCGAAAGTACGCAAACACGTGAGTAAAATAGGGTTAAATTTCTAGGTTATAAACATATATGTTTTAGCAAGATAAAATAGCAAAAATGAGTACTAATGACAATATAACATTAGAAATCAGTACAACTGATGTAGATATGACTAGTGAGATGGATGTGCAATCAACACAAACTAGTCAGATTGACAAGCCTGATACGCTTGTATCTGTAGAGACAGAGAAAGTCACTACATCCATCTCAACTAGGTCAGAAAATAAACCAGATGATACAGCTGCTTTGATGCAGTTACTATTACATCAATTTGATGAACAGAGTGTAAAGTTTGATAAATTAGACAAAAAGTTAGATGAGCAAAAAAGCGATTCTAATATTAAATATACTAAGTTAAATGACAAATTTGAGGAACAGAGTGTAAAGTTTGATGAAATAAAAGACGAAATTAAAAACCGAAATTCTCACTTTGATAAAAGAATAGACGAAATGCATGCTCATTTCGATAAATTGACGAAACAAACAGTAACATTAGTAGACGAGATATTTGATATACCGAAGAGTAAAGTAGACGAGAATTACAAGAATAATAGTGCGGGTAGTAATGATGATACATTCACAGATAATAATGTTAGTCTAAGTGCTAATAAAGTAAATAACAATGATAATTTGAATAATGAGTTTACAGGTAGTAAGAATATGATATTAGAAAAAGATAATGAGAGTATTATGAGTGATAATGAGGTGTTTGAGTGTGTTGAGTTAGAGAGAGATCCGAGAGAAAGTATTTTTGTTAAAGGGGTGCAGGGGTTAGAATTTTCCTTTGATGTTGTGTTAGGGGGTGAAGTCAAGTCTTCATGTATTTTTAATAAGGACGAGAGTTCCTTAAATTTATATTTGGGAGACGAAAGGTCTACAAATAAAGTTCCTTGGTGTTTTTGTGTACCTCATAAGTGGTGCAGTAATTTTGAGTTAGTGACCCCTGCATATTTGGAGAGAGAGAGTGTAATTTGGTGTTATGGTGAGAAATATATAAAGAGAGAAAGTATAGAGAGGTATTGTGAGAGATATGGTGAGAGAAATAAAGTAATATAAATTTTTAAAGTAAATAGAAAGTATAGAGAACTTGTAGAAAGGTTAGGAATAGAGATGGTGTATGATTATGACGAATACAAACCTTATAATGAAATTGAAATAATAATAGGTGATGATAATAATGGTATCAAGTACTTACCTGTGGTAGTAATGGATGTAGCAGGAGATAATTACAATAATAACAAGATTATAACATATGATCTTACTGATGTAGACAGAACCATACTCGATCGTGACTTGATATATGATATTGAAATTGTGAATGAATATGAAAGGTTTGATAATTATTATGATTATAATGTTTCTAATAATAAAATTTATTCACTAAAAAATAAGATAAATAGACCTAAGATTAGAATGCTATTCAACGATGGAGGATAGATTGTTTTAATTGTGTAATGAACATTTAATATATGTGAAAAGTGGTTTTGAATTGGACTGCATATGGACTGAGTTTGATTAATGACAAATGTGTTTGGATTGTATATTTTTCATTGTTTTATATGTGTTTATATAAATGTATTTATGTACTCTGATGTTGTGTATTACAGGTAAATTTTATGTACAACATGTATGTTTTAATATATGTGTTAATAATTAACCATTAACATGTTTTTGTTTAACTAAACAAGTTTAAATAATTGAATAATAATTAAAGATTATTACTCTTAATTACTGAATTAATAAGGTACAAAAGAAAGTTGTACTACTTTGTAACTGAAGTTGTAAATTATTAATTGTCATAGAAGTTTCTAATGAAGTCAAATTATTATTTAATTTGTAATGGAGGTAATTTTTAATGAATAATAATAAATGATTAAGTAAGAATATATATTTGAAAAGTGAGATGTACTGTTATGAGTAGGTGAGAGATAAGTTTTATAATGCAATGGTCAATGATTACAGTAAGGTAGAATGTTTAAACGGGGATAGAGCCTGGGTATAGATAGAGGCAGGTGAGTTATTCAATTAATGTAAATGGAGTTAGATAGTTAAGATTTTAAAGAAAATAATACAAAGAGAATATTAGATATTTAGGGACACAGTAGTTAGTGATTATTTGTAGAGGTGAGTAAAGTCAAGGTTAAACATATATTTGTTGTTGATGATATTTTGTAGTGGGGGTGAGGTGATAAGGAGTAGCCAACGTATAGCGTTGTGGCAGGTAATAGCGTAGTTTAAGGGAGTGTTTGCCGAATTTTTTGGAAGGGCAAAATATTATGAATGTATATAGCCAGGTAGGGAACACCCATCTCTGTACAAAGACGCGCGGTGCTATAAATTGCTGAAATTACTGAAAGGTGTTTATAATTGAGAAATTGGTGTCATGATAGGTAAATTTGGTTGTTAGTTAGAAGAAAGGTGAATAAGAGTATAATAATAAGTAAAAGCATAGTGAATACATGAGTCACCCAGACTAAACAATGATTAGAAGGTGAAAGGTTAGGTAGTTAAATAGGTAGAAAATTGAGAGTAGAGAGGTAATAAGAAATGAATGATGAAATAATAATAATATAATATGAATATTAAAAATAAATTTGAAATAAATTTTATAATTATAATAAATAATTTATGGCTAATTAATGAAAGTTTAGAATTAATTAATCAATTAATTGAAATTGTAATTTTTATAATTTAAATGCAACTTTAAATAGATAGAATGTGTAAATTCTAATCAAGATTGAATATGAATTAACTATTTCAATGTATTAAATGTATTAATGTATCAATGTTGATAATATGTTTATGATGTATTTAATGTATTATGTATTAACATAGAAATTTTAACATGATGTATGGGAAATAGTGTGTGTGGAGGAGAAAGAGGGGTAAATATTGTTAACAGCGCCAATTATTAAATGTTAATAATAATAATAATAATAATAATAATAATAATAATAATTTCAATAAGGTTTTATTAATTATTTTTTCTATAAAATGTTTTATCCATGTTTGAATATTTGGGAGATTTATATAGGGATTTCCATGTTTTATTTAAATATTTGTTTCTTTTATAATTACATTAATTATGAAACAGAAAGAGTTAATTATTATCGATGGGAATCGAAACAATTTTTACAATTCAGGGTAGTCCATGAAGAGAATGGCAATTCTATATAATTCTTGTATTTTATATTTTTGGTAGTTATATTTTTTTCAAGCAAACCCAGTGCTTATTAACGCAAACCAGCACATAGCTAAGGGGAACCAGATCAGTTAAGGATAGAGTAATATACCAAGCCACTATTTTGATATTTTAATTTATTGTTTCAGTGTTTGGTGATGTTATGACGGCGGTCCTGAGCTGGCCAGCGTGTCAGAGCAGGAACGTTACGCGCCTGATTGGCCTTATGGTGTTGGGATCTCGAAGGAGAAGTCCAGTAAGGTCATGCAGGTACTGTCATCGTCATCAGACCACGGGTGAGTTATTGATTTTTTTTTTATGTAAATTGTAAGGGGGTTGTGGCGACATATCCTGGCTGATCCGTTTAGGAAGTATGAATGTGTCAATGAAAGTTTTTATGCTTCGGCACAAAATCTTTCATTGAGGGGGTTTTGTGATGGTACAATTCTGGTACAATCCTAAATTTATAAAAACATGGTACAAAAAACCATAATTATTTTATTCATTTATTTTAACAATTATTTGGTAATAATTATTTAAATATTTCATAATCCCTGTAAAGTTTTGGTGAGTGGACTATATAATTATTTTATAAAACGCAGATGGGAATTGACAGGATTTCGATCGCTTTCATTGTGAAACGGCAAACACAGCAAAAAATCGTATGTCACAGATAGAGATAACGTGACTAGCCCTGATGACGTCAGTGGAAGGAATGCACATTTTCTGTAAACAACTCGAGGCTGTAAACAACGAACAAAAGCCTGGTGACATAGTTTTTGCCCCACCTACGCAATGCTAAACAAAGACTCTGTGTCATTTCCTCCTGTATTGTGAACGTAGCCGGCCGGCAAGAGTTTCACTTAGTGTGAATTTTAACTTTTACACCACCAAAAGTGGTTAACAACAAAAGTGTTTGAATAACAGTGCCACCTTACCATTCGGTAAGGTGTAATCAGTGAAGATGTAATCGTAAATACAGTCGACGAACTCGCGGTGTGCGATGTTCTACCAGAAAAACAACCACAGCTAAGTATTAGCTGTCCGATTTGGTGAGATCGTTCCAATATATTATTCAAGTAAATCAACATCATAAAAGAATGACCAATTCAAAATTTAAATGAGCTCAGAATAAAATAAATTGTACCAGAGAATGAATGAGAGAGAGAGAGTGACCTAAATATTTATAGTGCTGGGTTGTGCAGGTATTGTTTAGCGTATTATACTATATTTCATTATGTTTATTATGTTTACAATGTTTATTTCTTATTAATGTTCAGATAAATGGGAACACGCCCCGAGGCGTAAACATGTGCATGTTTGGCACTATTTATTTATTTTGTAATGATATATGGGAATATGTGATTTGAATAAAGGGTAATGTCAAAAATAGACGTGCGAGTGAATTATTTCAGGTACATTTCGCTATTACTGGTTCGTTTAACACGAATTTTGGACCGAAAGGTAAGCCTAATATCATATGTTGGTAATTTCCATCATGGCGCCCGATAATTATTCAATGTTTATTAGTAAATTAGTTAATCTTATGTGACGCTAATTTGTAGCTTCACATTTGGGCGCTTTCCGAAAAGGGACTGTAGCTTCACACAGAGGGCAAATTTTTCTTGTTGTATAGGTGAAGGAAAGACTTCACCAATGTTGTATGAGGACAGAGTTTCCTCCGGTAGTTGTATGGAAGACGAAGGTGTCTTCAGAGGGTCCCTTTATTTTTTGTGATGGTCTTGGAAGTGCCAAGATGAATAGTAAGTTTGTGTTGCCCTCTGTGTGGAGTGAGAATGTGAAATGTTGTGGTGATAAAAGTAATTATGAGAGAGAGAAAAAGTTAGAGTGGTTTAAGCTAAATAGAGGTTATGGAGAGTTGATAGAGAAGATGAATAGTAAGAGAATTATGATAAATAATGTAGATTTACCTTGTTCAGTAGTAAACAATGATAATGATTATATTGATGATAAATATTTACCTATGGGGAGAGTTAATGTACTTGTAGTAGCAGAATATTGGGATAATGATGTAATTGTAATAATAAATACTGATGGAGACTTGACAAAAAATAATAAGGTTTTGTAAAATATATAAAAACATTTTACAAAAACCTTTGTATTAATATGTTTCACCAAGTGCCCAACGAGTCATCAATTAATATTGTAAAAAATAATAATGCCGACATGACTTATGATAACGTAATAAAGAGGGGTAACCCTATGTATTATTATTTTGATACAATAGAAAAAATAAATTTTTATGGTTATTATAAAAAAGATAGCCATATTGTAACAACTTATTATGTTACGTCTTAGTTCTTTAAGCCTCACGTTGGATTCATCAATTTGTAACCGTCCGTTACAAAATAATATAAGAGGTTCGTTTAAATAAACCTCCACGCTAGTAAGGTTTCGCTCCGCTGTGGGTAGTGTCGCTTGGTAACAAGCCACTGTTGACTCTTTTAAGCCCCACTGTTGCAAGCGTCAATTTGTAACAAGACCCTGTATGCAGTCTTTACAAATAAAGATAATAAAGAAAAAAATTTATTTAAAAAAAAAATTAAAAAAAAAAATTTTTATGTTTTAATTGATGTCTGTAATTGAGAAATAATTCTATTTTAAGGTTTTGATAAAAATTCTGATAATTAATAAGGCAGTTATTAATTATTTTGCACTTCTTGAAGATCTGAACTAAGTCCGGAGTTAATCAGATTAACTCCGGTCAGCAATCGATTTATGATTTTTCGTGCTGGTCCAATATCTCACTTCCTATAAATACTTTCTTCTTCCGGAAGTCTCGTTGCAATAAATAAACCTTAAACTAGCATGTGAAATAAGTTATAGATACAAACAATTGAAATAAATGGATTTATTAACAAATTAAGAAATGATCGATGTTTAATCGATTGTGAGCAATTGTCGACTCCGTCTCAGGAAATAATCGATTTGTTCATACAGGTTATAAATGATTACAAGTATCATAAAAGGTTCTTGGAGCGATTATATTATTAATAGTCAGAGAAGGGTAAACGAGAAAGTATAACATTTACAAATAAAGTGTTTTCAATAACTATTATCTAACAAAAGGTGAATAAATTTTATAAAATAAGTAATATTGTTGATTTGTCAAACCAATTCTGCGAGCGCTGAAGTCACTCAATGTAGTTGGCACTGGTGGTGGTGTCCAAGATGGCCGCTCAAAATATGACGAGGTTAACTGCGATGTCGTCGCGTTAAAATCTCACATCAAAATTACGTTCATATATGTTTTAAATGTCCCCGAACTGGTGTAACTTGTCTAATATGTTGTTTGGTGTATTCTGGAATAGTGTTTAGTGATCACTGGTGTTAATTATGTTATAGGTTTTTAGTGTTCACTTCTCTTTGTTCGCTACACAAAAAATGGTTATACTGTTGAAGAGTAAATTATCACAAATATGTCGTTTTATTGTTTCTATGCACTGGTATTATGTAGTGTAGATGTTGTTTTCACTATTGTGGTTAAAGTTTTCAGTGGTTTTGATTGTAAAAGTGTTTAATTTACATAACTCTCGTTTCACTGAAATTATTGGGTAACCTTAGTACAACATTTTTCTCGGTTTCAAGGAACGTATTCTCACATAAACTGCTCAGCTTGATCATTAACAAAGAACTAACTAACTTCCTTCACGTTAGTCAAAATCTGGCCCAGTTAATCTTTGAAAAAGTATTGTTAAAATATTTTCGACTTCCCATATACATGATACAAAAATACATTATATATGGAATTAATTTAGTTTATTCATCACTTTCGTGAATTATGAACCTTATCATTGGTTTAATTATCTCATTCTATTTAAATTGATATATTATAGTCCATATCTGTTGACATTTTTGTGGAAATTACCAAATTTCTTTCTTTTTGGAAATCTAGGCTCAAAAACTGGTTTCCGCCTTCATATTATTTTTTCTGCCATTTTAATTGTTATTAATACCATTATAATAAATTTCAAATTGTTATATTTCTCTTCCTTTCCTTAATTACATATAAATTGAACCTTTGAACTGGTTTTTTGTGACAATCTCTGAATTTAACACTCCTCTTTAAATAATTAATTTATATATTTCAAAAATTTACCATAATTTAAGGTATATTTCCATATTATCATTTTAACTCATAGGCTCATTCACAGTAGTTGTTAACTGATTTGCCTTACCTAAATCTTGCTAGTTTACAGGATTTATAAGTGAATTAACTGGTTTATATGGTTTCTGTGAATTCATTAAATGGCCTAGAGTTTAGAATTCTACATTTCTGGCTTTCTCAAATAAATTTAATCCTACTCCTCCTCTGACTTTAAACAGTTATTATGACATAAAAATAAAATGGTTTATAAACTTATTGTGATGTGTAGTATCTAATTAATACTACTGTTATATAAAAATAATAATGAACATTACTTAGCATTCTGTACAATTGGACATATTGCTGACATTGTTTGAAAACATACATTTAACTCTCTTTTTAATTAACACAGCATACCTACTGAAACATTTTAAAAGGTATTTATGCTGTTATTTAACAAAATATAATTTATTCTAAACACATATAAATCTTATTGACTAGGAACTCTTACAAATATATGGATTTTATGGCTGTGAACAAATAGCCATCTTAAACCTATGAACATTTAAATTAATTCCAGTCCTTTCTGGTCTAAACCATTATTATTTATTATCCCCTTCATCAGTAAACATGTCCACCCATACTCTAGTTATTATCATTTCTACAAATGTCTTGTAATAACAAACTTACACTAAAATAATAAAATATTGGAAATCTTCCATTTTATTATTTTATGATGATGTTGTAATGGGTCAAATTAGAAGGTTTTTATTTTTTATTAATCTTGGTTTTGATTTTGTTAAAAGTGTACAATTCATTCCATATATGGGAGCTACCACAGTTTAATTTTATATTAACATAGATCACCCATTCAATCACTTTTAAATTGCCAGACTTCACCTGTAAGGTGCCTCTAGTACAGCAATGCAACACACAGTCAGTCAAAACAATTGCCAGACGCATTGCACAACCACATAGCAGCAGCTTTGTGACACAGTCTACAGTGTGTCATCACGGTGTGGAGTTTGGTATCAGAGAGTAAGCAGCAGCAGACAATAGAATTGTGAATTTAAAACAGGGGCCTCGGGTTTACAAGATAGGCCGTTAAAAAAAATTTGGCCTATCTTAGAAAGTGTGAAACAGTTATTAAAAAGTAACAGTGTACAAACAAAAAGTTTGCAGCGCAGTTCCACTATTGAAGCCTGGCGGCTAGGAACGAATTAGGTTACACGCAAAAGTTTTTCTATTATTCTCACTTTAAATTCAAATATCAGTGAAGAAAAGTATGTGACGATAATACATCCGTGCGGTAGAAACTAACCGAGTGTTATTTCGGACCTCAACATTATAATATTTCATAGAAAGACGACTGTGCGTGAAGACCGCGTGGCTGCCGTGGGGGAAGTTTTAATAATAAAATGTTAAGGGTATTTTAAATTGTGAATGAGAGCGTGTACAAGCAAAGCTGGGCTGTTTCTTTTGTATGTTATATTTGCTTTTGTGTTTTGTGAAACGATAAGGTAAGCTATAGTTAGTAAGTTCCTGTACAAACCAGGTGCACGAGTTACACAATACGTAACTCCATGTAAAGCTATTTTTCATGTAAACAGTAATTCCAACAATTGAACATTAAAATTAATAATTCTCTTCTTAAAGATGTGTAGAGTTAATTATTTCAAGAACCCATGAAACACGTTTGTATCTGCATTCGTACGAAAGGATCCTGGCCCGAAATAAAACGAAACCTTCCAGGTATGTGGAAGTCAATCTGTTATATTATATTAGAAGAAAATTATTAATAGGTGTTTAGCATTTCAATGGCTTCCGTTAACAGGGACAGTTTTTGGTAATTAAAATATCAAAGACCGTACCTATAGTAGAGATACAAACATGTTTTTGGGGTTAGTGGAATAAAACAAAAGTGCGTTGTTAACGCAAAAGTGGTTATATAATACACTTTATTGACTATATGTTATTCATAAACAAATATTAAGCATAAAATAAGAAATGGCAGATAACAGTGAAGTCGGCTTATCTGACAATCAGACCGAGAGTCAAGCAAATGTTGACTCCGGTATTCGAACAGAAGTAACGTCAATAAATGAGTATAACGCAGAAGCATCTGTATTTAGCTCACCAGGAGCGATATCAACTCCCGTAACAAATAAAGCTACAGAGTTGTCAATGAACGATTTATTTAATTTCATGAGAACCATGTCTAGTGACATGAGAACCATGTCCAGTGACGTGAGAAATATGTCTAAGGAAATTAACGTAAAATTTGATATACAGAATGATCAGTTTAACGTAAAATTTGATATACAGAATGATCAGTTTGATGAAATGGCCAATAAATTTGCAAATAAATTTGACATGTTAAATAGTCGTTTTGATGATAATGATATAATTTTAAACAATATGAAAAGTGACTTTAACAACAAATTAGATCAATTAACTAATGATTTTAATGAACAGAAAATAAAATGCGAGCAGCAAAATATTCAAAACGAGATCAATTTTAAAGCAATTAAAGACCAGAATGTGCAGTTACAGCAAAATATAAATGTAAAATTTAGTGAGTTGATAAATAATATACAAGACAAGAATGTATGTCTTGAAAATGCCGAGGAAATGACAAGAAATAGTCTGAATAAAGTAGAATCAAGTACGAATAATACAAACGAAAGTCGTAATGACAATGTTGTATTAGGTAATGAATTAATAAATAATAATGATGTTGATAATATTGAGCATAATAATGTAGTCGAAAAAGTGGTATCTGAGAGTACTAATGAAGTTGTAGAATGTGATTATGAAATGTTAATGTGTGTTAAGGAGTTAGAGAGAGAGTGGAGAGAGAGTTATATTACAGGTATGAAACAGGGGGTAAATTGTTTACGAGGTAGAATGGGGGGTGAAGGAAGACCTTCACGTATATATTGTGTAGACGAGTGGGCTACAAATAAGTTTTTTGTTTTTCCTGGAAAAGTCAGGAAAGATTTAATTGAATTTATACCCTCTGTCTGTAATAATGATGTTGAAAGTATGATTTGGTATTGTGATGAGAGAGAGTTAAACAGAGAATTGTGTGTTAATAAAGTCACAGAATTATATAACTTAAATAAAAAGTATGATGAATGGAAGGAAAGTTTAGAAATATATGTGAATGATAACGACTACAATGATTTAATAAAAATGATTAACCCAATAGTTAATGAATTTAATGATGGAGACTTAACAAAAATACCCAATGTAGACCGGTTTAATGAGTATGTGAATAAACGGAATGAATTTAGTTTGTATGGTTACCACACACAAAACAGTCATTTGTGTGCTGATAAAATTGAACGATGTTATGTAGAACCAAGGTTGATTTGGGACGATGGAGGTTGAACAATTAAAACAATAAAAGACAGTATAAATATTTTGTTTTAATGGTTCTGACATGGCAAATCTGGACAAATGAAGTGCGGAAAAACTGAATAATAAATAACAAGAGTTTGTAAATAATATAGTGAATTCATTTGTGTGTAGTAGGAAACGTTAAGTAAACAATGTGTGTACGTAAGATGATTGTTGTAATAATAATATTGAAATAGTTGCAAGTTAAATAAATAATTTAAAAAAGGCCACTTTTATTAATGAATCAAAAATATATCTGATCCAAGTTGGAATAAAAATGTAAGAGACAAATATGTTATCTAGAAGATTTATAAAACTTGAAAAGTGTAGCAAGCAGATATGTCAGTATATGAAGTAACCCAAAGTGTTTAGTCTATGACAGCTGAAACTGAGAATGTTTATAACTGTTGTTTATGAAAACAAGTCTGGCACACAACGTTCAGGTAGACAGGTGTGTTGTAGTGGTATGTTGTGACTCAAGCCTGTGGTCATGCTTGGTGACCATAACAAAACTCTATTGTGACATAAAAGAATTAAAGAAAATTTTTTGATAAAATAATAATGAGGTAATCATTGTAACTCAGAGTTTGAGACAGTAAAAAACCATTAAACCATTAAATTAATTTGGTATTCAACAAAATATTGTTGAAATATTAATGTATAAAAAAAAAAAAAAATAAATAAGGTGTTCAGGCCTTAATAAAGTGTATTATTTTATTGGTGTATGCTAGATATAGTTGTTGATAAAATGTATTTTCATTATGCGTGTATTTTTTTTTCTAAGCCAATAAGTAAACGCCTGGCAGGCAATCAACATAACAGAAGTAAGTATTGGTAATATATTCCATGTAAGTGGTTCAAGTAAAAGATGTATTTTCATTGTGTTAGGGTATCAGCTGATCAGCAATACCATGTCACTGGTATATTGATTTGTAAATGTTACAAGTAATTAATGTTTAGTGTACTACAGATATTTTGAAGTAAAGACAAAAAGAATATGCGAAATAAAATAACAGTAATTTATGCAAATTAATAAAAGATAATTCATGGGTGATAAATGTTTTATGGGACACGTAGACCTGTCCAAGTTGAATTAAAAGTTGAAGGTGAATGATAGAAATGAATATAATGTTGTTTTTTAGTTGATGTGATATAACAGAATTGTGTGAAGTATTAATGTTGACACAGTTGTAATGGAGACTTTATGTAGAGTTTTGAATGATATATATTTATGTTTATAATTAATGAGGTTATTTTGTGTATTTGTAGTAATGTAATGAGATTGAGATTTTTGGGGATGGCAATTTTGTATTAGAGGGTAGTGTAATGGAGGAGTCCGCAACAAGGGTTGGGACGGGATAGGAATAGATTTTTGTGGGGAAGGGGCCGCCTTAGGTAAAATCCAGGGGCCAAATAAGGGAATTGAGTTTTGGTAGGGGAAACACGTATCCTATATACAAAGGGTTAGAGAGTATTTTATATATAGAGAAGGTAACGTTTTGTGTTAAATGATAAGTTGGGGTTTAGAGTGTTCTGATTAGTAGAGATTTTGATAGAGACGGGTGTCATGATAATTGAAGTTGATGAATATTGGAGTCAAAGGGGTAAAGATTATATATGTAGACAGAATAAATGAGAATAAATAATTTACATCACCCACAGTATATTAAAGTAAGATTGTTGAAAAGAAAGAGAGATTCATGATAAAGAATACACAATTGTTCATTTTTTTCAACCAGTGACAGAAATTTTAATAGAAGTGAAAATGATGTAAAGTCAAGAATTGTTTATTTTAAATAATTTAAATGTCAACTTGATTATTATATTAATATTTTGTTTATTTTAAATGTTGTATTTTATTATGTTTTGTATTTCAAGTGAGGATATTGCAAATGTTCAATGTGTTTTCAGAACTTATAGATAACATATGTAGGTCAAGGGTTTTGGACTTGACCTAGTTTCGATCAGCTGATGGGGTCATACACAGACTAAGCTTGTATAATAGGAAGTCAGTTTAATTTGTTTAGTTAACCTATTTAAACCAAATTTTAATAATTACTACACATAGAGGGAAACATTTAAATAAATTTAATTGTTTCTGGAATTTTAAAATTTTTGAAAATTTTAATTTTTTTGAAAAAAAAAAAAGATTTTTCGCCTGCCAGCGAATGAATATTTTGGATAATGATTGTTTTATTATGTGTGCATTAACCATGTTTATTTTATTGTATTGCATTGTATTGGTAGAATATAAGTGGTTCTCATGTTAGAGTAAGGATGTGTTTATATTATTAGAAATGTCTAGGTTAAGTTATTTGAAACAAAAATTAGAAAAACAAGGAAGAGAATTTTTTGATAAAAGATTTTTTTTAAATCTATATCTATAAAAATGAATGTTTGTTTCTTTCTTTGTCCTGTATGCGTTCCTATACCATTCATCCGATTGCGATGAAACTTCGGTGAGTTGTTGTGCGCACGCCCGCGAAGGTTTATGAATTTTTTTCAATGGGGCCCTTTGGGGGGTTCTTGGGGTCTTCCACATCTCCTCCTAAACCACTGGACCGATTTCAACCAAACTTGGCACAAATATTTTATGCAACGGGAGAACCAACATAGGGTAGGTGTTTTTTCGATGGGGGCATTTGGGGGGTCCTTTGGGGTTTTCCACATCTCCTCCTAAACCACTGGACCGATTTCAACCAAACTTGGCACAAATTTTTACGCAACGGGAGAACCAACATAGGATATGTGTTTTTTCGATATGATCCTTCGGGGGTCCTTTGGGGTCTTTCACATCTCCTCCTAAACCACTGGACCGATTTCAACCAAACTTGGCACAAATATTTTACGCAAAGGGAGAACCAACATAGGATAGGTGTTTTTTCAATGGGGTTCTTTTGGGGGTTCTTTGGGGTCTTCCACATCTCCTCCTAATCCACTGGACCGATTTCAACCAGACTTGGCACAAATATTTTATGCAACGGGAGAACCAACATAGGGTAGGTGTTTTTTCGATGGGGTCCTTTGGGGGGTCCTTTGGGGTCTTCCACATCTTCTCCTAAACCACTGGATCGATTTCAACCAAACTTGGCACAAATATTTTACGCAACGGGAGAACCAACATAGGATATGTGTTTTTTCGATATGATACTTCGGGGGTCCTTTGGGGTCTTCCACATCTCCTCCTAAACCACTGGACCGATTTCAACCAAACTTGGCACAAATATTTTACGCAAAGGGAGAACCAACATAGGATAGGTGTTTTTTCGATGGGGTTCTTTTGGGGGTTCTTTGTGGTCTTCCACATCTCCTCCTAAACCACTGGACCGATTTCAACCAAACTTGGCACAAATATTATACGCAAAGGGAGAACCAACATAGGATAGGTGTTTTTTCAATGGGGTTCTTTGGGGTCTTCCACATCTCCTCCTAAACCACTGGACCGATTTCAACCAAACTTGGCACAAATATTTTACGCAACGGGAGAACCAACATAGGATATGTGTTTTTTCGATATGATACTTCGGGGGGTCCTTTGGGGTCTTCCACATCTCCTAAACCACTGAACCGATTTCAACCAAACTTGGCACAAATATTTTACGCAAAGGGAGAACCAACATAGGATAGGTGTTTTTTCGATGGGGTTCTTTTGGAGGTTCTTTGGGGTCTACCACATCTCCTCCTAAACCACTGGACCGATTTCAACCAAACTTGGCACAAATATTTTACGCAACGGGAGAACCAACATAGGACAGGTGTTTTTTTTTTTGATACGATCCTCTGGTGGGTCCTTTGGAGTCTTAAAAAACTAACTTATTGGATCTGGTTACAATGGCAACCCAATGGAATAGATTCTGTTCTAAATATATTATCGCATTAAATTGAAGACCACGCGAACGGAGTCTTTATATATTATATATATACAAACACTTGCTTTCTTTGAGTGGCATTGCAACGCATGCCGGGTACTCGCTAGTTTATAATAAATTTTGAAAGAAAATTTTTATGTTTAATGTGTTATGGTAACATGTAATGTTAGTATGTGTGAGCCCAGTATTTGCTAAAGGCAGCCCAGCTTGCAAAAAGGGGGAACCACATCGGCGGAGGAGCTGGAATAATTTTAGCCAGGGATTGAGGATTTTTGGGGGTAGTATGTTAGAAGGCGAGGCGCGCTGTGGTGCGAGTCTGATTGATTTCTCGGTGTTGGGATCTCTTACGGAGAAGTCCAGTGATCTCGTTCAGATGAGTCCATAGTCGCTGAGGCAGGGGGGTCATGTACCCATGAGATTAAGAACTAGGGGGTTGTTGGCACCAGTTCCTCACCGGTCCTCTTCGGGGTTATCGATGAGATTTCTTCTGTTGCGAACAGCAGAATTCTCATCGAGGGGGTATTGTAATGGGTCAAATTAGAAGGTTTTTATTTTTTATTAATCTTGGTTTTGATTTTGTTAAAAGTGTACAATTCATTCCATATATGGGAGCTACCACAGTTTAATTTTATATTAACATAGATCACCCATTCAATCACTTTTAAATTGCCAGACTTCACCTGTAAGGAGCCTCTAGTACAGCAATGCAACACACAGTCAGTCAAAACAATTGCCAGACGCATTGCACAACCACATAGCAGCAGCTTTGTGACACAGTCTACAGTGTGTCATCACGGTGTGCAGTTTGGTATCAGAGAGTAAGCAGCAGCAGACAATAGAATTGTGAATTTAAAACAGGGGCCTCGGGTTTACAAGATAGGCCGTTAAAACAAATTTGGCCAAAATCAGTGAAGAAAAGTATGTGACGATAATACATCCGTGCGGTAGAAACTAACCGAGTGTTATTTCGGACCTCAACATTATAATATTTCATAGAAAGACAACTGTGCATGAAGACCGCGTGGCTGCCGTGGGGGAAGTTTTAATAATAAAATGTTAAGGGTATTTTAAATTGTGAATGAGAGCGTGTACAAGCAAAGCTGGGCTGTTTCTTTTGTATGTTATATTTGCTTTTGTGTTTTGTGAAACGATAAGGTAAGCTATAGTTAGTAAGTTCCTGTACAAACCAGGTGCACGAGTTACACAATACGTAACTCCATGTAAAGCTATTTTTCATGTAAACAGTAATTCCAACAATTGAACATTAAAATTAATAATTCTCTTCTTAAAGATGTGTAGAGTTAATTATTTCAAGAACCCATGAAACACGTTTGTATCTGCATTCGTACGAAAGGATCCTGGCCCGAAATAAAACGAAACCTTCCAGGTATGTGGAAGTCAATCTGTTATATTATATTAGAAGAAAATTATTAATAGGTATTTAGCATTTTAATGTGTATTATTGAATATAAAATTTGTTATATAGCATATTGGTAAGTCATAGTATCAATACAACTTTAAGTTTATTGTATTTCCAAAAACACTTACACTAGTTCACTTTCACTGGTGGTTCTGATATACTGAGTCTTATTATCTCAGACCAGACCTTTAGTCATCATGGACTGTTAAGACTTGTTTATTTTTTTAATCACACAATAGCTTTAGTTGGTGCACCTCTTATCATACTATACAACACTTTTGGTTTATTAATAATTACATTTTTATAGGGTTTTGGGATGTTATACTTTCTTTAATTGTCTCTATGGGTTTGGGGTTGATGGTAGTTAATAATAGCTTTTATAATGGTGTTTCTTCCATACTATTTCTTCCTTTCTTCTTGTCTTCACTCTTGTCTTTCTTCTGGTCTTCATTCTTGTCTTTCTTCTGGTCTTCCTTCTTCTTGTCTTCACTCTTGGGTAACCAAGGTACTTCATGTTTCTTGACTGATGTTTGGTTTGGAGTATTTAATTTATTTTCTGATACTGACTTTGCTCTTCGTTAAAGGGTTCAGGGTATTGTTTACTTCCTGATAATAAACTCTACTCTTCCTTCTTCTTGTGTTTGGGGTATTTTGTTGTTTCACCACTCCTAAACTGATTCTTTCTTCTTGATTTTGTGGTATCTAGTTTGTTTACTGCTCCTAACTTCCTGGGTAAATTCCTGATTTTATAATATTGTAGCGGGTCAAATTTTGGGTGTTTTTATTTTAACGGTTTGGGGCATTTATATTTTTACTTATTTCCTTTTCGGGCGGGCTTGTATAAAATAATGTAAAAATGTATTATTGTGCAACGTATTTGTCAGTATACCAGAACCATTGTGAAAGAAACAGTTCGAAACAAAAGCAGTAAGGCGCAGTTGTTGTCGAGGAATGCGGCAGAGAATTCGCGCCACCCTAAAAATTCGCAGAACTCTGTACATGTGTTTCGACGCCCGTACGCAACCCAGCCGGGCGGGGCTCGGGAGTGACGCCGTGAAAAACACCAAAGTTGAGGCAAACATGGCGATGGGACGAAAAGTTAGTAGCTCCAAGTGACCGGCTACCGGAAAACAGCGTTAAACTCCGCCTACTGTTGGTGACGTCAGCGGAGCCAAGTCCAATATTGTCCTCTGGTACCACACATATACCAGCTATAGTCCCTGCATAAACTGAATATGCCTCAGCAAATCAACAGTATACGGCGACTAAAACCTGGTGGCATTGAATCGCCGCTTCCGCCAGCTCAATCAAGCACATTGCGCAGTTCCACTATAGCTGAGTAAGCTCTCTTCAAAGTTTTTTTTCAGTTTTCCCCGTAAAGAGTGTAATAACAGTAGAAAAAGTTGGTGACCGACATCAATCCAGAATGAATCAATAAGTAAAGTAATTTTCGGACATTGAGAAGCCAAACATTTACTAAAAACGATGAGTGCGCGCGCGAGCACGTGGCCGGGGTTTCAAGTTAAGGGCTGAGAATTTTATTATAAAATGTTTAAGGGGAAATAAATTGTGTGTGTGTGTTTGAGTGGGTGTTTAAATATGCAGGCTGGGCTCTGTCTGTATGTGTATATGAATATAAGGTAAGCTAGTAGAATAAGATAGTATATGTAACGAATCACCAGACAAAGAAAAATTATGAAGCTATTTTATATACAAAAACATGGTAAAAATTTGTTGAAATTTGAATGATTTAAAAAATAAAATTAAAAGGTAAATTCTCTTCATTCAAAATGTGTCAGAATAATTATTTCGTAACCTCACACTGTTTCTGACCTCGCTTATAAAAGAACTCTGGGTACCCTTAGGAAGATCAAAAATATCGGTAAGTAATAAACAGTAAAATAAATGTATAAATAAGTGAGTTTTTATATAATATGAGTTACTCTTAATTATTTCTTTGATTTTTAATAGTGGTAATTCTTATAATGTAATGAGGATTTTTATTTTATTGTGGTTTATTCCTTTGAATTCATTAAATTTCATTCGATATTATATTAGTTATGTTATGTAATTATTGTTTATTATCTTATATGAATTAATAAGTAGTGGATTTTCTGTTACGCTACAATATGTTGTGTACCAATAAAATTGAACAATGTTATGTGAAGAAAAGACTAATTTTTGATGATGGGGGTTGAGAAATATTGAATGAACATTTAATTATGTGAGTAATGGTAAAATTACCTGGCTGATTTAGGCATTGAAGTGTGGTAAATAATAAATTATGACGAAAATTTGTAAATAAATGTGTTAGTGTTAAATGTATTGTGTCAATATTATCTTGTTGTAATGTATATTATAGCCTATGTGTACCATATGTTTGTAATAAGAAGGAAAGGTATAATAGTAAATAATAACATTTTATTTTACTAAAATAATGAACAAGATGTACGAAGGAATTTTGTTTTGTATTGTGTGTTTAATTCAAAAATGCGAGTTTTATTAATATTGTAATAAAACAAAATATTCAATGTAAGAATGTGTAGGAATGTTTCACTTTGGAAACGTCAATTTGGTAACGTTCCTGGTCTTCGTTAAGCCCTCACTATTGGGCTAGCCAATTTTGTATTAAAACAAAATAATCTGTGTGAATGCTGTTGTAACAATTTAAAATAAAAAATTTATTTATAAAAAATTCTGAAAAAATATTTTTTGTGTAAATTGTTAATCCTAATATTTAGGAAATAATCGTGTTTATTGTTTGTAATTAGAAATGAAGTGGTATTATGTTTATTTTTGTAATAGTGTCACTTTCAGTAAATTTGTTAAAGGACAATCTGGTTAACTCCAAATCTAGTCGAAAGACGGCTCTCTTCTTCTTCTTCTTGAAGCGTTCGTTGTTTCGTATATACCGCCTTTCGGTTAGTTGGTATTCTTGAATAATTTATTTGTTAAGTTTTTTTAAAGAAAAACCAAATCCAAATTACAAAACAGAACGTTTATTAATAAATTAATTAATTTGTTCGATAAGAATCGATGTTACAAAACAATATCGACTCACTCAGGGCCGGTCGATATAAAAAGTTACATTAATAGTATATAAAATATGGTTCTGTAATGGGTCAAATTAGAAGGTTTTTTATTTTTTATTAATCTTGGTTTTGATTTTGTTAAAAGGGTACAATTCACTTCATATATGGGAGCTACCACAGTTTAATTTTATATTAACATAGATCACCCATTCAATCACTTTTAAATTGCCAGACTTCACCTGTAAGGAGCCTCCAGTACAGCAATGCAACATACACACAGTCAGTCAAAACAATTGCCAGACGCATTGCACAATCACATAGCAGCAGCCTTGTGAGAGTCTACAGTGTGTCATCAGAGTGTGCAGTTTGGTATCAGAGAGTAAGCAGCAGCAGACAATAGAATTGTGAATTTAAAACAGGGGCCTCGGGTTTACAAGATAGGCCGTTAAAACAAATTTGGCCTATCTTAGAAAGTGTGAAACAGTCATTAAAAAGTAACAGTGTACAAACAAAAAGTTTGCAGCCAAGTTCCACTATTGAAGCCTGCCGGCTAGGAACGAATTAGGCTACACTCAAAAGTTTTTCTATTATTTTCACTTTAAATTCAAATATCAGTGAAGAAAAGTATGTGATGATAATACATCCGTGCGGTAGAAACTAACCGAGTGTTATTTCGGACCTCAACATTATAACATTTCATAGAAAGATGACTGTGCGTGAAGACCGCGTGGCTGCCGTGGGGGAAGTTTTAATAGTAAAATGTTAAGGGTATTTTAAATTGTGAATGAGAGCGTGTACAAGCAAAGCTGGGCTGTTTCTTTTGTATGTTAGATTTGCTTTTGTGTTTTGTGAAACGATAAGGTAAGCTATAGTTAGTAAGTTCCTGTACAAACCAGGTGCACGAGTTACACAATACGTAACTCCATGTAAAGCTATTTTTCATGTAAACAGTAATTCCAACAATTGAACATTAAAATTAATAATTCTCTTCTTAAAGATGTGTAGAGTTAATTATTTCAAGAACCCATGAAACACGTTTGTATCTACATTCGTACGAAAGGATCCTGGCCCGAAATAAAACGAAACCTTCCAGGTATGTGGAAGTCAATCTGTTATATTATATTAGAAGAAAAATATTAATAGGTATTTAACATTTCAATGGCTTCCGTTAACAGGGACAGTTTTTGGTAATTAAAATATCAAAGACCGTACCTATAGTAGAGATACAAACATGTTTTTGGGGTCAGTGGAATAAAACAAAAGTGCGTCGTTAACGCAAAAGTGGTTATATAATACACTTTATTGATTATATGTTATTTATAAACAAATAGCAAGTATAAAATAAGAATGGCAGATAACAGTGAAGTCGGCTTATCTGACAATCAGACCGAGAGTCAAGCAAATGTTGACTCCGGTATTCGAACAGAAGTAACGTCAATAAATGAGTATAACGCAGAAGCATCTGTATTTAGCTCACCAGGAGCGATATCAACTCCCGTAACAAATAAAGCTACAGAGTTGTCAATGAACGATTTATTTAATTTCATGAGAACCATGTCTAGTGACATGAGAACCATGTCCAGTGACGTGAGAAATATGTCTAAGGAAATTAACGTAAAATTTGATATACAGAATGATCAGTTTAACGTAAAATTTGATATACAGAATGATCAGTTTGATGAAATGGCCAATAAATTTGCAAATAAATTTGACATGTTAAATAGTCGTTTTGATGATAATGATATAATTTTAAACAATATGAAAAGTGACTTTAACAACAAATTAGATCAATTAACTAATGATTTTAATGAACAGAAAATAAAATGCGAGCAGCAAAATATTCAAAACGAGATCAATTTTAAAGCAATTAAAGACCAGAATGTGCAGTTACAGCAAAATATAAATGTAAAATTTAGTGAGTTGATAAATAATATACAAGACAAGAATGTATGTCTTGAAAATGCCGAGGAAATGACAAGAAATAGTCTGAATAAAGTAGAATCAAGTACGAATAATACAAACGAAAGTCGTAATGACAATGTTGTATTAGGTAATGAATTAATAAATAATAATGATGTTGATAATATTGAGCATAATAATGTAGTCGAAAAAGTGGTATCTGAGAGTACTAATGAAGTTGTAGAATGTGATTATGAAATGTTAATGTGTGTTAAGGAGTTAGAGAGAGAGTGGAGAGAGAGTTATATTACAGGTATGAAACAGGGGGTAAATTGTTTACGAGGTAGAATGGGGGGTGAAGGAAGACCTTCACGTATATATTGTGTAGACGAGTGGGCTACAAATAAGTTTTTTGTTTTTCCTGGAAAAGTCAGGAAAGATTTAATTGAATTTATACCCTCTGTCTGTAATAATGATGTTGAAAGTATGATTTGGTATTGTGATGAGAGAGAGTTAAACAGAGAATTGTGTGTTAATAAAGTCACAGAATTATATAACTTAAATAAAAAGTATGAAGAATGGAAGGAAAGTTTAGAAATATATGTGAATGATAACGACTACAATGATTTAATAAAAATGATTAACCCAATAGTTAATGAATTTAATGATGGAGACTTGACAAAAATACCTAACGTAGACTGGTTTAACGAGTATTTGAATAAGTTGATTGAAGTTAGTTTTTCTGGTTACAACACACAAAACAGTCATTTGTGTGCTGATAAAATTGAACGATGTTATGTAGAACCAAGGTTGATTTGGAACGATGGAGGTTAAACTATTAAAACAATAAAAGACAGTATAATTATTTTGTTTTAATGGTTCTGACTATAATTATTTTGTTTTAATGGTTCTGACATGGCAAATCTGGACAAATGAAGTGCGGAAAAAACTGATAATAAATAACAAGAGTTTGTAAATAATATAGTGAATTTATTTGTGTGTATTATGAAACGTTAAGTAAACAATGTGTGTACATAAGATGATTGTTGTAATAATAATATTGAAATAGTTGCAAGTTAAATAAATAATTTAAAAGGTCACTTTTATTAATGAATTAAAAATATATCTGATCCGAATTGGAATAAAATGTAAGAGACAAATATGTTATCTAAAAGATTTATAAAACTTGAAAAGTGCAGCAAGCAGATATGTCAGTATATGAAGTAACCCAAAGTGTTTAGTCTATGATAGCTGAAACTGAGAATGTTTATAACTGTTGTTTATACAAGTCTGGCACACAACTGTGTTCATGTAAACAGTAGACAGGTGTGTTGGAGTGGTATGTTGTGACTAATGCCCACAGACATACTTGGTGACCATAACAAAACTCTATTGTGACATAAAAGAATTAAAGAAAATTTTTTGATAAAATAATAATGAGGTAATCATTGTAACTCAGAGTTTGAGACAGTAAAAAACCATTAAACCATTAAATTAATTTGGTATTCAACAAAATATTGTTGAAATATTAATGTATAAAAAAAAAAAAAATAAGGTGTTCAGGCCTTAATAAAGTGTATTATTTTATTGTCTGTTAGATAAGCATTGACAAGAATATGTAATTTTATTATGTTTGTATTTCAAAGTAGGATATTACAGATGTTCAGTGTATTTTCAGAAAGGATACATAACATATGTAGGTCAAGGGTTTTGGACTTGACCTAGTTACGATCAGCTGATGAGGTCATACACCTACTAAGCTTGTATAGTAGGAATTCAATTTTAATTTGTTTGTTTGATTAATTCAAACCAATATTTGAATAATTTTAATAGATGTTATTTAATAAATAAATTTAATAAAATTCATTAATGAATAAATTTAAAATTTTTTTTGGAATTTTAAAATTTTGAAAATTTTAATTTTTTTTTTGGGAAAAAAAAATTTTTGATTTTTCGCCTGCCAGCGAATGAATATGTTAGATAATTATTCTTTTATTATGTGTGCATTAACCATGTTTATTTTATTGTATTACATTTTATTGGTAGACTATAAGTGATTCTCATGTTAGAGTAAGAAAGTGTTTATATTAGTAGAAATGTTTAGGTTAAGTCATTTGAAACAAAAAATTAGAAAAAAGAGGAAGAGAATTTTTTTGATAAAAGATTATTTTTTTGAATTTAAAATTTTTCAAATTTATAATAAATTTTAAAAGAAAATTTTTATTTTAATGCGCTAGGGTATCATGTAACGTGAGTGTGTGTGAGCCCAGTATTTGCTAAAGGCAGCCCA
Source organism: Magicicada septendecula (assembly GCA_034769895.1). NCBI lineage: Eukaryota > Metazoa > Arthropoda > Insecta > Hemiptera > Cicadidae > Magicicada > Magicicada septendecula. Next base: position 48,419,989 of record CM068374.1, on the reverse strand, counting down.
GCTTGCAAAAAGGGGATCCACATCGGTGGAGGAGCTGGAATAATTTTAGCCAGGGATTGAGGATTTTCGGGGGTAGTATGTTAAAAGGCGAGGTGCGCTGTGGTGCGAGTCTGATCGATTTCTCGGTGTTGGGATCTCTTACGGAGAAGTCCAGTGATCTCGTTCAGATGAGTCCATGGTCGCTGAGCCAGGGGGGTCGTGTACCCATGAGAGTAAGAACCAGGGGGTTGTTGGCACCAGTTCCTCACCGGTCCTCTTCGGGGTTTATCGATGAGATTTCTTCTGTCGTGAACAGCAGAATTCTCATCGAGGGGGTATTGTAATGGGTCAAATTAGAAGGTTTTTTATTTTTTATTAATCTTGGTTTTGATTTTGTTAAAAGGGTACAATTCACTTCATATATGGGAGCTACCACAGTTTAATTTTATATTAACATAGATCACCCATTCAATCACTTTTAAATTGCCAGACTTCACCTGTAAGGAGCCTCCAGTACAGCAATGCAACATACACACAGTCAGTCAAAACAATTGCCAGACGCATTGCACAATCACATAGCAGCAGCCTTGTGAGAGTCTACAGTGTGTCATCAGAGTGTGCAGTTTGGTATCAGAGAGTAAGCAGCAGCAGACAATAGAATTGTGAATTTAAAACAGGGGCCTCGGGTTTACAAGATAGGCCGTTAAAACAAATTTGGCCTATCTTAGAAAGTGTGAAACAGTCATTAAAAAGTAACAGTGTACAAACAAAAAGTTTGCAGCCAAGTTCCACTATTGAAGCCTGCCGGCTAGGAACGAATTAGGCTACACTCAAAAGTTTTTCTATTATTTTCACTTTAAATTCAAATATCAGTGAAGAAAAGTATGTGACGATAATACATCCGTGCGGTAGAAACTAACCGAGTGTTATTTCGGACCTCAACATTATAACATTTCATAGAAAGATGACTGTGCGTGAAGACCGCGTGGCTGCCGTGGGGGAAGTTTTAATAGTAAAATGTTAAGGGTATTTTAAATTGTGAATGAGAGCGTGTACAAGCAAAGCTGGGCTGTTTCTTTTGTATGTTAGATTTGCTTTTGTGTTTTGTGAAACGATAAGGTAAGCTATAGTTAGTAAGTTCCTGTACAAACCAGGTGCACGAGTTACACAATACGTAACTCCATGTAAAGCTATTTTTCATGTAAACAGTAATTCCAACAATTGAACATTAAAATTAATAATTCTCTTCTTAAAGATGTGTAGAGTTAATTATTTCAAGAACCCATGAAACACGTTTGTATCTACATTCGTACGAAAGGATCCTGGCCCGAAATAAAACGAAACCTTCCAGGTATGTGGAAGTCAATCTGTTATATTATATTAGAAGAAAAATATTAATAGGTATTTAACATTTCAGTTCTTTAAACGGTTATTTAAGATATAGCCAGAGAAGTGTATTGGCAGGAAAGTATAACACTTAACAATTATAAAATGCCTTAATATTAAACAATACAATGTTATAATTAAAAATAATAAAAGTTTACATACGATATTTATTCAAACCAAAAGCAGCAGAAAGTCGTTCTCAACAGCTGACAGGAGAAGATGATGACAATTCCCAAAATGGCCGACTGGCGCATGCGTAGTGTAACGTATAACCTGGACGAAAGTTTTGGTTAAATAAAGATGGCTTTTCTCCGTGTAAATGGTCTCAGCAATTGTATATGATTGTTCTGGATGTATTTGAGTGTCACTGGTGTATGGTGGAATAGTTCACTTGGTGTAAAATGTTGTTATAGTATATATCTCACTTGGTCTATGTGTGTCGGGTTTAACCTGGATTGTTCGTCAGTAAATTGTGTGATATTGGTGTTATTTCGATTAATTAGTCGTATGTGGTTCAGTTTGTTGGTGTTACACTATTCATACTTTAACTTCACCGGTTCACAATAAAAAAATAACTCAAAATAAGTTTTTATAAAAATTTTCACCGAACTCGGTTTATAATGTGTCGCCATTATAGGTTACTTCGAGCAAATAATCACGTTAAATACACTCGTCAACGTATAATAATGAACTGTTCTCATTTCCTTCGTCTCCTGAAAATCTTAGCCAATTTAATATATCTTATACATTGTTTCAAATTATCTTAGCTTCCGATACATTTTATTTTAATACATTATACTCAGAAAATAATTTCGTTATTAATTAACTGTACGAAATACGAAATACATATTCGGTTTCTTTATTCTATTCTGCTTATTTTGATACTAATTAATATAGTGTTACAAAGTTTTCATTAAAAAATTATATTTCTTACATTTCTGGAAGGTAGGCCTAATTTTATATTTCCTGTTGTCTAAGCAAATAATAGCCATTTTCCCTAATATAATTATTATTCTATTAAATCTGAAATTGATATAATTGTCTATTCTTACTTAATTTCTTGCAATTTAGTTTATTAATGATTGTTTTTAAATACAATTCATTTGTCTATGACTCCTCCTCTGATAATGTCAGTTAGTCCATTCCATTTTTATTGGTAATTTTATTAGATAAATAAGTAATTTTACTTATCTGCTGACCATATCTTTATAAAGTCTTATTTACATGGTATACTATATGTTGGGTTTATCTTGCATAAATATTATCAGTTTAACTGGTTTATAGGACTAGATTTATTAATTATTCTGCAGTTTAAATTCATTATATGGCCTAGATTTGATGTGTTGCTATTTGCAAAATTTTTACTAATGTAGTTAGTTTATACCCTTCTCTGACTTTTTATCCTTATATACTTTATTAACAATTAGTTCTTTGACTAGTATAACAGTGATTATTGATTGTACAATTAAAATATAACACATATCTCTATCAAAACTGGTACCTTGAATAATACCTTTCATGTGTACTGATTACACCTAGTAACATAATTAAAAACATTTTATAACATGGGGAATGATATCTACCTTTAGATATGGCATTCCTAATTTAAATTAACAACAAAATAATATCTTATAACCATAATATTGCTTACTAATAAATCTTATTTGTCTAGTTAATATATGGAACAGGAACATAACATATTGGTTCCATATAATGGTTAACACCTTCTTAAAACTATTTATTTACAGTCTGCTCTGTATTTCCCAATTTTAAGGATGTATTCCCTGTCTTTATGTATAACACTAGCTATCTGTTTATTATTTCATTCTATGGAATGTTCTTATAAATTCAGTAGCATTTCATTAGCAATATTATTACTTCATATCAAATATGATACTGTTCAAAAACACTTAAAGTTTATTCATTTGTACGGCAACTCATGTACCTTTTCAAAGTTTATTGGCTATAATTCAATAACTTACACTTGTCCATGGTTATTTATTAATATTATTACTAGTCCTTTTCTAGCTTTACAACATGAAATATTTAACCATGGGGGGACTGTGAAGATTTGTTCATATAAACTACACAATAACTTTTTTGGGTGCACTGTTACTTAATACTATTAACACTTTTGATTTTTGTCAGTTTTACATTGTGATATGGTTTTTTGGGGTGTTATACTTTCTCTTTGGACATTCATTTATTTTTGGGGTTTTTGGGTTTTCTCCCTATGGGGTTTCTATTTGGTATTGGTCGTCTCACTTCCTTTTTCTAGTGGATCTTCTCAGGTTTCTTATTCTTCAGTATTTTTGGTCATTCTATATTTCTTCTTTCTTCGTTCTTCAGTATTTTTGTTCATTTTATATTTCTTCCTTCTTCTTTCTTCGTTCTTCAGTATTTTTGTTCATTTTATATTTCTTCTTTCTTCTTTCTTCAGTATTTTTGTTCATTTTACATTTCTTCTTTCTTCGTTCTTCAGTATTTTTGTTCATTCTATATTTCTTCTTTCTTCTTTCTTCAGTACCATTTCGCTGTGTATGCTTTTGTTTCTTCTGGTCTGGTTTCTTTGTCGGGGTATCTTAATTGCCTGCTTCTATCCTACCTGGGTACTTTTGTTATTCACATTTTAGTTTTCTGGGTTTTTAAATTTGTAGTATATATATTATTTGCAGATTTTTTCTTTATGTTTACTTTTCTTGTGATTATATTAATTAATAGTGCCTTTTAATTGATTCTCATCTGGATATTCCATATATTTGAGCTTTATTAATGATCATTGAGTAATTTATTTATGTGGATTGTCTGTCATGCTACAATATGGCAACACTAAAAGGTATAGAAATTGAAAAATTTAAGTAAGTACATGTGTCATTAGTGTTGTAATCAGAATGTTGAGACTGAGTTAGTGTTTATAACAGTCTGGCAGACAACTGTTAATGTAAACAGGTATGTTGTGTGTTGTGTGACCAAGGTTTACAGTCATGCTGTAGTTGACAATAACAAGAATGTTGTACTTTAATGAATCATTGCTAGGAGCAGATTCTATTATGAAACAAAAGAAATAAAAGATGTGATGAAATGGAGGTAGCTTTTTATCAATAACATAAGAAAATAATTTAGTGTTTTGATTGTAATGCAATTAATATTTATGTGAGGGGATTTATCAATGTAGATTAAAAAATTAAAGCAGATTCCTTTTAAAAAATGTAATAAGAGTAAATGAAATTGGTAATTAAATTAATTAAAAAGATGAAGTTTAATAGTGAATTTAAACTATTTTAATTTGGATTTTGACCATAATTGTAAAATAAATAACTGATGAAAAAATAATGATGTAAAATGTGTACTTTATTTAAATGGAAAATGAAGGAAATTTTTGGGTAACAATAATAAAAAATGTTTGTATAATCAATGCTATGTTGGAGGAGTAATAATGTTGTGAACATTATTCCATTTGTATGAAACTTATATGATTGAACTGTAAGTAGACAGTAAGTTTATATTATCAATTTTAAACTAAACTAGCACTTTGTATAAGAAGAACTAGTACTTTGCAAAGAATGACCCGGTATGGCTAAGAGGAAACGAATCAGTTGTCGGATATGGTATAATGGAAGGCCTATTTGTTAATTTTTTAATTATATGTTTCAGAGTCCGGCGATACTGTGGCGGGTATCTGTCTGAACTTATGGTGTTGGGATCTCGAGCAGAGAAGTCCAGTAAGATCGGATGGGTGCTGCCACAGTCGCCAGACTAGGGGGGTAAGTACCTATGATTTTAGTAGAGAGTTCAGGGGGGTTGCGGCACCATATCCTCACTGATCCTCTTAGGTTTTAGGCAATGAGAGTTTGTATGCTTCGGCATCCAACCTCTCATGGGGGGGGGGGGTATTGTAATGGTACAGAATTGTGTGCTACCCCAGTTTCAATTTCAATCTAGTTTTAATTTTTAATTGTCAGTAGCCACCTGTGAGGTGCCCCTTTGTAACCAGCAACACATACATTGTTAGCATAAACAACTGATGTCTAGACAGCCAGACTAGACGTATTACGTAATAGCCCCAGCAGCAGTCTCCCTTGTGAATCACAGTATGCAGATTGTCACCACAGTGTTAACAACAGACAGTAAAGAGTAGCATACAGTTCGCTAATCTAAAACCATGGCCTCGGGCATGCAAGAAAGGCCTAAAGTAAAAAGGGCCTATCTAATAAAAAGGTGAAAAGTGTTCCAATGCAACTTATGGCAGCGCGGTCAAATAATTAAAAATGTAAGAGCTCGAGCAACTGTTTAAAACAAAAGTCGGCCGACAAAAAGAAGTGTGTAAAAGTGTAAAGAAATCGTAAACTATGGTAAATTAAATAAGACGGAGTATGTCGCGGTAGTGCGAAAGTTCATGAACTGTGGAAATAACATTTGTGACCAGAAACAGCCAACAACACGAGGTGGTGATGGAACTTATTAACGCCGTGGATTGTTAAGTACTCTACATAACACTATCAGAACTATTCCATAAATACAGAAATTAAATATAAACACAGAGTTTTAATCACGGGGTTGTAAAAGAAAAAATAAATAAATAAATAAAAGAGTATGAGTGAGAGAGCGTTGCAAAGTGCTGGTTAAGTTATTTTTTAAATTGCGTTATTGCTAAGTCATTTTCATATGAGTTTAAACCTATTGATTAAGTATTCATGCCTTATTTCTTTGTATTGAAAATGTAATGTAAAAATAGAGTGAAAGCAAATATTGCATTAAAGAAAGCTAGTTGTTTTAGAATACAAAAATTGGTGTTAGAGCAATTATTTCGAAACTTCAATCCAAATAACCTTGTCTGCAGCTGTGTTCGTCTGTATGACTCTGGAGTAGAACCCTAAGGTAAGAGTTTAATATAAATTGAATTAACTTCTATTGTTTCATTGGCCCCGAATTAGGGACTCGAGTAGTTTATCTTTTGCATATAATTTATATTGTTTCAACGTTTTCGGACTACAACAAGTGACTAAAAAATATAATCAGTGCAAAACGTGGGTCTGCAGGGACGCCGACAGAGAAGTACCAGTAAAATATGAACTAACAAAATATGACCATTTGAATTAAAAACGCAAAATCTAAATTTAAAAGAGGTTAAAAAGATGTGAGTGTGTGTGTGAGCAAAACGCTGGGCTGCCTTTAATTAATTAATTTAATAAATAATTTAATTTAATTATAAGAAGTAAGAGATATAAGTTTTTTTGTTTTGGTCAGACAGGGTCGTTACCTCAGTATTTAATTCTGTTTAATTGAAATGTTAGAGAACAGAGAAGGAGAAGGCATGATTTTAATTGATTCATAAAAAAAGAGAATAATAAAAAAGAATAATAAATGAAGTTGAAATAGTTAACAGTAAATTAAAGTAATTATTACGACATATAACCCTAAATCACTTATAGGTAACGAGTTCACGTGAAGACTCTGGGACCCGATGCAGGTAAGGGATTTGTAAGATGTGGTATGTTTATTAAATATTATTTTGTTATAAATCGGTAAGTTCTCAAGGCTACAATAAATTTGTACAGGCGTTTAAGTTAGGGTTTGAAATTACACCAAGATATTAATCTAAATTATGAAAAAATAAACAAAACCAATATTGTGAAAACACTTCTGCACTAATAACACTAAACGTTTACAGTTTTTAGAGTTATGTTCAAAGCACAGTAGGCTTTGTTCATTTGTGCAATTCATGTAGACTGCACGGGGATGCAGTCACAGTACAAAGAAAATAAACAGTACACTGCATAATGTCAATGGACAACAGTCATATATATAGCACATACAACGGAAGGTTGCAGTGCACTGTCACCCTCGCTAAGATTGTTCACTGCATATTATTTCTCCTATATTATGACATCTGAATGCATACCACATGTTGGAAAGTCAATGTAAAAGTTCTGTAAGTTATGTCACAGTGCAAGATTCTTTTAGAAACTGCAGACCTCACCAGGAGCGCTGTGAGTCGACTCGGCAACAGTTTACTGTGCAACATTAATGTGCAAAAAATCGATAGGCTAGCATTTTTTCTGAAAATACAGTTGTTTGAAAACTTACCAAAATAGATAAGCCAAACTGTAACTCCCTTTCTCCCTTTCACACTACATCAATAAAATTATTATACTGTACACTTGTATGAATATGAGCAGAGTTTTAATGAAGACAGTTCACTTCTATTACAACCATTTAATTGCTCCCTTAATACTGTTGTTGCTCCTGTGGCAGATGGTGGAGAAGTTATCTCAACATCATTGTTCTGGCATACCAGCAGAGTTTAGAGATGTTCTTCAACTTCTGTTGGTCTGCGACAAGTTTAGGACAGCAAAAAGTGTAGTTTTTTTGTTCAAGATGGAGTTTGGTCGATCACATATCGTGCATTTGCAGGTCTCATATATGCTGATCTTCTTTAAGTGAACTGCTAGGCAATGATGGCCAGTCTCAAGTCTACAATTTGCTACTGCCCCCTTACTGAGTTTGCTCTTGTAGGCAGTTCAGCTTTTATGTTTGTCTGTCCATTTCTTGCTAGCAGCCATTATGTCAGATTCATAGTATTAAGAATTCACTTTTCTCTGGAGATGTGCAAACCCCTCTTATCATAACCCTCACTGGTTGTAACTCTGATTAAATAAGAATACACTGAATATTATTTTGGTTGTGATAATTACTCTGGGGTCATAATCATAAATAAAATGAAAATATAGTAGAACACCAAATTTCTGGAGACTTTAGAAGTTCATAAAACTGGTTTTATTTTATTAACAATCAATAACTGGAAACTGTAAGTACCAACTTTAGCAGATTATTCACTATACTGTATGAACAAAATATATTTTACATGCAAGGTTTGAAATATTCCATGTACTGTACATTGAAAATAATACTAAATTTAATAAACCAATAAAAAACTTTTCACTTCGAATCCAGATACAAATTTTCTAGCTGGCAATACGTTTTGCAGTAATTTCAAAGAGAGAAAGTGGACTATGTAAAATCTCTTGCTGCCCCAACCACTTTTCTCCTACACCGAAATCCTTTCCTCATTTACTTTGTCTGACACACTGTTTTGGATTTAGGCTACTACTTTACACTGTGTCTGTTAAAATCCGGTATCCTAGACCAACTCCATCACATTAAGAATACCACCTCATCACTACAATACTAAAAAAGATCATTGAGTTATCTTCTTCTTCTATCAGGGACTAGGTGAATCACTTTTTCCAGTACCAAAGGAATATATACACTTCATCAACACTTCCTAGGTATTCATTTAGTTCATTGTCCAATAGGCTTGAATTGCCAAACTTCCTTAGGCAACCCTCCATCTGGCATCTTATTCAGATGAGCAATTTATCTCTCTTTGTTCTGCAATACTATCTTGGATATTAAAAATGTTCAAATCTCTACAAACATCTTGATTGTAGAATCTCTCCCTTTGTGGATACCCTTTAACAGATCGCAAGACTCTTACCTCCGATGTTCAGATGTTTCTTTTTTTGCCAGAACATACAATAACACTGGCACAGCCATTACCTTATAAAATTTTAGTAGAGTCTCTTTCCTTGTGTTTCTTGACACCACTTGACGAATTGTGCCACATATTGACTGTAACTTAGCCAACTTGTGATCAGCATCATAATCTACATCATAAGTGATATCACAGTCAGAGAGTTATTATTTAATTAATTCAAATACTGCTCACATAACATCAGTATTTTTGTATATCTGCATTACAGACATTTTAAGAGCATTACGGAAGTCAAAGGTCAACAGTTACTGCCATGCTTCACGTACAGTAGCGCATTCAATCGCTGTAGTTTATTGACTGTTACGACTGATGTCACAACTTGTGATAAGAAGGCAACAGAAAAATATCAATTCATCCTTTTCAATAGCATACAATACTCAAAATGGTTATACTATTCAATAAAATTATTGTTATGTATACACTTTCCTGACATGGAACACTAATACTTTGAATAAAATTGTTTGTTGTTATTATTATTCTGGCTGTACAATGTTTACACATTTTCCAGAACCAAAGATTACAGAATTGATTGAATTCTCATCTTCCACTGCTTGTCCATCCAAAGATCCTCAACAATTCCTCTTTCCCTCAATATAGTCTGATTCTTCTATCCAGGTAGTAGAAGGTCTTCCTCTTTTCCTTTTTACTGATGGGGTCCATTCCACAATTCTCCTTGGCAGTCTTTCACGTGCCATTTTTTGTGTGTGTCCAAACCATTATAATTTTTTTTGTTTGAATAAAATCAACAATTGAATTTTTATAAAAACTAGTGGTCGCCCAGTGGTCGAAATTCGACCGTAATTCATTAAATTTTTAAGTTTGAACGTTATTGAGGTTATTTTGTCAAAGAGTATACCTCTATAATCATTGTATATAATTTTTTTGAATTTTGTTCTATTACGTCAGCTGTGAGCGTGTACAAATACGTCATTAGCGTGTGTTGTTTGCCTTAATTCCCTGCAATATCTATGAAATTTAAAATTTAATGTTAGCAACAGTTGAAAAAAAACACAATTACAGCTTGTATTCGTATTTATTTTTTGACATAATTCATTGTCAGTTTTAATTTTTTCATTTTATTATTGAATCAAATAAACGCTAATAAAAATGAGACTTGACATTCATAGAAGTATAAGATACATTGTTTTCAATTACAGTGGATTACATTTCATTTTTGGTAAGGTACAAAATTCTAAAACAGTTTGAAGATTATCTGCTACAAAGCTTATATAATTTTTTAATTTTTTTTCTATGCATTAATTTTCGAGTTATTTGAAAAATACGAAAGATAGGAAAAATGAGGTTTAGCTTGGCTAAGCCATATTTAAAAAGCAATAACGCGTTTTTTGACATTTCCTTGGGTTTTTTTTTATTGCCATACTGACCAGGTTTCGCCAAGGCTACACAGTTATTTTGCCTATCTTTTTCGAATTATATCAAATTTTAAAAAAAATTAATAAAAAATAAAAAATGAAATAAAAACACGTGCCTCGTATTTTTTCATATATTTTTCATTAAATCAAAAAAACCGGGCGATTAAAAAATTAAATGTTGTCCATTGAACTTAAAATAGTTTGAAAGTGAATTTAATGATTCAGAACTTCTGTGTAAATGATGTTTTTTGTAAAAACTCTTTCATCATTTGCTAAATGCTCTTGGCCATTATATTCGGAAATATAAAATCTCAAACCATCGAATGATCGAACTCTACTTGCTGCGACGTACAATTGACCATGTGTAAAAACTGGCTGCCTCAATAAAATTCCAATTTTTTCGAATGTTTGTCCTTGAGACTTATTTATTGTCATCACAAATGCAGGTATAATTGGAAATTGAGTTCTTTGAAAGTTAAATGGTAAAACAGTACCGGAATATGTTAAATTTATACGTGGAATCAAAATTCTCTTATTGCGTGCGGTTCCAGTTAAAACTTCGCAATCAATAGCATTACGATGCATACACTTGCTGCGCATTCTTGTTCCATTGACTAATGCTTCCTTTGTATTTAAGTTTCTGATCAGTAAAACGGTGCAATTAACTTTCAATACTAACTTATGTGGTGGCAAACCACTAATAGTCAAAGAATTCAAAAACTCTACTGGATAGTTATTGATTTCATTGTCATCATCACAAATTATTTTATCGTAGCTATGATATGTTTTCTGTTCACCTGGTATTCGATTAAGTATATCAGTATTAATAAAAGTACAATCATCATTTTTAGGTGCTAAAATAACTGACTTCAATATGTTATCTGAGAGTATGTTTTCGGAAATATTTCCATACACCTCATTAATAATATTATTTTCATCTCCTATTAATTGCTGAGGTATTTCAATAATATTTTCACCAAACTGAGGGAATTGTGGGGCTTCATCATTACCAATTTTTTTCAAGAATTCGACAAATTCTATTTCACTTGGTAAGGCTCTCATATTTTGAGTAAACATTACTTTATGAAAATAAACAAATTTATGCCAACTCGTGACAAAATTTTCAATTAAAGTTGCATGTGATCCATGTGGGACAACTGGTAAGACTTGCCGAAAATCACCGCACAGAAGTATCGTTTTCCCTCCAAATGGTTTATGTTTATCATTTTCATCGCATAGATCCTGCAATAATCTATCTATGATTTTCAACACTTGCAGTGGGCACATAGAAATTTCATCAATAATTGTCAATGATGATGAATTTATGTAACGTCCATAGCTACTATTTGTGGTAATATTCACTACAGAATTTTCCAAAATGGGTATAGGCAATTTAAACACATTGTGTAAAGTTCTACCTCCAAGTAATAGAGTTGAAGCTATGCCACTGAACGCTGTTGCAATGCAACTAAGATTAAGCGAATTTAATTTGTGAATGATTGCTGTTTGTGTGAATGTTTTTCTCCAACCTGCATAAGCGGTTAAACAAAAAACATTAGATCCAGTATCATGATGCAAAACTTTACGAATCACACGATCAATTAGATTACGCTGTTCAATATTTGCAGTTTCATAATGCTCAGAAAACAGAAACTCTTGTTCTATTGGATCAATAGCATTTGCTTCGTCTGTTCTCTGCGAATACGTGGGAACTGGTAAACCAAGTTCTTGACATGACAAATTATGAACATTCAAAATATCTTCAATTTCTAATAGAGCTGTATTAAAAGATACTTCTTCGTTGTAATCTCTCAAAAAATCTTCACTAAGATATACTTTAAATTCATTTCATAACGCCAATGCGTTGGCTGGCATATTTAATGCACAAATGTAACCAAATAAATTTCGCATTTGTTTTGGTGAATGTAATTCTTTTGCTTCATTTAAACATTCGCGCCATTCATTATCATTTGAAGCAATGCCGCGAGCATGGCACACTTCAACAAAAGAAGTGTGTATAATTCCATTGTATGTTCCAACATCCTCAAATGATTTTGGACCACAGACATGTAATAAAAGCAATCGTAAATGGAAAAGTTCGATGTCTTTTGGTGATACTACATATATGCGTGTAATGATTTTATCACCTCCATGCCTTCTCTTCTTCAATTTTTTTCGGGAATCTTCCCACACATAATGCAAAGGAATTTCAATATACTTATATTCATGCGCTGATGGATCTGCTCGATTCAATTCAAAAAATGCTAATAATTTTGTTTGTCTTGCATTTTCAATTGCTTGACATTCTTGCCCTTCTCGAAAGTAAACATTCTGTCTACGTGGTAAATGAATGTCAAGTCTAACGATGACATGTGATTGAAAATGCATTGGTAATTCATAGATGCGCCATACAGCTTCAGTTGATCCGACATAACGGCCATTTAAAAAATGTTTAACTTCATCAATTTGTATTTCTTGACCTGGTTCATTTCTCTCTGAACCTAATTCAACAGATGCACTGTCATAGCTTTTATACACATATTTATAAATGTATTTAACACAATATCACTATAGTATTGACGACTCGGAACGCTAAGTTTTTTATAAGTAAAAACGTAAAGTTTTACCTTACAGCCTAAACCGGCTTTCACCTTTAGAAGGCTTCATCAGAGGCTGCCATAGGTAGCGTTGTCCGTCTTGTTGTTGGTGACGGGATAGTTATTCGAAAGATTGAAGCTGTGTGTGTGTGGTGAGATGTGTTCGAATAATGCGTGCGATTCACACGCATTATTCGAACACATCTCACCACACACACGCAGCTTCAATCTTTCGAATAACTATCCCGTCGCCAACAACAAGATGGACAACACTACCTATGGCAGCCTCTGATGAAGCCTTCTAAAGGTGAAAGCCGGTTTAGGCTGTAAGGTAAAACTTTACGTTTTTACTTATAAAAAACTTAGCGTTCCGAGTCGTCAATACTATAGTGATATTTAGTTAAGTAACGGACACGTCATGGACAACGAAATCCAAGTATTTAACACTTTTAACTGTAGTGCATACTTCAACATTTATATGGCAATTAAATTTGGCAAGTAAATACGGATTGTATGGTACAACATAACGATTGTCGAGGCAACTACCGCGAACTTCAGCATTAATACCATTATCATGCCTTCTGTATAATGGATATCCATTTAATGATTCACATGTAAATTCATTAAATCGTTTTGGATAATCTTTTGTGCATTTTCCATCTCTCATACATACAGAATTTGGATTAAGTACACCGCATGGACCATGCATCATGTGTTTTACAACATATTCATGTAATGTAGGATGTGTTTGAATGTTAGGAATCTCCGCAGATACAACTTTATCAATATCGGTAGCGTTAACAATTTTATCTTGCTCATTTAAAGAGAGTAAAATGTGAGCATGAGGCAATCCTCTCTTTTGAAACTCAATTGTATAAATGAGTACTTCAACTTTACCGAAGATTTTTTTTAGTGTAAGGCCCTCAATTAATGCTTTCAGTTTGGACTTGAATACACGCACAACAATATCAGGTCGAAAATTAGCTGACTCACCTACACCAATATTGCTAACTATTTCAGGCCAACTTGGATTGCAAGTCATTGTAATAAACAAAGAAGGCTTTCCGAAATGTTGTACAATTGACATTGCATCTAAATAATTCTGATACATATTTCTTGGAGATCCATTGAATGAAGATGGTAAAATTACTCTATGGCCAACATTATTGGCATTGGGGTTCAATTCTAAATAATCTGTTAAATTGTTGTAAACTTCAGACCTAAGACTTGTTTGATTTTGTCGAATGAAATGTAACCTTGTGCCCTCTATTCTCACATACATATCAACTATCCACTGCAGAAATAATTTTTGTGAATGGTGCAACATGTTAAAATCTTCTCTAATTGCAAGTCGATAGGCTGCATACTGAAGCATGGTTAATTTATTTCTGGGCGCTCTTGAATTAGATGTAGTTGGTACATTATGAGAAATATTGATATGCCACCCAGTATCACCATTTGGAAAAAGTAATGGATACGCTAAAGGGTCCAATGATGAATCCAAAACAGAGATATTTTTAATGGTACCATTAACTTTTGAAAACGAAACCATACTTCGTTCAAAGGGTGGCTCACCATCAACTGTACTAAATATTACTGCTACATCAGTTTGAACTGCATCATTATAACGGCGTAGATCTAAATCATGATTTACTTTAATGAGCATACAAATTTCTTTATTTTGATTTTCAACTCTCTGACAATGATCTTTCATTGCAATGAATGACTAACAAAAGGATTAATGCATTCCAATTCAAGAAAGATTTCGCGCATTATATTGTTATTGCATGTTTGATTATAGTGTTCACGTAATCTATAATTGACAGCAGTGTCAACATCATAAAAATATAATTGCACATAACATGGTGAGCAACCATATCCAGCAGTCATTGGACCTGATCTGTGATAAAAAACATCATGTATTTTAAAATGATACACTCCACGCGTAACTGTATCCGAAATTTTAGCTTCTGAGCTAACCATAGCAAATGATGACTTGTATTTACAAATGTTTTCAAAATAATTTTTTGACTTTCTTTTTATTGAAGGTTCATTTGAAGTAAGTCCACCATACAATGATTTAAAGTATTCATTTTGACTTAAGGCCGGTAATATTGCTTTACCCTTATGACAACATGAAGTGAATGCAGTCCTTTCACCTAAAGTGACCTCCAGATTCGAAATGTTTTGCATTGCAAAACCTGCATTGTAAATGCATTAATCCACAATCAAAAGTATTAAAATTTCTTGGAATGACATTCAGTGCGCATTTAAATGTATCCCTCAAAATAATTTCATCATTTTGTATACTATTTACACTATTTAAATTTGCATTTGGTCTATTATCATTTTGACTTTCACACGAATATATATTCCTTCTTCTTTGTCTCTCATTCCGACCCGTCAATGTTATACTATTTACACTATTTAAATTTGCATTTGGTCTATTATCATTTTGACTTTCACGCGAATATATATTCCTTCTTCTTTATCTCTTACTCCGACCCATCAATGTTCTATGTCGAGGCATAATGGAAGTAGGTGCGAATATCTGAATGTAAAAAAAAACATGTAATGAAATTACTGAAACTAAGATTAGACAGGGTTTAATTTAAAAATAATAAAATGTACTCACTTTTTTGAAACCACCAATAACAATTAGGCAAGAGTAAGTCAATTCAAATTGGTGCTACAAAATTTTCCTTTTGCAACAGGTGTATATTAAGCAAGCTGTATTTCACTTTCAACTGCACATTAATATATAAAACACAGATATCTAATATACAAAATATAAAATAAACGCTTTTTTGCCTTGACATACACTCCACAGACTATTGAAAAAGGAACATTTGAAATCACACAAAATTCACAGCTCATTCAGTCAATCTGTCAGTAATTATTTGTTGGCAACATTTTAAAATTCTTTGGCGACAATCTCTACTCTGTGCGACTGTTGACCACAGACTATTATGTGTTTGACATTGGCAGTATGAACGTAAACAAATGACAGACTATTATGTGTTTGACATTGGCAGTATGAACATACACTAAAATGAAATATCGGTATGGAGAACCATACATGACTTCCATATTCTAAGATTTATTTTTAAAATCATTTTCGAAATGAAATATTACCATAGAAACTACTGCTTTCTACTTACTGCTTCAGCCTTAACCACAGTACTGTGGTCACTAACATATACCACCTCACGTTATCGCACTCGATTTTCACTGATGATGGAAGTCAATGGCATTGCCGAAATGTCTGGTTTTGTAGAAAACATTGGACTACGGCCAAATATCCCGGGAAGGAATTTTAACAAAAACTACTTCTTTGTTGCCGATAACGTTGTACACATATATATAAAAAATATGCATAAAATTAATGGCTTGTGCATTGTGTTAATGATTGATTTCCATTAAGTAGTGCTCAAGTTTCCAAAGTTTTAATATTATGATGTCCGTAATTAAAACATCAGAGCAGGTTTAGTGTGTGTGAGGGTTCACCGTGGACAAAAATTTTCAAAATTTCCTATTGAGCGTCGCTTAGAATAAATCTGCGAATCTACAGTGTACGTTTCATAGAACAAACACGCGGAAAAGAAGGAGCGCTCCGAAGTCACTCATGGACCCTCAGCATCTTGCAGAGGGTTCATTCCCTAAAGACGAAAAGTCTGTCTATGAATCGTTCCTCTGTAAACACGTGCAGATACACTGCCCAGCGATCCACAGGAAGCAAATCGCTATCCACGCTGGACACTTTTTCGTCTTGCATACGTTATGTTGGTATGGGTTCGGCACTTTCCATTTAAAAACCGTGCAAATGTAAGAAAATAAACATGAATGAGGCCAGAAATAACGCGAATTGTGTGTGTGTGTGTGTGTGTGTGTGTGTGTGTGTGTGTGTGTGTGTGTGTGTGTGTGTGTGTGTGTGTGTGTGTGTGTGTTCCCTGCCTTTTTATTGCGGTAGTGATAATAATAAAATGGAAACGTAAACAGTACATAACTGAGATATGCTTGCCTGCCACGCACGATATATTTTCTCTTATACATGACTAGCAGAATACCCGTGCTTCGCTACGAAGTTTCACGTTGTACGTAATGAAAATGTTAGTTTAATTAATAAAGTTTAATTAAAGTAGGCTTCTTAAAAATAAATAGCTGTTGCCCACAACTTCGTTCGCGTGGTCTTCAATTCAATGCGATAATATATTTAGAACAGAATCTATTCTATTGGGTTGCCATAGTAACCAGACCTAATAGTTTTTTAAGACCGCAAAGGACCCCCCAGAGGATCATATCGAAAAAAACACCTGTCCTATGTTGGTTCTCCCGTTGCGTAAAATATTTGTGCCAAGTTTGGTTGAAATTGGTCCAATGGTTTGGGTGGAGACGTGGAAGACCCCAAAGGATCGTATTGAAAAAAAACACTTGTCCTATGTTGGTTCTCCCTTTGCGTAAAATATTTGTGCCAAGTTTGGTTGAAATCGGTCCAGTGGTTTAGGAGGCGATGTTGAAGACCCCAAAGAACCCCCAAAAGGACCCCATCGAAAAAACACCTATCCTATGTTGGTTCTCCCACTGCGTAAAATATTTGTGCCAAGTTTGGTTGAAATCGGTACAGTGGTTTAGGAGGAGATGTGGAAGAAACCTTCGCGGACATGCGCACAACAACTCACCGAAGTTTCATCGCAATCGGATGAATGGTATAGGAACGCATACGGGACAAACAAAGAAACATTCATTTTTATATATAAGATGTAAACTATACCACTTACTTGACATAAACCGTGATAGCTAAGCTAATGTACAACATATATGTATTAATTATACACATAAATGTTCCTCGATAGACACTCTATCTTTTGGAGAAAACTTGAATAAAATCCGTTCAGTACTTCCTGAGATTAGCGATTTCAAACACAGAGAGAAAACGGACCGACTTTACTTTATACTATGTACAGATTTACATTAAAATAAAAAAATTATAATTTTATTGCCTGGCAACAAAATTATTTTATTTTTAACAATTACCATTGTTTGAAAAAGTTTAAATGAATTTTCAAGTACTTTATTCTTGTTAAAACGTAAAAGGTTGCAGGTAAACTACCCCTTCCCCTTAACCGATCTTCACCAAAATCAAAAGGCCTTGAGTCCTCTACAATTCAGTGAAGTATGCAAAACATTATTTGATTCTGTTTGAATTTGCGGCAGTTATCGTTTGCCATAGAAAATACGCTTGATAAAAAAACGTTGCAGGTAAACTACCCCTTCCCCTCAACCGATCTTCACCAAAAACAATAGGTCTTGAGTACTCTACAAATCACGGCTGTATGCAAAAAATTATTTGATTCTGTTTGAATTTGCGGCTGTTATCGTTTGCCATAGAAAATACCCTTGATAAAAAAACGCTGCAGGTAAACTACCCCTTTCCCTTAACCGATCTTCACCAAAAACAATAGGTCTTGGAGAACTCTGCAATTTAGGGCTGTATGCAAATAATCTTTTGATTCTGTTTGAATTTGCGGCTGTTATCGTTTGCCATAGGAAATACCCTTGTTAAAACATAAAACGTTACAGGTAGACTACCCCTTTCCCTTAACCGGTCTTCACCAAAAACAATAGGTCTTGAGAACTCTATAATTCAGGGCTGTATGCGAAACATTATTTGATTCTGTTTGAATTTGCGGCTGTTATCGTTTTCCAAAAAAACAAAATTTCCCTTGATAAAAAAAAACTGTTGCAGGTAAACTACCCCTTTCCCTCAACCGATCTTCACCAAAAACAATAGGTCGTGAGTACTCTACAAATCAGAGCTGTATGCAAAAAATTATTTGATTCTGTTTGAATTTGCGGCAGTTATCGTTTGCCATAGAAAAAAAATCTACACATAGACAGACACACACAGACACTTTTCGGAAAACAACTTTTTTTCATGTTTTGAGTGTAGTACAATCAGAATCTGCAATAATCTCGAACACGATTTTTTTTGCCATCACCATACTTTCATTTCCTTAAGGAATATGGAAGTAAAAATTATAATTTTATTGCCTGGCAACAAAATTATTTTATTTTTAACAATTACCATTGTTTGAAAAAGTTTAAATGAATTTTCAAGTGCAAATGAATGTTTTATTTTATTTTATTTAATGTATTTGTAACACATATTATATATAAATTTTAGCTTTCTGCACTCCTTCTCCATATAAACTTTAACTATGCCAAATCTCACACTCCTCCGTGGGCGCAATATGCTTAAAAAGGGGTACAAAGTTTTCTCTTCACGTATTAATATATAGATGTTTACCTTTGCCTTAACCTACTTTCACTCATTTTACTAAGTGTACAGCTGTCCATAAACAATTAAAGGTAGGCAACAGACTTCCTTTTTAAAACAAATTGTTTTACTTTCTTTGACAATGAATTAAGTGTGGTTAAATACTTACTGCTGTTCGACTAGAAGTGAAAGGAAGACATTAACTATAATATAACTAGTTGTCGTCAGTGCAATTACTACAACAGTACATGATGGTTCTTTGGCGATGGTTGGTATTCTTGTCGAGACACCAGAGAAACAGCACGTAAAGTAACTGGTGGCCTGCAGAACCTGGTCAACACAATATGTTTATATTATCAATTACATTTACAGAAACAGTGAACAATTCATCCTTATACTTTTATAACTGCCCTATTGCAGTATGAAAATTAATTACTACTTCTTAAAAAAACAATGTTTCTTTTATTTCTATTATTGGTATGAATGTTCCCAATTTACATGATTTGATTATACAAGAAGCTCATTATACATGCTACGAGAACTCTTTTACCATGTATATTTAGGCTGTCTGTACATACTGTTTAAAATTCACTAAAAAAAAACAACTGCCGACACTGATTTAAAACAAAGAACAAAAGTGTGACTGTACCAACTGGTCTGTCTGTTTAAAATTTAGTAACTTTCTTGCAATAAATTTTGTTTCCGAAAGTTGTTTTTATAGCAGATTTTCCTTTATTTTCAGTACCCAAATCTATTATGGCTAGTACCTTCCACTCTTCCGCCTCTAGTATTGGTATTCCGACAAGTTTATTGGTACACTTTATACCTATTTAAAAATTTACATGTTCTTCAGGATAGGATAGTATAAAAACAACTTTCTGGAACAAAATCTATTGCAAGAAAGTTACTACATTTTAAAAAGACAGATCAGTTGGTACAGCCACACTTTTACCCTTGGTTTGAATCAGTGTTAGCAGTTTGGTTTTTTAGTGAATTTTAAACAGCCTGAATATAAATTGTAAATGAGTTCTCGTAGAGTGTATAATGAGCTTCATGTATAATCAAATCATGTAAATTGGGGACATTTATTGTATGACTGCATTAATATTCGACATATGAGTTTTCTATGCAGAAAAACAATTTTAATAGCAACTTTTAATAACTATATTCATATTTAAACCATATGACTATATGTTTTGTTGGAGGCTTATACGGCTGGAGTCAATGTTGTTAAAAATTATTTACTTCTGGGCTGTTTGGCCATAGCCCAAAGCTGTTCATATCAGCAAACGTTTCAACCAGGCCTTCACCGTTGAGACAATTGAATTTATTTCAATTAATAAAATCGAGTCCCTAGTTCGGGGCCACTGAGACTTTACAAATTTATTGCAAATAATAAAATTTTGTATATTTATAAAACTTTGTTTTCTTACCTTTGGGTTTCAATCCAGGGTCGTATAGACGAAAACAGTTGCAGAGGGGTTATCTGGGTTTAAGTGCAAAATAATTACGCTAACACAGTCTTTCTGATTCTAACAAATTCTTTCTCTTTTATTGAGCAAAAAACTTCTTTAATTTACTTTGTGAACTAATAACATAACATATTAATGTATTTTTACTGGCTCTACTTTTTCTTGCTATTACAAATTCAACTCTTATACTACATGGAAAAAATCATATGGTTTCATCCTAACCACTTACATTCTCTAATAATAATTACCAACAGAAAACAATGATATATCCAAAAAACAACTTTCCTTAACTACATTTTAATCACTTTTTTACTAGACGAACCAGTACTCTTTATATCTTCTCCCCTCCCTCTTTCTTTTATTAGCCCCCTTTCCCTTAGAGATCTCTATGTATGGAGTTACATTTCAAATTTTCATTTTATAATGGAAAATCACTATTTACTTAAAATTGTATTAATATTCTGTGCGTTTAGTTACCCATCCGCCACATGTTCATATGGTTTGTTGCACTCCCTAGTGTAACAAACCAACAGGCCACTTTCTTCCTTTTGATGCACTCCGACACTAGTTTACATTGAGTTTAATTGTTGTTTCTTTTTTATCACCATTTGGTTACTTTGGTTCAATGTATATACACATTATAATTTATGGTCAGCCGACTTTAATTTGCTCGAGCGCTTATATTTGTTGACCGCGCGGTCCGAAAGATACGAGTTGACTGCCGTATATAGCTCGCACTGGTTAATGGTTATGAGAACCGCGCGCTCCAATTCTGCCCTGCGCGGCTCTGCTGTGTCGACATTAGCAGTTTAGTGATGGCTACTAACTACTGTGACCTCCTGATGAAAACTGGCTTGTGGTAATTACGTGTTTCTCTGTAATTCACAGAGAGACTGAGTTGCCAGCGGTTACGTAATATGTCTAGCTGGGCAGGCTCCAGACATAAACAATTTTCAATAACATAGTGCAGCTTTGTGAAAGCAGGGGTTCCCATTAGGTTGTATCCTGTATGAATTGACATTTTATTAACATTTTCTGCCTCCCAATTCTGTACCATTACAACCGGCCATTTTCATTGCTAACAATGAGCTAACAAACACTAACATGGATGTCAGGTCAGTGATCACAGTACTCTTGTAAAGGCTATCGGCCCCCGTGAAGGGTACCTGTACTTATACATTTTTAAAGTCCCGCGATGATGTTGCTCAGTTCCAAGTCCTGTAGTATGCTACCTTCTTCGTGACTGACCAACATCATTGTAGGACTTGAAAAATTTATAAATACAGGTACCCTTCACGGGGCTGCTAGCCTTTACCACAGTACTGTGATCACTAACCTGACACCCATGTTATAAGGAATATGTTTTCCATGAAAGTGAGGTTCCCTATATAACTTTTTCCAGTCAGCTAGGCGAGCCAATCACAAAGCAGTTCTTATGGAAACCTTATAGCTTATTCCTCTACAGCGAGGTGTGTTTGGTCTGCCATCCAAATTGAATGCATTTCGGCTGAAGATCACCTCCAGAGCTGTGGTCAAAACATTTAGAATGAGTCAAAATGTAAGCAATCAACCACAGACGAACACAGTACGGTATTTTGGATATTTTCTGATTTTAATAATGTTGACACCGGCTGTGATAGCCTTTGTAATAGTTTTTTCAGTCGATAACCATGTTTACTAGGTACTATTATGACCACACAATATTTGTCCATTCAGTAGTGTGCCATCTACAGTGGTAAAACTGAGAACAAATGACAGCTCATTCACCTGGAGGGGTGTATAAATAACAATACCAATAAAATAAAACAGTGTTGTCATTTGAAGTTGTGACCATGAAAGACAATCACATGAAGTTGTGAATAAAAAATATAGAAACAGAATGTTTAAAATCAGTTTATGTATCTAAATTTTGTATCAGTAACACATCCATCCACTTACCTGAGAAAAACTGTCAGGAGATTGATATAACTGTTTCACTAAGGTAGTATCAACAAGGGTTATTCCCAGAGTAACAAACATAATAATGGATGAACACACGCTGATAATTAAAATTGCACGCAGTATGGTTGATCTCTGAAAAAATCCCAAAATAATTGATTTAGTATACACGTATGTGTAATTGAAGACTATTCCTGCACATAATTTGGCTCAAACCACCACACGTAAGCTTCAGGTATCTCGCGAGCAAAAAGTCCATAGCAATTTACACAAAATTTAAATTATAATATATTACTTTCTTTTAAGTTGTTTTGAACAGTGGCGGATTTCGAACTATGGTGACTAGGCAGCTGGCAAGAGTCACAGCACAGGGAAGGGTGGAATTTTTTTTGAGAATGGAAATGAAATTATTTAATATGGGAAATCAACAGGCATACATATATATTTTATTATATTGTGGTCAATTTATTTTAAATAGTCAAGCATAAAGTTTCACAAAAGTATTCTAATATAAAGTGCATTTTTAAATAAGTCACTGTCAAAACATTTTACTGAAATAAAAGATAAAAACAAAGTCTCAAAGAGATGAGTGATACAGAACTGTTGAAAATGTGTTAAAATCGGATAATAAATTTTCCTGCTTGAAAAGGGGGGCCTCCAAGAATAAACTGCCTAGGGCTACAAAATATCCAAATCCACCACTGGTTTTGAATATCAGAAATATAGGATATTGTGTTATACGTACAAACACACGCAACATGACACATTTATGACAGCATCACAGAACATCTACAGATTTTTGATGATGGTGGTGGTGGTGACATGATACAGCAGTACTGAATACAGTGGTGATAACCACAGTAGAGTTAATGGTGACTGCGATAGCATAGTCAAAGGTTAAAGTCATGCTGACTATGAGGGGCTTGTTCACCATGAATTCCTTCTAGAAGGCAAAACAGTGAATAAGGAGAACTATCTTGATGTAATGAAATGTCTGTGTGAGACTACCAGAAAAAAAGGCCTGCAGCAAGCTAAGTTAAACCAATGAATGCTCCATACTGACAACGCACCTGCACACACATTGCTACTAATCCATCGGTTTTTGGTGAAAAATAAGACAACAGTCATTCCACATCCTCCTTATTCACTTTTTTATTCCCAAAATTAAAAATGAAGTTGAAAGGTTGAGGGTTTTCAATTGATTAATTCGATAAAGAAAAATTTGCTAATGAACTGGGCAGTGTCCCGAATGAAGAGTTCCAGAAATGCTTCAAGGGATGGAGCAATGTTGGGAGTGGCGTATTTGAAGTGGAGGGGACTACTCTAAAGGGGCGATAAAGCTGAAAGGTAAGCAGAACATTTATTGTGTAAAGAGTTCAGAAATTTTACAGACACACCTCATACATTCAACTCATTGTAAAAAATTATCTTTCCTCTTTCAGTATTTTATTATTTTGTCAATTATTGCATTGTTCATAAAACAACAAAACAACTGAAATATATGATAATTAATTTTATAACAGTATATATATTTTTGGTTTAAATGGAGATATCGCTTACACACAGGTAAATGACGATGGTGGTATAATGTTTTATAATCATTCATAATGTAGTATGAACTTTGACTCAAAAAAAAAAAATCCTCTGTGAGCAGATCATGAGGTAGAAACAGATAGATAAAAGGTGTATTTTTATATCACATAAAAAAATGACTGCTACGGCAGATGACAGATGCAAAATAATATATCAAAAATTCATTTGTAATGGAAAAATTTAGACATTACCTCAAGGCCAAGAATAAAGAGCAGTGTTATCATGAGAATCACAACCAAAGCAATCAGATCAGGAGCAGCTTTATTGATGTGCTGATCGACCCAGAGTCTACCCTTGTCTGCAACCATATGATCCAGTGTTGCACTGAGCCCAACACACACTGCTGCCAACACAGAACTGTTGTGTAGAATACTGAGCCATGTCCCTGCACTTGTACTGTGACACCCTGAGCAGTATTCTGAAATCGTAAGCAAAAAGAGGTCTGTTACTCTGCACGCTGTAAAAACTGACAATAATGATATATGTATATGGTCTCTGACAAAGCTTAGAACAAGTGAAACTGGCTAAGGAAAAGGTATATTTTATTATTAATTTTCATTAACTATATATAATACTACCAACTCAGATCACAAATTATTATTAATAAAAATGATAAATTTTTATCTGATGGCTTAAACTAGTTTTCGCTCCGTTAGAGCTTTGAAAGAGGCTGCCACTAGGAGCAAGAACTAGTTTAGGCCATCAGGTAAAAATTTATCATTATTATCAATAATAATTTGTGATCTGTCTTGGTAGAATTATATATAGTTAATTAATAACAAAGAACACGTTAAGGACAACAAAATCCATGAATTTGAATTAATGTTACTGACTATTAATTTGTTCAATAAGACCTGAAGTGACATGATTTTCTTTCTTTGAGGTCTGATATGTGCAACTACTGACAGAAGTGGAAATGCTCAAGTCCTAACAAAAAAGTATGTAATCCAAATTATAAGTGTATTCTTCAGCATGGATCGCATGCTTAAAATTAAATTTCTATTGAAATAACTGATTGTTTCTAACACAATTTTAAAATCTCAACTAGAAGTAAATTAAGTACACTGACTAAACGCCAGGCTATTGGGCCGTGGTCCACTCCTGTTGTTACTAACAGACGTTTTGACCTCTCCTCTGGAGGCCATCTTCAATGTACAATACCAATTTGCTAACTAACACGGTCTTTGTCAGCTTACTACAGTTCTGTGGCAAAAGCATGCCAAATCTGTAAGTTTACATAAAGAGTCCACCTTAGGACCATAAACAGCTTTTGCCACAGTACTGTGGTGTAACTGACGAAGACCGTGTCAGTTAGCGAATCGCTATTGTATACTGAGGTAGCCTCCAGAGGAGAGGCCCAAACATCTGGGATGGACCATAGCCCAATAGCCGTTTTATTGTATCCCTTAGTTTCTTTCAAACTTCTATATGACAGTGCAAGGTTTATTCCAGTATAGTTACTAGGAATATTTCAAATCTAACCACACATGAAACTGCGCGTGCGCGCGTGTGTGTGTGTATGTGTGTGACAGAGAGACGGAGACAGACAGACAGAGTAAAGTTCTGAAGTGACAACAAACCTTTCAAATAAACTGTCAAGGCAGCAAGGCAGAGTGATATCAATGATACAGTACAGCCCCACTGTGCGACGCCAAGCCCAATGACGAGAAATATGGTTATGCCCCACGACCTCGCCAGACTTGACCACAGTGCTCTGCATAGACTGTGAGATCCTCTGGTTGGCCATAATGAAACCAGAACGTCTGGATCCATAGCATGCTGAAACAAAGTTTTAATTTAAAAATGAGTAAAGGACAACAACAATGAGTATGAGGACAAGAGCTTCACCACATTTCAGTTTAGAATTTGTAGTAAATGTATTTAGTGTTAATGTACACCAAATGGAAGTGTGACTTTTTCAGAGCTATAGAAGATAGCAGAAGTAAACTGACTTTTTCTGTAATAAACTTTTAGTTTTTAAAAGTCTGAAAACCATCGACTTCCTGTATAAAGAGGAAATAAACAACACAAGCATGGTTTTTTTAATAAAAAAAATTAAATAAAGGCAGGGTGGCTTGGTTATGGTAGTACCTTTTGAGATGTTCTAGCAACACCTTTGGGTGGGTTTGGTAGACTGGTTCACACCTGGCATCAACTTTCACTTGTTAGCTGTGGCGCATTACCATTGGGTGTTGGTCCACCTACAGAACCAAGTGAGAGGGGATCTCCAGTCCTGGAGGTCCATTAGAGTTATAAGCTAGTTGGTACAGAAACACGTCCCAGGGAGTAAGCTTAGCCAGAACACCCGCCAGCTGAAGCAACTCCATGCAGGCTCAGAAGCACAGGAGGCAGCCCCTCCACCGAGCTAGGGAGCTATAGGCCAATCCACTCCTGAACCAAAGAGAGAGAGAGAGAGAGAGAGAGAGAGAGAGAGAGAGGAGAGAGAGAGAGAGAGAGAGAGAGAGAGAGAGAGAGAGAGAGAGAGAGAGAGAGAGAGAGAGAGAGAGAGAGAGAGAGAGAGAGAGAGAGAGAGAGAGAGAGAGAGCTGGACGGACTAATCGGACATCAAACTGGTGAGGACTACGCACTGCGAATTATGATACATGGAATATTAGAGGGCTAAATGGGAAGGAAGTTGAGTCTGTAAGGAAGAGGACAGCTCAGACAAAATGGGAGGATAACATCAAGAAAAGTGTAGAAGGCAGAGGAGCAGTTTGAGCCCATGCCAGGGTTTTGGCACTGGACAGGACGAGATGGAGCTCTCTTGAAAACCTTGACACCTGATAGGTAGAAGAGGATGACTAAGAAGAAGAAAAAACTTGAAATATACAAATAGCTTGAAGAGCAACTAGAAATATACAAACACATAAAAACAATATCTTAAACGAACAGACACAATTCAAATCCCACACATTATTCGAACATATCACACCCCACACACACAACATCGATCTTTCAAAAGACAGCGCTGTCACCAAGAACAAGATGGACAGCGCTCCCAGTAGCAGCCTCTGACGAACCTTATAATAAGCAAAAACTGGTTCAGGCTATAAGGTAAAAATTTTACATTTTTACCAATATAAAACTTGGTGTTCCAAGTCAGTAGTGTTATATTTATATTGGTTAATCAACGGAAATGTCATGTACAAAAAAATCCAAGAAAAAAAGGTATATTAAATGCAATTATAATATTAGATTTCTTCTGCAAGTATAACATTTGAAGACTTATTAGTAGGCCTATATATAAAAACCTGATGCACACTTCACAGAGTAATCTGTATCTATAGAAATTTCAATGTGGAAACACAACTTCAACAATTACTCTTGCAAAAGAAATCTCTTATTACAATTAACATAGAACAACTGCAATAAAGAGAGTTACTGGAAAAGAAATGATTAAATGCAATTATTTTCTTAATTACTCACATTATTTTTGGGTAATTATGTTCTGAAGAACAACGTAGATAATACAATACCAACATAGATAATGCCTCACAATTCTTAACGTACATAATATTACATTATGGGGAGTATTGATATACTTAATGAAACCTACAAAACATATATCAAACCAAACCTTCTGTATGGTGGAGAAATACTTGCCTCAGCTAGCAATTGTGCAATAAGAAAACTTGAAATAAGTCAAAATAACTGTCTACGGATCATAACAGGTGCTGTGAAGTCAACTCCTGTGTCAGCATTACACACCTACACAAATAATAAATATTTGTGTAATGAATACAAATACCAGACATGCATAACGTATGAAAAAATATTACAAAGAAAATACAATAACCCATGAATTATGGAGCCACCAGCAGAACAAACACTAAGAACACAGACGAGGTTTAAACACCTGATGTCGAGATGGAGACAAGAAAATATAGAGATTGAACGACCAACACAACTGACTAACCCCCTGGATTTTATTGAATTTAATATAAACACTCAACTCACTGAACTCATCAACAAGGCGAAAGATATGCCAACCAAGGTTGCCCAAATTTCATTAGAGACTATTAACAGCTTGTATCCATCAGATCATTGGTTAAGAATATATACAGATGGATCTAGAATTAAAGGAGAAACTGGGGCGGGCATCTTCCCTGAGCACTTCTCCCACTATTTTGTGCTGAACTCAGATGCTACTGTGTTCGAAGCAGAACTATTCGCAATCAATTAAGCACTAAGGCAAATAATAATGAGGCCCTGGCTAAACACCAACATAGTGATCCTGGTTGACTCTAAATCGGCACTCCAAGCGATAGCTAACAATAATACACCAAAAAGTTGTTTAACCCAGTCTATCCAAAGTAAATATAAAATAGTAAAAAACACCACCAAATCCATAGCACTGCAATGGATCCCATCACACAGAGGTCTGAAGGGCAACGAAGCAGCTGATGAACTTGCTAAGAGAGGAACACTTTTACTCCAGAAACCTAAAAGATTGCCTACACTGGATGGAAGAATCAACACACTGAAAAGAGCATCCCACCTTGAATTCACCAGCAGCATACAGGAAGACTTGAAGGACAAGCCATATAAAAATGTTCGAGAGCTATTCAACAAAATTAAAGACGTACAAAGAAAAACATCTGTCGCAGTTTTTCGTTTAACAACAGGACATGACTGCCTGGCCAAACATCTGAAGAAAATTAAATGTTATAAATTCCGATAAATGCACACTATGCAAATGCCCTCAATCAATTATGAACAAGGACCATCTTCTGGTCTGTGAAAAGTTGAACGAACAGAAGCAGAGGAGAGAGGACCTGCCTGGACTTTACTGGGAAGCAAAACTGAAGATGGCGTGAGCCAAAACAAGCCATTGGACAACAACAACAACATTATTTATTTTACAGTATACATTATTGTACAGTATTTTTTGTAAATAACTCACTGAGGTTCTTGGAGGTTTTCTATATTAAATGCATATAGCAATTGACCACTCTTAAATAATAATCAAAACAAATGAAGATTATCGAAACAATTCAATTACACGTTAATTCATAAAATCCTCTGAATATACAGAATCAATTTCTGTGAAACGTGCGTCAGGTGGAAATAAAATAAATTTTACTTATAGAAATATTTATTATTTGAAGAAATTACATTGTTTATTTTATATTACACTATATTATTTATATTCATTTTACATTATAAATATTATTATTATTATAAATATTATAGTGTATCATATAATATTATATATTATGAATAACGTTATGTAAATAATACTATATTATTACTATTCAACAGAATTAAGACATAAAAATGCACAAAAAATATTTGATTACAGATTCATTTTCTGGTCAAAAAAATATGTTCGTTAAACAGGTAAATAAATGTTATGCAAAACATTTTAGGGTTTTTTGTCACCACCATGCTACACATGATGTGAATCTACACAGTCAAAGACAAGAGAATTATGATTTTAAAAGTTATTCTAGTAACTGATATTTATTTACCTGATCACTGAGTAAAGAGGCCATCCTCTTCTTACTAAATGCCGTTTCTACAATACAATTATCATCCCAGCTCGTGCGTATGCATCACAAAACCTGCACAGCAACATAACAACACAACACTGTTGCACATATTGTCAACATTTTTTTCTCCTCTCATTGACAAGACACACAAGATTTCTGCTGTTTGCTCTATAAAATAGGTGTACATCAACAACATTAATCCATTCAGTGATAAGATAATGGCCCAGTTAAGAGATATGTTACAAGGCATAAATGACATTTTAAAAAGAGTGTTAAATCAATTAAAGTTCAATACTGTTTTTTTTTAATATTGCTTGGTAAAGAAAAAAGCACGATGTTTCAACACGCATGCACGCACATGCACACGCACACACACATATACTCACCTTCACATTTGGGTTTACTGATAACCAAAAAATTCATTTGACAGCCTTGAAGGTATGGTAATGGAATATAGGATTTACGGTGTTACAAACACAAACTAATTAAGTGGAATTAAATTGTGTAATATACTAAATTCATGCGATTTTTTTTATTATTTCAAAAATTTATGAGTAGTGTTCTTTATTCAATTAACTTATAGCCAGTCCCTTGAACACCTTCCTAATCTGGATAACTAGAAGTACCTAAAGTTTGCATTAAGGATTGTATGTCAAGTCAGCTTGATTGTTCCTCTAATAAAATTACATAAGAGTCAGTGGTGGCTCACAGGAAAAATTATTGGTTATTTTTCTTGAAAATAAATTGACAACAATATATGGATTTCAGTTCTTCATATTTCTTTTTGTTTTTTTCTTCCACTGTCCATTTTGTTTTATAATTTTCATCCAGTGCATTGCAGAATATTATCTTTAAAATAATAACATGAAATAATTTTATAAGGCTGTAACAAAGTTGTAAAGCACAGGATAATGTTAACTTCATTAGGAAGCATGGCTGAGGACCAAGAGGCCACTTTTCTTCTCTTTCTCACAATATACTTACAGGAGGTAGTTTGAGCTACAATTAGTCTTGTATCTTCACCTCTAATGCTGTCTTTTGGGCGAGTGAAATCTGACGTGGTGTCAAAAAGTTTATTATTAGACATAATAAAAACATATACATCACTCATACACAATATTGTGCATGTGTGTGTGTGTGTGTGTTGCAAGGATAGAAAGATGATATAAAAATGTTGTACTGGACCTTTTAAAGAACAAAATGTCTTCATTGTCTTGTTGATACATCCTCTTCATTCACTTTTTTAAATATTATATATTACAACGATACATATACATAAATGTAGGCGTGTCGGGCCTCATGTTCAAGGGCGACATTTTTATGCAACACTACAACTGCAAATATAAATTTATTTGTGTTTGCGGAGCCCCACGATCTTGGACGCCAATTTATGCAACAGATTTATTATATAATTTAAATTTGTTGAGCCCCACATCCAGGGTGACAAATTATATAATTATATAACTCTGTACGTAAGTTGTATAATTTATGTTGTATGTGTATAAATTTACATGTAATTTAATTTGAATAGCCCCACAATCTTGGAGCGACAAATATGCAACAATACAACTTTGTAAATTTAATATAATTTAAATTTGTGATGCTCCACGTTGAAAGCGACAACTTATATAACAATACATACTTGCATAACTACAATTTAATTTGGGTTTCAGGTGTATCTGTAATAAGAACTCGATGCAACTGGTAATGGTATTTCAAATTTATTTGGTACTAATAAACTTGTGTGCATGGCACTTGATTCAACTTAAAACATTCGTTATTACTTTGTTACTGTGCCGTAAGGTTTACGCTATATACATCCTTACTGACTAACTATTCTATTCTACTAATTATTTTATTAAAAAATATTATTTCCTGACTACTCAGTCAATTAGCATGCTTCAAAATATCAATGTTTAAATATCTTTTTAGATATTGCAATGTAAACTCAAAAATATTAATAGTTACTGAATTTACGTTAATTACGTCTTATTTACGTTAATCTTACTTCAATAACATCTATGATTCTAACTCTCTATATTTATAATACATTGGCTCTTACTTTTAAATAGAACAAGAATGTCTTTGATTGTCTTTGAGTTAATTGTTCGATTAAGAGATAAATAAGTTGTTTATCACCTTATTGTCGTCAATCATACTCAATCATTGAATCCATCTGTAATCGTCCTCGTCTCAAACTCAGCATCGATTCCTCTTGTCCAGCATCGTCTCCTCTTGTCCAGCGCCGTTTCCAGACTTCAGTAGTGTTCCTCTTGTCCAGCGCCGTTTCCTCTAGAGTCCAGCGTCGTCTCTCTCTTGCCCAGCGTCGTCTCTCTCTTGTCCAGCGTCGTCTCTTTCTCTGGAACTAAGTCGTCAGCTCTCTCTCTCTCTCTCTCTCTCTCTCTCTGTGGAACTTCTTCTCGTGCTGTCTCGGACGTCAGTTGATCTTCTTATGTGGATTTTGTTACTAATTAAAATTGCTTGTTTTTATAATCCAGTTACATAACTGTATGTAACTGGAAGGATGAAACTATTTACAAAAGATTTAAATACTTTGTGCGGACGGGCAGAAGCTCCCGCTGCACCGTGTGTGATCGAAAAAGAGAACAACTGTAGCGTGTGTGTCCTATTTATACCCACGTCTTGGTCAACACCTGCAGTTGTATGAAATCGACATGTCTGAAATTGTCTCTGGGTTCAGTCCCCCCACTCCTTGTCAATTTCGCTATTTCTTATATTTCTGCGAATTGCAGAGTCCTATAAGTATACTCTTATACTCATCTTACAACTATTTTTACTACACATGTTCACTGTATTTTTGGACATTGCAACTTAACCCTTTCGCTCTGTACACAGTTATTTCACCACTACACTTGTACGGTGTCCTTTTCACGTGGTTTTTGTACACAGTATTTAGTTAATTTTATTACTTTTATTGTATTTTTGGATTTTACTCCGTATTTATAGTTTATGAATAATTACGGAAAAACAGTAATTATGCAATTACTCATCTTGGGGTGGTAAACTCGCCTGCATAGACCTGCGTTACACACACTAGCAAAATACTGGTGTACACACTTTCAGTTACATTTGTGTGTGTGTCCACGTCGATTCAGGTCGAAACACCTGTTCATATTTTTGTCTGAGCCAAGCTTGCAATCCCTGACATGCTTATTTCTAATACATTATTAATTATTTACATTCTTGGATTTCGTTGTCCATGACGTGTCCGTTACTTAACTAAATATCACTATTGTTTGACGACTCGGAACACTAAGTTTTTTATAAGTAAAATCGTAAAGATTTACCTTACAGCCTAAACCAGCTTTCACCTTTAGAAGGCTTCATCAGAGGCTGCCGTGGGTAGCGTTGTCCGTCTTGTTGTTGGCGACGGGATAGTTTTCCGAAAGATCGATGCTGTGTGTGTGTGGTGAGATGTGTTCGAATAATGTGTGCGATTTGAATTGTGTCTGTTCGTTTAGGATGTCGTTTTTATTTGTTTTTGTGTGTTTGTATATTTCTAATTGTTCTAGAGTGTCTAGTTTTCGGCCTTTTGTGTGTACGTGTAGAATGTTCATGTTATTGTCGATGTTTTTATATGTGTGGTTTGCTTCAATGAGGTGGTTTGCAAAGGTGGATTCTGTAGTGGTGTGGAGTGCTTTTGTGTGTTCAATGTATCTCTGTTTGAAGCTACGTCCTGTCTGGCTTATGTAGAATTTGTTGCAATTTGAACAATTTAGTTTGTAAACACCGGGTAGATCGAATTTTTTTGTGTGTGTTTGTGTGTGTGTTTTTATAGTGTGTGTTCTGTTTTGTTAGTAGTTTTGTAAGTGATTCTGTATCCTGCTCTTTTGAATTTGTGGGCTATTTTTTCCAGTTTGTTGATGTATGTTAGTGTTATGAATTTGTTGTTTTCTGTCTTTGTCTGTTGTTTGTTTTGTGTTTTGTGTAGGAGTTTACTGACTATTGTTCTGTCATATCCGTTAGATTCTGCTAGATATTTTATCGTGTTTAGTTCGTCTTTGTAGTCTTTTTCATCTAAGGGGATGTTGTTAAGTCTATGTATCATGGTTCTAAAAGCAGCTAGTTTGTGTTGTGTTAGGTGATTGGAGGTGTTGTGTATTATTGTGTCAGTTGTAGTTGGTTTTCTGTATATACTGAATTTGTGCTTGTGTTCTAGTTTTGTGATGGAAAGGTCTAAGAAGTTTATGGTATTGTTGTGTTCGTATTCGGCAGTGAAGGTTATGTTTTTATGTATTTTGTTTATGTGCGTAAGTAACTGTTCACATTGTCTTATGTTCCCCCTATTTAGTATTAGAATGTCATCAACATATCTGTGCCAATATAGTATTTTATGTGAGTGTCTGTCATTGTTTGTGAGTATTTTTGTTTTTTCTAAGTGTTGGAGGAAGACTTCTGCTAGAATGCTGGATATGGGGGAGCCCATGGGTAAGCCATCGTTCTGTGTGTAGTATTTATTGTTATAAGTAAAGTAGTTTTGTTTTGTGATAATGTTCAGAGTTTCTGTAATTTCGTTGATAAGTTCATCTGGTGTGTTGTTTTGTTTGAGTTTGTTTTGTAGGATGGTGATTGTTTCGGAGATGGGGATGTTTGTGTACAGGTTTTTAATGTCAAAGGAGGCTAATGTGGATGTGTATGTCTTTTATTTTTGTTACTAGGTCAGTGTTGTTTTTTACTGCAATGTTGTTGTCTATTTGTGTGTGTTGTCTAATAATTTTGTCTAGATATTTTGCGAGTTTGTGTGCAGGGGCATTACGGTAGTTGATGATGGGGCGGATCGGAATGTCTTCTTTATGGATTTTGGGAAGCGCTTGGAGGGTAGGTGCTGATGGTCGGATTTGTTTCATGTAGGGCTTTTGTTTATGTGTCATTATGTGTTTGGCTTTGTTGACTAGTTGTTTTACTGAGTTTTGGTATCTGTCGGTGGGGTCATGTTTTAGTTTTGTGATGTTGTTCTGTTCCATGAAGTTTTGTACTTTTTTGTGTAGGTTGTCTGTGGGGATAATTACAGTCGTGTTGCCTTTGTCTGCTTTTACAAATGTGATGTTGTGTTTGTGTGCCTTTTCCCTCAGTTTAATGGTACTAAGTGGTTAATGGTTCTAGAAGCGGTTGCGTATACTTTGCATATAATGGTGAGAATCTTCTGTAGTATCCTGTTAGTCCTAAGAATGCTTTTAACTCTTTGAGATTTCCGGGTATAGGGAAATTAGTTATGCTGGAAATTTTGATAGGATCGGGTTGAATACCAGAGGATGAAATAATGTGACCTAGGAATTGGATAGAGGATTTGATAAATTCACATTTTTCTAGGTTAAGGGATATGTTCGCTTGCCTAAACTTGTGGAATATCGTGCTCAGATGTTTTATATGTTCGTCTAACGTTTTAGATACAACTAAGATATCATCTACAAATACCATGGTGTAGGGTTCCACTTCACGTCCTAGGGCTCTTTCTAGACACTTTACGATGGCTGCCAAACTCGTGCTTAATCCGAAGGGTACTACCCTGTGTTGGTAGCATTTATTTTTATACAGGAAAGTGGTGTACTTTCTATTCTCTTCACGAATTGGAATCTGCCAGAAACTTGAGCGTAAATCTAGCTTCGTCAGATACCTCGCTCCTTCACACTTAGTAAATAATTCGTCCGCAGTTGGTGCACAGTCATACTCCTTTAATACAATGCTGTTCAGCTCCCTCATGTCAAGGCATAGACGTATTTCACCATTTTTCTTCTTCACTACCACTAGAGGATTCAGGAAGTTGCTGTTCGATCGCTCTATGACTCCACTTTCAATCATGCGCCGAATTTCCAGTTCAACCTCTTCCTCATATCGCATTGGGATAGGGTACGTCTTCCTAATGACTTTCGTAGGGTCTGGCACAACTATAGAGTGCTCGTATACTGTCGTCTGCATTGGTACTTCACTAAATACATCACTGTATTCTTCTATTAATTCGTGCAGTTTCTCTTCTTCCTGTGTCGTCATTCCTTCATCTGTCGCATTTACATGTCGAGTTGGACCATACTGTATTTGTGGCTTGTACAAAGTAATAGGTGTTTCACTTACCTTGCACTCTTCTTCCTCGCTGTTCATATTTAATTCATACTGAACATTTTTATAGTTACACACAATTGTATTATCATTAACATTAATCTTAGCGTTTATTGCATTTAGTATATCGATACCTAAAATTCCATCATAAATCAATTTATGCATAATTATCATGGGGTGTTCTAATTCTAGCTTTTTATATGTTAGAGTTACATATGCGTGTTGTTTAACTCTTTCTTTTTTATTGGTAGCTGTTGTAATATTTAAATTATTTACGGGCAAAATTGCAGTATTTTTAAAATATTTCTTATTGCGTTGAACCCATGCAGCGTTAAGAACTGATAGTTGGCTGCCGGTGTCAACTAGCATCCGTATTTTACACCTGTTTATGCTCACATTCACAATAGGGCATTGTGTTTGCTGTGCGTCTTGCTTTATATCCTGTTCGGTGCTTAGTAATTCCTGTCTAATATCGCAGGGGTATATGTTGTTTATTTTATAATTTTGCTTCCGTTTATTCAGTCATTGTGACGCTTTTGATGTAGACGGCCAATTGTGGAATGTTACTGTTTCCATCTGATTCATTTTCTGGCTATCTCTCTTCAATTTTTTCTCATCGTACCCTCGTACTGCGGCAACGCGTTTGTCAGCTGGTTTCGAAAACTGTTTACGATTGGACGACCATACAACGTCTCCTTGTCGTTTAGCTGTATTTATTCGTTCAGTCTCTGTAGCTGTGCGGTTGTAGTGTTGTACATTGGTGGCGAATAATTTATTTTGTAATTATCACGGGGCGGTGTAATGTTTTGTATTGCTTTCTTGTCATCTCTGTGATAATTATAGTGGTGATTTGCGTGTTTTTGTTCCCAGTATGGTGTGTTCGTACCTTTATTGATATTCTCCGACTGTGTCACAAGGATTAAAAATTCTTCTATGGTTTTAATTCCCTGCGTATAAACTGCTAACTGGATATCTCGCTGAAAATGGTAAGATAACTTTGAAACAATTTCATATTCTGAGAATTTAGGTTTAAGATGCTTTACACGTTCTATTTGCGTAATTGTGTATTGTTCAATACTCTGCTGTCCTTGTGCATTGAACTTTCCATATTCGAGTTGATCCCGTACTTGTCGTTGTGTATGTAGATTCCAGTATCGGTTCTCGAATGCCTCACAAAACTGCTGATATGTACTGATGTTATCTCTAATAATACAGTACCATTGGCTGGCTGAATCTCTAAGATATCGTGTGACGAAGTCTATCTTCTCGTCGTCATTTATTGCAGTCCCAATCTTTTCTATTTCCTTCTCTACTCTAGCTAGGAATTCCATACTGTTCTCCCCTTTACCACCTGAGAACTTAAGTCTGCTCCTTTCTTCCATTGGTGTAGTAAATATGGTCATTTGGTTCTGTCGTCTTCTTAACTCACTTCCTAGCTGGTTCATTTCCTCTTGAATTTCTTCTTTCATATGTGATACGTCTCCCGAACGGTCTTTCGTAGTTTCTTCAATTTTATTCTCAATAACTACAGTACCTGTTTCTATTTCTCTAAGTTTACTGGTATTTGCTTGCGATACATTATTAATAGTTTTAATTTTATCATCTTGCTCTCGCGTTATAGTAGTTAAAGTATCATTTATTTGTTTATGCGATTCTTTTAAATCTTTTCTCCACTAGAGATGTAATTCTTTTTGTTTATTTTTAAATCTTACAATTTGCTCATGTAAGGCTTGTTTAAAATTATTCTCTAAAGTATCAATACGTATGTTGGTGTCACCAATTTTTTTGGTTAACTGTGCATTACTGTCGATTATACTTTGTTTTATTTCTATGTTGTCTTGTTTCAACTGGAGATTATCAATTTTTAACTCTTCTAACTCTCCGTCATTTTTATGGCGTCTTGTCTAACATTTTCAGTTTGTTCTTCTAATTGTTTCTTATTAGATTCTTTTAATTCGTCTATTTTAGCATTTATAATTTCCGTTTGTTTTGTGCTTATTTCGTCTATCCAGGCACGCATCATCGTTTGAAACGCATCTACGTCCAAATTTCCTGGAGTCGTCATGTTAAAGTATTATTTAAAATATTTAGTAGTTATTCTTTAACAATTATTATTATTGATAACCGTTCCCTTCTTATTTATTTATTTCTTTATTTTTATTAAGAGTTATTATTAATACTCATTACAGTTACACCTGTTACATAGACAAACAATATTATTTGTGGGCGCCAGCTGTGTTATTACACAACAATTAACATTACATTCAGTTAATGTTTAATATAAATAATTATTATTACATATAATTTTTTTTTTTATTATTTAACACACTCTTATTTTTAGAGCAGCAACCATTTAGCTACAAAAAAAATTTTAATAGTTAACTGGTGGGGATCGGGCCATACGTTCATGAGCTACAATTTATGTAACAAATTTTTGTACACAAATTTAGGCATGTCGTGGCCCACGTCCAGGGCACCAATTTTATACAACGATACATATACATAAATGTAGGCGTGTCAGGCCTCATGTTCAAAGGCGACATTTTTATGCAACACTACAACTGCAAATATAAATTTATTTGTGTTTGCGGAGCCCCACGATCTTGGATGCCAATTTATGCAACAGATTTATTATATAATTTAAATTTGTTGAGCCCCACGTCCAGGGCGACAAATTATATAATTATATAACTCTGTACGTAAGTTGTATAATTTATGTTGTATGTGTATAAATTTACATGTAATTTAATTTGAATAGCCCCACAATCTTGGAGCGACAAATATGCAACAATACAACTTTGTAAATTTAATATAATTTAAATTTGTGATGCCCCACGTTGAAAGCGACAACTTATATAACAATACATACTTGCATAACTACAATTTAATTTGGGTTTCAGGTGTATCTGTAATAAGAACTCGATGTAACTGGTAACGGTATTTCAAATTTATTTGGTACTAATAATCTTGTGTGCATGGCACTTGATTCGACTTAAAACATTCGTTATTACTTTGTTACTGTGGTGTAAGGTTTACGCTATATACATCCTTACTGACTAAATATTCTATTCTACTAATTATTTTATTAAAAAATATTATTTCCTGACTACTCAGTCAATTAGTGTGCTTCGAAATATCAATGTTTAAATATCTTTTTAGATATTGCAATGTAAACTGAAAAATATTAATAGTTACTGAATTTATCTTTCTTGTATCAGTACTGATTTATAAAAAAACTAATTTTTATTTAAATGCTTTGCATTCTTTTCATTCCAATACTAATTTGAGCTCTTATTTACGTTAATCTTACTTCAATAACATCTATGATTCTAACTCTCTATATTTATAATACATTGGCTCTTACTTTTAAATAGAACAAGAATGTCTTTGTCTTTGAGTTAATTGTTCGATTAAGAGATAAATAAGTTGTTTATCACCTTATTGTCGTCAATCATACTCAATCATTGGATCCATCTGTAATCGTCCTCGTCTCGAACTCAGCATTGATTCCTCTTGTCCAGCGTCGTCTCCTCTTGTCCAGCGCCGTTTCCAGACTTCAGTAGTGTTCGTCTTGTCCAGCGCCGTTTCCTCTAGAGTCCAGCGTCGTCTCTCTCTTGCCCAGCGTCGTCTCTCTCTTGTCCAGCGTCGTCTCTTTCTCTGGAACTAAGTCGTCAGCTCTCTCTCTCTGTGGAACTTCTTCTCGTGCTGTCTCGGTTGTCAGTTAATCTTCTTATGTGGATTTTGTTACTAATTAAAATTGCTTGTTTTTATAATCCAGTTACATAACTGTATGTAACTGGAAGGATGAAACTATTTACAAAAGATTTAAATACTTTTGTGCGGGCGGGCAGAAGCTCCCGCTGCACCGTGTGTGATCGAAAAAGAGAACAACTGTAGCGTGTGTGTCCTATTTATACCCACGTCTTGGTCAACACCTGCAGTTGTATGAAATCGACATGTCTGAAATTGTCTCTGGGTTCAGTCCCCCCACTCCTTGTCAATTTCGCTATTTCTTATATTTCTGCGAATTGCAGAGTCCTATAAGTATACTCTTATACTCATCTTACAACTATTTTTACTACACATGTTCACTGTATTTTTGGACATTGCAACTTAACCCTTTCGCTCTGTACACAGTTATTTCACCACTACACTTGTACGGTGTGTCCTTTTCACATGGTTTTTGTACACAGTATTTAGTTAATTTTATTACATTTTATTGTGTTTTTGGATTTTACTCCGTATTTATAGTTTATGAATAATTACGGAAAAACAGTAATTATGCAATTATTCATCTTGGGGTGGTAAACTCGCCTGCATAGACCTGCGTTACACACACTAGCAAAATACTGGTGTACACACTTTCAGTTATATTTGTGTGTGTGTCCATGTCGATTCAGGTCGAAACACCTGTTCATATTTTTGTCTGAGCCAAGCTTGCAATCCCTGATATGCTTATTTCTAATACATTATTAATTATTTACAGTTTATTAGGTATATTTAAATTTTTATATTCAATGCTCAGTACATCACTTATTTGTACTGTCGCAATATATATACACAAACTTTCACTAGTGAACACTTAGTTTTGGTTTTATGTCCTAAACGTTTCGATGTGGTGTCCGTCTTCCTCAGTGGGATTTGAAATACAGAGTGTCAGAAAACAGAAAACTAAACGCAGCAGAACAATATGAAATATACAGACATGACACACTACAACCAAACAACATATTAAATGACCAATTACACTATAGATCACATATACTTTTTGATACACTTGTACAAACACACACTTTGAATCCCAGTGCCAATTCCCCCCCACCACACACACCTACAACCCATAACGGTTACTTTGTACTGACACTCTGTATTTCAAATCACACTGAGGAAGACGGACACCACGTCGAAACGTTTGGGACATAAAACCAAAAGTAAGTAAAATGTCTTCAAACAGAAGTAACACCACTACAGAAAAAAATTATTCTGATTAGCGCTTTCAAGCTTTGCAGCTCATTATCAGATCAGAAATATACCTATATATGAGGGGGGACCCAAAAGTAACGAGAATTTTTCTCTGGCAGTTGGTAGAACGCTAGATCTGACTTCTCCCGCTAGGTGCCTTCACTAGACACCATTTTGTATCAGTTGCCCTAGCGGCATTGTTGTGGAAACATTAGCGCGGTCAGTGTGACTATTTTTTGTAAGCGCTGTTTCACGTTTTCGGCGATTTGTCAATGGCAGACATTAAATACCAACGTGCTAACATCAGATTTTGATCCGACAAGAAAGCACACGCGGGACGAATTTTGCTGCAACACGTTTCATCTTCAGATCTTCAGTCAAAATTCGTTGGCATGAACTCCAGGATAATCCAGTCATTTCCTCCAATTCATCGATTGTTCTACGACGATCAAACATGATCGCAACACGGATTTTTTCAATGTTTTCGTCCGTTTTGGAAGTCGTGGGACGTCCCGGTCGTGGTTCGTCTTCAATTGACATTTGACCACTTTTAAAACGAGAAAATCACTCGTAAATCCTTGCCTGGCTCAAAGCTTCCTCCCCATAAGCCGTCCGAAGCATTGCGACAGTTTCTGCTGCTGATTTCCCTAACAGGAAACAGAACCTGATGTTAGCACATTGGTATTTAATGTCTGCCATTGACAAATCGCCGAAAACGTGAAACAGCGCTTACAAAAAATTGTCACAGTGACCGCGCTAATGTTTCCACAACAATGCCGCTAGGGCAACTGATAAAAAATGGTGTCTAGTGAAGGCACCTAGCGGGAGAAGTCGGAACTAGCGTTCTACCAACTGCCAGAGAAAAATTCTCGTTACTTCTGGGTCCCCCCTCGTATACATATTCCTGTATATTTCCAACCTGATGATGAGCTGTGGATGTTGAAAGCGCTAATCAGAATAATTTTTCTATAGTGGTGTGAAACAGTGTTATTTCTGTTTCTGATTATAACCACTAACACAACTTTATTAATTGAACAAAATGTCTTCAGTCGCCACAACAGCCCTTTTATGGGACAAACCTTACAGAAGCAACAACCAAAAATCTCACCTCTAGTAGGTCTATGTGATGTGCGTGCGTGGCATTGGATGACAACAGTGGGAGGGGGGACAAGAACAAGAGGATACTGGCAGTATGGCGGGAAGGATAGTGAAATACTTAATATCTTACTGTTGTAATTCAGTAAGAACAGACTCCCTTTTTGTACTAATGTCATAGTGCCTATAGTTTGTTAAACAAACACTTACCAAGCGCTGTACGTTGTACAGAAGACAGCTCTCTTCTCTTATAGGTTAGCAGCCCATAGGCTGGTTGGCAGCAGCTCACCATTTTTCATGCTTCTCTCCTTTTCTTTTCAACTCACAATATGATGTGCAGTTCATATCAACCATAAGCTGTTTCATGTAGTCTAAACAGGGTCGTCCTCTGTGATTCTTCCCTTCAATTGTTCCTTCTATTATTCTCTTAACCAACCCATTGTGTCGTAGTATATGACCTATAAACTTAGCTCTTCTACCTTTTAAATTTTGCAGAAAGCTCTTCTTCTCCTGACCTCTTCTAAAGACTTCCTCATTCGTTATCTTCTCCCTCCAGCTTATCTTGAATATTCTTCTGTAGCACCAGGTCTCAAATGCTTGGAGTCTTTTCTTGTCACTCTCTTCAATTGTCCAAGATTCACTCCCATATAGGGCAACACTCCACGTGTATGTCTTTACTAGATTCTTTCTTATTTTTAGGCTGATAGTATTAAAAGTGAAGAGGTTTTTTTGTTCGTTGAAAGCAATTTTAGCCTGGTTAAGTCTGCTTTCCGACCATAAGATAACAAGAAGACAGCAACTCATATTATCATGAATAAGTTATGTGATGTCGTTAAGTCTGACATTTACCAAGAATGCACTTACATTTACCATTACCCATTACGTCACTAAAAATTCATTGTACATCCCGAAAGTGTGGGGGCAAATGCCCTCCCC
This sequence comes from Magicicada septendecula, assembly GCA_034769895.1. Classification (NCBI taxonomy): domain Eukaryota; kingdom Metazoa; phylum Arthropoda; class Insecta; order Hemiptera; family Cicadidae; genus Magicicada; species Magicicada septendecula. The sequence goes on along the minus strand of CM068374.1, from coordinate 48,377,259 downwards.
CTACTCCCCCCCCCCTCTCTCTCTCTCTCTCTCTCTCTCTCTCTCTCTCTCTCTCTCTCTCTCTCTCTCTCTCTCTCTCTCTCTCTCTCTCTCTCTCTCTCTCTGTGTGTGTGTGTGTGTGTGTGTGTGTGTGTGTGTGTGTGTGTGTGTGTGTGTGTGTGTGTGTGTGTGTGTGTGTGTGTGTGTGTGTGAAACAATCCACTAGATATTTTAAAAATATTTTCATGATTTAGACATTTGTATAACATCTGATTAATTCCCTCCACTAAATCAAAAACCAGCATGAGGAGTGGCTTGATAAGGTTTAATATTTTGGTAATCTTGACATGTCGCAATTCTTGTCTTGGTGTGCCATGGCCAAATAACGTAAAAAACAAGAATAAATAGGGTAGGCCCTACTTCACATTAATTTTTGCAATACTGTTTATAAAACTTTAAAATTTCTGAATTCTTTTTTGTGAAACGAGTTATGCAATTCGTTATCATTTAATTATTAATTAAGTAAACTATAAAATCGTCGACAATATAATGTGGAATTAATTGTTGTATAATAAGAAATTCGTTTAGTTACAGAAACGTATTTTTAATATTTTGTTACTGCAAATTTCGAACAATGGTCGAATAAACTTCTTACAATTCTTTTTAAAACTCTAAACATTATTGAGTTGCGCTAATACTAACTGAAAGTTAGAATTTAGAAAGAAGAGTTGTAAATATTAAGTAATGATTATGTTGAAGAAATTACGAAATATTTCAGATTAAACGAAGCATGGGTTATTACACTTTTTATACTATAGGCCTATACCTTACAAATACCTATTTAGATAAGTTAATACGATTCAATTTAGCTTACCGGTAAGAATAAAAACGGCTGTTATTTTTCAAATAAACAGTTCAGTTTTATGGGACTTTACTTATAATTTTTCATGACAGGTCTGTTACAAATTCGTTCCGAAATTACATAGCCTAGGTAGAAATTAAAAAATAATTCGCATTTATACACCGTATGTTTGAATTGAAACTGTTAATAAATGGTTACAGACTTTCGATAAATGTAATTATTAAACATTTTTAATTATAAGGTAAAATTAGTAAGTTGCGTTCGTTTTCATAATGTTTAATAAACAGTAAATTCCACAGCTTACCTAATTTCGTATCACTTAACTTACCGTAATATAACCTAAAACACAGTCAACTAAAGTAGTAACCAAATTAAACGGACTCATGAACTAGTTAGTTAAATGTTATCGTTTTTAATTATCATATTCCTTTATTTTGTCCTTGTAAGGTGTCAAACATAAATAATGCTTTCTTATCTTGGAAGGGAAATATGAATAGTTATTAAAACGAAAAGAATTTCGTTTAGGTACATCGATCATTGAAACTGAAGCCGAAACTGTAATTCATTTTTAAACAATCGTTATTTATTTAACAACAAATCAGTTTAAGTAACTTACGGTCGTATCTTCGTTAATTTTACGGGAACACGAACTTGACGCCTTCACTATCTGCAACCAGCATTACTCACTGCATTGTGACGTAACGGTATTGATCTTGTCACATGTTCAAACATGTGGCTAATTAAAATACGATTAACGCGTCCTCGGAAAGAAGCTTTTCATTGCAAGTGTCAATATTTGATAAAGAACTTGTAGTAGCTTGGAAGTTTACACACAATATTTTACTTTTTTCGTTATTAGGATGAATGCCATAGTCTGTCTTTGCATTGATCTGAATTAATACCAGAAATTGATTACACTAATAAAAATATTTATTAAACAAATTATGTATTCAACATTATCAATAGTTCCTGTAACTAAATAAAACTTTGTAGTACAATAAAATTACTAGAGACTTTATTTGGCATCCTAAATAATATATGTAGGTGGAATTGATATATTGTTTATATATAGTACTTCCATAACAATCATAGTATATAACTTTAAATTGATTTTTAAGCAAACAGTTGCTAAGTTTTATGTTTTTTCTTCTTCTTAAGAGCCTTCTCAACTGAGGAGAGTGCATATCATGAAACGATTTTTATTTTAAAGTTTATGTATTAGGGTGCCGTTCATAGTTGTTAGTCTATACCATTAGCAGATTCAAAGTGAGGCAGAGGGCACAGAGGGGGTGCCTCCCAGATAGCCCAAAATACTTTGGATAAAATGACTTCTACAAGTAGTTTAATTATATTTTCAGTTAGTTGAAAACTAAAGTCTCAAGTAGAAAGAAACCTATTTCTAGATGTTCTTCACTCATGATGTCTTCTTTGGACTTCTACATGCATGTGTAACCTATGCTTTATCATGAGGGGGTTATAAAAAAAATAAATGTGCGGGGAATGGCAGCCTAATCCTTTGGCAGGGGGTGGTGGTAGGGGTGGGTAAGGTGTAAGCCCACTGCCTAATACTTCCACGTCCCTTGTCCCGACCCCTTTCATTTTACATCAAGCAGCACATGCTACTTCTTCTTCAGTCCTCAATCCTCAGATGGTGGGTTATTACATACTGGCTTTCCCAGAACTCCCTCTCCAGTGTCACCTTCTTCACTTTAATTAATTACCTTAATGATCACCTTCTTCATTTTGCTATAATTTCATGTTACCACACTTTCAGTTGCTTGTTTCATGAATCGTTTCCTTTGCTGTCCTTGTACATCTTCCCTTCTAGTTTATCAAGTATGTACTATGGTTTATTAGTTGTTCAATCCATTTATTTCTTCTGTTATTCAGGCATTTTCACATTACTCATTTTTCATTTAATTTCTTCAGGACCTCTTTATTTGATGCTACTTCTGTCTATGAAATATTCTGAAACCATCTCGAGATCAAATTCCAAAAGCTTCCCGTGTTTTCTCCTCTCTATCTCTTACCAATTGTCCACAGCCCCAATCTGTACAGTACGCAAACACCTCCTCCCTTAAATTGCAAGGTAGTAACTGTGGACCATAAGAGTTTATACTTAATTTGAAAACTATGAGTTTTGTGTAAAAATACTAATTACAGTTTTTCAAGTTAGGCCTATTTGTCAAAATTAAATAAACTTCATAGAATAAAAGTCTAAAATAAATACACCAGTACAGCAAAAAATAAAGGACAATTTTATTACAAAGTTTACTCTGTAAATATTTTCTAGTTGCAAGTATTAACACACTGGCTACCTACCGTTTCCAACAGGTGTTGTTTCATGGTATTTATCATTAGAAACAATTTCCTTCAGTAGCTCTGGACACAACTTTGAAATTCATAAAAAAATGAACAAATTGAGATTTTTAACAATGAGCTTTGCCTTTAAACACAAACAGAATTATCACTGTTGCACATCACAATAGAAAAAGTATTCCAATTACTGCTTTCAGGCTTCACAGCTCATCGCCAGATCGGAAATAATAACAGCAGGACAAACAACCTCTTCACACCCCCAAATTTTACTCACTTCTGAAATAATCTTTTCAAAGGATCTGACATACAGCATATAGGCTAGTATAGGTCGACCCCATTTAGACTACATAAAACAGCTTATGGTCGATATGAACTGGACATCATATCGTGAGTTGAAAAGAAAAGCAGAGAAGCATGAAGAATGGCGTGCTGCTGTCAACCAGCCTATGGGCTTCTAACCTAGAAGAGAGGCTAGTATTACACAAATTCATAAAAGAGCAATGTCCAATATTATTGTTTTTTAAAGTGCCAAATATTCCTAACTATCTTTGGTCTCTTGGTAAATTGTTTGTACTGTCAGTTTTTGCTTGTTAGAAGTTGTTAGTTGTTTATTAGTTTTTGTCAGTTGTAACATTAGCACAAAGAAATTGGTTGTAGACCTCCAAGCCAAATGTCAAATAAAAAAACCCATTTGCTTATGTAATGTTAATTTTATGTGAAACAGGAGTACCATACAGAGAACAAAGATTGATTCACACCTTTTACAGGCATAGGACAGGTATAGTTTAAAGCTGAAATTGTCCAGAAGAAGTAGGTGTTAAGAAAGGGGAAAGGCAGAGGTGTTCTGTCTCCTGCTTGTACGACCAGGAAGTCATCAATAGCATAAGGGAAGAAACCCATCTTGGAGTAAAAATCTATGGAGAAAAGTTGGGAAACAAAGTTACAAGTGATGATCAATACTATAAGGAAATTTGAGTTAGAATTAAACAGGTCAAAATAGCATTTAATGAAAATAAAAACCTCTTCACTTCATACAGCATCATTTTAAAGGGAAAGAAGAATTTGGTGAAGTTATCTGTGTGGAGTGTTGCTCTGTATGGGAACATATTATGGACAATAGACAAAGGGGAGAAGAAAAGACTCCAAGCATTTGAGGCCCAGGGTGTTGCAGAAGAATGTTCAAGACAAGCTCAAAAGAAGATAATTAATGAGCATGTCCTTACAAGAGCTCAGGAGGATTGAAGCTCCCTACAAAAGGAAAAATATAGAAGAGACAATTTAATAGGGTACATAATATGACAAAGAGGGTTAGTGAAGAGAATAACCGAAGGAAAAATAGAAGGGATGAGTCAAAGAGGCAGACCCCGTTTAGACAACATGAATTGCACATCATACTGTGAACACCTGGAAAGGAAAGCAGACAAGCAAGAGGAATGATATGAGTTGCTGCTGACCAGTCTGCGGCTGCTAATCCAGAGAGAGAGAGAGAGAGAGAGAGAGAGGGGGGGGGGTGAGGAAGATATAATATCCATAGAGTTTTTGACATAAGTCTACCTTGGTGATTCTAAAATCTATTTATCAAGAGGTCTTATAATTCTACAGCTTTCCTCTCAATTTTCTATTTATCAGCAACATCTTTTAAGTGAGAGAGATATTATACCTTTTAGCATGTCAGTATCAGCAAAACTAAAACACATGCTAATTTCTGCATCAGAAAGGAGAAGAAATCTATATAATTTATGCATAAAGGATAATTCATTTGCTGGAGTTAATAAGTTCAGATACCTGGGTAACATGAATGTAAACACGGTGGTACATGACAGGATACAAATAGGACATAGGGGATCCTATGCCAACAGTAGGCTGTCTGTTTTGTTTTAATTGTAACACTAAAACCCGTAATGAAATCAGTCCCCTTAAAGCAAACGGTAATAACATAATAAAAATACGCATTATTGAAACATTGTTTACAAAGTAGCCTACTTACTGACTGAATTGATTTTCTTGTAGTTCATATTTCAAATGTGTATGCTAGTGCTGTGTAATAAACCTGATTGTATAGATAAAAAAATAGTCACTACTATATTAGTGTACACAGCTGAAAAAATAATAAAACATCCTAAAAATGACGAGACTAACATAATTCATCAACTTTTTTGAATCTCTGGGTGGGAGGGTCTGGTCCTGTTCGTTCCCCCCACAAATATGTCCCTGAACATAATAAAGAAGTAATTAAGGGTACTGTCCCAATACCCATTACCCGCACTACATTTTCAGTGTTTTGAATATAGGCCTATGATAGTATCAATATACTACGGTGTGAAGAAGAAGTGTACTAATTGTAAATTATTCTATTTCTTAACGTAAAGTGAGAATACGTGTTGTTTTCATTTGTGAGGTTAGGTGATAATGGATTTTGGTTTTCAGCTTACTATTTAAAGTTAGGAAAAATAATATGTATAATGCGTCTACACAATGCTTGAGAGATAAAAACATTAAAAACAAAGAACATAATGTATTTTTAACAAAAACAACAACAGAAAATGTAAAGTGAAAAATACAATTATTTCTGAATAGTAAGATTAAAAAAAAAAACAATGTATTAAGAAATAAAAACGAGATTCTTTTATATCATTCAGTAAAATCCCAAAAACCTCACTGGAAGCAACTTTTGAGTGAAACACAAACAAATTTGAGACGTGTATAGAATTCCGCCTTACTTTGAGTGAGTTGCTTTTCTGACTAGCGTCTAGACAAGCAGCACTAAAGAAGGCTTAGCAGACCAGAACAGTGTGGTGGGATGAAAGGCAGAGTGGAGTTGGAAGGGAAGACACACCAATAAATAATCTAACTTGCCTTGTTAACTCAATCATGTGTAAAGTAGCATGTTAGTAAATGAGCTCTTCAAATATGAGACATATGTAACCTTGAACATGAATAACTCATAGAAAATCACTCACAATGTAGTTAATACAAAAAATTATATAAGCTATAAGAATGATGTAATATGCTAATTTAATGGATTTTTAAAAATATTTCATCTTGACAACAGATTTTATCTTTGAGGTTAGGGTGAACAGTAATCTGTATTGTTACGACATTATAGAACAATCTACGTGTTTCTTGAACAATCCAGTGGAATCCGGCTATAATGTTGTGCGCGTAAGTGATTCTCAGCATGTGTTGTGAGATTGTTCCAGACTCACCAGTCCGCGCCTACTGTGTGCAAGGCCACAACCAATTATCTTCAGGTGTTTTCTAGTAGGATTCTTGACGTGCAGTTAGCGAATATTCTGGAACCTCAGCGGGGTATAAATACAAGTATTCAGCAAAGTTCAGTTTGAGTTGCAATTTATTAGAATGCGGTTTGTAGTATTATAGTTAGTTATTGATGGGCGATACTCTGTGGGTTTAAGTGGCGATTTACATAGTGCGGTTTGAAGTATTGTGGTGAAGTATTACGTGTTTTATAATTGTGCGAGACAATTGTAATACAATTGTGTTTTGTATCAGTTAACATTTTTATTGCGTGTGAACAATTTTTATTTGATTTATTGTAAGAGACTGTCCTGTTAATTATAAACTGTTTAATTGTGATAATTAAAACTGGTGAACAGTGACGTAATTGATGTCTTGTATATTGTTTTCCACTGTACCATACGACTATCAGTAGACCGTCGTAACAGTGGGTCAGAACCATTAACAGTGAAAACAGTCGACACTTTCTACAAGATGAGTGTAATTTGCAATTAATCGGAAAACAATGGATGCCAGTCAGATGATGAAACATTTCCAGGCGCTGCTGTTGCAGACAGAGGAATGACGATGACAAGATGCAGAGGAAGCGGAGAAAAGTCGCCGACAGGAGGCAGAAGAAGCACAAAGACGACAACAAGAAGAACAAAGACAAGAAAGAGAAGAAGCAGAAAAATGACAGGATGAAAAACGTAAGCAAAAGTAGATAAAACAGAAGCTGATTTGAAGCTATGCAAAAACAGTTGCAAGAACACAGTACTGCAGAATTGGGTCTCCTACGAGGTGAGGTTAATAAGCAAGTTACTAAAATATTGGAGGTACAAGAATCAATGGCATTAAAAATAGCTGAAGTAGAAAAATCTGTCTCAATAGTTGAAGAATCGATGTCTACAAAAATATCTGTCATAGAAGAATTGATGTCTACAAAAATATCTGTCATAGAAGAATCGATGTCTACAAAAATATCTGTCATAGAAGAATCCGTGTCAAATAAAATATCTGCAGTAGAAAACTCAATCGCAAACATAAGAGAACAAATTAAAAGTGAAGTTGAGCAGTACCTGAAGATACAACCAAAACAACTTTGTGAACAGACTGTACCAATGATAAAGACAGAAAAAGACACAGAAAATAAGTTAATAGAGAAAGTCACTTTGCCTGCAGTAGGGACAGTTCATGTCAAAGCTCCAACCTTTGATGGAAGCAGTCACTGGGCAACGTACCTCCGCCAATTTGAAGCTGCTGCATGTGCAAATAATTGGACAGAGAAAGACAAGGCAGTTTCACTCGTTCTCGCATTAAAAGAACTCGCAGCAGAACTACTACAGAAAGTGCCACCTGACAGCCATAACACCTATGCCGAATTAATAAAAGCTATGGAATTATGGTATGGTGATAAACACTTGCGAGATATGTACTACTCTCAGTTGAGAACAAGTCGACAACGTTCCGGGGAGAGTCTTCAAGAGTTTGAAGCAAGTATCGACAGACTGATTAGATTGGACTATCCTGAAGCACCAGAAGATTTTCGAATAAGGTTTGCAGTGCAGACATTTATTGATGGCATCGGAGATTGTGAACTTCAGCAAGTGTTGCGATTGGCAAGACTGAAATAGCTCAGAAGCTCTTGTTCACGCCCTAGAGTTTGAAGCTGCCAGTCAGCGTCCCGCTACATTAATGGGTTTATGCCATCACATTGTAGTCAGAAGATCCCTGTATCACATTGCCGTTACAATGGGTGCAGAAAAACAATGTTGTCGGACAAACAATTCAGAAGTTCAAGAGAGCCGCAACGATGCTCAAAAACAATGAACAATGGGAAAAAGACAGAAGACCGAAGTGTTACAACTGTGGGAAACGTGGTCATCCATAGGTAGACTGTTGGGAGAAGAAAATAGCAAGAGAAGAGAGCGACCACAGTCACTTTCTGGAGAAGTAAAGCCCCAGAACAGCACACAGTTTCCACGGTACATAAGACCAGTGGAAACTTGATCGTTAATGGATTTGCAGAAGGTAAACCAACATCATTTACAGTTGACATGGGCGCGACAGTGTCTATTGTGCGCCCTGACTTAGTCAGCAATCGCCAGCCTCATGTCATGAGGAATTAGCAAGAGCTAATTAGGTCTTGTACAATACAATACACACGAGGAAGCCCCGTCAAGGTGCTAGGAAAGGTAGACGTACGTGTGCGCCTGGGTCTTCTAGAGTTTAGCCACCAAATGCTCGTTGCAGACATTGTCGATGAAGTGATTCTTGGCATGGACATTATGAATGTCTATGGATTCGTTGTGGCCTTAAGATAGAATGTCCTGAGGGTTGGCCAAGAGAAGAAAGGCTTTGCATGGCTAAAATGACAGGGTCTTAACCATTCGATTAAGCAAGTGGCATTGGCCGAAGAAAAAGTCAACAGGTCTGGTCAAGAGGAACCCTCCTTATTGCAAGTGGAAATGGAGGAAGAACTAGCAGAAGAAGTACAAATAAGTGTAACGACAAAAGAAGTAATTGGAAAGCCAACTATGGGTGTCGAGACAAGACTCTTGCTTGTTCCTGAGTTAATGGAAGAACCCGAGGGAAATGTTACTGAAGATGAAGTCACGCAAGAGGTTGTTGATGAGAACCAATCAGACTTGGATCAGCTAATGGCGTATAGGTCATCGGTACATGATGGAATGGGAGTGATTCCCACAAAACTAGTGATTGAGCGGAAGACTCATATTCCTGGGAACTTGATGTTTGCGTCACATGAGAATGAATTCGAAGAACCGTACCAGCAAGTAGACCAGCTATATAGATCACCTACCTGAGTATTACTTCAGAGATGGTTTGCCACCTGTTCGGGGCTAACAGGCTTAAGGAGGGGGTAGTGTTACAACATTACAGAACAATCTACGTGTTTCTCGAACAATCCAGTGGAATCTGGCTATAATGTTGTGCACGTATGTGATTCTCCACTCTTCTCCCTTCTAGTGTGGCAGGTCTTGCCACAGTCAAGGCCGCTCATTCAAGAACACGTGAGATACGCATTAAGCCAGTGCGGAGTAAGGAGGGAGCTATACTGGACCACTGCGCTACCTATAAAAAATCATAGCAGCCGGGTTGTTGGTCAATTACATGAGCGATTTTCCTTAGTGCGGATCGAGTGTTTGTTGAAGTGAAGTGTTATTGTGTAAATAATTGTGTGGAATTCCTTAGTGCGGATCGAGTGTTTGTTGAAGTGAAGTGTTATTGTGTAAATAATTGTGTGGAATTCTATTATTTGACATCATTATTGCCTGTGGACAAATCCAACTGGAATTATTGTAAGAGTTGATTACGGATTATTAATTGTGATAATTAAAGCTGGTATTTAGTCACTTTATTGGTGTCTTGTATTTTGTTTTCCACATAAGACGATCAGTTAGACCGTCATAACAGTATTTTACTCCCAGATGTCTCCTACAACGAGTGCAGTAATCAGTGTTCAGGGTCAGCTCTTGCATGTTTGAACAAGAATCTGCTATAATTGTGCCAATTAATGAAAATTATTTAGAATTTGATCGTGTTTCATTGTTTTTTGATACGAACTAATTAAATTGGGTACTGGGGTGTAAATTAATTACCTTAAATTTAAATAACAAAGATTAAACATATTTTTTTGTGATGCAAGTATGTTTGACTCTTTTGTTTAAAACTTTTATACATTGTCACCGGACAAAAGGCTTGTCGCATGACAAATGGCCACAATTGTACAACTCTTCGTTATTTTGGTGACCCTAAAAAGGGCCGTGTGGCTGGAGTGCTGTGATGGTTGTTCCGGCAAGCCACGCTGAGATGTTCGGCGGCTGCGCCCGCTGTTCGTGGCGTACTGCAGTCCTCCTCTGCGGATCGGCATCGGTTGCGTCGAGTTGGCTGCCGGCCCAGCGAAACCCATTGCTGGTGCGGTACAGGGCGAAGAACGTCGGTTCTACTCTTCGGCTTACTCCGTGTCGATTTCGTCCGATAGAGTAGAGGAGATGAAGTGCGTCCGATGGCGTGGCGATGGAGTGTGCCAAAAAATTCTAGTGTTGCTCCTTTTATGCCCTGACCAGGATCACTGATTGGCTCGCTCCTAACACGTCAGGAGTCACATCTCGGTTGGTGATCCCTGATTGGCTTGCTGTTCGTTAGGTGTCGCGCCACCAGATGTTCGCGGCTGGTACCGGGGAGCAGCCACACGTCCCAGTATATACAGCCTCACTGCCATCACAACGTGTTCAAAATACTAAGACTATATGTTAAATTTGCATAAAAGGAGCTTAAAAATGATATAATGTAATCAGGGCTCTCTGATATAATGTAGTGGGCCCCTAGGCTGAACATGTGGTGTGGGCCCCCCAACTACCGGTAGTTGGGGAGCCCAGGTCCTCCCACAGAAAATTTTGAAAAATATATCTTCCAGAACTGCAAATAAAATCATTGCTAACTGTACAAATTAAATTGGGATACACTGTTTTATTATACATTTTCAACACTATATTAAATAATTTAACGGTTTCAAGGTATCTCAATGTACAATGGCATTTTGGAATCTATGTGTAACGGGACATTTAGGCCTACCTGGGATAATATAAAAATTTATTGTACAGTAAACCCTCGATTTAACGGACTAATTGGGGCTGAGGGGTGTCCGTTAAATCGAAAGTCCGTTAAATCGCAAATTTTGTTTTTTGAGGATATATTTAAGTCAAATAGGCCTATAACACTTGAAATTTTAATACTATTAATATCATGCAAATACCGTATTGTTCTGAATACAAGCCGCACTTTTTCTCCTAAAAACATGGTCGCTAATTTGGCCTGCGTCTTGCATTCGCGCGCTAACGAAATTCGAAGTTATACCTGACTTCTGGCGGGACGAACGCTTTTGGTATCTATGAGTTGTTTACTGGGTAAGCAACAGCAGTTTGCCTGGCTGTTGTTAACTCTGGCATTATGATTTATGACTGCAACCGTACGTTTTAACAGCAAACTGAACAAAGAATAGGAAGAAAAAGTGTAAGTGCGTGCGCACGCGCGCGTGCTCGCACCCTTCTGTAGGCAGCAAGACAAAGGATGAGTAGAGGGGGTGTGAATAACATGTTTCTAAATAACGGGTAAACTGCCAGTGTGGTTTTCTATTGTAACAGCGACAACATCGCTTATCTGTATTTTAATACGTACTATTAATATCATGCAAATACAATGTTATGTACACACCTTTATTTATTCTGGATAAAAGCATCAAGAGTCAGTTGTTTTCCACTAGAATGTTGCTTCTTTATTATTAAAGATCTAAACTGTCTAAAATGGTCATAATAAGCACACACTTCCGGATCTGAAGACTCCCCAATGTACGCGATAATTTCGTCCATGCTGTTTCTTATCGCTGATAATTTAGGGCCTCCTGTAACAGATGTTTCTTCATCGTTATCATTTCCATCTTCCCACATGTTAATCTATTTGTGATGCCATGTCGTTTACGAAAACGCCAAAGCCACCCATCACTCGCCTGAAATTGGATACCAATATGTTTCGCCAGTTTATCAGCAGCAGCCCGCAACTCCACACTACGAACAACGACGCCACTAGAACGTGGTTGAATAAACCACTTGTACACAGCATCCTCTAATTGTTTGTGTTTGGCTAATTTAATGTGTTTTCTTTCTCCCTCATTCTTCGAACTATCAACACTGTACTTTAGCGAAAACTGAATAAGTTTATCTTTATTCTTTCGAATGTCTGAAACGGTTTGTTTCTTTACACCATACACTTCACAAACATGTGCAACAGACGCGCCACCTTCAAGTTTACTTATTAGTTCAAGCTTTTGCTTTATACTCAAGTTCACACGTTTTTTCGTAACGCCAGACATACTTATGCTGTAATTCACTAATAAAGTAATGGACCTTGCTGTAACAACGCAAGTACAAACTCGTTAAGACTCTCTATTTAACACGTGCAAGGTTCGTACTATAGAAACACATGTAGCGTACACGCTGTGTTCTCTGAATAAGCTGATGCGATGCTGTACAAATGTGAACTGCGCGTGCATACTAATTATCACGAAAATAGCCGAATATTCAAGAGTGAAAATGCGTTGCTATGGTTATGAACTACCACCAAATTTACATCACAACCATGGACTTCAAAAACTTAATCGTGATTTTTTCGTGTCAAAATTTTTTTTAACATGATAATGTTTTTAGGCTTGGGGTCATTCCACAAAATGCGTGATGCAAAATGTGTAACGTCATCGAAAAATGTAACGCTCCAGGTGACGTTAGTAATAAATAAATTTGGTCACAGTGAAATAAGAAGCATATCAGTGTATATTGTCAGTGTTAGTCGTCGTGATGTCTTCCACTGAACGTGTGTGACGCCTGCGTCAACGACAACGCAAAGACGGGGATCGTGAAGAATTAAATGAATTCTTATCTAATTCTTATCTCCGTTCTCATCAAATACAATTGGAGATGAGAAAATTTGCGTTTCAAAACAAGAAACGAAAGAATGCTGCGATAGCCAAGCAACATCGCCAGAACAGGAGAGTCTGCAGTTTATGCACATTATACGTTTCAAAAGCCTAAAAACATTTTCATGCTTTTTTTTTTTTTTTTTTTTTTTTTTTGTCTGTTAAATTCTGTCCGTTAAATCCGAAGTCCGTTAAATCGAGGGTTTACTGTATTTTGATAAAAATAATATTTGGTGATGTAATGCTAATTTTGAGGAAACATGAAAATAATATGTAAATAATAATCATGGGAAAGTAAACAAACTTTATTTCATGACTTATACAACGCAATAGACAAACGTGCGAAATTGTGCCAAGGTCAGCTCCAGTGACTAACATATTATGTAACGGAACAACATACGATATTACGTCAGATCATACGTCACGCTGGTATGCTGGGAGTGTCAGCCGAACCTTATACTGGCGTAGTGATACAAACTTAGAACAATAAGAATTGGTCAAGTAGCCGCGACCACTTCAGAAAATAGTCCAGTTCGTCTCAGCCAGTTAAACTTTGCTCCTTGAGCCGGCCGGCTGCAAACAAAAAGTGCTAGAACGTAAATCGCGGGCGCCCGCATGCACGTAAAATGTAAAAGTAAATAACAGTTGTGTTTTAATTAACAGTATCAATATATCTGGTGAGAATTACGGTAAAAATTACGAAAATGTGCGGAGTGAGGAACCAAAACAAATACGGAGACTGGACTGATTTTTGGGACAATGGGAGAAAAAAAAATTAAATTTACACCCATTCAAAATTATAGAAAAAAATGGCACCCTAAAATATATGTTGAATTTAAAAAAAAAATAGTGAGCTCATAAAAGGGGTTTCAAAATTTTATAAGTTGTAAAAGAGTATATATGTGTGAGTGAAGCGCTGGTTTGTGTTCAAATAGTAAATTTATTTTTTAAGAGCTTATTATTTTATTGTGAGTGTAGGTAAACTCGTATATAAGAAGATTAAAGGTAGAATTATTGATCATTGGTTTTATCACTAATATGATTGTCTTTGAAATGTGTTAACCGGGATAAAGGAGAGAAAAGAATAATTTGTTTATGATGAAATTGAAATACTTTAGTAACCAATAAAATTTAAATCATGGGAGACAATTAAAGTTTTCTTTATTTTGAATAACCATAATCTGTTCTCCTAGTTCGCTGATCCGAACCCTGATAAGTTGGAAATTTTGCAGTTGGCAGTACGTAAAAATGGCGTCTGCAATTCAAAAGTAAACATGCATATTTGCTAGTACGTAAGGTAAACAATAATAAAATAAAAGCTCAAGAAAAATAATACCACATATAAAAATATTAATAAAAGATTGCACTCATTTGGTATTAAACTATGTGTAATATGTGTACAGCGGAAGACTGCCAATCTTCATATCTAAATGAGTTTTGTCAGTCCAAATGAAGAGTCAAAAGAATGCTTGTGAGTTTTGTTTAACGTTACAAGAATTGTTTATTATGAATTTGTATTGACTAAGTGCAGAAGGGTTTTAAGTCATTTCTTTTACAACAAAAGAACTGAAACACATTTCTTTTACACTTTGTCTTGTAGGCGAAACTGGAAGGTACACAGGACAAATGTTTTGTTGTAAAAGAAATGTAATGTCTCCCATATTTTTTATCTGAATTCCATAAATATGATACCATTGGGTTACAAATAAAAAGGGTGAATTTTCTACATAATAATACATATTTTGTTATAAGTACTGATTTTTGTGAAATTTAGTATTAAAACTTTCAATGAGCCACCATTTTGAAAATTTACAAGATAATAGGTTTGTTTTGTACTTATAAGAATTGGTACGTATACCAAATTTCAACTCCACATCTCTTTTGATCGGCAGTAATTAATTTTTTTAAAGAAAACTTACAGACACACAGGCGGCAGTGATGCATTTTCGGCATATGTTTATTGGACACTTTCCTTCAGTTTAATGAGTAGAATCATTTCACAAAGTATGGCACCATTGTTTGGAAACATCCTGTATAATGTGGCTTATAGAGGAAGTCGCTCATCGGCAATGGTAAAAAAATAGTATCCTGTCTACTAATATTTCTCTAGTTAGATGTTTGGGGAAGTTAAACTGCGGGCCCAGTCTATAACTTGTAAATGGATCTGTAAATATACCCATCATAAGTAGAACACTTACTATGCAATCAGTTCAAGTACAGTATTCAGAGGGGAAAATTATCTGTTCACAAAATCCATCCATTTAGTATATAAGAATTTTAACGATGAAGGGTTTGCGAGAATTGGTCAAAAAAGTATAACACAAATATTTGTGTTTAAGACTTGTATTTGTGTCGACGTTTCGACAATATTTATTGTCATCGTCAGGACTGTGTACGGATACAAGAGGAAATATCAACCAAAAAAGATAAATTAATTGAGCGAATGTTTGTGTATGTGAGCGTGTGTGTGTGTGTGTGTGTGTGTGTGTGTGTGTGTGTGTGTGTGTGTGTGTGCATGTATATCTGTGTGAAGGTGTTGAAATAGTTTGTTTTACATTACCAAAATAATTGCATTATTACAATTAAAATTACTGATAATGTAAAAGTTCGTTAATGTAATATTGTATAAATTATGTTCTGGGGATATTATAATTTTTCAATAAGGTAAAACCTTCGAGAAAAACAATTTAAGGAAAACAAACTAATAATGCAATTATTTTGGTGATGTAAAACAAACTGTTTCAACTCCTTCATACATACGCATGCAGACGCGCACGGTCACATACACAAACACATTCACTCAACTAATTTATCTGTTGTGGTTGATATTTTCTCTTGTATCTGTACACAGGTTCTGATGATGACAATAAATATTGTCAAAACGTCAACACAAATAATTTACAATCTGTGTTATACATTTTGACCGATCCTCGCAAACCATTCATTGTTAAAATTCGTTGATCGATGTTCACTACAAAATGAAGGATTTAGTATCTAAGAATTGGCTTCTTTATCAATTGTCGATTGCTAGAGTAAATTATATAATCAGATTTTTCATATTTTTCTAAAAGTGCTTCTTATTATCACACATTAACACTCTTGCTACCATGTGTACCATTTTTGGACACACAACACTTTTACTAGAGCCCATGTGTACCATATCTGGATATATTAAATTTTCCTTACAGCCCACGTGTACCAAAGTTGGGCACATTGCATGACTGTGTTTTGAAGGTTTTGTCAACATGTGGACACAGATCAGTGCTATTAGATAGGAGCTTTACATTCTTCTGGGCCAGAGTGAAAGAATATGCCCTTGGGTTAAGTTGGCAATACTCTAATGTCAACAAAATCAGCTGTTATAACATATATAAGAAAACATATCTGGGCCAAGGGGAAATTTACTCTTCACAGGTCTGGTAGTGAGAGGTTTTCCTGTTACTGGTGTTTGGGAGCGAAAGTAAATAACTGACCTAAGTTTGACAACTAACGACTCTTCGTATGAGTCACAAATACAAAACATGAAAAAAAAACTGAAAATACTTATCAGTCATTACACTAAAAACTATACTCTGATTATGGTTTAAATAATATGGTGTATATATTCAACGCGGTATATATTTATATGCTGAGTTTTGGTTACATGTTAAAAATTTACTATCACTGAAAACTAAACTGAAAAATTAAATTTTATGTGTTGTAATTTTTACTATCACTGGATTTGATTTAATTCTCCCATGGAGATCATCATACCCACATATATTCATATAACGATGTATTTAGATTTTGGTGGAGAATATTTAAAAAATCTACATCCACCACCACAGAACCTGCAAAAGCTATATTGGTTTTGAAGATATACACACAAAATTAATTTATAAATACAAATTTTATTTATTTACAAAGAATATGTACAACTTTTTTCAAATTTCTGTACAGATTTTCAACCACTGTGAAAACCAGCTTTTTATGATTTTTAATATAATTTTTAAAACCATATTTTTATAATAATTAACACAACTAACAATACATACAACTGAGATTTAAATAAATTTTACACTAAAAATGTTTATATACACAGTAAATTATAAAAATTCAAACCAAAACATTTGTACAAAATTATCGTTAAACAGTTACTTTCAGAATGGTTGCTATTTCACTTATAACATAAATGACAATAAAAATTTATGGTGAATACTTACTATTCATAAAAGTTTACACTTTTTCTATATAAAAAGAAAATCTCCACACTACTATTATTATTTTTATTCTATATGAAAACTAATGGCTTATTTACAGTCCTTAAGTATTTATACTAAAATAATTATTTATATAGTGTAACGGGACAAACTATTGGGATTTATTTTATTCATTAATAATTGTAAAAAGTGGTAGCAACTCAAGCTGAACAATGTTTTGATCACAAACGCTTGACATTTTTGAACGCCTTGCAGTCAGTGCGATACCAAGCCGTGCAAGGCACAAAAGCAATTAAAGAGTCTGGGAATGCAAATTATCAGAAGGGGTGTGTATTCATGCGTGCGAGCGCACGTGTGTGTCGCCTTTTGCGACATAAAATTCAACATGTGCTCAGAGGACGAGAAAGGTTATGGGAAAAAATATATAGACTCGAACCCAAAATGCACCACGCGGTGAAGGCGAGACCTTTTCCGCTAATAGAATGAACCAATCAAATCTACAATGAGACCTGCTTCATGTGGCGAAACAAGGCAGGTGAACGCCGAGAGACGCTGTTAGCCATTTTTGAGACGCGGCAGTTGACTGAGATCCTTCGAACCGCGCGGTTCTCTATATCAGTGCTCGAGCAAAATTTTAAAATCGGCCGACAAATAAAAAGTGAGTTGACGTAAGACAGAAATAAAAAAATGATCAAAAGTAATTTACATCAAAGAGCTAAACAGTGATTTTCGGACCTAAAGTGAACAAAAGCGAATTAACGGTAGTGTTGCAACCACGTGAAGACGGCCACAGCAGTAATGCGCAAAACAGGGAAGTAACTATTTGAAATCTAATCAAACGAGAATTAAAGAAAGAACTCTATTAATAAAAAGGGGAAATTTAAAAAATATAATGAGAATGAAAGGGGGTGTGCGTGTGAGAATGTAAAAATATTCAAAGTACTGTACTGTTTGGTCAAGAATAGCTTTATAGTAATTAACCATTTATAATGTTGATATTAATTAAGCCATTGTAATCTCAGATTTATAATTTTGTTGTTATACAAAGGGAATAGAGTGTTAAAAGAAAGTGCAGAGTTTGAGGAGTTGAAAGTAATGTTAGTAAAACGGAAGTAAGTTTTTTTTTTTTTGAATAAATTAACATTGATTTAGTCAGCACAATAATGAGTTAGAATAACTAATTTCACCGTTAACCTTCTCCTATATTTCTGTGTCCACACAAATTCGTCTCACGATACTAAGAACCTTCTGATTAAGGGGAGATAGATTGCTTTGAAATTATTAAAGGATTAATTAATGGGAAGAGTACTAAAGTTTTACATATTTTAACTTAAAAAATATGTTGGCGACCTTGAACTTCTGATTGTGTTAAGGTAAGTTACGAGAGCGAGAAAACATCGCAAGGTAAGAGTCTGGCAGTATAAATTTACTTAAGAAATGTTTGTTTCTTCACAATAGTTCACTAAAAAAATTTACAACTCACTGGAATAAGATAAAATGCAATAAATTAAATTTTATTATGAATAAACGTTAGAAAACCCATTAACATTATAAATATTCTAGGTTATATAGCTTCAATGTATTCTTATACAGATTACAGATTTGTATACCTAATTTATACATATTTTTAGTAGCTGTTTCAAATTTTTGTCAACACTTGTAGAATCTAGTTACTAAAAAAAGATTTTTATATTTGTGTCAATTTCTTCATATTTTGTTAACAAAATGTATGTTAACTTCATTTTATTTTGTTTCTTTCGAACAATGTCATTATGACTACAATCTACCTTACACCATCAGACACATGTGAACATATAAAACAATGTATGCACATGAAGTTTGGTATGTTTAGTTCCTTCTTCGTCGTACACGCGATATTCTCCAAGCATTTGGTTCTTCGTATTTGTTGTACAGCGGCTCGAGTCTTTGATTCTTCTTAAATTTGCTAAGTTTTGTTGGGTCGGAGAATTTGAAAAATGCTGGCGCAAATTCCACCAGCCATTTTGGATCTATGGTCGTCACCTCTCTCATATACTCTTTTGTTGTTTGTACCAATTCATGATAAATCACCCTGTTGACATAGAGATTCATTTGTATGCACTGATGCAACTGATAAAATTCAAGAAATGTCAGATTAGGAATAAACACTAATGATATTAGAGTATGTATGGTTTAAATAAGATAACTGGTTTTGAACAGTGACACATGTGGAGCCGGGAAGGAGGAGGAGGAGTATAAATTCAGTATGGAATTTGTAGAGGTAGTACCTTTGTAATGGGCTAACTGGTTCTCAAAAATTCCCAGGGTTGGATGACATGATGTTAGCTTCCAAAGGAGCCCTCAGTATTGCAAAGTGAAATGCCACATCCTGCAATAGGACCACACCCTGCTGATGCAGAACAGACTTTGCTCGACTACTCTACCAGCGTCCACGCCCGCTGCCAGCTTGCTACACTGCAAGACAGCGGAGGTACAAATACTGGATTTCGGAGCGGCCTAGTTCAGTGATTTATTGGAGCTGGCAATTTATTCAGTGCGGATCAAGTTGTTGTTTTTGTTTGATTGATGAGGATTAGTGGAAAGTGATTACTGTGTTAATTAGTCAAAACTGTTGAAGCTGACATTTGTTGTTGTGTGTTGGACGACTTAACTTGAATTACTGTAAAAGAATGCCTTGGTTGATTTTTAATTGTTGTTTGTGACTAATTAAAGTTGGTAATTAGTGACTTGTTACTCTGTTTCCACTTGGTGTCAGTTATTCTGTTACCACTGTACGCAAGACAATCCAGTCTGACTGTTGTAACAATGTTCTACAATGTGTTATCTACAAAGTGATATATAAAATGAAATATTTTGAAAAAAAAATTAAAATTCGAGAAAGTTTTTGTTTAAAGCACGCATAATAGTAAAATGTCTCTTGCCGCTATAGAAATTATTAGTTGCTGGTTGTCACATTAATAAAATTAATAATGATCTGATCAGAAGACCTGGACAGACAAAATAGCTATCATTTAAAGTATTTAATATGGTATGATGAAAAGCATGGCAAAAGGAAATAATTATAGAAATCATATAATTAATAATATTATGCTACCTAATGGTATGTAGGAAAGACAGGTACAAAAAGTAGTAGAATGGAGCTTTATTTGTCATCTGATGACAAGAAAGTGAACAGGGCTTTCATGTAACACACACACACACACACACACACACACACACACACACACACACACACACACACACACACACACACACACACACACACACACACACACACACACACACACACACACACACACACACACACACACACACACACACACACACACACACACACACACACACACACACACACGCGATAGATATTTATCGAATGCTGAAAATGATAAAAAATCTTACCATTCTGGCTGCCTGTTGAAAAGTGCACTACTTGGGTGGATGTACACCACTTGGCTGTCGACAAGTGTTCTGTAACCTTCCTGTGGATCCTTTTTGGCTGCATTACGAAAAAATCCTGAGCAGACGGTTTTCTGAACTCGAACCGTATTTTTCCCAGCCGAAACTACATCAAGCTTGTGCCTACATAACACACACACAATATATATATATATATACATATATAACACACACACACACACACACACACACACACACACACACACACACACACACACACACACACACACACACACACACACACACACACACACACACACACACACACACACACACACACACACACACACACACACACTTTTGATACAGTCTGTTTCTTGATGCATATATATAATTTATTTAATATTTATAAGTTCTTAATTATCCTCAGCCTTCTTAATTTTTGAATCTTGTGGAGTGCTTGTGTCTTGGTTGGTTGTTGTTATGGTTTCCTGTTGGTTTTTGGTTATTATTGTGTGTGACTGTGGTGTATATATTAGCTTTTTGTGTATTTCAATGTTGAGTGCTTTGAAAATTGTGCCATGTTTTGTATTGACTTGTATTTGTTCAGGTATTAGTTTGTTTTGTGTGGTATATGTTTTATTAGTGTCATGTTGGTTACGTCTGGGAATTCATGTTCTGTGTTTGTTACATGTGTGGACAAATTAAATTTATATATTTCTGTTTTTTTTTGTATGCATTTGGATGTTCAAAATAATGTTCTTTCAGTTGTTTTTTTGTTTGTCCTATATAACATTTATTGCAATCTTGGCATTCAATTTTGTATATACCACTGGTTGTTGTATTATCTTTTGTTGTGTGGGTTATTTATTTTTTGTAAATTATTTTTATTAGTTTTGTATGCTATTTCAATGTTTGTGTTTTTAAATAGTTTTGTTAGCTTTGTCATCTTATTATTTATGTATGTGAATGTATACAACACATAGACACCAAAATACAAAAAATTATGAATTCGTTTGATCCAAATGGCATATGGATAAGATATGGAAGATGGTCTATATGTATCTAATAACAAAATACAAATACAGATAACATAAACAAATCAATAACATACATCCAAAAATACAATTCACAGAAGAAAAAGAAAACATAACAAAATCAACTATTTAGACATAACCATCATAAGAAACAATAACCATCTACAATATGCAATATACAGAAAACCAACTTCCACTAAGATCATTATACCTAACCATTCTGACCACCCACCACAACATAAAATGGCAGCTTTCTATTCACAATTCAACAGAATGTACAAAATACCCCTAAACAAACAGGAAAAAAAACAAAGAAAGAAATATAATTTACCAAATTGCTTTTGAAAATGGGTACAATAAAAATACTATAAACTAAATCGAATATAAAATAAAAACTGAACACTTAAGACATCATCAAAATGAACAACACATAAATAATAACAACAATAAAAAATGGGCCACATTCACATACATAACTAATAAGATGACAAAGCTAACAGAACTATTTAAAAACAGACACTGGAATAGCATACAAAACTAATAAAAATAATTTACAAAAACTAAATAACCCACACAACAAAGATAATAGAACAACCAATGGTATATACAAAACTGAATGCCAAGATTGCAATGAATGGTATGAAGGAAAAACACTGAAAAAAAGTTATTTTGAGCATCTAAATGCATACAAAAAACCAGAAATATATAAATCTAATTTGGCCACACATGCAATAAACACAGAACATGAATTCCCAGACATAACCAACATGACACTAATAAAACACATACCACACAAAGGCAACATAATGAACATATGGGAAAATTTACAAACACAAAACAAACTAACACTTGAACAAAGACAAATCAATATAAAACATGACACAATTTTCAAAGCACACAACATCGAAAATACACAAAAAGCTAACATACACACCACAGTCACACACAATAATAACCAAAAACCAACAGGAAACCATAACAACAATAACCAACCAAGCCACAAGTACTCCACAAGATTCAAAATTAAGAAGGCTGAGGATGGGAATGTTTCCCGAAACATGTTCCAAATAAGGGAAAAACATCTTGAGTTAAAGAAATTATAAATATTAAATCACACACACACACACACACACACACACACACACACACACACACACACACACACACACACACACACACACACACACACACACACACACACACACACACACACACACACACTTTAAAATAAAATCTGAACAATTAAAATTGTTCAGTTTAACCCTCTGTTAAGCATGCGTTTGTATTAAGTAGCCTGAACCCCCTGGGAGGTTTTTTGCAAATGACTAACGACTCTGTTTTTTTAAAGACCTAACGACTATTGTACAATTTTAACTAATTATAAGTATAATACTACTGACTTGGAACACTAAGTTTTTTTATTGGTAAAAATTTTACATTTTTACCAATAAAAAACTAATGGTACAAGCCACATCATAAAGTATTAAATGGGGTAAGGGTTTTAATAATGTTAATTTTGAATATGATTTAAATAAAACGGCGACAAAATTCGAGGTCAGATGTTTGGTTTTACAGTGTAACTCAGTGAGTCAGCATCTATTTTTAGCAACGCCAAGCCCTCAAGCTTGTAACGGTACAGAATTGTGTGCTACCATAGTTTCAATTTTAATCAGTAAATTTTTTAATTGCCAGTATCTACCTGTGAGGTGCCCCTTGTAACCAGCAACATACAGTGTTATTGTTGATGTCTAGACTGCCCAGCCCAGACATATTACGTAACAGCTTGCAAGCAGTCTCCCTTGTGAATCACAGTAAGAGCTCTGTCTCCAGTTTTTCATCAGGAGGCCACAGGTAGCAGTTGACTAACAGTGAAGTTGAATAGCAGTCGGCAAACAGAGCGGACATAAAACTAACCGTAGCCTCAGACGTTTTTTGGTAGACCGAAAAGTTCTAAGTAGGTCTACCAAAAGGTGAATTTAAACCGTATAACAGTAAACAATTTATAATATCGCTGAAAAAAATGTGCAGAAAGTGAATGCGGATAGTTCCGTGAAAAAGACGAAAACGATATCGTGCACCGTAGTTCAAAACATGTGCCTCTAAATACCAGGAGGAGATAAAGTTACAAATTCGTGTTTTTTTTTGCCAGAAGTGTGTCGGTAAAGAGAAGTGGTAGGCCTAATGAGCTCATTAAATGGGGTTTAAAAACAAAGTGTAAAAAGAATGAGAGAGTGAGTGATGTAATAAAGGGGGAGAAAGAAAACATTAAGGAGAGTACTGGTTCGTATAATATATATAGAATTTACATATTTTGATATTGTAACCTTATTGATAAAAAATTTTAGATAAAGTAAAAAAGGAAAAGAAAGAAGTCAACTTTTATGGTAAATAAAATAGTATTTGAATTATCATGAATAAGTGTTAGAGTAAGTTATTACGCCTGTTTAACATAACCTGTCCTGTATAGAAAATCTCGCCTAATCGGACCTGGTAAGTAATGAGAAGTAAATAATGGGAAAATGTATTAGGGTTTCCATATTTGTCCTTTTGTTTTAAAAATATTGGTGGCGACCTATAAGTTGGGAATCTTCTGTTTTTGGTAAGTCAGGGCGAGTGAAGTAAAAGGTAAGTAAAAGTTTAATATAAGGGGGGTAAGAAATAGACCGTAACAAGCTTTGTGTATCACACGACCACGCCACGGGCCGTGCCCTGGGTTACGTCACTACGGAATTCAAAATGGCCATTGCCAAGCCTTGAAACTTACCAGTTGGGGGACTTTTTGCTGAGGAGGAGAACCACGTGACCGAGATTTAGTAAAACTATTACGCGAGCAGCTTACTGTGGCAGATTTGTTTTCCATCTCGTGCTGTACGGCCGTATCGAAGTCCACAGACGAAATTTCAAGTGGGGCCACTACCAAAAATTTATTAAATATGTAAGAATATAAAACAGACAGTGTTTTTTTTCAACAACAATAACAGTTTTTATGTAGAGTCAGTGAAATCAGAAAGTGCGCATCTAAATGGCTTGGCGTATCCTGGACAATGAACAGATAAGTACTGGATCGGGGAGGGTAAAACAAAAAAATTCAAAATCATAAATTACAAATTATAAAGGAAATTGTTGTCTAAATTAAATCAAAATAAAAAACAAAAGAAAAATGAGATCTCAAACAGGGTAGGGTTGTTTAATGAGTGTGAGAGCGTGTGTGAAAAAGTACTGGTTTGTTTAACAAAAATATAAGAAAATTTAGTTAAGTAAGATTTTTCTTTTTTATAACTATTTGTAGAGAAAGAAATGTCGAAAAATTGAGTATATGACTTTTATGTGATGTGAATGTAGACTGGTAGAGAAAGTGACAGATATGGTAATAGAAAGTAGCGAAAAGTAAAGAAAATTAAACTTTGAAATTTTAATCAATAAAATTATTGAAATTTTGAAATAAACCTGAGTTAGACTAATTATTTATTTCGAATAACCTCATTCTGCTCTCTCTAGTTTGCCCAAAAAGGGCCTTGGTTTGACCTTGTGGTAAGTAGAACGAAGTTGGCAAAATGGTGTCCGGCAATGTGATTATAAGTACAGCTGTTCGGGGCACACAAATGTATAAAAGTATGAAAGCATAACCTATAAAAAGTAAAAGTAAAACAAAAAATAATTTTACAAAACTTAGTGTTCTGAGTCAGTAGTATTATACTTATAATTTAAATTATTACCAATAAAAAACTTAAGTGTTCTGAGTCAGTAGCTTAATCAATGTTAAGTAGTTAATCAATGGAGACATCATGGACAACAAAATCCAGGTACAATTTTACTTATGACAGAAAACAAATAACATTATGACACTATGTAAAACTATGAAGATTTGGTCTGTTTACTACATTACTAATATTTGAGGGTAATAGATTCACTGGTATCACTTTCCAAACTACTAAAAGAGTATGGAGCAGAGCTACTAAAATCTCTACAAAACCAGAGCCCTTTTCCAACAAATTTCTCATATTTTGTAACGGTACAATTCTGGTCCTATAATATTTTGGGAAATAATTGTTATAAAGTATAATTGTTATAATTGTTTTTAAAGCCCTATAAAGAAAACAGAGTACAGTTTTCCAAAAGTTTTCAACGGCGTAATATTGAGCGGACAGGATTTGTGTCGAGGTCAGGGTAAAATCACAGTAATAGCAAAAAAACAGTTCGTCATATTAAAGCGTAAACAAGCCTAACCCATGATGACATCAGCTACAGGAATGCGATACACAATAAATACATTTGTAAACAACGGGGTTTGGCCGTTTCGAACAAAGGACTAGTGACGTAGTTTTCCCCACCTCCGCATTGCAAAGCTACTAACTGCTGCCAGTTTCGTCTCAACAGAGTTCCACGCCGGCCGGCATACTCTAAATTTTACAATATCTAACTCTTGCAACTACATCAAAAAATGTAAACCAAAATTTAAATAGTGGCCACATATAAATAAAAATGTGAAAGTGCAGTATTATCAAAACAGTTCTCCAAAAACATCAGGTGAGAGTGCGCGATCTGCAAAGATGGGACATCTTCACATATAATGCAGCTAAGTAAAATCTAAACAAAAACTGCTGCCAAAACCGATCAAATGGTTTTTGATCTAAAATATTAAATTCAATTTATTCACATGAGCTCATTTTAACCAGTCGAAATTGTACCAAAGAATGAGAGTGAGAGAGTGGATACTTAATACAAATGATTCAATGTTAATAAGTGCTGGGTTGTGCCAATATTTGAATAACAAATATATATATCATGTTTATTAGGTTAATATTATAACACATGTTTGTTTTGGAGGGTTAAAATGTTCTAAGGGTTTGATGTTTGCTAAACGCTCCATGGCGTAATATGTACGTGTTTGGTACAGCTAGAGTCATTTTTCAATATGTATTTAGAGTCATCTTAAAAAATAAAAGGTCAATGGTACGTTTTATCTTGAGTACGATTATTTCAGGTAATATATTCCACAACCCTGGTTCGTGTTACCCGAATTCTGGCCCTAAAGGTAAGTTTGTATTTTGTTGTGCAGTGTGACAACATGGCGCCCGATTTTGATATGTTAAATTAAATTAACTGAGTAAATTAAACAATAAAGTTAGAGTTACAAATGGCGCGTGCCGAACAGTGACTCTACATAAAACTTAATTTTATGTGGAGTATACTTACCAGAATGTGGAATGATTACCTGAGGTAAGAGTGAGAAAGTACGTAAACACGTGCGTAAGGTAGGGTTAAGTTATGAGGCTATATGCATATATGTGTTAGCAGTATTGTATGTGTTAGAGATATAATAAACAAAAAAAATGAGTACCAATGACAATAAAACAATAGAAATCAGTGCAACTGATGAAAATTTGACTAGTGAGATGGATGTTCCATTAACACAAATTAGTCAGATTGGTGGGTCGAGTGCGACTGAATCTGTAGTCAGAGAAAGTAACAGCAACATCCATCTCAACTCGGTCTGAAAACAAAACAGACAAGATGTTAACACGTTTATATAACATGATGTGTAGCAATTTTAATGAACTAAGAGGGGACATGAATTTTAAATTCGATGTTCAAAATAATAAGTTGGATGAACAAAAAAGAGATTCCAATTTGAAATTTGGTGAAATAAAAAATGAAATTGAAGCACAAAATATTCAAACTAAAAATGAAATTAAAAGTGATTTTAATGAGAAGTTTGACGAAATGAAAGATGAAATCAAAAGACAAATTTTTAAGTTAGATAAAAGAATCGATGAAATGCATACGCATTTCGATAAAATGAAAGAACAAACAGTAACGTTAGTAGACGAGAAATTTGATATACCAAAGAGTAAAGTAGACGAGAATTACAAGAACAAAAGTGGGGTAGAGAACAGTGTAGGTAGTAATAATGATACATTTACAGAAAATAGTGTTAGTTTAAGTGCTAACAAGGAGAGTAACAATGATAATTTGAATAATGAGTTCACAGGTAATAATAATGGTATAATTAAGAACATGGTGGTAGAAAATAATTATGTGGATATTGATAGTGATAACGAAATTGTAGAGAGAGTAGAAATTGATAATGAGATGTTTGTGTGTCATGAATCAGAGAGAGAGAGAGAAAAAGTATATTTGTAGAGTTGATGCAGGGGGTAGATTTTTCCTTTGATATTGTAGTCGGGGGTGAAGTTAAGTCTTCACGAGAGTTTAGCAAGGACGTGAGTTCCTTAGGCATATATTTGGGAGACGATAGGTCTACAAATAGAGTTCCCTGGGTTTTTTGTGCACTTCATAGGTGGTGCAGTAATTATGAGTTAGTGACCCCTGCATATTTGGAGAGAGAGAGAGAGAGAGAGAGAGAGAGTAGCTTGGTGTTATGGTGAGAAATATATTGAGAGAGAGAGAGAGGTATTGTGATGAGAGAAAGATAGAGATAGAGATTTTTAAGATAAATAGAATTTATAGAGAATCTGTAGAAAGGTTAGGAGTAGAGAGAAGTAATAATAATAATGAGTACTTACCTTATAGTGAAATTGAGATAGCAGCAATAGTAGATGATGATAATAATGATAACAAGTACTTACCTTGTGAAGTAAAGGGTGTCGTAGTAGATAATTATGATGACGACAGTAATGACTTTATGACTTACATGATTATAACAGATAATACTAAAGGAGACAGGACCATACCCGATCGTGACATGGTATATGATAAATTGATATGGAATAAGCCTATTAATTCAAACGACCTTGTGGAAGAATATAAAAATTTAAGTAAATATTATATTGATAATAATAATATAATATATTTAATAAAAAATAAGTTGTATAGACCTAAGATTCGACTGTTGTTTAATGATGGAGGATGAAGTGTTTTATTGTGTATGAACATTAATATATGTGAACAGTGGTTTTGAAATGGACTGCTTATGAGCTGATTTTGGTCAATGATAAAATAATAAGTTGGATTGTATATTTTTTGTGTGTATTAATGTCAATGTATTTGTGTATTATTGATGTTGTGTATTACAGTTAATTTTGTGTAAACCATGTATGTAACAGGAAGTTATAGTTTAATTGATTTAATAATAACAATTAACATTGTTTCTTGACTAAACAAGTGAGGAAAGTAATGATGAAATTTTAAATAATTGAAGATTAATTACTCAATTAATGTGGTACAAAAGAAAGTTTGTGTAATGAAGTTAAATTATTAATTTGTAATGAAGAAAGTTTCTAATGAATAATAAATGATTAAGCATATAATATATATTTGAATATTGAGATGTATTGTTATTAGTAGGTGAGGGATGAATTTTCTAATGCAATTGTCAATGATCACAGTAATGTAAAGTTTAAAAAGGGAATAGAGATTGGGTGATAATTATTAAGATAAAGGCATGTGAGTTAGTCAATTAAAGTTAATGGGAGTTAGATAAATAAGAATTGTGAATTACCAGTAACACACAAAGAGGGTGTTAGATATTTTAGGGACACAGTAGTCGTGATTATATGTAGAGAGGTGAGTAATGTGAATGGTAAATATATTTATTGATGATGCTATTTTGTAGTAAGGGTAGTGGTGTAAGGAGTGATCAGCGTGCGATGTTGTGGCAAGTGTTAGAGTAGTTTAAGGGAGTGTTTGCTGATATTTTGGGGGGCAAATGGTTAGGTATGTATATGGCCAGGTAGGGAACACACATCCTAGTACAAAGATGAGCGATGCCAGAGGATTTAAATGGAATTAGTGAAGGGAGTTATAATTGAGAGATTGGTGTCATGATATGTAAATCTGGTTGTTAATAGTGGTTGTTGGTAGGAAGAAAGGGAGTAAGATTATAAATGTCTATTCAATTGAAAGCATAGCGAATACAGGAGTCACCCAGACTAATCAATGATCAAAATGTGAAGGGTTAAGTAGAAAATTCATAGTAGAAAGGTAATAAGAGATGAAATATAATGTAAAATGAATGTTAATAATAAATTTGAAATTTATAGAATTAAATGATAAATAATTGATGGCTAATTAATAAAAGTTCAATTGAAATTAAAATGTAATGTTTATAATTTTATACGCAAATTTAAAGATGTAGGGTGTGTAAATTTTGATCAAAGATAAATTGAATTGTTTATTTTAATGTAATAATCGCAATGTTAATTATGAGTGTATCATTATGTATTATGTTTATTATGTATTAGCATAGGAATTTGAACATGAATTATACGTACATATAAATTGTTAGTTTTAGGGTAGTTACAAATGTAACTGCATATGACACAACGTGTCAAACTATTGCGATTACCCATATTTCGGGCGATTACTGTCTTACCAGCACTAATCGTGGTTTTGGACGACAACCAGCTGTGGGCAGAATTTGTAAAACCTGACCATAGTTGGTTGCCTATGAAATTGGTTCAACTTAGAAATTTAATGGGAGATTCAGGGGAATCTAAGATTATTTGTTTGCATAGGCTATTTTCACCTAAATATGGGTGGTAGACCTTAGGGGCGTGTAATAAAATAATAAGTAGGGGTATTGACCTTGAAGTTTCTGTAACGCCGAAGCAAGGATGGGAGAGAGAGAGAAAAGAAAAAAGTGCTCACTCCTTCTGCCTTAGTCCTTGTGGAGGCAACTGAACGCAACAGTTCAGGGGGGAAATAGTGTGTGTGGAGGAGAAAGAGGGGTAAATATTGTTAACAGCGCCGGATTACTTACTGGTAATGATAATATTAATAATAATAATAATAATAATAGTAGTAAAATTTTTTTATAAAATGTTTTAGGAAGAGGGAGATTTTGGTAATTGTATCCATAAATTTTGGATTATATGTTTCAATTGTAGTATAAAGACTTGTGTTTCTTCTTATAATTATATTAATTATGAAAACAAAGAAGGGTTAATTATTATCGATGGGAATCGAAAAATTTTTATAATGTTAAGGGTAGTCAATGAAGAGAATGGCACTTCTATATAATTCTTGTTGAGTTGAAGCAAACCCAGTGCTTCTTAACACAAACCAGCACATAGCTAAGGGGAAACAGATCAGTTAGGGATATAGCATTATACCAAGCCACTATATTGATATTTTTGATTTATTGTTTCAGTGTTTGGTGATGTTGTGACGGCGGTCCTGAGCTGGCCAGCGCCTCAGAGCAGGAGCGTAAGAGCCTGATTGGCCTTATGGTGTTGGGATCTCGTAGGAGAAGTCCAGTAAGGTCATGCAGGTACTGTCACCATCATCGGACCACGGGTGAGTTATTGTATTCTTTTCATATAAATAGTAAGGGGGTTGTGGCGACATATCCTAGCTGATCCCTTTAGGAAGTACGAATGTGTCAATGAGAGTTTTTATGCTTCTGCATAAAACCTCTCATTGAGGGGGTTTTGTAACGGTACAATTCTGGTCCTATAATATTTTGGGAAATAATTGTTATAAAGTATAATTGTAATAATTGTTTTTAAAGCCCTATAAAGAAAACAGAGTAAAGTTTTCCAAAAGTTTTCAATGACGTAATATTGAGCGGACAGGATTTGTGTCGAGGTCAGGGTAAAATCACAGTAATAGCAAAAAAACAGTTCGTCATATTAAAGTGTAAACAAGCCTAACCCATGATGACATCAGCTACAGGAATGCGATACGCAATAAATACATTTGTAAACAACGGGGTTTGGCCGTTTCGAAGAAAGGACTAGTGACGTAGTTTGCCCCACCTCCGCATTGCAAAGCTACTAACTGCTGCCAGTTTCGTCTCAACAGAGTTCCACGCCGGCCGGCAATCTCTAAATTTTA
Source organism: Magicicada septendecula (assembly GCA_034769895.1). NCBI lineage: Eukaryota > Metazoa > Arthropoda > Insecta > Hemiptera > Cicadidae > Magicicada > Magicicada septendecula. The sequence goes on along the minus strand of CM068374.1, from coordinate 48,345,942 downwards.
CATTATTTAACTCTTGCAACTACATCAAAAAATGTAAACCAAAATTTAAATAGTGGCCACATCTAAATAAAAATGTGAAAGTGCAGTATTATCAAAACAGTTCTCCAAAAACATCAGGCGAGAGTGCGCGATCTGCAAAGATGGGACATCTTCACATATAATGCGGCTAAGTAAAATCTAAACAAAAACTGCTGCCAAAACCGATCAAATGGTTTTTGATCTAAAATATTAAATTCAATTTATTCACATGAGCTCATTTTAACCAGTCGAAATTGTACCAAAGAATGAGAGTGAGAGAGTGGATACTTAATACAAATGATTCAATGTTAATAAGTGCTGGGTTGTGCCAATATTTGAATAACAAATATATATATATCATGTTTATTAGGTTAATATTATAACACATGTTTGTTTTGGAGGGTTAAAATGTTCTAAGGGTTTGATGTTTGCTAAATGCCCCATGGTGTAATATGTACGTGTCTGGTACAGCTAGAGTCATTTTTCAATATGTATTTAGTCATCTTAAAAAATAAAAGGTCAATGGTACGTTTTATCTTGAGTACGATTATTTCAGGTAATATATTCCACAACCCTGGTTCGTGTTACCCGAATTCTGGCATTAAAGGTAAGTTTGTATTTTGTTGTGCAGTGTGACAACATGGCGCCCGATTTTGATATGTTAAATTAAATTATTAAATGTAACTGAGTAAATTAAACAATAAAGTTAGAGTTACAATTTCTCCGTGTTTTCTCTTCAGAAACATGTCAACTCATTTTGAACACTTAAGAGTATCACTATGAATGCAACTTTACTATCTCAAAATAACACATATAACAACTGTGAAACAAAAAATGCAGAAAATGTTACACGCTCATTGCGACTGTAAACACGTGGTCCGTAAAAAGTAATGCAAATGATAAAACAGCTGTGTAGTATATGTTTCAAGCAGTTCACATTATTTCTGACAGATTACAGCATCTTACAGACAGCATAGAAAATAAAAGGACGTTTTAAAATGTGTATACTAACTGAAACATTGTGGGCACCCGTTCTGAAACATGCATGCTCCTCAAAGGGTTACTACTTTATAAAGTATAATAACGCTATACAAAGTAAGATCAACCAACATACTTAACACTATTAGCAATACGGAATCTTATGCAAACAGTGAGACAGCTAGGGGGTAGGTTAGGTTGTCTTCAGAATCTTACAGGTAAATCAGAGTCTGCACAGGCAGGCAGTGCCAGCTCAGTAGTGCTCTGCATATAACATACATAGTAGGTTACATCCGGCAAATCTCCTGTTACCGCAACGCCCCCTCCCATGAACAAATTTTTGTCAATGACCTATTCCTGGCTACACCACTGTGTTGCAAAATATAACATATATCACTAACAAATAAATTATTCTTGACAGCTCTATAAAAGTAAAATCACTTACCTGTCCATAATGCCAAGCAACTGCTTTCGTACATCCTGAGCCCGTTTCAGTGTTCGTATTTGTACAAAGTTTTCATAACACCAGGCATTACTAAACTTATTATTCTTCCACGAATTGTACACAGCTAAAAGTGTCAAATGATCGCCTTCCGACTGGTTGAACTTGGCTTTTTTCTGATCTGCCAATGCTTGTTTGTCTTTAGGCCTGACAACAACATATGGAAATTAAATCAGTACTGTAAAATCCACACACATAGAGCACTGCTCATAAGCAACAAAGAACAATGACAAATTCACCTACTCTTTGAATTACGAGTTTTTATCAAATAATGTAATTTTATGTACATTCAGGTATGTAATCTTATATGACCAGGTAAAAAACTGAGGAATCCTTCAAAAAAGATGTGAATGTTTTCTGAAATGTAATCAAAAGCTATCATGTCCCTACCAGTATTATCACCAGCATCATCATGGTGTCACAGCTCTTAACAGGCCTTCAGGACATTCCTCCAATTGTCTCCATCAATTGTTCACCACTATCACCCTCTCCCTCCAATAGTTCGTACACCCTTTTCTATATTATCCAAAAATCTTGTTCTTGGTCTTCCTCGCTTGTGTTGAACAAAAGGCCTCCCCAACCATGTTTTTCTAATAGGATCATCTTCGTCCAGTCTTATAACATGGCCACAACATGGCCAACCTGTCAGAGTATATTTACTTTGTTTTCAAACATGACAAAACAGCCTATAGAGTTCCAAATTGTATCTTTGCCTCCAAGATCCATTCGCATAACAAGCCTCATAAATTTTTTTGTTAAAAAACACACCAACCCTGATTAATCTCTTTTCGTGAGCGGCCATGTTTTGCAATCATATGTCAACACTGGTCTTATAAGTGTTTTACACACTTTGGATTTCGTTGCTCTAAAAATATTTATCTTAGTTGAGGCAGTAGGGCAAAGTAGCATCTATTCACAGGTAAGCTTCATCATCATCAGTAGCTCCACAGCCCACCGTGGGCCTCAACTTCCCTCAGGATTTTCCTCCAGACTTCCCTATCTTTAGCCAATGTCCACCAATTTTTCATTCCAAGTACTTCACATCTTCTAGGATTCCATCAATCCATCATAGTCTAGGCCTTATACATCCTCTTTTTCCTTCTGGTGTGCATAATCCTCTTAAGAACATCCTCCTCATTCATTCTCTCTACATGAATGAACAGAGCCCATCTCAGCCTAGCTACCCTAATTGATGTCACAATATCAGGCGAGCTATATAACTCATAGAGCTCTCTGTTGTATCTCCACTCTCCACCTTCCCCAGTAGGTCTACAAATTTTCCTGGCGAGCTATATAACTCATAGAGCTCTCTGTTGTATCTCCACTCTCAACCTTCCCCAGTAGGTCTACAAATTTTCCTAAGTATTTTCCTTTCAAAAGATGCAAGTTGAAACAGGTCGCCCTGTGTCAGTACCCATGTTTCACTTCCGTACATTAGGACTGGTTTTACTAATGTTCTATATAGTCTAGCTTTGGGGTTTCATGGTGTAGTTGTGATTTGAAGTATTTCATCCGTCCAGTTTCTTTTCCTTTTGGCTACTCTACAATGAAGGGTTTTATGGGATGGAGTCATCAGCACCATGCCCAACCCCCAACCTGGAGGATCAGGGGCTTATTTTCAGAGTCCCAACTCCTACGAGGTTGCCTTCACTATGGCTAAAGAGTCCCTCCTACCATTTCTCAGTAAGCCACCTAATCGACCCTCGGGAGCTGCTGTTGGCCTTCTAAGAGGTTCACAGTTATAATGATTGTACAATTTATTTCTCCTGATATGTTGTTGTAACTAATGACTAGAAATCTGAGATATGTGAACTCATTAACAGAACTCTCTATACTGATATCTTCAAACATGCTCGCCTGTCTGAGGATTGGACTTCAATGGAAGCCTAGGCCAGTCATATTCAAGTGCCCGAAATGAGATTTCTCAGGCATGTTGCACGATATACTTTTCAAGATTGCAGAATAATGCAGATATGTGGCAAGAACTGAATATTATAAGTATACTCAACAGGATTGCCCAATATCGGGTAAAATGGTTCAAACATCTTTACCAAATGGATAACTGCCACATCCCCACACAACTATTAACTTATAAACTGAAAGGACTGAGAGGTGTTGGATGTCTGTAGAAGCATTGTTGTGACCAGCTCTAGTCTATCTGTTTGGGACCACAACAAACCATTTCTGGTTTAATCCTTGCTGAAGACGAGGGGATGATGATGGTGATTATTAATATGTAAATAGCTCTTGGGGAGGGGGGGTTGATCCAATGAATCTCGGCATAGATATATTATATTGTTGCATTACCCGGCGTGAGTACAGAAACTCAGTTTAACTAAACTGCCTTGAATTCTTTAATCATAAAAAAGTGTTAGCTTATATTTAATAAAAGTATTACATTATTCTTAATTATACTGTAACGTGGCAAACCCATGGTTTACCTTTATTTCAGAATAAGTTTGACAATTTGTAACCAACCCATGCTACAGTCTTGATCACGAAAGGTTGATTTTTTTGAACACTTTGTAGTCCACCTCGTACCAAGCCATGCGAGACACAAAAGCAATTAAGCGTCTGGGAATGCAAGTTATCAGAGAGGGTGCGTATTCATGCGTACGCGCACACGTGTGGGCCAACGTTCCCAGCGTGAAAGACACGTACAAAACATTCCAGAACCGAACATGCGATGGAAACAAAGAACTCAACGCAGTACAATTCGCCCCAGTTGAAATTACAGCTTTGAACCGGGCGGTTGTGAATAAAAGTTCCAGAACGAAAATGCGGGCCCGTATAAATAAAATGTGATTTTAATTCAAATTAATAAATTTAACATGAAGTGACATGAAATAAAATGAAGTGACAGTTTCGAGTTATCCGGCGAGAATTATGACAAAAGAACGAAATGTGCGGAGTGATGAAAGAAATAAGAAACGTACGGAGGCTGGACTGATTTTTAGGGACGCAATTGCAGATAAGAGAATAAATTATATTATATTCAATTATATTCATAAATTACGAAAAGAGAATAAAAGAAGAAATTTAAAAACAAAGAATTACAACCATTCAAAATTAAAATGACCTCAAGGGGAAAATCTAAAATATGTAGCATGTGGGAGTGTGTGTGTGTGTGTGTGTGTTAATATATACATAGTGTGTGTAGTTTGTTTAAACAAACCCTAATTTAATAAACAAACTACACAAACACATCATAAACAAAAACAACAAAACACTAAATACCAACTACACAAACAAACTAAATATATCACACTCACATACCATAACTCCAACACACACAAAATCGCCAACACATTCAGGAAACACAAGTACAAAATAGCATACAGAACAAACAATACCATCAAAAAACACTTCAATGATACAAACACGGACATAGACAAATACAACAAAACAGGTGTTTACAAATTAAATTGTAATGATTGCAATAGTTTCTATATAGGCCAGACGGGAAGATCTTTTTCATCTTGTTACTCTGAACACCTAAAAGCTTTATCCAACAACAATATACATTCTGCGTTTGCCACACACATACACACAAAAAACCACAGCTACACCAACATAGATACTAATCTTGAGATATTACACTACTTACCCAAAAGTCGAAAACTTAACACAGCAGAACAATATGAAATATACAAACACTACAAAACTAAACCAAACAACATATTTAATGACCAATTAAACTATAAATCACACATACTGTTTGACACAATTATACATAAAACTAACAATAATTTGGATCCCCGCACCAATCCCCTTCCTCCACACACCGCCCCCACCAAACCTTCCAAACAAAAACCGTTACGAATTACTGGCCAGTCTGTCTCAAACTGCTGACGAAGGTGAACACCACGCCGAAACGCGTACGGAAAGAAAAACAAGTAAGTTTCACAAGTGAAAGTTCTATATTCTATATTATTTATATAAGAAGTTTATTAATTTGGAAGTGTGAAAATTATATAATGGAAAGTATTTGTAATGTTGTAATGGGGAATGTTTCTGTGAATTCTGAGGGAATCAGAGAGAAAAAAAAGAGCATTCAGAATGTTGATTGAAGTAAATGTTTTATATGATATTATGTAATGTATCAATGTATAGGTTAAAAGTTAAGAAAAAACCAGTGCTTCTTAACGCAAACCAGCACAGCTAAGGGGAACCAGATCAGTTAGGGATATGGTATTATACTAGGCCACTATTTGATATTTTTGATTTGATGTTTCAGTGTCTGGTGATGCTGTGGCGGCGGTCCTGTGCTGGCCTGCACGTCAGAGCAGGGGTGTCAAGTGCCTGTCTGGCCCAGCGGTGTTGGGATCTCGAGAGAGAGAAGTCCAGTAAGGTCATTCAGGTGCGGTCACAGTCACTGGACCAGGGGTAAGTTAACCACGATTTTTAATAAAACATACAGGGGGTTGTGGCGACATATCCTGGCTGATCCCTTTAGGAAGTATGAGAGTGTCAATGAGAGTGTTTATGCTTCGGCATAAAACCTCTCATTGAGGGGGTATTGTAATGTGGCAAACCCATAGTTTACCTTTATTTCAGAATAAGTTTGACAATTTGTAACCAACCCATGCTAGGTAACAGTCTTGATCACGAAAGGTTGATTTTTTTGAACACTCTGTAGTCCATCTCGTACCAAGCCGTGCGAGGCACAAAAGCAATTAAGCGTCTGGGAATGCAAGTTATCAGAGAGGGTGCGTACGCATGGTACACGCGCATGTGTGGGCCAACGTTCCCAGCGTGAAAGACATGTAAAAAACATTCCAGAGCCGAACATGTGATAGAAACAAAGAACTCAACGCAGTACAATTCGCCCCAGTTGAAATTACACCTTTGAACTGGCCGGTTGTGAATAAAAGTTCCGGAACGAAAATGCGGGCCCATATAAATAAAATGTGATTTTAATTCAAATTAATAAATTTGAACACAGTCATGAAGTGACACGAAATAAAATGAAGTGACAGTTTCGAGTTATCTGGCGAGAATTACGACAAAAGAACGAAATGTGCGGAGTGATGAAAGAAATAAGAAACGTACAGAGGCTGGACTGATTTTTAGGGACGCAATTGCAGATAAAAGAATAAATTACATTATATTCAATTATATTCATAAATTATGAAAAGAGAATAAAAGAAGAAATTTAAAAACAAAGAATTACAACCATTCAAAGTTAAAATGAGCTCAAGGGGAAAATCTAAAATATGTAGCATGTGGGAGAGAGTGTGTGTGTGTGTGTGTGTGTGTGTGTGTGTGTTAATATATACATATATTAAACCATGGAGTGCTGGTTTGTGTTGTATGGGATTGATTTTATGTTTTAAATTGTTTCTAGTTCTATTCTAAGGGTACAACATGTGACGATTTAAATTAAAAAAAAAAATTATTAATAAAAATATAAAAAAAAGGAAGTAAGTAATTACTTTAAATCGCACGATTAAACCAAATACCCCTGAACTAACTCATAATAGTAATGAGAATTAAATTAAGAAAATCTAACTAAATAAGTAATTAAAAAATTCTGAATGTAAAAGTTAAGAATAATACAGTTAACCCTTTAGTAAATTTATCATGCATTGACCTGCCTATTCCGGACACAACGTACATACCGAACCGGCAGTAAATTAGAAATATCTGTAAATCATAATGTAAATAATTAATAATTTGAAGTCACAAGTAGTAGTTATAATAATCCCTGTAAACTAGATAAGTCTAGATAATTTATTTTGTCTTACTATAAGAATGTATTTTAAATAAAGAGTTGGAAATATATTATGGCGGAGTACTCACTCCGCGTCATTGCAATCTACCTGTTGTAACAATGCAAGAGTTACGATGCGGCGTTCAGACTGTAAACACCTCCAAACAAGGGCTCTTCAGAAAATGTTTGTTTTTTAAATTTTAATTGAGTGTTAGCTTCCACTAAAAGCGTGGAGAGCTAGTTATATATATATAAGATGTAGTGAGCAATTTGTTAAAGGAATGTGGTAATGTAAAAAAAAAGAACTCGTATATAAGGTGATGTCTCAAGTTAACTAAAAAACGAACTCTCGAATATTGTTCGAGTAAGGTAATCCAGATAGTAATGTAAAAGAAGAAGATGCAAACTCCAGTACTACGCTGCCAGTAAATATATGACATGCACAACTGCAGATACGGACGACTACCACCTAAGCAACACTTACCAGAACCGCCGAGGATTAGCCCGACGTCACGCAGCATAACATCCATCTCCTCATTAATACACCTAGAGGACTTTCACCGGAAACACGACCCAGATGACTACCCCGATTACCAGAACATCGAGGATTCACGCCCCAGGACACGGACAGCAAAAGCGTATTTAAGAGGTGACTCGGTGGCTTGTCTACCGAGAATTATGTACATTTAAAATATAAGTTTTCATACATGCCAGAGACCTTTTAAAAGACAATAATCTTTTCTAAGCATTAAGTTTTAAAAGAAATGTAACCAGTAATTTCTACTAAATAATACCATTCTTCAAATGGTGTTCATGTAACAATGCAACCTTCTTGATAAGTAAAGTAAATTTCAGACGTCTTTACTAGATTTAAAGAGACTCGGATCCGAGGTAAAATACATGATCAGTTTGATACTTTGTTTGACAGAAAACCCTTTTTAAATATTTCAGTATAAATATTTTTATGTAATGGGATCAATATATATATAATTTGTTAATAAAGAGATATCTTATTACATATCGAAGTGAGTGCATAAATCAGTGAATATACCTTCCCTTGTGTCCTATAATTATAGTAATTATTATTGGTCTAAGTGTTGTGTTGATTTTCAGTTTGTTACAACGTAGGCAGCCTGTATAATTGGCTAGCGTTAATTATCGCGGGTTCCCTGGATTTATAACGTAGCCCGGAGCGTTATAAAGTTGCGGCACTCTGCTTTAAGTAAAAATAGTTGCGAGCATCGTGACGTATAAAGTTGTGCCACTCTGCTGTTGTTTTTGTACAAAAGAATTGATCGTGTACAGAGTGTCACATATAGAATTGCGGCACTCTGCTTTCGTGTGAAATAATTGTTATGTAATAAAAGAAAAGTAGATAACTCTCTGCTGATCTATGCACTCAGTTAATGTATTTCATGTCACCCCAAAAAGGGTAAGTTTAAAAAAAAAAAAAAAAAAAAAAAAAAAAGATTAATACTGGGTAATAACATTAATAGATTATTAGTATTAATTTACAATTGTGAATTTATTTTGTATAAGATTACGCAAAACTTGTGTATAATTTATTTAACATACGCAAAATAATACAAACTATCATTGTATTACACCAATGCAAGTACCTACATGAATTTTAGTGCTTGTCAATCTGTTCAGTCTTTAACAGGTTTATATTGCGACAATTCAAGACCTGTAATTTCCTGAATATGCCTGCATAAAATGTAAGTTGTATGTCTGTCGTCACGGTGAAAAATATAAACTCTTGACTAAAGTAGACCAGGTTAATTACGTGTAAATAAATTCGTATGTTTAATTTTGTTACTAGAGAGAGAGAGAAGTAAAAACAAAAAAAATAAATTAATAGAATTACAGAAATTAAAATTAGAACGTAATACAATTAATAACTAAACTCAGCTTATTACGGGCTGTAACTTGTAAAGCGTGTATCATTGCATCGGACTCACCCCTTGTTGAATCTGGCTCCCCCAGTTGAAACTGGTCGATAAAGATAGCCGTCAGCTATCGTTATAGAGAACAATACCCAAGTGTATTTCTCGCGTTCCCACGCATACAACAAGTATGCCACTGTTTACAAAGTAAACTAGTCTGACCTACATTCCAGCGAACAGCTGATCGTTGACTTTACAATGACGTCTGTGTGGAATTTTTGTCATTCTCTTAGAAGAGAGGTTATTCTCTTATGAACAATGCAAATGCCTTAACCACGAATTAAATTGTCTATATAATAGTGTATAGTATAGTAGAGCAAATTTTTACTGTGACAACAATTAAATAATATAGTGACTTAAATTTCAAATAAATAAATGACTTAGTTAACCCTCCATTGTTAGATAAAGTGTTAAGTAAACTTTTAAACTGAGCAAAGCTGAAAACAAAGTAAATAAAGTGTCCTAAATAAATATGGTAATTCAATAGGAAATAATTCTAAGTAAGTTTCTTAAATCTCCCCCAAAGTAAATAATAAATAAATAAAAGAAAAAGGTAAGTTTCTTAGAGAGAGACCAAAAGGAAAATAATAATAAGTGAATAATAATTGCTTTAAATAATAAGGCTGAATAAATCTTAATTTAAACTAAATTGTGTAAAGTGTAGCAGTAAATTAAAAAAAAAAATAATAATAAAAGTATAGTTGAATAGTGTAAACACCCGGTCGTGGCCTGTTCGAGAAAAATAAAGTGTGTTGAGAAATGTAGTAAGCAGCCACCCTCCCCCTATTGTTATGAAATGGTAGCATCGCTAAACAATGAAAACCTCCCTAGTGTATAATACAATGCATCCAGTGTTTGTCCCCTCCTGCATAGTTTATTACAGCTGATCATTTAAAGAGAGAATAAAAAATTATCTTCGTGAAATTCCGCTTCTCTCAGTAGCGTAAAAAATTAGGATTAGAAATAATCTAAAGTGGAGTATGGGATCCGCTTTAGGTTATATTAGAGGTAATTTTATAATATATAAAAGAATTATATATGTAACGTAACATAGTCACAATGGCGCCGACTGAAAAGGGTAATGATGGTGCAGAAAGTGTGCCGAGGTAATCATTAGAGAGTGCTGAAAGCTAACTGATGTAGTTAGAGTAAGCCGATGTCAGTCGGGCCACGATATTGTGAGTTACGGAAAGTAGGGAAATTAGTATTAAGAATTAAAATCTAAGTTAGCATTTTAAGAAACGAGACAAAGGGAATTTCACGAATGAGAACAAGACAAGAAGTAAATGAATTTTAAGAGAGATAGAGAAAACAAACCGTGTACTAAATTAAACTTCACACAGTAACGGCAAGCATACTCCCGGTACACCACTTTCGAATTTTCCCTATTAAGATTCCCCATGTCGATTTTAAGCGGCGGAGTATGTGACGATTTAAAAAAAAAAAAAAAAAATTAATAATAAAAATATAAAAAAAAGGAAGTAAGTAATTACTTTAAATCACACGATTAAACCAAATACCCCTGAACTAACTCATAATAGTAATGAGAATTAAATTAAGAAAATCTAACTAAATAAGTAATTAAAAAATTCTGAATGTAAAAGTTAAGAATAATACAGTTAACCCTTTAGTAAATTTATCATGCGTTGACCTGCCTATTCCGGACACAACGTGCATACCGAACCGGCAGTAAATTAGAAATATCTGTAAATCATAATGTAAATAATTAATAATTTGAAGTCACAAGTAGTAGTTATAATAATCCCTGTAAACTAGATAAGTCTAGATAATTTATTTTGTCTTACTATAAGAATGTATTTTAAATAAAGAGTTGGAACTATATTATGGCGGAGTACTCACTCTGCGTCGTTGCAATCTACCTGTTGCAACAATGCAAGAGTTACGATGCAGCGTTCAGACTGTAAACACCTCCAAACGAAGGCTCTTCAGAAAATGTTTGATTTTTAAAATTTTAATTGAGTGTTAGCTTCCACTAAAAGCGTGGAGAGCTAGTTATATATATATATATATAAGATGTAGTGAGCAATTTGTTAAAGAAATGTGGTAATGTAAAAAAAAAGAACTCGTATATAAGGTGATGTCTCAAGTTAACTAAAAAACGAACTCTCGAATATTGTTCGAGCAAGGTAATCCAGATAGTAATGTAAAAGAAGAAGATGCAAACTCCAGTACTACGCTGCCAGTAAATATATGACATGCACAACTGCAGATACGGACGACTACCACCTAAGCAACACTTACCAGAACCGCCGAGGATTAGCCCGACGTCACGCAGCATAACATCCATCTCCTCATTAATACACCTAGAGGACTTTCACCGGAAACACGACCCAGATGACTACCCCGATTACCAGAACATCGAGGATTCACGCCCCAGGACACGGACAGCAAAAGCGTATTTAAGAGGTGACTCGGTGGCTTGTCTACCGAGAATTATGTACATTTAAAATATAAGTTTTCATACATGCCAGAGACCTTTTAAAAGACAATAATCTTTTAAGCATTAAGTTTTAAAAGAAATGTAACCAGTAATTTCTACTAAATAATACCATTCTTCAAATGGTGTTCATGTAACAATGCAACCTTCTTGATAAGTAAAGTAAATTTCAGACGTCTTTACTAGATTTAAAGAGACTCGGATCCGAGGTAAAATACATGATCAGTTTGATACTTTGTTTGACAGAAAACCCTTTTTAAATATTTCAGTATAAATATTTTTATGTAATGGGATCAATATATATATAATTTGTTAATAAAGAGATATCTTATTACATATCGAAGTGAGTGCATAAATCAGTGAATATACCTTCCCTTGTGTCCTATAATTATAGTAATTATTATTGGCCTAAGTGTTGTGTTGATTTTCAGTTTGTTACAACGTAGGCAGCCTGTATAATTGGCTAGCGTCAATTATCGCGGGTTCCCTGGATTTATAACGTAGCCCGGAGCGTTATAAACAGAAAAAAAATTCATGCATAATAAATGTTATTATTGTCTATCTAAAAAGTCGTAGCAGAAGGAAGAAAGGGAGGGGAAATATTTGTTGACGAAAAGTTTGAAATGATGTTAATGGCTATATTGTTATGTTTTCTTTTGTAGTATAAAAATGAATGAAAAATGGGTGTAACCATAGTATGATGGTAATACAGTTGTACTTTGTTGAATAACCAATTCTGTTCTCCTGTTCGCTGAAAAGAACCCTGGTGAGTAACATTTTTCATGTGTGGTGGGCAACAAAATAGGATCCCGTCCGAATGGATCGGACGTTTACAAGTGTTTATGTCCAGGCATATAAATTAATAAATGTGGAAAAAAAGTAAGTCCACAATCGGCGTCCGAACTAGGGACAAATTTATTTATCAAATTAATAGTAACTCCACAATATGTGACAACTTACTACACGAATGATAAGAAAAAATGCCCATTCTAAAGTGTTCAATCCCTAAAACAGAAAATGTATGGGGACAGGTAACCCCCATTACAAAAAATTCTGAGCAAAGTTGTGGTTCACCTGTAGAATACATTCTGAACAGACAGCATGGATACAACAGTGAGCACCTCATCTGAACACTGTAAATGAACTGACATAATCAACATCTTTGACAGGTTTGGTTCCAGAGGAAATTCTGCCATCTGTGAACACAACACAAAATAACTATTTTGTTACATACACCCTAAATAAAGTGAATCAAACTCAATTCAAAAGTTTTACAATTACAAACTCAACATAAAGTTTTGATATAAAAATAAAGTAGAATTGCAGAACTGTAGTACATTCAGTAGTACAAATTTTCATTAACTAATTAGTATAAAAATAAAACATTATTACACTGTATAACAAAAATACTGAAAGCCATAAATAACATGTTACCCTTCTTCCTAAGCGTGTCAGAAGTCCTTCGTTATCCAATGCGCTAAGGGAATGTAACTGTTCCAGAGCCATGATTAAACTCTCTACAGGTGGTGCGTCCATGAAGTCAAAGTGCAACAGATCATTAATGCCCATTGTCTTCAACTGTAACACCTGTAAGCGTATGAAAAATGGAACGTTAAAATACTGCGTTTTGTCAATATGTTGATAACATCTTATTTACAATGACATCACAATTCTGTTAGTAGTGGAATATGGATAGATAATCAACTGGGGCATCACTGTTGCTATCATGTCCTTTTGCAGGGTTAGGTCACTGGACCTATTCCGTGTCACCAACATTTCAGTGGCCGTCCCTAAGGTTTGTATCGACACAACATTTTGAGTGTGCAGTTCTTTTTTACAAGTCAGAGTTCAATTTTTTCAAATACAATTTAAAATCATATGGATTTTCCATTTAGTTCTTTTTTTAAATTCTATGCTTTAGTTCATTTCTTTGTATTAACCAATTTTTGCCCAAATTTTCTATACTTTTTTCTTTCATTTTTCATAATTATAATTGGTATGGCAACTTTGCGTTTCAAGAAAAGTGACATCTAAATTATAGTAAAGAATGAACTAGTACGTAGTGAAAACTAAAGTTTATGGGAATGTACACTCCTGATGTTCAAGAGATATGCATTCATAGATGTCACTCAGAGGGCATGCAAGTGTGCATCACTAGTATAGAAAAAATAGCTTCAAAGTAACTGAAAACATTTCATACAAAATATGATAAGAACTTGGTGGTCATGCCGATATTAAAACCGAGAAAATATAGGAAATTAACAAACACAGAATAGTGATAATGCTGTGTATTTACGATAGTGGGTACTCACTGTAGTAGCAAGGTTAGTCCGCTGTATTTCAGGTACCGGTGTGGCCAACATTTCATCCCTGTACGCACGCTCTGTATACAGTCTGTAACATTTGCCAGGTCCTGTCCTGCCTGCTCTCCCTGCCCTCTGCTTTGCCTGCGCCTGTAAAATAAACTGTTTAGTACAGGATATTATGTTTAGTATAGGATATAGAGAATGTGTGCATAAATGTGTAAGTCTTAGAAAAAAAGCTGATTAATTTATTTTAAGTGTTGTGCAAGGTAAAGGTGATATGTGTGGATCCCCAAAGTATTCCTTGCATGAACAATAGGCCTATAATAAACATGACTCTCGAAAAGTCTTGGGGAACTGTTTTACAGCCTCTTCCGCTACCTGCAAGTATTGCCTTACTGCATTCATCATTTTGAAAATGGAAGAACTAGTTCCTTATATACTGAGCCGATATGTCTGAATATAGTCATTGTTCACACACACACACACACACACACACACACACACACACACACACACACACACACACACACACACACACACACACACACACACACACACACACACACACACACACACACACACACACACACACACACACACACACACACACACACACACACACACTTGCCATTTACAAATGCATAAACATAAGTACATACACATCTCTCTCTCTCTCCGTAATGAACCCACTACTTCTCTCACGTCTATCCTCAAGCTACCCTTCCACCAACACCCCAATATATTCAATTGTGGCCCATTTGCTTGTTTCCTGGTTTGTGATACACTCTCTACTGTTCATGTGTATGTATACTGTGTAGGCCAATAGGACAATATTCATACTGCTATCGTTTATTCATTTGTTAAATGTTGTGTGTTTGTGCGTGTGTGAACCTCACACCTGCTATTGAGCGTGAATTGTGAACTGTTTATGTACTAGTTTGTACACCAACTTTGTCACTACTTAAGTTGGTGTTAAGATTGTAGCGGGGCATTTTTGGGCATACCTGGGGTAATGACATAATTTGTATTTTTTTTTTTCTCTCATAAATAATAAATAACATAATTGGCAATAGGGACAGAAATTATAGACTTGGGTAAATTTCCTGTTTAAAACAAGAATAACAGTGGCAGCATTGACTGTGACAATTGTTTAATAATATTGTGTGGACAGTTTTAATAACAGCCAACAACTGTACCAAGGTCAACAAATGACGAACACGAAACAAGTAAACACGTTACACAACCAGACATCAGGCGATGTGTTGCGTCAGCAATTTATATAACGATGTGTGTCACCAGTTTTGTCAACAAGCCAAAAACAGTCCACTGGCGAACGGATACAAACTGTAAACCAATGAGAGTTGGGCGAACAACAGCCGCTTCACAAATTAGCGCAAGTAGTTCGTTCTCATTCTAAATTCAATGCTCACGCGAGCAACATATATTAAGTTCCGGAACATATTTTTGCGGGCCCGCATACGATAAAATGTGATCTTAAATTCAAATTAATAACTTTTAATAGCCATGAAGTAAAATGAAGTGACAGTTTTTGGTGATATATACAAAATTATAAGCAATAGAATTGTGCGGGGTGGACGGAATTACGTAAGGAGGCTGGACTGGGTCGAATCGCTAAAAATGGCAAGATAAGTAACCGACATGGGGTAAAACCCAAGAAACTTTCAAAATTGTAAAACCTTTTAATTTTAAAAAGAAATGGCAGCCTAAAATATCTATACATAAATTAAACTAAATATGAGATCTCTAAAATAACTTGGTATGTGTGTTGCGTGTGTACGGGAGAATGTAACTATATTAAGAAGTCTGGTTTGCGTTTTCTTAAAAGATTATTTTAATTTAATATCTTGATTCATATAAGGTTTATATAATATTTCAATGTTGTTTTATTCTTTTTTACACTAAAAGTTTTTTTTTCTTTACTTTAAAAGTTTCTTTCTTTCAAATTTATTTTATGTGCGTTTCTTTTTGATTTGAGAAATGTTAATAAATTTTAATTAATGTGTAAGCGTATAAAGTTTCTTTGTTTGTTTAAACAACCATTCTGATCTCCTGTTCGCCTAAAAAGAACCCTCATATATTTTTTCTTTGTACGTAGTTGGTAACAAAGATGGCGCCCGACAATAAACAGTGAATACAGTAACCGTAGAATCAGTTTAACCATGTTTTGATATATTTTATAATATCAAGATTATTGAAAAGTATCAATGGCTTCCGAACGTAGGGACGATTTATATAATATAATTATATAAATATGGGCCTATGGGGAGAACAGAATGGTTGTTTGGAATTCGTCTTTACGTAGGTACGTAAAATAGACGTAAAAGGTTATGTTTAATATGGGTGAGTAGAATGTTTTCAATAAGTATGTGTTACGTATAATAAGAGTATATAAAGAAATATATATATAAAATTTTTAAGAAAAATGGCAGATAATAGTGCTGTCAGCTTATCTGACAGTCAGTTTAGTAGCGATTCGGGAGTTCAAACGAATGATAATGTAGAGAGTCAGTTGACCGAATCAAAAATAATGAAAGATGTCGAATATCAATCGACACCTATCCAAAATAAAAAAAATGACGATACGTATGAAATGTTTAAAGCAATACAAACAATGATAGAAAACCAGAGTGTAAAATTAGACGAACACAAAAATGAGATGCAAGAATTTAAAAGTAGTATAAATAAGAAATTAGATATACAGAATGAGAAATTTGACGAGTTGAAAAGTGAGATACAAGAAATTAATAAACATTGTGAAAATACCAAAGTAGAATTTACTAATAAAATCAGCCAAGTAGAAACTAAGTTAGATGATTCAATACAAAAGATAGATATTAAATTTAATGCAATAGATAGCCAGATAGACAGAGTTGAGAAGCAAATCAATGAAAACAATGAAATATTAATAAATTCAATGAATGAGTATAACAATGACATAGAATCTAAAATTATTAAATGTAATATTGAAACTGAATGTAAGTTGAGTAGTGTAGTAATGACAGTTGAAAAATTTAGTCAGAATATTGATGAACACCAAAATAAGATAGACTCTAAAATAAATGAAATTGAAAGTAATTATAAGACAGAGATACAAGCAGTAAATGAATCTATTGAAGTAATAGCAAAAAATAATGTACAGTCTGAATATAGTAATGATAAAAAATTGTATTCACTTGAACAAAATATTAGTAATATGCGAGATGAATTAAGTTTAGTGAAAAATCAAAATGTAAACAATGTTACTGAGCGCATATTTATGACACGAGATACAAATAATGAAGTAGAATTAGAAACTTTCAATTGTGACAATCGTAGAGTACACCCAATGCAATTTTTAAATAGGGTTAGGGAATTTAATCGGTTTAATAATAGTAGCTGGGAGGTTAAGTTGCTGAAGATTATCAAATGTTTCAAAGGTAGTGCCGAGATATGGTCGGAAGTACACCATACCGAATGGGAAAGTTATGAAGATTTTGAGATAGCTTTTCGCAACAAATATTGGTCAGAAGAAGACCAAGAAATACTAAGAAGTAAAATAATGGGTAATGGGAATTTTGGTAGGATTAATAACCACCTAACCATATATGTGATGACCATTTATAAGGAAGCAAAGTATTTAGAACCGCCGTTGCCATTCCGATCATTTGTACGACATATTAGCAAACACCTGCCCAGAGAGGTGCAAATAACTTTAATGACTAGAGAGATTACAAATATAAGCGAGTTAGAAAACATGTTAGATGTATTACAGAATATAGGGGAACGCGACATGGGACGACGTCCAAACACACCAGTAGTACCACACCATAATAATAATAATAATTTCCATCATAACAGGGGTACACAGAATTTTCATAGAGGAGCGCGGGGAGGGAGTTTTGATAATAGGGGCGAGAGTTGGAGGTGTAGAGCCTGTGAAATTGATAACTATGCTAATAGAACGAATTGTTTTAGATGTCATCGAACCAGGGAGTGCGCCAGAAATGAGAGGACAAACCCACCACCAAATCAACAGTCGAGAGGAGGAGAATTTTATAGAGGAGCGCCTCGAGGAGGAGGAAATCACAATAGAAGTCGAGGAGGAAATCATCAAGCTGTGGCAGGTCCATCCACGGAAAACTGAGGAAGACAATGGGGAAGCGGGCCCAACCATTGTCAACGGAGGACCGGGTCCAAGTAATTAACGAATACACAAACAACGTCATCAAGATGGATATGGCAAAAGAGTTGTTAGAAGAAGAGGAGAACAAGGTGGTGGAACGCAGAACAGGATTGACTGAGGTGACGATTAACATTGAAGGTAAGAATTATAAAACTTTAATTGATACCGGTAGCGAAATCTCAGTAATTTCTGAAAATGTCATGGGTGAATTAAAAGAGTTAAACAAGAATATACCGTCATTACCAGTTGCAGGGGTTACAGTAGTGGGGGTAACTGGGGTGAGAAGTAAAAGAATAACCAGACAAGTACAATTAAACATTTTAATAAATGAAGTTGAATTTGAAAACACTTTCCTAGTAGTTAAAGGGTTAAGTTTAGATGTAATATTGGGAAATGATTTTTTGGAAAGAAACGGAGCAGTAATAGATTTTAATAAACAAATAGTAAAATTTGAGAAGGGGAATAAACCAGTCAGAATAGAGTTTAAGAGAGTAGTAAATGAAGCTAAAGTCACTGGAATAAAAATGTTACATAAACAGATAAATGATAGAGAAATAGAAACTAAAATAAATATATGTCTAGAGAGTGATGGTGTAGAAAATGAGGAGAGAGAGGTGCATGAGCGTAATGAGAGTGTGTGGGCAAATAGAGCCGATAACTTTTTCAATGAAAATACAGTTGTAGGAAGTACTCAGCGAGAGGAGCTGTGGGCAGTTGTGGAGCAGTACAGAGGGGTGTTTGATGAATCACCAGGGAAAGCGAAGGACTACATCTGTGAGTTGAAAGTTCGGGACCACGCACCATACATGCAGAGAAGCTACCCGGTGCCGTTTTCGAAGAGGAGGGCTGTACAGGAGGAATTAGACCGGATGATGCAAGGAGGCATAATTGAACGCTCAGTATCACCTTATTCAAACCCTTTGGTGGTAGTGATAAAGAAGGATGGCAAGGTAAGGTTATGTTTAGATGCTAGAAAAATCAATCAAATTATTATACCGGACAGAGAATCTCCAGAACCCATAAATGAGATTTTACAAAAGTTTAGCGGAGTCAAATACATGACGTCTTTAGACCTGACCGCTGGATACTGGCAGGTACCATTAGCAACAGAGAGTAGGAAATATACAGCTTTTCTTTTTAACGGTAAGAATTACCAGTTTAAACGCTTACCTTTTGGATTAAACACCAGTGTTGCCAGTTTTATCAAATGTTTAGATAATATTTTACAACCTAAGGACTTAGACTTTTTAACTGTGTATGTCGATGATATTTTGATAGCCTCTAGAACATTCACTGAACATTTAGAACACATACAATATGTATTAGATAAGCTACAAGTAGGGGGTTTAACAGTGAATTGGGACAAGTCTAAGTTTCTGCAGACAGAGATACACTTTTTAGGATTTATTATTACACAAGAGGGGATATTAGCCAACCCTGACAAAGTCGAAGCAATAATGCGATTCCCTGAACCTAAAAACATTAAGCAACTACAGAGTTTTTTAGGCTTATGCAATTTTTACAGGAAATTTCAGGAGAACTACGCACACACCACATCCAAACTGAGTGCTGTCCTGCAGAAGAATAAACAGTGGAGATGGGGCGATGCGGAACGAGCTGCGTTTAATGAAATTAAGAGAAAGTTCAGTCACATGATAATGATGAATCATCCCGATTTTAATAAGATCTTTTATTTGCAGACCGACGCCAGCAATGTAGCGCTAGGTGCTGAGTTATACCAAGAGAGCTGCGACAAGGAACACCTAACGATCGCCTTCGCCAGTAGATCGCTGTTATCGGCGGAAAAGAATTACACGACAACAGAAAAGGAACTTCTGAGCATTGTGTTCGCCGTGGGTAAATTCCGCACCTACATCTTAGGGAATACTACGATAATCCGGACGGACCACAAGGCACTGTCATTTCTGAATTCATGTAAGCTAACACACAGCCGATTAACCAGGTGGGTATTAGCCTTACAGGAATATAACTTTTCATGGGAGTACATAAAGGGGTCAGATAATAAGGTACCAGATACACTTTCTAGAATAGATGTTATAGATAATAAGACTGGTAGGGACCTTAAAGAAATAGAAATTTTTAGGTTAACTAGAGAAGATAGGATTTTTGGTGAGGAATTAAGTGACATTAAAAACTTGCAAAGATCTGATAGCAAACTGGGTAAAATAATTGTTAGTTTAGAAACAGATGTAGCGGGATCAGAATATAATGAGCGATTTCAAGTATATCAAGGCGTTTTGTTTAAAAAAGTAGATGGTGGGGAGCGTGATTGGAGGTTAGTTATACCTGATGGGTTAATAGATAAAATTATTTGGGATTGTCATATAAGGTATGGTCATTTTGGTGCGAGAAAGTGTGCAAATGTTTTGAAAGAATCATGTATATTTAAGAATATGGAGAGGAGAGTGAGAAAAGTGTTGAGAGTGTGTGATTTATGTCAAAAATCGAAAGTAGTGAATTATAGAGTGGAAGGAGAGATGAATTATATAAAAGTAGATAAGCCTTTTGATCTAGTTGCGGTTGATTTATATGGACCATTACCCAGAGGTAGAGGGGGTGTGGTATATGTATTTGTAGTTTTAGACACTTTTTCAAAATTTGTAAAATTATATAGCATTAAGAGGGCAACTAGTAAAGTACTTAGTGAGAGAATAGTAAAAGATTATATGCTTAATGTGGGAAAGCCGAAAATTATATTATCTGACCATGGTCCACAGTTTATAAGCGGCAAGTGGCGGCAGACGCTTGGATGGGAAGGCATCATACCCAAGCATACGGCAGTGTACCATCCTCAGTCGAACCAAGCAGAACGGGTGATGAGAGAAATTGGTAGGATATTCCGGGCGTACTGTCACGCCAAACACACAGAATGGCCATCCTACGTGAAAAAAGTAGAGGAGTGGCTGAATTGTACCACCCATGAGTCCACGGGATTTACGCCGCATGAGTTGATCAGGGGAACAAGGCCGCCCAGGATATTAGAACAACTTTTCACATACCCACCTGAAGGTCAGATTTTGGACAGGAATATGAAGATTAGATTGGCGAACGAGAATTTACTTACTAGAGGAGAGCGACGAAAACAGAAACATGATGCTAAGGGTAAATGGACCAAGTATGAGGTAGGCCAGTTAGTGTTAGTAAAAAGATCTGTCCAGTGCTCAAGATAGGGAAATAAAAAAGTTTTTCTTGTTATATGAAGGACCTTATGAAATCATAGACATAAAAATGCAGAATGCGTATGTGCTGAGGAACCCAGCGACGCAGGAAATAGTAGGTACTCAAAATGCGACGAATTTAAAATTATATAGGTCACTTTAATTGTTATGGTTATAAATAAGTTTTTCAAATATTATTGTATGTTTTCAGAAGGGATCCTCCCCCATTTTCGGGTGGTCACGATCTTACCAGTCCTGGCCGTGGAATTCGGAACTCGGAGGCGGGCCATGGTTGGCGGATCTTCCTTCGGGCGGTGAAAACAACGATGGTCCGGCTCCACCAAAATTGGTATAAAGTAGAAAACCTAACTGCACATTTGAACGGGGAGGGGGACCCCACAGGTACGTGACACAAATTATTTCTTATACACTCCCGGTGCAGCGGTTTTGGTGTGCCTGTCACGTGCCTGCACTGCCTTAGAGTGTTTGTAAATAATGGAGGCTGCATTTAAGTAAAAGGCAGTGCATTCAAATTAAATTTTTTAGTGTCAAGGGCAAAATTAAAATGGAGCCTTTGACAATATTTTCTGATTGGCCCGAAACGACGAGTTTTGGGGCAGGACGTTTTGGAGCACGGTAGAAAGCGGGGTAGAAGAAATGGTAGGAGAGGGGGAGTAGTGTGTTTTAGAGAGGGGACGTGAATTCACGTAGTATATCTACCGGGTTCCGATGCGTTTTGCAGCAAGACCCGGCATTTCAGGCGGCTGCGATCTTCCTAGACGTAGAGTAAGTTTATGACAATAGAGTCAGCCTCCTATGTAAATAGTATATGTAAAAAAAAAAAAAAAAAAAAAAAAAAAAAACCCCAAAATAATTTTGGATGTGTATAATTTTAAATTTAAGATATAATTTTTTTTTTCTTCTAAATTTTTTAGCATTAGGTGACCAAATATAATTGTTAGATTTTAGTATTAGTGGGTATAGGAACGTTTTGAAGAAATGTGTAGTAATATAAGAGCTTGTTATCAATACAAGATGTGGGGATAATTTTGGGGGGTAGTTTGGTGCTCAATGAAGTGACATAACAGTGTAGTGTGGAACTGCTATGGGGGGAGGTTGTAAATTTTGTATTTAATATTTTAGGTTAATAATGGTTAAGCAATATTAAAAGCAAGTTTAAAAGTAATTTTTTGATTTTATATGCCAATTTAATGATGTAAAGTGTGTAACATTTTAATTGTAAGTTGTTTATTTTAAAATGAATTATTAATGTACTATGTTTTCTTATGTTAGGTTATGTTAGGTATTCTGATATATACATGTTAGCGATAAATGAAAAACAAAACCAGTGCTTCTTAGCGCAAACCAGCACCGCTAGGGGGGAACAGATCAGTTGGGGATATGGTGTTGTATAAGGCCACTATTTAATATTTTGATTTGTTGTTTCAGTGTTTGGTGATGCTGTGGCGGCGGACCTGAGCTGGCCTGCGCGTCAGAGCAGGGGCGTTGAGTATCTGTCTGACTCTACGGTGTTGGGATCTCGAGAGAGAAGTCCAGTATTGTCATGCAGATGCGGTCACAGTCACCGGACCAAGGGTGAGTTGATTATTCTTTTGTGTAAACCATACAGGGGGTTGTGGCGACATATCCTGGCTGATCCCTTTAGCAAGTATGAATGTGTCAATGAGATTTTTTATGCTTCGGCATAAAATATCTCATTGAGGGGGTATTGTAGCGGGGCATTTTTGGGCATACCTGGGGTAATGACATAATTTGTATTTTTTTTTTCTCTCATAAATAATAAATAACATAATTGGCAATAGGGACAGAAATTATAGACTTGGGTAAATTTCCTGTTTAAAACAAGAATAACAGTGGCAGCATTGACTGTGACAATTGTTTAATAATATTGTGTGGACAGTTTTAATAACAGCCAACAACTGTACCAAGGTCAACAAATGACGAACACGAAACAAGTAAACACGTTACACAACCAGACATCAGGCGATGTGTTGCATCAGCAATTTATATAACGATGTGTGTCACCAGTTTTGTCAACAAGCCAAAAACAGTCCACTGGCGAACGGATACAAACTGTAAACCAATGAGAGTTGGGCGAACAACAGCCGCTTCACAAATTAGCGCAAGTAGTTCGTTCTCATTCTAAATTCAATGCTCGCGCGAGCAACATATATTAAGTTCCGGAACATATTTTTGCGGGCCCGCATACGATAAAATGTGATCTTAAATTCAAATTAATAACTTTTAATAGCCATGAAGTAAAATGAAGTGACAGTTTTTGGTGATATATACAAAATTATAAGCAATAGAATTGTGCGGGGTGGACGGAATTACGTAAGGAGGCTGGACTGGGTCGAATCGCTAAAAATGGCAAGATAAGTAACCGACATGGGGTAAAACCCAAGAAACTTTCAAAATTGTAAAACCTTTTAATTTTAAAAAGAAATGGCAGCCTAAAATATCTATACATAAATTAAACTAAATATGAGATCTCTAAAATAACTTGGTATGTGTGTTGCGTGTGTACGGGAGAATGTAACTATATTAAGAAGTCTGGTTTGCGTTTTCTTAAAAGATTATTTTAATTTAATATCTTGATTCATATAAGGTTTATATAATATTTCAATGTTGTTTTATTCTTTTTTACACTAAAAGTTTTTTTTTCTTTACTTTAAAAGTTTCTTTCTTTCAAATTTATTTTATGTGCGTTTCTTTTTGATTTGAGAAATGTTAATAAATTTTAATTAATGTGTAAGCGTATAAAGTTTCTTTGTTTGTTTAAACAACCATTCTGATCTCCTGTTCGCCTAAAAAGAACCCTCATATATTTTTTCTTTGTACGTAGTTGGTAACAAAGATGGCGCCCGACAATAAACAGTGAATACAGTAACCGTAGAATCAGTTTAACCATGTTTTGATATATTTTATAATATCAAGATTATTGAAAAGTATCAAGATGTTTGCTAATAAAACTAACAAAACTGGAAATGTTAGTTTGTAATGGCTCAGTCCTAGTACTGTTTCTTACAACGATGACTGTCGGGCAGATATGTGATATTGGGCAGATATAGAGGAGGTTGTCCTTCTTGGGTTTACTTTTATTGCACCCTAATTGCTCACTCGAGAAATTCATTCTGGCCCCACACATGTCACTTTTACCCATTGTGTATTATGTCTAGAACCTCAGTGGGTTAATTCACACATGTGCAGTGTGGCTCCCACTATATTTCAAACACATGGGTCAATATGTTGTAAGTTGTCAAGACATCTGTGCATCCATATTAGCCGGTCTGATACTATTCAATTTCTTGATATTAAAAAAAAATAGATAAAAACATGGTTGATTATTAACTCAGAACATCTAATTTTTCCGGTAGCCATCTTGTACTGCCAACTACGTATAACAAAATAGGTGTACTTACCATTTTGGGGTTCTTTTTAGGCGAACACAGGAGATCAGAATTGGTTGTTCACAATAAAGAGAACTTTATATGATTTCTCATGAATTAAAATTTATTAACATTTAAACTTATTCTTTTCTCCAAGTAAAATATAGATATAAAATGAATCATTATTATGTTGACTATATCTGTTCAACAATTGTGAAAATAAACAAGAAGGATAAATACAAAATAATTCGCTTAAATTATACTTAACGGAAACCAGCGCTTTTCTGTCATATTAATTTAGGTACCTACACACACACCCACACACACATACCCATACTATGTCATACTGCACATTTTTATTTGTAGCTCAATTTTTGAAAAATGAATTTAGTATTTTGAAGGATTTAAAATAAAATGTCTACTTTCCTGCTATTGCGGCGAATTTGACGCCATAGATATCACCTCGTGGCTTAAAGTCTGTTGGTCCAAACACTTTACATTTTATGGCCGAACTGTTAATTAATTTCCACTTTCGCTCACTGCCTCTACTTCATTGTTATAATAGACTGTTTAAATATTGAGATATATAAAAATTTACATTTTTTGGAGTTCTGCGGGCATCACGCACAGCCGGTGAACACACAAAACTTTGCCTAAAACCGGCGAACGCACAGTTGTTAGCGTCTGATGTGTTCAGATGTTTATAGCCGACTACTTTGTTCTGTGTGTGTCGCCACAGCTGCTGGCTCTGACACACCCTGCATAGCAACGTTATGTAATTTGCTGACGTAACGCTCGCCTGACGTGGTTATATAATTTTTTGACAAATTTGTTGTGTCATTTGTTGACCTTGGCACAGTTTGTCGTTTGTTTTCACTGGTTTATATAAAATATTATTAAATAATTCTGCATTCAACGCCTCAAGCAGTGCTGCCACCATTGCTAACAATAAATTTACCTTTCGTTTATGTTTGTCCCTATTATTTGAAAAAAAATGTTATTTGTTTATAAAAAAAAAATACAAATTGCTTTATTACCCCAAAATAGGCCCGTTACAATACCCCCTCAATGAGATATTTTATGCCGAAGCATAAAAAATCTCATTGACACATTCATACTTGCTAAAGGGATCAGCCAGGATATGTCGCCACAACCCCCTTTACGGTTACAAAAAAAAAATATAATCAACTCACCCTTGGTCTGGTGACTGTGACCGCATCTGAATGACAATACTGGACTTCTCTCTCGAGATCCCAACACCGTAGAGTCAGGCAGATACTCAACGCCCCTGCTCTGACGCACTGGCCAGCTCAGGTCCGCCGCCACAGCATCACCAAACACTGAAACAACAAATCAAATATCAAATAGTGGCCTTATACAACACCATATCCCCAACTGATCTGTTTCCCCCTAGCGGTGCTGGTTTGCGCTAAGAAGCACTGGTTTTGTTTGTTACTTATTTCCAACCTATATATCAAAATATCTAAGAACAACATGATACCCACTTTAAAATTCCATACTCCCATTCCATCTACTTTCTCTTATTAACTTTTATCCCAAAATTCAAAATTACTGCCCTGATTCCCATCAGAATTTAAATAAACAGACTGACTCATAAACATTTCCCTTTACCATATCACATTTCTCTCATCCCCAATTTAAAAATGCATTAAAATATTTAAATTCATAAAATTCTCTTACACTAACAAACACAATACAACATAAGAAAACATAGTACATTAATAATTCACACTGTTATCATCTTAAAATAAACAATTTATATTTAAAATGTTGCACACTTTACATCATTAAATTTGCATTTAAAATCATAAAATTTACCTTTTAATTTAACTTTTATTAATTCGTTTCTCAAAAAAATTTTTTTTTTTTTCAATCTACGTTTACCCATCATTTCATTTATTATTCCCTTTTATTAAGCTGGGTGATTCTACGTTATTCATTATAATTCATTTTATCAACTTGGCATTTACCCATAATCTTACTCCTTTTATTACTCTAACGTTCCCTTACAAAATCTTTAACTAGTATGACACCCCTCTATCAAAAATTCTACTAACCCTTCTCTACCTCTAACTACTTACTACTTTAACTCAATTCACCACCTTCTCCTCTTATATAAAAAAAAATACTCTCTAACTCTTTGTACATAGGATACGTGTTTCCCCCCCCAAAAAAGCTCAATTCCCGTTCTCTGGTTCCTGGACTCTACCTAAGCTAACCCCGTCCCACTAAATCTATACCAAATCCCGTCCCAACCCTTATGTTGCGGACTCCCACATTACACTACCCCCTACTACAAAATTGCCATCCCCAAAATCTCAATCTCATTACCTTACTACAACTACAACAAAATAACAACAACAAAATAAACAACAATATATCACTCAAAATTCTACATATCTTCTCTATTTCTACTGTGTCAACATCAATACTTCTCAAAATTCTATAACATACATTAACTCAAAACAACCTTACATTATTTTCATCTCTACTATTCCTTTAACTTTGACTTCAATTTGGACAGATCTATATGTCCCACAAAAATTCAACTTGGACTGATTCAAACATTTTATTCAAACAATTACTATCACCCACTTCTATCTTTTGCAACCCATTGAAAATTTTAACCATCACAACTTTATTTCATTTTATTTTAAAATCTATAAACACATTGAAAACATATTATCATATTTTTATAATTCTTATTCCTAACATACTAAATGCAATTAACACAATAAGACATAATAAACACATTATAGGAAGTATTTAGTGCATCTATTTTTCAAATCAAAACAAAATTATTGAGTAGCAAATCATCATTATTAAAATACAACAAATTTTTAATACGTTATCCACCTAGACAACCTCCCAGCCACACACACTATGACCCCCCCCTGGACTGTGGCGTCCAGTTGCGTCCACAAGGACTGAGGTTTTGGAGGAATGTGACATCTCCGTGTCCTTGCTTCTGCGTTACATTTTTAAAAGTTACAGATATCATAATATCTCTGTTTATAGTTACACACCCTTAATGCGGGTCTACCACCTGTCTATGCTACCCCCAAGCGGGCAGAGTGGCAGCCGCTGTTCCATAGTTTCCGGGATTTCCCCTAGTTTCACCCCCCATTAATTTCTAATATAGACCAATTTCAAGCCAGCTATGGTCAAGGGACTTGACATGACCATAGCTAACCGCTCGCCAAAACCACGATTAGTGCTGGTAAGGCAGTAATCGCCCGAAAAGTCGGGGAAATCATCTCTTCCTTCAGGCATGTACACTTCATCATTAATATGCACGACACGGCAATTTATCAAGGTACAATATAAAATTATACAAAAGGTGTGCCGTGCATTTTCGCCATGTTGGCCTCCGATGGAGGTAACACTCACGGTTACCCCCAACACTTTCCGCTATCTACTGGGGCACATGCCACCCCAGCAACAGCAACCTACTAACTAATTAATTAAAATTTTTATATACATTATATAAATATAATCATTTCATCAATAATCATTTGACTCATTCATACCTTTATACCATTGGACTTTCTTAAAATTTTCAAAATTTATTATTAACAATCATTACATATCACTTTTCATTTATTATTAAAAATTTTTTTATTCTCATTTTTTATTAAACACAATTATTTCCAATAGTCTCACTATTGCATGAAAATCTTAGTTACCTGTAAACATGTTTATTATATATGATTATAAAATTTTTATACTTACAGTTCAGTTAACATGATATATACAAAACATAATTCCCATACCACAATACTTCCACCTTACCTCTGAAACATTTTACAAAACTATTAGTTTACATCAAATAATTTATCATTCATTACCGAATTTCCATCTCGTAAAATAAATTAAATTCATTAAAAAAAATTTAATTAATTAACATTCCAATAATCAATCAAAATATTTAACATGTACCACATTGTTTTAATTTAATTAATTACCAAAATATAAATTATATAGTTATCGAAACAATTACCATTAATCAATTACTGTTTCCACAATTAATTCTAATATTTATTTAACTTGCAAAATATTGATATTATTATTATCGCAACATTTTCTAATACATATACACATTATTTACCTAACGTTTCATAATACACACAAATGAATTCACTATATTATTTACAAAGTATACGTCAATAACTGTCCAATTGTTTCACACTTCACTGTCCAAATTTGCCATATCATAAACCCATTAAACACAATGTTTATATACTGTCTTTTATTGTTTTAATAGTTCACCCTCCATCGTCCCAGATAAGTCTTGGTTTTACATAACATCGTTCAATTTCATCACCACACAAATGACTGTTTTGTGTGTTGTAACCATACAAACTAAATTCACTCAGCTTATTCAAATACTCATATAACCAGTCTACATTAGGTATTTTCGTTAAGTCTCCGTCAGTGTTATTTGTTAATGTCAGGTAAGTTGTTTTCTCATTTTTATATTCCTCAACTACTACGTCAGGTAAGCCATTATAGTTAGGTAAGATATTATCAAAATAATTCTCTATCTCTCTTTCAACAGGTAATCTTTTTCTCAATTCATCATAATTTCTTTTTACCTTATACAATTCTATCTCTCTCTCAACACACAAATTTCTCTCTAAATCTCTCTCATCACACCATATCACACTCTCACAATTATTACAGACAGAGGGTACAACATTATACAACATCAATATACTCTTTACTTCATCTACTAATATGGGTCTCTTGCCCTTCAAAAACAACATTAAATCATCATAAACATTATACACAATAAGGGGAAAATTTGCCCTCTGCCCCACATACTCATCAACTCTTTCAATACACAAATCTCTCTCTTCATAAACACACAATAACATTCCATTTTTACATTCTAAAACTTCATCAGTACTATTTTTGATTATATTTTCATCATTTGTCTCTCCATTATTCTTCACCCCCACTATACTCTCAGAATTGTTATTAACATCATCATTTTCACTATTTAATACTACATCTTCCACTATTTCGTCATTATTAATATTTGTCATACTTATAACATTGTCACCTAACTTCTCAAACTTCTCAATACTCTGTTCTAATCGGTTACAGTTATTTTCTATTATGTTATTAGTTTGGTTTAAATGCTCATTAATTTCTTTAAGTTGGGTTTTTAATTCATCAAACTTATTATTCTGTATATCAAATTTGTTATTTACTTCATTGTGTTGTTTTTCTGAACTTTCTTTCATACTATATATCAAACTATACAACTCTTTTAACATACTACTGTCGTCAGCTTTTTTATTTTGATTCATTGACACGGGTGTTGAATGAATTTCAATTTCATTCCTTATTTTTGATTCGTCAATATTACTTTCATTGGTTTGAATTCCCGAATCGCTACTTAACTGACTTTCTATCTGACTGCCAAATAAGCTGACGTCATTATTATCTGCCATTTTTCTTAAAATCTTTTATATATATTTCTTTATAAAATCTTATTATATGTAACACATACTTATTGAAAAATATTCTACTTACCCATATTAAACATAACCTTTTACGTCTATTTTACTTACATACGTAAATACAAATTCCAAACAACCATTCTGTTCTCCCAAGTAGGCCTATATTTTATATAAATTTATTTATATAAAATTGTCCCTTATGTTTCGGGCGCCATTGATACTATTCAATTTCTTGATATTAAAAAAAAATAGATAAAAACATGGTTGATTATTAACTCAGAACATCTAATTTTTCCGGTAGCCATCTTGTACTGCCAACTACGTATAACAAAATAGGTGTACTTACCATTTTGGGGTTCTTTTTAGGCGAACACAGGAGATCAGAATTGGTTGTTCACAATAAAGAGAACTTTATATGATTTCTCATGAATTAAAATTTATTAACATTTAAACTTATTCTTTTCTCCAAGTAAAATATAGATATAAAATGAATCATTATTATGTTGACTATATCTGTTCAACAATTGTGAAAATAAACAAGAAGGATAAATACAAAATAATTCGCTTAAATTATACTTAACGGAAACCAGCGCTTTTCTGTCATATTAATTTAGGTACCTACACACACACCCACACACACATACCCATACTATGTCATACTGCACATTTTTATTTGTAGCTCAATTTTTGAAAAATGAATTTAGTATTTTGAAGGATTTAAAATAAAATGTCTACTTTCCTGCTATTGCGGCGAATTTGACGCCATAGATATCACCTCGTGGCTTAAAGTCTGTTGGTCCAAACACTTTACATTTTATGGCCGAACTGTTAATTAATTTCCACTTTCGCTCACTGCCTCTACTTCATTGTTATAATAGACTGTTTAAATATTGAGATATATAAAAATTTACATTTTTTGGAGTTCTGCGGGCATCACGCACAGCCGGCGAACACACAAAACTTCTCCTAAAACCGGCGAACGCACAGTTGTTAGCGTCTGATGTGTTCAGATGTTTATAGCCGACTACTTTGTTCTGTGTGTGTCGCCACAGCTGCTGGCTCTGACACACCCTGCATAGCAACGTTATGTAATTTGCTGACGTAACGCTCGCCTGACGTGGTTATATAATTTGTTGACAAATTTGTTGTGTCATTTGTTGACCTTGGCACAGTTTGTCGTTTGTTTTCACTGGTTTATATAAAATATTATTAAATAATTCTGCATTCAACGCCTCAAGCAGTGCTGCCACCATTGCTAACAATAAATTTACCTTTCGTTTATGTTTGTCCCTATTATTTGAAAAAAAATGTTATTTGTTTATAAAAAAAAATACAAATTGCTTTATTACCCCAAAATAGGCCCGTTACAGGTCTACAGATAACTTATGTCACACCTGTTTCAGCTGTTGTGTCAGTTTTTATCACTATGTCTTGTTTGTTACTGTGGTTGAGTCAATTACTATGGTCGCCTATGTAAAAAAAGTCGTTTAAGTACCATCAGAGTCATAATTTTTCTTCATCTTCGATTGTGAGTTTACAAACCAACATGAGAAGTGTACAGTACTGTCTTCTGTTCTTAAGTTCCACATTACGAACTATCAAAGCCGTATGCTATGTGCAAAACTCTGTATTAATTAAATACAGTCCACTTTACATTTATGCTGACCAACTGGTGTGTGAAAGGTGATGTGTCCCTGAAATTCGGTATGTACAGCATGATGTTTGTGTGATAAATACTAGGGCCCTGTCACTTTTAAGCACTGTGTTGTACATAAACAAAAGTGTTATTCAGAGAGAGTGTTGTCTATGATTTATTAGCTACTTTATCTGGACAAAACACTGTGTGCATGCATACGTCTGAATGAGCAAATACACAATCACCACAAAATGTTTCCACCATTTATGAGAAACAATTTCATGGGCCATAAGGTTCATAACTTTCTAGACTGCCAGAGAGACAAAAGTTCATTAGCACTTTGGGTATTATAAAACTAGTTGAATTAGCTAACTGTCTGATCATTAATTACTTTACTGAACAAAATGTGTTTATTTTTAAAACTGTCAATTTATTCATGCTTAAATAAAATTACTATAAGAGAAATATATGACTGAAGCGAAAGGTAAAGTGACATACTTGTGAAATAGGAGTTACGACCAAGGAATCCATACCAGTCTTGGAATTATACACTTTCTGCTTAACAAATCCTGGATCGACAACGTAATAAATTCCATCTATGGTCAGCGACGTCTCTGCAATGTTTGTAGCAATAACAACCTGGAACATATTAAACATGCCTGTTAGTAAAAATGACTCAGCAAATAAATAAACTGTTTAAATATTGGAACGGGTAAACTTCGATTTTATTTTACTTTTCTTTTTGTTGTCTAGTTCAATGTAATCTTGTGCATTTTATGGTTGTCGTTTAGGAATCCTAGTCTGTCCTAATAACTCACTCAGCTTAAGTGACCCAACCCTTATATAATCAGCCTGCCATCGAGAAGAGATTATTAACAAACTTTAAAAAAAATAGAAGAGACAAACTTTTCAAAATTAAGAACACTTCCCCAACCAGATATAAACTATATGGAATTAAATATGTCCAAACACTAGTAGATGTAATGGTACAAACAAATGAGGGTTTTCAATTTAAAGTTTTTCATTTTATTTAACCAGAGTATAATAATGGGTCACCGACTATAGCTCCGTGTGAGGTACAGAATGGTACAGGAATGTAAGTTATCAGCAAGGGTGCGTATTCACGCGAATGCGCGCACATGTCGGCCAACGTTCGCACGGAAATGTCACGTCTCAAAAATTCCTTCTCACCCGGTACTAGATGACGTAAACTCCTCGAGAGGTGCTCGTCCAATGAAAACGCAAGTTGCCATGGGCAGTACAATGTTTGGCCATCTTGAAAACGTCTAAAATAACTTTGGAACCGGCCGGTCCAGTAAAAAGGCTCTCGAGCCGAAGTTTTATTAAAAGTACGGAAAATGTGATCTAAACTATAAAATTAACATGATATAAAATAATATAAACAGTGAAATCTTAACAAGTGAGAACGTGACCAAAATTCAACAAGTGAGAACATCTTTCGGACTAAAACAGTGAACAAACAAAATGGACTAATTACGACACTTGGTATTCATGGCAGCAAAAGGGAAGTAACTGCTTTAAACTCATTTTAAATAAATATAAAAATTTTATAAAAAGAGCTCTAAACAAATAAAACGAAAATGGGATAAAAATATGAAAGGCAAGTATGAATGTGAGCAAATGCTGGGTTGCCTTTAATTAATTTAATTAATCAGTTATTTTAATTATAAGAACTAAGAATGTTGAAATTGTGTTTGTTTTGATTAAATGGGGTCTTTACCTCAATGTTTGATTTAAATGTTGGAGAATGTAAAAGGAGAAGTCATAATTTTATTTGGTTCACCAAAAAAAAGAGAATAATAAAAAAGAATAATAAATGAAGTTGAAATAGTTAACAGCAAATGAGAGTAATCATTACACAGTAAAACCTTAAATCACTTATAGGTCACGAGTTCACGTGAAGACCCTGGAACCCAAGACGAGGTAAGAAATGTAGAAATGTCTGTTTATTATATATTATTTTGTTATTAATACGTAGCTTCTCAATGGTGCGCCGAAACAGGGACAGTTTGTACAAATTTAAATTTTGTACAGACCACGTTTACTCGTGAATGTAAGGTGATTTAGAGGTTAAGCAGTAATACGTATAAATTATGTACATTAAATGATGTTAGGTTAAGTGAGTTTTTGTTAATGCACAAAAATTTCATAAGATATGGAGAACAAAATAAATGAGACTGACGTAATTGTTGGCGGTGAAGCCGAAAATAAATCGATGTTTGAAAACAAAGAAAGTGCGATGACTGAGTCGACTAATAGAAGCAACTCAGGAATTCAAACAAATGAAATGATAACGAATGAAAGCAATTTTGACGAATCAAAAATAATGAATGAAGTTGAAATTCATTCAACACCTATTTCAATTAATCAAAATAAAAAAGCTAATGACAGTAGTATGTTAAAAGATTTGTATAGTATAATATGTAGTATGCAAGAAAGTGCAGAAAAGCGACACAAGGAAGTAAATAATAATTTTAATGAAAAATTCAAAGAGCAAAATAATAATTTTAATGTTAAATTTGATGAAGTAAATAGTAATTTTAATAAATTGGAAGAGCAAAATAATGAATTAAAAAGTGAGATACATGAGGAAAAAATAAAATGTGAAAGTAATTTCAGTGAGTTAAAAGAGCAAAACAGTGATTTAAAAAATAATATTAATGAAATCAATAAACGTTCTGAAATACAAATGAGATATTTGAAAGTAAATTTAACGAATTAGAACAGAGTATTGAGAGAATGGGAGTGTGGGGAATAAATACAGGTAAGTGCAATGTAAACGCAGAAATAAACGACAAGGTAAGAAATTGGTTAATACAAGCGAAAATAACGGAGATATAAGTGTTAATAGTAATGGTGTTAGTTTAAATGCAAAACAGGTGGCGGTAGACAAGGTGAGTAATAATGATAATTCCAATAATGAGTTAACAAGTAATAGCGAAATAAAGAGTGATAACAGTGATATAATAAAAAATGTGGTGTTAGAGAGTAAAGTGAATAATAATAGGGATGATGAAGTTTTTGTTGAAGTAGAATTTAATAACGAAGTGTTAGCGAGTGTGGATGAAATTGAGAGGTTAGGTTTACAAAGGGCAAATTTTCCCTGTGATTTAAATGGAGTAAAGACTCCAATCATGAGTTATGAGGACAGAGTTTCCTCCCGTGGTTACAGAGACGAGGTGTCTCTAAGTAGGTCCCCTTTTGTGTATCATAAGTTCTCTGGAAACGCCAGGAGGTGTTATGATAATGTTATGTTGCCTTTTGTATGGATTGAGAGAGAAAAAGTGAGATGGTGTTATGATGAGAGGTATTGTGAGAGAGTGGTAGAATTATTCACATTGAGAGAGAGAGAGAGAGAGAGAGAGAGAGAGAGAGAGAGAGAGAGAGAGAGAGAGAGAGAGATAATATTATTTGATGTTGTTAGAAGTTACGAAGAGCTACTAGAGAAAATAAAGAGAGAGAGAATTAGTAATATTGTTGACTTACCTTGTTGTGAAGATAAGTGCAGAAATAAATGATGATAACGTTGATAATTATATTGAAAGCTTACCTATACATAGACGTGGAATATTAATAGCAGCTGATTTGGATAGTAAGGAGATAGTAAAATGCTTCATTGAGACGGGTAATAATACTGACGGTAACGAGACCAGAATTAATGATGTAGACAGGTTATATGATTTAATAATAATGTGGGATAGTCCAGTAGATTATTATGTGGGTTTAACGGAACAATTAACAATGTTGAAGAGTTATTATAGAAATAATAATAATGTAATGAGTGTAATGAAAGATGAAAAGTGCTAATTTACGATGATGGTGGTTAGAGATAAACAGTGAATGAACATTTAATTGTTTTAGTTTGTGGCGATGACTTGGGTAACTTATGTAATGAGGTGTGGTAAACAACAAAATAATAATGAAAAATTGTAGATAAATTTTAGTGAGGTTCATTGTGTTTGTGTAGTAGGTTAGGTTGTACTATGTATTTCATGTAAACAATGTGGATATGCAAGGAGAAGTGATTTTATAATAATAATAATATTAATATTTTATCAGATTAAATAAACAACGAGAATAATTATGAAGGTGATAAGGCAAATGAATTGTTATTATTTTGGACTATTGTAATTAAAAACTTTATGTTTTAAAAAACTGATGGAATTAAATAATTCGACAGGAATTAAGTAACTAATTTAAAAGGTGGTATAAATGAATTTTGATAATGAATTTAAATGATTTTCTGATATTTGAACTTTATAATAAATAGTAAATGATGAAAAATACCAGGTGCTTAGGTATTGAGTTGTATTATTATAATGTAGCAGAAAGTACATAGGGTTTTGTACATTATATTTGTTGTAATGAATGTTTATATTTTTGAGTTTATGACAGTAAGCATGTTTTTATTTAGTTGAATGATTTACCATATGTAAGTATGAATTTTGTAATGACATTAAATAAGGTTAAAAGGTTTTTAAATTAGGTGATTAAATGAATTTGAGGTAGTTATGAATTTTCTAAGGTAATTTTCAAGGGTTAACTTAATGTAAAATATGTAAAGATAAAGTTTGGGCGATAATTATTTCAACAAGGCATTTGAGTCAGTCAAAGTTATGACTGACAAAATAATGGGTGTTAGACAAAATAAGAATTATGGAATAAAAATAATATAGAAACGGGTCAGTAGTAGGGACACGGTAGCGGGAGTGCATGTATGTAGAGAAAGTGAGAGTGATGTAAATGGAGAGTAAATAGGTGGTGGTGAAATTTTGTAGTGAGGGTGGTGTGGTAAGGAGTCCTCAACGCAAGGCGTTGTGGCGGGAGGTGAATAGTTTTAAATCAGGTTTGGCAGAGTTACCTGGGAGAGGCCAGGAACTAATAAGGGAGTGAGTATAAGGGAAGGGAACACACATCCTAGGTATAAAGAGGGTATCAGGTATTTTGTAATAAGAGGAGAATGATTTGAGTGGAGTTAAGAGAAATTAGTGGAGGTAAATATTATTGAGAGATCGGTGTCACCCTATGCAAATCTGTTAGTGGTCGTTAGAAGGAAAAAGGTGGGTAAGGTTATTAAATGCCCATTCAATAAATCAAATCATTGTGAATGAGTGAGAATCACCCAAACCAATTGATGATGAAAATAGTTATTAGAAATTCATAATTGAAATGTAATAATAAATGTAACAAGTTAAAGAGTTAATAGAATTTGAAACTAAACTTAAAGTTGAAATGTTTGTAAATTGTATTCAGATGCAAATGAGATGTTTATTTTAGTGAGATGAGGTTTATGTTCTTTATGAATGTTTATGTTGTATTATGTTTATTATGTTAGTATGTAGGAATTTTAAACATATATTATTTCATTTACTTGTGATTCCCCACTTTCGGGGAGTCACGGCATCACCAAACCCTGACCGTGGATTTGGATTATTGGTAGCAAGTGTGGTTAGGCAGATTGTATCCTAGCCACACTTGTTATTATTTTCAAAATTGGTGAATTTATAAATTATCCGGGGGGGTAAACAAGGGGAATCACCACAACTATGGAACAGCGGCTATCATCGAAGGGGGTGGTAATGCCATGTTAAGGGCATATAAGTAATATTTAGTAGGATTACTGGTGTCCTCGGACATCAGTAATGCCGAATTTTTTTATAACGCTGAAGCAAGAACGGTGTAGGCAGCGTCTACACCTTAAATAAACTTCAGTTCTTGTGGATGCCCATGGGCGCTACAGTCCACCATCAGGAAAAATTGTGTGTGTGGAAAAGGAGCTGGCCGTTACAAGCCAGGGACACAGATAACGCATCTGTGCACAAGGTAAATACTTGATCCGGTTTACCCGGCAGGTGATTTACCTAATTGTAATTGGGTTAAAGGGGAGTATAATAAAAATGTTGATGTAGAAGGAGAGATAATTGAATATTCAGTTAAAATAATACTAAACCGTAATCACGGTGCAATTAAGTTTGCTTGGCGCTGATTAAAGAGGGGTGTATTATTGTTGACTCACTGTTA
This sequence comes from Magicicada septendecula, assembly GCA_034769895.1. NCBI lineage: Eukaryota > Metazoa > Arthropoda > Insecta > Hemiptera > Cicadidae > Magicicada > Magicicada septendecula. The sequence goes on along the minus strand of CM068374.1, from coordinate 48,308,082 downwards.
TGGTAATGGTTGCTATGTTATGTGTAATTAATTCATAGATTCAGTTGAATTGATGGTAGTAATAATTTTGTTCCTTTTATTAATTGTCAAAATATATATTTCTGGAAAAAAAAAATTAAATTTTTTTTTTGAAGTACCGATTGTATTGCGTTTTCATGTTCACTATATGAAGTGATGTTATGTTGATAATGTATCAGCTGATTAGTAGTGTTTATATTATATGTTTGTAACCAAGTGTAGTAGTTGAATTAATGATAGTAAAAAGTTGTTTAGGTTATAACAGTTATCTACATATGATTATAAAGGTTTATAATGGTAATTAAATTCATTTAAAGGCGGATAATTTTGAAAGTAAATTGGAAAGTTTGATTTAAAGGTCATGGAAGAAATGATGAAGCAAATAAATGCAAAATGAAGTTAGAAATTAACTGACTGTTTTGAATAAGGTAATTAATCTGATTAATTGAAAGAGATGATGTAAATTAACTTAAATGTGAAATTTTGCTGATGAACTTAGATTTATTTTACTAAATGAATGAAATTTAAATGATTTATTTTCGTTTTGAAAGGATAATACCAGACAAACAGTTAAAAGTTGAGTAATGTGAGGGAATTGTATTTATAGGTAAGGATGAAATGTTCATGTTAATTTAAAAATGATTATACTTGTTTTGAGGTTAGGGTTTTATTAATTTTAAGATAAGAAGGCACATATGTACGCACCCAGTACTTTGCTAAAGGCAATCCAGTATGTATAAGGGGAGATATATCGGTTGAGGATCTGGTTTGGTATAAGGCCATTTATAGATTTTTTTGTGAAATGTTACAAGGTTAGGTGATACTGTGGCACGTGCCTGTCTGATTTTACGGTGTTGGGATCTCGAACAGAGAAGTCCAGTAATGTCATTCAGGTACAGCCATAGTCGCCGAACTAGGGGGGTAGATTACTCATGATCTATTAAGGAATTAAGGGGGGTTCTTGGCACCATATCCTCGCTGGTCCTCTTAGGTTTGAGGCAATGAGAGTTTTTCTGTTTCAGCAGAAAACCGCTCATTTGGGGGGGGGGTATTGTAATGGTACAAACAAATGAGGGTTTTCAATTTAAAGTTTTTCATTTTATTTAACCAGAGTATAATAATGGGTCGCCGACTATAGCTCCGTGTGAGGTACAGAATGGTACAGGAATGTAAGTTATCAGCAAGGGTGCGTATTCACGCATATGCGCGCACATGTCGGCCAACGTTCACACGGAAATGTCACGTCTCAAAAATTCCTTCTCAACCGGTACTAGATGACGTAAAACTCCTCAAGAGGTGCTCGTCCAATAAAACGCAAGTTGCCATGGGCAGTACAATGTTTGGCCATCTTGAAAACGTCTAAAATAACTTTGGAACCGGCCGGTCCAGTAAAAAGGCTCTCGAGCCGAAGTTTTATTAAAAGTACGGAAAATGTGATCTAAACTATAAAATTAACATGATATAAAATAATATAAACAGTGAAATCTTAACAAGTGAGAACGTGACCAAAATTCAACAAGTGAGAACATCTTTCGGACTAAAACAGTGAACAAACAAAATGGACTAATTACGACACTTGGTATTCATGGCGGCAAAAGGGAAGTAACTGCTTTAAACTCATTTTAAATAAATATAAAAATTTTATAAAAAGAGCTCTAAACAAATAAAACGAAAATGGGATAAAAATATGAAAGGCAAGTATGAATGTGAGCAAATGCTGGGTTGCCTTTAATTAATTTAATTAATCAGTTATTTTAATTATAAGGATTAAGAATGTTTAAATTGTGTTTGTTTTGATTAAATGGGGTCTTTACCTCAATGTTTGATTTAAATGTTGGAGAATGTAAAAGGAGAAGTCATAATTTTATTTGGTTCACCAAAAAAAAGAGAATAATAAAAAAGAATAATAAATGAAGTTGAAATAGTTAACAGCAAATGAGAGTAATCATTACACAGTAAAACCTTAAATCACTTATAGGTCACGAGTTCACGTGAAGACCCTGGAACCCAAGACGAGGTAAGAAATGTAGAAATGAGTCTGTTTATTATATATTATTTTGTTATTAATACGTAACTTCTCATAGATTCATTAGTAAAAGTGATATTATGAGGTGTGCTAGAAAAATAATGGGAATGTTCCAAATTCCTTCAAAGGCTACTCTGATAGAGATATAACTCCCATTGTTTGCAGCATTGTAAGAAGTCAATTTGCGTTAGGCTTTTGCAATATGTCCATGTTGCTCAACAATGGCCCTTTAGGTAGGATTTGAATTTTACTTTGGGGGACAAAAGAATTGAGGAATATTGTGGAGAACTGTGAAGTTGATGTCTGAGGCTTTCACAACCAACGTCGATGCTAGAATCTTGTCTTGCCGGGCTGTAAGGCTGTGGTCCAAAGTTGTTAGTTGCAGATGTTTTGGCCATACGTTCGACGGTCATCTTCTGTGCATAAAGCTTGAACAAGGCAACACGCTGACCAAGTTATCACAGCAGTAACCATGGTAACCAGCAATTAGAAAGTGCTGGTAGTTTTTCAATCTGTTTTGTTCATCTTTGCTCAGTAGTAAGTGTTGTTTTTTGTTTTATTATCTTCACATACACTTTCTGTATGACTAATCCCAATTCCCCCATAGCTAACTTCTCAAAAATGGAGAACACTTCAAATTTAGTAGTAATCATTCCCATTGTTAAATGCTGATTTTAATATGGACGGATCCTCACTTTTTGACAATTCGTCTGCTTTTGATAATAGAGGTCTTCTAGAGAAGAATATACCTTCTGAAATGCCTTTTGGTAACTGACAAGTTGTGCTTTCAACAGAGAATGCTTTCAGTATGTCTGTGTCAATTTCTGGTATGTTTTTATTGCTCCAAGTTTTTACCAAGTTTCATACAGAATTTTATAAACATTTGCTTGGCCCCTTATTACTTTATTTCTTACATGATGTAGCCGGGATATTTGACATGATCTTCTCAAACAATCCACTCCAATGTTGGCAATTTTTCTTTATTCCTTTTTGTCAGCTGCTAATACTTGGACGCATATATTGAAATTGGCTGCACAGCTGTTCTACATTAATTAATTCTAACGTTCATTCTAATTCTCAAAGATCAGAGCAAAGAGTTTAGCTTTTGGATATCTATTCATCCATGAGTGAGTCTATAGGTACTACCTTTATTGCAAGTTCCCTCTTGGCTAATTATGCTTCCCACTAGCAGGGGATAGGACACTCGCACAAGAGTGTTTCTTTGGTAAGAGCAATTACTGCTGAAGCACATTGGGGTAGCGTCCAAGGTTACCTGTTTGTCTCTGTATATATCAATAATGTTCTCAAGTTGCCTCAAGTCTGACTGACCATGTCTGCTGACAACATGACGGTGTACGCTGACGATCATAGCATTGAAACGTCTGCAGTTTGGCTCCAAACTGATCAGATCGGCAGATACATATGTTGAGTGGGTGGAAAAATGGATGGAACTCCATAAATATGGCCAAGAACATAACTGTACACAGCCAGACTGTAGCTCGACAAGAGACAGGAAGCTCCCTCACCGACTGTATGTAGGCAGTAACTGGCTTCCTTCGTCTCCTAGTGTGAAGTATCTAGTGCTTCACCTTGACAGATGTCTTGCCTGATGGACACATTCTGAGCACGTAGCTGCAAAATGGCCTATTGTCTTTACCAAATCCATCAAATACTATGCAAATACTATCCATCACTAGTCACATAGGTAAACTCGTCATTACCACTCTGATGGTTACCTATGTGTTCCCAGTGTGGGGCCACTTGGCACAATCCCATAAGCAAACTTGAGACTGTCAACTGATAAAGTGGTAAGTGCATTGAACTTCTAGTGCTGCACGTGACTGACGACTGATCCCCATGTGCACTCATATATGCAAAAGTACTTAGACTCTTCAATAAAAATACTTAAACTCTTCTTCAAAAGATAAAATGAAGATAAAAATGACTTACGTTTTACATTATCAAGACTCACACTAATATTTACAGAGATTTTACATAGAGAAAACGCAAACCTTTCGTGATCCTGGTGGTGCAGCTTCGAATATTCTTGTTTGCATTTCGCTGGGAAGCGCTGAGTACACAGGCAATATTATCAGTTCAGGTACATCCGGTCCGAGTGACTTCATTCTCTCGTACAGTATTTCACAAGCCGTGTCAATCTCTTCCTGACCTGTGTTACATTCATACCATTAATTTTTCATAAAGCTAACTATACAAAAATAATTAACAATCTACTTATGCCATGTAACAGTAAAAATTAACAAAAATAAACAAGGTGCAAGGAACACATGAATGGAAGAATTATATAATTTGAAGATTTCAGTTGACATATTCCCTGTACGTATTGTTACAACGGTCTACTTGATCATCGTATGGTACAGTGGAAAACAAAATACAAGACACCAATTAAGTTACTAATCACCAGCTTTAATTATCACAATTAAACAGTTCATAATTAACAAGACAGTCTCTTACAACAAATCAAATAAAACTTGTTCACACACAATAAAATGTCATCTAATATAACACACAATTGTATTACAACTGTCCCGCCCGATTATTAAACACAACAGTTCACTAATAACCACTTGAAAGCACACAGTAATCACCGACAAAATAACTCGCAACTCAAACTGAAACTGAACGTTGTTGAGTACTTGTATTTATACCCTGCCAAAATCTAGAATATTCCATACTGCACATTAACAATAAAGGAAAACATTAGAGCGTAATTCATCGCAGCCTTGACACAGTTCGCGTGGCTTCTGGCACAGTCTAGCTAATGTGTCGAGAATCACGTACGCCACGACATTATAACCGGATTCCACTGGATCATTCAAGAAACATGTAGATTGTTCTGTAATGTCATAATAGTATGTTACATCGGTAACACAGTGAAGGACGTTTTGGCAGGATTAACCCCCCCCCCCCAGAAGGATAAATAAAAAAGAAAATGTGAAAAATTTAAAATAATTTCCCAGTAAAACTGTAGTCATGTAAGTTGAATTACATAATTATGCTAATTGATTCTGTGACTATGAACATTTTCAGTTGAGATTATGCTTACGACCTTTTAACGAACAGAAATGTTTAGTCAGTCTGCAGTATATCCAACATTGTTTACGATATTTATATTACAGTAATTTATTCTTCCAAAATTAAAAACATTCTATATTATACAGGTTTTTACTTGTTTAATAATATATATAAAACTTTCACTTATGAACTTACTATTCGTTGTCACTTTCCCAAACGTTTCAAGGTGATGTACCTCTTCTTGAGTGGGAGTATACTGAATGTCGATTACAGAATAACCGTTACGGAATTAGTTGTGTGTGGTGGGGGTTGATGGTGGGAAGGGATTGGCGCTGAGGTTCGAATTGTGTGTATGGATCAGTGTATCGAATAGTGTATGTGATTTATAATGTAATTGTTCATTTAATATGTTGTTTGGTTGTAGTGTGTGATATCTGTATATTTCAAATTGTTCAGCTATACAGATATCACACACTACAACCAAACAACATACTAAATGAACAATTACATTATAAATCACATACACTATTCGATACACTGATCCATACACACAATTCGAACCTCAGCGCCAATCCCTTCCTACCATCAACCCCCACCACACACAACTAATTCCGTAACGGTTATTCTGTAATCGACATTCAGTATACTCCCACTGAAGAAGAGGTACATCACCTTGAAACGTTTGGGAAAGTGACAACGAATAGTAAGTTCATAAGTGAAAGTTTTATATATATTATTAAATTAATAAGTGAACGAAGAGGATGAATCAACAAGATAATTATTTTACTTGTTATTCGAACGTTATGCAGGTGTACCTATTGTATACGGATTTCAAACCATATTTAATATCGGTTTTGTATTTTTTAATTTAGTGCTTTATTACCACAAAAAATATTAAAATCTTTAAACTTATTTGCTCTTCCACACTATGTAAACCTACGATTGAACAAGGAGTTTTGAACGACATTTATAAGCACTCTATAGCCTCTACTGGTGAACTGACTTGTATGACAATTTCAATACAATGTGCAGCCAAATATTTATTTGCGCATCCCGTAGTGGGATTTTGGAACATTTGTTTTTAACAGGCTGTAATGCATATTTCATGAAAATACTGGAATCATTTCTGTTGCCAAATGACTAAACTGATTTAATTTCATTTGCTGCACATTTTACTGTAAAATACTTACTAAGACAAAGTTTTAAAAAATAATACAAAACGTTTAATAGTATCAGTGTCTACAAAAGATAAGGAGAAAATTTATGCCAGTTTTCTGGTATTGTTTATTTTATTTACGTTGTAAAGTAAGATGTCATCTTTATTGTTTCAGAACTTTGATAAATTTTAGATATCTATTAATATAACCCTTATGTTTTCACACTTACCTTCTCCGTTACAACAAAACAAATAGCAAATAATTACTAAAACTACTACCTGGACTGTAAGACCATGGTCTTTCATTTTCTTCTACGTTATGAAAGATGTTGGCTCGTACTTCGTTATGGCCTCACCTCTGGAGGCTATCTTTAGTGTCAGAGGACTTAAATGCAACTGACAAGGTGTCCGTCAGAACACCACATTACTGTGGCAAAGGCACACCTTGCCACCTTGTCAATATATTTCAAGTCCTCTGACACTGAAGATAGCCTCCACAGATGAGGCCGAAACGTCTGTACGAGCCAACATCTTTCATAACGTAGAAGAAAATGAGAGACCATGGCCTTACAGCCCAGGTAGTAGTTTTAGTAATTACGACGCCAGTCTTGAAAGCCTAAGGAAACAGGAAATAACAAGTTCTTTTTTCTTTCAATTTTTGTTGTTTTATTCACAAAAATCTACCCCCCCCCCCCCCCGATACAACGAAATGAAATACTGGGTTGTGCTCCTGGTTACATGATTTCTTACTGATGAATGTATTCAAGTATTACAATTGTGTATCATTACTGGAAACTTCAATTTCATTTCATGAATGAATTGTATACCATAGGAGTGTGGTACGTAGTTTTATAATATATAGAATACTTAATAATTGTACAATTTATTACAAAATACTAACCTGTCAAGAAAAGCAGGATGTCTCCAGGAGGCTCTCTGAGATGTATCTGCATAACAGTTATTAGTGAAGCATCCAGATAGTCAGTTTCTGGTTCCTTGGTGTAAAGTACTTCGACTGGAAACGTTCGTCCAGGAATTGTAAAAATTGGAGCTTCAAAGAAATACTGTGAAAATTTTACTGCATCCAGTGTCGCTGATGTAACTATCAATTTTAGTTCTGCTCTTTTCTTCACAGCCTGCTTCAGGAGACCTGTTTGTGGACATCAGTTTTGTAAACAATTCAAATGTTAGCATTTCTCTATTGTAATATATCTGGCTACACTTATCACTCAGCAAAAAAACACAAGATATGTGACACTTAGAAGTGGAAAAGTCTGGAAAAGTCAGATGTCAAAAAACTTAAAAAAAAATCAAGGTTGTTTAATAAAATAACAACTGGAAGCCAAAAACAAAAAAGATATTGCCACTTCTGATTGTAAGTCACAATATATGAGGAATTACTTGTAAATAACTGATTAAAAACATTTATCAAAAAGGTTTTCATATTTTCAGTGACATTATTCTCTGGGCTATTGGGCTGTGATCCTCTTTTTATAGATCCAAATGTTTCGACTGCACCTGCGACAGTCATCCTCAGTGGTCTTCTGTTCCGCTCCTCTGACAATGCGACTCCAGACGTTGTCATTCAGTCACCACTGAGGATGACTGCCGTACTTGAAGTCAGAACGTTTGGATCTACAAAAAGAGGACCCTGGCCCACGCAGAAAATAATTTTACTTAAGATAACTCCAACTATGAAAGCTTTAATGTTATGGTTTTCATAGTTTTAAAACACACTATAATGATTACATTACTATTCTATGAACTATGAAGTATACTATAGACCAGAAATATGCTATTTATTTAATATTTAATAAAGATAATGTTTAATATGCTTAGGGAAATCACACTAAATACTCTTAACTAATTTACAATACAAAGTGGCAAATACTGTACACACAATACATAAATGTTGTCTTCCTACAAACAGATTGAAATTAATTGTGTATATTTATATTGTTTCAGTTTATAATAAAAACAAAACATTTTTTTAGAAATTTAATTAAGAAAGTTGTGTTAGTGGTTATAATCACAAACAGAATTATCACTGTTGCACACCACTATACACCACTATAGAAAAATACAGAGTAGATATAGCTATTAAAAAATGTGAAACGTTATTTGATAAGATAAAGAATAAAAATATAGAAAAAATCCCAGTATTACAGAGAAGTGAAATTTATAAATTAAAATGTAAAGAATGCAACAAAGTTTACCTAGGTGAGACAGGACGGAAATTCATATGCAGGTTATCTGACCACAAACATGGAGAAGGTAACAGAACAACAAATTCGTTATATGCAAGACATTTCATAGAAGAGAACCATAAGTTTATTAATCCTCTGGAAGACTATGAAATTTTAAAAGTAGTAAATAACACAGTTGAAAGGAAGCTTAGGGAGGAGTTGAAAGAAAGATAAAAAGGGTTAGACAATTTAATGAATACTAAAACTAAATTTGATAATGAAGAAATCTTTTATAATAGAATTAAGAAGTAAAAGATAAAGGACCAATTCAGAATATAAGATATTCGGTCACAAGGTGCAAGAGAGCTGCAGCACGTCGAATAAACGACGAATGGACAGAGCGCTGGTGCAGAGCGGCCACAGGCAGACATCTTTTTCAAATTCAGAAGGAACCAGCGGATCCTTCCTTGTATCGAAATGTTCCAAGAGCCACGGCTACTTTGCAGCTAGGGTCAGAATTGGCCATATCGTCACAGAGCACTACCTGCACCGTTTTGGCCTGAAGGATACATCAATCTGTGAAAACTGTGGTGGAGAGGAGGAAACACTGGAGCATATCCTGATGTGGTGCACCTCACTAAACCCAGTAAGAGAAAACCTGAAGACCTTGGTTGGACAAGATGGAGGTTTGGAGAGCGTTCTCAAAAGAAGAGAAAACTGGGCACTGGCCGCTGCAGCGTACAATGGACATCGGACCATCGGGGTCCCATAATCCCTGGAAGTCCGTAAGAAGAAGTAAGATGTAAGTAAGTAAAGATAAAGGACGGATAGATAACATTAAGAGTTAAATTGCAAATATGGATGGTTTTGAAATAAAAGTGAGTGACCGTGTAACGGGGCAAAATAAGGAACATTTTTTGATCAACGTGTACTAAAAATTATTAAGAAACACCCTATGGCTTGTACGGTATCAGGTCATACCAGACACGAGTTGAGAATTGTAACAGAGGATGAATAGGTCATTATGAAAGTGCATAGCTTGCGACGCCGAATCGACCACGTGTTAGCGTCGTGTACTGCTTACCATCTCTCACGAGATCTCGTGAAATGTTCGAGAACATTCCATAGCCAATAAGAAACAAGGAATGAAAAGGAGATTCGGTTGGTACCTCGTGGCGAAGTAAGGAAGAGCGTCCCCAAAGCAGCCAAGTAGGCCCCAGTCGACAACCAGCTCCAGGACCGCGGTCATGTAAAAAGTGTTTGAAGAAATCAAAGTCGGTCGACTAAAATATTAATGTGGTTGTAATTTAAACGACAGTGCAGTATCTAATTATGAATAATCATCAGCAGTATACCAATTTAACAGTTCAAAACATATATTTCGAGTGATCTACGGAAAAAGAATAACTTACAAGTGATGGTGCAACATCGGGGATAGCCTCAACTGTTAAGTATCGAGAACACTGACATTCAATTACAATATCAAATTACCTTTTACTAAAACAAAATTCAGCATGAATAAATCATCATCTATATAAATTAAAATGAGAGCTCAAACATAGAGGGGGGGGGTTAAAAGAGAATGAGAGAGAGAGTGTTCGAAGTACTGGGTTGCCTTGAAACGTATATATTATTTGATTAAGTAATTCCATATCTTAGAATTGTTAGATAGATAACATTAAAGAAGTAAGAAGGAGAAAGAAAGTAACTTTTAAATAAAAGAAAATGATATTTGATTTAATGATAAACATGTGTTAGCTGAATTATTTCACCGTAACCATTTCCTGTTATCTGTGCAAGCAAACTCGTCTAACGAACTTGTGAAAATCTTCTGAAGTAAGGGAGGTCAGTTAGCAAAATTATTGAGTGTTTTTACAAAGGGAAGAGTATGACAGTTTACATGTTTTCTACAAACGTGTTGGCGGCCCTGTAATTCCGATGGAATTTTCTAGTTTAGTATAAGGTAAGTTGCGAAGAAAAGATCAAAAAGGTAGGTAATCTTCTAGAATTTATTTATCAAAAACATTAAACAATTACAACTGTGCCCACAAGTGTGAATGAGAAAGGCTTTACAACGTTAGGTTTTAAAAGTTTTCAAAGGAATGTACACACACACACATAAACACAAGGAATGTGCTAGAAAAATATGTAACTGTACAGACGAGGGTGACAGGGCTCAGAGGTTGGGAAGGGACATTTGAATTATAGCTTGTTTGCAGGGGTGTGTTGTGGACAGTGGGGAAGGTGGGGGTGTGTAGAGTTTGGTTTTATCCTCTTGTTGTTATTTCCGATCTGATGATGAGCTGAGAAGCTTGAAAGCACTAATCGGAATAATTTGTGTATAGCGGTGTGCAACAGTGATAATTCTGTTTGAAAAAATTTTTAGTGTACTGTAAGATTCTTATTTCAAGTAAACTCCTGTTAATTTCCAAATTTACCTGTAAATTTATTCAATGTTTACCGCTTGTTTAAAACTTATGTGTCACAAGTGTTATGAAAACTAGACAAAATCAAACATCATGCTGATTGAATTCTTTGCTTAAAAAAACTGAAGCATGCTAGGGGTTGCCACTGTTTCAAAAACAGCGCTTTGTAAGTGGTCACTGGAGTTTAAATATATAATTGCATAAGCACTGAAGACGACCCCTACAGTGGACGCCCAAAAAGTGCAGCAACTGCAAATGCGACACTCACCTTTTTTTTAAGACCACTTTCTTGAGTTAAAATATGATACACAGACTGATGTGAGGTGCGTAAGATCTCAGCAACGTCATGCACCCTCTTAATCGTCGGTCTTCCAACACTGTGTACGTATTTATTTGATTGATATCTAGAATAGTTGCACTGCAGGGATCATCTCCAATGTTTGTACGACCACATGTGACGGTACGAAAGTCCGTCTTAATGTTCATTGGAATGGAAAAGATAAATTTATTGTATTTTAATATACGTAAATGGTTAGGCCAATTCCCCCCCCCCCCCACGTATAAGAACACAACGCAGTTTCGTCTGTATGAGCCGAATCCAAGGTCATGGAGTACGTGCAGTTATACACATATACTTGGGCGAACCCAGTTAAGAAAGCACTGATAAGGCGTCATCAATCATAATACGTAACAATAGTGACGCAAAACAAGGGTGTCGCCTGCTTTAAAACAATAGAACTATGACGAGGCTAATCCCCTCCATCTATAAAATTTACGCAAATATGGTGTTCTCAGTCCATTACAGTACATCACAGTGTTAACACGCTCAAATTTTGCTGGCACAGTTTTTGCCAGTAGAAGTGTTTATTAATTAGTTGAAATGTGATTAAACAGTAACTATTATGTAGCAATGCAAGCTGCTACCTAATATGACAAAGTAAATTCAGTGCAATGCAAAGAATAGACTAGACTGTGAAAGTCGCCGAACATCTGGCTCTAAATGGAGGACTTCTGAAGGGAGACAGTAATCACAACTCAGGAAAGTTTCAACTTAATTAACCATTACTCTTTTGTTGAAAATTAGCTATAAATTCTAAATTACAATTTACAAGAATGTACCAATAAATAACATGGGGGTAAGGAGTGTGTGCGTGTGTGTAAGAATATGTCTGTACGTTAAATCATGAAAAAAGGAAACTGAGGCATTGGTTTATGTCTTTTATAACTTGGTAAACCATAGAGAGAGAACTGCAGTCTCTCTGAAATGTTTTGTAACAACCTAAATATCCAGTCAAATCACGAAATAATGGAAAATAAGTAATTATTAATAAAGCGGAAATACATGTAGAAACCATTTTGTTTGTGATGGTAAGGCGCCATCTTTGTTCTTCTTTGTAAGTGTAATTAACGAAAAGATAGAGTATTAAACAAATCATATGTCAACACAAATGTTATTAGAATTATTATTTCGAAAACCTTTACTGTTTCTGAATCTCGCTGAGAGAAAGAATCCTGGCCCTTAGAGATAAAATTCATGTTGTGAATAAACCATGTGCTCGAACCGGATGTGGCATGAAACAATCGGTAAGTAAGTGTATTTCACTTATTAGTAACAAATATAAATATAAAGAAAATAAAAAGGTGAAGGTTAACAAATGGCCCCCGAACTGTGACCTTATATAAAAATTATTTTATATAAAAATAAGCCAGATTCAGAAACAGACGGGCAGCGAAATAAAATATAGCACAACACGCAAATAACATATGTTACAATTATAGGTTATGTTATTGTTGAGTTAAGATATAAAGCAACAATTGAAAATAAAGAGAGTTTGACAAAATATTTTATTCAATATGGCAAACAATAGTGAAAATAGCAGCCTCACTGTGAATGAAAGCCAAACGAGTATAACGGAATCAAAAATAATGAGTGAAGAAATTGTTCACTCAACACCAGTCATAAGCAAAAGAACTGAAGAGAATGATATAGTAAAGATAATGCAAACACTTTTCGAAATACAGAATAACAAATTTGACGAGAAATTTAATGAATTGTAAGAGCAAAAGAGCGATTTAAAAAGCGATATTAAAGAAATCAAAAGACAAAATTGTAATTTTGATAAAAGAATAAGTGAAATAGAGACACGTTTACATGAAATAGAGTTAGAGAATAAGAGAGAAATAGATAAATGGAATGAATTTAATGGAATGAAAACAAAGACGACAAGGTAAGTAATGGGGAGAATTACAATAATAAAAATAAAGATATGGTATTAGAAAATAATGGGAAAAATATTGGTAGTGATAATGAAATTTTAGAGAGAGTAGAAGATAATAATAATGGAATGTTAGTGTGTGTTGAGGGGTTAAAGAGAGTGTGGAAAGAGAGTATAGAGGTAGAAGGGTTGCAGGGGGTAAATTTTTCCCTTAATGGTGTAGTAGGGGGTGAAGTAAAGACTTCACATGTGTTTAGGAAGGACGAGAGTTCCTTCAATATATATTTGGAAGACGATAGGTCTGCAAATAAAGTTGTCCCTGGTTTTTTTAGTGCACTTCATAGGTCGTGCAGAAATTGTGAGTTAGTGTCCCCTGCATATTTTGAGAGTGAGAGATATATTGAGAGAGAGAGGTACTGTAAAGAGAGAGAGAGAGAAAGAGAGAAATAGAGAGTTTTAAAGTAAACAGAAAGTATGAAGAATTTATAGAGAGGTTAGGCGGAGAGAGAAGTAATAAAAATAAGAACTTACCTTATAGTGAAACTGAGGTAGTAGGAGATGATGATGAAAATAATGACTTTGTAACTTACCTGATTGTGACTAATTATACTGAAGGTGACAAGACCATACCCTATGATGACAAGTTGTATGATAAATTGATATGGAATCACCCTATTAATTACGATACTTTTGTAGAAGAATATAAGAATTTAAATAAGTATTATATTAATGATGCTAATATAATGTTTTCAAGGAAAAATAAGTTGTATAGACCTAAGACTCGACTGTTGTTTGATGATGGGGGATAAATATTTTATTGTGTTATGAACATTTAATTATGTGATAGTGTGGTTTCAAGATGGACTGTTTTATGAACTGATTTATGGTCAATGATTAAATGATAATTTTGGATTGTATATTTTTGTGTGTTAATGTCAATGTATTTGTGTATTCTTGATGTTGTGTATTACATGTAATTTTATGTAAACCATGCATGTAACAGGAAGGTATAGTTTAATTGATTTAATAATAATTATAACATGTTTCAAACTAAATAAATAATTGAAGAATAATTAATTGTGCTGATGGATTTAAATACCTAATTATGAGATATAGATTCTAGTGATTAGTAAATGAGTAAACATAAACATTATAACATCGCCAAATTCAGATCAATTTTGATAACAATAAGTATGTATAAAAAATGCTAAATAATACTGTATTTTAATAAATAAATAATGTGGAGAGTAAAAAATATATAAAAGGTAATTAAGAAGGAAGGAGAAAGAGTAATAAACCAAAAGTGATTAATAAAGAAACTCAACTAATAGACTGACAGACAAACGACATTGACCCAACCCCAGAGATTGGCCTTTAAGAAACCTAAATAAAGAAAACAAGACGAGTGAAGGAGAAGAAGAATTAAAACCAAAAGAGAACAAACCCATGATGAAGAAAACAAAATGAAACACGTCAAGAAAACCAGACAAGGAATAAAAAATAGAGAAGGGAGAAATAATGTAATCCAAAATAATAAAGAAAATGAAACCGGTTAAGAACCAAAATAATTAATGAATGTTAGTACTGATTGAAGGACCATTGTAAATAGTCAGTAATAAAAAACGATAGATAAAAGTACATTAACCAAAGAGTTAGGAATGTAAGTAATTTGTTAACAAAGAAAGACATAATATTAATAATTATATATATAAGGTGTGTAGAGAAAGAGAATAAAATAATGAGAAATAAACGGAAGTTGAACTAGTGAAAGTGAATTATCCTAAAGTGATATAATACAAAATAAACACTAAGTAAATTATAATGAACACAAAATAATTTAAAAAAAAGTGCAAGTGATAAATAAATAAAAATATTGTCTGTAATAAAAATAGTAAGAGTAGAGAAGGCTAAGATAAAGACTTAGTAAAATAACCAATGTTTAAGATTTAAGAGTGAACAATAACATTTAATAAAGTTATTATGAATAATAATATTTAGAATAGAACATCGATTCAGTAAATAATGAACACTAAGGAGTGATATTAACTGTGATGATTATGAAATAATATTGTTATAGAACTTAAGAATGTATTGTAAAGTTTAAAGGTGTGAATCACAAGAAAAAGTAATAAGATGATGTTAACATGGAAGGGAAAGCAAAGAGCCTTAGAAAATAAGTACGTATTAACCTTAAGTAAATACCCATGTTATAAGGGAAGATTAATGAAACAAGTTCAATAGAGGTGAGATTGTTTAGCACCCGAACAATAAATAAGAAATAATGAATTGCACACACATATTAAATAATAAGTGTTGATTAATTGTATAAACTATTGTTTATGAATAGGAGATGGATGGGGTAAATATCCCAAACATAAACCTAAATGTTATATGTTATATTAGAAATAAATAGTAATTAATAGCCAGGTTATTGACAGTGGCAGAGTACTTAAGATAAGGAAAGAAAACAATGTTTGAGTTATAAAGAAGAAAACTGTTAGTAAATAATTAGCAAGAAATATTGAATAACACAATTGTTACATACAAAGATCACAAAAAGACTAAATTAAAACACCTCCAGAGATATTAAACCTAATTATAAAAACAAAATAACGATCTAGGACTAAATGAAATATAATGTGTATGAAACCATCAAAAACCAGTAATGGCTACTTAGATGTGAACCAGGCCTAACAGTCAAACATAAACAATTACTGATTGTATAAAAATAACCATGTAATTGACAAATCCAAGGTGACTAATTAACCAAGGATGAATGGTAAATATTATTAAAACAAAATATTAAATTAAGGAATTATATAAACAGAGAAATGTAATTAGTAAGTATGAAATTAATTGTAAACTTAGAAAACTTGAAAACCCCAATATTGTGGGATACCAAAATAATCTTTGTGAGAAAATACAAATGACAGTGCAAATAGATAATAACTAAGAAGGAAGATAAGAGGAGGAAGGAACTCAGAAGATATAGGAAGATTTGAAAGGAATTCAAATATTGATAACAATGTGTTTATATCAAGCTCGCCCAATCAGAATAATGATGTAACCATGGAAACGACGGTTTGAAGAGGTAATTACCGTTGAATACAATTACTCAGAAAGTGACGCTCACGAACACCAGAAGCCAGATTTCAGAACAACACATTTTCATATTTAAAATGTTTTAAAAGTAAAATAACTTATAGAAATTGAACGAAAAGGAGTCTGATGAACACTGAACACAATTACCTGATGGAGAAGACGTTTATTTCAAGACGAAGTGTATAAATAAATCCAAAAACTTTGAAAAAGATGCCCGAAGCCCGAATAAATGAAAAATGAATTATATTGCAGCCACAATCCTTCCTTCCCGATCAACAGAGTAATTACATGTTACAATGCTGTTAAGTATCCATTAAATTATCTCAACTTCCAAAATAACGCACTTTGAACATTTCTCACTATATTTTGAAATACCACTGAATCAATTTTATTCTCTTTCAAAGATTAAATCATAATATTAAGACACTGAAAATTTGTTAAGTTATAAAACTAACTTAGTATTAATGTACAACTTTTAAACCACTTGTACGACACTTCAACAAACCATTTATCATTACACATTACAATACTTAAGTAAAAACATTGTAAGGTTGTATATTTTTATTATTGTAATTGCATCTGAGCCTTTTAACGTGATCAAAAGATCCCACACAGTCGAAAGTAAATATTAGTTGATCGGTGTGATAGAACGCCATGCTGTATGTTTATTTGCATTCAAAATCGATTGGTTAAACCCAGAGAAAAGTATCATAAAGAATTAACCGCTGCAGAATTATATAAAAAATCAATTATAACTTGTGTCTATGAAACAATAATATCAAATCGATAATAAATCAATACTGTGTATGTTAAAATGTGTTTTATTTTCATTAGGAAAGTATATTCGTAAAAATATAATTTACAATGAATGTCTCTGATGTGCTACCTAGCACGCAAGCGGCGAATATTGTAACTGCCAACTCGATTATACAAAACGAGAAAAGGCGGGACGAATTGAATCCTTCACACCGTATGAATAAATCACTGATAAGGAGACAATTTTAATTGTTTTATATAAACAATTTGGCGCCACCCGGGAATTGTACACTACTATTGAACCTCAGATCGGGAACGACGATACCTGGTTATCCGTACGTTCGCTACGGACTCAAGCATCGTGAGTTATATTACCGTGCGAGGACGAAGTGGTAAGAAACACATACACGAGTTACACTCAGACACACTGTTACATTCTACAGAGGTACCAGTATGACGACGACAGTTGTTATATAATAATATGTTCAGATACTGAGTTGTATTATTATTGTAAGGTAAGTGATGAATTTTCTAGTGTTATATTAAAGTGAAATGTTGTAAAGAGGTTTGGGTGATAATGATAAATAAGGCATATGAATTAGGCAGAATTAACTTTATTGGGAGTTAAAGAGAATAAGAAGTTGAAAGACAGATAATACACAAAGAGGGTGTTAGATATTTTAGGGACACAGTAGTTAGTGATTATATGTAGAGAAGACGAGTAATATGTAATTAGAGAATATATTTGTTATGGTGATGTTTTGTAGATGAGGGTGATGTTGTAGGGAATGATCAACGTGCGTCATTGGGCAGGTAGTTGCGAAGGGTTGAAGAGTGTTTGCCGATACTTGGTGGAGGGCAAAAGGTTATGAACGTGTATATTGCCAGGTAGGGTACACACATCCTAGTACACAGAGGTAATAGAAATTTCACTTAAAGAAGTGAACGGTATAAATAGAATTAGTGTTGAAGGGGTTTATAATTGAGAGATTGGTGTCATAATATGTAAATCTGGTTGTTAGTAGGAAAGAAGGGTGAGTAAGGTTAGATAGATAAATGCCAAAATAAGATATAGATAATAGTGAATAATAGAGAGTCACTCAAACTAGATAAGTATTGATGAAAAGGTTAGAAAAGGAAAATTAATAGTAGAAAGGTGATGTAACAGAAAGGTGAATAATAAACTTGAAATTTTTTATAGAATCTCATTGTAACAAATGTTAAATAGTTAAATGTTAAGAATGGTAAAGAGTTAATAGAGAGCTGATAATAGTAATGTTATAAAGTTTTGATACAAGTTATTTAAATGTGAATTGTGTAATGTAAATGTAACAATGTTAATGTTTGATGTTCAATGTTTTATTGTTATTGGTAGCAACGGTAACAAATATTAAGTAAAGAAATACTGTTGATATTGGTGTTGAATATAAAAACTATAATTATGATTCTGTGGTAAAGAAATGTTAATCAGAAAATGAGAAATAAAGTTTGAATAGTTAGAATCTCTGCCATGAATAAGTGGTGTTTTGAATTTTAGATGATAGGGAGATAGATCATTATTGTTGCTTTTGAAAAAATTAAGGAATTAGAATACGTGTTGATGCTTAGTATAAGAATATATTTTCTTGTGGTGAAGAGAGTAAAATAATATTGACTGGAGTCAGAAAGCTTTGATAAATATAGGAATGTCAAAAGTGGAAATGGATTTTCTGTCCTAAATCTTGTTTGTTTTTGTTATTGAAGAATTTTTAGAGTTAAGCAAATCAATGCCTCAGAACATAAACCAATGCAGCTAAGGGGAGACATATCAGTTGTGGATAAGGGATTATACAAGGCCACTATTTAAGATTTTGTATTTGTTGTTTCAGAGTTTAGTGATGTTGTGACGGCGGTCCTGAGCTGGCCTGTGCGTCAGAGCAGGAGCGTTAAGTGTCAAATGGCCTTATGGTGTTGGGATCTCTCCTGAGAAGTCCAGTAAGGTCAGATGGGTACTGTCACCATCATTGGACCAAGGGTAAGTGATAAAAATTTTTCTATATAAACACTACAGGGGGTTGTGGCGACATATCTGGGCTGATCCCTTTAGGACGTGTGAATGGGTCAATGATAGTTTTTATGATTCGGCATAAAACCTATAATTGAGGGGGTTTGTGACGGTACGAAAGTCCGTCTTAATGTTCATTGGAACAGAAAGGATAAATTTATTGTATTTTAATATATGTAATTGGTTAGGCCAATTCCCCCCCCCCCCCCATGTATAAGAACACAACGCAGTTTCATCTGTATGAGCCGAATCCAAGGTCATGGAGTACGTGCAGTTATACACATATACTTGGGCGAACCCAGTTAAGAAAGCACTGATAAGGCGTCATCAATCATAATACGTAACAATAGTGACGCAAAACAAGGGTGTCACCTGCTTTAAAACAATAGAACTATGACGAGGCTAATCCCCTCCATCTATAAAATTTACGCAAATATGGTGTTCTCAGTCCATTACAGTACATCACAGTGTTAACACACTCAAATTTTGCTGGCACAGTTTTTGCCAGTAGAAGTGTTTATTAATTAGTTGAAATGTGATTAAACAGTAACTATTATGTAGCAATGCAAGCTGCTACCTAATATGACAAAGTAAATTCAGTGCAATGCAAAGAATAGACTAGACTGTGAAAGTCGCCGAACATCTGGCTCTAAATGGAGGACTTCTGAAGAGAGACAGTAATCACAACTCAGGAAAGTTTCAACTTAATTAACCATTACTCTTTTGTCGAAAATGAGCTATAAATTCTAAATTACAATTTACAAGAATGTACCAATAAATAACATGGGGGTAAGGAGTGTGTGCGTGTGTGTAAGAATATGTCTGTATGTTAAATCACGAAAAAAGGAAACTGAGGCATTGGTTTATGTCTTTTATAACTTGGTAAACCATAGAGAGAGAACTGCAGTCTCTCTGAAATGTTTTGTAACAACCTAAATATCCAGTCAAATCGCGAAATAATGGAAAATAAATAATTATTAATAAAGCGGAAATACATGTAGAAACCATTTTGTTTGTGATGGTAAGGCGCCATCTTTGTTCTTCTTTGTAAGTGTAATTAACGAAAAGATAGAGTATTAAACAAATCATATGTCAACACAAATGTTATTAGAATTATTATTTCGAAAACCTTTACTGTTTCTGAATCTCGCTGAGAAAAAGAATCCTGGCCCTTAGAGATGAAATTCATGTTGTGAATAAACCATGTGCTCGAACCGGATGTAGCATGGAACAATCGGTAAGTAAATGTATTTTACTTATTAGTAACAAATAAATATAAAATAAAAAGAGAGTAGGTTAACAACTGTCGCCCAGAACTAGGGACTTTATTATTGTTAAATAAAAATTAGGTTAACACACATTTAAACTCGAGTACCTCCCTTACAAACCACTGATTTTGAAGGCGCAGCATTTTAAGACAATATCGCAATAAACTGAATATTTATACTTACCAAACAACACATCAGTGTGAATAGTTCTTTCATGAGCTTCGTCCAACATGATAACTGAATAGCTTTTCAAGTCCAAGTCCACGAGGCATTCCCGTAACAACATACCATCTGTCATGTACCTGCAAAATTAACAGAAAATGTTACTCAAAATCTATATAGCAGCTTTTGCCACCACATAAAAATTATAAGGACCTTATTGCAATATAAAAAAGAAAATGTTTCATTTTAAATTAAAATTACTTTTCAGACCATAACAATTACTTACCCACCTAAAGCAACAAAAACAGGGACCATATAAAGACACAACAGAAAAATAGTTCAAAGTACACTGTAAACTATATATAGCTTTATAATTATACAAGGCTGGACAGAATATTAGGAATTATATAATGAAATTCCTTTGTTTGTTGGTTTTTTTAAAGTGAGAACTATAGTGCCTGGTTCACTGCCATGCACATCACACTCATAAGGCAGGAAACTGATTCAACGCATCACACAAAATAATTGAAACAAAAAAGCGGTGTTCAATCAGACCAGGTCAATCAAACCACTTTTCCCCACACAGCTAAGCCCAAAATTTCTCCACTGAACATCTACTGTTACACGCAAGGCTATCTCAAAGTTTCATTTTCTGATAATGCTGATCAAAGCGTTTTAATCACACATACATGGTATACTTTTATTAACAGTCAAAACTAAAAAAAAATCAACTGTACACTATCTACTTACTTAATAACAGTCTCTGGACTTGTGCAATCTTCAAAACGAATAGTGTAACCAACTTCTTGGACCGAGACGGCATCCAAATTCTTCAGCTACTCTTTTCGCGACAGACATAGCAGCTACTCGACGTGGCTG
This sequence comes from Magicicada septendecula, assembly GCA_034769895.1. NCBI lineage: Eukaryota > Metazoa > Arthropoda > Insecta > Hemiptera > Cicadidae > Magicicada > Magicicada septendecula. The sequence goes on along the minus strand of CM068374.1, from coordinate 48,286,807 downwards.
TGTACATCCAATTTTGCCACGAGACGTAAATCCAGCTTCCGCTAAATACTGTGTAATTTGAGTTGTTTTACCCGATCCTGTTTCACCAATGACAATCAATATCTGGTTGTCTGTTACAGCCTATAGTAAATTAAATAAATTATGATTATTTGATCGGCATATTTTACAGTACAACTGTTGATATAGTATTTAATAAAAAACCATTACTAAGTTATGACACCTAATGTACCTGCACAATCACATACTTATAAAACCAAGCGTGACCTTATAAATGCAAAATATGGGTTTTTTCAAATAAAATGTATTTATACAAATTATTCCCGTTTTTATAATAACATTACTGTTCAACTCTAGCAGGCAATTGCTTCTACTGGACAGGAGAAACTAATTTCATAATCTTTACCTCTGACATTCATAAATTTACTTTCAGATTATCCCCCTCCCAACTTTAGTTGATCACTCCCACTCTACAGAGAGAGAGAGAGAGAGAGAGAGAGAGAGAGAGAGAGAGAGAGAGGGAGGGAGGGAGGGAGGGAGGGAGGGAGGGAGGGAGAGAGGGAGGGAGGGAGAGAGAGAGAGAGAGAGAGAGAGAGAGAGAGAGAGAGAGAGAGAGAGAGAGAGAGAGAGAGAGAGAGAGAGAGAGTTTTTCATTCTGTGTTTCTAGATCGTTTAATGTAATTTTCAAAAATCAATATAATATTTATCTGTGGAACTAGAGTGAAATACACAGTGGTTGGAAAACCACTAAAAAATATCCTAATACGGCACCTGGAATTCTCAGAGGTTTCCCATACAACAGTAGTTAATGCTCTTAACTATTTTCACCATACATAGGATTGTATGCGAAATAATAATAATGTGTTAAGGACAATCTAAAAAAGTATCAAATTTTCTTGCAATTTAGAATGATGTATATTCTTTTTTTAAATTAAGAACTATTTGGTTTTTATGGAATTACAAAATTACATCATACTAACTACTAGAAAATTACAATAACTGTTAATTATTGTTAATAGCTAATAATTAACAATAACTATAAATGGCATATTTCATTACCTTAATGAGTTCATCTTTCAATTTGTATATAGGCAGACTCTGGCGCTGTTCCAACAACGTCATATTCGTTTTCATACCAAAAGAACTTTTCTTTCCGCCAATTACATGCTTCTTCCATTCAGGCAGATCCTGATTCGTTAAGCCAATTCCTCTCATATTTGCGGCTAAAGTTCGACCATCACCTTAAACAGTCACAATGATTAAACACTTGTATTAAAAAAAAAAAATACATCCTAATGAAAAATATTTTTTATATTATTATTAACAATAAATAAAACTTTTCTTACAAGAATATATTTTTTGAATATAACACTGTTTCAATAGTATAAACTATCATCATCAGAAATACAAATTAATAAATTTTAAAAATCTGTTCCAAACAGCTGTTTGTATGTAGGCTAAATTTAATGTTTTATATATATATATATATATATATACATATATATATATATATTACATTTAATATTTATAAATAAATTTACTTCAAGATATACCTTTTTTCCTTATTAGGAACATGTTTCGGGTACTATCTTGTACCCATCCTCAGCCTTCCGGTTTTTTTGTCTGGTGAAGTACATATGTGTTGTTGGTTGACTATTATTATTGTGGCTTCCTGTTGGCTTCTGGTATTTCAAATTGGTTTTACTGTGTGTGATTGTGGTGTATGTGTTAGTTTTTTGTGTATTTTCAATGTTGAGTGCTTTGAATATTGTGTCATGTTTTGTATTGATTTGTATTTGTTCAGGTATTTGAAGTGCGGCACATGTTGGAGGAGACGCCGTAGGCCAAGTAACGTTATCATAAACCAAAATTTTAAAAGCTCTAAATTATGGGGAAAATTTAAATACTGCGTGAATGAGAGAAAGAGCAATTACTGGGTTGTCTTTTATAAATTAGTTAGTTAATTTGATTATTTATTCACGTTAGAGTGTGAAGCTAGTTATGAAAATATTTGTCATGTAACAGTAGCCTAAATGTTTTTATAATTTTTGAAGAAAAGTAATTGAGATAAACCGTAGTAGTTTTGAGAAGAAAATGAATAATAAGTAAATTTAAAAGAAAAGTAAAATAAATGCTGAAATTGAAAAATAAACAGAGATAATTAATATAGACAATGAGAGTATTTATTGAAATACGTAACCCTCAATCACATTTATAGTTCACAGTTCGTGTGCCAAATCCTGGGCTAGTACAAGGTAAGTTTGTTTTATATAATAATTAATAAATGTGATAAAGGTGAGTAACATCTCACCAGGAAGGACAAATGTCTTACCCATAAATCTTATATCTGTCAAGTACATTTTTCTGATGATTTGATTTTGAAAGTAGATTAATTTGTTGTAAACAATAAAAAGATCGAAATTGCAAGCTTAGATGGAACTTAAAGCCTGGCGTGGTACCTTATATCTTTCCGAATTTGCCCCTACATATTTGACAAAGCCTCTAAAACTCCGAAAGTCACCAGCAAAAAGGTAAATACAGTAAGTACAAACAGGCCAAGAAAAAAGCAATTTGATAAAACTGTTCTGACAGAAACAGTGAGTTCAGACCACCCCCAGACTAGAACACACCAAGACGATCAACTGGATGAACAAAACCAAATCATGTTGCTGAAACGGAAAATACAAAATCTAACTCGTACTTTGATATGAGCTAAAAATAAACTGTGTTGTGAGAAAGCAAAAGTTGTTTTACTAGAAAAAAAAACATGCCAGGAAGGAATGTGACTCATATGAAAGAGGGATGAAGAATTTAAGTAAAAAGCAGAACATGATTGTAGATGCTATGGTTAAAAAGTCAGATTTGTCAAATTCCAAAGGATTGAGATACTGTAATGAGCTAATACTGGAAAGTTTGCTGCTTAAAATCAAATCCCCAAAGGGATACAGACATTGCTTGCAACATGATTTATTGCCACTTCCGTCAGAAAGCCACTTGAAAAGACTGTGTAAAGGTTTAAAAATGCCCATACGGGGTAAACGCTAACGCTGTAAATGCATATCAGAGTTTCTGCAAGAAGAAACTGATGGAAATAGACGTATCGGAGTAGTAATATTCGACGAAGTGAAGCTAAGGGAGGAAATTCAGTTTAATGCAACCTCTTTACAAGTTGATGGCTTTGTAGACTTTGGTGATTATACATCTATGGACATCAAAAATTCTCTGGCAAACAATGTCCTGGTATTCATGTTTGTCCCTCTGTTATTCAACTGGGTACAGCCTGTAGCAGTGTACATAAGCAGGAATGCAACTCTGGGTGATATTCTGGCAAAAATGTTTATACAGGTTATCTTGCAGTTAGAGCAGCAAGGTATAAGAATAATTGGATTTTCATCAGATGGTAGTCAATTAAATAAAAAGGCGTGGGCGAACTTGGGAATCTGTGGGAAAAGAGGTATGATTAAATGTAGTATTCCGAATCCGGCAGACGAAGACAGGAGGATCTGTGCATTTTCAGATGCTGTCCATATAATAAAATGTGTGAGAAACTTTTTTCATGACAAAGCGTCAGTATTGTACAACGACATTGTCAGCTACAAATTCTTTAGACTAGTTTACAAACTGGACACTACTGCTGAAAACACAGGACTTAGGACATGCCCTAAAGTGACAGGAGCCCATCTTGATCCTACATCATTCCAACGTATGAATGCAAGGTTAGCGTTCCAGTTATTTAGTAACAGCATAGCCAACGCAATTAAATTTTATCGTGACATGAACTGTGAAGGGTTTGTAGGTAGTGAGAAAACAGAAAGCTTCAGCAGAGACATGAATGAGCTTGTCGATGCATTAAATTCATCAACTCCTACTAAGGGGCTTTACAATGGATCAGTGTTCCATCATATATTATTGAAATTTCTACAAATTCTTAATTCAGAAAACACCACTTTCGCCTCAGAGAGAACTCTAGAATCACTCAGAGTTACTCTAAAAAATACTCTGGAGGCATCCGAATATTTGTGGAGCAAGAAATTTAAATATGTGCTTACTGCAAAATTCAATCAGGATCCTCTAGAACGGCATTTCGGGATTCTCTACTCTTTGTCATGTGATGACCATCCATCTACAGTTGACTTTCTACATCTTCATATGTTACAGTCTGTATATGGTCCACTTAAACTTACATTGGCAAAAGTAGCAAACTGTGAACCGAAAAGTGAATCTCCACTCACTTCTTTTGTAAATCAAATCCGTGAAATGTGTAAGGAGGCAGAAAACGAAAACAAAGCCTTCAATAAATCAATGGAGTTGCTCATGAAGGAAAAGGTAGTTTTAAAGGACTCGGAATGCTACGATTGGGCAGAGGAACTACCTGAGCTTACAACTGGTGCTCCGAAAGAATGTCTCGTGTATCATTTGGCAGGGTAAATAGTGAGAAAACCATCTAGAATTACTGACTGTGGTGACTGTGCTGTTACACTGAGAAACGATCATCCTCCTAATCTACCTGCTGCTGTGTGGACAAAAATAAAAGATTACAGAACTATCGAAGAAACATCTCATTTAACGTACCCTTCAAATGGTGTTTATCAAGTACTATTGCAAGCAGAAACAACTGTTACGATAAAACTTAGTTCACCAAACAGTATGTGGGGGGATATTTTTTATGAATGTTTGGATGAAATCAAAGAAATTAATGTGCCCACAACGGACAGTGTAGGATGTTGCCGTGAACACACAGTAGACATTGTAGGCAAGCTAATTTTCAAATAAATCCAGTGCCAATTCTTTTTCCGTATGAAGGAAATATGTAGAGAAATGACCAGTACAAGATCGGCTAAATCCTCTCAGAAAATTTCGAATGTTTCGAACCGCTGACATCCTAGGGTGAGTACATTGTTTAAATCTTATCACCTTTTGTATTTGTACGCATTGCGGTGTATCGTAAATATAATTTTAATTGTTACAACATGTAAAAACATTTCACGTCAGTTTCAAATAAGTATTATTTAATACAGAATTGTGTTTGTATTAAAACTTATTTGTGTGCTACACGATGGCGTACACAACAACAGGCGGGCGATGCTAGCGCCACACTGCGGTGAACCACAGTAACTAGCAAAGTGATCTCACTTTCTCTTCTATTCGCTATGGTAATAGAAGATGTTGATTGTTTTTTAAATTGTAGGTATATTGTAATTTTAGTTGCTCTTTTAAAAGTTTTGAAATAAATTTAGAAATTTTATAATTTGGTGCAGTTTTAGAATATATTAAGAAGGGGTCTAATCGGCTTTCTACTTTGTGTAATTTAATTAGGGTGTTTAAATTAGGAGAGGAAGGACTGTTGTAGCATGACAGAAAATCCACATTGTTCTAATTTAAAAAATAATCATGTATAAAATAAAAATAAAATGACCTCAAGGAAAACTACTATAAAAATTAATCAAGGACCACAGTGAAGTGAAATCATAGTTCAAAGAGATAAAATAAATTAAAACCAACCATGCAATATATAATAAATTATAGGGAAATAATGACAGTCCAATATATAAAGTATATACCCAGGTAGTATAGGAGCATGTAAGGAAATACCCCGGATAGACAAACATCCATAATAAAAGAATAACTATTGGAAAAACAACCACATATAATAAAATTAGAAACCCCCAAAAAAGATGAAAATAAATAAGAAAAGTACAATGCAATAAAATAAGAGTAAATGTAAAGTATGTGTAAGTAAAGGTTCTCGATATAAAATTAAAAATGTACCAGTGCAATTTATTTTTATAATGAAAAGCGAATCCTGATGATCTCATATAAGTGATACTCTTTATCATACAATACCAGATAAAATGATAAAAAATAATATAAGAGTATGCAATAAATAGTGAAGTGAACAAGGGGAAATCCCTAAACTAAAACAAAAACAGCAAAAGACTGCATAAAAATTAATTTTAATGAATAATTTAAATGAAGAAAGAACAGATGTGTTTTGTTTATATTAACAGTTCATTGAACTCAAGGCTTGAATGTTTGAGATTGAGTATAATTTTTTTGTTATAGAATATTTATTATGTTTTAATGGTATCAATTAATAATAAACTTTACTGTAATTAAATAAGGGTAATTTAGTTAAGATGTTATAAGAATTGTAGGTCAGAGACGGTATTAGCAAGCTGGAATAATAATAAACATTGTAAATGAACTAACATAAAATCTAGGCCAAATGGTAAATCTCACCAACCTTGTAATTAGTAAATAAGTAAAGGAAATTAATTAAATTGATGAAAATTGTATAATGTAAATCAATCATGTGTATAATAACTGTAACAACAATTTGTGAAGGTATTGAAGGAATGTATAAAATATTATTAGAAAAAATGCAAGTGTAATAACACTGGAATCTAAAGGAAAAGCCTAAATTAAGGATAATAGTCAAATTAGTTAACCAATTAATAAAATTACTGAGAATTAAAGAAAACTAACCATTTTTAATTCAATCAATGATCTTGTTCAATGATAATTAGAATATGACAGAAATTGTAAACCATATAATGTAGCAGGAAGTACAATAATTAAAGCCTACATCCAAATACAGAAAAGCCCCGATTATCCGCGAGTACTGCGAAAATTTTTTTTAATTACGAACCTCAAAAAACCAATTTTAATCCAAGCCAACAACAGGGAAAATACAATAGGCCCTACAGTGCGAAGGTCAAAAATTTCTGACAGGTTTATTGTGCATCGTAATCCTATAGGCCTTCTCGGAATTTTGTTTCGGCTCTTGCTCTTTTGTTTTGGTCAAGTTCACTAACCTTCCCCCTCTACGTACATATTCTCTCGGTCTGCCAGTGTTGTCAGTTGTCAGTAAGCGTGCTTAGTGATCAGTTCGTTAGTTCCTGAAATTAATAATGGCTGAAAAACGAAAGAAGGTTGTGTTAACGATTGCACAAAAACTTGAAATGATTTCTAAAATAGAAAATGGCGCTTCAAGGAAGCAGATGTGTTTGAATTACGGGATCGGGGAAACAACAGTGCGAGACGTTTTAAAGCAAAAAGACAAACTGTTAGCCTTTGCATCAGTGTCGGACAGTGCTTCTGGGATGAAAAAACGAAAAACAATGTAGAAATCCACCTATAATGAACTTGACTCGGCATTAGCGGAATGGTTAGCTCACGTGCGAAGTGAGGGCACCCCCGTGTCTGGTCCTACCATTGCAGCTAAAGCAAAAATCTTTTTTGATTTGTTAGGCCTGGAAGGAAATTTTGATGCGTCGTCCGGTTGGTTACATCGTTTTAAGAAACGTCATGGAATAAGAGAGAGTGGTCTACACGGAGAGAAGCTGAGTGGTGATCAACAAGCAGCTGATGATTTTCAACGTGATTTTGAAGAGTTTGTGTTGTCTGAAGATCTGTCATATGAACAAATTTATAACGCTGATGAATCAGGGCTTTTTTGGTAGTGTCTTCCCACTCGTACTTTAGCATTTGAAAGTGAACATCAAGCGGCAGGTCACAAAAGTAGCAAGGAAAGAATTACAATCTTGCCATGCAGCTACGCTGCGGGTAGTCACAAACTTAGGCTTCTTGTAATCGGTATATCTAAGAAACCGAGGTCTTTTGAGGGGACAAGAGCAGAAAATTTACCAGTTGATTATTTCAACCAAAAAAAAGGTTGGATGAACCAGCAGATTTTTCAAGAATGGTTTGAAAACATTTTTGTGCCTCAGTACGTAAACATCTTGACTCAAAAAATTTGCCAAAGAAGGCTGTTTTGTTAATTGACAATGCGCCTTCACACCCAGCTACATGTGTGCTTAAATCTTCTGACGGGCAAATCTTCGCAAAGTTTTTGCCCCCAAATGCTACTGCGCTGATACAACCTATGGACCAGGGAGTCATTGCAACCATGAAGAGAACATACAGAACAAAGTTGTTACTGTCAAAAATCGAAGAAGGCTGCGATCTCAAAGAATTTTGGAAGAATTATACAATTTAGGATAGCATTTACGATATTGCGTCTGCATGGGATTACATCAAACCCTCAACCCTTGTTAAATCATGGAGAAAACTCTTTCCGAGTATCGAAACAAATGTCAACCAAAACATTTGTGAAGAAGAGAATGAAGTCATGCCGACCGCTACACTTGTTGACCTAGTGACATCCGTTCCGGGAGGTGAGAATGTCGACAAAGAGAACATAGAAGAGTGGCTGGAATGCGACGCAAGTGAGCCGGGGTTTGAACGACTGACTGACATAGAGATAACGAACAAAGCAATGGGAGTGAACGAGAACGAAGAAGAACAAAGTGAAAGTGAAGAAGACGAGGCGCCTGCGTGGATGACACATGAAACTGCTTTGCAGCACGTAGGCGGATTGCTTCAATATTTAGAGGAACAAGACGACGACGCACATCTGGCAGAAAAACTCATGTTAAGGAAAGTACAATCTAGAATAAAGAAAAGGTGTTTCCAAAGCAAGAAGCAAAAACGAGTGACTGATTTTTTTAAAAAGGCGTAACTGAACACTTTTTGTTAACAGTACAGTATTGTTTGTTGTTTACTGTTCTTTATTTTAGTGATTTAGACATAGAGCAAAGGTTTCTGCTGTACTGTACATATTTTAAAAGTTTAACATATTATGTTTTTTGTACAATAAAACATAGTTTTTATGCTGAAATATTTTTTTTCGTGTTTACACCTCATTTTTAGTCTTTTTTTGGGTTATCCGCGATTTTCACTATCCGCGGTGCCCTTGCCACCCAATTCCGCGGATAATCGGGGCTTTACTGTATACTGTAAACATGACTTTTTGAGTTAAAAAATACTATAAAGTATATCATGTGTGGTATTAAATAACGTAGAATTAAATAAGGAAATTTAATTGTGTAATTAATATTTAATAAAAATAAGTAATAAGCAAAATGTAATTAATCATATAATGTAAAAGTCAATTATTTAGTTCAACATACAATTGAGACGGAAATGCCATCTGAGTAAAACAATGTCATTTTAATATTAAATCGGCCAGGACCTTTTATATGAAGAAGAAAGAGAGTTAGTTGATTGTTATACGTTGAGATGCACACTTCGGAACGAGCTCACACAAATTAATTCATTAAAAAAGAGAGAAGATAATTTTTGGATATGAACTAAACCTATAAAAAATAAAACAAAGAAATTTAAAAATATGATTAATAAACACTGAGAGAAACTGGAATAAACCAAATTAATCTATTTATGAAGATTGAAGTCGTAACCCAGATAATAGAACAATATAAACACGAATTCTAAAATTTTATCGATACGAAATTGGACATTGTAAAACCTTACAACTATTGGAAGAAGAACACATTTGAACACTGATTGCCGTGCCGAACAACTGACCACTAATCCCGAATAATTACACTGTGATGAAGAGGAATTAATCACTACTGCTTGGAAGAGGAACACACCAATAATCAACATTTATTTGAAGGAATTCTGCAGTGAAGACGCCTCGTACATACGCAGCACGGGGGCGGCCATTTTACTCCCATCATCCGCTGTGGTGACGTCAGAACATCATACTGAGTCGTTGGTTCGAGAAATCTAAATTATTAACATTTATATCTTAAATAATATTTCTATTTTTTATAATTAAGAAGTTTTTTCTGTAAGTGTTGTACTTTTCAGCTTTGCCCTTTCTCTGACTATTTAAATAACAGCTAAAAGAACCTGTAATTTAACATTAATAAGTCACATACTGAAATCAATCGCCCTGAGATATGAGTTTGTAAGCTGTCGATTAGCCGATCGATTCAGAATCGATTAGTCTCTATAACATAAATAAATTCATTGAATATTATAAATTTGAGTTTTATTTATTAGTAAACATAGATAGAAGAATTTCAGATAATATTTGACACCTGGACTCTAAGAAAAGAAGAGAATAATATCATTGAAGGAGTACACTCATTGAATAACGGAAGACCACCAATCGATTATTACATTTTATAATCTAGTTAACGCGGAAAAACAATTCTTGTTATTCGTACATAATAAATCCGATAAATTAGTAATTAAAGAAATAAATATATAAAAATAAATAAGTAAATACATAAAAAATAATCAAATAAATAAATATAATTTTATTTTTTTTCAAACAAAATTTTTTTTTCAAGTTTTATTATATTATAATTTTTGTGACTATGAAACTCGAATTATTTTGTTTTATTACAAAATTGGCGTCCAACTTAAGGGGCTGAAATTAGCAATTGATAGGCCATAAGAGATAAGAATAATCTGCCCAATTTCTAATTTTGGCTGGCAGCTGTTATAAGGTCAGGAAACGTAATAAAAATGCCAAAAAGAGCAACATCAAAGAAAAGGGCGGCAGAAGCCGAAAAAGAGATCGATATAGATGACAAAGAGGCAATTCCAGTGGAAGATATGGAGATAATATTACCTCCTGCGGAACCGAATCAACCCGCACAACAAGAGGAACAACCCGAGAAACCTACACAAACAGGGGATGTCAATCTCCAGGAGAAAGAGTTAGAGAAATCCACCACAAAAGAAGATACAAAATTGGATAAGATGATGGAAATGGTCCTCCGAGAATTCAAATCATTAAGAGAAGAAATAAAGGAGCTCAACCAATCATTAAAGGAAGAATTGAGTAACCAAATTGGAAAAACCAATAAGAAGATGGAAGAGAATTAGAAGGGCTTAGAATCAATAAATAAAAACATAGAATCCTGGAGAGAAGAATTAAGAAATGATAGGACCAAAGAAATAAAAAATGATAACAAACCGGGAACAGAAGAAATACCAAACAATAAACCAAGGGAACAAGTAGCATTATTATGTGAAATTAAACATAACAAAAACAAAGAAAATATTAAGCACAGGGAAATGAAATCAAAGAAAATGAGAAGAATTCATCCAAGGAAATTAATAAAAACACGGGAAGAGTTGGAGATGATGAACAATGGTTTAATTAATGTACTTAATATCCCAATGACCAACGATAAAGAAATCATGAATTTCAGAGATTATAGGAGGTTAAAAGAAATTTAAATAATTGTAACGGTACAAACCCATGAGATTTTGTAATTTAAATATTTTCAATTTTATTCAAATTTCAACATTCAAATAAATGTTGTGGACCAACTATATCTTCGAGGCGGGTGTGACTTGGCATTGGAATGCAGACTTTCAACGAGGGTGCGTATTCACCCACAAGTGCGTGCACAGGCGGCTAACGTTCTCAGGCGTTTGGTCACGTTCGAATACATTCCTCAGCGCTGTGTGCGCAGAGAACAAAGGCAGTCGACTACAAAACATCCATCCGGCCGGGTGAACAACAGGCTCGCAAGCCGAAAGTTTATGAAAATGTATAAAAATGTGAACCAACTAAAATAAAACAGTGAATTTTGATGTAGTGAACACAGTTAACAACAGCAACTTTATGGACTAAAATATACAAGTATAACACATGGTCGGCGGGAATCTACACAGCCAAGTAACATATAAATTAATCAATTTCCAAATCAGTTATATAAATTTTAATATAAAGAGCTCTATTTTTTAGGGGGGAGAATAATTTAAATCCTGTATGAGAGGGTGAGTGAGCAAACTGGGTTGCCTTACTTAAACTAATGATTAGAATAAGCGCAACAATGTTATAGTAAAGGTCCTGTTTTTGTGTAATTTAAAAGAGAAAAGTAATTAAAGGAAATGTTAATAATTTGAGCCAGAAGTTGGAAGGCAAGTAAATTAAAAAGTAGTAAAGTATGTTTAATAAAATTTGAATGAGTTAACCAAAGCAATGAGAGTAATTATTAATAACACTTAACCCTAAATCACTTATAGGTACGAGTTCACGTGAAGACTCTGGCCCGATGCAGGTAAGGGATATGTGATTGTGTATGTTTATTGAATATTATTTTCTTTATAAAAGAAGTAAATCTCTCATAATGACTTACAATAAAACAGTATATTACAAATTGAAAAAGACTAGAGGTAAATGGAATACACCAGAGATAGAAATACATGGGAAAATATCAATGATATCATTAATCATTGATGTACCAGTGACATATTGGTTTAATAAACAATATGGTAGAGGGAGTCAAATAAGCGTTGAAACAAATGAAAGAATAACAACCGAAAAAATGAAGTACAATGTAGAAGTGAGAGATGTCACAAGAACGGAAATAATTATGAAGACAATGGTAGTCCGGACAATAAGGGCAACGGAGTTTATGGACCATGGATAAACTAAATACCACCTACCATCAAGAAAAGGGACGGATGTTATGATAACCGACTACGGCAAAAAACCATTTAAAAGAGAAGGAAAATAAGTATAATTGAGAAAAAATAATATGAATAAAGAACAAAGAAACAAAACGAGATTTAAGGAAGAATATTATTCAAGAAACTGAACCATACAAATGAAGATATGAGGAACTGAGCGAAATAATGAAAATCACCAAAAGCTCATCAATACTGGGTTTAGAAGAACATATAACAATTAAGAACTGTAATAAGGGAATTAGAATTTAAAATTAATTAAAAAATTCAAAAAGAACGTAAGATCAACTAACACCAATTATTTACAGAATTTAATTTTGAATAGAAATATAATTACTAAATTCTAAAAACCGTAAGGACAACTTACATGAATTATTTGAACAAACTCTTATGGAAACGAATTGTGAAGAAAAATGATTATTATATTACTAAATTCTAAAACTAAATAAGATCAACTTATATCAATAATTTACAGGAAATAATGTTGAAATAAAAAAGATATCAACAAAATTCTAAAGGAAAGATAAGAACAACTTATACCAATAATATGAATAAACTAGTTTTGGGAAGGAAATACTAGAAGATTTACGAAACGCAAAAGGAAGTAAAGACCACTTAAATAATATAAGGTTAATGAAATAATTTAGATGAAACCAAGAGCGAAATAATAATTTTTGAAAAAAAAAATATATATATGATATAACTATCATCACTACTTTAATTTTAATTATAATAAGAACAATTGGAAGAATGACTGTCATAACATAAAACCAGTGAAACAATTAAGAAGAATCAAGAAAAAAAAGAGTTTTTTTGCTATTAATATAAATAACTAGAAGAAGATTGTGCGAACAATAGGAGAATTAAAGAGAATTCAGATGAAAAAATTTACACCCAATAACTAGTGATAAATATATCAACAGAACTTCTAACCATGAGAAAAATAACTATATCAACGGAGCTTCCAACCATGAGAAAAATAAATATATCACAGAGCTTCCAACCATGCTAAGAATAAATATATCAGCAGAGCTAAAAACATTAGAAGAATAAATAATAAGAAGAATAAATGAGATAGAAAGTATAAGCAAATCTGAGCAACTACGAAGTGAGGTATCCAAGGATGTTTTTTATTAGTCAAAAAATAGACTATTCTTGTATAATTTTTATTTAATGACTGTCTGTAGATGAATTCCAGCAGTATTATATTTTGAGCAGAGATGATGTTCCTCTGATCTCAAATAGAAGTGTAGTATAGCCAGCAGATTATATGTAGCCACAAGTGCCTCTCTGGACTGCCCCAGCTCACGTGTTAGGGAATGTTAGGGAATGAATATGCCATGGATAAAGCACTAAGTTAAGGAAAAAATAAACATAATAATAATAATAATAAACCTCAGATAACAATAACTATCAAATAAGAATCAATTTAAGAATAAAAAAAGAAAACTAAAGCTCAATTTACGAAGAAGCAGATATAGAAATGGGTAGGAAGACAAAGAAGGTAATAACTAATAAATATCATAGCAATTATTTCATACATACTCAACGTATGATCTGAATTAATCACTTCTGGAGGAGAGCAATCTGTAACATGACAGAAAATCCACATTGTTCTAATTTAAAAAATAATCATGTATAAAATAAAAATAAAATGACCTCAAGGAAAACTACTATAAAAATTAATCAAGGACCACAGTGAAGTGAAGTCATAGTTCGAAGAGATAAAATAAATTAAAACCAACCATGCAATATATAATAAATTATAGGAACATAATGATAGTCCAATGTATAAAGTAATTATACCCAGGTAGTATAGAAGCATGTAAGGAAATACCCCGGATAGACAAACAACCATAATAAAAGAATAACTATTGGAAAAACAACCACATATAATGAAATTAGAAACCCCCAAAAAAGATGAAAATAAATAAGAAAAGTACAATGCAATAAAATAAGAGTAAATGTAAAGTATGTGTAAGTAAAGGTTCTCGATATAAAATTAAAAATGTACCAGTGCAATTTATTTTTATAATGAAAAGCAAATCCTGATGATCTCATATAAGTGATAGTCTGTATCATACAATACCAGATAAAATGACAAAAAATAATATAAGAGTATGCAATAAATAGTGAAGTGAACAAGGGGAAATCCCTAAACTAAAACAAAAACAGCAAAAGACTGCATAAAAATTAATTTTAATGAATAATTTAAATGAAGAAAGAACAGATGTGTTTTGTTTATATTAACAGTTCATTGAACTCAAGGCTTGAATGTTTGAGATTGAGTATAATTTTTTTGTTATAGAATATTTATTATGTTTTAATGGTATCAATTAATAATAAACTTTACTGTAATTAAATAAGGGTAATTTAGTTAAGATGTTATAAGAATTGTAGGTCAGAGAGGGTATTAGCAAGCTGGAATAATAATAAACATTGTAAATGAACTAATATAAAATCTAGGCCAAATAGTAAATCTCACCAACCTTGTAATTAGTAAATAAGTAAAGGAAATTAATTAAATTGATGAAAATTGTATAATGTAAATCAATCATTGTGTATAATAACTGTAACAACAATTTGTGAAGGTATTGAAGGAATGTATAAAATATTATTAGAAAAAATGCAAGTGTAATAACACTGGAATCTAAAGGAAAAGCCTAAATTAAGGATAATAGTCAAATTAGTTAACCAATTAATAAAATTACTGAGAATTAAAGAAAACTAACCATTTTTAATTCAATCAATGATCTTGTTCAATGATAATTAGAATATGACAGAAATTGTAAACCATATAATGTAGCAGGAAGTACAATAGTTAAAACCTACATCCAAATATACTGTAAATATGACTTTTTGAGTTAAAAAATACTATAAAGTATATCATGTGTGGTATTAAATAACGCAGAATTAAATAAAGAAATTTATTGTGTAATTAGTATTTAATAGAAATAAGTAATAAGCAAAATGTAATTAATCATATAACGTAAAAGTCAATTATTTAGTTCAACATATAATTGAGACGGAAATGCCATCTGAGTAAAACAATGTCATTTTAATATTAAATCAGCCAGGACCTTTTATATGAAGAAGAAAGAGAGTTAGTTGATTGTTATACGTTGAGATGCACACTTCGGAACGAGCTCACGCAAATTAATTCATTAAAAAAGAGAGAAGATAATTTTTGGATATGAACTAAACCTATAAAAAATAAAACAAAGAAATTTAAAAATATGATTAATAAACACTGATAGAAACCGGAATAAACCAAATTAATCTATTTATGAAGATTGAAGTCGTAACCCAGATAATAGAACAATACAAACGTGAATTCTAAAATTTTATCGATACGAAATTGGACATTGTAAAACCTTACAACTATTGGAAGAAGAACACATTTGAACACTGATTGCCGTGCCGAACAACTGACCACTAATCCCGAATAATTACACTGTGATGAAGAGGAATTAATCACTACTGCTTGGAAGAGGAACACACCAATAATCAACATTTATTTGAAGGAATTCTGCAGTGAAGACGCCTCGTACATACGCAGCACGGGGGCGGCCATTTTACTCCCATCATCCGCTGTGGTGACGTCAGAACATCATACTGAGTCGTTGGTTCGAGAAATCTAATTTATTAACATTTATATCTTAAATAATATTTCTATTTTTTATAATTAAGAATTTTTTTCTGTAAGTGTTGTACTTTTCAGCTTTGCCCTTTCACTGACTATTTAAATAACAGCTAAAAGAACCTGTAATTTAACATTAATAAGTCATATACTGAAATCAATCGCCCTGAGATATGAGTTTGTAAGCTGTCGATTAGCCGATCGATTCAGAATCGATTAGTCTCTATAACATAAATAAATTCATTGAATATTATAAATTTGAGTTTTATTTATTAGTAAACATATAGATAGAAGAATTTCAGATAATATTTGACACCTGGACTCTAAGAAAAGAAGAGAATAACATCATTGAAGGAGTACACTCATTGAATAACGGAATACCACCAATCGATTATTACATTTTATAATCTAGTTAAAGCGGAAAAAAAATTCTTGTTATTCGTACATAATAAAGCCGATAAATTAGTAATTAAAGAAATAATTATATAAATAAATACATAAAATAAATAAATAAATAAATAATTTTTTTTTCAAACAAAAATTTTTTTTTATGTTATACCGTATTATAATTTTTTTGTAACCCCAAAGAGGAAAAATTTTAATTTCATTACAAAATTGACGCTACCAACATGGTGGCTTATTATATATTCAAACCCATCAGAGTTTGTTATATTACAAAATTGGCGTTTCCAACGTGGAACATCGTTAAACATTAATCAGGAGAAATTTTAATTTCGTTACAAAATTGGCGAGCCCAACAGTGGGGCTGAAGATTAATACTGAGGAGGAAAATTTTGACTTAAAATAATCTACATTAATCGTAATAAGGCAATTTTGTTTTATTACACTGGCCATTATTAGTTTGTACTTATTATTTTTAGAAACATATTTAAGTTGTTCTTTATTATGTTATCAATTTGTTTTTGAAATTTATTAGTTGAATCTTTATATAAGTCTATTAAGTCTTCTGAATTTATAAAACTTGTTTTATTATCTATAATTACAGAAGCATTACTCTTATCAGCTTTGATTATAATTGCATTATTATTTATTTATTTATAATATTGATTATTAATTTTTTAGATTTGTTATTGAATTTATTAATAAATTTAGTAATTTCTACAGTTGCTTTAAACCAAATATATAAAAACCAAAATGCTTCTATATTTAAAAACCAAAATATAAAAATTACCTGTAACAGTAATAAGACAGATTTTGACAGGATGAGACCTAAAACACACAAATTAATCCATAATTTAAATGGAGTAGGTTGAATGCCTTGACTGTAACAAATTTTATATAGGCCAAACTAGAAAAAAGTTTAAAAGAAAGGTTTATACGACACCATAATTCATATTTAAAACCAGATATATACAAATAAAATTTTGCTACACACTCAATCAAAAATAATCACACATTTCCAAAGGTCCCAAAATGACCTTATGGGAAAATTTAAAAATATTTAAACATAAAACAAATAATAAATGAATACCAGAACAAATTCAGATTAATACGAAAAATGATAGTATTTTCAAAATTACTAATTTAATAAAATAATAAATATTTATATTACATTTTACAATCAGTTATGTAACATATTTTTATATACATACATATAACACAGCTGTTTTGAACAATTAATTTTTAAAATTTATTAATTTTTATTTATGACGACGATAGTTTATACTATCAAAACAGTGTTATATTAAAAAAATAATAAAACAAATATACAAATAATTAAACAAATATGAACGTTATGAAAAATAATATGCGTTATCTAAGAACTAATGAATGACCTTGAATAATAATGTAAGGTAGATGTTAAACTATTTCTGAGATACTGCTGACAGTGGATTGTTAGTTACTAGTGGGTAACTCACATATTACTTACCAGATAAAACCACAACACAATTTCACCAAAGGGAACAAATTGCAAAAATTAAATAGAAAATGTGACAGACTGTTCAATGATACAGATGCTCAGTACATTTTTTTGCGTGCGCACACACACACACACACACACACACACACACACACACACACACACACACACACACACACACACACACACACACACACACACACACACACACACACACACACACACACACACACACACACACACACACACACACACACACACACACACACACACACACATTTGTCGCCTTTTTTAACAATAAAAGTTAGCCAATTATGAATATTTAATCTTGAAAATTTGCCATTACAAACAACACCTGACATTACAAAAAAGCATCTCTCTCTTAACCGTAACAATAAATATATTTAGTTTCTAAAAACACAGAAAGAAAGGAAATCATTATGAACTCACTCTCCGGCAATGGATCGATCCAATTTTTGTTCAGTCCTGTTGGTACTGAATCCATTTCTTGTTCACGTTGTAGCATTTTCTGTTCCCTTCTTTCTTTGGCTAGGGCACTCTGCATCATGGCTGCTTGAGCAAGTGAACCGTCAGGATTTTTTACTATTCTTACCTGTCAAAACAGTATTCATTACTATTTCAATACATAATATGTGAGGTAACATTTTAAATACAATAGTCACAATTTATATCAAATATCATACAGTTAAAGCTACATATACATGATACAACCTTTAAACCTAAATTTCGAAGGTACATGAAGATATGAGAAGGGTTAGGTCGGACTGTTACTGCCATCAGAAATTTACCAGACAATATATTTCTAATTATTTAATTCATAAAAACAATTTAAAATTTGTAATATCTATTTTTTTATTATAATATGTAACGGTACAGAATTGGGAGGCAGAGAATGTTAATAAAATTGCCAATTCATGCAAGGTACAACCTTTTGGGAACCCCTGCTTTCACAAAGCTGCACACAATGTTATTGCAGACTGTTTATGTCTAGACAGCCCGGCTAGACGTATTACATAATCGCTGGCAACTCGGCCTCTCTGTGAAGTACAGAGAAACACGTAATTGCCACAAGCCAGTTTGCATTAGGCGGTCACAGTAAGTAGTCAGTCATTGTTGAACCAGCCAAGTAGACAGCAGGGCCGCGCGGGGTAGTTCAGGAGCGCGCAGTTCTAAACTATTAATCTGTACGAACAATATACCGCAGTCAACTCGTATTTCTCTGACCGCGCGGTCAACAACTAAAAAAAATAACCAGTGCTCGCGAGCGAGTTACGCTGGCCGACAAAATGTTACAAAAGAAAATGTAATTAAATACAGTATTAAACTACAAAATACTGTTTGTACAGTTACAGTGAAAAACTTATAACCGATTGAAATAACAGTTCGGAGTGATGAGTGATACAGCAAGTAACACCGGACGGTGGTGAAGCTGTCTGGAACGCCGTGGATTGGTTAAGTAACATTCATAAACAACCAAATCAATTTTATAAACATATAAAATAATTACAGATACAGAGCTCTAATAACGGGGGTTAGAAAATAAAAATGTAAAAAGAGTGAAAGAGTGAGTGAGACAAAGTACTGGGTCATTACTAAGATTAAGTAAGTTGTTATATCGATTTAAGAATAGTAATCATAAGAATTGTTTCATTATTGTTTGGTATACTGATATCTTTATATGTTGTTTACGTTCAACAAAACAAAACAAAAACAGAAAACTTGTAATCAATGTATTAATTGACCAGAGTAGAATTTGATACGTTATTATGTAGGTGTAAAACATATCGTAATTTCATTAAATTAAATAAAAATAAGTTGTTTCAGTCAGCATAAACTGTGTTAATATCATTTCGCAACTCAACCCAAATAATCCTTCTGCAACTGTTTCGTCTGTAGAATCCTGGATTAAAACCCAAAGGTACGAGAAAGAATAACAAAGTTTATAGATATAATAAGATTTATTATTTGCAATAAAACTGAAAAGTTTCAGTGACGTCCGAACTGGGACTCGATTATATTATTAAGTGATTAAAATTTAATTGTTTCAAATATTTATAGTATTGTCAATGGGAATGTTTGGGTACATGTTTGAAATGTCAAAAGAATATAATTTGATATGTTTGTTTACTTTGTATGTCATATTGTTTAGTGGTCATCTTCAGGTGTAAGTTAAACTAATACACTAAATACAAACTTAGGCCTACCAGAGATTCATTCATTAACAAGTGTGAACCATCATGAGAATAAACCACTGCCAACCTACAAAGTTAAACACAACTACAGAGAAACTATATATTTAAAAGAAGTACCACACCTTACTCTGTAAGTCCGCTGGACAGAACTGAGAAGTACAACCACACTGATGCAAGTTCACACAAAAAACATCACACTGAACTTGCATCACTGTGATTGTGCTTCCTGCTTCTGTCCAGCAGCCTTATACGGTGATAAGTAGAGGTACTTTTTTTAATGTAGTTTTTCTATAATTGTGATACCTCATAAAACCAAACTGGGATGGTTGATATTTTACACTTGTAATTAATTTGTTTAATTATTAATAATAATACAACTTTTTGTATAAGAATATATTTATTATTATTATTTTTTAAATAAATAAAAAAAATATTTAAAAAATATTCTTGTACAAAAAGTTTTATTACTATTAATAATAATTTAAAAAATATATACACAAATAATTTACTGAATATAAATTTAATTATAATTTTACAGGTCTATAGTTTACACGGTTGAGACTTAACTTTACAATCATAACAAAGTACTAAAACATGTGACAAAATAAATCGCCACAACCAGTAGAAACTTTCATCCACACATTTTGAACAAAATACATTAAATTTTCACAATCAGCATAAAATCAAATATGATTCGCTGCTTAAGGAGCTTAGCAGACCAGTGGGTGCCTAGCTACTAATCTAGAGATCTGGGTTCAATTTATGGGTGCACAATAAAATCAAGGCACATTTTTCAGCCTCCAGGATGACTCAGCCTGTGAAAATGAGTACCAGGATAACATCCTGGGGTAAGAATAGGCTGGCCACATTCCCTTCCTTGTACGCCTAATGGGTCTCTTAAGATCCTGGGGAACCCTGCCTAAATCCTAGACTGCTTGGGTTGTTAAGAGGTGCCATAATTATTTTAAGAATTGTTTATGATTAATCACTTACTGGGCTAAGATCATGAAGATTCCTCCCATGTCCTTGAAGAAACGGAGGTTCTTCTTCAACCATTTCTATCTCAATATCTTCTTCTTCAGCTGCTTCTTTTGGTAACAGACCCGTTTCTTCATCGAAATCTGGCATCTCACTCTTGTCAATGCAGCTGGCTGACAACATCTAAAAAAAATATTTTAGTTTATTAAAATTTCATGACACGCTTGACTCAATTTTTTAATAGAAATTCAGTAATACAAAATCAAAGAAACTTACAAAAGCAAAACTATAAACATACATTGATTTTGTCTGAGGCTATCACGGCCGGCTTCAATGATATGAGTACTTAGGCTTGCCAGGCTGTAAGGCCCTGGTCCATAGTTGTTTTGAGCAAACATTTTGGGCATCTTCAGTGCAGAAGGCTGCAACACACTGACCAAGGTTCACAGTCAGTGACCACTGAACTGTGGTTAAGACTAGTGGCCGTGAGGAGGACACCCATATTTATAAACTTGGGTATGGAGTTCAATGCTCATGTGGCCAGTATGAAACGGGGGGTGTCCATGCCCGAATTGATGAACACACCCGCTATATCATTTGAGGCAGCCAGAAAAGTCTGCTACAGCGGAGCACGCACTCGCCAATGCCAACCATCGCATACTCTTTGAAGAGACGAGGCTTCTGTCGTCAGTGAGTTTGTATTTCTCTCGCCTGCATATGGAGTCTGTCCAGATTCAGAAACATGCACCTGTTACCATAAATTGGCGGGGTGAGTCCCTCTCATTGAGTGCTCTTTGGATGCCAGTTGTGGCAAACCAATAAGAATTTGCCTTTCTTCTGATTGGCTGGTGGTGTAAGACAACAACTTCATGTGGACACCAAAAGTGGCCAGCAAGCCGAAGTATTCATATCATACATTGATTTATTTGTTGATGAATCCTGTTTTGGTAGACCTATATTGAAACTTGCCTGTTTAATTTCCCATTTTTCTGGTGAAGAAATTCTGTTCACCCTTTTACGGCTGTTTATTTCATCTTCTTCAAGAACACCTTGCAGATCTAAAAGGGAAGTTGGTCTGTCAGGGTTACGATGTGCAGCCTCTTCCTCACTAAAACATGGAAATTCAAACAAAGTTTAGAATATATTTTCAATGTGGTATTACTGACAACACAGAAGTGGACTTAATTTTTTGAAATAGTAATCAAATTTTGGACATAACAACTCAGCTTTTACCATGCAAAATTTCAACAGCTGGTATTTCTACTAACATATTAAATCTCATTATGTTCTGTTAGTTCAACAACAAAATTAAAACAAAAATAATAATGATGGCTAAAAAAATTTATCAGCAAAATTCCAGTATCACTTAACGTAGCTCTATGTTACAATAAGACTTATAAATAATTGTAGAAATAAAAGGAATTACAATATTTGTGAAATTAAAAAAAAAAAAATTAAAATTTTATTAATAATGACAATCCCTTAACATTTTGTAAATAACGTACGTATTTGCACCATTAAAAAGAAATTACGCATGCACTAGAAAAGAAAATGAAGGCAGAGCCTACCTATGTATTTATAAAATTATATGGGGTGAATCCTGAATTTCTTGTTTGTCTGAGAAAAATGGGAGTCCAACTTTCAAGCTAGTCTCATCCCCCACCCCACCCAGGAGCAGCTCTTGGTTCGCCACTGCTGAGAACTGTCTGCCATCTTGAATGAGTTAACAATTGAAAGTTGGACAATCAGGTATATAATTTTGCATATTTCTAACTCTTTCTTCACAATTCTATGACCATATTTATGCATTTCTTGAAGTGTGGTATGATTACACTCAAAAAGATCATGCAAAAACCGATATGATTTCTTCTTCTTTACTAACAAGTTTGCTTAAAATATATGATATTTCTAATATTATCAATGTTATGTTCCTTTCTTAACACCTTTTTATGGTTAAAAATATTTTACAGACGTGCACATATAAATTTTTTATGTATGCTTGAAATCTGTATGTCAATCTTTCAACAGTATTCATTACAGTATATCAAACATGAAATATATGAACTGATGTTGCTTAGCTATAGCTGATGAGGGGATGTACTCAAGATCAATGCAAGATAGCAGGACCCGGAATGAGTCTTCCAATGACTGCAAGAATCATCCTCTCTCAAGAACGTTAGGATTAATCACGGACATTTGACAGTGGATGGGTGCGCTCCTATTGTTTGTAGGTAGGGGAAGAGGATCTCAGCAAGTGAGGTGCTCAGCCGATCGTGTTTGGTGTGGCCTAGTGCCCTGAATCAGCGGTGATGTGACTGAGTAACTAATGGAGACACTTCCTGGTCCTTTTAAGAGCCAGGTTGTTCAATGCTGCTGCTTGCAACACGGCCCCCTGACCACTCAGTTGTGGTTTGCCCACACCAGCTTGTGGATCCAAGGTGGGCACCTTGTGAAGGAAGACGTTGCACAACTGACTCAACACATCACCAACGAGGCCACCACATAAATGATATTGCTTTCTGATTCAATAAACACATAACAAATACCAAATTTCTGTTAGAAAAAAATGTTTCAGACAAACTAACACTGCACTTACCGTTCTCTAGCTAGCAGTAAGCTGTGACTCGTAGGATTCAGATCTTCCCCAGTCTCTTGGTCAACATCTTTCATCGAAAGAGATACTTTTTGTCCTGTTAATGATAATACTTTCACCTGAAATATTTTTTGGTTTAATTAACAACTGAATAATACCACATTATCTACAAAATTATATTTTTGATTGAAATGTATAGTAACTGTTTGCTGATCTGTGCACTGCTAAAGTGTACAAGTCTTCTGTAATTATTTAACAAACTAAGTAGAAATAACAACTAAAACATACATACACACGCAAGGCATGTCTGCTAAATAATGAGACTGTGTTTCTACCCTTTAGAGAAAGCAATGGAACTGATTGTCACATCTTTGGATTTGTCTGAACCCGCATGATGAACACTACCTTTCTCAGTCATTCAGTTCACAGATGCCAAGAGTGGGGATTTTTCTCACAGTGGCGAAATTTGAAGGCTGGAAATACTATGTGGGGAATTTCTGGGGACTTCCTTTCATCGGTGACTATGTTGTTAAAAGGTTCTAACATTTGGAATTTTTGGGAAGAAAAAATTATAGACTTTCAGTAAGTTGCTTCAGGCAGCAGCCTTTGAGAAAAACATTCAAATAGGTACTGCAGACCTTGACAGGGAATAGAGCGTCCTTGTAAATACAAAGAAAGATATAATACTCAAGCTTTTCCTACTTAGAATACTTTTGTGGTATATAATTTACTTAACCACCCTAACCACCACTAAACAGTTAGGAAATATTTACTAATATTTCCAAACCCACTACTTCAGTATATGTAATAAAATATGAAGACAACATATGGTGGTAATGAATACAAACATAAAACAGTAGTTCGTAATATATATTCAATAAACAAATATTAAATGTTTTATTTTAAATAATTCATTATATTTAATTGTAACAAGTATTTAAAACCTGTTAAAATTCACAATACATTTTCTATCATTCAAAAATTAAATAATTAATTATATCACTAGACGTGAATCGGACATGCATATTTTTACTACTATTATAAAGAGCTAAAGTTTGTTTGTGTCATTGTCTGGGCTAACGTCAGAAACTACTAATACAATTTAAAAAATTCTTGCACCACAGTGTTCAGGATGATTTTAGACATAAATTGGAACCGATTACTTTTATAATTTTCAAGACAAGAGCTGTCCCATGTCATGAAATTCCTTCGTTAATTTGTGTCTAGTGAAATTTTCGGCATGCAACACATTTTCATTCTGTATGAGATAGCAATATGGTATTAGAAAGTGAAATTTAGAGAAAATGCTTAACTTTATTTTGGTTTTTGTTTCAATAAAATCTCCCTTTTCGTTTTTGAGATATTTATCATTAAAAAAAAATTTTTGGTTGGTTGGCAGGTGGTTAGTAGTAGTACTCAAAGGGTGCATTGAATATCTGAACTAACGTTTGTTCTGGATGCTTCATTCATGGGTTCCACCATTCCAATGGTAATGTGTACTCACCACCTTTTTTTTTTTTAATTTACCTTGCTACAATTGCCACGTGCAGTGAAATGTACTGGTACCACCACTAGTCTGAGATAATTTTATTTTGCTAAAGGACAAAATTATCCAACTTCTGAAACGAATGATAACTGAGTACACGTTGAATGGTTTCTTACAAGATTTGGCCT
This sequence comes from Magicicada septendecula, assembly GCA_034769895.1. NCBI lineage: Eukaryota > Metazoa > Arthropoda > Insecta > Hemiptera > Cicadidae > Magicicada > Magicicada septendecula. Next base: position 48,261,530 of record CM068374.1, on the reverse strand, counting down.
TGTCGGGAACAAACTGAAAACTCCAGTGTATTGGGCCATGGTCCACCACTCCTGCTGTTACTGTTAGATGTTTCGGCCTATCCTCTGGAGGCATCTGCATTGTACAATATCAGTTTGCTAACTGACAGGGTCTTCATCAGTTAACCACAGTACTGTGGCAAAAGAATCAAATCGCAAAATTCTTTTACCACAGTATACTGTGGTTAACTGATGAATACCGTGCCAGTTAGCGAGTCATTTTTGTATACGGGAGATGGCCCCCAAACACTGTCAGTAACAACAGGAGTAGACCACGGCCCAACAGCCCAGAACTTAGTCCATTTGTTCCCAACTCTGTTGGCACCATTTGTGCACAAAAGCCTTAGATATAGAATAAAATTTAGCTTTGTTTATTTGAAAAAGAACCGACCGCATAAGTTCTGCCAAATATTGTAACGTGACCTACGATAGTACAAGGTTTACAAGTATAAATAATTGAAGAAAAGCTGTATACTAAAGGAAAATAAAAGATTATTAAATGAGAAATGATAGAACAACACCACTAACTAAATCTGATTTAGACAAAGACAATGACGATGACGAGACCCAATAGATTGGATAAGGTGAGCCAGAGAAAGTAGTACAAGCCACAATATAACAACACCCAAGTGTTAAAAAGAATTATATATAAATAAAAGTACAAAATTAGATAGGAAAATAAATAATATGTAATCTGTAGGAAAAATAAAAAGAAAATGAAATGTAAGAGCAAATATACTGATAAAATATAGAAAGAATGTTAATAAGTAAACTATCAAAAGACACTAATATAGAATAAACTTGAATAACAATAATTCATTAGGAGAGTGGTGATAAGTAATAAACATTGATAGGACCCAGTGAAAATAAATACATGAAATCTTGAATAAAATGTGAGGAGGTGAACACAAAAGTGATAAATGAATAAGAAAGATAATAATCAATAATGAACCATAATAGGACCCAGTGTTAATAAATGAACTACATAAACACACTAAAGTGCAGTGTAGTCAGAAATAAAGAAATAACTTGTAATAATAGATTATAAGTAATCTATTAACCCAAATATGATAAATAAACAGTATAAATTATAAGGGACAGTTATAAGTAGTCATGGGCCTAGTTTAATGAAAAAAGAAAATGTTTGTATTAATATATAAAATGACCAGAACCACCTAAAATGAATAGCCTAATAAAAATATACAAATGAAACAACCCAATACGTCCATTAATCAACTTCAAAAAAGCTCCTACATACAAAATAGCAAAAATAATAGCACAAAAACTAAAAAATAACCATCTAACAAATAACCATCATAACATAAAAAATACATACGAATTAATAGACAAACTAAAAATAATAAATACAAATGAAAATACATTTTTCACATCATATGACATCACAAACATGTACACCAACATCCCAGTAGAAGAAACAATAGACATAATAATAAACAAACTTAAAGAACAAAATGAAAACAAACAATATATAACCGAAATAAAAAATTGCCTCCAATTAATACTAAAACAAAATTACTTTGAATTTAATAGCAAAATTTATCAACAGCAAGAAGGTTTAGCAATGGGATCACCATTATCAAGCATAATAGCAGAAATATTCCTACAACACATAGACACAAAAATACAAAATATTATAAAATCACAGGACCCAAATGGCATATGGATAAGATATGTAGACGATGGGGTATATGTATCAAATAACAAAAACACAAATGCAGAGAACATACTGAAACAAATCAATAACATACATCCTAAAATACAATTCACAGAAGAAAAAGAAAAACATAACAAAATCAACTATTTAGACATAACCATAATAAGATACAACAACCACATACAATATGCAATATATAGAAAACCAACTTCCACTAACATCATTATACCTAACCATTCTGACCACCCACCACAACATAAAATGGCAGCATTCTATTCGCTATTTAACAGAATGTACAAAATTCCCCTAAACAAACAAGAAACTAACAAAGAAAGAAACAATATACCAAATTGGTTATGAAAATGGATACAATAAAAATACTGTGAACAAAATAGAAAATAAAATCAAATATAAAATAAAAACTGAAACAATTAAGAATCAATCAAAATGAACAACACATAAATAATAACAACAACAAAAAATGGGCCACATTCACATACATAAATAATAAAATGACAAAACTAACAAAACTATTTAAAAACACAGATATAAAAATAGCATACAAAACTAATAAAAATAAATTACAAATTCTAAATAGCTCACACAACAAAGATAATACAACAACTAAAGGTATATACAAAATTGAATGCCAAGATTGCAATAAATGTTACATAGGACAAACAAAAAAACAGCTGAAAAAACTTTATTTTGAACACCTAAACGCATACAAAAAACCAGAAATATATAAATCCAATTTAACCACACATGCAATAAACACAGGACACGAATTCCCAGACATAACCAATGTATCACTAATAAAACATATACCACACAAAGGCACCATAATGAACATTTGGGAAAATTTACAAATATACAAACATAAATTCGAAGTACAATAACTTTCTAACCTAACCTTAGGTTTGAAGTACAATAACTTTCTTAAATGACTAATAAATGCATAAAAGTTAAAAACAAAACTTGTAAAGAATTTAATTCTGAGAAAAATGGTGTAAATAAAGTCAATAAAAATCAACAAAAAATTCCAACTGTTTCCAATTTTCCATAATTTGTTTTTAGGCAAAGATTTTTCTGTTTTACGTCGGATATCATGAAACTTATGGGAGATACAGTTCTGCGACCTGTTTTATTCGATTTTTCAGGTCAAAAACCATAGGAAACAGCAGAATTAGCCCCTTCCCAGAATTTCAGAAAGTCTTCATTTACCCGGGGGAACCGAAATCCGGGCGAAATCTTTCGCTAGCTGTAACTCGCTAATGAAGCATTACCGGACCTATGTTTATATGAACTTTTTTCTTATTTTTCGATGTAGATTCATCTCCTGAAGTATTTCCGTTTCTTCGTGAATCACCCTGTATATAAATACCAAATCAATAAATCAAATCATTGTGAATGACTGGGAATCACCCGAACCAATTAATAATGAAAATGCTTAGTGGAAATTCATAGTTGAGATGTAGTGTGGAGTGGCGGGTGAAAGATTTAATGGAGTTTGAAATTAGAGTAAAACTGTAAGGTGAATTGTTTATTTTGATGTAGTAATCACAATGTTAATTATGAGTGTATTATGTTTTATTATGTTTATTATGTTAGTGTGTAGGAATTTTAAACATGTATTATGTATTTTACATGTGATTCCCCACTTTCGGGTGGTCACTGCCTCACCAGCACTGACCGTGGTTTTGGCTGACAACCAGCTGTGGGCAGATATTGTAACTGACCATGGTTGGTTGCCTTTGTGAAAATTGGTGTGAATAGAAATTAACAGGGGGGTGATTCAGGAGAAATCAAACCGGAACTATGGAACAGCGGCTATCACTCATTCGTGTGGGAACATAAAAAGGGTGATAGAACCATCTTAAGGGCACATAACTATAAGATCAGTAAGATATTGTAAACCCTAGTGGTCAGATTATCTGAATTTTATTTGTAACGCCGAAGCAAGGACACGAGATGACAAAATTCCTCCTTAACGCTTCAGTCCTTGTGGAAGCAACTGGGCGCCACAGTCCAGTCATGGGAGGACATAGAGAGATGGATGGCCGGTGGCAACGTTACATGCTGCGAGGGTGCGACTCCGTCTTTGGGGACCTAGTCCTCATGGGCAGAAGTAATAGTGTTATACCAAAATGGGTGAAGACCTTGAGGTTACTGACAAATGTGTAACGCGGGGTATCAGGGGTTAAGGGAAATTAGTTTAAGTTGGGGGGATTAGTATAAGTTGATGTAGAGTGGAAGGAGGTTACTAAATTGTTAGTAATGAAGTATTGAAAAAAAAAAAAAAAATTTTTTTTTTGTGTCAATGAGGTAGTTGATCTTATGAGAAAACTAAATGATGTTGTATTGAATTAAGGAGTATAATAAAGATGCTTAACGACTGTTAAGTAAATAATCTGTTCTGCCATAGTTGATTTAATGGGTTTTACTCTATATAAGGAGTTTATTAATTTTAAAGTGTGACTTATATAATAGACGGTATTTGTATGTTGTGATGAGAGATGTTTATTGAAATGTTTATGGGAATCAGCACAATAATGTTGAATTTTGGTGTAAAAATTAAAGAGAGAGAAGATATACCGAACGTTGGTATGAAATTTTTCAAGGCATTCTGTTAGATTAAGTATTCAAAACCCAGTACTTCATAAACACAAACCCACACAGCTAAGGGGAACCAGATCAGTTAGGGATATGTTATGATACAAGGCCACTATTTGATATTTTGCTTTCATGCTTCAATGTCTGGTGATGCTGTGGCGGCGGTCCTGTGCTGGCCGGTGCGTCAGAGCAGGAGCGTAAAGTACCCGTCTGGCCTTGCAGTGTTGGGATCTCGAGAGAGAAGTCCAGTAAGGTCATTCAGGTGCGGTCACAGTCACTGGACCAGGGGGTAAGTTAACCACGCTTTAATAAAACATACAGGAAGTTGTGGCGACACATCCTGAATGGTCCCTTTAGGAAGTATAAGAGTGTCAATGAGAGTTTTTATGCTTCGGCATAAAACCTCTCATTGAGGGGGTATTGTAATGAGTCAAAAAGGGGACATAAATTTTCAATTAACAAAACAAATGTTCAAAATAAAATCGATCCCAGTGTGAGAATCGAGTCGAGTCAGCTGTGGTGACGGCAAGTCATTATTATTTTCGTGTATTCCAGCAGTTGTAATGGTACCATAGGTCCATGTAGGAATTTTGGGTACATGGCAGATATAATTTTATTGTGAATTCAAATTCTGTATGTGTGAGACTAAAATTTTCCAAACATGAAACAACGCAATAAGCAACGAAGAGTTGGCGTCAAGATCAAGTGGCGTACGTGACAATCTACAGCGATTCTGCTAACAACCACCGGCCACTTCTAAAATACGTCATCTAAAGTATGCCAGACGTAATCGCTGCACCCGAAAAAACAAAGACGTCATCAACGAAAACAATAGAAATGATGACGCGACCAACCCTTCCACTTGGGAATTAAGCACCATATTGTGGTTCTCAGTCACAAAACACCTTCCGTGCGAACCGCACGTTGTACAAATTGCTGGCCAGCAAATATTCAAAATGTAACAAAAATGTGAAAATTTAAACTATTGGAGAACGAACAGTATAAAATGTAACTTAGAGTCAGTGCGTGCAGTAAAAAAAGGAACAGTTAGTAATTCGGCCGAACAACAGATGAACCATGAGGGACGCTGGACGAGATCTTCGGTCAACAACAGCAGGAAAGTAAACCTTTCACAAAAAGCTAAATTAAAGAAATATATTCATTGAGCTCAAATAAAATGTCAAAAGATGTACCGTTAAAATTCGTTTGTGTGTGAGCATGTGTGTGTGTACCGGTACATATATAAAAATCACAAGCATTGGTTAACGTTACGTGATTCAGACAACGTAACAATTTGAACTAGTAAACTGCAGTATGTTCTAAATTCATTTAATAGTTAATCAGAGTAAATTGGAGATAAAATATATGTTATGTAATTGTGTCACACGTAAGGCTGATGTAGCGAAAATATTTCGCAGCCATTTTGTATTTGTGTTTGGTAAACGAACAAGACTCCATCTTGTTTTTGCTTTTGTTTCAAATATTAAAAAAATTCTGACAATTAAAACACAAGTTTTAACTAATGATCTCAGAGTATATTATTTCTCAAAACCATTCTGTCTCTAGTTCGTTTAAAGAACCTTGGACCCGAACGTAAAATTTATTATGTTGGCAACAACAAGCAAAATGGCGCCTGAACCAACATGGTAAACAAGTAATTGTTAGCAAGATTATAAAAGGTAAGTCAAGTGAAAATAAAAAGTAATAAGTGTAAAGTTACAAATAGCGCCCGAACAGGGACAGTATATAAATAAATTTTTATATAAATAAACCTGCATACAGAGACAGAATGGTTAGTGGAAATGAGTATGTACCTATACGTAAATAATAAGGTTATGTTGTGATGGTAATATATTTTAGATAAATAGTAATATTTTGAAAAGATATATATTTAAAAATTTTGAGATGGCAGACAATGATGAAAATGTCAGCTTAACTGACACGGAAACAGAATCAATGATCATGAGTGGAGTAAATGCTAAGTCGACACCTACAGTCAGTAAAGTGTCGTTAGACGATTTGTTTAATTTTATGAAAGTTCAAGATTTTAATTTAAATGCTAAATTGGAGATGCAAAATAATGAGATAAAGTTGATGAGAGGGGATATAAAACAGCAAAATTTTAATTTTAACAAACTAATAAACAAAATGAATGCACGTTATGATAATATGGCAGAACAAATAATAGCATCAGTCAGTCAGAAGTTTGATAAACAAAATGCAAGAGTAGATGACATAATTAATAACTTTAAAATGAATAAAGTAGATGACAATTATGAGATTAAAATGGGGGTAGAAATTAGTAAAGAGACCGATCAATGGAATGAAAATAAAGACGGTCAGTTAACATATAAAGACGATAAGGTAAGTAGGGGTGAGAATTACAATGATATAATTAAAAATAGTGGTGACAAAATTTTAGAGGAAGTAGAATGTAATGATGGAATGTTAGTGTGTGTTGATGAGTCAGAGAGAAAGTGGAGAGAGAGTATACAGGTAGAGGGGTTGCAGGGGGTAAATTTTTCCCATGATGTTGTAGTTGGGGGTGAAGAAAAGGCTTCACGAGTGTATTTGGGAGACATATGGTCTGCAAATAGTTGTCCCTTGATTTTTTGTGCATCTGATAGGTGGTGCAGTAATAAAGTTGTAGTGCCCCCTGCATATATTGAGAGAGAGAGAGAGTGGGACTTGGGGTTATGATGAGAGATATTTTGAGAGAGAAAAGTATGGTGATAGGAAGATAGAGTTGTTTGAGGTTGGGAGAAGTTAGACAGAATTAAGAGTGAGAGTTGATAATTATAGTGAGTTAGCTTATCTTATACTGAAACGGATGTAGCAGCTGTAGTTGACGAATTAGTAACTTACCTGGTGGTAACAGAAAATACTAAAGGAGAAATTATTATACCCAATGTCGACAGGAATTTTGAAATAATGGTATGCGATAATATTTGTATTATCAATAGTAGTGATACAATGGAAAAAAGCAATGATGATGATTGTTATAATTATAATAATAAAAATGTGTCTGTAATGGTAAATGAATGGTGTAGTCATAAGATCAGGTTATTATTTGATGATGGAGGGTAGATACTGTGTTGTTCATGAACATTTAATTATTTTAGTTTATGGTGATGACCTTGCTAACTTATGAAATGAGGTGTGGTAAACAGAAAAATAATGACAACGAATAAATTTATAGTGAAATTAATTGTGTTTGTGTTCTGAAATATATTGTCTCAGACTAAATAAATAACGAGAGTCTGTAATAAATGAATTATAATTGTTTTGGAAGAAGGTAATTAAGTAATGTTGTGTTTAAATAATTGATTGAATTAAAGGATTTGAGATTAATTAATTAATGTTGTATAAAAGAGATTTGATAATGAAGTTAAATGATTTTATGAGATTGAGATGTATTGTTATTATGAGGTAAGTGATGAATTTCTAGGGTAATTTTTAATGATCAAAGTAAGGTAAAAGGTAAAAGATAGAGTTTGGGTGATGATTATTTAATAAGGCATTTTGAGTCAATCAAAGTTAACTCTAATGGGTGTTAGATGAAATAAGAATTTTGAAACACAAGTAATACAGAAACAGAGTAGTAGTAGGGACACAGTAGTGGCAGTGCATATATGTAGGAAGAGAGAGTGATGTAATTAGAGAGTAAATAGTTCATGGTGAAATTTTGTAGTGAGGGTGGGTGGTAAGGAGTGATCAACGTGCGTCATTGGGCAGGTAATTGTGAAGGGTTGAAGAGCGTTTGCCGAGATTATGGGAAGGGCAAAAGGAGATGAATGGAATTGCCAAGGTCGGAAACACACATCCTAGTTACAAAGAGGGTATTAGATATTTTATTTTAAGAGGAGAATGGTATAAGTGGAATTAGTGTTGAAGGGGTTTATTATTGAGAGATTGGTGTCGCCCTTTGTAAATCTGTTAAAGGTTGTTAGTAGGAAGAAGGTGAGTAAGGTTATATATGTTAACGCCAATTCAATAAATCGAATCATTATGAATAACTGAGAGTCACCCAAACTAATTAATGATCAAAATGTTAAATAGAAAATTCATAGTAGAAATGGAATGATAAATGAAATGTGATGTAAATTAAAGGTTGAGAATAAATTTGAATATTTTTTTTTGAGAATCTAGTGATACAATAAAGGTTAAATAATTAAAGGTTTGATATAAAAAGAGTTCATACAAAGTTCAAGTTGTAATGTTTATAATTTTCTATACAAATTATTTAAAGGTGAATTGTTTAGTTAAATGTAGCAATGCTAATGTTCAAGGTTAATGTTTATTATGTTATTATGCAAGATTAATGGGTGATTTTGGGGGGTTGCTTGGTGTAATGGAAGAGAAAATAAATTGTGGAATGTAGAAACAGTATATGTAGAAGGACATAAGTTAGCTATTAGTTATGCTATTGCAGTGGCGGCATGTGCCACTGCAGATAGCGGTGAGTGTTGGTGGTAACGTCAAGGCACGTTACCATCATTGGTGGCCTCAAGAGGGCATATATACACTGCACAACCACTTATATAATTTTATATTATATCCTTAAATTTTTAGTGACCGTCAATCAGTGAATGGCTTTCTTAAAGATAATTTGAAGATGTAAACAAACTATCATAAGTCTTCACATAAAAAATGATACATACATACACATGCACACACTCACATCACCAACACGTTCACCCAAATATTTAATTGTTTCATTATGTTTGATATTTCTACTGTATTTCATACACAGGTCCTCAAGATGACAATAAATATTGTCGAAACGTCGACGCAAAATTACTAAAAGTTGTATTATTGACCGATCCTCACTAACTATCCACTAAAACATTTATATTATATGTTAATTGATACCGTGCAGTGTTAATATTGATGAAGTGAAACTTGCAAATGAGAGAAGATTTCCCCGCCTTTTCGGGCGATTACTGTCTTACCAGCACTAATCGTGGTTTTGGACGACAACCAGCTGTGGGCAGAAATTGTAAAACTGACCATGGTTGGTTGCCCTTGAAATTGGTGAAAATTGAAATTAACGGAGGGCAACTTAGGGGAAATCCCCGGAACTATGGAACAGCGGCTATCACCTTGTTCGAGTAGGAACAGCAAAAAGGGTGATAGACCCGTTTTAAGGTTATAACTATATAAAATCAGATATTATGATATCTGGCAGTTTAAAATGTAAGGCCGAAGCAAGGACAGGAGATGCCAAAATTCCTCCCTAAATTCAGTCCTTGTGGAAGCAACTGAACGCTACAGTCCAGGGGGGGGGTCATAGTGTGTGTGGAAGGAGGTTACTAGATTGGGTAGTAACATTTAATGAATATTAAGTACATAATGTTGATAATGGTGTTGATCATAAAATAATTATGATTTTGTTTTAAAGGATTAGGATCATGAAAGATGATCAATGAATTTTAAATAGATAGATTGTTTTGAAATAATGAATTTGTGTTTTGGGGTCTATATAAGAAGTATATAGATAAATTGTTTTGTTGATTCTTGTAAACTTGATTAATTGTTTTAAATATTATTGCCTTAGAGTAGAGATTTCAATTTCTTCTTGTGTAATGGAAAAGAGTTAAATATTATCGACTGGAGTCGAAATTTTGATAAATATGTAGGAATGAAATAAGAGGAGACATCTATAGTAAATATTGTTTTCATCTCTGTATTAGAGATATTAGGAGTTAAGAAAAAACCAATGCTTATTAACATAAACCAATGTAGCTAAGGGGAAACAGATCAGTTAGGGATATGGTATTATACAACGCCACTCTTTGATTTTATTTGGATGTTTCAGAGTTTGGTGATGCTGTGGCGGCAGTCCTGAGCTAGCCAGCGCGTCAGAGCAGGAACGTCAAGTGCCTGACTGGCCTTGCGGTGTTGGGATCTCGAGAGAGAAGTCCAGTAAGGTCATGCAGGTGCTGTCACAATCACCAGACCAAGGGGTAAGTTATCTATATCTTTTTATATAAACAATACAGGGGGTTATGGCGACATATCCTAGCTGATCCCTTTGGGAAGCATGAGTGAGTCAATGAGAGTTTTTATGCTTTGTCATAAAACCTCTCATTGAGGGGGTTTTGTAACGTCATCTAAAGTATGTCAGACGTAATCGCTGCACCCGAAAAAACAAAGACGTCATCGACGAAAACAATAGAAATGATGACGTGACCAACCCTTCCACTTGGGAATTAAGCGCCATATTGTGGTTCTCAGTCGCAAAACACCTTCCGTGCGAACTGCACGTTGTACAAATTGCTGGCCAGCAAGTATTCAAAATGTAACAAAAATGTGAAAATTTAAACTATTGGAGAACGAACAGCATAAAATGTAACTTAGAGTCAGTGCGTGCAGTAAAAGAAGGAACAGTTAGTAATTCGGCCGAACAACAGATGAACCATGAGGGACGCTGGACGAGATCTTCGGTCAACAACAGCAGGAAAGTAAACCTTTCACAAAAAGCTAAATTAAAGAAACATATTCATTGAGCTCAAATAAAATGTCAAAAGATGTACCGTTAAAATTAGTTTGTGTGTGAGCATGTGTGTGTGTACATATATAAAAATCACAAGCATTGGCTAACGTTACGTGATTCAGACAACGTAACAATTTGAACTAATAAACTGCAGTATGTTCTAAATTCATTTAACAGTTAATCAGAGTAAATTGGAGATAAAATATGTTATGTAATTGTGTCACACGTAAGGCTGATGTAGCGAAAATATTTCGCAGCCATTTTGTATTTGTGTTTGGTAAAGGAACAAGACTCCATCTTGTTTTTGCTTTTGTTTCAAATATTTAAAAAATTCCGACAATTAAAACACAAGTTTTAACTAATGATCTCAGAGTATATTATTTCTCAAAACCATTCTGTCTCTAGCTCGTTTAAAGAACCTTGGACCCGAACGTAAAATTTATTATGTTGGCAACAACACACAAAATGGCGCCTGAACCAACATGGTAAACAAGTAATTATTAGCAAGATTATAAAAGGTAAGTCAAGTGAAAATAAAAAGTAATAAGTGTAAAGTTACACAGTGACGCTACTTGTTATCAGAATAAGGGGAAATAATCCAGGGACTGTCAATAATAACCATATACAGACAGAAATATGTATTGAACCATTAATTTGTCGTATTATATTATGATGTGAATGACGGAAATCTAGTGGGCCATGCAGGGCGTAAACGGCAAAGTGAAACGCCTTGTTTCCGGCATCTCCCCAGTGCACGAGTCTTCTTCAACCCGGCCGGGTGACATATTAACAAGTTCGCTAAAAAGGACTCAATTCACAGTATAAATAATGTAGTCAATTACTACAACTATATAAATAAAATCAAGTAGACAGTGCGTGGTCGACAGGCGAAACATCACAAACCGATTTTGGACAGTTAACAGAACACAATAAGAAAACGGCGTACATCATGGAGGAACCACGTGCAATGAATCAGGCGTAAAGTGTTTCGGAGACAGTGGCCAGGTACCTGGTGAACATATCACCACAAAATTTATTCTTTTTATATTAATAAAAAAGAGCTCTAATAACAGATGGGGTGGGAACAAAATTAATTTGGCTTTTCTACACTGATTATTACGTAGTAACAATTAAGGGGGACAAAAAATCTGTAACAGTATGAAAGTGTGTGTATAAGTTGAAAATAAAAAATATATATATTGTAACGTAACAGAGTTGAGGTCCCCAACGTTACATAAAAAATTGAATGAAACATGGCCAAGGACCATACCCTGAATTAAGGTTGCTCAGTAGTTAATGTATCTGAGAAGTGCCTCAAGTCAAAAGAGGCAATAATTAATTTTGAATATAAAAAACCATACCAATTAATAGTTAAATATAATAAACTATGCTTGTTTTTATAATGTAACATCTTAATGTTTACAGAATATTTATGTTATATTTTGAGTATGGTAGGAATGAACTGATGTTGTTTAATAGAAATACTTCATCAATGATTATGTTTATATTTATGTTAAATTTGTCTTTAGACAATCAAGTATAGTTACCAGTGTTAGGCATTATACTAAGTTTTAAGTATTGTCTAAAATTGAATAATGCTGTTGTTTTAATTAACATTTGTAAACTTGGCCAGGAGGGCAATCAGTGTTTAAGGTTTGACAAGTAGTTCTGACAATTATATTGTAAACTAATGAAGGGTTCCAGGACCAGTTAATTAATGTAATAAAGTAAACACCAGGAAATTAAAATTAATGTAATTAACCATTAACCAATAATTAATTGTACAGTAGGTCAGGTAAAAGAAAATTAAGTTAAAAACCCAATCAATGTTATAACAGTGTAAGAAAACCTATAGGCCTAAATTCCATATTTGTGAAAGGAAATTAATACCTTTTTAAGAAGTCCAGTCCAACGAAACTATGGTAAAACATTTACTGTTTAAGAAGGAAGGTTAGGTGAGAATCTGAGGTAATTTAGTATTATTCCAGACATGGAGTATTTTATTGAAAAAGAGTAGTAATATTCTATAATTCTGGCTCTAGGATATCTAGTTTCACCCAATGACGAAAAAACGTGGTTGTTAAGGCAACTGAAATGGACATGAGTTGTTGATATTGAATCATTCGTTCTGATTGTTACAAGCTATTAGGTTGAGATGGGCCGATACATTTAAAAACTATGAATAATAAATTCAGAAGAAAAATGAATCAAAATTAAAAACCCTCTTTGAAAGATAATTCTATCTTAATACTGATAAGTAATAAACTAAATAGACTTCAAAATTGTAACTGAATACATTTAAAAAAGAATTGAAAACCCCTCACCTCATTCACCAAATAATTCCGCTGGAGTCGGTATCAAACCAATTGCTCCTATAACCAGAAGATCAGTTAAGAGAATTAAAGTCCGAACTAACGGAATTATTGAAAAAACAAGAAGACCTCATTTGGCAGAGTTAACCTTCATTTGAAGAAGAAGCCGGGATACCATTTTCATTCCACCGGGATCGACAATTATCAAGATCATAGGAGAAAAACAGAAGGCCGAAGAATTCCTGAGAGCTTCCCAGTACACTCCATAATCAATTTTATTAAAAGCCAGAACACTTTTACTGGATGAAGATGAGTTAAGCTGAGTCTTGTCAACTGTTTACAGACGTCCACGGCCAGTCGAAGTTTTCGTCGACTCGGTAAAAAACAACCTATTTTAATTTCACTATATTTAGAGTAAATAATTTTGTTTTGTAATACTTGAGTAACCTTAATTATGCATTTTACCTGGCCTTACTAATGGTTCCAAGAACTTTACGAACCCTGGGATAAGAACTATTTATTATTATTTTTCATTTGTATAAGTCTATAGAATTTGATTAATTGATAATCGATATATTTTTGTGTGATCGATTTGATTATATTATTATTTTTGAGATAACGTGGACTGTGAATTAATAGAGAAAATTAATAAAGGATCTTTATTGTACGAGATAACGTTTGAAGTTATTGCAGAATAAATACTATACGTAGTGGTTGGAATAATTTACAAAAAGGTTGATTCAAACCCGATGAACAACTAACCTATAAGTACGCTTATTACAAGTAACAGCGCTAAACGCTTGCAGCTGGTGGAACGGGAGATTGCTGAACTAGCTTGTGTTTAGTACCAAATTTGAATAGAATTTTCTAACATCGAGTGACTAGGGTTGACAAAAATACCCATTACATTCAGTCAATACTCTATACATATCGCTAATATTACCCAACCACTGAAAACTAAGTTAAATCTATATTGTAGTATGATTATAAATTAAAGGAACATAATTATAATTTTGTTTGCCTAATAATATATTTTCAGGAGGTTTCATCGGTAACAACCGAATAGATATATTTATTAATAACACATTAATTAAGACAGGTAACAACATTTTAATTGTTACAAATTGCCACCTTCAACGAGTTCTTTACAAATTGACGCTCACAACAAGGTCATCATTATCTTCTCTTAACACCGTCTAAAATCGTTTTATTACAATATATATAAAAGAAGTGTTGGGTTTGCGGTGTATGTAGTTAACTGCACTGATGATGTAGTTTAATCCAATGTGGATATAATATTCTTTTGTAACTTGTATTACGCCTCAGGGCTGAGCAGTTTAATCCAATGTGGATATCATAAATCTTTATAATTTGTATTACGCCTCAGGGCAGAATAGTTGTAGTCATTTTGAATGAAATAATGCCATAAAGAAAAAGTCATTAAACTCGATTTTTCAGAACTAATAAGGTGTTGTGCAATTTGTTTGCTAGCGCGCGTCTATTGCGTACTTGATCACTGTTTCCTACGTTTCGCATAAACGATCCATGGAACTTCTGAACGTGATATTTTAATAAGGCAGATGCATAAATTGGTTAAGTGTCAGCCTAAAACACTCTGGCGACCCTGGACACTTACGAAGGTAAGCGGGTGAGTATTTTACAGGTACCATGTCTGCAGGTGGGAATTGACGGTAAGATCACAATTGAAGAAAGCCTGCTAGGAAGTTTTTCATTGGTGATAAATCTAGAAAAAACCAATAAACCTAACAAATAAAATTACTGTTAATTCAAATTAAAACATAGTAACTGATCAAAAAGATGGTTGGACGACTTCCGAGACTCTCACTCCGAGAATATTAAAATACCTATCAATAAAATTCAAATCAAAAATCTAAAGAATAAATTAACTAAACCTACCGTCAAATGAGTAATAATGGAAAACAATAAATAAATGAAGATAACCCAGACCTGGAGAAGTCGAAGTGAATAAATACCATACAACAAAAAATAAAGAGAATTAAATTTACATACAGAACCTCACTTTTAACAACGGAGCAAGAACTTAATACTACACTAATTCCGTCGGGACCTGTGACTACCAGAAACGAAAAATCAGCGAAGATCAAGAACTGAACTTTCCATTACATCCTGGGACACTAACACCAACTTTTATTGAGAAGCTGGAGGTTGATATATTCAAGGCATTCATCATCACTCGGCTATCCGTCACCGTTTAGTGGAACACTGCCTTAACGAGTATCTTGTAAATGTTTGGTAAAAAACCTGCTTATGTTTATACTTTATATAATAAGATTTTAAACTAAACTGTAATACCTCGTAACCTGAATTTGCATTACCTGACCTTACTAATAGTTAAAGGAACTACATGTACCCTGAGATAAAAGACAAACTGAAAATTATAATTAAATTGTAACATCTAAAACACTAGTTCAATAACAAATCGATTCTGTATTGTGTGATCGATATGATGTATTAGTAGCCGGAGAAAGCAGCTGTTGGAATTTAAACATATATAAAATAAAGAACCCTTCTTGAATTTGACGATTTTGTGTTATTTGTAGAATAATTATTGTATTTCGAATAGGGTGTATTTTACAGAGAAAGGAATGTGAGAAACGCATCAAGTGGAACGACTTAACCTATAATAACGAGTCAATCGCCAATAACAGGGCTCGTCTGCAGACAGCTGGTGAATACGGGAGAATAGAGAACTAACTTACGCTCTCCGCTGTCACTTTTCTTTTCTTTCTAATATTTATCACTTTAGAATTATCAGTACTTACCATAGTTATGTGACTCATTTGCATTGTATCAGATGAAATACCATGCCACGTGCTCACTTTGTTTACACTGAATCTATTTATTATACCTAAGGGTGCCAAGGTGTTGTTAAACGAGAGGTAGAAGCAGTACGGGTTATAGAAATAACGTCTCTCCCACATAGATTTGAATACAGCACACTTTTAATTACCGTTCTAGTTACTCAGTTACAAAAAGCAATGAAAGGGTTAAATTACACTGAACACATATTAACAAAATGGCGGCTCTGCAGTTCCGCTATTCACCATTATTTATTTTCATTGTTTCTCTACGTTATGCAATTGAACATAACAAAAACAAAACATTTTAGACTGCAGTTGTGATCTTAGTTACTCATTTATTTTCATATACCCCCTTTTACACACATAAACCAATGTCTAGTTTGATTACTACCGGCATTCGCTTTCACTCTCTATCTCACATACTTTCTTTACATATTTCAATTTGATACATTTAATTTTGAGTGTTATACTTTCGAGCTCGATTTTTTAATAATTGGGTATTAATATGAATTCTGACTTCCCTGAAATGTTATAAAGTTGTGGCTCAGACGTTCTCCATGGTAGGGCCGATGGTTGGTGTACTTAGTTGGACGGTGTACTCTCTAGCTTTCGTCTGTCCTTTGCACTGAATTTACATGATGGTTAGACGGTGTACTCTCTAGCTTTCGTCTGTCCTTTGCACTGAATTTACATGATGGTTATAATTACTTGTTAACACTATTTACTTGTGATTACATTTTGTTGATTCAAATAAAACACTTTAGCTGACTATTTTAGGCCAGCGAAATTTTAACGTGTTATCACCATGATGATTTTCTGCAGATTGAGCAGACACTGTGTCGAACTTTTGACAGGTGGAGGGGATCAATTGTGATCCACGATTCGTCCGCATCAGCTGACGGCATAGTTCCTCGTCATTGTTGTGACGTGTGTCAATATTTGTAATATTATTTTGTCAGTGTCGATTCGAATCGCCATTGTCTGCGTTTTCCTTCACACGTACACCTTCGGCCTTGAAGTAAATCGTATCAACGAAAACTGCGTTGTTTGTGCAGACATAGGGAAAATGGACCTAACCATTCTTTCTATACATGAATACAATAAAAATATTATGTAACATCCTCAAACCCCATAATTAAGACAACAGGCCCGTTTGTCCCGTTACACCGCTCTCCGCTCTTTCCAATTTAGATAATACATACCGACTAGGGTTGGAGTAAAATACTGAATTATTCACATAATAACTGTAATATAGCGTTTTTCTCTGGTAAAAGACTTGATAACTATTTAACACAGGTCTATGATCAATAACCGAATAATATCAACCACATAATAAATAATTTTATAAATAAATTAACACTGATCTGCAGGAGTTATTATATTACACTTATAAGTATATTTATATTACAAATACTTGGGCATAATTAGACTAGAGTGCCGAAGATTATTAAACGTAATAGGTAGTTGTTACAAATTGACGCTCATAACGTGGGGCTGAAATAACTATAAACCCGCAACAGCATTACATTAGTTACATACATCATATTATTTGTTACAAATTGGCGAACCCAACAGTGGGGCATAATATATTACAAAGTAACGTAATCTTTTAGATTACAAATTGACGTCAACAACGTGGGGCTTGATTAGGCGAGAGTTTCGAAGAATAATAAGGAGTCTCATATTTATTTAGATTACAACGCATACAATTCACCCTCGAAACTGAAACTGACAATAAGCTGAATTTTCTTGACTTAACAGCCATAAAAGCAAAAAATAGATTCCAATACCAAATCTATAGAAAACCAACCACAACAGATATCACTATACACGCAGACTCCCACCACCCTACATCTCAAAAAATGGCTGCATATAACAGTTTTATTCATAGGCTAATTACAATACCACTTGAGACAATTGATTTTGACAAAGAGTTAAATACAATAAAATACATAGCCAGAGCTAATGGATATCAAAGTTCAATGATAGATAGAATACTCAAGAAACAGCAAAACAGACAAATGAGGCCCCCAAAGAACAAGGATGGAGCAATACACATATTAATGTCCTTCCGAAAATTCTAACAAATGTCTAAGAAAATGAATATAGTGACGGCCTTTCAAACAAGCAATAACATATGTAAAATACTTGGTCCAAAAACGGCCAGAACTTTAGAAGAAAAAACAGGTGTATACAAGATAATATGTGATGACTGTAACTGTTTTTATATAGGCCAGACGGGGAGACCTTTCATAAAGAGAGTTAAAGAACATCTCCCCAAAAAAGACTTTGGAAAAACTAAATCCAATTTTGGACATTTGATTGACAATAATCATAATTATACGAATTTTAGTACAAACTTTAAACCAATACACATATGCAATAAACGTAGGAATATGAATGCGAATGAAGAATTTGAAATATATAAGGCCTTTAAAACCAGTCCAGATTATTTATTAAATGATCAGTTGAATTTTCACTCTAACTCGTTGTATGACACTGCGATGCAAATCTCAGAACAACTAAGGTCCATGTCACACATCATGCGCGAGCAGCGATAGCGGTGAACTGATAGCATTAGTTCAGTGTTGTCAAGGTGCGCACTGAAAACGTATCGAGCGCGTCAGATACTGAATACGAACTATGTTAGTGTTTTATGTGTTTGTGATATATTTTAATGTTTCGACGACCTCGCAAGAGTAATTACACCTGATGATGGAACATACGTTCCGAAATGCGTAGTGTTGTTTTAAAAAGGGAAGTCACAAGACGGATAATAAGGTAAAATATTAATATATTAATTTATTAGTTTAAAGGTAATTAACAAAAGAAAAACCAAATGAAAATGTAGTAATCTGTTATAATTTGAAAAAAGGTAAACTTGTGGGATATCCAAATAATTTGTAAACAAAAAGCAAACTAATGGTGTTATTGTATTTAAGATTACAGGTAGTATAAGGGAGTTATAATAGTTTAAAGATTTTTAATAATTTTGTATAGAAAAACGTTAGTTTTATATAACAATGTTGTAAATTATCAACCAATGGGAGTTAGTGTTTGGGATGAGAGTTACCATAACAACGAAACTTTGTTAGAAAAAAACCGTTAGTAAATTGTATCAGTCCATTATTAGAGCTTGATGAGGGCAGATGTATTAAAAACACAAGGAATAAGAAAGAATTAATTCAACAAAATTTATCAAAATTAATGATCAAACAAATAAACTAAATCATAAAAGTAACACTAATACTAAACGAATTAAAAAATTTACCAGAAGAAATTAAAATTAACCATGAGGAATTGCTGAAGAATCCCAAGTGACGGAATAGGAACCATCGGAAGGAAGAAAATATATGAAACACATAAATGAACAAGGGAACCTGCAATAACCAGGATGACTGATGGAAAATAAAAATCTTAACCAGAGAACTACGAAAATTGAAGCCTTGAATTAACAGAACACCCAAGAAAGGACAAGCAGCAGTATTCATGAGAAATATTACCTGGATAGAAGAGACGGAAGATTGTTAAGTATATTTTAAAATACGACTTCACAGTAAAAATACAAGAAAACCAACAATAAGTGAAACTACACTTTCCACATCATTTATCACTTTTTAACAAACAATTGAACTTTATTTTATTTAATGAACACCTCAAATTGAATAACTATCTCAATCCAACATTGATTCTTTAAGTGAATATATTTTAAACGTAAAATTCACTAAACACAAATAACCTCCAAACGCTAAATACCATAGCTATAGTTTACCACTGTAATTATATCACCTGTTCTATAATATTTATATGGTATTTGTAAAATTTTGAACTTTTATTAGTCCATTTAACAACATTTTCTGTAGTCACAAGAACTTCGACCTGAGATTATAAATAAACGAAGAAAAACCAATTCCATAACAGTGAGTCTACATAAACAACGGCAGACAGAATAACCAACCGCGAATAATTAAACATGCCGGTGCAAAATTAAGATTTATAATTTGAAAGAAATTGTAGAATTCAAACCCAATTGATAAAATTGTTAATAAACATAATTTAAACATTAAACTGTATGTTTGATTTTATTCAACTAATTGACTTAAAAATTGAGCACACAATATAGAAAATTAAGCTTTACAATTTTGGTTTACTAAGAATAGTTGGCCAACCCAACATTGAGGCAGAAAATATGAATTTGAACGGCCGAACTGGTGAGTAGACACTCGACACTTGTAAGTCTTTTAACGAGTACAATCTCGTCCGGTTACAATATGCAGGGGAAAAATAAGTTACAAAGGCTTGATACTTTTATGCTGTAAGACTGTAAATCTAAGTGGAGTCAGACATTAAACTTGTGTTTGAAAACATAACTCCAAACACAACTAAAGATTTAAGTCCTAAATGAATGTTGTAATCTGTAACTTTCATGAAGTACTGTGCAGAAAAAAATATGTTTCAAGATTTTAAGAATTACAATTATCATTATAATTTTTCATATCGTGTTTTTTTGCTTCTTGTTTAAAATTAAATTTTTCCTGTAATATGAAAACACATGTTTGCAGTTCACACAGAGATGTGAATGTTTTGATATAGAACTATTACCTACCTTTACTCTACTGCCTCTGGACACAACATCAGATACATTTGTAACTCTCCCTTCCCGTCGGAGCTGCGAAATGTGTACTAAACCTTCCCAACGTCTTCTTAGTCCTTCTAACTGAACAAAACATCCAAACTGTACAATATTTGCGACTTTTCCATTGTATATTTTACCTATTTCTGGTTCGTTGGAGTCTTCTGCAGAAATTTTTCCTTTTGCTTCAAAACTATCCCTGGAATTAAAAAAAAGTTCTAGAAACTTAATTTATTTACACGTTAACAATATGTAACCACATTAATTTAGCAGTTTTAACAATATGTGTACATGAGTATACTTTGCAAGTTTAGATGTTTATATTAAACTCCATATTAATTAAAAAAAAAGAAAAATGTCTTTCAAGTACAACATTAAGAATGAGGTTCATTAATTTACAATTTTAATAATTTCTACGAATCTCTTTATTGTAGAACCAACTGGTCAGTTGTTCAAATCCTGTTACTTCAAATGTCTATAATTGCACTTATTCTAATACAGTTCAAAAGTAAACAGCTTGGAGTGACTAATGAAGAACCAATTAACAATATACGTTTTGGAGAAAATGTTCTGTGCATACAATGAATTTATTTGTTCATCTCACTATAAAAATATATAAATCACATTGCTATAATTATTAACACTGAGTGCAGATGTAGTAACATTACGATGGTAGTGGACTTCAAATTTTTCTGTGGCATCACAATTTTACAATGGCTTGTTCTTAACAAGGTTAAATGTAGTTTTCAGTGATATTACTATGATCTAATAAAGTTTTGTCATTACTTCTTCAATTCTGTCACTACATGTCAGCTTAATATGGATACAAATCATTATACAAGGTGTGGCTCTGATATAGCTGAAGTGTGCTTGTGTACGGTGTAAGGAGCACATGGGAATAATTGGATAAGATAAGGCAATCTTCAGCCCTTCTGAACTGGAGGACCCTGGAGGAGCCCTTTTAACTGCCATGGGGAGTCAGTAGTGTTGTCAGCACTGTTAGAAAAATATTTTTACGATGGTCTCACGGACTTGAACAATTCGAAATGTACAAACACACAAAACATAGAAATAACATTCTAAATGAAAAACACAATTTAAATCACATATACGCTTTAAATGCATTACACAATGCACACACAACACTGATCTATAAGTCATTTCAAATAATGGTGCCCAACTCCAAAAACAAAACTTGCAGTGCTCCTAGTGGGCACCTATGATGAAGCTCACAACAAGCAAAAGCTGGCTCAGACAAAAAAGTAAAAAAATTACTTGTTTAATTTTTATCTAAAATATTGTGTTCCATTCTGGAATAGTAGGGCCTATATGCAAATCATTTTTATATTTTATCAAAATATATTTTATTTATTTATTTATATTTTTTTGTAGAAACTTATATTAGTAATGTGTGTATAAATTAATTCAGAATTGAAAAAATAAATCTTTTAAGTGAAGTGTATGAATGAAAGTAATGTTCCAAGAATTTTTTTGTCATAAAATGTCAAAAACTGCGCTCTTTCAAAAGGCCACATCAACTGGAATTTGAAGGAAGTATATGAAGTATACAGAAAAAGTGTGCCATTCGTTGTAGCATAACTTAAAAATTAAAATTTGTATAAGCTTTGAAAAATAAGAAGTTCCACTAAAAAGTAGCCTGTCACCAGAATCATAAATATAGAATCGTTCCTATGGTGAGTACTGGTGGTATGGTAAGTTTTAAATTGGTTTAATCAGGAGTATATGTAGCTCCCCTTACACATACACATAAACAAACACAAACAAAAATGAAAACAACTTACAGCTCTTCGTCACTTGAGTCTTTCTTTTTGCTTCTTTTATCTTTGTTCTTAGATTTACTTCTGTCGTAACTTCTGTCCCGACTTCTTTTCCTTCTTTCTCTGCTTCTACTACGGCTTCTCCTCGAACATGTTCTATCTCTGCTTCTGCCAGGTCTGTCTCTGCTTCTGCTTCTGTCCCTACTCCTATTCCGTCTATCTCTACTTTTGCTTCTGTCTCTTCTACTTTTCTCCACACTCCTACTCCTACTTCTATGTCTGTCACTTCTTTTATTTTTTTCTCTTCTAGAATCTCTGTCTTTGCTCCTGCTTCTTCTTTCCTTTATGTCTCTTTTTTTACGGTCATATACTTCTTTCTCATTTTCAGAGCTGCTTCTTCTTTCCTTTTTTATACTTTTCGACCTACAACATAAGAACTAAGTATTAGTAATACAGATTAAAAATCAAACAATACATTAAATTTTTGTTTCAATTTATGTAAATCGCTCCCATCACATAGTCCAATACTTAACAAAGACAGATTTTGAAAAATATATGAGTTGTCTACAATACAATTTAAAGAACAGTATGAAAAGAATAAAATATTACTAATAAGACCTACAAAATTCCCTCAGAGAACCTGTCACAAAAAATATCACCACAGTCAAACTGGATTTGCCATGCTCACTCATTTCTTTTCTGCTTTGCGTTACCCATATCAATTGATTGTGCAACGTATTTTTGAAGACTCCATAGAAAACCTGAATATATTGTTACGATGGTCTACTTGATCGTCGTAGGTACAGTGGAAAGGACATCAAAGCTCCTGTATTAATGCTTTGATGTCTTCTGTTTCACGCTTCCGTTCCTCTGCCTCCTGTCGTCGTCATCGTTCCTCTGTGTCTTCTCTTTCCTGCCTCCGTTTTTCATCCTGTCATTTTTCTGCTTCTTCTCTTTCTTGTTTTCGTTCTTCTTTTTGTCATCTTTCTGCATCTTCCGCCTCCTGTCTGCATTCCTCATCCTGTCATATTTCTGCTTCTTCCTGTGTCTGCTGCAGCAGCGTTTGGAAAGCTTCCATCATCTGACCGGCATCCACTGTTTACCGATTAGTTACGAATTACCTCGTCTTGTACAAAGTGTCCACTGTTTCCACTGTTAACCGTTCTATCCCAGTTCTGACACCACTGTTACGACGGTCTACTTGATCATCGTAGGTAAAGTGAAAACAAAATAAGTACAAGACACCAATTAGTCACTAATCACCAGCTTTAATTTTTACAGTTAAACAGTTCATAATTAACAACACGGTCTACTACAACAAATCAAATAAAAATTGTTCACATGCAATAAAATGAAACTAATATTAAACACAATTGTATTACAACATACCGCCCGATTATAAAACACAACACTTTACTAATAACCACTTGAACATGCACAGTAATAACTCGAACCGCTCTGTAAATATATCACCACTATACTGAAACGTAATGCCGCTGCTGTCATGTATTTATACCTGCGCTCAAGACCAGAATGTTCCTAATTGCGTCTTAGCACTCGTGTGAACTACGTAATTAACTGCGGCCTTGACACAGTCCGCGCAGCTGGCGCCTTCGAGAAACCTCTCGAAAATGCATCAATA
Organism: Magicicada septendecula; assembly: GCA_034769895.1. NCBI lineage: Eukaryota > Metazoa > Arthropoda > Insecta > Hemiptera > Cicadidae > Magicicada > Magicicada septendecula. Next base: position 48,237,520 of record CM068374.1, on the reverse strand, counting down.
GCACGTATGCCATACGCGTTACAATGAGATTCTTCTGGCACATTCGACAAACACTTAGATTGTTCTGTGATGTCATAACACTGCCCTCTCCTTAAGCCTGTTCGTCTTGAACTAGCAAACCGTCTTTGAAGTAATACTCGACTAGCCGATCTAGGTGGACGTCCTTGCAAAAGATAATTCTCCCGTTCTTCGAATTCAGTCTTGTGTTATCCGAACATCACGTTCCGAGGAATGCGAGTCTTCTGCTCAACCACTAGTTTTGCTGGAATCACTCCCGTTGCGTCATGTACTGATGACCTAAACACCACTGGCTGATCCAAGTTTGTTTGGTTCTCATCAACAACCTCTTGCGTAACCTCATCTTCAGCCACTTTGCCCTCGGGCGCTTCTATCAGCTCAGGAACAAGCAAGAGTTTTGTCTCGACACCCATAGTTGGCTTTCCAATCACTTCTTTTGTCGTTACACTTATTTGTATTTCCTCTGCTAGGTCTTCCTCCATTTCCGCTTGCAATAGGGAGGGTCCCTCTTCCCCAGACTTGTTGACTATATCTTCGACTAATGCCACTCGCTTAATCGAATGGTTGGTAGACCCTGTCATTTTAGCCATGCAAAGCTTTATCTCCTCTTGGCCAACCTTCAGGACATTCTCTCTTAAGTCCACAACGAATCTGTAGGCATTCATAATGTCTGTGCCAAGAATCACTTCATCGACAATGTCTGCAACGAGCATTTGGTGGCTAAACTCGAGAAGACCCAGGCATACACGTACGTCTACCTTTCCTAGCACCTTGACGGGGCTTCCAGTCAAGTCTGTATTGTACAAGAGCTAATTAGAGGCTGGCGGTTGCTGACTAAGCCTGGGCACACAATGGACACTGTTGCGCCCGTGTCAACTGTAAATGAAGTTGGTTTACCTTCCGCAGATCAATTAACAATCAAGTTTCCACTGTCTTATGTAGTGTGGAAACTGTGTGCTGTTCTGGGGCTTTATTTCTCAAATTGGTGCGATCACTCTCTTCTCTCGATATCCGCTTCTCCCAACAGTCTACCTGTAGATGACAACATTTTCCACAGTTGTAACATTTAGGTCATCTGTCTTTTTCAAATCATTGCAACTCTCTTGAACTTTTGAATTGTTTGTCCGACATTGTTTTTCTGCACCCATCGTAATGGCAATGTGATACAGGGATCTTCTGACTGCAACGTGATGGCATAAACCCATTAATGTAGCGGGACGCTGACTTGGCAGCTTCAAACTCTAGGGAGTGAACAAGAGCTTCTGAGCTATTTCGGTGTCTTGCCATTCGTAACACTTGCTGAAGTTCACAATCTCCGATGCCATCAATAAATGTCTGCACCGTAAACCTTATTCGGAAGCCTTCTGTTGCTTCAGGATAGGCCAGTCTAATTAGTCTGTCGATACTTGCTTCAAACTCTTGAAGGCTCTCCCCAGCACGTTGTCGTCTTGTTCTCAACTGAGCATAGTACACCTCTCGCAAATGTTTATCACCGTAGCGTAATTCTAGAGCTTTTATCAACTCGGCATAGGTGTTCTGGCTGTCAGGTGGCACTTTCTGTAGTAATTCTGCCGCTGGTCCTTTTAATGCAAGAACGAGTGAAACAGCCTTGTCTTTCTCTGTCCAATTATTTGCGCATGCAGCACCTTCAAACTGGTGGAGGTATGTTGCCCAGTGACTGCTTCTGTCAAAGGTTGGAGCTTTAACATGAACTGTCCCTACTGCAGGCAAAGTGACTTTCTCTATTAACTTATTTTCTGCGTCTTTTTCTGTCTTCATCATTGGTACAGTCTGTTCACAAAGTTGTTTTGGTTGTAACTTCAGGCACTGCTCGACTTCATTTTTAATCTGCTCTTTTATATTAGTAATTGAGTCTTCTATTTTTGTTGACATAGCTTTTTCCAACTCGTGACTGATTTTTCTACTTCAGATATTTTATTTGACATCGATTCTTCAACACTCGAGACAGATTTTTCAACTTCGGCTATTTTAATGTCATTGATTCTTGTACCTCTGATATTTTAGTAACTTGTTTATTAAGCTCACCTCGTAGGAGACCCAATTCTGCAGTACTATTTTCTTGAATCTGTTTCTGCTCCTGTATTAATGCTTTGATGTCTTCTGTTTCACGCTTCCGTTCCCTCTGCCTCCTGTCGTCGTCATCGTTCCTCTGTGTCTTCTCTTTCCTGCCTCCGTTTTTCATCCTGTCATTTTTCTGCTTCTTCTCTTTCTTGTTTTCGTTCTTCTTTTTGTCGTCTTTCTGCATCTTCCGCCTCCTGTCTGCATTTCTCATCCTGTCATATTTCTGCTTCTTCCTGTGTCTGCTGCAGCAGCGTTTGGAAAGCTTCCATCATCTGACCGGCATCCATTGTTTACCGATTAGTTACGAATTACCTCATCTTGTACAAAGTGTCCACTGTTTCCACTGTTAACCGTTCTATCCCAGTTCTGACACCACTGTTACGATGGTCTACTTGATCGTCGTAGGTAAAGTGAAAACAAAATAAGTACAAGACACCTATTAGTCACTAATCACCAGCTTTAATTTTTACAGTTAAACAGTTCATAATTAACAACACAGTCTACTACAACAAATCAAATAAAAATTCTTCACACACAATAAAATGTCACTAATATTAAACACAATTGTATTACAATACACCGCCCAATTATAAAACACAACACTTTACTAATAACCACTTGAACGCGCACAGTAAAACTCAAACCGCTCTGTAAATATATCGCACTATACTGAAACTTAAGGCCGCTGCCGCCATGTACTTATAAGACCAGAATGTTCCTAATTGTGTCTTAGCACTTGTGTGAACTATGTAATTAACTGTGGCCTTGACACAGTCCACGCGGCTGGCGCCTTCGAGAAACCTCTCGAAAATGCGTCGACAAGCACGTACGCCACACGCGTTACAATGAGATTCTTCTGGCACATTCGACAAACACGTAGATTGTTCTGTGATGTCATAACAATATTCTTTATTAATTGCTTGATAAAACAAATGAGAAAATTTATAGCAGGTGAATTTCAAGTTACACTTTTATTTATATTTATCATGTTTCCTTAAAATTTGTTATACTTTTAACGCTTTTAAAAAAATTATTTAATTTGCATACACATTTTAAACATATAACCACCATCTACCTATAGAAAAAGAAATAAGACTTCAGCGCAGCAAACACATTCCTTAGTATACATGAGATTCCTCAAACATCATGGACAAAAATGCTGAAAAATAATACCTTAATACCTCTCTCCCATATCTCTGATTACCTTCAAGAAAATCAACTACCACTTCCTCCCATACCATATATCATGCTGATTAAACCAACAGAGTATGCCCAATCAATTGTAGCCTTGTTCTTTCAGAAAGTGTGTGCAAAAGGAACTGGTCACCACCAGCTCTGTCTACAATATAAGAGAGGTGCCCTCCAAACCAGTGGCTGAAAATACACACTGATAGATTATAGGATGAAAATTACAATTTAGACGCTGGAAACTACTCATCTCCCTTTAAACACTTCTTCCAATGAACGAATAAAATAAACAAAAAATTATTTATGTTGAAATTTAAGCCATTGCATACACCCTCCTTACTAAACAAAACTGCACCCACAAGTTTAAAGAAATAGTTGTATTAACAGATTCTGAAGCAGGACTCCAAGCTATAGTATGCGATTTAGTCACAAATACAACACTGATAGACATTTACCAAATAATACATATACTGCAGAAACTTTAGCAAACACACTGTACTACAATGGATTCTTTTGCATGTTGGAATTACTGGTAACCATGCCACAGATGAAGCGGCACAGAAAGGCACCAAACTACATAACACACACACACACACACACACACACACACACACACACACACACACACACACACACACACACACACACACACACACACACACACACACACACACACACACACACACACACACACACACACACACACACACACACACACACACACACACACACACATTATAACAGCATAAAACAATTCTTAAAAAGAAACCAAGAGAAGTATCGGTTGCCTCCTTTTACCTTAATAAAGGTCTTGCTGTTCATCTACAAAAAATCAATATCTGCAATTCAGAAGAACGTAAAGTTTTTCATGGACATAACTCAAGACTTGATAAAGACTATCCGTTCCACTGTCAAAACTTAACATACATTTGAGAAACTCAAGTAACATTCCCACACAACTAGAACGTCGATGGACAGAAGTCTGAGCTAGACTTATGCAACAACAACTCTATTTTAAATATTAAAAGTAATTCGACATAATAAGTATTGTTATGACAGTCTAACTGATCGTCGTAGGTACAGTGGAAACAAAATACAAGACACCAATTAAATCACTAATCACCAGCTTTAATTTTCACAGTTAAATAGTTCATAAATAACAACACAGTCTCATACAACAAATCAAATAAAAATTGTTCACACACAATAAAATGTCAACTAATATCAAACACACTTGTATTACAATTATACCGCCCAATTATAAAACACAACACTTCACTAATAACTACTTGAACGCACACAGTAATATGGCCCAATAATAACTGAACTCGCACTGTAATATATCGCGACTATAACTGAAACTAAGCCCGCTGCCGCCTTGTATTTAAACCCCCGCTCACAGACCAGAACATTCCAAACTACGCGTTATCTCTACTATGACATAATTAATTGCAGCCTTGACACAGTGCGTGCAGCCACGCGAATTCTGGCACAGTAGCAAATGTTTCGAGAATCACGAATGCCACACGCACTACATTCTGGATCCCTTTGGAACATTCGATAAGCATGTAGATTGTTCTGTGATATCATAACACTGCCCCCTCCTTACCGTCTCTGAAGTCATACTCGACCAGGCGATCTAGGTGGACGTCCTTGCGAAAGATAATTCTCCCGTTCTTCGAATTCAGTCTCGTGTTATCTGAACATCATGTTCCCAGGAATGTGAGTCTTCCGCTCAACCACTAGTTTTGCTGGAATCACTCCCGATGCATCATGTACTGATGACCTAAACACCACTGGCTGAACCAAGTCTGTTTGGTTCTCATCAACAACCTCTTGCGTAACTCCATCTTCAGCAACTTTTCCCCTGGGTGGTTCTAACAGCTCAGGAACAAGCAAGAGTATTGTCTCGACACCCATACTTGGCTTTCTAATCACTTCTTTTGTCGTTACACTTGAATATACTTCCTCTGCTAGTTCTTCCTTCATTTCCGCTTGCAATAGGGAGAGTTCCTCTTGACCAGACCTGTTGACTTTTTCTCGGCCAATGCCATTTGCTTAATCGAATGGTTGGTAGACCCCGTCAGTTTTAGCCACGCAAAGCTTTATCTTCTCTTGGCCGACCCTCAGGACATTCTCTCTTAAGTCCACAACGAATCCGTAGGCATTCATGATGTCCATGCCAGGAATCACTTCATCGACAATGTCTGCAATAAGCATTTGATGGTTAAACTCGAGAAGATCTAGGCGTACACATACGTATACCTTTCCTAGCACCTTGACGGAGCTTCCAGTTGTAGCGTGTCAATTTTTGGGTATTTTTATTTTTACCGTATGGGGCATTTACATTTTTATTTATTTCATTTTTGTGCAGGAGTTTTATAAGAACTTGTGAAATTGGATTATGCGACGCTATTTCGGTTGCGAAAGAACACGTGTAGACTGAACAGTTTGGGACAGAGGCGATACGCAATTTCAGTTGTGTAACGCGGCGAGCAAAGAATTTACCCCCTTCAAACTTCTCAGAAATCCGTACTTGTGTGGCATCGCCCATACGCAACTGTACGAACACGAGCTCAAGTGAAGCGTCCAGCCACAAAACAGGATGTCTTGGAGCGAGTAAAATTCAGCAATGTGCTTTTGAGCGGCAGGAAGTAATGTTTAAGTCCGACCTCTCCCATGACGTCAGCCTGTGCCTAATTGAAATCGTTGACCATGTTAACCCAAAAAACTACATGCATGGCATAGGACTAAGCTACAGTGATGGAAGATACGATCATGAGGCAGTGAAGTTTCCGCTCTGCCTGAGTGTTTTGGAGGGAGGCATGTTGGTAACGCTCTCCCCAGTCGACTACCAACCTACGCCGCGCGTGGCTGCTATCAGTTTTGTGCCCGGGCAAAATTTCATATTTTTTCATAAGTCGGCCGACAAAATAATTATGTGAGTCTCCAAAACATAGATTACAGTGCCTCTAGTGACGATGAATAGCTATTGAACTTGATTAAATGCTACCAGCTTATAAAAATCCGGAGTACGAAAAACTGTGGTAAACGCAACACGTGGTCGGGTAGTACGACGCCACACACGTAATGTTACATATTAAAGACTTGTCATTTATTTTACATAAAAATGGGGGGTTTTTGTATTAATACAGGGTGTTAAGAATGTGAGTAGTGAGTGAGCAGGCTGGGCTATTTTAAAGTACGTAAGTAGTAGAAGTTAAGCATAGTACGTAAGCTGTAGGAGTTACACAATTTTTAAAACATGTAAACCTATAAATATGAAATTGGAAATTTTATAAATGGAAAACTTATGAAGTCAATATTTCTGATTAATAAACAAAATTAATTTCTCTTCCAAAAAATTGAGAGTTTAGATTCTTTCAAAACCTTAGTTCGTTTTATGTGCTGTCAGAGTTCGTCGAACGAAATGGGTTAATCCACACTACACGATCCGGCCAGATCAAAGTTGAAAGGTAAGTGGGAGTTTTTAATTTGAATAAAATATAAATATTACCGAAAAGTAAGAGTTACACAGTCACAGTCTGTATTGTACAAGAGCTAATTAGAGGTTGGCGGTTGCTGATCAGGGCGCACAATGGACACTGTTGCGCCCGTGTCAACTGTAAATGATGTTGGTTTACCTTCCGCAAATCAATTAACAATCAAGTTTCCAATGGTCTTATGTAACGTGGAAACTGTGTGCTGTTCTGAGGCTTTACTTCTCCAACTGGTGCGATCACTCTCTTCTCTCGTACCTATAGATGACCACGTTTTCCACAGTTGTAACACTTCAGTCTTCTGTCTTTTTCCCCTCGTTCAAATCGTTCTGGCGCTCTTGAACTTGAATTGTTTGTCCGACAACATTGTTTTTCTGCACCCATCGTAACGGCAATGTGATACAGGGATCATCTGACTGCAATGTGATGGCACAAACCTGTTAATGTACTGGGATGCCGACTTGACAGCTTCAAACTCTAGGGTGTGAACAAGAGCTTCTGAGCTATTTCGGTGTCTTGCCATTCGTTATAATTGTTGAAGTTCACAATCTCCGATGCCATCAATAATTGCCTGCACCACAAAACTTATTCGAAAATCTTCTGGTACTTCAGGATAGGCTAATCCTGTCTAATCAGTCTGTCGATACTTGTTTCAAACTTTTGAAGACTCTCCCCAGAACGTTGTCGTACTGTTCTCAACTGAGCATAGTACACTATACCGTAATTCTAGAGCTTTTATCGATTCGGCATAGGTGTTTTGGCTGTCAGGTGGCACTTTCTGTAGTAGTTCTGCTGCGGGTCCTTTTAATGCGAGAACGAGTGAGACTGCCTTGTCTTTCTCTGTCCAATTATTTGCACACGCAGCAGCTTCGAACTGGCGTAAATATGTCGCCCAGTGTGTGCTTCCATCAAAGGTTGGGGCCTTGACATGAACTGTCCCAACCACAGGCGAGGTGACCCTCTCTCTATTGACTTATTTTCTGTGTCTTTCTCTGTCTTTATCATTGGTACAGTCTGTTCAGAAATTTTTTTTGGTTGTATTTTCATGAATAACTTCACTTTTAATTTTTTTCTTATGTTTGCAGTTTTCTACTGCATATAGTTTTGTTGACATAGCTTCTTCCACACTCAAGACAGATTTTTCTACTTCAGCTATCTTATTTGACATGTATTCTTCTATAACAGATATTCTGGTAATTTGATTGTTAAGCTCACCTCGTAATTCACCTACGTCACCACGTAGGAGACCCAATTCTACAGTAGTGTGTTCTTGCATCTGCTTTTGCTCTTGAATTAACACTTTGATGTCTTCTGTTTCACGTTTCCATTCCTTTGCCTGTCATCCTGTGACGGGACAAATCAGAGGGAACAGATATTTTTTAATAAGTTGTAGTAAAAGATTCTATGGCTGAGTTCAGTAACGGTTCGTACAAGGTACGCATTCGTAATTATAAAAACAGTTGTTTTTCAACACCCTGTAGCCTAGCTCCATCACAGTCAGAGACAGGCATGGCGGAATTTGCGGCAGAGGACGGGAAAGGTCATGAGAAAATATTTAGCCTCTGACCCAAACTTCATCACTGGTTGAAGGCGAATTGTTTCCAGCAGCACGCAATTGAACCAATCAGCGAACGCAAAAGGAGAACGTTCCCAGTTGACCACGAGGTGAAAAGACAGCTAGTCCTTTTAGCCATTTTGGACGCTTTCAGTTGGCTTCCCACTCCAGAACCGCGCGGTTCTTTAGGTCAGTGCTCGCGAGCAAAGTTAAGGATGGCCAACGAAATGTTCTTTTAACTAACATAAAACCATAGTGAAATGTGTAATTGGAACAATCGACAACATCAAAAAATATTAAACAGTTTTTTAAACCTATTTTCGGAACAAAAGTGAAAGTGATTTAAGATGTATGGGGGAACTCGACGGGTAGCGTGCACTGCGTGTAGTGAGTACAATTACTAGCTAAGCTAGCTGGCCAGAAAGCAAGTAAAACCATAAATAGATCAAATTAAGAGTGTTCAATTCAAAAGGGGTTTTAAAAGATTTAAAGAGCGTGAGAGAGCGTGTGTTTATATATATTACAAAAGTACTGGTTTGTCTTTACATACATTATGTACTGCTGTTAAAGTGCAACACAGTACATAAGAGGAAAATAATAAATTTGAAAGAAAAAATATACAAATTCTAATAGTAATTGGAATATATGTTTTAAAATGTAAACAAAAACATTGGGACTATCGACTCACCCAATCAATGTAGAGGTAGATTCCTATATGAGATAAAACAGTATAAAGATATATGTTCTGAAAAGAATATATGAAATTTGAAATGAATATTATAAGAGGAAATAGTAAGAAAATTATAATATAATAAATACAAACTAGAATTAAGAATATTAGAAATAAAATAAATATATTTAATAAGAAGTAGAAAAGTAATATATGTTTTTAAGAGGTATATGATAAAAAGATGTAACTAAGGTAGGGAATTATCAATGTGGCAAATTTGTAAATTGTTAGAGATTGTATTGTACAGAAATGAAAGGAAATGTATTAGTAGTCTAATTTTATCTTCAATCCTGTAAAGATCATTGAGAGTGATATATAAATTAATATTTGTAATCATTTAAATAAATCAAATTTGTACATCATCAAGTTTAATGTTATATGTAATTGGAGAAACAGTAAAAGAATTTAATTTGTTATACCAGAGTTTGATTGTCAATTTAAAAAAGTAATCAATCAGGAGAAGAGATTCAACATCAATACTGAGTTTAATAAAATAAAATACAACTCAATAAATAAATAATATTACAAGAAATCTAAACATATCTTTAATAGAACGCCGATAGAAAAGAGAAATCCTGTACTGAAGAATAGTTTGAGTGGCCATAAAATATAATCCAATATTCCGAAGAAATATCTGTTTTGCAGTCGTCGAAGAAAACAACATTCAGCAGTAAAACCAATAAGAAATTCGCGTGGAGGAACGGATTGCTAAGCCTGATATTGCCTTTGAAAATAATAAACATCAACCAGAAGTGAACCCGTGGCAGCTGGAAGAATTCAGAATCAGTCTAGTTACATTTGTATGGTAGCTATTTTTTACATTGTTATTTATCAAAATATTATATACTAACTTTATTTGGTTTGGTTTAAAGAAAAGAAGATATCATATACAATCGTAAATAAGATCAAACAGCTTAATAATCATTAACCCTGAGATAGAGTTTCTTTTCATGTGCTGATAAACAAAAAACATAATAACGGTAATTACATATCTGAATTACATTATACTAGTAAATAATTACAGTACATTAATAACTTTCCCAACGTGGAATATACCTAACTAAAATATCTGCAAAAAATAACAGCACATAAATGATGTCACCAACGTGTGGCATATCATAATTACATAATTAAATACAGTACTGCAAATAACCATAGTACAATATATAAATAATGATATAACATAATAATTTTTGGAAACATGTTAATAGAAATAAGAAAAAATGAGTAATGATTTAACTTGTAATCTTCTTGAAAGTATTCATAAAAAGAATAGAGTGAAAGTAATGTTGGGTTTATAAAAAATAAATAAGATGTCTCTTTTTATAAACATGCATTATTAATTATTACGCTACAAAACCCAGTAACCTAATTCTATAGATCACGAGTCTGTCCATACAATCCTGGCAGTAGTTGACAAGGTAAGTGGAAAAAGTGCAAGAAAAATATTTCTATAGAATAAAATAAAAACTGAATAGTTACAGTCCTTCCAACTCGAGTAACAGTGCTTTTTGTCTTTCTTTTGTTTCCACCAGTACAGTTTTCTGTCTCTCTTCCGCTTTCTCATCCTGTCGTTTTTCTGCTTCTTCTCTTTCTTGTCTTCGTTCTTCTTTTTGTCGTCTTTCTGCTTCTTCCGCCTCCTGTCGGGGTCTTTTCTCTGCTTCCTCTGCGTCCTGTCGTCATAGTTCCTCTGTCTGCAACAGCAGCGCCTGGAAATTTTTCATCATTTGACTGGCATCCATTGTTTACCGATTAATTACGAATTACACTCATCTTGTAAAAAGTGTCCACTGTTTCCACTGTTAACGGTTCTATCCCACTCCTGACACCACTGTTACAACGGTCTAACTGATCGTCGTAGGTACAGTGGAAACAAAATACAAGACACCAATTAAGTCACTAATCACCAGCTTTAATTTTCACAGTTAAACAGTTTGTAGTGAACAACACACTCTCTTACAACAAATCAAATAAAAACTGTACACACACAATAAAATGTCAACTAATATCAAACACAATTATATTACAATTATACCGCCCAATTATAAAACACAACACTTCACTAATAATCACTTCAATGCACACAGTAATATTGCCCGATAACAACTGAACTCGTAATGTAATATATCGTGACTATAACTGAAACTAAGGCCACTGCTGCCTTGTATTTATACCCGTACTCACAGGCCAGAACCTTCTAAACTACGCGTTATCTCTACTACGACATAAGTAATTGTGGCCTAGACACAGTGCGTGCGGCCGCACGAATTCTGGGACAGTCTAACAAATGTGTCGAGAATCACGTACGCCACACGCATTACATTCCAGATCCCTCTGGAACATTCGATAAACACGTAGATTGTTCTGTGATGTCGTAACAGTATATGAAAATATAAGAACTACTGCATTTACTACTACTGAAGATTTTAATGCAACATATATCAAATAACAGCATGATTATAAAAGACTTTCCACTATTAAATTGGCACTCTGTGTTTGGCAACATATATCAGAATTTTGTTCCTCCAAATTCCCTGCATCTCCCTAACATTAACATCCAATCAACAACTGCCGAGAAAGTAAGGGTTAAACTATAGGATAATGAAGGGTGAAGGGATCAGTTAAATATGAATAGTGAGAAAATTACTAAGAGTTCTGGTAAGAACACTCCAAATCACCGTGGATTATAATTTGTTTTAAATAATTTATATTATATAATTATAATTACAATTATGTCTTAAATTACAATTTGCCACATTGAAATGGTAAATTATTGTATTTTTAACCCATTCAATTACAAAACTAAGTAAGAACACACAATTTGGAAATTTTAATTAGTTATAAATGGAGTAAATAAAATTAGTTATTTTCTCATAATATTATGTACTAGTTGAGCCTCCAGGTGGTCTAGTGGCTAACGCGGGCGATTGATGCGCTCGTGGTCCCGGGGTTCAATTCCCGGCGGAGGTTCCGTACGGCGTGCACTCAGCGTCGTGAGGCAAACTGAGTAGGCGCTGAGATAGCAGCGCCGCCTCCTGGCTGTGAATACCGCAACTAGCGGCTGGTGGCGCGTAGTACTAGCCATACACCGTCACACTAACACAAAAGCCGCGCGGTACGCCTTGGTCCTTAACGGACTGTTGAGCGGAGGTTTATTTATTTATTTATTATGTACTAGTTATATTGTAACTGTGGTGACAGTCATCTGCTCCCTGTGCCAGCCTGGAGTAATCGCAGTGAGGCTATCCAAAATTGGAAGCGATCTGATAGGTCCACAGCAAACACATCATCGGAAATTGGAGTGCTCTCAGTGAGACAATCAGGAGCTGGCAGCCCTCTTACAGCTCTGGAGCAACCACTCACCAGAGGTATAAAAGGAACATTGCTATGCCGCAAAATTCATTCTGTCGGACAATTGGAAGGAAGAGGACCACATGAGAAGCAGCAGGAAATGGAGAAGAAAAAAACAATGCTCACTGATCAGGAGAGTTGTGGGCTCTACACCCTGCTGCTGAGAGAAGAGAACTGTAGCAGAGAACTAAAAGTGAGGGTAGCTGCTGAACATCTCCCCATGTCCCGCAGAGCACTCGGTGTTGCTGCAACTAGCATCCTCACCCAACAGCCCTTTTAAGGGCCACAAATGTAATACGAGGCATGACTGGCACCATTTGTCTTGTAACAATATAAATAAATAAATATATATATATATATATATATATATATATATATATATATATATCATACTCATAGTTCGTGATATGAGAAAATTACAATATTTGAAAATAAATAGGTCACAGTTAAATTTAAAAAGGATTACAATCTCTCTGTAAAGTTTCTGATGTTTAAAACATTTAGAAACATCAAAATTTTCCAGTCTACTTACGAGATATGTGACGGAGCAAGCGCCTCCAGAGCAGCCATTGCATCGTCAATAACATCGTCCTTTTCACCAACATCATCATTGTTACTGCTTTCTTTGTTTTTTGCTTTTTTCTTTCCAGTGATACTGTCACCATCAATCAGTGCTTTGTACTGACCTTCATTGGGCAGTGCCAAACCAGGAAACTTCTGAGCAAGTCTGTCTTGTGTGCTCCCCACCTGTTTGCTGTCCTTTGTGGCCACTTTTGGACGCATATGCTGTATGATTCGTAACAAGTTGGCAATAAACGAATCCTAAGAAGGAAAAAACATAATCTTTAACTTTTACAATGTATACACATATGGCTATTCTGATTATCTACAATTTTTTTTTATGAAGTATCAGAAGAGTTACTTTGGATCATTATGTTACAGTAACAGGAAAGTAACATTATAATATTATAATGGAAAATAATATTAGTGTGCCTGATCACAAGTTAGCTAAGTGTCAGTCAATATGTGGTGGAATTTGTTGAGTGTTGTCAAGAAAAACAAGGAAAGATTCTCGACTAAAATTTTATAATGTAATGGCTGTGCCAGCATTATTGTATGGTTCTGAAACTTAGGTTGCAGAGAAAAAACATCTGAGTACAATACAGGCATCAGAGATGAGATTACTGTGATCTGTTAAAGGCTGCACATGAAGGGATAGACTCTATAATGAAGACATTTGTAAGAGTTGAACATTTTTAATATCCAAGATTGTATTACAGAGAACAAAGAGAGGTGGACTGCTCATCCGAATAGGATACCAGATGTCAGGTAGCCTAAGAAAGTTTGGCAATACAAGCTTGTTGGACAACAAAGTATAGGAACACCTAGGAAGCGTTGGTGAAGTATATATATTGTCACGACACAAATAGCCAACCCCGTACCAGAGATAAAAAAAGATATATTTATAATTGTAAAAAATACTTCTTATCAAATGAACTGATTGATTTTAAATAAAAATATAAGGAATATGACACGACAATACAACGACTTTAACCCAACCCAAGTGATTGAGACAAAAACATAAACATAAAGAAGGGAACCACGGAACATACTTAGTAAAATGTAAATATTTTAAAGTGATTGAGACAACAACCCAAACATAAAGAAGGGAACCACAAATAAACAACGAGAATGAGGAAATAATAAACCTAAGCCACAAGGAAACAAGTTTATGGGTTTAAATGACCCCAAAATGCCCAAAGGAACGGATGAAAAACCTAATATATTAAACAAACAAGGAAAATGAAGAAGGAGGGAAATAAGCAAAAGTGAAAACCAAGAATGGTTCACCAACACAAGTAAAATAGCACTCAACAAGAGCATTGAAACCAAAACAAGGGTTATCAGGAGGAAGGAGAGATAACGGTTACTACCCATTAAAAAGGCAACCAGAAACCACAAATTAGAATTGTTATTAGTCAGTAAGTATTAGTTATTAAGTATTAATTGTCATTAGGATTAAGTCATGAAAGAGAAATAAGTATAGGGGTCACCCACTATCAAACCAATGATATAAACAGTGATATAGTGTAATAGTGTAGGTGTAAGAACCCCAAAGTGAAGTGTGACACTAGTGAAATTATAATTAACAATAAGTGATTTACAAGTGAAGGTAAGGTAAAAGTTGGAAATAAACAGTGCATAGATAACTGATAAATAAGTAGTATTAAGAGTGAATTATAGTATAAGGGATAGAAAACACTAGAAGTGATAATGACTTTTTATTTAAAAAGATGTTCAATAGAGTTAAGTTAATTATAGCCAGTAGTAAGTAAAAAGGGAGGATTCCAGAATAGAATAAATTGAAGGTGTTACCATGGAGGGAATATAAAAATTGTTTAGAGATTGAGAAGTCAAAAAACTAACAAAGATACCTAATTTATAAAGGACTATTATTAATTTAATATCAAGTGATGTTGTTTATCACAACACAAATAATATGTGTTATAAACTAAAAAATTAGCAAATAAGGATAAGTTAGGAGTGAGTGATGATATTTCTTAATCAAAACAATAACTCTAATAACTTATAAAAAATTGTGTTCATGTTATTGTTATAAGAGGATATGGCTGAATGCAATGTGCAGTCCATAAACCTAATGTTATATTTTTAAGATTGAAATAAGGAGAGCAATATTGAATAATAAACAACACACCTACAGACTCAAAACACAACACAACTAATAAAAATAACAAAGTAAGCCCAATAGGCTGAACCAAAATGTGATTTGAACGAAATAAGTAAATTATTATAATGGCTACTTAGGCCTAGAAAAA
The DNA here is from genome assembly GCA_034769895.1 of Magicicada septendecula. NCBI lineage: Eukaryota > Metazoa > Arthropoda > Insecta > Hemiptera > Cicadidae > Magicicada > Magicicada septendecula. Next base: position 48,222,259 of record CM068374.1, on the reverse strand, counting down.
ACATAACTGTCAGAACCAAACAAACAAAGATTATAACAAATTGAATCAGAATTTAGAAAATCTGAGGTGAAGGAATCACCAAGGATAAATTGTAGATCATTTATAACACAAAATATTGTAATAGGCATTATTATATAAAAAGAAATGTAATTAACAAACATTAACATAATTGTAAAAACTTAAAATCTGAAAATACCCAAGCTTGTGGGGTATCAAAATAATCTATGAACGAGAATAAATACTATAGTGACAATATTTAATAACCAGGAAGGAAGATGGAGGAATAACAGTAATCAGAAGATATACGAAGGATTCGAAGTTTCGATAACAATACATCAACTCAAAATAAGCCTATTCGAAAAATACCGTTACTATGGAAACAGCGGTTGTTGACAGAAAATACCGTTAGAAATTAGTAGAGAGAAAAAAAGAAGTGAAGCGTCACCAAGCCATACAGATGCAGAAGTTCGGAAGAAAGTTTTTTCAGTGTAAATCATGAAAATGATAGTATAAAGTTGCTGAAAACCAATCGTCAAAGAAGCAGATGACCACTACAACCAATATTACAAGACCCAAGACCTGAATAAACGGAAATTATCCGTAAATAGAACGTCCAAACACAAGACGAAAGGACGCCACATTTTAATGAAGCCCAAAATCCAAGAAAACTGATTTTATGCAGCCACTTCCTATCTCGAACCAACTACAAAGGCCTATACACGTCGAATTGTTAAGTACTATCCAATTACTTATTTTCCACCAACCCTAATCACTTTAAATAATTTTGAAAGGTAAAATTACCACACTATAAAGATAGTATTTCTCTTTCATAGAGTATTTAAGCAAATTAAAACATAATGAAACATTGTTAACATAAAATAACCTAAGAATTGAACACGAACTTACAGAACACTTTTACAACACAACACAACAGATTGTAACAGCACACTTTATATTTCTTGTACACTTAGATTAAGGTAATTTGTATTTTTATTGTAACCATTGTAGTTCTTTAATTCATCGCCAAAAGAATCCACGGATTTTTGAAACCAAAACTGTAATAAGCCTAACGTAAACAGACGCTAGGTTAAATGGTTTCTAAATTAATTCGCCGCCCTGAAAATAAGATCTCATGTAATCAAACGATAATTATTTTGTTGTAATTGTAAATGTTTCCAGATATAACCATTAAAAAATATTCATTACAGGGAGTAACCAGCGTTATCATTTCATAGGGAGTGCTATATAATAATTACTTGTATTGAAGAGTAAATCGTAGCAGTAAGCTAGTTGCCAGTTATTCGTCAGAAGCGATGATTGAGATGGCTGTGCGAGCGGGAACGATTTGAATACACCAACCCGCTACGCTGATAACTTGTTCAAATACAGTTTTTAGTTGTTTTGTAAAAACGACTTGGCGCCACCCGGGATTATTACACCCCCTAAGAATAACAGGTAAGGTTACTGCCGTAATATACAGGTGATCAGAACTACGCTACAAACATCGCTAGCCACAAAATTACTGTAACGACCCGGTGCGAGGCGAACGCACTAATCATCCAAACACATTATTTTTTATGTACACATTTTGCAGGTACGCTCAAATCTTCTCGTTACAATATTCCTTTGGACCGGAACAGATGATTCGCCTAGTTCCTGATAGAAGAATAAGAAGATGTTAGTGTGATTAATTGCTTTACAATAAAATTTTACAAGAAATCATAGGAGACTTCTTAATTGGAATCAAAGAGACTTCTGTAGTGGTTCAAAAAATGAAATGAGCAAAAATGGGATTTATTATAAGTAATAAGAATAACTACACAACTGATACATATATCCATAAAATACACCATCAAGTAATATCAATGAAATTAATTGTCAAAATACACAACACATTTGCCAATAAACGCAGTTTGATTCTAGCTTACCTGAAAAACTTCCAACTCAAAAAATGAAACGTGCATTACCATAAAAAGACTTTTCCAATAAAATTAACAATGTTATTCGTTATCTCATGAAAAATATTTTAAAAAACATCATAACTACAGCAATAAAAAAAAACTTATAAAATGTTACAATATACTGTACAGAAATACAGAAATATTTTATACAGCCATGATTATTCTGCAGGTCTACAGTTTGCTTTAATTACTTTATAAATTAAGACGGCTCTACAGAGTTATTACTGAAACTGAATTAACACACAAGTGATTCAGGCATACATATGCTACACTGAGGAAATATACAGTACCGCATTGCCGCTTGACTATGTGACACCTATTCCAGACATTACTAGACTATCTGACCTTCATCCAGCCCAGCTATGTCACTAGAATGCAACGTGGATGGAGTATAAATATTGGATTTTGAAGCAGCCAGTTCAGTTACACTTGGTGATATTTCAAGTAGGGATTACTGTTTGTTTTGTTTTAGTGGAAAGCGATTATTGTGTTAATTTGTGTGAAACTGTAATAAGGTGAAGTTTGTTGTTGTATGTTGGACATATTTAACTTGAATTATTGTATAAGAGTAATGTTGTTGATTTCTAACATTGTTTGTATCTAATCAAAGTATGTAATTAGTGACTTCATTGGTTCAGGTATTCTGCTTCTACTGTATAACAAAATGACCTGTCACACCATCAAAGCAATACGTAGACAAGACTCGTACACAATAGGTTATTATATGTGTTACAAAGGTAATGGCTTTAGAATATTAATTCAAGTGATGCTGAAGTTATCAAAGGTCAGAATAGTAACATCAGGGGCAGGCCCCGATTTCAGGTACCTTGCACTCTGGGCAAAGCATTCTTATAGCCGCCCCATTTCATTTTTTACTTTTCTCCCCCCTACCCCACCAAATTATTGTTGAATGTGTAAATTTTGGTTTTTTCCCCAAGTATTAACTATTAGTACCGATAGCATTTCAGTATTGCAAGTGACCTAATCACTACGTAGGCTACACACAACAAAAATTAAAACATCATTTCTTGAAAATAAAAGTAATTATGTTTTGGCAAAAATCGCATGACTGCTATTGCAATTTTTTTAGAAATATTTGTTCTAAAAATTCTAAACATACTTGTAATAGTATATAATATAGTCAACCTTTGAAATTTTACAGAATTATTTAATGTATTTGGCATTTTTAAAATACGAGGAAATGAGGAAAGAGGAAATGACTGTATTAATTTTTTTTTTTACCGCAGTGTAAACAAGTTTGTTGTCAGTAAGAGTTGCAAGTTACTGATATTGAGTAACGATATCAGGCGACATCCGCCGCTGATCGTTTATCAAAAGGCTATACGTCAAACATATAAGCAAAAGGCTATAAGGCAAACATCACACACACACACAAAGAGGAAACTATGCGTAATATAATATTATTCATTACATATTCCTTGGCGCGTGCCGGCATGCATTCGAACGTAGTTTCCTTCATTCCTAGAATTTTAACAATAACACTCAACTGTCTACTGTCTTATAGTCTTAACGCGTATTGTTTTTCGTTCCTTGGTGCCCGCTTGGACCAGGCGCCCTGGGCATTTCCCCAGTCAGCCCATTTAAAGCCCGGGGTCTGATCAGGGGGGAGGGGATTGAGACTAACTAAGAAGTGATGAAGAGAGATGTGAGGCATGCAAATGGGTTCCTGGCACTTATGTTTAATGCTACAATGGAAGACATAATAAAGAACTGTGGAATGTGAAAAATTGGTTCAAGTTGTAGAATATGCAAATAGTAATGTTGAAGTAGCAAAGGACAAGGGAAAGCTGGAAGAAACAATAAAGAACTTGAAAGCTATGACGAGGGATCTTGAGATCAACTATGAGAAAAACCAACTACATGAGAGCGATGAGGAAGGAAGATGGGGGAGAATGATGAAATTTTAAGTGATGGCGCACACCAGCACAGGGTTTTTGTTTGTGATTCAGTCTGTGCTACAGTCATGGACTGAGTTGAGGTACAACTTGGTCTACCTGCCCACGCCTACACACAAGACAATAATATAGTGGTCTTGTCTGGTAGGCTATATAAATAACAAATGTACACTTACACAACCCCTAAATCCCTCTCATAGTGTAGCTCACCACTATATTTAGTTACTAGTGTGACGATTTAAAAATTATTTAAATAGCACAAATTAAAATTTTTGTTCTTATAACAAGTGAGAGTATTATCCACCCCTTATCGGTACCTAGATTCCTGTATCAACGTGCAAATTGTCCAGTACGAACATGCAAAGTACTATGTTATTAAGCGAAAACTGATAATTCTTTTAATTAAATAAAAGACATATTAATAATAAAGGAAATATCTAACTCATAACAAAAAGGTAGCATAATTTATTACTAGTTGATTAATGAACAATTAATAATACTAAAGGAACGAACTATTTTTCTCAGCGCGTAAACCGCGCCAGCTTACAGACTCCCTGCCGCTAAACAGCCCCCAGTCGCCGGAGAAACTTCGACATGTAAGCAGGTCATAAATGTGTTGCAAAGTTACACTTAGGTGTATACCGCTAAACAACGATACAACCAGACGTTAGTTGTTATAATTGATTTAATCCAATGTAGTGTTGGGTAAAACTCAAAAAAAAAAAACTCGGAATGTAGTGCGTGGAGCAAATATTGGTAATATATAAAAAAAAACTTAGCCGACACATCTCTTTACAAACAGTAAGTGGTAAGATATGTTCCTTACCATATTAAAGTAAACATCAGTGCTGCTAAAATAAGAACAATTAAAATGTAAAATGTGAACAACCAACTCCAGAAGAAGAAAGTTACAACAACCAACGTATGAACTTCAAGTACCAGAATCCAATCGTCATGACCTAGACTACAATTCGGAAACAATCAACTAAATGGAGGATCCAGAGGAACAACGAACCACACCCAAGAAGACTACTGAAGAAGACCATCACGAACACCCACAGCAAACTCACGTTCTATTCAGATGATATTGAATCATAACATTTGTGCATAACTTGTTTAAAAAAAAAAAAAAAAAAAAAAACGAAACAAAAAGAACAGTAAAGTTTCTTGTAAAGACTTTTAGATAACTTAAAGATTAACATATAAATATTTGTAATTTCTGTAATGATATAGTAATAACCTGATGATCTTTAAAGGTAAAGTAATTCTGAAAATTACACCGGACTATTCTTCAAATAGTTTGGATGATGTTGTGATATATTAGAATATTGCAAAGTTAAGACCCGGATCCGTGGTACTTGAAATAATACATAGCTGAATGATTTTGAGATAAAAAAGAGTAAGAATAAAAATATTTAATGCATAAAAAAAAGAATATTTAATGCAGAAGTTATAAGAATTTTTCTTTTAAAAGTAAGAAAAAAATTAAAGGATGACCATTAAAGCTATTACTTTTATACTTAGTTAAAATACAAGAATAAAGAGATGTTTTCGCTAATACCCAGAGAGTGAATAAATTTATGTAACCCTTGACTAATTCCTGATATATATATTGTCATAATTTGTTGGTAAGTAAATTTTACTAACTACGGCAGCTAGTTTAATTAACAGCGAACAATTGAACTGGTTCCCGATGTTATAATGTCTTTGCAGGAGGGACGTTATAAGATGCGCAACTCTGCTTTTGTGTAAAAATATTGTGTATACTCTGCTGATAATTAATTAACAGTAACTTTGTAGAATATATAAATTTATTCACTCTGAAATTGTGAACAAACAAATAAATAAAGTTTTAATTAAGAAATAATAATATTAGTATTAGGATATTGCCGTAATAAACAAGTCCTTGCTGGTAAAAATATTCCATTTTAAACCTGTCGGTATTTACAGGCTATTTCATGTTAAATACGTGTCGAGAAATGTACGCTCTCCACCTTGTACACAAATAAGTTGTTTGTATGGGATTCCCTCGCGGACATAACAGACAGTCCAGAACAGGAAATAATCGTGTTTCAGTTTGTCCGAATCACCCTCCTTTGTTAAACCACCCCTACGTAAACAATAAGACTCCCCAAACAGCTGATCCATTGTGCTATTATAAAAGCAATGAACTCATCGTGTGTGAAATTTCTCTCCACTATAAAATAATATTATCATTTTGTCTTGACTGATAATTGCTAGGAGTACAGAAAATTGAATTGATTTGACATAATTTTAATTTGATTAATTAGTATAAGATTCTATGTGTAATAATAGATATACATGTGTGTGTTTAAATGAATTCAAATTTTATAAGTGTTTAAAATAGATGACATAAGATTTATCGTACGTAATACTTAGATTATTTAAAAGTCATTATTACCACTACAATGGCTCAATTTAACCCCGACTTGTTGTTGAAGGAAGAATTAAGCCATGAAGCTTTGTTACGCGGTCTCCCATAAGCAAATGTAACGGTCGCGGAACTGCGCAAAACATTACGTGAAAATAGACCAGACAAACCCTCACTGTTAAATCGTTTAAGTGTATTAGACTTCGAAAGTGAAAAGGAAACATGCTATCACAAATATACGGAACTTACCTCCATCGCACAAACCCTGCGAGATGAAAAATCCCCGGCAGTAATTCTACGAACCACTCAAAGAATCGAACATCTGACCCGCCGCATCACCAATTTGTTGAATTGGCCCGGTGATAAAGTTACTCCACCGGACGCGCAAAAATTCGCGGAAGAAGCATTACAACAATTACCCGAGATAATGCGGGAATTACGTCGAAGGTCCGAATCGTTTAGATTAGAAGAGATCGAAGAAGGAATGAAATATTTCCCCTACCCTATCTCCTACTCAAGAACAGCAAACCGGTGCTGTAAAATTTCAGGAATATAAAATAGATCCCGTTAAGGAACGGTTAACCGATAGACAAGTAAATATCCAACCCGTAAACGTCACGTTACTTCCAAATGAACCAGATAATATGACTAGTACCTACGATTTACCTCCTCACTTACCGACGAATCAATCTGCGGAAAAACCTAGAATGACAACTCAATTAAATCTAACTACTGAGCTTTATGGAAAAATAACTCACCCCGTAGAACGTATTTTATCTGAGATACCAACCACTGATGGGCTGAATATTACAAAACTCCTAGATTTTATCAAGCACCTTTTACAAATAAAGGATCTGCGACAATTAAGAGATGACCAAATTTTACAAGTAATTCTACCTAAATGTAGATCTCCTTTAAAAGATCGTGTGTTAGAATCTCTAAGGTATAATCACCCTGTAGAAGAACTTCATACCACCCTGATAAGACACTTCATTCCCACCGGTATCTACGAAGAATTGAAGCGGAACCTAGTACTTCGTGTACAAGGAGCTTACGAGAGATTAGCTCATTATATATCCGAAATAAGGGAATCGGCCTTATTGCTACAAGTTAGATGGAGTGAACAACAGCTAGTAGACACTATCTTAGTAGGACTATCTCCCAAGGAGCGATCTCGCCTAGCACTCATGAAGAGACCAACCACTTTCACAGAACTAGAACTGTGTTGTATACATTCGTCCAACGTCTGGTATTCTGACCAAAACAGACGCGTTTCTATGTCCCAGACTCAACGCAGAGATTCATTCCTACCTCTACCCATTGGGACTGATACTCGAACCTACCGCGATAAGCGATTCGTAAGAACATCTAAAATCCAAAGCTACCCCAATACTTCAAACTCTCTAAAAAAACCCCGACAACATGCGAGCGATGTAACTGAGGAAAGAAGATGTTACAACTGTAGAAAGTCTGGCCACATTAGCAAGAATTGTAAACAAAAGCGGTACCAACAGAAAACCGACCAGTCAAAAAAACATGTGAAGCGGGAAGAACAAAAATCCTACGTCTTCCGCAGCATCAGAAGGAAAGGTATAAACACTAATAATTCTAAAGTAAAAATAAATAGAAATAAACGTATAGACCCTTACTTAACAAGATTTATTGAAAAGTGCAACTCTATTGGTACATGCAAAACAAGTACATGCCAATTACCCTACATACAGATAGACCTTGGAGCAACGAATATCCTTGGTTTAATCGATTCAGGATCTACACGTAGTATAATCAGTCAACAGCTAGCCAGCGTATTAGCTAATCATAATCTTATTAAACATAGCCAAAACGTGAACGTAAAGTGTGCCACCGCAAATAAGCAAAACCTAAATATATCACGCAGTATTACGGTGAAATTAAAAATAAAGAATTTTACTTGGTATGTTCCCCTACTCGTAGCTGAAGTGTTAGGACAAAACTTAATACTAGGCGCTGACTTTATAAGTAAAACTGGCTTAATCCTTGACATATACGCAAAACAATATTTCTTCAGATTTGATCGTACTCGAAAATATCAGTTCGACTCCGAGCTAAGTAACAACGCGAATTGTGAAACATCAACTATTCAGTTAGAGCATCATGAACCTAGTTTGAGTCATTTAAAAGGAAATGAGCGACAAAGAATTCAAAAGTTAATAAGGGAATTTTCTACTGTACTCACACCCAAGTTAGGATTAACCCATTTAATCGAATACAAAATAAATCTAAGTGACAACAAGGTAATATGTCTTCACCCATACAAATTATCACTGCCCAAGATGGAAATAATGAGAAACCAAATCAACAAACTCCTAGAGCAACACGTCATAGAACCGTCAACTTCTCCATACTCATCACCTGCATTCCTAGTACCAAAAGGAACTGACAAACATAGACTAGTTGTGGATTATAGACAGCTGAATAAGAATATAGAATTTGAATTGATTCCCCTGCCCGACATTCACAGCGCGTTCCACTATTTTACCAAAGCGAAAATCTTCACCATAATGGATCTCAACCAGGCATTCCACCAAATCCCACTAGCTGAGGAATCAAAACATCTAACTGCGTTTGCTGTCCCATTTAATCTATATCAATTTACTAGAGTACCATTCGGTATATCACAAGGAAGTTCAGTATGTAGCAGACTGTTAGAAAAAATATTTCATGACGTTAAATTTAAATTCGTATATCACTATCTTGACGACATAGTAGTATATAGTGAATCGATGGATCAACATACTGATCACTTGCGTGAAGTATTATCGAGGTTAAAGAAAGCTGGACTAACGGTAAACCCTAGTAAAGTTAATTTCACAGTAAAACAATTCTCTTTCTTAGGTCATATAGTATCGGCCGAAGGTAAGTTTAGCATCGATCCTGAACGTACGCGCGCAATCCGAGAATTTTTACCACCTAGAGACACCAAAGGTATAGCTCGTTTTTTAGGTATGATCAATTATTTTCACAAGTACATACCCCACCTAGCGGATATAGCAGGCCCATTAAATGCATTAAGGAAGAAAGGAGCGAAATTCGAGTGGACTACTCGACATCAAGCCGCTTTTGAAACACTCAAGGAAGCATAATATCCCCACCGGTATTGCAGTTAGCAGATTTCAGTAAACCATTTGTCGTACAGACCGACAGTTCTAGTGTAGCATTAGGAGCTGTAATATACCAAGAAATCAATAATACAACACTCCCAATCAGCTATGCATCACGTACATTGACGGAGCAAGAAAGGAAGTTCTCAGCCTATGAACTTGAATGTTTAGCTGTAGTATTCGCCTTCGAAAAATTCAAACCATTTTTGGAACACAAGGAATTTCTACTAGAAACCGACAATCAAGCTTTGTCATGGTTATTGAACCATCCGAAACGGTTAGGTCATATCGGAAGATGGGTGTTAAGATTAAATTGCTACAAGTTCAAAGTACAACATATTCGTGGTACTCAAAATGTAGTAGCCGATACACCATCCTGCATGTTCCAACTACCCAATACCAGACCTGGCGAAGACAATGTTGAAACCACTACTGTTAATACGCTAATTACTAACTTCCCCCTTGCATTTAAGGATATAGCATATCACCAACAACAAGATCCGAAATTGTGTAAAATAATAGAACAAATAGATAAAGGAAATTATTCTGACGAATATACCTTGAGTAAACGAGTACTTTGTTTTAAAAAGGCTAACGGAAAAACACTGAGAATAATCGCCCCGGAAATAATTAAACCTATGCTAATAGAATACTACCACTCATCAACCATTTGAGCTCATATGGGAATTAGGAAAACTATACATCGTATTCGCAAGGAATACCATTGGGAAAACATGAACAGTGAAATAACAAAGTTCGTGAAACAATGCGAAATCTGTGCCCTGAGCAAGCCAGCACGAATCAGTCAAGTCGGAAAATTAATCTCAGAAATTCCCACAACACCCTTCTCAAAGATATACATAGACTATTCTGGACCTTATCCCCGTTCTAAGTCCGGAAATACTATGCTATTAATTTGCGTTGACTCCTTCACTAAATTCGTATGGATGTACCCTATGAGACGTGCCTCAGCATCTACGACAATAAAGATTCTACAAGAGAGACTATTTAAAGATTATGGTACACCAGTACACCTAGTATCTGACTATGGACCTCAGTTTAAATCGAAAGAATTTAATGACATGTGTTTTAAATTAGGAATAAATCATATTACAGTGACAGAGTACCAACCGCAAGGAAACCTAGCAAAGAGATACTTGCAAAACCTAAAATCAGCCTTAATATCTTATCACGCTAAAGATCAGACAGCGTGGGATCAAAATCTATCATGGATACAATTTGCCTTCAACTCAGCGTATCATGAAGGACATAAATCAACACCATTTGATTTACTGTACAAGTATAAACCAAACCACCCGTTAACCACAAAGTGGAAAATTCATGAGTTATTGCCCCGCGAAATAAATGGGAATAACATAAGGAAAATATGGAACGAAGCTCGCACAAATTTGAGAGCGAATTTACAAAAATCGCGGAAATATCATGAGCAGAATAATAGGAAAATAGAGTACAAAGTAGGTGATTTAGTGATGTATAAAACTCACCCTACGAGTAAAGCCGTGGATAGGACCACTTCCAAACTATCATACCGATGGTGTGGCCCCTACTGTGGCCCCTGATAGTTCATCACCCCCGTTACAGTAGCACTGTATGAACCCAATACAGACAATTACGTTCACAGAAGCCATGTGTCACAAATAAAAAAATCGTTTTCGTGTAAAAATAAAGAAGCACGACTACGAGAAAGATAGTAAACCAAGAATACTACTTAAGTATTATGAGTAAAATATGTTGTATATACTTATACAGGAATATAATAAGATTTTGCAACATCCTATATCATAATTGAGTATAAACTCAAACACCTCATACGAATACTAGCGAGGCCTGATCAACCTTAGCTAATGTCCTGCGAGAATGAAATAAAGAATGAGAAGTCAGCTGACGAACAACAAACCTCTAGCGCAGTAAACTAAAAGTAATTCGATTGTTATTACAATACGTTATTATTATTAGTAACCTACTCATGAGTATAACTCCGTAAAACGAGTGAAGAAATCAAGCAAAAAAAACAGGTAGTAGATGTAAGAATTAAATATAAGGTAGATTTATGTATTTGTGTATTTTATGTGTAGTAGATGTATTAGATTTTAAATATTTTGTATAAGATGTAAGATAATCGATTGATGGATAGAAATCATCTGAGGGAGAGAAATTTCAGCACTAAATTCCGTGCCCAAATGTAATTGTATTTATTACCCTGTCGCCCCGTCCTCATCTTTAAGTGCAGGAGGATGTGACGATTTAAAAATTATTTAAATAGCACAAATTAAAATTTTTGTTCTTATAACAAGTGAGAGTATTATCCACCCCTTATCGGTACCTAGATTCCTGTATCAACGTGCAAATTGTCCAGTACGAACACGCAAAGTACTATGTTATTAAGCGAAAACTAATAATTCTTTTAATTAAATAAAAGACGTATTAATAATAAAGGAAATATCTAACTCATAACAAAAAGGTAGCATAATTTATTACTAGTTGATTAATGAACAATTAATAATACTAAAGGAACGAACTATTTTTCTCAGCGCGTAAACCGCGCCAGCTTACAGACTCCCTGCCGCTAAACAGCCCCCAGTCGCCGGAGAAACTTTGACATGTAAGCAGGTCAAAAATGTGTTGCAAAGTTACACTTAGGTGTATACCGCTAAACAACGATACAACCAGACGTTATTTGTTATAATTGATTTAATCCAATGTAGCGTTGGGTAAAACTCAAAAAAAAAACTCGGAATGTAGTGCGTGGAGCAAATATTGGTAATATATAAAAAAAAAAACTTAGCCGACACATCTCTTTACAAACAGTAAGTGGTAAGATATGTTCCTTACCATATTAAAGTAAACATCAGTGCTGCTAAAATAAGAACAATTAAAATGTAAAATGTGAACAACCAACTCCAGAAGAAGAAAGTTACAACAACCACCGTATGAACTTCAAGTACCAGAATCCAATCGTCATGACCTAGACTACAATTCGGAAACAATCAACTAAATGGAGGATCCAGAGGAACAACGAACCACACCCAAGAAGACTACTGAAGAAGACCATCACGAAGACTCACAGCAAACTCACGTTCTATTCAGGTGATATTAAATCATAACATTTGTGCATAACTTGTTAAAAAAAAAAAAAAAAAAAAAAAAAAACAGTAAAGTTTCTTGTAAAGACTTTTAGATAACTTAAAGATTAACATATAAATATTTGTAATTTCTGTAATGATATAGTAATAACCTGATGATCTTTAAAGGTAAAGTAATTCTGAAAATTACACCGGACTATTCTTCAAATAGTTTGGATGATGTTGTGATATATTAGAATACTGCAAAGTTAAGACCCGGATCCGTGGTACTTGAAATAATACATAGCTGAATGATTTTGAGATAAAAAAGAGTAAGAATAAAAATATTTAATGCATAAAAAAAAGAATATTTAATGCAGAAGTTATAAGAATTTTTCTTTTAAAAGTAAGAACAAAATTAAAGGATGACCATTAAAGCTATTACTTTTATACTTAGTTCAAATACAAGAATAAAGAGATGTTTTCGCTAATACCCAGAGAGTGAATAAATTTATGTAACCCTTGACTAATCCTGATATATATATTGTCATAATTTGTTGGTAAGTAAATTTTACTAACTACGGCAGCTAGTTTAATTAACAGCAAACAACTGAACTGGTTCCCGATGTTATAATGTCTTTGTAGGAGGGACGTTATACTAGATTGGCCGATTTCTCTGTGTCATAACGCTTGAAGGGAGAAGAAGAAGATGACTCTGTTTCTCTGTTTTACAATATATTTTGATAAGCATACATGAAAGGAAGATGAAACATGGGACACAAAGATTTGGGAGCTTGAGAGTAATGAGTATGACAGGGTGTAATTACATACTGAGAGACAGGAGCGAAGTGAGTTGAGGAAGCAAAAAGGGGACAGAACTTATGACAGAAAGGGGAGAATTGAGTGACATGAACTCGTCACTCCTTATTTGTTAACTTCTTTCAACTTACTTGAGTTAAAAGCAGCTAAGACTTTTCAAAAATGTCAAGCCATGATGACAATAACAATGAAGATACAAATAAGAAGAGAAGAAGTATATCCTGATCCTGAATTAGACAAACTACATTCTTTTTCTTAAAGAATGCACCAAAATATGCAAAAAGCTATGCAACCTTCTAAAAATTTCTAGTTGTAGTAATTCTTTTTAACTTTATAATATTCTAAGTTGACAATTTGCATAATTAGTATAATACACCAGCGATTCCTAACAATTTTATTTTTCTGTGTACATTTTTCTTGTAGCACTCACAAAAAAAAAGAGAATTGTTAGTGTCAAAATTATTTGTTACTATCACTATATTTTGACTATGGTCAAATAAATGCACTCTTAATACTTTCGGTGGCAAGCTTGTATCTACCACAGTCTTGGTGTTTTAGTCAGCTATGTCATACCCATCTGTCACCAGCTGTCATATGCGATCACATACAAAACCCCCTGGTGGGTATACAGTATATGACCAAAAAGCACTTTGTAAAATTCTTTTGAATGCTATGTACTCTGTCAGCGAATGGAAGGAATTCTTTGTTGAATGTACTCAACACAAACAATCTCTTTATCATTCTGCAGTGTTTGGTGTTCATATTTACAGGTTATATAATTTAACATACACCACACAGTGGAAAGATGTTGTTAGAAAATAAACACCAACGAATTTTGCTTTTTTCATGGCAGAAAAGTATGAAATACTTATTTTGGTGCAAAACTGTTTTGTAGTTATAAAAAATTATTATAATTTGAATAAACCATACATTAGATTTAAAAAATAAAACAGCTTTGTCTAAGTGACACTACATAATTATTTATTCCCAATAAATATATGTTTCATACAGTTTCAAAAAAGAAACGATGATCATTATATTTTAACATCTGAACATTGCCATTGTCCAAAGATTAAATGAATTATTCACTTTCAAAAAACCATAAATGTGCCTGTTTTCTGATATTAATAGTGTAGTAACAAGCTGGCACTGAAAGTCTTAAGGCACTTTTGGTATAATGCAATGCTGTATTGCTTTTATATGGCAATATAACTTCTTCATGTGAAGAATTTTTTACAAGCATATTTTGTATAGTCCCATACTGGACAACACACAAAAAGCACAGTAATTTTTGTGGCTGGGAATCATACAACAGTGAACCTTTTTTGTTAATCAGTGACACAAAAGCCACAAATAATCTAAAAATAGACTCTCTATATAATAAAAAAAAAAAAATACATCTCACTTACTGAAAATTCTGCTCCATTTTCATTAAGTGTGCTTTTGAACGCTTCAAATGTGTCATTTTTATCTGCTAAATCGATTATAAATTCAGCTGAAAAACACAATAAAATAAATGACTGAAAATTCACTATTATATACTAATACACATATAGAAAAACAAACAAGTAAGAATTAATAAACAAACACTTAATAAGCGTTGACAAGAATAATTTTCAGAGTAATCAGAGAAGATAAATTAAAATCGAGTAATATATCCAAGTTTTACTTCGTACAACATCAATCATTGAATGTCGAAATACATAGCGAAATTTAATGTGTTAAACATCACAGTATGGGACAGTCGGTCGAGAGTAGTTATCAATCACGGTGTTGGATGCACTTAGCTTTAATAAGGATATATTGAGTATTCAACAAGTGTATTAGCATACGGCACCTGTGTAATTCTCACTAAGTTATTTAAGTGAATTGTGTAATACCTGTGAAACCAGTGTAAAAATAGTGCAAAATAACAGGGATAACTGTTCAACGATCAACATCGGACGACCAGCCTGGAACTCGCAGAATTGATGACATCGCATCGCAGAGTGAATTCAACATACACATAAATAATAAAATGAACACTCATTTTACTATTGCTTATTAATTTTAAATGTATGTCAATCATATTTGGTGACTCAATAAGTGTAAGAATCCATTGCCAAGAAATAAGCACGTACAAATTTTATAGTAAATTTATTAAAGTACTAACTTATAAATTTTGTAATATGTGAATGCAAATCATTATTAAAAAACTTGATTAATAACAATCAAATTGTGTTTATTTATTACTGGCGCCCTGGGATAAATCTTAAGAGTCGGTACACTAAAGTAAGTGTGACATCCTGTTGCTGAGAATTGGTATGTGATAAATATTAATATTGTCATTGAGTAATTTAGCTTGATAAACTCTTACTTTATACATGCTCGTAGGCCAAGTGTAGTATGAAAAGTTGTAACATGAAATAGTAGTAAGGTCTATTAAAAGTGTAATACATTCTGTCACCCGGAACGTGGGACTATCGAGTCACTAATAGAATAGTAAAGTAAGAATAAAATAGAATTAAGAATAACAATAATATAAGACATAGTTGTATGATTACGTGGAGTAAGAGTAGGAAAAACAAAAACACACAGAACAACACGCACGAAGTAGACAATAACATGAATACAGAAACAACAGCCCACAATAGCGAAATGAAGTTCAATATAAACAATCAGCTAGGAGATCCTCAGATGCTCCCACACATTTTAATGGGGAATCACGGACGCGGGGACTGAACGACGAAAATGCAGAGACACAACAGATTACACAAAAAACACAAGTAGAGGTTAGAGAGAGGACGGTGTATCAGACATTACCAGAGACAGACAAAGACACCGATATATATACAATACTCCAACAACTGTTACAACAATCGAAAGAAACAAAAGAACAGGCGGAAAAAACAGCATGACAGATAGCACAGCAAGCGACACAACAAAAACAACACGAGCAAAAATTAGAACAAGCGTACAACAAATGCAAAAACAAATACAGGAACAAACGGCACAACATATACTGTGCCGGCCCGATTCCGGCCGTCGAAAATTGTGGAATATTTAATGGTAATATAACGCGAGAGCAAGGGGGCGGGTGTACTGAACTTTGTACGAAACCATTAAGGCTGCGCGCGCAACCGTAGGAAGGGTCGGCTTGGTCAGTCTGTAACAGCTGTATTCAATTCACCGTCCGGCTCCGAGAAACATCGACTCTGGTCTCCGAATAGTTTACTGCGTAGTTTTTCTTCCACTATTATGGCTGGCTGAAACTTACGAGACTCCCGGGTTCTCGATTAAGTCGGAGATTTGGCCTTGCTGATTGACTTCCATCCGCATCAGCCATGGACCATTAGAAACGATCCTGTTCGGAGAAGGAGTCGGTGACCAGATCAAGATGTAACACTGAGTCAGCACAATTAAGGTGATATGCACTCTTTTATTTTCCTTTTGGGGCCGGGCCGGCAGTGCACCTGTTTTACCGTAAAAATCTTTTGAATCCATGTGCCCACGTGGCCAGACAGTCTGCTATAAAGGGGGTCAGCTGAACATCATTCTGAACATTATGAGTTAATTTCAAGGAACACTTTAATAACTGAATTACCTAACACTAAGTACAATGCTTGTAATTGTGTGCTGCACTGGGGGAGCGTGCCAGAGATATTTGTACACTTAGACATTTTCACAGATTGCATATAGTCATCATCTTACTCTTTACAAAATTTATATGACATGTTAGGAATTCGGTTCCGGCTGGAACAGAATGGAGTTGATATTAAATTCACCTTGGGTTTAACATTTAAGGGCTGGGGCGTTTTTTTGTTTTCTTTTTTGGCTGTTTTCTGGGGTATAAAAAGGGACATAGTTTTTGCCTGGCACATGTTGGTGCAGTTTGGGGCAGGTATGATTCCTGTCAAACTTGGTTAAGCGCATGTTGGCGCGCTCCCACAGCTGCTAGGGCACAACCGTTCTTATTGTAATTTCATTTTGTATATATTTATATAGCCAGTCGGGTTTTAATAGAAAAGAATTTGCACATTTTTTCTGGGCATATACTAATTGATTTTGTACCTTACAAAAGTCTATCCTGATTGTTTTTCTTTTACTTGTAAAACATATATTGGTTAACTTTTTCACTTGTAGCATCTACTGATTAATTTTTTTTTCTGTAAAACATATACTGATTAATTTTTTTTACTTGTAAAACATACTGTTTAATTTAAAAAAAAAAAAATTGTAAAGCATCGACTGATTAATTTTCCTACTGGTAAAGTATATACTGATTAATTGAATCCTTCTGAATTGTAAAACAAATTAACATTTTAGAACCGTATAACAATTGCTTAAAATCAGGTGATGTAGTTTCTTTAAATTTTTATTTAATGCTGTTGAAGGAACTTAAAGTTTCATATGCTCATGATGGGTCATTTATCAGTGGAATTCTATACATATGGGCGGTCCGGTCTTGCTTATGGGTTATGAGTGATTATCATCGTTCTGGGGTTTTCGCTTTTATGTAGTTCAATAGAAACGGGTTGCTGATGGGTAAACATTTATCACTGCTGGTTTCTGGGCATGGTAGTAACACTGCCTGCAAAGCAGGTGCATTCCAGGGGCATTCGTGTTTAGAATATTGGTGTATAATTGTGAGTATATGTGCCTTATGTTTCTGTACGTGTTGTTATGTTTTGTTACTGATATACAGACCGTGTCTTTTCACACTATTAAAACATGGGGGATTATTTATTTATGACATATTTGTGATTTATTTGTGATAATTATGTGATACAGTTTCATCTGCATGTAGCGAATGATGGGATACAATAAAAATTGTTATTGTTACATTACAGCCGAGTTTCATTGCAAGTCCCGTCATACTGGGCCCAGCACAATTTTGGCTTCTCTAGGCTCCGGCCTAGTTCTAATTGACTTGTGGCTTCTCTTTCAAAAAAAAAAATAAATAAAAAGAAGTTTGTTTTATACATATAAAAGACATAAAGGGAAAGAGGGGTTACAAATGGTAGCAGAGCGTGGTTAATTCTAGGTTGAACCCTTGGGTCCTGGTGTGTGACGGGGCTTGCAAACTCGGAAATATTAAGGCGATTGTTGTGACATTGTTTTCTTAGGTATATGCCCGTGTAGGCTAGTTGTAGGTTGTATAACTTGTGAGTCGGGTCGCACCACTGAGGCGGTTATTTGTGTTTGAAAAATGTGATAGGTTGTACTGCCGGGGAGTCTCAAGGGTGGCCTGGATGATGGAATGTTGATTCAGGGTCGGAGTTTAGCGTGTGACTTTAGCGGGATACGGTATGGCCCGATCGGAAGTCGGTACCGTCACCGACTAAATTACCGAATTATGAATTTGATTGTTAGTTGTTTTTTTGTGAGTTATGTGTTGGTACGACGTGTGTGTCGAATTGATGTTTGATGTTATGTGTGTTCAGTATTGTTGGTTGTCACTTGTCTCCTTCTGTAGTGGGAGTGAATGGTTCAGAATAGGCCAGGTTTCCGCAGCGCTAGAGAACCCAGGGGTCCTCTTGATGGAAGAACAGTACTCAAGGTTTTCCTGGTTTAGTGATTGGTGTTTTCATGTTTGTCTGTGGTTCGTGGGGGAAATAATTAGAGCATTGGCGGCATGAGCGTTATGAATCCCGATTTATTTTTGAAGCATGAGTTGGAGTTCGAGATTAAGTCCCGGGGTGAGAGGCCCCAAGGGGATGTCGCTTCTTTGAGGAAGCAATTAAGAGACGCCCTCTCCTCCGGAGGGGCGACGTCGCTCGTAAAGGTCACTGATATGACAGCGGAGCTCGAGTTGTGCCAGGAGAAGTGGGGAGAGTTGCGGGAGGTGATGGAGGATTTTGAGTCGGCCCCTTCCAGCCTCAGGGCAAGACAGAGAGTGCGTCAACGAGCAGAACATCTGCAACATAGACTGGAGAACTTGTCCGCACAAACTACAATTGCTGAAGTCAGCGCCACGCTGAAGCTGATTTCGGAACAAGTGGCGAAAGCATTGCGGAGCTTCGAGCCTGTGAAGTCTCAGCTTTCCGTGAGCTCTCCCCAGCCTCCTGACATGGACATAGCGCAGATGCCGAACCCGGCGGCTCAATTGCCGACGCTCTCGGGCGGATCGAGCGTTTCCTATAATAAATTACCTAACCCCCTGTCTTCCATTATTCAGCAGCTTCCGGTTGTAGATGGACTGGACGTGGACAAATTGATGGGTTTTTTCGAATTTTGTTTCAGCTGTCCGACTTCCCGGGGATGTCGGATGGCACCTTACTCGAACTCGTGTATCCCTATTGTCGGGGGTCTGTGGCTGAGCGGGTCGCGAGGACTATACGAGATGGCGGCAGTGTGGCGTCTTTCCATCAGGGGGTGTTGGACGCATGCGTGCCTGGCCGATTGCGAGAGCAGCTGCAGCACAAACATTGTTATCGGGTGCAAGCCCACGGGGAGAATTTTGCGGAGTTTGCGCAGAGTATCCGCGATGCTGTCTGGATTTTAGGGTTGGGACTGCCCGAGAATGAAGTAGTGCAGATGATATTCGAAGGGGTTACTCCCCAGGAGAGATCTCGTTTAATTTTTGCTGAGCGACCGCGGAGTTATGAAGACCTCGAGAAGCTGTGCGTGTTATCCCGGGCTACACAATCAATTGATGAGTCCCGTGGGCCAGTAAGGGCCAGTCCGGGCGAGCCCCGAGTGGTGGAACGACGGGTCGTTCAGTCCCAACCCCGGCCAGAGAGAAATAACGGCGATCGAGGTGGACAGTTGAGAGGCGTTGTTTGCTTTCGCTGTCGCAGACAGGGGCATGCGCGATTGTCCGGAGGGTGGTATGCGTCCAGCGCTTCCCCCGAGGGTCCGGTATCCAAAAAACTAAATTACCAGGGGGGACAAGTCGGAGGTTGTCTTCCCCTCGTTACAAGACTTTTCGGAATTCAAGTGCCTCCAGGCAAAGGATAGGTCCTGCCTCTTCTAATATCAAGGTCCTTGCTACCGTCCCGCAAAAGGCTTCTGTATGCCCTTTCCTGTCGCTCGAGGTAAAGAAGGGTCAACTCAGAGCGTTAGTTGACTCCGGGTCAGCCCGATCTATCATCTCATCTCGAGTATGCGCGGACCTTGAAAAACAGGGCTTAATAAAAGGGTCGAATCGGTCGTCTGTGGTGTGCTGGACTGCTTCTAGGGAAATTCTGCCCATCTCCCAGGTGGTTTCCTTTAAGTTCAACATTGATGGCTTTTCTTGGGTGTGGCCTTTTCTGGTTTCTCCGGCTCTGGGAGTTGACTGTATTGTGGGTGCTGATTTCATCGCTAAAAGTGGTCTCGTGTTGGACATCCATGGGCACCAGTGTTATCTTAAATTTAATCGGGGCATTGTTATTCCTTTTCTTGGATACCAGGGAGCTAAGGGAGGTATCCAAGAGGTCGCTTGTCCCGATTCTGCACGAGATCATCTCACTCCCGCCCAGCAGAGAGCTTTAGACCGATTGTGTGAGGAATTTCCCTCCGTATTAACCCCTAAGTTGGGACTCACACATTTATTAGAGTATAAAATTCGTTTGACGGACTCTAAGATAGTGAGGTCGCACCCATACAAGTTCGCCCCTCTGAAAATGGCCGTTCTGAGGGAGAAGGTTCAAGAGCTGTTAGAGCAAGGGGTAATTGAACCTTCCAATTCAAGTTATGCCAGTCCAGCGTTCCTGGTACCCAAGCCTGGGGGTAAGCACCGTATGGTGATAGATTACCGGAAATTAAATTCTAATATTGAGGTGGGTTCGGTTCCCCTTCCGGATCTCCACTCGGCTTTCGATTGGTTTAGTGAGGCCAAGTATTTCACCGTGATTGATCTCAACGCTGCATATCACCAGATCCCTTTATCCAAGGAAAGTAGACCGTACACTGCGTTCTGTGTCCCGTGGAATTTGTATCAGTATACGCGGGTCCCTATGGGTCTGGCGGTGGGCGCCCAAACGCTCACGCGTCTGCTTGACCTGGTGTTTCAAGACGTAAAATTCAAATTCATCTTCAATTATTTGGACGACTTGCTGGTCTACAGCAAAACCTATGATGAACATCTGTGTCATCTCAGGGAGGTGATGAGCAGGTTGAGAAGCGCGGGCCTAACGGTCAATCCGGAGAAAGTGCGAATTGCACAGGAGAGCATATCATTTCTGGGGCATCTGGTGTCGCACCAAGGAGTTACAGTGGACCCTGAAAGGACCCAGGGTATCCGGGATTTTCCCCCGCCAAGGGATGCCAAGGGCATCGCCCGGTTCATGGGGATGGTTAACTTTTATCGGCGGTTTATCCCCAATGCAGCGGAGATAGCTGCACCTCTAAATGAATTGAGAAAGAAGGGGGCTAAGTTTGTGTGGGGCGAGAGCCAGCAGAAGGCTTTCGAAACGTTGAAGGAAGCTATCATCTCCCCACCGGTGTTGCGGATGCCGGATTTCTCTCAACCGTTTATCTTACAGACGGACGCGAGTTCGGTGGCGCTCGGGGCGGTTCTGTCCCAAGTCGTTGATGGTGCTAGACAGCCTGTGGCCTTTATTTCCCGAACCTTGACTCAGCAAGAAAGAAAGTCATCAGTATATGAGCTAGAGTGTTTAGCTGTGGTATACGCTCTAGATAAGTTCAGGCGTTTTCTGGAACACGCTGAGTTCCTGCTCGAGACCGACAATCAGGCTCTCTCTTGGCTTCTTGCTCACCCCCGGCAACTGGGTAAAATTGGTAGATGGGTGGTTAAAATCTCATCCTTCAAGTTCAAGGTGCAACACATTAGGGGTACTCAAAATGTGGTTGCAGATGCTTTGTCACGCATGTTTTCCCCACCCAGTGAAGTCCAATCTGAGCAACCCTGTTCTGTTCTGCTAGACTTTCCGTTAGCCTTCACTGATGTGTTACCCCATCAGTTGAATGATGAAGAGCTGGGTCCTATCATCCAGAATATAAAGGAGGGTAACATGCAGGCCCCTTACTTCTTGTCCAAGGGCGTCCTGTGTTGTCGAGAAAGAAAGGGACGTGCCCCGAAGATCGTGCTGCCTAGCAAGTTAGTGCCCATGGTCTTCAGCTATTATCACAATTCCCCAGTAGGAGGCCACAAGGGAATTTCGAAGACCATTTCCGGTATTAGGAGACACTTCATCAGGAAGGGCATGGACAGGGACATCGCGACGAGGGTTAAGAGTTGTCATCTGTGTGGCTTAAGCAAGCCTGCCCAGAACACAAAGTTGGGGTTGTTGTCATCAGACGTGGCGAGCAGACCGATGGAGAAGCTATTCATCGACTACGTGGGACCCTTCCCGCATAGCAAGTCAGGTAATGCTTACCTACTTGTCTGTGTGGATGCTTTTTCGAAGTTTGCCTGGCTACTGCCCTTACGGAAGGCAACAGCTCGTTTAACCATAAGCGCGCTTCAGAACCATATTTTTCAGCATTTCGGTCTTCCGACCATCATTGTCTCCGACAATGGCCCACAGTTCATTTCGAGTGAGTTCCGGCGGATGTGTTTCGCCAGCGGAATCAGACATGTAACCACTTCCCCGTATTACCCACAGCCGTCCCATGCGGAGAGGTTCAATAGGAACCTCCGGTCCGCACTCATTGCCTATCATGCGGAGCAACAGACCACCTGGGACCAGAATTTGAAGTGGTTGCAGCTAGCTTTTAACACGGCCCTGCATGACAGTCATAAGGCCGTGCCCTTTGAGATCATGTTTGGATTCTCGCCCGCACTCCCGTTGACTAACTTGTGGAATATTGACGATCTTCTACCACGGGAGCCCGATAATGGAACTGCGGAGAGATGGAGGGAGGCTCGGAAGAATTTGCTGCGAGCGCACGAGCGGGTCCGTCGACGATACAATCAGGGGCGAATTCCGAACCCCTTTCAGACCGGCGACTGGGTCTACTGCCAGAGCCATCCGATCAGCTCAGCCGCGGACAAAAGAGCCGCTAAATTGTGCTATCGTTGGTCGGGACCATACCATATCCTAGGATTCACGTCACCAGTGACGGCGCGGTTGGAAGAGCCGGGTAGTCATCCTAAAGAGATTACTACACATATCTCAAAATTAAAATTATTTAGAAAAGGGTAAACGGGCTGAAGGGGGGGGAATTATGGTGGTCTCTGTGCGAGTGGGGATGTTGTCAATTTTAAGAGGGTGTGCTCCGGGGGCGGTATTGAGAATGATAGGGTAGCGGGTAGATGTTTCCCACAGTCCCAGTGGTGTTCGTCTACTTCAGGGATGCGCCCCTGCCTGCGCGAGCCTTGGCTTTCTCCAATTCTCCTTATGTCCGGAGGGAGCCATGTCCTTACCTTCAGTCCCAGCCCCAGACCTTTCGATGATCCTTGACCTTCCTCCTTCCGATTTTCCTAACCTGTACCTGAGAAAAAAAACTAGAAAAGCAAAAAAAAAAGGAGATAGAGAGTGGAGTGTGGGCAGCGTGCACCAGGGGGTCGATCTTGCTCCTCGTGGTGCACGTTGTTCACCGCATGCCCTTGGAGCACACATGTAAAACTTATTTGTATATTGGGTAGGTGCCATAGTCACAGCTGGCGTGGCTTTCCGTCTGGTCCAGAGTGGGGACCACCGCATCATGGAGACCGTCATCTCCCCTTTTCCCTTGGCCCGTGCCGTGATGGTATTGTTTAGAATGGGGAGGTCGTATTAGAGAATTACCCCGTAGGTATACAGGGCAGATGGCCCTGTCAAGGTGGCAGTCGTGTTCTGGCTTGAGTGGACAAGCCTCAGGAGGTCGGAACTCAGGGAGCTCCCGAACTTTTCTTTAGTCTTTCTTCTCTGTCCCTTTTTGCGGTGGGCTGGCCCTGATCAGGTCAGCGTGCCGCACCTACACACTTACATACTACACGTCTTCTTTCGTCTCTTTCGTTTTCCCTTCTGAGCCTCTGTTCTCCTGAGAGCAAGTGCCGCCGGGCCACCATATCCACGAAGTCCACCAGCTTGTTTTGGGAAGGGGTACACTGCAGGGTACTCTCCCGAGTTTCAGAGTGGGGCAACCGGGTTGCCCTTTCGGGGTGGGGGTGTGCCAGCCCGATTCCGGCCGTCGAAAATTGTGGAATATTTAGAACAAGCGTACAACAAATGAAAAAACAAATACAGGAACAAACGGCACAACATATACTGTGCCGGCCCGATTCCGGCCGTCGAAAATTGTGGAATATTTAATGGTAATATAATGCGAGAGCAAGGGGGCGGGTGTACTGAACTTTGTACGAAACCGTTAAGGCTGCGCGCGCAACCGTAGGAAGGGTCGGCTTGGTCAGTCTGTAACAGCTGTATTCAATTCACCGTCCGGCTCCGAGAAACATCGACTCTGGTCTCCGAATAGTTTACTGCGTAGTTTTTCTTCCACTATTATGGCTGGCTGAAACTTACGAGACTCCCGGGTTCTCGATTAAGTCGGAAATTTGGCCTTGCTGATTGACTTCCATCCGCATCAGCCATGGACCATTAGAAACGATCCTGTTTCCAGATCAAGATGTAACACTGAGTCAGCACAATTAAGGTGATATGCACTCTTTTATTTTCCTTTTGGGGCCGGGCCGGCAGTGCACCTGTTTTACCGTAAAAATCTTTTGAATCCATGTGCCCACGTGGCCAGACAGTCTGCTATAAAGGGGGTCAGCTGAACATCATTCTGAACATTATGAGTTAATTTCAAGGAACACTTTAATAACTGAATTACCTAACACTAAGTACAATGCTTGTAATTGTGTGCTGCACTGGGGGAGCGTGCCAGAGATATTTGTACACTCAGACATTTTCACAGATTGCATATAGTCATCATCTTACTCTTTACAAAATTTATATGACATGTTAGGAATTCGGTTCCGGCTGGAACAGAATGGAGTTGATATTAAATTCACCTTGGGTTCAACATTTAAGGGCTGGGGCGTTTTTTTGTTTTCTTTTTTGGCTGTTTTCTGGGGTATAAAAAGGGACATAGTTTTTGCCTGGCACATGTTGGTGCAGTTTGGGGCAGGTATGACTCCTGTCAAACTTGGTTAAGCGCATGCTGGCGCGCTCCCACAGCTGGTAGGGCACAACCGTTCTTATTGTAATTTCATTTTGTATATATTTATATAGCCAGTCGGGTTTTAATAGAAAAGAATTTGCACATTTTTTCTGGGCATATACTAATTGATTTTGTACCTTACAAAAGTCTATCCTGATTGTTTTTCTTTTACTTGTAAAACATATATTGGTTAACTTTTTCACTTGTAGCATCTACTGATTAATTTTTTTTTTCTGTAAAACATATACTGATTAATTTTTTTTACTTGTAAAACATACTGTTTAATTTAAAAAAAAAAAAAAAATTGTAAAGCATCGACTGATTAATTTTCCTACTGGTAAAGTATATACTGATTAATTGAATCCTTCTGAATTGTAAAACAAATTAACATTTTAGAACCGTATAACAATTGCTTAAAATCAGGTGATGTAGTTTCTTTAAATTTTTATTTAATGCTGTTGAAGGAACTTAAAGTTTCATATGCTCATGATGGGTCATTTATCAGTGGAATTCTATACATATGGGCGGTCCGGTCTTGCTTATGGGTTATGAGTGATTATCATCGTTCTGGGGTTTTCGCTTTTAAGTAGTTCAATAGAAACGGGTTGCTGATGGGTAAACATTTATCACTGCTGGTTTCTGGACATGGTAGTAACACTGCCTGCAAAGCAGGTGCATTCCAGGGGCATTCGTGTTTAGAATATTGGTGTATAATTGTGAGTATATGTGCCTTATGTTTCTGTACGTGTTGTTATGTTTTGTCTATGTTAAGCTAGTCACAAAATGGGGGAGAATTATATATTTACTGAACATTATTCTATACACACATATATATATATATATATACACACACACACACATAAATACTTGTTACTGATATACAGACCGTGTCTTTTCACACTATTAAAACATGGGGGATTATTTATTTATGACATATTTGTGATTTACTTGTGATAATTATGTGATACAGTTTCATCTGCATGTAGCGAATGATGGGATACAATAAAAATTGTTATTGTTACATTATAGCCGAGTTTCATTGCAAGTCCCGTCATACTGGACCCAGCACAATTTTGGCTTCTCTAGGCTCCGGCCTAGTTCTAATTGACTTGTGGCTTCTCTTTCAAAAAAAAAAATTAAATAAATAGAAGTTTGTTTTATACATATAAAAGACATAAAGGGAAAGAGGGGTTACAATACAACAAACATCAGAACAGATACACAAACAATATATGGAACTAAGAAACGCAGTAACCGCGCAACTCAATCAAGAAAAAGCAAATAACCAAAATTTCTCCAGAAGTTTAGAATAGACACTGATAATAAGATCCAAGAAAATTGTGATAAGATTAATACCGAGATTAGTGCCAATACAAAACAACAGATTAAAGAGCTTGATGAAAAGTATAATAATAACTTTAAAATAATTACTAAAACAGTAAGTGTAAACAATAAAAGATGTGCAGATAACACGGCAGCTATAAATGAATTGAAGGTCGAAAAACTAAAAGAGTTGGCAAATAAAATTGATAGCCAGTCTGACGAGACACACCTTAAGTTACAACAAATACAACGGGAAGTCACAACTAAACTAGCGTCAATAAGCAACACACCATGTAGTCAGGGCATGACGAATGAACAAATTAAGAACATAAAATATAATGGTACGGGTGATTTCCAGAAGGAATTTATTAAAGAATTGAACAAAATATACAGAGAGCATTATCAAGATGCTGGAAACATCACGTGGATAGCAAGACATTTTGAAGGAGAGGCAGCAGTGTGGTGGAGATTAGTAAAAGATAGCGTTACCAACTTCGTCGCTTTCACTGACACATTTATAAATAAATATTGGAATGATGTCATTCAAGAGAGGGTAAGAAATGAACTGGAGTTCGGAAGGTATCACGCAGAGAATGGAATGAACATGATCCAGTACTTAGAGCGTAAACTATTAGAAAACCGACAATTAATTCCACCAATACCAGATAAATATTTAATTAGGAAAATCTCTAAACATTATCCACATGAAATACAAGTTGCAATAATTACTCGTGGTGTAGTTACAATCGATGAATTCGAGCAAGTATTACTAGAATTTATGAGTTTGAGAATTAACACGAGGGAAGCGAACCGAGTGTATTGTGAAGGCAGGCGAGAGTGTAATCCATGGACGAGGGGTGAAGAGGAGAGAGAGCGAGCAGCTGAACAAGGGCGCACTAACGAAAGTGAAACTAGGTTAGATACTACCCCAAAAGGCAAAACAGGTTTAAGAATGAAAACGACTCTATTCCATCGACTAGTAGTGCAAATGGTAACAAAATTAATACCGCTATGCCAAAAAATTAGATAAGTTATGTAAATATGAAATAGACTTAAGTACTATTAATAAATATATTAACACTACCTTTCTAGATTTAAGAGATGATTTAATAGTTAATGATGATGTCAATGTAATATGTCGAGTTAATAAATGTCCGGAAGTAAGAATCACGTTGAATGGAATGCCTACGTATGCCAGGTAAATGCTATCTCGGAACAGTGGTTTAAAAACAATAAGAGGGAGTTGGGGAATTTAGAAATGTTAAAATTGTCAAATACCGTAATTAAGGGTGCGACCGGCAATAAGTCAAAAAGGGTCACACAACAAATCTTGTTAACTGTCCAGATCGAAAGTTTAAAAGTCGATAGTGTCTTTGTAGTTGTACCAGAATTAATAAAAGGCTGTATCTTAGGCGTGGGATTATTGGAAGAAAATGGGTGCGTGATCGACTTGAACAACAAACGATTAATGATTCAGGGAGATCAAAACCAGGAAGGAACTACAGCAGAAATACTACGAGTAGAACTCTCATCTGCCGATGAAGATCTCGAAGAATTGATTGAACAGAAGGTGCAAGCTATCAGAGAGATAACCGATGCTAAACGGAGCGAGCTACAACATATTTTAATGGAAAATAAAATGGTATTCCGAGATATGCCAGGTCGAATTAACTCATATCAGCACAGATTCGAAGTTACCGATCGGACACCATACTGTCAGAGAGGACGGCCGATTCCGATGAGATACAAGGAGGCAGTGAAGGCAGAAATCCAGAAGATGGAGGCGCATGGTATCATTGAAAGGGCCCAGAGTCCATACGTCAACCCTATGGTCACTGTCATAAAAAAGGACCAGACGGTTAGATTATGTTTAGACGCACGTAAATTAAATTCAGTAACAATTCCGGACCATGAGGGAGCCATTCCAATTAATGAGATACTGGCAAAATATGGGAACATTAAAGTCATGTCCACAATTGACCTCCGTAGCTCATTTTGGCAAATCCCATTGCATCAGGAATGTAGAGATTTTACTGGGTTTTTGTACGAGGGCAAATGCTATCGGTACACGGTGACGCCGTTCGGATTGAAGACTAGTCTAGCAAGTTTAACGCGTGGTTTGAACCGGGTGTTATCGGAAGAAGTGAAGGCATTTACTATCTTATATGTAGATGACTGCCCATGTATCTCGGATAGCATGGAAGAGCACCTAAGACACTTAAAATTGTTATTACGTGATATAAAACAAGCCAATTTAACTGTCAACTTTAACAAATCACAACTATTTCGTAAATAGATTGATTATTTGGGATATCGCTTAACAACAGAGGGTATTACCGCCGCACCGGATAAGATTAGAGCCATTCAGGAGTTTCGGAAGCCAAAGAATCAAAAACAACTCAAAGGGTTTCTGGGCTTAACCAACTTTTATAACATATTCACAAATAAATACGCCGAGGCTACGCAACCGTTACTAAACCTATTAAAAAAGGATACCACGTTTAAATGGACAAAGGAAATGGATCAGCATTTTGAGAAGGTCAAGGAATTATTTATCATAGCAGTGGTTCTTAAGCATCCTGACCCCAGCAAGCGTTTTTACCTACAAACGGATGCAAGTCGCTATGCACTGGGAGGACAGCTTTACCAACTAGACGAGAATAACGACATCGGAGTGGTCGCATTTACAAGCCGCGTGGTACGGGGAGCTGAGCGTAATTACTTCACTACAGAATTAGAGCTACTGAGTGTCGTCCACTGTTTGCAAAAATTTAGGACATACGTACTAGGTAAGCCTCTAATGATAATCAGTGACAACAAGGTATTAATTTTCATTAAAAAATGTCACCTAAATAATTCCCGCATAACGCGATGGATTCTCGCAATACAGGAATATGATTTCGACATCATTCACTGCAAGGGGCGAGATAACATCGTGGCAGATATCCTGAGCAGACATCCTGAAGACATGGACGAGGAACAACCAATCGATCGAACCGAGGAATTAGAGATGTCTTATCAACATCCGTATTAGTAAGGAGGCCGAGGAGCAGCTCAAGAACATAAAAGGTTATCAACTAGCCGACATGAAATTGAAGCGAATTATCGACTTAATACAAACAAATAAGCAACATAAACTTGCCAAAAATTACAGTTGGCACAATGAGAAGTTATACCGAAAGGAAAAGGCGATATGGAAACTCATGTTGACCAAGGAACTATGCCACAACATGATTTATGAACTACATCAGGCATACAGTCATGTGGGGAATCGGCATACATATCACCTATTCAATGAAAATTTCATGGGGAACTCAATTAACAAGATCACGAAATTAATTACAAGAACTTGTCAAACTTGCCAGAAAAGCAAGGATCATTTTAAACGAAGGAACTCGGAACAGCAACCTACCAGCTAGAAGACGCGCAACTACCAGGATGTATCCGGGGAAATTTTAATATACGGCAATTAAAACCTTATTATGAGCAATTACCCATTGCTACACACACGAACACTGACACAACACAGCTACTAAAACAGATTGTAATAGCACACAAACGTCTATGTATGTAATAGTTGTAAGATTAGAATACCGTTGTAATGATAGGATGAACTTTGTTAATTTTCAACTGTATAGGAATTCCAAAAGGTATTAGCAGAATTGTATAGATTTACTACATTATAAAATGGGTTAAGGGAAACTAGAACATAAACAAACCTTAGGGTAGAATGCCATTGTATAACATTGTGTTAGAATGAAAGTGAAAGTGGGACAGAATATCTTAGCTTAGTAGTTTGACCAGTTGTCAAGGGAGGGGCGGAGAGTTTGTTTGTAAACAAAACATTGAAGTGCCGTTGACACTTAGGGTACAACAAATAGTCAGTAGATAATGTTACAATGTTGTGTAATATAAATTAGAATTACAGTACTTAATATAAAGTGATGTATAAACAAATGGATATTCTAGCAAAGTGTTAGACTAGTCATTGATAGTAAAATATAATTAGAATGGAATTAGGGACGCATCAATAGAATCAATTCCAAAGTTTATTGACGGTATCAGAGATAGTCAGTTACAACAAGTGTTGAGAATGGCACGGCATGATAATAAATCAGACGCTCTTGTTCATGCTCTCCGTTTTGAAGCTGCCAAGTCGGCGACCTACATTAATCAAAGTATGCCATCACGTTGTAGCCAAACGGATCCAATACCACAGTATCGTCATAGCGGACGGCATAAAGAGACGATTCAAAAACAATAGTTTAAGAAGTCAGCAGCACCACAACGATCTTTCGAACCAAAGGACAAAGACAGAAGACCGAAGTGTTACAACTGTGGGAAACGTGGTCATCTGCAGGTAGTCTGTTGGGAGAAGAAAATACCGAGAGAAGGGAGTGATCGCACCAATTTGAGAAGTAAAGCCCCAGAACAGCACACAGTTTCCACGATACATAAGACCAGTGGAAACTTGATCGTTAATGGATTTGCGGAAGGTAAACCAACATCATTTACAGTTGACACGGGTGCAACAGTGTCCATTGTGCGCCCTGACTTAGTCAGCAACTGCCAGCCTCTAATTAGCTCTTGTACAATACAGACTGTGACTGGAAGCCCCGTCAAGGTGCTAGAAAAGGTAGACGTATGTGTACGCCTGGGTCTTCTCGAGTTTAGCCACCAAATGCTCGATGCAGACATTGTCGATGAAGTGATTCTTGGCACGGACATTATGAATGCCTACGGATTCGTTGTGGACTTAAGAGAGAATGTCCTGAGGGTCGGCCAAGAGAAAATAAAGCTTTGCGTGGCTAAAATGACAGGGTCTACCAACCATTCGATTAAGCAAATGGCATTGGCCGAAGAAAAAGTCAACAGGTCTGGTCAAGAGGAACTCTCCCTATTGCAAGCGGAAATGAAGGAAGAACTAGCAGAGGAAGTATATTCAAGTGTAACGACAAAAGAAGTGATTAGAAAGCCAAGTATGGGTGTCAAGACAATACTCTTGCTTGTTCCTGAGCTGTTAGAACCGCCCAGGGGAAAAGTTGCTGAAGATGAAGTTACGCAAGAGGTTGTTGATGAGAACCAAACAGACTTGGATCAGCCAGTGGTGTTTAGGTCATCAGTACATGATGCATCGGGAGTGATTCCAGCAAAACTAGTGGTTGAGTGGAAGACTCACATTCCTGGGAACATGATGTTCAGATAACACGAGACTGAATTCGAAGAACGGGAGAATTATCTTATTATATTATAAGTTACTGAAATAAACGACCATTAGAAACTTTCTCCTTCTCTTTAAACCGTAAAACGTTTTGATTTCACAGGCGTCGAGGCATAAACGCACCTGTCTGTCCTCATTTTGGGTATTGTTACAATGGGGCTGGTATAAGGTGAACTACTGTTTTCTATTATGTCCTCTTCAATCATGTGTTGGACTTCTTTTCTAACTGCTTTTTTTAATGACTGGGCTATAGGATACGACTTCCGGTTAAAATTTACTGACTCCTGGAACTTTAATTCGCACAAAAACTTTTTTGCTTTACCAGGTGAATCGGAGAATACCCTTCGGTATTTATTATAGATGTCTACTAACCTTTGTTTCTGTTCCACACTGATTACTCCTGTAGAGCCCCTTCCTTGGAATGATAGTATTTCCTGTAATTTTTCCTGCCACAAATTTGATTCTGTTGTTACAAGCTCCTTGTTTCCTATGGGTGTCCTATTATTTTCCCTAATGTGGTATGAACGTCTATACTGAGGGGCACATTGGCTTCCAATTATCTCAGTAGACCATTCATAACCGTCTGAACTCAGTTTCACTTTTCCACTGGCCAGATTAATTATAGCAGTGTCGCCATAGCATATCACTCCCTATTAACACCTTAAAGTGTAGCCCTTGGGCTACTAAAAACACTATAGGAATTCCTATTCCATCGTTTGTAACATCAAGGATTACTTGTTGCTTTATTGATTTATTTTGTTTTCCGGTTGCTCCTATGATTGTTATGTTGTTGATAGGCAGTATGGGTATTTTCTCCGTGTTTGCCTCCTGTATCCTGTTCAATTCGGTTTTATCTATTAAAGAAATGTTCACTCCATTAAACCCTATAGATTCTAGTGGCGGCTGGAGAAAACCGGAACAGGCAAGGCACAACACACAATGAAGGATCGGGATAAGATAATGGGAGTTACATATAAAAGGACGGAAGTAATGGAGGAAGAAATAGTAAAAAACAATGAAACGGAGATAGAAGAAAAACAAACGAAAATTCCAGAACCAGAAAAACGATTCAGCTATGCGGAATGGATGACAACATTGTTTAAAAAATTCAGCAGAGAGATGGAGTACATCGAGAAAAATACAATAGATCACGAACGAGCACAGAAGAGTCGTGCGAATGCAATGGGAACGCCAAACGACCAAATGTCATTGGAAGAAATTTATGATGAAATGTGGAAGCTGGAAACCAAATGCAGTAAAGAAGAGACTATCGGGACAGCCCACGAAAAAGGCGATAACAAGGTGGAAAGAATGACTGAAGAAGATTGGAAGAGATTGTCCAATAATGAAAAACAAATGAAAAACGAAAGAACGGGAGTATACGCACATGTGACAGAGGAATATACGCAGGAGGAGTATGAACAATGGAGACAACTAATAAGACAACCAGAAAAACCAATACAAACGGAAAACGCAGAATTAAGAGAATGGATAAGGGTTATGTTTGAACTATCCAGAGAAGATATGTGTAATTGGAGGAAGGAACATAATCGAATAAAAGAGATCAACGAAGTACCAAATAATAAAAACTTGGAACAACCAAATGTTCAATTACAAAAAGAAATTGAATTGGATATGGAAGAAAAGCAACCGGACAAACCAGCGAATACAGAAAACTTAAGTATGCAGGAAGAGAAGATGGAAGCTTTAAGTAAGAGGATGGAAGAGAAAATGGAAGAATTCGTTTAAAAAATGATAGAAAACACGGATCGATTCTGTCAGAAAATGGACGATATCAATAAGAAACTGAGTGAAACACTAGACAGGGATTCCAAAAGTGTTAAGGAACCAGTAGACCAGAAGGTAGAAGATAGTAAGAAGGAAACAGAATTAAAAGAAGACAAAAGGATACTGTTATCTGCAAATAAAAATAACCAAAATGAAGAGAATATCCAAACCATGGAAATGAAGACGAAGAAAAGGCGTCAAAGGAAACTCATAAATACAAGAGAAGAGTTGGAAATGATGAAGAATGGATTAATAAACATGTTTAACATATCAATTACAGACCATGAAGAAATTATAAATGTCCAAGATTATAGGAGTAGGTCAAACAAGATTGTAGTAATAACTTACAATAAAACCACAGGAAACAACTTTAAAAAATCAATGATGAAAAAATGGAATATGCTAAAAATAGAAAGGTACACTAAATTATCAGTGAAACAACAAATAATAAATGTACCATTGAAATATCTGTTCTACAAAAGAACCGGTTAACTGATTGATATAGTCATGACTACTAATAGACAGATAGTATTAGAAGAATTGATGTACGAGGAAACAGAGACTTATATCACCAGAACAGAATTAATGACGAACACCAAAGTAGTCCGAACAACAAATGCCGATCAACCTATGGACCATGGGTAAACCAAAGGCGAACACTGCTGCAAAACGGGACTGATGTGAGAGATAACCAACACAGCATTGATGAAGGAAGAAAGAAGGGAAAGATTAAACCAATGAGTAAGAAAAAACAAACGAAGCACCTTATACCATCATGTACGGAAAACCACCACCTCGAGCAATAGAAGAACTTGTTAATTTCCCCACCAATCCTGAATACCAGTTCGATAATGCACGATTCTACAGCAAGATAGCGGAACAAGTAGAAAAGAAGAAGGAAAAATATCACAAAATCCAACCTAAAGCAATACGATATCAAGAAGGAGAAAAAGTGTTAATACGGAACAGAGAGTTACCTAGTTCTAGAGAGGGAATCACAAAGAAGTTATTATTACTGTACAACGGCCCCTATATCATTGTCAAAGATAACCACAATAACACCTATGTCGTAAGTGAGATAACGACCAAAAGAATCGTCTTCTTTGAAGAAATATTATGAGGCGGTGTCAGAAGGTTAAAAGAATTTTGAGAATAAACATTATCCAAATTCAAAATTCAAAGTAAGCACAACTTACAAATAAATATTTGATCAATTAATAAATGAATGAAAAAAGAATTTAGAAGAAAGATTATCTAAATTCAAAACAAAAGTAAGTACAACTTACAACCAAGTGTGAAACAAAATGTGTGAAACAATGTAATTTTGAAAAAGAAAAAAAAAATATATATATATAATGAAGCACCATAAAAAACTGACATAAGATAATAAAATATTAAACAAATAATGATGATGTTACATATCATCATTACATAACCCTATTACAAAAGGGAATAACAAAGAATTAACGTTTCACAAAAAGAAAAGACAAAACAATCAAATAAAAAATGACAATGACATATTAAATGGACAATCAATGATGAAAAATATAAGTAAACCAGAAACCAGCTACAATGTTAATATTGATAATAAATGAGAAAGAAAGTGATAACCAATAAAATAACTATCATATGAAGTAAATTGATGGAACAATGCAAAAATATCTATTAAACATCACCATAAGCATAGAAAAGGAATCCAAATAAGTCACTGAGAAGAAAAGGTCATGAGATGTATAAAGGAGAGAATAATCAATCCCAAGAGTGTTTTATTATATTGATATTATATGAGTCGAAAATAGACGACTATTATTATGATTATTATTAATATTATTATATGATGATTTTATGTTGAGATACGTCCAACAATTATTTTATGTTATTGAGCAGATAGGCATGACCTCTGAACTCAAAATGTGTATAAATGGATAGCAGAGTAATAGAGCCACACGTGCCCTCTGGCTAGTACCAATTTATATGAATAGGAAAGAAGAAAATTTTAGGGAGATAGAACATACAAGGGATAACACTCGTAATGAAGGAGAAAGAAGGGCAATAGTACCATGTACAGTATCATGAACCATGACTTAATAAAAATAAAATAAAGAAGAAAGTAGCGATTGATGAATTCCTTAATAATAACAACCTGATTTAATGAACTACATTGATGATTTCAGAAAAGATAATCCTTATTTTCGAAATAATCAATTTTGGCGGCGATGCATTATGTAACATGACATAAGATAGTGAAAATACACTAATGATTAACAAACAAAAAAAGCAGAAGGTAGGAAGAAATGTCAAAAAACTTATAACTCAAAGATTAATGACCAAATTATGAAATGACAATTGGCTAAGGAACTGACAATGACTTGTCCCAATAGATTGGATAACAACATGAAAAATAAAATGGAACAAGAAAGAAGGAACAAGAAACCAAATGTAATCAAGAATATAACAACAACAATTGTAATCCCCAAAATATGACTAATATATGTATGTAAAACAATGCACTAAAACAGGCATAAATAAGATGTAACCATGTAAACAATAACAAGTAAGATAGAGATATTATGTATATTATATGAAAGAAGAAGAAACATGTACTTATAAATATAAGGTAGGAAGCTAAAAATAACAATACCCAATTAATAATGATAAACATAGTCAAAGCGAGTAAAAGATACTTTGAGCCAAATAAAGGCAATAATTAATAACAAAAAGTGATCAATGTGAATTGAAAATAAAATAATTATTAATGACCAACAACCACACAGTGACATTAAAATAAGTAAACAAACAGAGTGAGAAATATCAAGTGAATGATATAAATATCAAGTGAATAAATATAAGTAGGTGGTGACAAGCTATGAAAATAGCATAATATGATAAAATGTGAAGTGTTAAATAATAAAGAAACCTTCTAGGAAGGGAAAAGTGCAGTGAGTGTACAGTATAAAATACTTAAGAAGCAGACTGTAATAGTATAGCTAAACAGCCTTTGAATAGAACTTTCTGTTATCACATAAGAATGAACTAATTGTACCATTAGTAATTTTAGTAATAGTAAGTAAGAATGAATATAAAATAAGATGAAAATTAAGTTATTAGAGTGGAAAATAAGAAAGACAGACACTGTATTTTAGTGAAGAAATTAGTAGGTGAGATAATTGTGTAAGGTACTGTTTAAAATTTGTATTATAAGAGTTTCGTTATTGTTTTAAAAGAAACCATAGAATTTATTAACTTATAAAATAAGCAAGATAGAAATAAGAAAACCAAAAACAGTTAGAAGTTGAATTTCAGGTTTGAGCCTGGTAAGAAAATGTTTGTTTTTATAATAAGAGGTGTGGTTAGAAGCACCAATGTTTTATTATCTGTTTCTATAAAAAAATTGTTTAATGTACCAATATATAATAGTAATGAGTCATAAAGAGTGTTAAATAGTAGTATGGGGAAGTCTAGGCTCTAGGCCTAACATTTAGTGAAGGAACTTTGTAAGTTTAAAAAAGAAAACAATAACCCAGTATCAATTAAAGTATATCAAATGTTTAAGCAGTTAAGTAAGTGTATCTAGTACAAAAATGTATAAATAATATCCAGTTTAAAAATAACTACATAAGAAATACAAATAAGAAAATAAGGAAAATGTTATTAACTATTCAAAAGTAATCATGAGGGATATCAAAATAATCCTTAACAAAAAGGAAGAACAATGGTGTTCATATAATTGATGTTACTACTAATATAAGAAAGAAATCATAATTTGAAGATATTTTATAAATTTAAACCAAAATAAAACGTTAGAATATAACAATGTCATAAGATATTGACCAATGAGAAATAGCATAATTCGATAGGTAACCATAGCAACTGACGCTTATTACATAAAATACCGTTGGAATTCTAATTACTTCATTATTGACTAACGCGGAGGGGGGATGTATGAAGCTCTCGATCTAAAATTAACTTTAACAACTTTAAATTTTAATAAATTTTGAAAGAAGAAGTATTGGAGAAGCCTTCCAAACTACCTCTGATGGGATGAATGACTATTAAAATAATTAAACCATAAAATCATGGTAAAAAATATGAATACTTCAAATTAACGTAATAGACGACCTATCCAGAAGGAAGAAGTGGATTTACCTAACTCAACCTGAGGACATTGAACATCTACGAGAACTGATGGAAGCTGAACTAAAATTTGAACCATTTGAACGGGTATTTCGGACAATCCAAAGAAGAGAGGACTACTAGAGGTTTCCTGAAGAAGAAGACGATCATCGGAGAAGCCACGTCAAGAAATCGATGAGTATAAAATAACAACTTCACTTCAAAATAAATTTTTAATTATCCATAATAATGAACTATAAATATTTTCACTTCACTGATCACAAAATTGACTCAATAACTGAATTTAATCAATATATCACTCTTAATAAAACTTAATTAATCAATAAACTTTGATATTAAATTATAATAATTTTAAAAAACAGAACTTGCTGACAAGAATTTAACCAAACCTATTCTAATTCTCATTGCCAATAACTTACTTTGTATATTTTAGTATATCAACTATTGTGTATTTAGTTTTAAGGAATGTTATAATTTTGTGCATTTTGTAGCCGATAATCCAACTTCTGTTGTCAAAAGGACCTATTCCCTGAGAAAAAATTATTATTTTATAAAACAAAACATTGTACGCCATGCTGGCATTTTACGTGTGACTGAGCGATACCAACCGAGCAATTTGTAAAAGCCGGTATCAACATAAATATATGTATTATTCATTAACTGTAATTGAACAGGTAATATAAAGAAGGGTTCAATAAATTTTAATATTCCTCAACTGCTGTATATTTGATTCTTATAAAACAAGGTAATTTAAGAAATATTAAACACAAAACACCAACATACTACAGTTAGCGAATTCGACACTGCAAGACAGCATGAGCCAATCAGGTGGCGAGGCGGTAGATTTTGAATCGAACGACAAGAGATACGGTTAGCCAGTAAGTATCGAGAAAAGGTATAACCCGGCCCGCTACACACGATTGATTTTCACAAAAGTAATTAACCAATTAATACCCAATAATAAACCCACAATTACACAGTTATATTACGAATAAAACGAATACAACGAGTGACATAAAATCGCTCGTCACACATAAACGTCTGTTACAAAGACGAATACAAAGGGTGATATTCCAAACACCCATAAACGACTAGTTACAAAGTGGCGCCCCTGAGCGAACATTTCTTTAATAGATAAAACCGAATTGAACAGGATACAGGAGGCAAACACGAAGAAAATACCCATACTGCCTATCAACAACATAACAATCATAGGAGCAACCGGAAAACAAAATAAATCAATAAAGCAACAAGTAATCCTTGATGTTACAAACGATGGAATAGGAATTCCTATAGTGTTTTTAGTAGCCCAAGGGCAACACTTTAAGGTGTTAATAGGGAGTGATATGCTACAGCGACACTCTGCTATAATTAATCTGGCCAATGGAAAAGTGAAACTGAGTTCAGACAGTTATGAATGGTCTACTGAGATAATTGGAAGCCAATGTGCCCCTCAGTACAGACGTTCATACCACATTAGGGAAAATAATAGGACACCCATAGGAAACAAGGAGCTTGTAACAACAGAATCAAATTTGTGGCAGGAAAAATTACAGGAAATACTATCATTCCAAGGAAGGGGCTCTACAGGAGTAATCAGTGTGGAACAGAAACAAAGGTTAGTAGACATCTATAATAAATACCGAAGGGTATTCTCCGATTCACCTGGTAAAGCAAAAAAGTTTTTGTGCGAATTAAAATTCCAGGAGTCAGTAAATTTTAACCGGAAGTCGTATCCTATAGCCCAGTCATTAAAAGAAGCAGTTAGAAAAGAAGTCCAACACATGATTGAAGAGGACATAATAGAAAAAAGTAGTTCACCTTATACAGTAGAACTTGGCTAATTCGAAGCTGAAGGGACCAGTAAAAAATTCGAATTATCCAAAAATTCGAATTAGGAAAACTTTTAATAACGGTAGAAAAATCAAATCAAAAACCGAAATTCAGTAAAGCAATATGTTATTTTATTAAACAATTTCCTTATACATATGTATTACAAACATATAAACATGTTTCAGTACAAAATATAGCATTTACAGTTTTTTAAAAAAGCTAGAAACTTTTGATTGCATTTTGCAGTTAATACACTGAGTTGTAGTAAACTCTTCAAGTTTATTAAGTGCTTGGAAAATAGCATCACTTACGTTCTGCTGTCCTTCAACAAACTGTCTCAAGTCTTGAATGTAATTTGATGCCTGTGAAGCCGTTGGAATCGGTATCTCTGGAAGTTCTAGCTGGTCCCCTTCTTCATCTGAAGATGTACCATCATTTCTTTTGTTCATAACATCAGCCACGATCTCCGCATCTGTCTGTTCACCGCACACCGCCAAGTCTTCATCCATGTTTACAAACTCTTCGTAACGAATGCCTGCGTCATGTCCAACATCTTCCCAGTTATCCACAGTGGGTACGACTTGTCTAGCAGATTTATTCTCCTCTTCACCTTCAATGTGGCAGAAACCACCTTTACGAAAGCAATTAGCAATTGTTTTTTGCGTAACTTGGTCCCAAGCACTGTTGCACATGCGGGCAGCTTGAAGGATGTTAATCTTGATATTTTCGTGCTCATCTAAATAAGCACCTGACAGAATGTTTTGGACCACAAGCCGTCTGTAAAAATGATTAAAATTTTTTATTACACCTTGGTCCATAGGTTGAACTACTGAAGTCATGTTTGGAGGGAAAAACACAACCTTTACATTTTCCATCACAGGAATAGTGTTGTGCGCTGTACAGTTGTCAATAAACAAGACGATTCTTCTGTTTTGATTCCAAAATTTCCTGTTGATTTTCAAAAGCCATCTTTCGAAAATTTCACCTGTCATCCAAGCTTTATTGTTTGATTCATATTCAACTGGTTTCGTATTTACATTTTTGAAACAACGTGGGTTGGCTGACTTCCCTATCATTAGCAAAGGCAGTTTTTCCGAGCCATCCATGTTTGCCGATTAAAAGTGTTATGCGCTCCTTGCTGTGTTTGCCGCCACTACAACTTTCTCCTTTAAAAGCAAGTGTTTTGTCGGGGGTGCATTTGAAGAATAAGCCCGTCTCGTCTACGTTAAAAATGTCTTTAGCATCTCTATCAGAAATCATTTGCAACAAATCGTCTTTCCATGAATTTGCAGCTTCAACGTCAACAGATCCACTTTCCCCACAAACAGTTTTGAAAGACATGCCATTCCTTTCTTTAAAACCATCGAGCCAACCAGTGCTGGCCTTAAAATCATTTTTCCCTAAGCTAGATGCGAATTCCTCAGCTGTGGCTCTGACGAGGGGCCCACTGACTGGAATTTGTTTGTCCCTTGCTTGCTTAAACCACTTTACTACACATTCATCCACGTCAGGATTTTCTGGTCCTCGCGCTCTTTTCCTATCTTTGTCGCTGGCTTTACACACACTATTCAAAATCTTCTCTTTATTTTTTAGATACGTTGACAGCGTATTTGGTGGTATCCCGAATTCCTTGGCAATTTCAGATTTCTTTTTTGTCCCTTTTCCACTTCCCGTATAACGGCAACTTTTTCGGCAAATGTCAATAATTTGTATTGGGTCCGTGTTGGTTTTGAAAGGGCCATGATGAACACACAACACAATAAAACTGCACAATAAGTGTCACTAAAACACACCAGTCTGTATATACAGTACTGTATAAAGAAAGGAACGGTCTCTCACTACAGGACACAGCTTGCACAGTAGAAACTCAAAAAGACTTAACACTTCCATGAATGCAGGCAGACTGAACTGAAAGCAACAGTGAGGGTGGCTGACTGACGAGGCGTGGAACCAGGGACAATGGCGGACGGTACCGTTACATGAGCCAGTCATGTGTCATCGCCAGATACTGACGGCAATTCCACGAATTTGACACAAAGGACAAGCGTCTGTTCACAAAGGGCGATGCCTGCTTGTCTGTTTCCAGTCGTGCCTCTATTGTTACGTGGTCTAGCCCATACAGCAGGCGATTTTTTGTAGTTAGAGCAAAATTTTTATTTCGAATTAACCAAAAAAAGTTCGAATTACAGACGATGTTTTTGCATGGTTTTACATAGAATATTCAAGGGACCATGGTAAAAGTTCGAATTATCCACGAATTCGAATTATGCACGTTCGAATTAGCCAAGTTCTACTGTACCCAGCCCCACTGTAACAATACCCAAAATGAGGACAGACAGGTGCGTTTATGTCTCGACGCCTGTGAAATCAAAAAGTTTTACGGTTTAATGAGAAGGAGAAAGTTTTTAATGGCCGTTTATTTCAGTAACTTATAAAAATCTATTGAAATAACCAGACTTGAAGGGGGGGGGCATTATGTAACGTGATGTTTCCCTCAACATAAAGAATATACCTTAATATAAAAAATTGTATTATTAAAATAATGAAGGACAAAACAATAATTAAGTAATTAACTCATATAATGAGATATATATGTTAAACCATAAATTTAAGATCATTGTAAAACAAAATAATAAAACCAAGATACCATATATGACTATCTGGAACTTTGTAACCAATAACTCCAGTAGAATGAATAAGAAATATGGCACAAAATAGGTGAAAGCCTATTCAGCAGAACCTAACTGGATTACCAATTAGGAAGGTGAAAGTATAAACCAGATAAAAATTGAATAAGACCAAACAATAAACTAGAAAATAATTCTACCAGAGTGTGAATGAAATCACAAAGACAATTCAGAGAATAATTATTATAAGATAAGTGTATAATAACAGTTTTAATTTTGTATGAACATGTTACAATGTAGGTTAGATTAAGAACCGGAACCATTGTTATATGTTAAAGAAAGAGAAGAATATAAAGAAGATA
Organism: Magicicada septendecula; assembly: GCA_034769895.1. Taxonomy (NCBI): domain Eukaryota; kingdom Metazoa; phylum Arthropoda; class Insecta; order Hemiptera; family Cicadidae; genus Magicicada; species Magicicada septendecula. The sequence continues at coordinate 48,179,648 of CM068374.1, read as the reverse complement.
GTAATGTAAAGAATGTCATAATAGAAAGTATAACCAATAAACTGAATAATACATACGACAATGATACATAACTATTCTTGGTTATGAACCAAATAATAATATAAATATAAGAAACTAATGTTACACCAAAAGCCTACATATACTTGGTAAGATAAAAAGAAAATTTGTAAATATAAAACCTACTGTTACGATGGTCTACTCGATCGTCGTAGGTACAGTGGAAACAAAGTAAGTACAAGATACCAATTAAGTCACTAATCACACCTTTAATTGTTACAGTAAAACAGTTCGTAATTAACTACAGTCTCTACAACAAATCAAATGAAAATTGTTCACACACAATAAAATGTCCACTAATATTAAAACTCAACTGTATTACAATTATACTGTCTGATTATAAAACACAACACTTCACTAATAACTACTTGAACATACACAGTAATAACTCTAACCGCTCTGGAAATATACGCACCTGTACTGAAAACTAAGGCCGCTACCGCCATATATTTATAGTCCTGCTCACACACCAGAAGCTTCCAAACTGCGTCTTATCTCTCGTGTGAACTATGTAATTAACTGCGGCCTTGACACAGGCCGAGCGAAGCCCGGCACAATCGAGAAGATTCTCGCAAAATGCATCTAGTAGCATGTACGCCACACGCTTACATTCTGGATCTCTCTGGAACGTTCGATAAACATGTAGATTGTTCTGTGACGTCGTAACACTGCCTCCTCCTTAAGCCAGTTCGTCCCGAACTGGCAAACCGTCTCTAAAGTTGTACTTAGCCAGGCGATCTAGGTGGACGACCTTGAACTTTCGCTGTCCTTCCTATTAAATCCGATAAACAACATCGTTAATTCTTTTTTTCACAGTGTAGGGTCCTTCCCAGTTAGACTGAAGCTTAGGTGAGCGACCACGATGGCGCTTTGGATTGAACAACCAGATCTGATCTCTTTCTTGGAAACCCACACTATTGATGTGAATGTCATACCGAGTTTTCATTTTATCACTGGCAATCTTCAGCCGTCCTCTTACCCAGCGATTCATTTTTCGCAGTTGGTTTTCTAATTGCGAGGAATAGTTCTGCGGCTCTTGGGACTGAGTCTCACGTGATCCGAACATTAAGTCCCCAGGAAGACGAATCTCCCGCCCAAACACCAATTCTGCCGGTTGTGTCATGTACTGATGATCTATACGCCATGAGGAATAGTGGTATATGTTGGTCCCAGTCTGTTTGGTTCTCGTCAACAACGTCTTGCGTAACCTCATCTTCAGCCACTTTGCCCTCCAGCGCTTCTATCAGCTCAGGAACAAGCAAGAGTTTTGTCTCTACACCCATAGTTGGCTTTCCAATCACTTCTTTTGCCGTTACACTTATTTGTATTTCCTCTGCTAGTTCTTCCTTCATTTCTGCTTGCAATAGGGACCTCTTGACCAGACCTGTTGACTTTTCCTTCGACTAATGCCACTCGCTTAATCGAATGGTTGGTAGACCCTGTCATTTTAGGTATGCAAAGCTTTATCTTATTTTGGCCAACCTTCAGGACATTCTCTCTTAAGTCCACAACGAATCCGTAGGCATTCATAATGTCCGTGCCAAGAATCACTTCATCGACAATGACTGCAACGAGCATTTGGTGGCTAAACTCGAGAAAACCCAGGCGTACACGTACGTCTACCTTTCCTAGCACCTTGACGGGGCTTCCAGTCACAGTCTGTATTGTACAAGAGCTAATTAGAGGCTGGCAGTTGCTGACTAAGTCAGGGCGCACAATGGACACTGTTGCACCCGTGTCAACTGTAAATGATGTTGGTTTACCTTCCGCAAATCCATTAACGATCAAGTTTCCACTGGTCTTATGTATCGTGGAAACTGTGTGCTGTTCTGGGGCTTTACTTCTCAAATTGGTGCGATCACTCCCTTCTCTCGGTATTTTCTTCTCCCAACAGACTACCTGTAGATGACCACGTTTCCCACAGTTGTAACACTTCGGTCTTCTGTCTTTGTCCTTTGGTTCGAAAGATCGTTGTGGTGCTGCTGACTTCTTAAACTATTGTTTTTTAATCGTCTCTTTATGCCGTCCGCTATGACGATACTGTGGTATTGGATCCATTTAGCTACAACGTGATGGCATACTTTGATTAATGTAGGTCGCCGACTTTGCAGCTTCAAAATGGAGAGCATGAACAAGAGCGTCTGATTTATTATCATGCTGTGACATTCTCAACACTTGTTGTAACTGACTATCTCTGATACCGTCAATAAACATAATGAGAGAAATCCACTTCCGGAAGTTCTCCGATTTTTCGGGATAAGCCAATCTCATCTGTCGGTCGACATTCGCTTCAAACTCTTGAAGGCTCTCCCCTGAACACTGTCGCCTCGCTTTAAGTTGTTCACGGTACACTTCGCACAAATGCTGGTCACCGTACCGTAATTCCAGAGCTTTAGTTAATTTGGCATAGACGTTCTGACTGTCAGATGGCACTTTGTGTATTACCTCTGTGGCAGGTCCTTTTAACGGAAGAATGAGTGAAAGGCCTTTCTCTTCTTCCGTCCAGTTATTTAAGCAAGCGGCAGCTTCAAATTGGCGATGATAAGTTGCCCAGTGGGTGCTTCCATTAAACGATGGGGCCTTTGCAAAAACTGACCCTACTTCAGTTAATAGCGTTCTTTGATATTTTGAATTTTCTAAGCTTGACATACTTGTTTTCATAGTTGACACAGATTTTTCTATTTCAGATATTCTGTCAACTTGTTTGTTCAGCTCACCTTGTAACAGGACGAATTTTGCAGTACTATGTTCTTGCATCTGTTTCTGCTCCTGTATTAATGCTTTGATGTCTCCTGCTTCCTGCTTACGTTTTTCATCCTGTCGTTTTCCATCTGCAACAGCAGCGCCTGTAAATTTTCCATCATCTGATTGGCATCCATTGTTTATCGATTAATAACGAATTACCTCTTCTTGTACAAACTGTCCACTGTTAACCGTTCTATTCCAGTTCTGACACCAGTGTTATGACGGTCTACTCGATTGCCGTAGGTACAGTGGAAACAAAATAAGTACAGGTACAAGACATCAATTAAGTCACTCTAATAAAGTAAAAAGAATAAATTAAATAAAACTTACGAATAACAATTAATACAAACTTTTAATATCTCAATTACTAATAAACAAATTAAAGAAAATCAGAGCAATCTAGTTTCATACCAGCGAGCAAAAGGGAACCATTCCACTATAATTCCAAACCAAACCAACCGGTATAATTTATAATTAAAATTAGCAAACTGATTTTATAACACGACAAATGAATTAACAATTCATAGAATAAAGTCAATAATATTGAACCGTAAAGAAACAAACCACTCAGCAAATTATCATCATAATTTGATTGGTAATCTTTTTTATTACAAATTGGTGTCCACAACGTGAGGCAACATTAATGATTTTAACCAGGTAATCCCAAGTTTTATTTTTATTACAATACACACATGCACATATTAGTTTATAATTATCATATCATAATAGAAATAAGTACACAGATTGTATTATTTGCTTTAATACTATAACACTGCCCAGTGATCCACAGGAAGCAAATCGATGTCCACCTTTTCGGCATGCACGCGTTATGTTGGTGTGGGTTTTGGCACTTTCCATTTAAAAAGCATGCAAACATAATAAAATAAACATGAGTGAGGCCAGAAATAACGCGAATTGTGTGTGTGTGTGTGTGTGTGTGTGTGTGTGTGTGTCCTGCCGGCCTTTTTATTGCGGTAATCACAATAATAAAACTTTGGAAAAGTAAACATTACATAATTGAGATGTGCTTGCCTGCCAGGAACGATATATTTTCACTCATACGTGATTTAAATTAAAATGAAAAATATAGAAGAATTTTGTTAAAGTGAAATGAAATGTTTCCATAGAAACTACTTCTTTGTTGTCAATAACGTAGTACACATATAAAACTTACAAAAATTTACCTCCTCCATCATTAACTACCATTTTAATTTATAAAAAAAATTACCCCCTGCCCCCTTCAACTACCGTACCCTTTCCATTTACAGATATTTCATCTACCTTTCTACAGTGGATTATTATGACCTTCTTTTCAGGATACTTTATTTATCGAAACTAAGCACTTTACTCTTGTTAAAACGTAAAACGTTGCAGGTAAACTACCCCTTTCCCTTAACCGATCTTCACCAAAAACAATAGGCTTTGAGTCCTCTACAATTCAGGGCTATATGCAAAAAAAGGTCTGTATTTGATTCTGTTTGAATTTGCGGCTGTTATCGTTTGCCATAGAAAAAATTCTACACACAGACGGAGAGACAGACACGCACACACATTTCGAAAAATAACTTTTTCATGTTTTGATGGTAGTACAATCAGAATCTGCCGTTATCTCGAACACTATTTTTTTTCGCCATGACCATACTTCCATTTCCTTATGGAACATAGAAGTAAAAACACTATACAGTATATAAAACTGCCTGAATTTCAACTGTTCAGATTCTGTTAATCGTTCTAGTTAGTTTATACGACGAGTAAGGTTAACTTATGCACCGTATCTTTAAACTTGGTAATCGCTTATATAAGCAGTTTACTCTAGACGGTCAAGAAGATATGACATTACCTAAATCTTTATCGTTTAATCCAAGATGGTTTTCTAGTTCTGTGCATACTTTAGACACTAACGATAGATGTTCTAACTTCTGAACTTCTTCCATAACTCACTCAACTAACCTTTCCGTTTTCTTGTATTGTTTTGGTTATTACGTACAGCCTCCCAAATGGAAATACCATTTCACCACAGAAAGGTCTGTTGCAGAGTATATTACATTATATTTTCATTAATATACTTTCATTTAAAACCATAACAGTTTGCTTCATTTATTTGTTTTATTTAAATAAAGTCAACATTTACTGTTTCATATGAAACATTTATTATATGTATTCTAATACAGTACTTTAATAGATTACTGAAATCATATGACAAGCTGTAATCCCATGTGTGCATGTGACGTCATTAAATGAGTAAATTTTGTAGTGATCGACGTGGACGTGTGATATTCGTTTTGTTATGATATGGCAATAATATAGTTAATGTAATTAGACCATTTGTTTTAATGCAGGTAAGTGTTTGGGAAATTGTGGTTTATGAAAATGTTATTACAGAATTAGTTTCAATTGTTCTGTCGGTAGCAGCGCGTAAGGTAGTTAATTTTTTAAGCTTGTTAGCCTCCTAGCCTAATTAGAAATTACTTTGATTTTAGTTCATAGTGATTACAGTGGTGTGTAATAACCGAGTTGTACTTTTAATATGCACGACGGAAAATTTACCTATCGCGTGGACTAACGCGTATTGCTCATTTAAGTTATATAAAATGTACCGTGAAAAGTGATTGTAAGTCTATTATACTGACAGTGAATTTTTTGTTGTAATTAAATATGAGTATTCTTTTTGTTGTTTAGACGGGACAGTTTAGACTGATATTTTTGTAAAACAAATGCGGTATTACTTGTTTTAATTTAAATCGAAAGATCTTTTAACATTGATATTACCATATTTCGGGTTTGATTGCCATCGGTAAGGTACGGTTATTATGAGTCATATTATGTGTATGTAATCAGAAAAGTAGCTATAAAATCGAGTTATGTACGAACATTTTAATTTTATGTAATAAAACCTGGTGCTCATTGAGCATGAGAGAAACATTGAATGTAAGGTTAGATCACAGTTGTTTGTTTTACATTGAGATTATTTTTCTAACATAATGTTTTTGACCATATTATTTTTTCCTTAAATTTTAAATAATTCAGTGCAGGAGGTTTTCACAGCTGTAGTGAACTTAGTATGATATTATTAAACACTGAAATTAGATGACACCATAACCTCTTTAAATGTTAATTGATGATGATAAATATTTTTTTTGTAGTATTGTCAAGTCTTTTCTTATTAGGATGTAAAACAGTAATTAGTATAAAATGAAAGTATGTTTACTATATTGTAAAAACAGCGAATAGAAAATAATTTTTTAAAGTTATATGAGAGAAATTATAATTTCTAATGTAACACGCGTGCGCGCGCGCGTGTGTGTGTGTGAAAAGATAGGGAATCATAAAGAAGTGGAAAGGCACATTCAGATAGGAAAACATTATTTAATGGGGGTAATTATATATATATATATATATATATATATTTCAATCACTTTCTGCTACAGTCCGTTTCTTGATGTATATAATACTATAATACTTCTAACTATTTTACCTCAAGATGTATTTTTTCTTTAGGGACATGTTTCGGGAGATCCTGTTCTCCCATCTTCAACCTTCGCCATCTTGCTACCAGAAGCAAGATGGCGAAGGTTGAAGACGGGAGAACAGGATCTCCCGAAACATGTCCCTAAAGAAAAAATACATCTTGAGGTAAAATAGTTATAAGTATTATAGTAATATATATATATATATATATTTGATACTTTTTTATTATAACTTACATAACTTTAATATTTATCAGTATGCTTACCTGATGAACAGCAATACAATTTTTGCAAGTGATGAATACATACCTTACCTTTAATTATTGCACATAAAACACACTTTAATTTTGTTTGTTTACATTCCATATAATGTGCAGTGATCTGTATATCTATGATCAATATGGTATACTCAAGCCATTGAGTCAGCAACTCTTGACATTTCGCTGCAACTTTGCCAACTGTACGTGGGAAACTTTACATTTACGAAGCACTGCATGGTGCAAAACTGTAACACAGTACCATTACAGGCCATTACTATGTTGACATGAACGGATTCCTTTAACATGATTAGCAGAGATTCTTATACATGCTTTTACTCCCACCACGTATATCAAATGTCAGAGTAATCATTCAGTGGGTTGAGTATAATATTAATATAATATTTTAGTTACCAAATTTCATTGTAGCCATACCAAAATATTTCGAATAATATGTACTGTTAATATATATTACGTTTATTTTCTGATAATAATTGCCTTGTTGTGTCGAGATCTTATTATTCATTAATTCTTGGTGAATGAACAAGGTACATTAATAATGTAGGTATTGTAATAATTAATTTAGTAATACCAAAATTTTTGTAATTACAAGTTACTAAGTACTGAATAGTAAACTTTTTTTTGCACTTTCAACATTAGTAAAATACCTAAAAAAAAAAAACAAATGAACAGCCATTAAGTTTAGAATTCAGTTTGTTATGTTTATTAGATACTAGCAGAATACCCGTGCTTCGCTACAGAGTTTCACGTTGTACGTAATGAAAATGTTAGTTTAATTAATAAAGTTCAATTAAAGTAGGCTTCTTAAAAATAAATAGCTGTTGCCCACAACTTCGTTCGCGTGGTCTTCAATTTAATGCGATAATATATTTAGAACAGAATCTATTCTATTGGGTTGCCATAGTAACCAGATCTAATAGTTTTTTAAGACCGCAAAGGACCCCCCAGAGGATCGTATCGAAAAAACACCTGTCCTATGTTGGTTCTCCCGTTGCGTAAAATATTTGTGCCAAGTTTGTTTGAAATCGGTCCAATGGTTTAGGTGGAGACGTGGAAGACCCCAAAGGACCCCCCCAAAGGATCGTATCGAAAAAAAAAAACACTTGTCCTATGGTTCTCCCTTTGCGTAAAATATTTGTGCCAAGTTTGGTTGAAATCGGTGCAGTGGTTTAGGAGGCGATGTGGAAGACCCCAAAGAACCCCCAAAAGGACCCCATCGAAAAATCACCTATCCTATGTTGGTTCTCCTGTTGCGTAAAATATTTGTGCCAAGTTTGGTTGAAATCAGTCCAGTGGTTTAGGAGAAGATGTGGAAGACCCCAAATAACCCCCAAAAGGACCCCATCGAAAAAACACCTATCCTATGTTGGTTCTCCCGTTGCATAAAATATTTGTGCCACGTTTGGTTGAAATCGGTCCAGTGGTTTAGGAGGAGATGTGGAAGACCCCAAAGAACCCCCCAAAGGACCCCATCGAAAAAAATACAGAAACCTTCGCGGGCTTGCGCACAACAACTCACCGAAGTTTCATCGCAATCGGATGAATGGTATAGGAACGCATACAGGACAAACAAAGAAACATTCATTTTTATATATAAGATGTAAACTATACCACTTACTTGACATAAACCGTGATAGCTAAGCTAATGTACAACATATATGTATTAATTATACACATAAATGTTCCTCGATAGACACTCTATCTATTGGCGAAAACTTGAATAAAATCCGTTCAGTACTTCCTGAGATTAGCGATTTCAAACACAGAGAGAAAACGGACCGACTTTACTTTATACTATGTATAGTTTATTCAGTAGTTAGATGCATCTCCATTAGCCTCTACTGTTGTTAAATGCCAACCTCACATACAAGGGCCATAAAATGACTTGTGTCAACTGCCAATAGGCTCCTTCAAGGAATCATCTTGCCTTGAGGTTGGAGACTGCCCACTAAAAGCAGATAAGTTGTACATTGTCCAGGCAGGGAGAGTGTCTAGAAGATTAACTGACCCAACACACACACACACACACACACACACACACACACACACACACACACACACACACACACACACACACACACACACACACACACACACACACACACACACACACAGATCAGTTACAACTTGTTCAAGCAGAGATGGTTATATTATATATTATATTGTATATAAACTGGCTAACTTTGCTGGTTGTGTGGCTCAGTTGCTATATACGAATTGTATTTACATACCTGTAAATGTGTGTGCATTTATGAGAGGTCTGTTAATCTGTTAATCTTCCTTGCATGGACAGTGTATAGTTGCTCACTGGAATTGAATGTAGAAGGAAGACCAGATGTGTGTGTTTGTAGTGCATTAATGAAACACAATTGATCAGGAACTGGTCTGCAACGTGATGACTGGTTGATCTGTCTCTTGTTCACCGTAACTTGTCAGGCTTGGAGTAGTTCAAGGTAACACTAGAATGATGCAATACTTACCCGTGAAAGTTAATGGCACTAGTACTACTTTTTATCGTCTGTGATCCAGATTGTCCAAATATTTGATAAATGCGAATGAAGAAAACATAAAAGTTTTGGTTCAATGTGGACAGACACACAGTCAGGGATTTGGTGATTGGCACTGCACATTTTGGTCAAATCTTTGTATTATAGGCCTACATATGAAATTGTTATTGCCCTGATGATAGGCAGTTGCTGTCATGGTTGAAATTGTATTATGAATACGTTGACTGTAGTTTATTTTCTCAGTGTAGGCTTATTCGTTAATACATAATATGAAGTAAATATTCCAACTACAGTATGAGGTTGTTCACTAGACTTGTTCATCTACAGTTTCATCGACTTATTTAGAGCTGCTGTGTCTAGAGCAGTGGTTCCCAACCGGGGGTCCGCAACATATGGGTAGGAGGTCCACAGAGTAAAGTTAAATTATTAATAAAATTTCACTAACAGCTTTAAAAAAAAAAATTTGTAATTAGCTTATCCTTCATACTCAAAATTTTATTAATTACATAATCTGTTAAAATATACAAGTTTTATGTTGAGGAATAATAAGTAAGGGTTAAGTAACTTTTAACTTAGGTACGTAATAATAATACATTGTTTCATTGGGAATTATTTCTTGCTTAAGGGTAAAAAGAGGTAGAAAGCTCTTCATATACTTAATGCTTTATGTTTATTATATTTTTACAAGTATATGGTAAAATGTTTGACAGTGTTTGTATCGGTAAAGAAGTTAGAACCATTGTTAGACAATTGTGTTTCTCAACGAGTTAATACTATATTGTAGACAAATAAGTCTCTCATGTTTCATGTCTAGACATTTCAAAAGGTGATCATACTGCTGTCTAATAATTTTTAAGAAAATTGCTTTTATGAGTTGTGACGGCAGCGGTATGCGAACATCTGCTCTCCGTTACCAGCGGCGGATACAGCGAGCCAATGAGGGATCAGCAGCCGAGACGTGACCAACTACGTGCTCGGAGCGAGCCAATCAGCGATCCCGGTTAGTGCATAAAACCCGGGCCGGCAGAAAATTATGGTGCACTCTTCATCGCCACGCCATCGGACGCACTTCATCTCCTCTCCTCTCTCGGATGACATCGACACGGAGTCAGCCGGAAGGAACGGCTGAAGAATAGAACCGGTGTTCTTGCGTCTTCGCCCTCCAGTTCCGCGCCAGCGATGGATTTCGCTGGGTTAGCAGCCGACTCTACAACCGATGCCGAAAGAAGAGGAGGACTGCAGTACGCCACGAACAGCGGGTGCAGCCGCCGAACATCTCAATGCGGCACGACCAACATCAGCCTTTTCGCCACACGGTCCTTTTTAGGGCCACCAAAACCACTAGAGTGTACGATTGGCGCCATTTGTCATGCAGCAAGCCTTTTGTCCGGTGACAGTATAAAAGTCTTCCACATTCAAACAGCACAGGAATTTGAAATTGTTTGAAACAGTCGAGTCTACAGCCGATGCCGAAAGAAGAGGAGGACTGCAGTACGCCACGAACAGCGGGCGCAGCCGCCGAACATCTCAGTGCGGCACGACCAACATCATCCTTCTCGCCACACGGTCCTTTTTAGGGCCACCAAAACCACTAGAGTGTACAATTGGCGTCATTTGTCATGCAGCAAGCCTTTTGTCCGGTGACAGAGTATAAAAGTCTTCCACATTCAAACAGCACAGGAATTTGAAATTGTTTTTGTTAATAAATTGTTTAATTATATTATTCATGTATGGTTATACACATCATTTAACTGGAATCCGTATAATTATAATTGTAGAAACCATTAATTCATATATGTTTAAGGAATAGACAGGGGTCCATGAGGAAAAAATAATTTTTTTAGTGGTCCCCATTATCAAAAAGGTCAAGGAACACTGGTCTAGAGTTTGCATTGTCATGTCGATTGCCAACCGTATAGAAGGAGATGATGACATTTAAAGAAGAAGATGTTATATAATCTGTTTCAGATGAATTTTAGGAAAACGATATTTTGTGTAATTCCACAAATAAATGTTTAGAAACTGTGCCTAAGTGATTGTGTAGTTTAGTTCTAAAGAGAGTAAAATTCTTGGGAACAGATTGTAGAAAAATTTGTTATAAACACCAAATGAATTAGTAAAATTCTGAAATATAATTTGTAGATATCATAGTAAAGTATTAAGTTATTTATTGTTTGTTTACTTTTATATAAAAGTAGGCCAGTTTGTCAGATCTTGTGTTATCAAATGTTCTGGTAATTTTTTTAAAATTATAAAATATGTGTTGCACTTTGCAGACTGGATGATTAATGGGTAATTCAAAATCAGGATATTAAACTATTTTGTATTATATATAAATATGATAACGTATACATATCGTTAATTAAAAAAAAGTGATAACATAAAAATACATTACAGTGGAAAATGGTTAACACTAAATGATGAGGACCAGCTGTTGACAGAATTTCAAGTTAAATGAACAAAAAGTGAAACAAAACAAGATAAATGAACAAATATTGTGTAGTAAAATAAAGCAAGAAAGAAGGTACTTCCATGTAAACGTTTTATTTCTCTTACTGGATAATTTTTTGGTTAATTTTTTTTTTTTAACCAGTATACACGCACAGTAGCTGTTCTTAACTTCATTTTACGATATAGGTTTTTTCATACTATAATGTTGTATGTCTTTAAAGTTTCTGTATTGACACATTTCAATTATTTTTAAAATAGTCCGTTATTTTCTTTTGCACACAATTCTGGACTACTTTATTTTCAACAAGTTGTTCTAATTTATCAGTGTATTCAAACGTTTTACCTTCTGAATTGGCTTGTAAATATCAAAGAACATGGTTCGCCAACAAAAAGCATATCGGTAGTGGTAAGAACTCTTGAAGTTTCACTGCCATTTTGCATGTCACGTTTGTCGGCACTCTCATCGTTTTCACATTTTTTCAATTGCACTGTTTTGGTGCATGAATGTATGATTTATTTATTCTGTAGCTACGGAAAAACTTGAAAAAATGATTTTCAACAAAACTTTTGTGTTAACTGTACAATCTGTAATTGCAAAATATAAGCATCGAGTAAGTTGGGACCCAAGTCATATTTGGTGTTAACTGATATTTTGTCTTAACCGTTTTCCACTATATATATTTATATAAACATATTTTTATATGCATATAAAAAACAAATTAAATTTAGTCTATATATAAAACGCTGTTATTAACAATATTGTTTTCAAAAATTTTTTATTAATTTATATATTCTGATGGTGATAGTAGAGACTGTTGAAACATTGTAAATATGTGAAAAATTATTATGAAAATAAGTGTTGTTTATTATTAATATTTAGAATTGTGTTACATGTCCACTGTATGTACAGAATTTGGATTGTGTGAACAGATCCGTGTTTAAACTCATTACATCACCAGTGTAGTTTAGACATCATACTTTTTGTAGGGAGAAAATGTCCGTTAAAGATAAACACATGTGGCTAATACAGTTACACACTTCAGATGATAATGACAAAAGCATGTTGACACAAGTTATTATATAGCAACTAATCCATCATCCATGTGCGATACTTGTACAGCTGGTGCTGTCCCTCACATTCGGCACACCTGAGGACAGTGAGAGCAGCTGCTGAATGTCATACGCGAAACACTTGCAGTAGCTGCAACTAGCAGCATCCTCACTCGGGGTCCAGAATGCAACAGGTTGTTTGATTGGTGCCATTGTGTCTTCTAAGACGTAAAATTGTCTTGGCAACATGCAGTTGTCTCGTGATATCCTTATTTCAAATGGACTGGAGTCGGGACATCCCACAAGACCTTTTCCAGAAGTTTGTTTCACTGCGTTGAGCCTTTGATAGTTTTTTTGTTGATTTTTTCCAAGTTACAAAGCCATAGGTGACTGTAGTTTCTAAGATTGCAGAATTTCTAATCTTTTTGGTTTTGTGGGTTATTTTGCCACTGCAAAGCACATAATTCAGCTGTTCATGTTTTTATTACAAATAATTAATCATTGAACAGCAAAACTCCCCAACAGCAAAATACAGGTTGACCGAAACTCGTATGCAGTACGCAGAAACTTCTCTTCAGAACAAGAAGTTGTTGCTAACAGAACAGTAGAAAAAGCTGAAAAATTTAATTATTTGGAATCTTTAAATATTTGTGTCTAAATGATACGCAAGCATTGCATAGAATGATGAGGAATGAAACAGGGAACAGAAACATGGATAAAATTTGATACGATGGTATCGAATAACACTTGCTAGATGGATTGTTGTTAAGGGTGGTTGTCTGTCACAGTGTATAAGGAGTGTTTCCAAAGAAGTGAGACCTGTAGAACCAGAGTTATTAGCCACAGACTATACAATTTTCTAATAAGTCGTATTGTCGTGTGCAATTTCATAGTATTAGTAGATAACTGTACAATTAAATACACCCTTCTGGCTGTAGCTGAGTCAGTTTTGGGGTAGAGTAAATTGTGAGGTCTTGTGAAATGTGTGCAGTTGTTATTTATATTTGACTATGAGTTGTGTTGACTTTACTGATCAGTTCATTGCTATTGCAAATGTGCTCATGGCATATTGCATTATCATGTTTTGAAGAAGGATTGGTTAGATGTAAGTTGGATAAAAGTATCAGACTAAAGGGAATTGTAATTCAACTCTGAATGTGGTGTTTGCAGTGAAAACAAAAGTTAGAATTTTGTAACTTTAAGGGTACAATGGGGCCAAGAATGGAGGTCACCATTTAAAAAAAATTGTTTTTGTAGGAGCAACAAATAATGTATGGAGTCACCATCTTTAATAATTTGATGAAATTAATGTCTGTTAGCGCCCCTTGAAAAAGTTTGTAAGCTTTGTTTGAAAACATTTTGTATGTAATGTTTTCATTCTTTGATTTCGTTGTCCATGATGTGTCCGTTAATTAACTAAATATAATGTTTTCAATTGTGTATATTAGTGAACAGTACATATTATATATAGACATACATAAACTTAAAAGCTAGGAATAAATCAATTGTCATTTAGGAATCAAGGTTATAAGTGTAACGGAAACGGATTTTCAAAAAATCACCCCCCTCCCCCATCAATTACCCTCTCCATTTATAGATATCTCATTTGCCATTTTACAGTCGATTAATATGACTTTATTTTTGGGGCACTTATTTGTCAAAGTTAAGTACTTTACTATTGTTAAAACACGAAACAATACAGGTAAACTACTCCTTTCCCTTAACCGAACAACACCATTTTTGATATTTACACTTTTATTAATTAATAGTTTCATTATATGTAATTTATCGTATCTTTTAAAATGAACTACTTTATCACCCCCCCCTCAACTATCCTTTCCATTTATAGATATTTCATCTACCTTTCTACAGTGGATTATTATGACCTTCTTTTCAGGATATTTTATTTATCAAAATTAATTACTTTACTCTTGTTAAAACATAAAAACATGCGGGTAACTATACCTCCCCCTTAACCGATCTTCACCAAAATCAGTAGGCCTCGAGTCCTCTACATACAACTCAGGCACATATATAAAAAATTATTTGATTCAGTTTGAATTTCCGCAGTTATCGTTCGCCACAGGAAAAATTCTACACACACACACACACACACTTTTCAGAAAATGAATTTTCTTCATGTTTTGAAGGTAGTGCAATCAGAATCTTATCTCGAACACGATTATTTTCGCCATCACCGTATTTCCATTTCCGCATGGAACTTGGAAGTAAAAGTAGTAGGATAGCTGGTATTCATAATATTTCTTTTACTATTTTCACTTTTTACAATACAGCAAAATCTCCATTCACTATGGTAATGACGTACAGTACAGTCTTCATGGTGTTTCTGAGCTGATGAGAAGTTTACTCATACAAAGAACTTTACTCAAATCTTAAAAAAAAAATTATTTCATTTTATTTAATAATAAATCTATTTTGTTCAAAATAGTGAACGAGTTCTGCAGCCCAGGGAGTTTACTATAGCGAGTTCAAACTGTACAAAAAAGCATTACTTCTAATGCCAATGATGTTTCCTGTGAGCATTGTTGCCACGTCATACTTTAACCCCATTCCCACCTGTTTCATCTCTGTTGGTACTTTACACACGCATACGTGTTGGCTCTCTTGTGTTCATTAGTATATTTCAGCTCAGCGAAGTACATGACCTTGTACATGCAGTAGGGTGACTATTATTCAGTAACTGAATCTTATCACCTTCAATGAAGCAGACCCATATCATACCATAAAGGCATTTTGCTATCAGTGTATCAGTGTAGGCCAGTGTTTAACTGATATAAGAATGTGTCACCAACACAGCTACGTAGGAAGAAATAAAGACTCGTTAAGGTTGATAAGAGTTGCTTTGACAGCTGACGTTAACTGTGTCAGTGATTAAAACATAAACAAATATCTGTTTCATTGTTAAATGATCACACACACGTGCGGGTTCAACTTACTGATAATTACCGCTCATTGGTTCGTGTGAATGTGTTTAAACATTGATGTATGCATGTAATATAAGAGAGAGAGGGAGAGAGAGAGAGATAGGGCATGAAGACTGTGATACTGAGAAGGAGAGGGGGGAGTGTCTGTGAGGCTGGCGCAGTTTGTCGACCACATGGTCAACACTGTAGTCTATAAGTTCAATGCTTTTGTCTAAGATTTGCCCAGTTTGTAGTTGAAATTATGTTTAAAAGAATTGTCAGTCAATAATAATTTATGGTGACACAGTTCATTGGAATTGTTTCAGGTTTAACCGTGGAGTATAACATCTCAAAAGGTGTTCATATACTAACAGTGGTGCAAATCTAACAGTACAGATATGATGCATGATGTTGATTCAGATTCAAACAATAGAGGGAATGTTATTACAAAAGCGTGGAAAGGTTTTCAACATGTAAGTTACAAGTGTATGGTTTTTTTTCTGTGGGTGAATTTCTGTGGCTTGTAAAAGTTGTTCGCGGTTTCTTAAGCATAAACTGTCTTAGCTCATACGAGCACCAATAAAAGGTAAATGTTATTGGAAATGAAATGAATAACAAAAGAAAATACAAATGTGGTTTGGGGCATTGAAAATTTGGATACAAAAATGTACCACAGAAGAAGTAGATTTATTTAAATGCAATGTTACATTCACTTTCAGTTTATGTTTGGTCTTCAGTTAATTTTTTATGGCATTTGTATTAATAAATTTGTACATTTTTTTAATTGTTCGTTTTATTCATTTTATCTTGTTTTGTTTTATATATATATTGTGATGGTACATTTCATCACATATGTATAAGATATATTATAACAATAAGATATCAATAACAAGTACGAGCACAAGCCATGAATGGGAAAAAATTATTAAGAAATATGTAATAAACATTAAAATATCAATTCCAACATCCAACAAAAGTAATCAAAGAAGATTAAATAAATATTTTGTAAGAAACCGTAGTTATAAAAACAAATTCAGAAGAAAACAAACAAAGAAAAATTTCTAATAACGTGACAAAACCCAATAGTTGGTAGGTGAGGGGCATGAACAAATCCAACATAAACCAATCTAACATGAACTACAGATGTATTGATAATAAAAAAATGAAACGTGCGACAATGTATACCAAAAGAAGAATCAACATTTGATAGAAGAAATGAGAAGAGGCAAAGAAATAGGATTAGGACTTGGAAACAGAAGTTTGGACCAAGAGACATAACAAATAGACCCAATTTAATAAGTAAACTAATCCCATTCTTTTGAGTAACAATAAAATTGGTAGGAGGACCCAATAAATATAAAATAAAGTTAAGAATACAATGCAATAGAGTAAATAATAACAGAATATATACAGTCATACCCCGCTTAACACGAGTGATACGTTCCTCGGCGATTCGCGTAAAACGAAAATCGCGCTAAGCGGGGTTTCCTATTTTTTACCGACCAATGCCTCATAATTTTAGTTTTTATTGCTTTTATATGATTTTCCTTGTCAAAATGTGTTATAAACATAATAAAATACATATGTACGTACAAAGGTTTTGATAAATAAATATTCATAATACGAAATCTCAAAAAAGGCATTTTAATTTAAAAGATATACATACGTACATACAAACGAATATGTACAAAAATAATGTATACAAACATCTACCTAATTCACTTACAATTGATCACAAAGAAGATCCTTGAGAAGTTCCGGGTTGAGGTTCCTCATGTGGCTTCTCAGTCGCAGCCTTTTTGAAAAATGTGTGTAGAGTTGGTTGTGATGCTTTTCACTTCCTCTCATTTAATAGTTGTTGATAACAATCTATTCCATCATTGACAACTTTTTTGACTTTCACGATTCTCTCCCAGTCAACTTCATTTTGCTCTATGATGTTTAATCCTGTTTGAATTAACATTAAACCTTCCTGAAAATTTTTAGTTGACAAAATTCGTGGTGTTTCTTCAGGAACGATCTTTTCTTTTTCCGCTTCATCTTGAGATTGTAGATCCAGAAGTTCTTCGTTTGTCAAAGGCTGCGCGTCGGATTCAATCAATTCCATAATGTCTTGTTTTTCTATGGATTCTTCACTTAGCCTCCCTGTGTTGGCTAGCTGTGTGATGTCATTCACTAAATTTGAAAAAACTTTATTTTCTTCATTTTTGGCCACGTCCGGCCACAGTTTTTTTCCATCAACCATTCATGCAATGTTGCGTAACTTCTTTCCATGAAAGATCAATATTTTCAATGGCTTTCATAATTTTAAACGATTTCCACCATTCTTTCATTGACTGCTTGTC
Source organism: Magicicada septendecula (assembly GCA_034769895.1). Taxonomy (NCBI): domain Eukaryota; kingdom Metazoa; phylum Arthropoda; class Insecta; order Hemiptera; family Cicadidae; genus Magicicada; species Magicicada septendecula. The sequence continues at coordinate 48,161,824 of CM068374.1, read as the reverse complement.
TGCTGAATCTGTTTCATGAATTAATTGGCCGAATGTGCGGCGCAAATAATACGCTTGCAGCAATTGCTCCCTGATCCATAGGCTGCAATAATGAAGTTGTATTGGGAGGAAGAAACACAACATCAACAGGAAAATCAGTTTGGAGGCTTGCTTTCCAAGGTAACAGAATGACCGGGCGCATTATCCAGAACTAACAGGGCTTTATGTTCTAAGTCGTTCTCCTCACAATATTTTTTTACTTCGGGAGTGAAATGGTCAAGATACCAATCATTAAACACAGCCATTGTCACCCAAGCCTTCTTGTTTGATGTCCATATGACGGGCAAATTTTCTTTTATAAAATTTCATCGCTCGTGGATTTTCTGAGTGGTACACCAAAAGAGGTTTTAATTTCAAATCTCCACTTGCATTACCCCCCAATAGAAGTGTAAGCCGAACCTTGGCCGCTTTGAAGCCGGGGGCCTGTCGCTCACTTTTAGAAATGAAAGTGTGTGAAGGTAACTTTTTCCAAAACAGCCCTGTCTCATCCACATTGAAAACAAGGTTAGGGGGACAGCTTCGACTGTTCACCAAATCCTTAAATGTGGAAGGATATTTATCAGCTGCTTCCATGTCCGCACTTGCTGATTCACCTTGAAGTCAAAGGCTGTGAAGGTTTGAGCGACGTTTGAATCAATCAAACCAACCTCGACTTGCTTTAAATTCAATGGTCGAAAATTCTTCCTCCTTTTTTTAATGTCGTCAAACAGGGACTTAGCTTTAGCCATGATAACAGCCTGGCTTAAAGGCATTCGCCGCTGGTTCATGTCTTCAACCCAAATTGACAGTAGGTGTTCCATTTTTTCCATAATAGAGGATCTAGACCGATTCACTTTTATAGCAGCAATAGATATACCTGCGGACTGACTGGATAGCACAATTTTTTCTTTATTTTTTACAATTGTATGTACGGTTGACTCCGATATGTCAAACTCACGACCGACTTCTGTGGCACCAACACCCGACTCCATAAAATTTAAAATTTTCATTTTAACTTCAAGAGTCAACGATTTACGTTTAACTGCTAATTTTGATATTTTATCAGCGCACATTGTTAATCCGTTCTAATTGAATGCCGAACTAAACTGAAAGGAAAACGTATTCCCAATGTTTAGAAACAATAACGGGGGGGGGAAGAGTGATTGGGTTTTCCAGGAAATTGGCCGAGACTTAAGTTCAACAAGGGGCCCTAAAAAGGATGGATTAACCCGAACTACCATTCCAAGAATGTAAATTAGTACGTACGTACTGTATACAGTACAGTAATGTTTATTTGGCTGAGACAAGATAAACAAGAAACATGAATACATTTCTGGCGGGAATGGAAGATGCATTTTGCAAACTAACGCCTACGTCACACACGTCCGCCTTTTCTACAAACATTGTGCACAGTTTAATCTGAGTTGTGGCATCGGGAACTCAGAAATGGTTAATAAACGTCAGCCACTGTTGTGTGTAGTGAAAATGTGTTGTGTCTTCAGCGTCACCACGGGTCTCCAGCACAGAGATACGATTTCTCATTCGTCAGAATCCCGCCAACAAGAGTATTCAAGGTCAAATAAAATTTATAATGTGTAATGGCACAGCCATGTATGTTTACAAAATGTACTACCTACTGTTTTGACTGACACTTATATACAGATCTACGGCTGACCTAATGCAACCTCTTATTTATCTGTACAAATCAGCTGTCTGTTTTTACGTTTCCACCAAACATGTTGATAGGCTGACGTGTTCGTACTCCTTAAAAAATAATACAGCAATGTAATTATGTGTTTATTTTTCATTTTCAAAATAAAATACGCAAACTTTAGTTGTTAAATTCAAAATTTACATATTCATTACATTTACGATGATACATATATATACAATATTATTGGTACTGTATACGTAATTGTTAATATGTATAATAAATATTTTCTAAAAAAGCATTATAGCGAATTCGCGTTAAGTGTGGTCGTGCAAAGCGGGGTATGACTGTACTAGTATAAGAAACCAGTGCACTCCCAAAGTAATTGAGTGATGATCAAGAGATCATGATATGAACCAGTTGGGAGGTGAAAGTCAGTGGGGGAAATTAAAGTGATAAAGGTCTTATGAACCACATATATGGAAGTAAGAACCAAAATATAGTGACAAAGTGTTTTTTGTTGAGCGTTTTGTAAACTACAATGTTCTATTTCATGACTAATTTTATTCATAGGGGTTGAATACCTAATAATTTTAAAATAGTAAACAGTTATTGTTCATTATGGTATAATTTAGATAATAGGAATAGTGATATACAAAAGAGTTAGGGTAATAAACACCCATGTTTACTGTCTGGCCGCGATTGGAGTGCGCAGGGTAGGTAAAGTGGGGGAATGGGCAGGCTAGTAACAATGCATCTGCCGGTCTAGTGGTGGGGACGCCAAGCCGCGCATTCCAATCGCGGCCAGACAGTAGCTGTGTTAGAAGTAGTTAAAATGGGGAGCCTGTGTGCACCATTAATTTCAATGTTATAAATAGTTTTGTTGAAAAAATGTTAATTGTTTAGTGAACAGGATGTTCATAAACTATTCAAAAATGTTAATCAGGTAATTGGGAAGGATCTAATTGTATAAAAAAGCTATTGTACAGAAATAACTAACTGCTAGACATATAGGCCCAAAGAATTGAGCCAGACTCAAGCAACATTGAATTATTTAGATAAACATTACCAAATTAAATAAAACAAACAACAAATGCTTGATTTTGATAAAATAGAAAGATGTTAATGGAGGGAGATGTATTAACCATCCATTACTGTCATAATATGGATAGGAAACATAATTGTAAAGTGTTTAGTAAGCCACTAAGCTGACATGGCTTCAGTATTATTGTTACTGTCAGAAAAAAAGGTATAGGTATTTAAATTAATGATATTGTATGTAAAGTAGGAGTACTCAGAATTATGTTTAGTAGTAAGAATAACAATGTTAGAAAGTATTAGATCTGTAAGACATACAATAGAAATGTCAAACAAGATTAGGTCAGTGCCTCAAAACACAAAATTATAAACCTGTCAAAACAGCCGATAAGAGGCCAAAATGGGGCGAGATTACCAAAACGATTTAATTTTAATAAACAATAAAATGGTACTAATTAAAGATAAATTTAAGTAAAAATAAATGAAACTTAATCTGAGGTGACGGAATTAAAATCGCCAGTTTTCAAATAGTTGTTAGTCACGTGACGGGGTCAGAAATTTAGACCAATCACAAAACACAAAAGCCAGGTCACCAAAGAAATTTAAACGAATTTTCAGGAACAGTTCATTGTTAGACATTAAACCATAAACTTCAACAGCATATTGCTGGCAGTAAAAATTAATATAAACTGAAAGAAAACATACTCCAGGAGAGGCATTTCCAGTAAAACAACACAGAAAAGATCGACAACACATGACGCGGCACCAGAACCAAGAAAAACCAATACACTGATGAGAATTTAAGAAAATAGTCACTCTACCCAAGGCGTTCATTCGAATATACAATCAATTGGTGAGAAAATTTTGGTTAAGTTCAGGAGACCACTACATAACATCACAACACAATTTCCACCAAAAAACATAGCTGTTCCAGATAAAGGAGGCTATATACAAACTATTACTATAAACTATTATAACTAAAACTTTATTTAAAGAACTGTAATTGGAATTTAAAAATATATTTTTTCGAGATACGAATCAGGCAGTCCGCCATGTTTTAATGTCGGGGTTTGCTCTGAGCACTATTGCAACCTTTGAAAGCGAACAATTTTGACAACATTATTATATACATTTTGTTAGTTGGTAAGAAGTAGGTATATGTTTGTAATGCATTGTATTTTTAAGTGAAAGCATATCTTCTATCTTTCCCAGCAACTCCAAGTACCCATTACCTGAGAAATATAAAATATATATTTTGAATTTTTTTTTGTTGCGGATTATTTGTCACGGCGGATGAATTTATCCAACTGTAAATGTTCGATTAATAGAACGGTAATTTGATCAATGTTTTAAAGAGATAACGAATAAAAAATATAATTTGTCAATCATATCAGTTCTATTTTATCTCAGTAAAGTGATTATAAAGATCATTAATTACAGGAGACAGTTAACACGATCTGTTCGACAATTACAGAACAAATATTATTCACGCGCCGTTTTCAAAGGAACGGTGACACGCTACATTCCCACTTCAGTAAAATCGTTGTTAATCAACGAATACTGAAGAACAACATAGTAAACGATAACCAAATAACTGATATAAATAATAATCACAAACATAAGAACATTTACAAATCGATTGACGATTACAACCAAGTTTTGAAAGGTAACTTTATTCGTTATCCGGGTATACAAGATACATCGCAAAAACATCTGCGTTTTTATTAAACGATACACACGTAATAAATCCTCTTGTTATAATATATATTTTTTTAATAAAGGCATAGACACTTTTAATAGCATGTGTTGCTAACTTTGACATGTATCATTAGATTTTTATAAACAGTTTTAAATGCGTATCATTTTAGTAATGGTTTATTCATTTATACAGTTTATTAAGTAAAATAGAAATCTGGTTCTTTGTAGATCTCATAACAGCATACTCTGAAACACATACTCTATAAAACCTGGTCATTGTAATTAACGGATGTAGCGTCCCCTGTAAATAAATGTAGATGTAATTTAAAGATTAATATTCTCTGTCATACCTACTCCCTTTTCCTTGTAGCTGCAAACAACTGCCTCTTAACTGTGAGTCGTTTTGACTGACCATTATTTTTTTATGTTTGGTTATTTCAGCGTTACCAAAAATTATTGGATGATGTAACACCATATTTAATAGGAAGATGGATAGGTGCTGGAGTACTGACGGTAGCATTTTTAACTAGAGTATTTTTACTCCAGGTAAATATTTATGGATTTTCATATCAATGTTTAGTGCATTTTTAATTGATATATAGATGTGTTCATTCATGATATTTTATTTATTTTCATTATTATCAATGTTGTTCATTATACTATACTATACTATACTAGCCGTACTATAATTAATGACTAGCTGCTGCATTGGTGAGAAGCGACACGGCACCATCATCTGGGCCATGCTGAGAAGTCTACTGTTGCCGAGCATGCCTCGTCCAGTCAAGGCCACAAGATCTTGTTTGATGAAACCCAAGTGTTGTCCTTGACTCAGCAGTACTAAGCTCGTTTGCAGAGAGAACCAATTGAAATCCATTGTTATGGAGATCAAAGTATGAATAGAAGGGAAGAAGCTGTGAACCTTAACAAATATTGGTTTTTGTGTTTAAAGCAAGTCAATCAGAGATGAGACAGACTTTGACTTGGGGTGCAGTGTGGACTTATCAGAATACATTATGATGTTTCTACTTCTGTAAATTTGAAAATATGTGTGCATTTCACAAGAGGCTTGTTCACAGTCTCAGTCTCTCGTGAAGGAGGGTGACATGGGCATGGTTGAAATGTTTGGTTGTATTTTCATTGTGTTTTTGTTAAGTTTTTATATAACTCGTGTGACAGTGCTGTTATCATGAACAAGGTTTTCGATAACAACCATAATTTCAATAACATTGGTCCACGGCCTAACAGCCTGGCATTCGTTTTCCAGTCAGAGAACATAAGCTTTCATGACTGGTGTCAGTGTTACTAAATTTTCCCCGTCCTTTAGTCTGTCGTCCAAATTGTCTACTACATTCCAATGTTTCAACATTCCCATGATGACCATCCTCAATGGCACAGGAACAAAGGATCTCGATTGCCCGCATAGAACTAAGAGTAAAGACCAAAAGACTATTAGTCTTATATGGGCAGTTGAGATTCTGTTCCTGCAGCACTGAGGATGGCTGTTGTGGGCACAGTTGAAATTTTTTACATACATCACAGACAACTTGGACCATGAGGTAACAACATGGGAAATTTTAGTAACATAATAAATGGATATCGCTATAGAACATTCTGTAAGTAAGAGTAGTTTATACATTTTGTTACTATTAAATTATTAAAAAAAAGTTACATTCACTCTGCGTTTACCACATAAGGGCTTCGTAAAATATGTATGAGATTTGTAGTGTTTATGTTACAAACCTACATGATCTAATGGTGTCAGCATTAGACTGTTTCAGTCTTAGTTATAAAATTTCACAACCGTTTTGTGTTGTGTATGGCAGTATATGGTTGGTGAGTAAACTGGTTGTATTCTTATGTAGAAGCTGCTATATAAAGTGTACTGGCTACAGGATACATACTGTGCAGACCAGATGTTAAACAAACTAGTAGAAGCCAGAGCCGTTCTACAATGGTGGACTGCTCTGAACCTGCCAAAGAATTACTTTCACTTACAAGTTGTCACCAGACAGAAGGCTTGTCAAATGACAAATGGCGCCAATCATACAACTCTTCGTTATTGTGGTGACCCTAAAAAGGGCCGTGTGGTGAAAACGCTGTGATGTTTGTTCGGCTTTGTTCCGCCCGAGCCGCGCTGAGATGGTCAGTGGCTGCGCCCACTGTTCGTGGTATACTGCAGTCCTCCTCTTCTTTCGGCATCGGTGTGTAGAGTCTGCTGCCGGCCCAGCGAAGTCCATCGCTGGTGCATTACAGGGCGAAGAACGTCCGTTCTACTCTTCAGCTGTTCCTTCCAGCTGGATCCGCATCGATGTCGTCCGATAGAAGAGAGGAGATGAAGTGCGTCCGATGGCGTGGTGATAGAAAAAAATGGTGGTTTGGCACCAAAAAATTCTAGCAGCGGTCTTTTTATGCCCTGACCAGGATCCCTGATTGGCTCGCTGCAAACACGTCAGGCTGCTGATCCCGGATTGGTTCGCCGTGTATTCGTCAGGTGTCATGCGCCGCCAGGTGTTCGCGGCGCTGGTAACGGAGAGCAGGTGTTCGCCTTGCTGCCGTCACAAAGTATAGTGTAAAGTGTCTAGAGGGGGGAGAGTGGAGACAACGCAATAACAGTTCGCTGTCTCACTCACGCATGACCTCTCTGTTTGTTACACAGATGCATTTAATGTTCTCAGCAGCCTTGATGCAGCCGCTGTATGAAACACTGTATATGACAGTTGTGCATGTGCAAAATGACTGAATATTTTGTTAGCCTCGCAACAAGGCGTTTGTCCACTGCATGTCTCTAACATGACTGTTCAAAATGTATCATCAGGTCTATAATAGTAGGTGTTTCTTAGGGTATTTTCAACTTTCAGTCTGCCAACTGTTGTCTTGCTAAGTCCATGTGTTTCAAAATGGTTGTCATTAAGGTGCAAACGCTTTTGCTTCAAGCTCAATAAAACTGTGACAGAAACCCACTGAATGCTAGAGAAGGCCTGCAGGCTTATCAAAGGTGATAAGCAAGCTATAAATCAAGCAAGAACATTTGAGTGGTTTAAGTGTTTCAAAGTTGGCCGGGAATATGTGAAAGACAACAAACAAACAGTCAGGTCAGCTTTTATCATGCATAACTCAGGCAATAATTGTGAAAGTGTGTGAAATTATCCTCTGAAGACAGAGGGGCAGAACATTCACAATGCTTGTTGTAAATAATACAAACATTTGCTTTGGACAAATATACAGAACATGCCAAAGCACAGCAGATGAATTTAAAATGAGAGACAAATTGCAGTAAAATTTCATCAGCTTGTCTTGAACGGCAAACAGCAAGACAATTCAATTAAGGTGTACACTGTGCTGCAAGATATACGAGGATAATTTGAAAAGTTTACAGCCTGACAATGAAAGACTTTACCTTTTCTTTCTGGAATTGTTTGTATTTTTCAATATAGTCTCCATGTAGTTCAATACATTTGTTCCAGCTCCAGTGGACCCCATTGCTGAAGTCCATTTCTTATACATCCTCAAAGTAGCCACTTACTGCCGCTTTCAGCTCGTCATCTGAGGAAAATCACTACACTTAAAATTCATAATAAAATGAAAATATCTGTAAATTGTAATAAAAGAAAAGGTTTGCAGAAGTAATTTACTCTTTGATAATCTAATAACTTACAAATACTGCAAGAAACCTTAAACATCGAGAGTTACTTACGAACAAAAATTTAGTGTTTTATCACACGCATTTTATTTTTTAGTATATGGTAGTTTTTGAATTATGTTTTACAGTTTGCATTATTTTATTGCTAATCAGTAAATTTGCTGTAGTATTCCTTTTGTTTATATTATGTGTCTGTGTTTTGTATTAAATTACATACGCTTGGTGAAGTCTGCGTGTGTTATGTTGCCAAAATTTTTTTTTTTTTTTTTTTAGTGATAAAAAACATTGACAGTGTTTATTTATGTGGAATATTATTTTTAGCTGCTGCTGTATGAGACACGAATAAATTTTACCGCTTGCTTACTCAAGGTGTCATATCAAAACTAAAATATGTTTGTCACCATATATAGAGATTTAGATACTTTACAGAAAGTGTTTACAAAACGTGTTTACGGATACATCGATAATAGTATGTAACAACACAACAATATTTATGTTTAGAATCCCATGTGTTTATGATATCTGTAACACTGTTACAACATGTCAGAAGTTAATAAGGATACAGGCAATTTACATTAATGTGTAACTTGTATGTATATGTGTGCAGTTTAATTGATTTGTGAATATAGTGCTCTTGTTTGCTTTTATTTGTACTTTATGAAGTATTTTGAAGTTTCAGGTAATACAAAAAAAGTTAGTTGCTTAAAATAGGCAGTTGCTATTAGTTGAAAATACAAATACTCAGGCAGGCAGGCTTCTGAGGAGACATGTGCAAGTTATAAACGCTGTAGATAATGACTTTATCTACAGTTAATCAATATAGTCTGGTGACTGTGTATGTGTGTTTGCAAGTAATTTTGTGTCTACTACCAAGGTGATAACACTGTTTTGATGTGTGTGTGTGTGCGTGCATGCGTGCGTGCGTGTGCGTGCTTCTGTTATTAATTTGTTTATTTTAATGTATTATTCAGTCACTAATTTATTTTGTAAAGATAACAAAAATAATAATAATAATAACATTTCTTACAGCAAAAGTAAGTTACACACACACACGCACACATACACACAATTTAATTACATTTCCTTCAATTGAATTTTATATAAAATGTGTATACGAAGAGACATATAGTCTGATGCGTAGGTTTTTATTTCTGTTATTATTATTTCCGTTTGTACAGTGTTTACACATTTTCCAGATCCAAAGATTACAGAATTGATTTAATTCTCATCTTCCACTGCTGCTTGTCCATCCAAAGATCTTCTTCAATTTCTCTTTCCCTCAATATAGTCTGAATCCAGGTGATAGGGGTCTTCCACTTTTCCTTCTTCCTGGTGGGGTCCATTCCATAACTATCCTTGGCAATCTTTCCTGTGCCATTCTTTTTGTATGTCCAGACCATTGTAATTTTGATGTTTGAATAAAATCAACAGTTGAATTTTTCATATTCATTCTGTCCTTAATAACTTCATTTCTAATTTTCTCACATCTGGATACTCTTGCCGTTTTTATTTCTATAAACTGCATTTATTAGTACATGTTGGGATACTTTTATATTTACATGTAGGGAGTAGATTCCCAATTATCGGAGACTTTCATGATTTTCATTAATAACAACACTGTTTTTCGGTTAACACACAAGTTTTATTTCTCTTTAAACCAAACGTTTTGGCCATACCATGATGTGATGACCATCTTCAGTCGCTAGACTTAGTCTCATCCACTGATTAGCTAGATAGCCACTGAAGATGTCTCATCAGAGTATGGGCACAACATTTGGTTTTGAGAGAAATAAAATGACGTGAGTTAACACTTTTGACCCGATGCTTGTAAAGATTATACGAGCGCTGATTTTACTCAAAACCCGATGCCCATAAATTTTACATTTGTCACTTCACACGCATTTAACAGTATTTTTACAAAACATTTACGGGCTTCTGTTGTTTGTGCTTGTAGACTGGACTCTGTAGTTGCCAACTGAGTACACAAGACAGCAGCACAAATCAGTTTTTTGCTCTGTCATTTTCTGACTGTTGTGAAACTTGCAATGTCAGTTTATGTTACCCTGACTGTTTCATTTTGCACCATACAAAAGCAGGGATTATTGCAAATAGACTGATTTTTACTATATTCTGTCCCTTGATATTGTAAGGAAAGTAATTTTTGTACAGTAGTTACAAATAAAAAACCATTTATTATATGAAAATACCTTGTAAAACTTTTATTATTTTTCAAAAACAAACTTCTGATCTACATACCAAAATTAATGTTACCTACAGAAGAAATAAATAGTGTTTAATTTTATGAAAATAGAAGGTCCAGTATTTATTTTGACATGTAATTTATGTTGTTTTTAACAAATCTTACTACTTAAAAAAATTGGGTAAAATGTGAAAACAGCCAGGCTGCTGGGACATGCCTATGCTGAAATGGCCAGGGTTGAAAGTTTAAACCAAAAAAACAGTGTTGTTATAATCGGAAACTTGATTATAGGTGATGTGGTTTATTGCCAACACTGTCAACCAGACACTAGGTTAGATGCAATGGACATTTGGTTTTTTGTAGCCTAATAAAATGATTTTTAACGGCAATAACAAGAATGAAAGTCAAAAAGATGATGAACCTTTATTATTTACTACATTACTTATTATTAAACATTTATAAATATATGATTTAAGAGTGTGTTGGACTAGTGAAAATAAAAATTGTGTTATTTTAATTGAAAATAATCATTAAATCATTTGTGTTGTATACAGTAATTTCTTCTTATTATTTTTTATAAATATTATTAAAGGTATTATCTTTGTTTTGAAAGTCCGTTTAATAGATTTAGCTTATATGTAAGTTAAGTCTTCATAGTGATAACTATGATAGTGATAGTGTTTTTAAAAACCAAAAACTCCTAATTGACTAGCAGCATATAGTAAGGACGAATCTGTTTATTTGTAAATTTTTATACTTATAAGACAAGTTACTAATTTTTTAAAGTATTTTTAGCATGGAATGAATTATTTTGTGTTTTTACAGGTTATTGACAATTTTGAGAACATATATAAAGTTTAAGACTGTTTTAATACAGCATCATCATTGTCTTCAACAAGAATTAAACCAAAAACGGTTTGTTCTGGTCCCAAGGAGATAGACTAGAGCTGGTCACAACAACGCTTCTTTGGATGTCCCACACCTCTTCGTCCTTTCAGCTTATAATTCCATAATTGTTTGGGGATGTGGCAACCAGTCATCCATTCAGTTAAGATGTTCTAACCATTTTAACCGATATTAAGCAATTCTATCAAGTACACTTTTAATTGGTGTGCACCAGTGATAATTCTGTTTGTGATTATAGTCACTAACACAACTTTCTTAATTAAAAAACTGACGTGAATGCTGGTACAATAATCGACCTCAATCTGGAAGAGGAAGACATGTCTGGGAAGATCAAGAAGGAGTACACAAGCATTGGGTAACCTTAACTGCTGTCACAGCTTGTGAAAAGCACCATGTAACCATATAAGTTACCCGTCTCTTCACAGGAGCAATATTATTCATTTTTTGAGACATTATTTTATCTTGTACAAATTATTTACATTGACTTTAATATTGTTGCAACAATTTTTGTTACAGGGTTGGTATATTGTCACATATGCCTTGGGGATATACCATTTAAATTTATTTATAGCATTCCTATCACCAAAAATTGATCCAGCAATAGTAGATTATGATGGTGAGTACGTTTTTTGTATTGTGATAACTTGTACTGCATTATTCTTTACTATATTCACTGGTTTCAGTTGAAACAACGAATATCGATGTATCAGTGTATTTGTAACTGTTAAACATCTATTTAGCTATAAAATTGTTTTTCTGAAGTTGAAATGTTTTGTAGTACAACACAAAAGTATAACTTTAACCCTTTCAGTGCCACGTGCCGAACATATCAGTCCAGCGGTACTCGCTAAAAGTGCCAGGGCCGATTTGAACGTCCGCCAAGATTCTCGATGGTGTAGTTCAGTTATTTGCTAACAGATAGTGTTGATATTTATACTGTTGCAAAGGTGCATTCTTTGTGTATATAGCATGAAACTTTTATCTTTTTTGTACAAGAGGTTTTGGTTTAACTTGAGATTGAATGGGCTGTGTGCACGTGTTGTTTATGTTAGGTTATGTTTGCGTCGTGCGTGCTGTGTGTTACCGTTGTGTTTTGTACCAGTAATATTTATTTAAAAACGAGTGTATTTTTGCGGGAAGATGAAATAGAACGATTAATTAATTGCAGTTATAGTGAAAGTGATTTATCATGTGAATGAGAGTGATTTTGAGGATAACGAAGTGCAAAACAGTGTTAGTGATAATTTTAACCAAACAACTCATGAGCCTTTGTTTTTCATAAGTTTTCATAATATTAATGAGTGTTATAAATAATTTTATATTTAATGAAGAAAGTTGTGTTATTGGTTGAAATCACAAGCAGAATGATCACTGTTGCACACCACTATATAAAAATTATTCCGATTAGCTGTGATCTGACGATAAATAGGAATTCCGATCTGACGATGAGCTGTGAAGCTTGAAAGCGCTAATCGGGATAATTTTTATATAGTGGTGTGCAACAATTTTATATTTATTTATATATTTATAAATTCAAACATTTTTTCTACAGTCTGTTTCTTGATGTATATAATATATATTTTATAATGACTTTACCTCAAGATGTTTTGTCCTTATTTAGAACATGTTTCAGGAGCCTTGTGTATTTTTGCTGATGATGGGAACACAAGGCTTCCCGGAACACGTTCCAAATAAGGAGAAAACATCTTGAGGTAAAGTCATTATAAAATATATATTTATAAATTCAATCACTTTCTGCTACAGTCCGTTTCTTGATGTATATAATACATTTAATATTTATAATGAATTTACTTCTAGATATTTTTTTTCCTTATTAGGAACTGTCGTGTTTCCTACGATTTAATTAATTACAAAATGATCTTAAACTCCCACTTACCTTCTATTTGTCACTCTCTGGCCAGATCGTCTAGTGGTGTACCCCTATTTCGTATAGCGAATTTACCAGCACAGAAAATGAAATTAGGTACTTGAAATGATTATTCTAACACATATATATCAAGTGAAATAATGTAATGGATTTATTCTTTTTAATACATTTCTTTATATTCTCTCTTTTCAAATTTCTTTTCTTTATCTTTTCTTTGAACAAATACTGATACTAATGTTACATCGGAAATTTAATATAGCTTTCCTGCTGTAGTTAGCTTAAATATTTCTTCCTTATATCTATAGATAAGACAGCCCAGTATCTGCACATACATACATCTCTCATTCACCCACATACCATATTTAATTAAGCGCTTTTTCTTTTTTTATTTAAGTTTTCATAAGTAATTTGTTTGATACACGGTTACGTGTTATCGGCGTCCCTGCAGGTCACTTGTTGATCTCCACAAATTTTGTTCACTTTTGTCCGAATATTTCTCACTGTTAATTTTGTTATATTAATAATTAATCGTCTTTTGTATTTAAATTTATTATTACACTTTGTAAAACTTTTTATACTTTAGGCTGGAGTAGCAGCCATATTGTTGAGTACCAACTTAAACTCATCATGTCCAGGATCTCGTTAGACGTGTTGGAAACCACATGGTTGTCTGAAATAACTATAGGATTATAACTATTACTTCACATTAAATGTTATAATCACTATTACTTTATTAATTTCAAAATAGAAAAGAAAACATCATCAAGTTATATTGTTGATACAAAACACCAAATTTCCTCTCTCCCTCATACATTTTGACTTTCGCAATTTTAGTATGTTTAAGTATTCGTAAAAATGATCATTTTGCTTAAGCCGTTTCAAACTAGAATATAACATAAAGATAACCCATTCTCTATAACTACGACATAACGAAAACCAGCGCTTTCACACACACACACTCACTCTATTTCATACAGTACATTTTTATTTCATTGAGCTCAATTTTAAAAGTGTCAGTATTTAAATAATTTTGAATGTCTACTTTCCTGCTGTTGTGTAGAACTGGGGCGTCAAATCGTGGTTCATTGTTTGCTGTTTCTCGTATTTCTCACTTTTACACTTCATGGCTGAACGGTTAATTTATCGCAATTTTTTCTCACTGTCTCTACTTGTTTTGTAATAATACTGTTAGATCAAAATATATGTATTAAAATTTTCACATTTTTACTTGCTTTGCGGGCCCGCACAAATATGTTCCGAAACTTAACAGGTGTTGCTCGCGCGAGCATTGAATTTAGACTGGCGCGAACTACTTGCGCTAATTTGTGAAGCGGCTGTTGTTCGTTCAATTCTGATTGGTGTACATTTTGTATTCGTGCGCCCGTGGACTGTTTTTTGCTTGTTGACAGAACTGGTGACACACATCGTTATATAATTTGCTGACGCAACACATCGCCTGATGTCTGGTTGTGTAACGTGTTTACTGTTACATAACGTGTTCGTCATTGTCCTTGAACTGAGTTTGGTACAGTTGCCGGTTATTAAAACTGTTTATAGGAATATTGTTGAATCATATGGTCTTCACCGTCTCAAACAATGCTGCCATCGTCTCGATCGCTCCAAATAATAAATTTACCGTTCTGTCATAACATTTTTCTATCACTTGACAAGTTATTTATTATTAAAAAATACAAATCCTGTTATTACCCCAGGTATGCCCAAAAATGCCCCGCTACAATACCCCCTCAATGAGATATTTTATGCCGAAGCATAAAAAATCTCATTGACACATTCATACTTGCTAAAGGGATCAGCCAGGATATGTCGCCACAACCCCCTGTACGGTTTCCAAAAAAAAATATTAATAATCAACTCACCCTTGGTCCGGTGACTGTGACCGCATCTGCATGACAATACTGGACTTCTCTCTCGAGATCCCAACACTGTAGAGTCAGACAGATACTCAACGCCCCTGCTCTGACGCGTAGGCCAGCTCAGGTCCGCCGCCACAGCATCACCAAACACTGAAACAACAAATCAAAATATTAAATAGTGGCCTTATACAACACCATATCCCCAACTGATCTGTTCCCCCCTAGCGGTGCTGGTTTGCGCTAAGAAGCACTGGTTTTGTTTTTACTCACTTGTTACTAACATGTATATATCAGAATACCTAACATAACTTAACATAAGAAAACACAGTACATTAATAATTCATTTTAAAATAAACAACTTACAATTAAAATGTTACACACTTTATATCATTAAATTGGCATATAACATCAAAAAATTACTTTTAAACTTGATTTACTCTTATTAATTCGTTTCTCAAAATTACAAAAATTATTTTTTATTTTTATTATTTTTTTTTTCTTTCAATTATGGCCATCATTATTCCATTTCATTACTTTGGGTGATTCTCCGTTATTCATTATAATTTACTTTATCCACTTGGCATTTACTCATAAACTTCCCCTTTTATTACTCTAACGTTCCCTTACAAAATCTTTAACTAGTATGACACCCCACTATCAAAATTTTACTAACCCTTCTCTACCTCTAACTACTTACTACTTTAACTCCAATCGCCACCTTCTACTCTTATAAAAAAAAATACTCTCTAACCCTTTGTACATAGGATACGTGTTTCCTTCCCAAAACTCATTCCCTTATGTTGGTCCCTGGACTCACCCTAGGTAACCCTTTCCGGCGCCAATCGGTCCCTATCCCGTCCCAACCCTTGTTGCGGACTCCCCAAATACACTACCACTACTACAAAATTGCCATCCCCAAAAAATCTCAATCTCATAACTTCACTACAACTACAACAAATTAACATCAACAAAATAAACAATATATCGCTCAAAACTCTACATAAAATCTCCATAACTACTGTGTCTCCACTTATACTTCTCAAAATTCTATAACATATACTAACTCAAAACAACATGGCATTATTTTCATTTCCACTATTACTTTAACTTTTACTTCGATTTGGACAAATCTATGTCCCACAAAATTCAACTTGAACTGATTCAAACATTTTATTCAAACAATTACTATCACCCACTTCTATCTTTTATAACCTATTGAAAATTTTACTTATTACAACTATTTTTCATTTTATTTTAAAATCTATAAACACATTGAAAACATATTATTATATTTTTATAATACTTATTCCTAACATACTAATGCAATCAACACAATAAGACATAATAACACAATATAAGAAGTATTTAGTGCATCTATTTTTTAAATTCAAACAAAATTATTGAGTAGCAAATCATCATTATTAATTAAAATATATCAAATTTTTAATACGTTATCCCCTTGGATAACCTCCCAGCCACACACACTATTATAATACATTACCTAACATACTACACAAATATACATTGAACCAACAATTCTCTTTTAACTAATTTATCTAAAATTTATAAACATTATTATTTAAAATTTTTCATTAACTCTTTTATTTATCATCATTATGAATTTATCCTGTGTTGCAATCAAATTTCCAAAATTGCTAAATTTATTATTAACATATATTTTTTAACCATTAAGTTATTCCACAAAATAGACCAGTTAACATTTATTTATTTATTCATGATTATTAAATTAAAATCTCATCACACAATTTAAATTCCTTATAAAATTCAAACACATAACATTCAATCACAATATCTAAACATCTCAAATTATTTACTTCAATTGATTATTAAAATTAAATATTCATTTGATTATTAAAACATATTTCAATTATTATCAACATTCTACAAATCATTAACTATTGTCTTCATAATTATTTTATTATTTAACTAGAATGCAAAAATATTAATAATATTATTATTATTAACACAACATTTTCTAAAACATACACATTACTTATCTAACATTTCACAATACACACAAATGAATTCAATATTATTTACAAAATATGCGTCAAAACTGTTCAAGTGTATCTCACTTCAGATGTCCAAATCAGCAAGGTCATTACCAAAAATTTACAATATTTAAAATGTCCCAACACTGATCTTTTAGCTCATCCTCCATCGTCATATATATATCTAGTGTATTTGTAACATTCATCATTTCTATCAACACACAAATTATGATAATCGTTACTATCATAATAATCTATTAACTCTATTTCATCCATTGTACCACTAGAAATCTTGTCACCATAGGTTAGGATTGTCCCGTCTATATCAGGGTTATTCGTTAATGTCAGGTAAATTTTCTCATCTTTGTATTCATCAACTACTACGTCAGGTAAATCATTATAGTCAGGTAAGATATTATCAAAATTATTCTCTGTCTCTCTTTCAACAGGTACGTATTTCACATGATTCATCATCACCCCTTTTATTAATTTTCTCAATTCATCATACTTTCTTTCTAACTTATATATTTCTATTTCATTCTCAACATATAACTCTCTTTCTTCATAGCACCACATCACATTCTCACCATTATTACGGACAGAGGGTACAACATTATACAACATTACTTCATTTAACAATAAGGGTCTCTTGCCCTGAAAAAACAACATTAAATCATCATCATCATTATAAACAATAAGGGGAAAATTTGCCCTCTGTCCCCATTTAATTACTACATTATTCTTCCACTCTCTCTCTACTTCATAAACACTCATGAACATTTCATTATCGCATTCTAAAACTTCATCAGTACTCTTTGTTATTATATTTTCATCATTATTCTTCACCCCCACTATACTCTCAAAATTGTCTACTATTTCGTCATTTTTACATTTTGTCTTACTTAAAACATTGTTACCTAATTTCTCGAACTTCTGTTCTAACTTATTTAAACCGTTTCTTATTGTTTCGTTAGTGCTTTCTAAATGTTTATTCATTTCTTGTATCTCATGTTTCAATTCTTTATTCTGATTTTTTAATAACTCCTCAAAACTATTCTTTTGAATATCGAACTTTTCATTCTGTATATTAAATTTAACGTCAGAATCACTTTTTATTTCGTTAATTTGGTTTTTTAATTCTCTGAAATTACTATCTTGTTTTTCTACAATATTGTACATCATATCATACAATCTTGCTAACATAGTATCATTATCAGGTTTCTTATTTTGATTTCCTAAAATAGGGGTTGAATGAATCTCAACTGTCTGTATTATTTTTGACTCCTCAAAACTACTGTCAGTTGTTTGAATTCCGGAGTCGCTACTTATTTGATTTGCTATCTGACTATCAGATAAACTAATATCATTGTTATCTGCCATTTTTCTTAAAAATTTTTTAATATATATTTCTTTATTAAAATCCTATTATATGTAACATATACTTATTGAAAAATATTCTACTCACCCATCTTGAACATAACCTCTTACGTTTAATTTACGTACATACGTAAATACACATTCCAAACAACCATATCATTTCTTCAACAGGTCCACATTTGCATAATTTAATTTATGCAAACGGTCCAGCTGTTCGGGCGCCACTGTTATATTAATAATTAATCGTCTTTTGTATTTAAATTTATTATTACACTTTGTAAAACTTTTTATACTTTAGGCTGGAGTAGCAGCCATATTGTTGAGTACCAACTTAAACTCATCATGTCCAGGATCTCGTTAGACGTGTTGGAAACCACATGGTTGTCTGAAATAACTATAGGATTATAACTATTACTTCACATTAAATGTTATAATCACTATTACTTTATTAATTTCAAAATAGAAAAGAAAACATCATCAAGTTATATTGTTGATACAAAACACCAAATTTCCTCTCTCCCTCATACATTTTGACTTTCGCAATTTTAGTATGTTTAAGTATTCGTAAAAATGATCATTTTGCTTAAGCCGTTTCAAACTAGAATATAACATAAAGATAACCCATTCTCTATAACTACGACATAACGAAAACCAGCGCTTTCACACACACACACTCACTCTATTTCATACAGTACATTTTTATTTCATTGAGCTCAATTTTAAAAGTGTCAGTATTTAAATAATTTTGAATGTCTACTTTCCTGCTGTTGTGTAGAACTGGGGCGTCAAATCGTGGTTCATTGTTTGCTGTTTCTCGTATTTCTCACTTTTACACTTCATGGCTGAACGGTTAATTTATCGCAATTTTTTCTCACTGTCTCTACTTGTTTTGTAATAATACTGTTAGATCAAAATATATGTATTAAAATTTTCACATTTTTACTTGCTTTGCGGGCCCGCACAAATATGTTCCGAAACTTAACAGGTGTTGCTCGCGCGAGCATTGAATTTAGACTGGCGCGAACTACTTGCGCTAATTTGTGAAGCGGCTGTTGTTCGTTCAATTCTGATTGGTGTACATTTTGTATTCGTGCGCCCGTGGACTGTTTTTTGCTTGTTGACAGAACTGGTGACACACATCGTTATATAATTTGCTGACGCAACACATCGCCTGATGTCTGGTTGTGTAACGTGTTTACTGTTACATAACGTGTTCGTCATTGTCCTTGAACTGAGTTTGGTACAGTTGCCGGTTATTAAAACTGTTTATAGGAATATTGTTGAATCATATGGTCTTCACCGTCTCAAACAATG
The DNA here is from genome assembly GCA_034769895.1 of Magicicada septendecula. Classification (NCBI taxonomy): domain Eukaryota; kingdom Metazoa; phylum Arthropoda; class Insecta; order Hemiptera; family Cicadidae; genus Magicicada; species Magicicada septendecula. The sequence goes on along the minus strand of CM068374.1, from coordinate 48,142,205 downwards.
CTGCCATCGTCTCGATCGCTCCAAATAATAAATTTACCGTTCTGTCATAACATTTTTCTATCACTTGACAAGTTATTTATTATTAAAAAATACAAATCCTGTTATTACCCCAGGTATGCCCAAAAATGCCCCGCTACAATTTTGCATACTAACGATTTATTACAGTTTCACTATTGTATCACATTATTTCTCCAACCTTTTATTTTTTGCGTCACCAAATTGTAATTGTTCGTACCTCTAATCCATTTTAGGTTATAGTTAAACGGAACTCACACGTTTTGTATAACTCCGTTTTTGTTCTTCAGTCACATTATAAAATTTTGAAAGTATAAAATAAAGTTTTATACTGACGAGTCTATGTGTTTACGCCCGGCCGGGGTTAGGTCTCTCAATAGACTGCTTTAACTATTTTACCATTTTTTTATAGGCGAACGAGATAAAACTTTTCCCAGCCGGCGATGCGCACCACTACTGGCGTCCGCTGCCTTCAGATATTATTCGTCGACTGCCTTTGTTTTCCGCGCGCCGGGCCAGAAAGAATGTACCAGTTCGTGCCGTTAGCGTGAGAAACTTGGCCGACTGTGTGCGCAGTTGAAAGCGCGGGCGCGCCCTACACATACCAATGCCAATACACACCCGTCTCGACACTACAGTCTCTTCACCGTAATTTCTTAGTTGCAAATAATATTGAAAAGATTTCATTTCCAAAGCCCTATAGGTCTGTACCGTTACAATACCCCCCCCCCCCCCAATAAGAGATCTTCTGCCGAAACAGAAGAAATCTCATTGCTAAACCCCTAAGAGGATCGTTGAGGATATGGCGCCAACAACCCCCCTTTAACACTTTACGCATTATGGGTAAACTACCCCCCTAGCTAGGCGACCATGGCTACGCCTGAACGAGATTACTGGACTTCTCTGTTCGAGATCCCAACACCATAACATCGGACTGATGCTCACCATAGTACCACCTAACCTTGTATCATTCCATCCCAAAAATCAAACACTGGCCTTATACCATACCAGATCCTCTACCGATATGTTCCCCCTTATCATGCATATTGGGTTGCCTTTAGCAAATACTGGGTGCGTACACATGCTCAGATTATTCTATGATAAACAGATTCCACATTTAAAATTTATAAACTGTTTTATCTTTAAACTTTTTATCTCTTTTCTCCAAATGACGCTGTTTTTTTTTCAAATCAAAAGACAAAAAAATAAAACAAAAAAATTAAATTTTAATCATTTAACTTTTGTTCAAAAATGACTCAAGTCCAATATCAAGGATCCATTAATTTACTCATTTCTTTCTATTTAATTTCAAAATCTTCAAATCTTTTGAGTTCATCACTTTTCTTAATCGTCTAATAACAGTCATAAAAACCAAAATAAACTGAACACCTTCCTAAATCATAAATTCCCTTACCTATTACCTGTAATAGTAACTAAATTGCATTGGTTTACAACACATATACTATAAACAATATGAAGCAATTAATACATTAAAGATATACATAATTAGCAATATATATTGGCTATAAAACACAATCTGTACTTCAATCAAGAATTTTTTTTTTTAATGTTTTATTAAAGCGCTATTCTGATCATTAAAGAAAATTATCAAAGAAAATACAACTGGGATTTATATTGATTATTAAAAGAATATAGGAATTGGTCATATGGACCATGAGACAATCCATCAGCTGATCCCTCTAGGTTGGGTGAATGACCTTACCCTAGATACACTTCAAAATTATACAATATAAAATATATGACATATGTTTATAATACTTACACTCTAACATAGTAAAATAATAACATAATAAAACATGATAAACACAATATAATAAACATCTGATGCACCCATTTCTCAAATCAAAATAAAATTATTTAATTAGCTCAGTAGCGAGTCACCATCATTAAGTTACCAAATTTTAATTCGTTACTAACCTGAGTAACCTCCCTTTCCACACACACTATGACCCCCCCCCCTGGACTGTGGCGTCCACAAGGACTGAAGTTTTGGAGGAATTTTGTCATCTCCTTGTCCTTGCTTCAGCCTTACATTTTTCAAAATGCCAGATATTATAATACCTGATTTTACATATTTACATACCCTTAATGTTGGTCTTTCACCTTTTTTTTTTACTGTTCCTACGCGAACAGAGTGATAGCCGCTGTTCCATAATATGGCGATTCCCCTGAATTACCCACCTGCCAATTTCTAAATTCACCTTTACAACGATAACAGCTATGGCCAGTTAAGGCAGAACGTGGCGCAATGAGCCCCGACCATAGCTGTCAAAGCTAAACCAATTCCACGGTCAGGGTTCGGTGAGGCCGTGACCGCCCAAAAAGTTGGGGAATCACAAGTAAAAGATATCTTAGTTTATGATATAGCTACATTTAAAATTTACAATTTACATTGCATGAAATTTCTAGTCTTGGTTGTGCGTTTTAACATCATACATTTCGTTCTTAACTTTGACCTTCATTAACATAATATAGTGAGTACAACAAAATATTTACTTAGTCACTCAAATTAATCTATTCCTACTTACATAGGCTATCATCAACTAACGATTGAATCTTTAATTACATTTAATAAAATAATTGACCGTTTAATAAAAAGGATTCACTCTCACTCCATTAAAATAACCTTTAATCTGCATCTGAATAAAATTACAAACATTTCAATTTTAGGTTTAGTTTCAAACTCCATAAACCTTTCATCCCGTTACATTTTATTATTACAAGTCAATTATGAACTTCTAATCACCATTTTCACAGACGGCACTAGTGAATTTTATTTGAACTTACTGCCTCACTCAAATCATTTACATACACTCTTAGGCAATGCTGGTACGTGGTATGGTGCACTTTATCTATGCACCTTGAGTGTAAAATATTTTGTATCACGTACCTTATGGGTCCCCCTCCCCGTTCAATAATACAGTGAAATTTCTAATTTAGACCAATTTTGCGGAGCCGGACCATCGTCGTTTCACCACCCGAAAGAAGCTCCGCCAACCATGGTCCGCCTCCTTTTTCGAAAACCCACGGCCAGGATTGGTAAGGTCGTGACTGCCTGAAAATGGGGGAGAGTCCCTTCTGAAAACACATTTTCAACAACCATGTTATTCCACAAACTAAACACAATTTAACATTTATTTATTTATTAATTATTATCAAATTTAAATCTCATAAAATAATTTAACTTCATTATCACAACTCAATTGTATCAACATATAACATTTTAAATCCAACAAAAAATATTTAATCATCTCAAATTATTTTAATTCCATCACTTATTCAATTATTATCAAAACAATTACAATTCATTAATTACTTTCATAATTATTCTTGTTATTTATTTAGTCTGCTCAAAATATTATTATTATTATTATTATTATTATTATTATTATTATTATTATTAAAACAATTTCTACTACATACACACACTGTTTACATTACATACTTGTTACCATACAAACACAATTAATTTCACTAAAATTTATTTACAAATCTTTGTCATTAATTTTTCCGTTTACCACACTTCATTTCCTAATTCAGCAAGGTCATAACCATAACTTAAAATATTTAATATATTTAAATGTCCATTTATTGATTTCTTATCTAACCGCCATCGTTGTATAATAGTCTTATTTTTTTATAACACTTCTCATTCTTACTCACACTCAATTTATTATTATTATTTATATAATAGTTCTCTAATATTTCAAATTGTTCCGTAAAACCCACATAATAATTTACTGGATTATCCCACATTATTATCAAATCATAAAACCTGTCTACATAATTGATTTTGGTCTTGTCACCGTCTGTATTATTACCTATCACCCTTGAGTATTTTAATCTCTCAATTTCAAAATCATTTACTACTAATACTTCACGTCTAAGCACAGGTGAGCATTCAATATAATTATCAACGTTATTATTATTTATTTCTGCACTATCTTCATAACAAGGTAAGTCAACAATATTACTAACTCTCTCTCTCTCTCTTTATTTTCTGTAGTAGCTCTTCATAACTTCTAACAACATCAAATAATATTATCTCTCTTTCTCTAAATGTGAACAATTCTACCACTCTCTCACAAAACCACTCATCCTGACACCATCTCACTTTGTTTCTATCACTCCACACAAAAGGCAACATAACATTATCATAACCCATCCTGATTCTTTCAGGGAACTCATGATACATAAAAGGGGACCTACTTCGAGACACCTTGTCTCTCACATAATTACTGGAGGAAACTCTGTCCTCATAACTCATTATTGGAGTTTTTTCTCCATTTAAATCATGGGAAAAATTTGCCCTTTGTAAACCCAACCTCTCTTTAACCACTATCTTATTACTACTCTCTCTTTCCACTAAAACTGCATCTCCACTATTATCATTCACTTTACTTTCTAACACATTTTTAATTATCTCGTTATCATTTGTTAACTCATTACTATAATTATCATGATTACTCACCTTGTTATCAATCATTTCTTCACTAGTTACATTCCCACTACACTTACCGGTATTTCTTGTAACATTGTCATCATCTTTTATTCGTTTTATAGCTATCTGGAAACGTTCATCAATACGTTTACATAATTCATTACTCATAGAATCAAACTTTACACTTATGTTCTGCTCAAATTTAATATTTTGTTCTTTAAGTTCTTTAAAATTGATATCATTTTTAATATTCTGTTGTTCACATTTTATTTTCTGTTCTTTAATGTCATTACTTAAAATCTCAAATTTTTCGTCATTTGCATCAAAACGTTTATTTATTTTATCGAATTTTTCGTCACTACTGTCAAAACATTTATTTAATACATTGAAATCACTATTTTTTACCATGTTTTCAGACATAGTTTGTATCAGGTTGAATATATCATTCATTGACAACTCTTTTTCTTTTGTTTTTATCACTACAGGAGTAGATTGTGCTTCTGCATTATCGATTATAATTGACCCGGTTAGGTCAGCGTTAGTTACTGATTGAACGCTCAAATCAGCTGTTGGCATTGACTGACTTAATTCACCCACACTTGGTGACGGGTCCATTGACCCAAGGCCACTCTCACTCATAACTGAATCTATCAAATTGTTCTCTTTTTCGTTGTCAGACATTTTATACTGTTCTATTAAATACTTATTAAATTTTACTTGTACTCTAACATGCACAATTTCTCAACACCTCGTAATTTTATTTTGCGTATGTTACGTAAATTTTACGTAAGTTATTTTCGGCTTCCGCCAACCGTATTCCATTCTCTGTGCTTTAAAATAGGCCAATTTGGAATAAATACATTATTTATTCCAAATCCTGGTCACGCGGTACCATTTGTCGTGTTTCCTACGATTTAATTAATTACAAAATGATCTTAAACTCCCACTTACCTTCTGTTTGTCACTCTCTGGCCAGATCGTCTAGTGGTGTAACCCTATTTCGTATAGCGAATTTACCAGCACAGAAAATGAAATTAGGTACTTGAAATGATTATTCTAACACATATATATCAATTGAAATAATGTAATGGATTTATTCTTTTTAATACATTTCTTTATATTCTCTCTTTTCAAATTTCTTACTTTCTATCTTTTCTTTGAACAAATACTGATACTAATGTTATATCGGAAATTTAATATAGCTTTCCTGCTGTAGTTAGCTTAAATATTTCTTCCTTATATCTATAGATAAGACAGCCCAGTATCTGCACATACATACATCTCTCATTCACCCACATACCATATTTAATTAAGCGCTTTTTCTTTTTTTATTTAAGTTTTCATAAGTAATTTGTTTGATATACGGTTATGTGTTATCGGCGTCCCTGCAGGTCAGTTGTTGATCTCCACAAATTTTGTTCACTTTTGTCCGAATATTTCTCACTGTTAATTTTGCATACTAACGATTTATTACAGTTTCACTATTGTATCACATTATTTCTCCAACCTTTTATTTTTTCCGTCACCAAATTGTAATTGTTCGTACCTCTAATCCATTGTAGGTTATAGTTAAACGGAACTCACACGTTTTGTGTAACTCCGTTTTTGTTCTTCAATCACATTATAAAATTTTGAAAGTATAAAATAAAGTTTCATACTGACGTCATTGTGTCATGTTTTGTATTGATTTGTATTTTTTCAGGTATTAGTTTGTTTTGTGTTTTATGTTTGTATATTTGTAAATTTTCCCAAATGTTCATTATGGTGCCTTTGTGTGGTATATGTTTTATTAGTGTCACATTGGTTATGTCTGGGAATTCATGTCCTGTGTTTATTGCATGTGTGGCTAAATTGGATTTATATATTTCTGTTTTTTTGTATGCATTTAGGTGTTCAAAATAACGTTTTTTCAGCTGTTTTTTTGTTTGTCCTATGTAACATTTATTGCAATCTTGGCATTCAATTTTGTATATACCGTTAGTTGTTGTATTATCTTTGTTGTGTGGGCTATTTGGTTTTTGTAAATTATTTTTATTAGTTTTGTATAATATTCAAAGCACTCAACATTGAAAATACACAAAAAACTAACACTTGCACCACAATCACACACAATAAAACCAATTTGAAGTACCAGAAGCCAACAGGAAGCCACAATAATAATAGTCAACCAACACATATGTACTTCACCAGACACAAAAACCGGAAGGCTGAGAATGGGTACAAGATGGTACCCGAAACATGTTCCTAATAAGGAAAAAAAAATATCTTGAGGTAAATTCATTATAAATATTAAATGTAATATTTATAAATTGTGACGTAGCGAGGCGAAGATCTGCTCTCGGCGCCAGCCGAGACGTGACACGAGAAGGCGAGGCGAGCCAATCAAGGATCAGCAGCAGCATGATTGGCCTCGACGTGACCATCTAACGTGCTCGAGGCGAGCCAACCAGGGACCAGCGGCACTCTGATAGGTTCATGGCACATGACCTGTCAGGGCATAAAAAGAGCGCTGCTAGAATTTTTGGCGCACTCCATCGGACGCCTTGAAGACAGCTGGAAGAAGAGGAAGAAGGAAGAATGGAGAGCACAGGAGAGCCAGTGATGGAAATCGACTGGGACAGCAGCGGGCTCTACATACCGCTGCTGAAAGAAGAGGACAGCAGTACGCCCGGAACAGTGGACGCAGCCGCCGAACATCACAGCGCGGCTCGGGCGGCGTACGCAAATGATGTAGCGTCCTCGACAAACGGTCCTTTTAAGGACCACAAAAACGATAGTGTGTACGATTGGCGCCATTTGTCCTGTGACAAGTGGCGCCCAACGTGGGGCGACGATCATCTTACGGATGCAGCACGCCAGAGAACTACCAGCCGGCACACAAAACAACATGGCGCCCAACAGCTACACCCAGCGGAACACCGGGTTCGAGGTAGAGCAAGGCTTTGCACAATTCGCCGCAGCCCTGAGGTGCACGTTGCCACCGGTGATCACCGCTACATACCATGGCCTCAAGTACGAGGATCCAGAACGATATCTTCAACAGCTAGAGCGACAGCTGCGGGACTACAGAGTCTCACCTGAACAGTGGGCAGATTACGCAGTGCGGCAGCTCCGAGGAGAAGCTGCCACGTGGGCAGAGAGATACACGGGATTGCAGATAAATTGGCCCGAGTTCTGCGACCGCTTCCGGCATCACTTCTGCGGGATGCAACGCGACGCAGAGCTGCTGGCCGAGCTGTACGGACAAACGCAGCGGCAGGAATCGGCGGAAATCTTCATCCTGAGAAAAATCAAGCTGTTTCGCCGTCTGTACCCCGTAGGTGACGAGAGGACGAGCATAGCCATGCTTACACAACAGCTGCAGCCACGCCTTCGACCCACGCTGAGGTTCCCGCCGCGTATGATTTTAGAGGAACTTTTACAACGGGCAATGAGCATCGAGGCAGACTTGGATCAAGATAGTCGTGCGCGAGGTCGGGATGACTCTGCTGAAAACTCCCTGGATCGAGTAGGGGGGTCGAAGCAGTGTCGATCGGCCTCAAGCACGAAAGAGGAACAAAGATTGAACAGCCTAACGCCCAAGTGCCGCTACTGCCCGAGAAGACACTTCCATCGGGACTGCCCTGTGAAGAACCGGCAGGGAAACGACCAAGCGCCCCGGTAAATAGCCCACGGGCGCGTGAACCAACTAGGTGCGGACATACCGCGCATTCCAATAGAGATCGCCGGCCGAAAACTGACCGCAGCCTTGGACTCCGCCGCAAACTACGACTTCGTACGAGCCGGTCTGCTGCCCGGAGGAAGGAAGACGGAGCCCCGAGTTGTCCAGCTAGCGCTACACGGTCAGCAATGTCACTCAACGGCCGCCGTCGTCGCAGACATTATAATTGGAAGTCTCGCGACCACCACCAGTCTGCTAGAAGTGCCCGGACTGCAAGAAGAAGTTTTATTGGGCCACCACTGGCTCACGGCCAACCAAGTAGTTGTGGACTACCGACGGGGCTGCCTTCACATTGGCAGCGAGAACCGACAGACGGTCTTCTGGAATGACCACGCGGAGCCCGAGGAAGAGGACATTGACGAAGCTAGCCTTCAAACGTCAGCAGGTGGCCAACACCATAAACGGCTTCTGGAAATGTTACACCGTCATCGCAGTTTGTTCTCCCGTGGCCCGCTCCGCACTACATCTGCGGCCAAGCACGAGATCCGGCTGAAAGAAGGTAGCCAGCCATTCCGGCTCCCAATGTACCGGTACTCCGACGAGAAGAAACGCACCATCCGGGAACAGGTAGAAGAGATGCTGAGGCAGCGTATCATTGAACCGGCCACCTCACCATACAGCTCTCCGGTGGTGATTGTGAAGAAGGACAGCACACCCCGGTTCTGCGTAGACTTCCGGAGGCTGAACGATCAGACCGAGGATGTGGACTCACCACTGCCGCTGATATACGAAACAATCAAGGACCTCAGCGGGGCCCAAGTCTTCTCGACCCTAGATCTGAAGAGCGGCTACTGGCAAATCCCGCTGGAGGAAGAAGCAAAGAAGTACACAGCATTCTCGGTGCCCGACGGAGGTCGCTACCAGTTCCGGGTGATGTGCTTTGGGCTGAAGAACGCGCCCAGCACCTTCCAACGGCTGATGCAGGATGTTCTCACAGGACTATTACGGGAGTGCTGCCTCGTCTATCTGGACGACATCATTGTCTACTCCCCCGACTGGGAAACGCACCTGCGACACCTGGATCAAGTCTTGGAAAGGCTGCAGATGCACCAGCTGACCTGCTCGCTCAACAAGTGTCACTTCGGCCGGGAAGAAGTTGCCTTTCTGGGCCACGAGATCACTCCGGACAGCAACCTCCCGCAGCAGCAACATCTCAGAGCGATTGAAGACCAGCCGGCCCCCAGCAACAAGAAAGAGCTGCAACGCTTCCTGGGAACCTGCAACTGGCTGCGAGAGTACATCCCCTGCTTCGCCATGATTTCGGAACCGTTAACGGACCTGCTGCGGACAAGAAAGTGGCATTGGGACGACACAACTCAGCGAGCCTTCGAAGAGGTTAAGGCCGCTTTCCGGCAGCCGGTAAAACTCTCACGACCGGATCGAGACTTGCCGATGTTTCTGCAGACCGACGTCAGCCAAAAGGGACTTGGAGCGGTGCTTTATCAATGCACCGAAGCCGGAGAGAGGCGTATCATCTCGTACGCCAGTGCCAAGCTCCACGAGGCGGAGAAGAACTACCACTCCAACGAACTGGAGTGTTTGGCAGTCGTCTGGGCCATCAAGAAATACCGGCCATACTTGGAGGATCGCCATTTCACCCTAAGGACCGACAACAAGGCGCTAACTTGGCTGAAGCAGGCGACGGGGCAGAAGACGAAGTACGCTCTCTGGGCTCTACTGATACAGAGCTTCAAATTCACCGTCGTCCACTGCCCGGGCAAGGAGAACGAGTTGCCGGACTTCCTCTCGAGGGAACCTGGGCTTGAAGATACTGCCGGCATCCAAGAAGAACCACGGATGCAGCCTGAAGAGAGGCCACTTCGCAGTGTTGCGGCAGCTGCACCGAGACTACAAGAAATCACAGCTGTCGGCATCCATCAGGCAGTGCAGGAGGCGCAAGAAGGCGACCAGGAGTGCCAAGCATGGAGAAACGACCCTGCGGCGGCTACAGCGAGAGGATACCGGGTGGACAACGGCCTGGTTTGGAAGGACAGACGCAACCAGGAACCAGGATTGTACGTGCCGCCGAGTGTCCGCATGGAGGTCGTCAGGCACCTCCACGACTCCCCTGAAGCCGGTCATCCGGGAGCTGAAGAAACGTTTCGGGCCATTGGCAAGGACTTCGTCTGGACCGGCCTAACCATTGATGTCCGCAGATACGTCCGGAGTTGCAGAATATGCGCCCTACACAAGTGCGGCGCAAATCCCGAACAGGACCAACAGCGACCTCACCGACCCAGGAGATGTTGGAATACTGTCGCCCTCGACGTCATGGGACCATATCCGCTGACTCGAGCTGGCAACCGGTACATCGTAGTGGTCATGGGTATGATGTCGAGATGGGTGGAAGCAAAGGCCGTGCGCAAGGCGGACGCCAACACCATTATCCGTTACCTGGAGGAAGAAGTGTTCCCTCGTTGGGGTACCCAGAGGCGTTGCTCACCGACAACGGGAAGCCGCTCACGGGCCACAAGTGGAAGCAGATGTGCGACAAGCTGCACATACGACCGTGGACTACAGCCAACTACCATCCCAGGGCGAACCCGACCGAGCGGCGCAACGGCGAGATCAAGAAGGTGCTGCGGATCCAGCTCCATGACTGCAAGGACCATGGCGACTGGGACAAGCGGTTGCTGGCGGTTCTGTTCTCGCTGCGGAATCGTGCAAACGCCGCCACTGGAGTGACACCGAGCGAGCTTCTGCTGGGCAGAGACCTACGCCGACCAGGCGACTGGAGTTGGCCACACGCAGAACAGGACATCCGGCCAATTGAGGAACGAGAAGAGGCAGCCAGGTCACACCAGACCAAGTATCAGCAACGGCGGTATCCGGAACGGAGGACACAGGATCCTACACTGGCCGTAGGGCAGTTGGTGTACGTCAAGAGCCACGCCGGACCAGCCAAAGGACGGAGGTACCCTGGATGGGAGCCAGCCTGGGAAGGTCCCTTTAGCGTTGCCGCAACCCTCGGCTGCCAGATTTACACAGTGGAGAAGGACGGACGCCCATACAAGGTTCACCGCCAACGGCTCAAACCTGCCGGAGAAGAACAATGGGCTGGCCACCGGAGAGCATTCAAGACCCGGGGGAGTTGTGACATAGCAAGGCGAAGATCTGCTCTCGGCGCCAGCCGAGACGTGACACGAGAAGGCGAGGCGAGCCAATCAAGGATCAGCAGCAGCATGATTGGCCTCGACGTGACCATCTAACGTGCTCGAGGCAAGCCAACCAGGGACCAGCGGCACTCTGATAGGTTCATGGCACATGACCTGTCAGGGCATAAAAAGAGCGCTGCTAGAATTTTTGGCGCACTCCATCGGATGCCTTGAAGACAGCCGGAAGAAGAGGAAGAAGGAAGAATGGAGAGCACAGGAGAGCCAGTGATGGAAATCGACTGGGACAGCAGCGGGCTCTACATACCGCTGCTGAAAGAAGAGGACAGCAGTACGCCCGGAACAGCGGACGCAGCCGCCGAACATCACAGCGCGGCTCGGGCGGCGTACGCAAATGATGTAGCGTCCTCGACAAACGGTCCTTTTAAGGACCACAAAAACGATAGTGTGTACGATTGGCGCCATTTGTCCTGTGACAAAATATATATAAAATAATTTTCATAAGTGTTAATGAGCATCAGAAGTGAAATACCATAATCAGCGGTACAATACGTTTTGGGGGGATAGTAGTATAATTTATAAAAAAATATAAAAAATAAGTTTATGACTCTAATATATTTAAATTGTATATGGATTTGTTAGGAATCTTGTGGACCTCATGAATTTAAAGTTTACTAGTGTTGAATCCACTAGTTTTATACATATTTCTTGTGTGAAAAATACAATTTTATAATATGTGTTAAGTAAAATTTATTAAAAAACGTTTTTAAAATAGAATTATAAAAAACAAATGGAGAAATAACTTCAGCATATGGAATATACATCTGTATTTAAGGGATGTTGAAAGTTTCAATTATTTATCTTTAATATTAAATTTTTTATGTAATTTTAAGTGAACACATGTAGTAAAATGAGAAAACCGCTTGGCACTTTAGGACTGCACAAGGCATAACCGGTTGGCACTGAAAGGGTTAATATACCTGATACTTCTGGCGTAGAAACTCTCAGTGTGTGGTCTTTACAAAGTTTGCAGACTAACATTTCAGTTGCTGAAATTTGCAGTTGTCATTGAGCTAACACTAAATAAGAAAAATTTATGTATTATGTTGTCATACCACCAAATTTTGTGCAGTTAGCGGATGAAAATCCAAAACGAGCACAGAAAAGAAATAGAGTCGGCACCAGTTTGGCACAGCCATAATAGTATTGTACGTTTAGTATAGAGATTCTCGTATAACTTGAAGATGAACTAAAAAACATTGTACTTTCTAAATTGCAGGCTGTTTTACTGTTAAACACTTAGATTAGACATCGATTTTGTTGGTTCTTCTTGTCTTCTAATATGTTGGTCAAGTCACATTATGTTTGAAAAATCAAATTAAAGAATGTTGTGATTAATTTTAGAAAGCATGTTAAATTAAATTAATTTAAATTTCTTGCATGTTAATTTTTAAACAAGCCTGAACATTTTTGCATAGTTAAGATGAACAGGCGCTTCATCAAAAACATTCAAGGCTTTATTTAATCTTTGATTACTGAGACAGTGCCAAAAGATAATGTCTTTGAGCCACTAAGAAACTACCAGCAGACATGTCTTGACTTGTGATAGAGTAATAAGCAATAGTTAAAGTAAATAATCAACAATAAAGAATTATGTAACTTTTATTTATGATATTAGTTTGAAGTGCTTTGTCACATCTTCTACACAAGTATCCCTTACCTAAAGAAACTTCAGTATTAAATATTGTTACATAATTTAATAGATAATTTTAAAAAAAATGATACCAATATTTGGTAGGTGATAGATCATTTTCTCTTTCTAACCCTCTCTCACCAATACTCCTTGCTTGGGGTAGTAAGTTATAACCTAGGTTTTACTGCATTTTGTCTTTTTTGACTATTCATTTTAATGGTTTTACAACAGCAAAGACTAGGATCCAAAATTGTTATACATTGATACAAATTGATCGTAACATATGTGTAACAGTTGTTTAATGTGTAAACAATAACATGTATTTTTTTTTTCGTATGACTAGACGATGGAGGGCCTGAATTACCAACGCGGGCGAACGAAGAGTTTCGGCCTTTCATTAGGAGGTTACCGGAATTTAAATTCTGGTATTCAGTAACAAAGTCAACGGTGATAGCAACAATCTGTACGTTTTTCGATTGTTTCAATATTCCTGTGTTTTGGCCTATATTGGTTATGTACTTCATCACATTGTTTGGTATCACCATGAAACGTCAGATAAAGGTAAACACTTGTGCTTGACGTTAGTTATAAGAACTGTGTACGCATGTTTTTGGCTATATCAATTATTTTCATATGTTGTTTTAACCTTTTGGGAACCAGCATCCAAAGGGTTTCTTTTATGTAGTAATATAACAGTTAATTGTAACACACAGAATCATACAATAATTACTAGAAATTCGAAACATTTGTACTTAAGTGACAATTCCTTTTAGTATGACACCCTGCTGGATTTTCACAATTTTTAAAAAATGTTTGAACTATTTATTGGGCCTTGTGTCCCAAAATTTTGAAATTTTTTCAACTTAACGTTGTGTTCAGTTGTTAGTTAAAATTATCTTTAATTAGACCCCCACATGAATTTTTGTTTTTTCTTCAAAATTTTCACTCACGTTTTGTGAGCCCTGATATCCACAAATTTTGGAATTTTCAGAAATGAACATTGTATTTAGATTGTGGTTAAAATTCCCTTTAATTTAAAATCCTTATGAGCTTCTGCAATTTTTTTAATAATTTTACATTTTTGCCTCTTACCCATCCCATTTTTAAGGGGTTCAATCTCTAATAACAGTAGGATTCTGTAGGGTAAAAGTACGGACACACATGCCAAGTTTTACAAAATCTGTTGATGCACTCAAACTTTATCATGAGACCCCCTGAAAGATAGACAGGCAGACAGATGTAAATGGTAGAGTTAAACTGATAACTCATTCTGCTTGTTCAATAATGTACCATTCATAGCCACAAAAAATCAGAAATGCTGGACTGGCTTTGAAACCATGAGAGAGTGATTTGACCTGCCCTCCCATCATACCATTGCCATTTCAACCCAATCGAAGTGCCAAGGGCCCAAGTTAAAGATACATGGTGAGAAAAAATGAAAAAGTTCACTGTCAGAGGTGCGAATATAATAATGGAAGCCATAGTCAACATAACATCATCAAATTGGAAAAATTTGTCAAATTTATGCAATGAGTTATTGAAAAGGCATGGAGAAATGAAAGACTTTTGAAGGTCACAGTGAATGAACTTGTTATTCGTTTTAGCACTCTAGAACTCTAAATTAAGTAGGAGTGATAGTGGCAGCGGCAGTGATATAAGTGGTATGCGATCAGGAAACCCAGTATCAAACGTAAACTTGAACGCAAAGCAATACAAATAATTTCTGTACTTGATTTTAAGTGATTTAATTACCAGTTTATTTGTTAGTTCATTTACCAGTGTTATTATTTAAAAACACAGTTTGTGTCGACTGAGCTTTGGTTATTAAAAATAAGATAAAACTCTAGCAGTGTCCACTGTGGCTTGCTGATCAGTTAACATATCAAATTATGAAATTAATTGAAGCAAAAATTAAAGGCATTAAAAAAGGTAAAGAAAATTGTCTACTCTGTCAAACATTTAAAATGTGTATCATTAGACTGGTGCACACTGTCAACTGTGGATCACATGGTTGTACAGCACAACGTGGCACCACTGTATTCCTGCCACCTGATCTATCAATTCAGAAGTTATATTAAACAAAATATAAATCCATATTTGAATGCATGCGTGTATGTTTGTTATGTTATCAGGCACTGTATGTATAGTTTTATATATTTGACTTCATAAATCAGTTATGTTGCTTTTTTATATTAAAAAAAATGTCATAGTCATGCATTTAAGTTTTCTTTGTGGTGATGTATTTTAGAATCATAGCGCTATATAAATATAAATTTTACTTTAATATTTTGTTGTTATAAATTGTTATACTTAACATTTGAATTTATGATAATAGTAATCTAAAAATATTATAGCCATCAATTTGTCTAATATGCAAATAAACATTCTTTTGTTTCAGCATATGATAAAATACCGATATCTGCCATTCTCACATGGGAAGCCCAAGTTCCAAGGCCAAAAAGATTCTGGCAAGGTGATTAACGCTAAGTGACAGGTGATTTAATCCCGTCTGAATGGATCAATTCACTGTTTTATATTTTGTTGATTACCGTATTCAGTGCTTTTGATTCTTGCTACATGGCGTGGTTTTAGCTAAATATGTAGTAAGATCTTTTCTATAGTAGTGAATTGATTTTTCTGTTGCCAAGCCTTTACCACCTGTACTATGCATGCACAACTACCATTTACTAGGGTTAGTTGAAAAGTTCAGAGAACGATATCTATAGCTTAGCGGTAGAACTAAAATTTTTAGTTCATTGCATGTTTCATGTTAACGTCTGTTAATTTCTAAATCTGTCAGCCAGCTATTATTCGTTCTTTACCAGCTGTTCGAAATTTATGTGTTTTGAAAAATGGACAAAACTAAACATTATGCTGGCATTGTATTGTTTGTTAAAAAAGGTTCAATGCCAGTTGAAATTCAGAACAAAATGGTAAATGTGGTAGCAGATGATGTGCCTTCAAAAACAAATGGTTTGTAAGTGGGCACTCGAATTTAAACAAGAGCACTGGAGATGATCCCTGCAGTGGATGCCCAAAAAGTGCAACAACTCCAAATACACCATCCGCCTTACACAAAGTGTTTTCCTACTAAGTTCTTGAGTTAACACTTTGACGCCAATGGATGTCAATTGACGTCCTTTGAACTTCCGAGAATGCTGACGGATGTCAATTGATGTCCTAAAGTTTCAATGTGTTTTGGATGATTCCATATGTATAAAGATGTCCGTGGAGCTGTTTTGAAACAACGTCAGACCTTGTAGTACCCAAATCATCCGCTAGATCGCATATACATTCACTTTTCATAGGGACAGTTGACATAATACAGCACGCGTCAAACTGTTTTGTTAAACACCGCTTATGTGTCAAAATATTGGACAGTGTCACCTTTATAAACAAATATACAGTAAAACCTCTCTAGTCCAACCCCCGGCTGGTCCGACGCTCAGGTTGGTCCGACCGCGGCTCAGGCACCGACTTGTTGATGACTCACCAGCTTGTTTACGTACTTTTCAGTTGTTTTGCTGCCTCAGTGAGCCGGCATCTAGTGTCTAGTGCGTGCTAATTACTCGTCCTGTGTGAATTGGTGTACGTAGTAATTGGTGACAGTTTTAGTGTTTACAAATATTTTTTTACACTTTTAATACTGTGTGTGCATACTGTTGTAGTTTTTGCATTGTCAGAGCAAAACGTAAACATGTAAATGTAAATAGCAGAAATGATTATTTGGGTTTGAAAGGTGTCCTGAGTTGTAGGCGATTATGTAACTCGTCTAGACTCACTGACGCCATACACAAACACAGACTGATGTTTCATAATAAAATTGTAAGCATGTGGGTTAAAAGAGGTTCTCCAAAGGGTGAACACTGGTTGAGTTAACGTTTCTTTTAATTGTTAAAAATTATTTACTTCCCTGATCTGTCCCGTTACACATTTATTGTACATAACCAATCATATAGCCTGGTAGCCAACTGTATAAGTTTTATTTTATTTTAGACTGTCTCATTTAATGAAATAATAAACATTTTGTATTCTTCTGATAATCCGACCTTTTTTGCGTTCCGACCATACCCCCAGTCCCACAGGTGACAGATTAGCGAGGTTCTACTGTATATTATAAACTGTTAAACTTTTTACTTTTAATATTTGCAATGTAACGGCGTGTGCGTGCAGAGACATCATTCCCCCCGCTAAACTGCTGCCAGTGTCTTCCGCACGCTCGTAGCAGTCTGTTGTTAGTTAACTGTTACACTCCGAATGGGCAACAAGCCTTCATTCGCCAGCCGCGGCTATGTAATTATTTTCAATACGGAATATTCTACTTCAAATTATTATTATGCTCTTCAGTGTTTAATTCATTAGCACTTAGGCGATTTCGGCCCCAATTCATTATCATGACTTTCAGTATTTAATTTAATTCTACTTCTCAGGCAATGTATGCCACGCTACACTGCACGTGCCATGCAATCATTTTCTTACAACCTTTAATAAACAGTTAATTCAAAGAAAATATACAGTCCACTACTTTATTTCACATCATACCAGCCAACTCATCACCTAACGTTGTAAGACCAACTCAAGATTATTTCGAGAGAGTTGAAGACGTAACATTTGGTCCTCCGGGCCGGATCCGGATCAAGATTCTGATCTATATTTCATTTAATGGGCCCAAACAACATTTTGTTCAAGCCCGAATCTTTTCAAACGTAAGATTGCTGGCCGTAGCATACCTTCATTACTTTCAAAAAAAAAAACTTCATACTTGGCCGTACAGGATTCTACAGGACATCATCTCTAAGACAGCAAGATATTACAATTCATCGTCACTTGTCATACAGCAGTGAAAAATTAGAACTTCAAGCTTGAACGGAGAGCTACAGCTTCAAGCATTACCCGACAAACGGAAACAAGACTTGCGCCACCAATCCAACAGGAAACAAGACAGGATCGCCAAGGAAACAACAGGCAACGGAACCATCTTAAACCTGCCGGGGACTCATAATCCACGTGACTATGAACTTGTATTTCTTCTAGTTTTACACTTATAATTTTATGTACAGTAAAAATCAGTAATATTTTAATATATATAGTTAATAGCATTTGATATAAAATCATTAATAATTTTCATATAGACAGAAATTAGTTTCAAGTGACCATAGACCTGTATTTTCACATAAATTTTCACTTTACAATAATTCAGTCAGAAACTTAAATAATGTGATGAAGCTATATGCATATTTTTACTTTAAATGAGTCATATTTTCAAGTAATTTTCATAAACTATTTTTAAAAATATAAGTACCTATTATAATAAGGAATTAAATTAAGTTATATTCCGATCACTGGCTGTCGCATTATATCATAATTGGATAAAGTACGCAAATTGCATTACGGTAATTGTTCACCTGTTCTGTATTTATTTATCTGTTTCGGATCACAGCTTGCAGTTCAATCATGGCTTATGTGAAAGCTTTAATAAAAAAACATGGCACAATTAAGGCCTCTATATCCCGTATAAACACCTTCGCGGACAATTTTGATCCTGAATTAAATGATCACCGTGCTTTAAAAATTAAACTTTGTCACTTGATGGAGTTGTTCGCGAAGTATGATGAAATTCAGACCCAAATTGAGGCTGATGAATGAAGCTGTACGAATTTAATTAATTATTAAAATCTATAAATCTGTACCTATTAATAGGCGGCAACTGAAGCTTTACTTGTTTTTTAAATTAAAATATTGAGACTCTAGTTCCTTACCTTATCGATAGTTTACCAAGGTGTCGTCTGATATACTCTTGGCAGAGAAAAACCACAGGTGAATGCAAATTAACAAACACAAATAAAATGGTATTTTATTTATCTAGCATGACATTTTTTCTGTTTACTTTCCAGTTTAAATTTACTAAAATACACCTTGTTCTTTTTATCGTACAATATGATACACAGTGAATTGTGAAACTACTTCACATTATGACTTTCATGGTTGAGTTATACTCTCTGTAGGAATAATACTCCGACCAATATTTAATTCATATATGCCTGCTATTAAAATTTACCTACTACTGGCTATAATCTACATACTAACTTATTTTTTATCAAAAACGACCCAGATTGCTCACACGCACATTCATACCATTTCAGAACCCCACCTTTACTTAATTTAGGCCTTTATTAAAGAAACATTTGAATGAGATACTGTTACTTGTTGCAGTGGAGTCCCCCACCGACCGCATGGCGTGTCACACACTTATTCCTCTTTTTCGATGTTCAAAATTATGCCCGCACTTTTGATGACTTACTGCGTTTACTGTTACATTATGACTGCACTTTTGTACACATTAATACTGGTGTTTTGGCCGGCCAACCGTATTTAGCTAAAAACAAATTTTTATAGAACCACACGTGGTCTCGTGTTGTGGTGGACTGGCTGCTGCTACCCAAGTGCGTCGGTCACATTCATTTCCGTCAGCTCACGCTGTGATTGGCTGCGGCTCTTACATGGCAGGTTCTGGTGATCGACTTTGGTGTCGAGAGTATAGATAGCGGCACACGAGCGCACACTCACCGCCACATTCCATTGTAGCTGGTTGTTAGCTACAAAGTTTTTGTTACTTCTCCCCAACGGAAAATACAAGCATACGCGCACCGGCTCGCATTGTGACGTTGTTATCGTTGTGTACTAGGCACAGACTGGTACTGAATTGTCTACAGGGTGTCCAATAAAGCACGTCTTATTGTTCGCAAAAGGTGTCCAAACAGATCGTCCCCCAAATAATTATCAAATTGAATAAAAATTATACCCTTCAAAATAGCCCCGTTACAATACCCCCCTCCCCAATGAGAGATCTTCTGCTGAAACAGAAGAACTCTCATTGCTAAACCCCTAAGAGGATCGGTGAGGATATGGTGCCAATAACCCCCCATAAATTTCTTAACGCATCATGGGTAAACTACCCCCCCTAGCTCGGTGACTATGGCTGCACCTGAACGATATTACTGGACTTCTCTGTCAGAGATCCCAACACCATAAAATCGAACAGACACGCACCACAGCGCACCTAACCTTCTAACATTATACCCCCAAAATCAAACCCCTGGCCTCATACCATGCCAAATCCTCAACCGATATATTCCCCCTTACATGCACGCTGGGTCGCTTTTAGCAATTACTGAGTACATACACATTTTCATTATTGTATTGTACATAGCTCCCTACTCAAAATTCATAAAACGTTTTAACTTTTAAATTTCATTTCCTTTTTCAATTTACTTTTTCAAAATCTTTTAATTGAATTTATAACTCTTACTTTTTATAATAATGAACAAATAAAATACACAACTTATTCCTACTATAAATTCAAAATTCACCATAAAGGCCCTTGAGTACAAAAGAGAACATAAAATACACATCATAAACCAGCTGACACCTTCACTACTTATAAGGAATATTACAATTTCTAATAACGTTCTTTAATACAAAGAATAGAATTTTTTTTTTTTTTTCAAAAAAATTTGAATTTCCCAAAGTATTTATTTTATTAACTTAACACAAAAAAAAACAAAATTATTGAATTTAATTAAGTAGCAAACATTTCGTGAATCAATTATAAAAACCTATCCTGTCTTTAATATCAGTTATCACCTGATCTCTCTGGGTCAGGTGACTGACCTTGCCCTATATATACTACACAAAAATTACATGAAAAATACATAATATGCCTATAATTCTTACACTCTAACATAACAAGATTAATGACACAATAAAACATAATAAACAAGTATAAAATAGCATATAGAATATAACACATGTAAATCAACTACATGTCGAATGTTTATATGTAAATAAATTCGTACAAGTTGTTTACGGTAAAATTACAATCATTTAATTAGTTTGTCAGCTAGTCAGCGTCATTTAGTTTCAAGTTTTAGTTCGTTACTCCCCTGAGCAACCTCCTGGCCACACACACTATTGTACCCCCCTTTGAACTGTGGCGTTCAGCTGCTTCCACAAGGACGGCATTGGTGGAGGAATTTTGGCATCTCCGTGTCCTTGCTTCGGCCTTACATTTTAAAAATAATTAGATATCATAATATCTATTGTTTCATATTTACGCCCTTAAAACGGGTCTACCACCTTTTTGCTTGTTCCTACACAAACAAAGTGGCAGCCGCTGTTCCATAGTACCGGGGATTTCCCCTAAAGTCACCCCCCATTAATTTCAAATTTATACCAATTTCAAGCACAGCTATGGTCAGGTTTACAATTGTTGGCCATAGCTGGCCGCCGTCCAAAACCACGATTAGTGCTGGTAAGGCAGTAATCGCCCGAAAAGGCAGGGAAATCAACTTTCCTTTCAAGCATGTTTGACTTCGTTTTATGATACACTGCACGGCAACAAATCCACATATAATCTGAAATTATATAACAAATTGTGCAGTGTGTATTATGCCAGTTTGGCCTCCGATGGAGGTAACACTCTCTGTTACTCCCCAACACTTACTGCTATCTACAGTGGCACATGCCACCACTGCAATAGCCGACTTATAGCTAAACTTAATGTCCTTCTACAGTTGCAGTTTCTACATTCCATAATTATATCACTTCTATTAACACCACACAACCCCCCAAAATTACCCATATATCTTGTATGATAACATAACATAACATAATAAACAAAAAGACGTTAACCTTGAACATTAGCATTGCTACATTCACATTAAACAAACAATTCATTTTTAAATAATTTATATAGAAAATTATAAACATAATAATTTGAAAAATATTTTTATTAACTCTTTTATATATCATCATTTAATTATTTATCACTTACTACAATTATATTCCTCAAAAATTTCAAATTTACTATTAACATTTATTTTATCTAATATTTCAGTTATGATTACCTTTTGACTATGGTTTCTATTTAGTATAACTATCTCAAATTAGTTCCATCATTGAGTTTAAAATCTTTTCAACACCTGTAAACATTTTACTCTATTTAACTTGTATTATAAAATTTATACTCACAGTACATCATTCAAAACATATGATTCCAAAACAATACATCTCCATTACCTTCTGAAACAATAACGATAATATGATTCCACAACTAAATACATCTTACATTTATTCATTTATTAATTATTATCAAATGTAAGTCTCATAAAATAATTTAAATTCATTATCACAATTCAATTATATAACATTGTAAATCAATCAAAAATATCTAAACCTCTCAGATTACTTTAATTCCATCAATTATTCAAGAACACAACATATTTCAATTATTATCAAAACAATTACAATTCATTAATTACTTTCACAATTATTCTTGTTATTTATTTAGTCTGCTCAAAATATTATTATTATTACTAAATTGATTTCTACTACCTACACACATTGTTTACATTACATACTTGTTACTACGTTAACGATACTTGTTAACACAATTAATTTCACTAAAATTTATTTACAAATCTTTTTCATTATTTTTCAGTTTACCACACTTCATTTTGTAAAGCAGTCCATTCCAAAACCATTAATTACATAACTAAACGTTCATAAACATTTATTGTTTTTACCCCCAATCATCATACAAAAATCTGGTCTTACATTTACACAGTTCATTTCTTATTAAACTCATTTTATCATTTTTATTAATATAAAGATTATCCAAGTTTTTATATTCTTCCACAGTATCAACAGGATTATTCCATGTTATTAAATCATATAATTTATTATCATCGAGCATAGTCCAGTCGCCTTTAGTACGATCGGTCATAGTTATGTCACTTACAATTTCCTTATTATTATTATCTACTATTGTATTAGTTTTGTCATAAAGTAAGTAATCAATATCATCAATTGCTGTACTAACTATTTCACAAGGTAAGTACTTATTATCAATAACTCTTTCAACGTCTAACCTCTTTATTAATTCATCATAACCTCTACTAACCTTAAATAACTTTACCTTCTTATTAACATATCTTTCATCATAACACCAATCATACTTTTGCTATCATTACGTACAGAGGGTATTAAATCATAAAAACGCGTACTAAAAATTAAAAAATTACTTAGAAACACATAGCTTTCCTGTAAGGGACTCTTGCCCTTCAAAAACATTTGTAACCAGCTTGGTTTACCATAAAACTGGGGAAAATTTAACTTCTGCCCTATATTCATAAAATCATTCTCTTCATACTCTCTCTCTAACTTACAAACACTCTCTCCTCTCTCTCTCACTGTTTCTATATTATTATTATTATGTCGCTAATTATTTTCACTGTATTATTTTTGTATATTTCGTTTTCAACTATCTTACTACTATCAGTCGGTAATTCATTTTCGTAACTAACACCTACCTTGTTGATGACCCTTTCGTAATTATTTGTTATTTTATTATTACCCTGGTCGTCTGTTATTTCGTCCCATTCTCTCGTAACTGTGTCATTTTCTACCTCCTCCTTCAGCGTTCAATTTTCGTTTATTTCGTCTTGAATTTTATTTACATTTATAATTATCTCACCTTTCATGCCCGCAATAGTTTTATTCATACTTTCTAACTTATTGTCTATTTCTCTTAATTTTTTGTCTTGTTTGTTTATTTCCGTTTTCAATTCTATGTTACTAGCATCTATTTCTGACTTGATTTCAATCTTAAATTCATTCAAGCTCATTTTTAAATTATCGTTCTCTGATTTCAACTCATTTAAGCTCATATTTACGACATTTATTTCTGATTTGACTTCCGTTCTAAATTCGTTCAAATTCGTGTTTTGTTGATCAAATTTACTACTCACCATTTCCATAAATAATGCTAATTGACTAAGTACGTCTACATTCTCGAGTCTGCTGCTCTTCGTGTGTACCATCTCAATTGCTATTTCGTCTGTTGTATTGTCTGTGTCGTCTACGTGCTCGTCAATATTTGTCGATATCAAACTGTCTTGTGTCACATTTAAATTTAATTTCACTTCTCCCCCTTCACACAAAGTTGTATTCTTATTTCCCTCTGCCATTTTCGATCAGGTTGTAAATTAATTTAGTTTCTATTCAATTAAAATTAATTTACAACGTCACTGTTAATCGGGCGCCAACTGAAGCTGTACGAGTTCAATTAATTATTAAAATCTATAAATCTGTACCTATTAATAGGTGGCAACTGAAGCTTTACTTGTTTTTTAAATTAAAATATTGAGACTCTAGTTCCTTACCTTATCGATAGTTTAACAAGGTGTCGTCTGATGTACTCTTGGCAGAGAAAAACCACAGGTGAATGCAAATTAACAAACACAAATAAAATGGTATTTTATTTATCTAGCATGACATTTTTTCTGTTTACTTTCCAGTTTAAATTTACTAAAATACACCTTGTTCTTTTTATCGTACAATATGATACACAGTGAATTGTGAAACTACTTCACATTATGACTTTCATGGTTGTTATACTCTCTGTAGGAATAATACTCCGACCAATATTTAATTCATATATGCCTGCTATTAAAATTTACCTACTACTGGCTATAATCTACATACTAACTTATTTTTTATCAAAAACGACCCAGATTGCTCACACGCACATTCATACCATTTCAGAACCCCACCTTTACTTAATTTAGGCCTTTATTAAAGAAACATTTGAATGAGATACTGTTACTTGTTGCAGTGGAGTCCCCCACCGACCGCATGGTGCGTCACACACTTATTCCTCTTTTTCGATGTTCAAAATTATGCCCGCACTTTTGATGACTTACTGCGTTTACTGTTACATTATGACTGCACTTTTGTACACATTAATACTGGTGTTTTGGCCGGCTGACTGTATTTAGCTAAAAACAAATTTTTATAGAACCACACGTGGTCTCGTGTTGTGGTGGACTGGCTGCTGCTACCCAAGTGCGTCGGTCACATTCATTTCCGTCAGCTCGTGCTGTGATTGGCTGCGGCTCTTACATGGCAGGTTCCGGTGATCGACTTTGGTGTCGAGAGTATAGATAGCGGCACACGAGCACACACTCACCGCCACATTCCATTGTAGCTGGTTGTTAGCTACGAAGTTTTTGTTACTTCTCCCCAACGGAAAATACAAGCATACGCGCACCGGCTCGCATTGTGACGCTGTTATCGTTGTGTACTAGGCACAGACTGGTACTGAATTGTCTACAGGGTGTCCAATAAAGCACGTCTTATTGTCCGCAAAAGGTGTCCAAACAGATCGTCCCCCAAATAATTATCAAATTGAATAAAAATTATACCCTTCAAAATAGCCCCGTTACATGAATCTGATTTCACATCGGTAAGTGACAGAGTTCAGACAGAGGATGATCTCTGTACTATTGAGTGTAAGCTGCACAATTTATTAGAACGTGTAGAAGAGGTGAACAAAAAACCATTAAATCAAGCGGAAGTTACGCCAATTAAAACCCCCTATTCAGTTAGAGCCAATTAAATTGCCCTGCTTCTCAGGCAACATTATTGATTGGCAGCATTATTACAACATGTTCTTGGAGTTAGTACACGTCAGAACCGACCTGACGGACATCCAGAAATTACATTATTTACATTCTTCACTAAGGGATGAGGCTTTGAATGTAATAAAGTCTCTCCCAATCACCCATGATAATTATGCGGTAGCCATTGATCTATTGAAGGCCAGGTATGATAGTAAACTAATTGTCTCAGTGTATCATATAGGGAATGTCTTGGGCATGAAGGCCATTCAGCAAGAGTCCATGGTTGGCATTTCAAAATTTATTGACAAAATCACCGCAAATATAAACGCTTTGAATTCATTGAGTTTACCTGTAAATACTTTTGAAATTATTTTTTTTTAATATTTAACGCAGAAACTCGATAACCAGACATGCTGACTATGGAAGGAAAGTCCATCCGACGAGCGATTCCCTAGTTTCAACAATTTTATTAAATTTTTAAATGGTAGAAGGCAATTAATGCAAAATGTTGGCGCCTCGACCAGTTCAGCAAACAGAATACAAGTTAGCGATAAGATTCCCTATCGCAAGGCTATTAAACCCGTTAAGCTCACTAGGTCAACATTTCATACTCATATCAAGAATAACATTTGTCAGCTGTGTCGCGATAGACTCTCTGAGTGCCCACAATTCGTGGCTATATCTCCCTTTGATCGAAAAAACATTTTACTCAAATACAAACTTTGCTTAAATTGCATGCGTCCAGGCCATGAGCCCTCACACTGTCCTTCCAAATTTTCCTGTAGGACATGTTGTAAACGACATCATACAATGATCCATATATCAGGCAGTAACACTTCAAGCAGGGGCAACAATCAATTTTCCCTCAAATTACAAACAAACAAATCTATTCTATTATCCACCGCTGTCTGCATGACAACGGACCAAGCCGGTAGGAAGCATCCAGTAAGGATTCTATTAGATTCAGGATCTCAGGCAAACTTCTGTACTATGAGTTTTGCACGCTGCATGGGTCTAAAATTAACCAAGTCTCAACTACCCATCACTGGTATAAACAATTCCTTATGTCAAGCTGATTTTAGTACAAGGGTACAGCTGAATTCTTGTTACAAGGATTTCAATCTGAACGTGCATTGCGCTGTGCTTCCCAGTATTACAAATAATCTCCCTGCAGAATCATTTGATATCTCATCCCTAAATATACCAAAGGGCATATTCCTAGCTGACCCACAACTGAACTTTTCTTCACAAATCGACATATTACTTGGTGCCCAGTACTACTTACAATTGATTGAACCGATCAAATTCATCTGCAGCCCACATTTCCCCATAATACAGGAGACAAAATTGGGATTCATCCTCGCTGGTAACCTGCCTTTTAATGTCGACATGACAAAACCTGTTTCATCATTTATAGCATGCAAAGATAACAATGCCATTTCATTGCAATTAAAAGACTTCTGGCAATTGGAGGATGTTGCACTCCGTACTCCCTCAGTTGAGGACTCAGAATGTGAAAGTCATTTCATCGCTAACACTTTCCGCAATAATAGTGGTAGATTTATGGTGTCCCTACCTCGCAGGGGATACAACTCTCATTTGGGCGATTCCCTTCCCGGAGCTATTCGCAGATTTCAATCACTGGAACTTAAGTTCAAGAAGAACCCTGCTCTTCATAAAGACTATAGTAAATTCATGCAGGAATATTTAACGCTGGGTCACATGTCTTTGCTTGATTCTTACGATTTGTCAGTCAGTAAGTCAGACACCTTCTACTTGCCACACCATTCGGTTTTTAAGGGCTCTAGTATAACCACCAAATTGCGAGTTGTTTTCGACGGCTCTGCCAAGACAACAAATAATTTGTCCTTGAACAACAAATTGATGGTTGGTCCCACGGTCCAGCAGGATCTTTTTTCGATTATGTCTTGGTTTAGAACGCACCGATACGTCCTTATTTCGGACATTGAAAAAAATGTACCGTCAAATTTTAGTCACTCCCAGGGATTCTAATTTGCAACGAATTGTTTGGCGTGACGCCCCCCATAGGGAACTTCAACACTACGCCTTGAGGACAGTCACATATGGGACTGCAAGCGCTTCATTTTTGGCCACAAGATGTTTGGCACAAATAGCCCAGGAAAACAAAACTCAACACCCTATAGCCTGTTCTGCTATCGCAAACGATTTCTATGTGGACGATCTCATGACCGGCTCAGATAACCCACACATCTTATCGCAAATGAAGTATGACATTACAAATTTATTAAGTCAATACGGGTTTACTTTGCATAAGTGGTTTTCCAATGATCAAACCATTATAACTTCACCCGCCAACTCTTCCCTTGACTTTAACAAGAATCAAACTATACGTACTTTGGGTATTCAATGGGACATTAACGATGATAGTTTTGTATATAGTTTTCAAAGAAATGTCGAAGTGGTGGTATTTAACAAGAGAAGGGTATTATCAGTTATCGCCGGAATTTACGACACATTAGGACTTATTGGCCCGGTTACATTTTGGTGCAAGCATTTCATGCAGATATTGTGGTTAACCGGAACAAGTTAGGACGACCCCCTGTCAGACTCATTATCTAATCAATGGGTAGAGCTTTATGCTCAGCTGATATCAGACACTTATTTTAAGATTCCAAGGTCCGTAGAGAATTTAAATAATTCCCAAATCATTTCATTTCAGCTCCATGGGTTTGCCGACGCGTCAGTAAAGGGTTACGCGTGCTGCATTTATGTGCGAACGGTGTATTCAAACCACAGCATTTCATCAAACTTGTTATGCTCTAAATCTAGAGTCGCTCCCTTAAAGCAGGTAACATTACCCCGACTGGAACTTTGCGCCTGTCTCTTATTGGCTCAGTTGGTTTCCAAGGTTGTAAACGCGGTGAGTTATAAATTCGACGACTTGTATTTTTACTCCGACTCAATGATCGCCTTACACTGGATTCACCAGCAGTCTTCCAGATGGAAGGTATTTGTCTCCAACCGCGTTGCGGAGATACAGCGACTCACTGCAAAAGGTACCTGGCATCATGTCTCCTCACATGACAACCCTGCCGACTTCCTATCGCGTGGTTGCCTACCCCGTTTTTTACACGGTCACCCACAATGGTGGTATGATCCATCCTGGTTGTCCAATGAGTCATCATCATGGCCCACCAGTGCTTTCGATGCCCATTCACCCTGCACTCCTCATCCCGATCTTGAGCAAGAACAATGTAAACAAGTCCAAACCACATTGGTTGCCGCTTCATCTATGCCTAGTTATTTTGAATACTACTTTTCGCTTTCAAAACTCCTTCGTGTATTTTCTGACTGCCTTCGATTCATTCGGAACTCTAGGCTTCCCATAGCTGATAGAAACACTTTTTTAACTTCCCATGAGTTACATGGTACACTTTTGATTTTTATTCGCCAGTCCCAGCGATCGCACTTTAACATTGAAATCAAGGTACTTGAGGCACAACGCTCTATCCCTAATAATAGCAAAATTCTTTCACTTAACCCCTTTCTGGACAATACGGGGATATTACGCGTGGGCGGACGCCTTCAGCACTCCCAGCTTACCTATGATAGCAAACACCAAATCATACTCCACCCGAATTCTCATCTCAGTAAACTAATCATAGAAGGCGAGCATCTTCGTCTACTCCATGCTGGGGTATAATTGACTCAGTACTTTCTACGGCAGAAATACTGGATAATTAATGATAGTACATACGTTCAGTAATACACAAATGTATCACTTGCTTTCGATTCCGTGCTAGGGGCTCAAGCCAATTATTAGGACAATTACCCTCTTCCTGAGTTACTCCTGCTAAGCGATTTTCTCAATGTGCAGTAGACTACGCCGGTCCTGTATTTATACGTCATGGCGGGCAGCGTTCCAAATCGATGTCAAAGGCTTATATTGCTCTATTTATATGCATGGCCACTAAGGCCATTCACCTTGAATTAGTTTCAGATCTCACCTCAGATGCTTTCATAGCAGCCTTAAAACGGTTTATAGCTCGTAGAGGCATCCCTTCACAGATATTCTCTGACAATGGTACAAATTTTCGTCGTGCTAGCAGCACACTTCACAACTTATACAAACTTCTCCAATCAAGCGAATTTGAACAGACTACCCAGGACTTTACCAGTGCCCAAGGAATCAAATGGTCCTTCATTCCCCCGTCAGCACCTCATTTAGGTGGCCTGTGGGAGAGTGGAGTCAAGAGCATCAAGTTTCATTTCTGGCGCGTTGTCGGCAGAACCATTCTCACGTTTGAAGAGTATTACACCATTTTAAATCAAATAGAGTCCTGCCTTAACTCACGCCCCTTGTTCACCATCTCAAATGACTCTAGGGATCCTGAGCCTTTGACTCCAGCGCACTTCTTGGTTGGTTCTCCACTCACTTCACTCCCGGAACCTGACTATTCCGAGGTCAAAATTGATCGTTTGGGTAGATGGCAGCTGCTGCAAAGATTCACACACTCTATATGGAAGAGGTGGTCAAAGGATTATTTGCACCAGTTGCAGCAACGCAACAGATGGCGTCTCCAGTCAAAAAACTTGGCTCCCGGACAACTCGTCCTTATTTTGGAAGATAATTCCCCCCCCTGCAGTGGAAACGCGGTGTAGTCACTCAGGTCCATTTGGGTCAGGATTCCCTAGTGCGCGTTGCAAATGTTCGCACCGCAAACAGCATCCTACGTAGACCCATTCACAAATTATGCCCACTTCCAGTGGCCTCAGATTAATTACACTAACGTTCAAACGACATGTATTATTGATTTATACTTTTAGCGCATTCTCGTGCTTCATGCCCGGGACATACCCCGGGCGATCGCATGCTTTCCATTTGTTATTCTTATTATATTATTGTTATGCTTTTTATTATTGTATTATTATGTATCCTTATCATATTGTTATGTATTATTGAATTTTTGGGATCATTATTCTATTGTTATGTACTGTCAACTATTATGTCTTTCGTATTATCATATTATTATGTGTTATTGATTTTTTTTGGGTCATTATTCTATCATTATGTAATGTCAATCATTATGTATTTTGTATTATCATATTATTATGCATTATTGAATTTGGGTGACACTATTCTACTATTATGTAATGTCAATTATTATGCACTGTCAATTATTATGTCTATCTTATTCTCATATTATTATGTATTACTATGTCTTAACATTTGTGATGCACTATTCACATAATAACTTAAACTGCAAAATCGCCCGATTTTGTGCGGGCAGTATGTTAAACTTTGTACTTTTAATATTTGCAATGTAACGGCGTGTGCGTGCAGTGACGTCATTCCCCCCGCTAAACTGCTGCCAGCGTCTTCCGTACACTCGTAGCATATGTACGAACGGGCAACAAGCCTTCATTTGCCAGCTGTGTCTATATAATTATTTTCAATATGGAATATTCTACTTCAAATTATTATTATGCTCTTCAGTGTTTAATTCATTAGCACTTAGGCGATTTCGGCCTCAATTCATTATCATGACTTTCAGTATTTAATTTAATTCTACTTCTCAGGCAATGTATGCTGCACTACACTGCACATGCCATGCAATCATTTTCTTACAACCTTTAATAAACAGTTAATTCAAAGAAAATATACAGTCCACTACTTTATTTCACATCATACCAGCCAACTCATCACCTAACGTTGTAAGACCAACTCAAGATTATTTCGAGAGCATCGAAGACGTACCAATAAACATTATTTAATATATTATCTTATTAATTTACCTTATTTCCGTCTTGTGACTTATTTTTCCTGTTGTAGGTTACTTTTGACACGTTTCGGAGCTCTTCAATCTTCAGAAAATCCGTTGTTTAGACTTCGTCACGTTAATATTAAAATCTGGTATTGAAAACATATGCACAACACTAAACATGTATGCATTTACACAATGGTCACATATATGAAACTACGTAGTTCGGGTGCACCCAACACTGTCACATGTTAGACTGTCTGGTATCAATTACACTGTGTCTCTTAGTTCTATTCAAGATTGTATCATATAGATAGTGCGATCTAAAGTCCACAGAGATTTAGAAAACATCTACCCAAAAATAATATTTACACGAACCGCTCTCAATTCGCGAAGCATCTAATATCTAAAGGCCATAATTACAAAAATTTTGAATCGAATTTTAAAGCCATACATATATGTGATAAAGGACTATTCATGAATGCTGTTGAAGAATTCGAAATTTACCAGGCATTCAAATCTGAACCCGACAATGTTTTGAACGAGCAACTGGACTTTAGATCGCACTATCTATACGATACAATCTTGAATAGAACTAAGAGACACAGTGTAATTGATACCGGACAGTCTAACATGTGACAGTGTTGGGTGCACCCGAACTACGTAGTTTCATATATATGACCATTGTGTAAATGTATACATTTTTAGTGTTGTGCATATGTTTTCAATACCAGATTTTAATATTGATGTGACGAAGTCTAAACAACGGATTTTCTGAAGATGGAGCATTGAAGAGCTCCGAAACGCGTCAAAAGTAACCTACAACAGGAAAAATAAGTCACAAGACGAAAATAAGGTAAATTAATAAGATAATTAAATCTGTGACTTGGTTACCGTCTAATAATGATTTACTTAAAAAATTTAATATATGGTTTAATCTGTTTCTAACAAATAAAAATAAAATTGCGAGTTTCGAGTAACAACATGTGTTTTGGCCAATTTTTTTCTTCCAAAAAACATCACTTTTTTGAAAAGCAATTTCAGGGACAATAACCAACGCAGTGACATACAGTATACATCATTTTAAAGAAGACACACAGATCTTCATAAAAATATAAGTAGCATATATTTATACCATATAGTTTAGAAGCTACAGCATTTTAAATGTATGCAAAAATGGCCCGCCATGGGTGAAGGACCACTATGTTAAGGGCCCGGCGCCAAAATGTTAAAATATGATAAACATACTCATGATCTCAAAAGTGTCATTCACTTTCAGTTGTTGGTCTTCCAATACCACATATGAAATTTTGTTTAATGACATCATGAGTTGTTACACTTTTTTGATGTCTACTCCAGTGATCATCTTCAATCCTTATATGACCATGTTTACTGCCTACTTAGAAACCATTGTTTTCAAAGGCGCAGCATGTTGTAACGAATTTACCAGTTTGTTATGAATTTCCATTGACACGAGACCTTTTTTAACAATAAATTCAATCGGAACATAATACTTGATTTTGTCAATTTTTCAAAACATACATGATACATAAATTTTATACAGCTGATAAGCAATGAATAAATTGACAGATAAATTCGGAAATTGACAGGTGTATACATAAAAATATGAACCTTACAATACAGTAAAAATGTTAGTTCTACTGCTAAGCTGTAGATGTCACTCTGTGATGTTTTCAATATTAGCCCTCATGTGTCCCTGTCCTAGCCTGTTTTAATGTGTTCATGTGATAAATTATATTGTGTAAAACTGTGTTACATGTTCTTCTTACGTTTGAATGACTTTCCTGTTGTACACACACAATCTGTTTGTATGTTTCTGTTTCAGTGTTTTGACTCTGTAATAATGTTATGTTACACGTAATAAAATATAAGGGAGAGCGTAGTAGTGATTCCAACACTTTTTGCAACACTTCTAGAACTGTTTAAAATTACCAGTGGTGTCTGTGAAAACTAGGAGTGTCTGTTATATTCTTATAATAAAACTTTTTGATGGATCAAGAAAAATGTAATTAACATAAAAAGAATATTTACTCTAGGTAGTAAAATTATTATTATTATTTTTTGTTCGTATCGCCCATCTAAGAACCAGATGCCAATTTCAATTCTTTATTATTTGTTCTTTTCTTTTTCTCTAATATTCTTTCATCTTTTCAGTGTGTCTCTTCTTCCTGTCTTCAGTCCACTTTGAACCTGCGTTTTTATCTCTCCTACCCTGGACTCCTTCCATTTTTAACACTTTGCCCAAAAAACTTCTCTTTCAATTGCATCTTCTGCGTATATATTATTTTTTTCGAAATCCTTTTGGACTTCTTTAATCCAACTTGATGTTGACTTCTTCCCCCACAGATATTTGAAGATCTGCTTTGTTAACCTATTGTCATCCATTCTATATAAATGTCCAAAAAATAATAGTCTGCTTTTTCTCATTGTTTCTGTTATATTTTCTATACTTTGATATATTTCATCGTTACTTCTTAATTTCCATCCTTCTGAAGTTTTTCGTGGGTGTAACATTTTCCTAATAATTCGTCTTTCAATATTTCTAGTTTGTCTAAATTATAATTAAGTGCTAGACATTCACCTGCATATAGGGATTCTGGCTTCACTACTTTACTGTAATACCTTATTTTCGCATTTTTAGAAGTGGATTTTTTACTGTAAATATCTTTAGCTATGCCATATGCCCTTTCCATCTTATGAATCCTTTCTTCCATAGCAGATTTTTCTAAACCATTCTCTTGAATTATTTCTCCTAGATACTTAAATTTTCGACCCTCTGTATTCGACCAATATCTGTTACCAGGAATTTTGGCACATTTTTAATGTTTGTGAGAAATTAGGTTTTTTCTGCAGAAATTATTATTATTATTTTATTACATATTATTATATATAAAAAACTTTCACAAATGAACTTACTTAAGTTATCACTTTCACAAACGTTTCAAGGTGATGTGCCTCTTCCTTAGTGTGAGTAAATACTAAATATTTACTCACTTACTTACTTAAGTAAGTTCATTTGTGAAAGTTTTTTTTATATAATAATATTTAAACAAAAAGTGAACGAAGAGGATGAATCAACAAGATATTTTATTACATTTTTATTATTATCTGAACATTTTATTAAACAATATTTCCATTTTAATATGTTGGCAAAATAAACTTTTGCGGCACACCATTTGGGGTCATGTCTGTAGATCTTTAATTGTTGAAGCAGTTGTCAAGTATTAAATGCAGTGTGGTAAATTCACAGTAATGTAATTAGTTAAGCAGTTGCAATTTTTCTTGAAAGAAAACTAAGAATTTACCTGTATTTGTTCAGTAGCTAGTAGAGGAGGAATAGGTTAAAAGAGTATATCTACGTACAGTTGTAGCGGGTCATTTTTGGGTGTTTTTATTTTTAACAGTTAGGGGAATATGTATTTTTATGTATTTCATTTTGGGCGGACTTTTCATAAAATCATTGTGCAACCGAATTCATTTAATTTATAATGGACCACGTGTTAACAGAACGGTGTTGAGCAAGATTGGTTGAGACAAAGGCGATACGCAATTTCCATTGTGCAACGCAACGAGCAAAGAATTCACCTCCACAAATTTCCAAGAACTATGCGAGAGTGTGGCATTGCGTTCCCATGCGCACACCAAGCATGGGCGCCTACCCAAGCGTTGGCAAAAAAGTAAGATGGCCATATAGTGAAATTTTCATCGTTCCGTTGGGTTCACTACGGAAGTGTCGTTTAGACCACGCCCACTTAAATGACATCAGCAGAGCCAAGCCCAATATTAAGCTCTGGTCATCCACATATGTCAGCTCCATTCCCTATATAAAATGGTTACACGACAGCAAAGGAACAAGGAGCGACGACGAAAACATCGTGGCATTGAAGAACAACTTCCATGCAGGAACAGGTAGATGTACCTGTTACGTTCACAGCCACACAGTCGACATTAGTCAGAGACGCTAAGCAGCAGATTGTACAACAGTGTGTAGATGTAGTTAGTGAGCCGCGGGCCCCGGTCGGTCGAAACTTTCTAAATATGAATAACTCAGTGTAACACCGACGTATTACCGACCGGGACCCAAGGAAATAAGGAGGTTATACAGGAGAAGTGTAGTGAACTGCGGGCAAATTATTCAAAGTGACGCGAACTAACGAACGAAGCAACGTGTACCCGGTTGGTGTCTCGAGATACATACAGTTTTAAAATAAAATGGGGTGTTTCAATTAAATGGTTCTAAATTGTGTGAATGCGTGTGCGAGCAAAAGCTGGGCTACCTTATAAATATAAGAAGTATATTATCAATGTAAGATGTATTTAACCTTATCAATACCTGTTTTGTTCTTGTGTGTCGTGGAGTAAGGAGGAGCTGTTTCAGTAAGTAAAGTGTTTCTTTCATAACAAAATGTGTTAGTCTAAGTTATTTCGTCATTACCATATTCTCATTTCTGTGTTAAAAATTCGTCTAACGTTCCGGAATCTTTCTGAGTTATTAATTGGGTGGGTCAGATTGCTAAATTGTCCGTTTTATTTAGGGTGGAGTGTAAAGGTTTTCGATATTTTATCCTATAAAAAATAATCGTGGCGACCTTGGTCTTCTGGTAAAATTTCAATAGCAGGTAAGTGTTGTAATTGCGTGCAGGTAAGCCCTGGTAGTGATTTTATTTATTTTATATATTTAGGCCTCTTTTTTATTGTTACAAATGTCGACGCGCTGCCAGGATTTTCGTTTAATTATAATTTTATACGAGATAGACCTATTTTAGTACACAGGAAATAGGATGTGGTAATGACGAATGTATAAAAATTTTATCGTACAGAAAAAAGTAGGATAGTAAATTTAATTATGAGTGAAAGTGGCCTTGAGTCGCAATCGCTTGATGAAAGTGGTATGTTGAGGGGGGAGACGGGTACTGTTACAGAAACAGCTGTCGGCAGTAATGTAATAGCTCATTCCACGCCGATTGCGTCTCAACCACAAGTAAATGAAACAGATGTTGACTCGGGGATCCAGTTGACACCAGTTTCAACTAAGATAAATAAACAATCAGAGGAAACAAATATGATGAGTATTATGCTCAGTCAATTCGAAAGAATGAATAATAATTTTGAGACCAAATTTAATGTAATGAATAGTCGTTTTGATGATAATGATATAATTTTAAACAAGATGAAAAGTGATCTTAACAATAAATTAGATGAACAGAGAATAAAATGCGAGCAGCAGAATATTAAAAACGATATTATTTTTAATGAAATTAAAGAACAGAATATTCAGTTTCAGCAAAATATAAATATAAAATTTGACGAGTTGATAAATAACATACAAGACAAGAATGTATGTCTTGAAAATGCCAATGAAATGACAAGAAACAGTGTGAATAAAGTAGAATCAAGTACGAGTAATACAAACGAAAGTTGTAATGACAATGTTGTGTTAGGTAATGAATTAATAAATAATAATGATGTTGATAATAATGTAGTCGAAAAGCTGATATCTGAGAGTACTAATGAAGTTGTAGAATGTGATTATGAGATGTTAATGTGTGTTAATGAGTTGGAGAAAGAGTGGCAAGAGAGCTATATTACAGGTATGAAAAAGGGGGTAAATTGTTTACAAGGTAGAATGGGGGGTGAAGGAAGACCTTCAAGTATATATTGTGTAGACAAATGTGCTACAAATAATTGTTTTTTGAAGTTTTTTGTTTTTCCTGGAGAAGTCAGGAAAGATTTAATTGAATTTATACCCTCTGTCCGGAATGATTGTGAGAGTGTGATGTGGTGTTATGAAGAGAGAGAAGTAAGTAGAGAAGGGTATGTAACAGAATTGTATAATTTGCATAGAAAATATGAAGAATGGAAGGAAAGTTTAGAAATATATGTGAATGATAATGATTACAATGATTTAATAAAAATGATTAACCCGATAGTTAATGAATTTAATGATGGAGACTTGACAAAAATACCTAACGTAGACTGGTTTAACGAGTATGTGAATAAGTTGATTGAAGTTAGTTTTTCTGGTTACAACACACAAAACAGTCATTTGTGTGCTGATAAAATTGAACGATGTTATGTAGAACCAAGGTTGATTTGGAACGATGGAGGTTAAACTATTAAAACAATAAAAGACAGTATAAATATTTTGTTTTAATGGTTCTGACATGGCAAATCTGGACAAATGAAGTGCGGAAAAACTGAACAATAAATAAGAGTTTGTAAATAAAATATAGTGAATTTATATGTGTGCATGTAAGATGATTGTTGTGATAATAATATTGAAATATTTGCAAATAAATAAATATCAGAATGTAGTTTGAAAACAGTAATCGACTAATGGTAATTGTTTTGATAACTATATAATTTATATTGTCAGTCATTAATTAAATTAAACCAATTTGATATGTTTAAATATTAATTAATTAAATTAATTTTTTATGAATTTAATTTAGTTTACGAGATGGAAAGTTGGCAATGAATGATTAATTATTTACTTTAAACTAATTTTGTGTAAAATGTTTCAGAGATGGTAGTGATTATGTTTTGTGGGTATATCGTGTTAAATGGAGTGTAAGTATGAAAATTTTATAATCATGTGTAACAAAAATGTTTACAGGCGTGATTGAGGTGTTAATGCAATAGTGAAATTTTAATGCAATCATTGTGTTGAATAAATATGATAATTAAAAATTTTAATAATAAATGAAACGTGATATTTAATAATTATTAATAATAAATTTTGAAAATTTTAAGAAAGTCAATTGGTAAAAGGTTATGAATGGGTTAAATGGTTGTTGATGCAAATATTATATGATAATGTATACAAAAGAAATTTTTAATTAGTTTTCAATTGTAATTAATTATTAAGTGGCTATTGTGGGGGTGGCCTGTGCTCTCACAAGTAGCGAAAAGGGTTGGGGGTAGCAGTGAGTGTTACCTCCATCGGAGGCCGAGCTGGCGATAAATGTGCGGCACACCTTATCCGTGTAAAATAAAAATTTTACACACATTACTAAATGACAGTGTCGCACATAAGAATATTGATGCATAACAGGCAGTGAAATTAGAGTTAGATTTCCTCGACTTTTCGGGCGGTTACTGTCTTACCAGCACTAACCGTGGTTTTGGCTAGCGGTCAGCTATGGTCATACCAAGTCCCTTGACCATAGCTGACTTGAAATTGGTATATATTTGAAATTCAATGGGGGGACAATTAGAGGAAATCTCCGGAACTAGGGAACAGCGGCTGCCACTCTGTTCGAGTAGGAACAGCAAGAGCCAGGTGGCAGATCCGTTTTTAAGGGTGCATGATTTTATAACAAGAACATGTTGATGTTCACAAATTTTAAACTTAACAGCGGAAGCAGAGACACGGAGAGGCATAACCTGCTCCAAAATATACCGTCTCTGTGGAAGCGAAAGGGCGAGACAGTCCTCCGTAATCTGAAATAGAGTGTGTGGCTGGGAGGTGACGCAAAGGAGTCACGAATTTAAAATTTTATGACAAAAGTTTTTGCTTATTCAAAGTTTAATCCAATCAAAAATGCTTGTGCTCTGTCCACATAATTATATGCTCAGACTCGTAAATTAAGGTGTTCACGCTATAATTTTAAGTGTATTATATTATTGTTGTCTATTAGATAAGCATTGATAAGAATATGTAATTTTATTATGTGTGTATTTGTTTAAGCCAATAAGTAAATCGTCTGGCAGGTTAACATAAGCATCAGAATCAGAAAAAAGGGGAAACAAAGAGGTGAGAAGTGAGAATAAATAAAAATAAATAGGTATATTCCATGTCAATTGTTCAATTTTAAGATGTGTTTTTATTATGTTAGGATATCAGCTGATCAACAATACCATGTCACTGGTATATTGGTTTGTAAATGTTACAAGTAATTAGTGTTTAACGTATTACAGATATTTTGAAGTAAAGATAAAAAGAATATGAGAAATAAAATGACAGTAATTTATGCCAATTAATAAAAGATAATTTATGGGTGATAAATGTTTTATGGGACACGTAGACCTGTCCAAGTTGAATTAAAAGTTGAATGTGAAATGAGGGAGATAAATATAATGTAATGTTGTTTTTGAGTTGATGTGATATAACAGAATTTTGTGAAATATAGATGTGGACACAGTGGTAATGGAGAATTTATGTAGAGTTTTGAATGATATATATTTATGTTTATAATTAATGAGGTTATTTTGTGTATTTGTAGTAATGTAATGAGATTGAGAATTTTGGGGATGGCAATTTTGTATTAGGGGGTAGTGTATTTGGGGAGTCCGCAACAAGGGTTGGGACGGGATAGGGATAGATTTTAGTGAGGAGGGGCCGCCTTAGGTAGAACCAGGGGCCAAATAAGGGAATTGAGTTTTTGAGTAGGGGAAACACGTATCCTATACAAAGGGTTGGAGAGTATTTTATATGTAGAGAAGGTAGCGAATTGTGTTAAATGATAAGTTGGGGTTTAGAGTGTCCTGATTAGTAGATATTTTTGGTAGAGATGGGTGTCATGAGAAAGGAAGTTGATTAATATTAGAGTCAGAGGGAGAAAGTTTATATATGTATAGAGATCTAATACAGTAATTGAGAATAAATGAGTTACAACACCCAAAGTAATGTAGAATTAAACTGTTAACTAAAGAGAGGAATTTATAATAAAGAATATACAATTGTTTTTTCAACCAGTGACAGAATTTTGATAAAATTTGAAAATAATGTAAAGTCAAGAATTGTTTGTTTTAAATAATAAATGTCAATCTGTTTATTATTTATAATAATATTTTGTTTGTTTTAAATATTTTGGTTTTATTATGTTTTGTATTTCAAGGTAGGATATTACAGATGTTCAAAGTATTTTCAGAAATCATATATAACATATGTAGGTCAAGGGTTCTGGACTTGACCTAGTTACGATCAGCTGATGAGGTCATACACCTACTAAGCTTGTATAGTAGGAATCCAATTTTAACTTGCTTATTTAATTAATTCAAACCAATATTTGAATAGTTTTAATAAATATTTAATAAATAAATTTAATAAAAATTTTAATGAATAAGTTTAAATTTTTTTTTGAATTTTAAAATTTTGAAAATTTTAATTTTTTATTGGGGAAAAAAAAAAAAACTTGATTTTTCGCCTGCCAGCGAATGAATATGTTAGATAATTATTCTTTTATTATGTGTGCATTAACCATGTTTATTTTATTGTATTGCATTGTATTGGTAGAATATAAGTGGTTCTCATGTTAGAGTAAGGATGTGTTTATATTATTAGAAATGTCTAGGTTAAGTCATTTGAAACAAAAAATTAGAAAAAACAAGGAAGAGAATTTTTTGGTAAAAGATTTTTTTTTGAATTTTAAATTTTTTAAATTTAAAATAAACTTTAAAAGAAATTTTTTATTTTTAAGGTGTTAGGGTAATATGTAATGTCAGTGTGTGTGAGCCCAGTATTTGCTAAAGGCAGCCCAGCTTGCAAAAAGGGGAAACCTATCGGCGGAGGAGCTGGAATAATTTTAGCCAGGGATTGAGGATTTTTGGGGGTAGCGTGTTAGAAGGCGAGGCGCGCTGTGGTGTGAGTCTGATCGATTTCTCGGTGTTGGGATCTCTTACAGAGAAGTCCAGTGATCTCGTTCAGATGAGTCCATAGTCGCTGAGCCAGGGGGGTTGTGTACCCATGCAGATTAAGAACCAGGGGGTTGTTGGCACCAGTTCCTCACCGGTCCTCTTCAGGGTCATCGATGAGATTTCTTCTGTCGTGAACAGCAGAATTCTCATCGAGGGGGTATTGTAGCGGGTCATTTTTGGGTGTTTTTATTTTTAACAGTTAGGGGAATATGTATTTTTATGTATTTCATTTTGGGCGGACTTTTCATAAAATCATTGTGCAACCGAATTCATTTCATTTATAATGGACCACGTGTTAACAGAACGGTGTTGAGCAAGATTGGTTGAGACAAAGGCGATACGCAATTTCCATTGTGCAACGCAACGAGCAAAGAATTCACCTCCACAAATTTCCAAGAACTATGCGAGAGTGTGGCATTGCGTTCCCATGCGCACACCAAGCATGGGCGCCTACCCAAGCGTTGGCAAAAAAGTAAGATGGCCATATAGTGAAATTTTCATCGTTCCGTTGGGTTCACTACGGAAGTGTCGTTTAGACCACGCCCACTTAAATGACATCAGCAGAGCCAAGCCCAATATTAAGCTCTGGTCATCCACATATGTCAGCTCCATTCCCTATATAAAATGGTTACACGACAGCAAAGGAACAAGGAGCGACGACGAAAACATCGTGGCATTGAAGAACAACTTCCATGCAGGAACAGGTAGATGTACCTGTTACGTTCACAGCCACACAGTCGACATTAGTCAGAGACGCTAAGCAGCAGATTGTACAACAGTGTGTAGATGTAGTTAGTGAGCCGCGGGCCCCGGTCGGTCGAAACTTTCTAAATATGAATAACTCAGTGTAACACCGACGTATTACCGACCGGGACCCAAGGAAATAAGGAGGTTATACAGGAGAAGTGTAGTGAACTGCGGGCAAATTATTCAAAGTGACGCGAACTAACGAACGAAGCAACGTGTACCCGGTTGGTGTCTCGAGATACATACAGTTTTAAAGTAAAATGGGGTGTTTCAATTAAATGGTTCTAAATTGTGTGAATGCGTGTGCGAGCAAAAGCTGGGCTACCTTATAAATATAAGAAGTATATTATCAATGTAAGATGTATTTAACCTTATCAATACCTGTTTTGTTCTTGTGTGTCGTGGAGTAAGGAGGAGCTGTTTCAGTAAGTAAAGTGTTTCTTTCATAACAAAATGTGTTAGTCTAAGTTATTTCGTCATTACCATATTCTCATTTCTGTGTTAAAAATTCGTCTAACGTTCCGGAATCTTTCTGAGTTATTAATTGGGTGGGTCAGATTGCTAAATTGTCCGTTTTATTTAGGGTGGAGTGTAAAGGTTTTCGATATTTTATCCTATAAAAAATAATCGTGGCGACCTTGGTCTTCTGGTAAAATTTCAATAGCAGGTAAGTGTTGTAATTGCGTGCAGGTAAGTCCTGGTAGTGATTTTATTTATTTTATATATTTAGGCCTCTTTTTTATTGTTACACAGTAATCTACGTTTACGTAATCTACACTATATGTAACTACATAAACTAGTAGAACTTTAGATTACTAAATGATAATGTATTTGAGAATGTAACAGTGGTGATTGACATTTGCTTCTTTTGTACCACCAAATTAGTTTAGGTTAGTTAGTGTAAACTGCCTCAGGAGAGTAATATGGCATTCAGGGAAGGTAATGTGGCCGGCATTGTACTTCATCTGCCCGCAGTTCCCAAGTGTTACCTTATGTATTCATTTGTGTGCTCAACTGGGCAATTGATAAACATACTGTGATTTTTTTTTTCTTTTAGGACTAAGTAAAATAACTTAATGATTGGGCTTCTTGTTCTGCCAGTATTGGAGCGTTCTGTGTCTGGCAGCTTTCCTACTTTCTTCTGACCAGTTCTTGTTGATTCTAATCTTTTCCTGGAAACTCTTGAAGTTGAATATCAAGCCTCTAAATAAATTTCTGCCTGTTATTGTGTCATGATTTACGTTCATTAACTGTATATCCTGTTAGTCTGAACCATTGAACCTTGATTTAGGATTCTGATCAAAGATGTCAATTTTAGTTACTCTAGTGGAATCCTCTCTCTTCAGATGACATAAAAGTAGGTTCTTTTCCTCATAGTATCGGTAATCTTCTCTATATGACTAACTTCCTCTCGGCTTCTTAGTCCAATATTGTCCTTCGACTTGCTTGCATGTCAGTTCTAACCATGTTCAAACACTGCCACATATATACACTCTGGCTTGTTACTGTGTTGCAATACTTAATCCTGCTGTTCTAGAGATGGATTTCTTGTTATGTAAGTTTTGTGTCTCCTTAGTCTCTTGGAACAATTTCAAGTTTGTTTTAGGCCTCTGATAAAAGATGTATTTAATTAGTCTGTCAGAATCCATTCTCTTCATGTGCTGTCCTTCTCTTCCTCATACTGTCTGTAATCTTTTCTGTCTGACTAAACTTCCTATTGGCTTCTCAGTTGATATTGTTTTGTGCCCAAGGGTTTCTGGATGTTCATGCAGTTCTAACCATGTTCAAACACTCTGCCACATATAGACACTCTGGATTAATTACTGTGTTACATTGGCTTAATCCTGCTGCTCTAAAGACGGATTTTTTGTAAGTTTTATGGTCAGGTTTAATGCTGTTTTCAGGTACCTATTTCTCATTTGTTTGGCCTCTTTTCTGATCTGCTAAATTAGTTTACTCCTGCCAGGTACTTGAATTTGTTGGGCCTTTTTTGTTTTGCCGTAATCGGTTTCAACTGTTCGAGTGCATTCTTAATGATTTGGAATATTCAGTTTTTTATAAGGTTCTCTGTAATCAATTTTTGTTGACTGTTTCCAAGAGTTTGTTTGTGTTGTGGCTGATTCTATGCCCTTAGCCAAAATGGCCAGGCCACGATCTAAGGCCACAAGCAGTTCAAGTCAAATGTGCTGTGACATAATAATAATAATAATAATAAAATTGTTATTATAATGTTGTTGACCAGTATGTCCAACAGAATTTACATAAACGTACAAGAAAATTCAAATAATATTCAGTAATAAAATTGTATAAAAACATTTAATAAATACTGTTAAATCTGTAGTATTCTTACAATAATGTGGTTTATAATAAATTAAATGTTTTTTGGGGGGTGAAGTACGTTAAGTAAATGCTGGGCTATGAATAATAATGTTGTATACATACTTTTGTTTATTTTAATAGAAAACAAAAAAGTGTATTTTAAAAGTGTATTGTTATGATGGTCATAGGAATCTGTTAAGTTAATTACCTTTATGCAAATACAAATAAATAAAATTATTTGTTATTCCACTTACCTCTAAGATGTTCTTCATTACCAGAGTTACGTCACACGAATGTCGAGATGCAAGAGTGATTAAAGGTTATTTCAATAACTGACGCAACTCGCATTTTGTGAAGAGAATCAAACTAAGATTTTATTTTTTATTCTTTAAATTTTTTAAACTTCAAATTATATCATTTCTTTGCCTCTTAGCTCAAGCGATTAATTTTAAAAAACAAAAAATGCATAAAACTTTTTACTGATATTTACGACCTGATTGGATTACAATTACAATTACAATATTACACTTAACATCTTACCTTAATTAAAACAGACAGTTAAAACAGCCCAGCCTGCTCGCACACAACATTCATTCCATTACACAACAAAACAAAACAAAACCCCTTTTTATTTATTTAACATGTTGAATACTTTACGTAACGCCCTCACCGACATCGTGGTGTTTTCCGACCTCGTGGTTCCGCACTTACAAGTTCATTATATTGATCCGAAACAATTTGTTAATTCACTTTTTCTGCGACACGGGTCTCACTACTGCATTTTTTGAAAACTGTTCTTACTTTTACTGAATCTTGAACTTTTGTTAATGGGCCCTGTTTGGCCGGCTGCCTGCGCAGGCAAGCGTCAGTAAGAGACTGGGAAGAGCGTTCACTAAATCCCTTCCACTTACAATTCTTCGACAAGGCGGAAAGCAATGCCTTATGCGTTAAAGTCATAGCTGTGGCACATTTGACAAATGCAAACTCCCGTGTGCTGGACGCTGACGAAATTG
This sequence comes from Magicicada septendecula, assembly GCA_034769895.1. Taxonomy (NCBI): domain Eukaryota; kingdom Metazoa; phylum Arthropoda; class Insecta; order Hemiptera; family Cicadidae; genus Magicicada; species Magicicada septendecula. The sequence goes on along the minus strand of CM068374.1, from coordinate 48,097,257 downwards.
GGTGTCCAGAGGTTTACGTCACAAAATAGGCGGGACTTCGTCAAGACTTCCGCCGTCACAAACGCACATGTTAGAAAAATATCAGCTTCAAGCCATGTTGTTTTTCGCTTCTTGGCGTGGGTATGCGCTCCGCTGATGTTAGTGCATTTGGGCGCATTACACTGTTTTGCCGTTCTGAGAATTACGAAGCTGTGTGCGTCTCACACATTCCTTTGTACTTGCTTCATCCCACCGTTCTTTGTTTGAACAAAGCTTTTAACACGTGGCTGGTCACACAGGTGGAAAATGAATTTAAAAATATTTTAATAAAAATAAAAAACCCCTCATTTTAGCCCCGTTACAAATCGTCATGCTTAAACAGTGGAAATGAAATAACTGAACACCGAGGAATTGTTATTTAGAACTTCAGTTATAGTTCCAGTAAACAAAAATGAACATTCCTCTACTGTACTACTTGTAGCTTATGTTTGTCCAACACACATAGTAATGTAAACAAACCATGGTTGATTCTAACCATTTGGTGTCTCACTAAATAATACAAGCCACCAAGTGCAGATGTCCACACTCAGTAATTCACAATTATTATCAATACCGCATAATGAATCGCTGATTACAAAAACCTGAAAAATTCCAGTCCTGAATTGTGTATGTATACCCCAGCTGTGCGCAGGATGTGTTTCAAAATGATCTTGATGCTGATAGAATAGTTGACCATAACCTGGAAGGCGTGTCTGGCACTGTATGCGTGTATTTGTGTAATACTACCGTTTACACAACATGTGCAAAGCACCACACAGCCACGCTTGTTCTGTCTCTTCAGCATACCTGTATATATTAGGTATTTGATACTGGTTTGACATGTATTAAATACTGTGACCCCAGGAATGGGTAATTGTGTGCGTGCGTGCGTGCGTGTGTGTGTGATTTTACAACTTTCAGTTCACCATACACAATAATATTTGTAGTAAATATATTTCAGTTTGTACCTTTTTTTCTTTTTCAGGTGTATGGTGGATTGAACGTTGAAAACAATAAGAATTGTTTAAAGGTACAATAATAATTAAGATTTTATATTAAAACCTTTATGTGGATATAATTATAATTCAAAATCTACAAGGACGAGTAGGTAATACTTACATTATACAAATAATGTTATCAAATTTTGTGTACTACTACTGCTGTCTCTGTATTAAATTTTTTTCTGGCATTGCACTCTTAGAATTGCAGTAACTCTTCAAATTACCATATTTATAGAGAAAGATGATGTATGCTAATATTACTTACTATTTAAATGTTATAGTTACATCCCCTTCACATAAAATCAATTATAGAAATTGCAATAAGTTAAATATTTTAAGGTAGTAACATGGAAAAGTCACTCTTTGAGGAAGTTTTCATGTATGAGTGTTTGGCGTTTTGTTAGTGGGAAGTTGTCAAAAATTGTGAGAGTTTAAGTTTTTTAAGTTTAAGTGAACGTAGGCTTTGTTGGTCAGAATTTGATTAAATAAAATTATTTTCTGGGCTGTTAGGCTGCATTCTAAATACATTAAATTATGTTTTGATTATTATTGTGATTATTGTGGTTATAGTGGTCGGAGATTGTAATAATAACAGTCAATAAACACAACAAACTTAATAATAACCAGATGCTTCGGTTGTGCCGATGATGACCTTCCTGAGTGGTGCAGAAAAGATGATAACAACCCCGCATAAGACTAAAAAGTATGACCACTGACGAAGGCTGTTGTAGCCATGACTGGAAAGTCTGGTTATTGTTAACTTCATTTGTTCAGTTTATTGACTCTTCTTTTTCTACTGTACCACTACAGACCAATGTAACCCCTGACATCGAACACCAATTCTTCTCCAATTTCTCCTATCCATCGCCGTCTCAGCGTAACCCCTCACATCCATTCTTTGTAGATCTTCCAGCACACCATCCAACCATCTTATCCTAGGGTGGTCCCCCCTTTCTGCTTTTATAGACTTGCACCGTCACGATTTTATTTGGCACATGCTTATCATCCTAGGTGACCTAGCTATTCTAATTGTTAAGCCTTTACGAATCTTACAGTGTCTTCACGCGTCAATAGCTCACCTATTTCCTGGTTATCTCTTATTCTCCATTCATCACCTTCTTTAACCAGGGCATAAACGCATTGTACAATACTTATTTCAAACCTTCTTTGTGTTTCTTGTTCCTTTTTTGTTAATGTCCATGTCTCATCCACATAAGCAACAACTGGTTTGATAAGTGTCTATATATATTTTTTTATTTTTCTATTACAACTAAAGACTTTGCTTCTCAGTAGTCTACTATCAGCATATTATGGCTTATTTCCTATTTGTATCCTGTCATGTATCATCATGTTTATGGACCCTTCATTATCTGTCGTGTTACACAGGTATCTGAACATATTAACTCCATTAAATGAATTATCCTCTATGCATAATATAGATTTCTTCTCCTTTCTGATGCAGAAATTAGTGAGTACTTAGTTGCTTATTGATTGTTATTATTATGATCTTATTAAGAAAATATCATCATCATCTTCACAACACGGCATAGGCAAGGTGCTCCCAGTTCTGCCTTCAAAAATCCTCCAGCCATCCCTTCTTGGGTCTACCCACACACCTGTGTCGTATCTCCCTCCGGCTGTGTTCTTTGAAAGTTGTGAATAAATTCAGTTAATTCCCCATTATGGCTAAGTATGTGGAGGGGCTGCCTCCTTAAGGGCTTCTGGTAATTTTTATTCAGGGTTGTCTTCCCCTAGCCTTTGATGACCCAACACCCAACTGCAAGGCAAGAGCAAAATATAATCCCATAACAATAGAATGTAGTATTACAGCTGACTAAATCCAATCAGATTCTCACCTGTAATATTCCACAGATCAGATTCCCACCTATAATATTCCACAGATAGGCTGGTCCAGGATCATTTCCCTTACACCCTAACTTAGTACTGGTGGCTACTGCTGCCCTCCACAAGGAATATTTATCGACCTTCTGGTCTACATCCGTACTGTTCTGCATCAACAGGGTCACCTCTTGCAGGATGTGGCACATCACCACGCATACGGTCTTGGCTGGAGAGAAGCTAACGGCTCCTATGGGAGCTAACATCACTTCATCGAACCCTGGGAATTTGTGAGGACCAGTGCTCTGTCAACCCGGTACAAAGGTACTACCCCTCCCTCGACCTCCCAAAAATATTAATAACTCTAATTTTAATGTATTTAGATCACAGCTTAATGGCCAAGACAGTAATTTTATTCAATTCACGTTTTCATTTAAAGATTTCTTTTTACTTCAGAGCTAGTCAGCTGTAACAAATGAATTTGTTTGTATTGTTGCAGGTACACAGTGGTCAGCCTCTGATACCACCAGTGGCAACTGCTGCGGCTACTACAGCCGGTGCTGTGCGTGAAGCATAGTACACAGGCTCTGCTGTGTTGTTTTTATTATTATCAGGACTTGACACCAGCTTCATTATCATTATCATCATCATAATCATCATCGTCATCATCATTATCACTATCATTATTAATAATATTATTATTATTGTAAATGTTATTATTATTATTATCATTTATTAAGTTTTCCCATCAAGAAACGATACAATATAACAGCAAGCAACATTTAGTTCATAAGAAAAGATTTAGTTTACATTCTTGTGTCCTTCATTTGTTTATCGTTGAATTAATAAAAATATAACAGTAATAACTATTTAGTAAAAAAGAAAATCACTATCTTGAACGTATTGTATTTATTTCCTATGGAAATACAAATAATTAACAGTATTTTGATACATTAGGATTGTAATTTGTGTTTTTTGTGTACTAAAAAAAAAAAAAAACAAAAGAGCGACCATAGCTAGAGTGAAATAGGGTAATTGCATTTTCATGTGTTCTATTTTAGATATAGTGATCACAGTCTCTATGAACATTTTCCAGTTTGTTAGGTCAAAACTTCAGATTGAATTGACCAGTCATATGTGTCAGTTGCAAGTTAATAAAAATTTCAAAATGTGCACTATTATGGTACAAAATATTAATAAAAACATGTGATATTGTACAAAGCATTAATTTTCTGGTGTCAAGAGGACAATGGAGTGTCGCCGAGACATATTATATTCTAGTTAGTCATATTGATAGGGTTATAAGAGTTTTAAGTTAGCTCTATAATGTTTTCAGTGTAACAGTATAATGTTTTCATTGTAACAGTAAAATGTTTTCATTGTAATAGTATAAGGTTTTCTCTTTTCTTATGTGTGATGTTCTTTTCTTCCTGCTGTAGTTAGCAATTTGTGTATAAAACATGGTACAAACTTAATACTGCAAGATAAAGCTTAGGTACAGTAATGCCTTTCTTTTATTTTTGCTACTAAATAAGAGTTGGTTGGCTGTTGATGGTTTCACAGTGTGTTGTCTGTTATGTTTATTGGTACTCATCTTATATATACACATACACAAACATAGTGAATGTAATATATTATGGGTTGGTGTTCTTTACAAGATATCATTTCAATCGGAAGTTGTGAGTTACAATTAAATAAACATTTCTGGTGAAAGATAGAACTGTGTTGAAAGATCTTTAGCGTTGTGAATTTTGCATAAATAATCGATTAACTCTAGCTATGGGATGCCGTTTGGATATATAATAATGTAAAATATCAATTTCTGTTAACACCATAAAATGTTGTTATATTGACTTTAAAGTTGGTAAGAACAAAAACACTCTGTGGTTTGTTGTTAGCGAATAAATGATTGTCGCGTTGAAATGTAAAAATTGTTGTATGATGAAAATTTATTGTCTTTAGTAATGATGGTTTCAATTGGCAGTAGTGTATTCTTGTAAAAAATATTGTATGTTAACTCAAAGTTAGTGTCCAATGTGGACGGAAAACTTTTATTTAAAATAAAATTGTTTATTTTATCAGCTGTGAATTTTGTCGGTTTTAAATATTTGTCATCTGTTCATGTTTGTTATTTTGATATAAACGTTATCATCACATATGCCTTGTTTTATGGCTTTGGTAAGCAAAAAAAAAAAAAAAAACATTTCCTAAAAGGACAGCTTAAGTGGGTGGATTGATGTCACCCAGCGGTTGAAAGTGTATTAATGCAACACACATTATTGTTTTTGATGTCAATCATTGTAATATTGAACACTAAGGAAGTGATTTTGTATTGTGATAACTGGATTGATTATACATAAACTGTATTTAACAAAAAACCACTGAATTGTTAATTTCTATGAATAACCTGTGTGAATATAAATTATATAATACAAAAGTGGTACACAATCTAAAGTTATAGCCTGGCACACAGTTTCACTGTTAATATGCATATCCCATATTTTTCCTCGCCACAGTATGATGCACATAACAGTCAGGCCCATTTAAAATTAGATTATGACACATTAAAAATATTGGTATGGAGAACCATGCATGACTTCCATGTTCTAAGATTTATATTTAAAATCATTTACTTGAATTCGGTTTGATAATTTCTAAAAAAAAATATTCCCACCCTCAAACTATTTTCACTATTTATAGATATTTTTTTTATTATGGGGTACTCATTTATTGTAATGTTATTTTTGAGTCACTACATCTATAAACATTAGGTACTTTATTCTTATAAAGAAACTGAACTACGCAGATAATCACCCCTCCTCCTCAACCGATCCCCACCATATTTACACTTTCATAGAGTAATTAGTAGTTTATCATATGTAATTGCTAAGGTATCTTATCCTTCAAAATTACATACTTGTACTTTACTTGATATCAGCAAAGTAATTTTCAAAAATCACTTGTACTTTACTTGATATCAGCAAAGTAATTTTCAAAAATCACCCCCTCCCACTTCAACTACCCTTCCCGTTTATAGATATCTTGTTTACTATTTTACAGTGGATTAATATGTCTTTATTTTTGGGGCACTTATTTATCAAAATTAAGTACTTTACTCTTGTTAAACACAAACCACTGCAGGTACCCCCCCCCCTGTAACCGAACAACCCCATTTTTTATATTTACACTTTTATTGAGTAATAGTTTCATTATAATGTAATTACTAAGATATCTTATCCTTCAAAAGGAAGTAGTTTATTCGACATCATAAAGGTAATGTTTAACAGTTACCCTCTCCCCTCTCCCCTTCAACTATCATTTTCATTCATAGATATTGGTACGACATTACAGAATGTTCTACTGTTTCTCGGCTATTCTAGTGAAATTTGTGTGGGTACGTGATTCTTAACAGGTGTTAACGAGATTGTTCCAGACTCACCGGTCCGCACGCGCTGTGTTCAAGCCCACAAGCAGTGTAGTGTTGATGCGTAGTATCGATTATTCTGGAATCTCAGCAGGGTAGAAATATGGGCATTCAGTGGTGGTTAGTAGAGTTTAAGTGGCGATTTATTCCAGTCCGGTTTGAAGTATTGTGGCGAAGTGTTATGTGTTTTATAATTGTGCGGGACTCTATTAGTTGACATTTTTATTGCGTGTGAACAATTTTTATTTGATTTGTTGTAAGAGACTATCTTGTTGATTACAAATGGTTTAATTGTGATAGTTAAACCTGGTGATTAGTGACTTAATTGGTGTCTTGTATTTTGTTTTTCACTGTACCATACGACGATCGATCAAGTAGATCGTCGTAACAGTGGGTCAGAAGTGCGACAGAACCATTAACAGTAGAAACATATGACACTTGTATAAGACTAGTGTAATTTGTAATTAATCGGTAAACAATGGATGCCAGTCAGATGATGGAAGCTTTGTAAGTGCTGCTACGGCAGACACAAGAACAACAAAAATCAGAATGACGTCAAGAGGCAGAAGAGACAAAAGAAGAACACCAGCAGGAAAGAGAAGAAACTCAAGAACGGCAGAAAGCACTAATTCTGGAAACTGAAGGACGACAAGCAGATAAAATGGAAGCTCTTTTTGAAGCTATGCAATAACAGTTGCAAGAACACACTACCACAGAGTTGGGTCTCCTACGTGGTGACGGGGGAATTACGCAGTAATCTGAATAGCGAAGAGGTAAGATTGTCTACAGTAAAAAAATCTGTATCAAATATAGAACAAACAATGTCAGAAAAAATATCTGCAGTAGAAGACTCAATTACAAAAATAAGAGAACAAATTAAAAGTGAAGTTGAGCAGTTCATGAAGAAAAAGGTTTTTTTGTAAAAAGTATTTGTTCACGAAGATACAACCAAAACAAATTTCTGAACAGACTGTACCAATGATAAAGACAGAAAAGACAATAGAGAAAGTCACCTTGCCTGCTGTTGGGACAGTTCAGGTCAAGGCTTCAACCTTTGACAGAAGCACACACTGGGCAACCGCTTCAGGCAATTTAAAGCTGTTACAGCGCAAATAATTGGACATAGAAAGACAAGACGGTTTTACTCATTCTTGCTTTAAAAGGGTGTGTGGCCGAACTACAGTAGAACTTGGCTAATTCGAAGCTGAAGGGACCAGTAAAAAATTCGAATATCCAAAAATTCGAATTAGGAAAGTTTTAATAAGGGTAGAAAAATCAAATCAAAAACCGAAATTCAGTAAAGCAATATGTTATTAAACAATTTCCTTATACAGTAAACCCTCGATTTAACGGACTAATTGGGGCTGAGGGGTGTCCATAAAATCAAAAGGCCGTTAAATCGCAAATTTTGTTTTTTGAGGATATATTTAAATCAAATAGGCCTATAACACTTGAAATTTTAATACTATTAATATCATGCAAATACCGTATTGTTCTGAATACAAGCCGCACTTTTTCTCCTAAAAACATGGTCGCTAATTTGGCATGCGGCTTGCATTCGCGCGCTAATGAAATTCGAAGTTATACCTGACTTCTGGCAGGACGAACGCTTTTGGTATCTATGAGTTGTTTACTGCCTAAGCAACAGCAGTTTGCCTGGCTGTAGTTAACTCATGACTACAACCGAATGTTTTAACAGCAAACTGAAGAAAGAATAGGAAGATAAAGTGTAAGTGCATGCGCACACGCGCGTGTTCGCACCCTTCTGTAGGCAGCAAGACAAAGGATGAGTAGAGGGGTGTGAGTAACATGTTTCTAAATAACGGGTAAACTACCAGTGTGGTTTTCTATTGTAACAGCGACAACATCGCTTATCTGTACTTTGTTTTCATTCAGCGTTTTTGTAGTGCGTTTGCGTTATGAGTGATATTGTGGAGTCAGATCAAATTCAACGTAACCCGTACGATGTGAATTATAAATTAATTGTGATACAAAATGTAGAAAAAACATACAATCGCAAAGCCGCAAGGAAATTCGTTATTGATGAATCCTGTATTCGACGATGGAGAAAACAGAAGGAACGACTTTTAAATGCAAATACTGCGCGACGAGCATTCGCGGGACCTCAAGTTGGGCGTTTTGTAGCAGTAGAGTCCAGCGTCTGTGAATACTTACGGCTTTTAAGAAGGCAAGGACTCCCTGTCACTAGACATGTTTTAAAATTAAAAGCTTTAGAAATCGCAGAAGAATTAAAAGTTTCCGGTTTCAAAGCCAGCTTCGGGTGTAAAAGACGAGTGATGCGGTGAAATGGATTTGCGCTTAAATGACGTACATCACTCGCGCTAAAACTACCGAGTGACTACGAAGAAAAACTCCTACAGTATCAGCGGTTTGTCATTCATTTATGCAAGAAGCATAATTATTCACTTGAACACATGGGAAATGCCGATGAAACGCCCGTATTTTTTATTTTGTATTTACGTATATTTACTGTGGACCAAAACAGAACCAAAACTGTAACAGTAAAGATTACGGGAAATGAAAAGTTACGTGCCACTGTAATGCTTGCTGTATTAGCTGATGGACGAATATTTCACAGTGAAATAAGATGCATATCAGTGTATATTGTTCAGTGTTAGTCGTCGTGATGTCTTCCACTGAACGTGTGCAATGCCTGCGTCAAAACGCAAAGACAGGGATCGTGAAGAATTAAATGAATTCTTGATGAATACTCCGTTCTCATCAAATACAATTGAAGATGAGAAAATGTGCGTGTTTCAAAACAAGAAGAAAAGAAACGAAAGAATGCTCTGATAGCCAAGCAATATCGCCAGAACAGGAGAGTTCTGCAGTTTATGCACATTATACGTTTCAAAAGCCTAAAAACTTTTTTTTCTTCCCGTTTTGTCTGTCAAATTCTGTCCATTAAATCCGAAGTCCGTTAAACCGAGGTCCGTTAAATCGATGGTTTACTGTACATATGTATTACAAACGTATAAACACATTTCAGTACAAAATATATCATTTACAGTTTTTTAAAAAAGCTAGAACCTTTTGATTGTATTTTGCAGTTAATACACTGAGTTGTAGTAAACTCTTCAAGTATATTAAGTGCTTGGAAAATAGCGTCACTTACGTTCTGCTGTCCTTCAACAAACCGTCTCAAGTCTTGAATGTAATTTGATGCCTGTGAAGCCGTTGGAATCGGTATCTCTGGAAGTTCTAGCTGGTCCCCTTCTTCATTTGAAGATCCACCATCATTTCTTTTGTTCATAACATGAGCCACGATCTCCGCATCTGTCTGTTCACCGCACACCGCCAAGTCTTCATCCATGTTTACAAACTCTTCGTAACGAATGCCTGCGTCATGTCCAACATCTTCCCAGTTATCCACAGTGGGTACGACTTGTCTAGCAGATTTATTCTCCTCTTCACCTTCAATGTGGCAGAAACCACCTTTACGAAAGCAATTAGCAATTGTTTTTTGCGTAACTTGGTCCCAAGCACTGTTGCACATGCGGGCAGCTTGAAGGATGTTAATCTTAATAGTATTTTCATGCTCATCTAAATAAGCACCTGACAGAATGTTTTGGACCACAAGCCGTCTGTAAAAATGCTTAAAATTTTTTATTACACCTTGGTCCATAGGTTGAACTACTGAACTTATGTTTGGGGGGAAAAACACAACCTTTACATTTTCCATCACAGGAATAGTGTTGTGCGCTGTACAGTTGTCAATAAACAAGACGATTCTTCTGTTTTGATTCCGAAATTTCCTGTTGATTTTCAAAAGCCATCTTTCGAAAATTTCACCTGTCATCCAAGCTTTATTGTTTGATTCATATTCAACTGGTTTTGTTTTTACATTTTTGAAACAACGTGGGTTGGCTGACTTCCCTATCATTAGCAAAGGCAGTTTTTCTGAGCCATCCATGTTTGCTCCGACTAAAAGTGTTATGCGCTCCTTGGTGTGTTTTATGCTACTACAACTTTCTCCTTTAAAAGCAAGCATTTTGTCGGGGGTGCATTTGAAGAATAAGCCCGTCTCTACTACGTTAAAAATGTCTTTAGCATCTCTATCAGAAATCATTTGCAATAAATCGTCTTTCCATGAATTTGCAGCTTCAACGTCAACAGATCCACTTTCCCCACAAACAGTTTTGAAAGACATGCCATTCCTTTCTTTAAAACCATCGAGCCAACCAGTGCTCGCCTTAAAATCATGTTTCCCTAAGATAGATGCGAATTCCTCAGCTTTGGCTCTGACGAGGGGCCCACTGACTGGAATTTTTTTGTCCCTTGCTTGCTTAAACCACTTCACTACACATTCATCCACGTCAGGATTTTCTGGTCCTCGCGCTCTTTTCCTATCTTTGTCGCTGGCTTTACACACATTATTCAAAATCTTCTCTTTATTTTATAGATACGTTGACAGTGTATTTGGCAGTATCCCGAATTCCTTAGCAATTTCAGATTTCTTTTTTTGTCCCTTTTCCACTTCCCGAATAACGGCAACTTTTTCGGCAAATGTCAGTGATTTGTATTGGGTCCGTGTTGGTTTTGAAAGGGCTATGATGAACACACAACACAATAAAACTGCACAATAAGCGTCACTAAAACACACCAGTCTGTATATACAGTACTGTATAAAGAAAGGAACGGTCTCTCACTACAGGACACAGCTCGCACAGAGAAACTCAAAAAGACAACCCTTCCATGAATGCAGGCAGACTGAACTGAAAGCAACAGTGAGGGTGGCTGACTGACGAGGCGTGGAACAAGGGACAATGGCGGACGGTACCGTTACACGAGCCAGTCACGTGTCATCGCGAAATACTGGCGCCAATTCCACGGATTTGACACAGGACAAGCGTCTGTTCACAAAGGGCAATGCCTGCTTGTCTGTTTCCAGTCGTGTCTCTATTGTTACGTGGTCTAGCCCATACTGCAGGCGATTTTTTGTAGTTTGAGCAAAATTTTGATTTCGAATTAACCAAAAAAAGTTCAAATTACAGATGATGTTTTTGCACGGTTTTACATAGGATATTCAAGGGACCACGGTAAAGTTTGAATTATGCACGAATTCGAATTAGCCAAGTTCTACTGTACTACAGAAAGTGCCACCTGACAGCCAGTGTCTATGACGAATTGATTAAAGATCTAAAATTATGGTACGGTGATAAACATTTGCGAGATGTGTACTACCCTCAGTTGAGAACAAGACGACAACGTTCCGAGGAGAGTCTTCAAGAGTTTGAGGCAAGTATCGACAGACTGATTAGATTGGCCTATCCTGAAGCACCAGAAGATTTTTGAATGAGGTTTGCGGTGCAGACATTTATTCATGGCATTGGAGATTGTGAACTTCAGCAAGTGTGACGAATTGCAAGACAGCGAAATAGCTCAGAAGCTCTTGTTCACACCCTAGAGTTTGAAGCTGCTAAGTCAGCGTCCCGCTACATTAATGGGTTTATGCCATCACATTGTAGTCAGAAGATCCCAGTATCACATTGCCGTTACGATGGGTGCATAAAACAATGTTGTTGGACAAACAATTCAGTAGTTCAAGAGCACTCCAATGATTTGAATGATGGGATAAAGACAAGACCGAAGTGTTACAACTGTGGGAAACGTAAAGAGAGTGATCGCACTAATTGGAGAAGTAAAGCCCAAGAACAGCACACAGTTTCCACGTTACATAAAACCAGTGGAAACTTCATCATTAATGGATTTGCAGAAGGTAAACCAACATCATTTACAGTTGACATGGTGCAACAGTGTCCATTGTGCGCCCCGACTTAGTCAGCAACCGCCAGCCTCAAATCAGGTCTTGTACAATACAGACTGTGACTGGGAGCCCCGTCAAGGTGTTAGGAAAGGTAGACATACGTGTGCGAGTTTCTTCTCGAGTTTAGCCACCAAATGCTAGTTGCAGACAATGTTGATGAAGTGATTCTTGCCATGCACATTATAATACCTACGGATTTGTTGTGCACTTAAGAGAGAATGTCCTGAGGGTTGGCCAAGAAAAGATAAAGCTTTGGATGGATAAAATGACAGGATCTACCAACCATTTGATTAAGCAAGTGGCATTTGCCGAAGAAAAAGTCAACAGGTCTGGTCAAGAGAAACCCTTCCTATTGCAAGCGGAAAGGGATGAAGAACTAGCAGAGGAAGTACAAATAAGTGTAACGGCAAAAGAAGTGATTGGAACGCCAACTATGGGTGTCGAGACAAGACTCTTGTTTGTTCCTGAGTTAATGGAAGCACCGGGGGGGGGGGGAGAACGTTGCTGAAGATGAAGTCATGCAAGAAGTTGTTGATGAGAATCAGTCAGACTTGGACCAGCTAGTTGCATATAGGTCATCAGTACATGACACAACGGGAGTGATTCCCGCAAACTAGTAGTTGAGCGGAAGACTCATATTCCTGCGAACTTGATGTTCAGATCATATGAGACTGAATTCGAAGAGCCGGAGAATTATCTTTCGCAAGTAGACCAGCTATGTAGATTGCCTGTCCAAGTATTACTTCAGAGATGGTTTGCCAGTTCAGGATGAACAGGCTTAAGGAGGGGGCAGTGTTACGACATTACAGATGTTCTACGCGTTTCTCGGCTATTCTAGTGAAACCAGCTGTAATGTTGTGCGCGTACGTGATTTGTAACAGGCGTTAACAAGATTGTTCCAGACTCACCGGTCCGCGCACACTGTGTTCAAGGCCGCAAGCAATTACGCTCTAGTGTTGTGTTGACGCGTAGTATGCATTATTCTGGAATCTCAGCAGGGTAGAAATATGGGCATTCAGTGGTGCTTAGTAGAGTTGTGGCGATTTATTCCAGTGCTGTTCAAAGTATTGTGCCGAAGTGTTATGTTTTATAATTGTGCGGGACTCTATTAGTTGACATTTTTATTGTGTGTGAACCAATTTTTATTTGATTTGTTGTAAGAGATTATCTTGTTGATTACAAACTGTTTAATTGTGATAATTAAATCTGGTGATTAGTGACTTAATTGGTATCTTGTATTTTGTTTTCCACTGTACCATACGACAATCAAGTAGACTGTTGTAACAAAATTTCATCTACCGTTTTACAGTGGATTCTTATAACCTTCCTGTCAGGATACTTTATTTATGCAAATTAAGTACTTTACTCTTGTTAAAACGTAAAACATTGCAGGTAAACCACCCCTCCCCCTTAACCGATCTTCACCAAAATCAACAGGCATTGAGTCCCCTACAACTCGGGCACATGTGCAAATAGTTATTCGATTCTGTTTGAATTAGCGGTTGTTATCGTTCACCATAGAAAAAATTCTACATACAGACACTTTTCGGAAAATGACTTTTCTTCATATTTCGAGGGTAGTATAATGAGAATCAGCCTGTATCTCGAGCACTATTTTTTTCATGATCAGCATACTTCCTTTTCCTTACGGAAGACTGAAGTAATTAGAGCAGTAGATGGTGTTGAAACTGGCTGAAGACGTGGTAAAAATTCATTAAGTGATTAAATTATTTTGCTATAACAAAGTTGTTTGCATGTAATCTGTCGTTACTGTTTCTGTAAAGGTCGATGCCTGACAGTATCCAACATTTGAATTTTAATTTAATGGATGGACTGTTGCCATCAGAGGAAAATATATAAATGCAGTTTTTGAGCCACCTAAACAATCAGCCGCCATCTTCAAGCTAATTATATACTGATACATCTAAATAAATAAATAATACTCTTATCAACCAGTGATAGAGAGTCAACAAAATAATAATAACAAAACTTTGATAATAATATAATCGAAAGATAAAATAATCCAAATGAATACTTACTATGATAAACGCATACCACTGACAAAACACTGCGACAAATACTCAACAGGCCCGACCCTTTTATAGTAAAAGCGAAAGTAGGCAGCAGACACTAACTGCTACCCTAAAGTCACACAACACGTAAAGTGTTTTACAAGTGGAATGAAGCGAGATGTTCAGAATTTCACTGCTATTCTAGAATCTTTGTTATTATTATTTTGCTGACTCTCTGTCACTTGTTGATATAGTATTATTTTTAAATATAATCAAATCACTACCGACTCTGGACACAAAGATTTTTATGGGTAAAAACGTAAAAGTTTTAACTTAGAACCTGAACCAGTTTTCGCTTTCAAAAAGCTTCTTCAGAGGCTGCCACTGGGAGCACTCTCCGTCTTGTTCTTGGCGATGGCATCGACTTTTGAAGGATCGATGTTGTGTGTGTAGGGTGTGATATGTTTGAATAATTCGTGTGATTTGAATAGTATCTGTTTGTTTAGGATGTTGTTTTTATTTGTTTTCGTGTGTTTGTATATTTCCAATTGTTCAGGAGTGTCTAGTTTTCGGCCTTTTGTGTGTACATGTAGAATATCCATGCTCCTTTCGATGTTTTTGTATGTGTGGTTTGCTTCAATGAGGTGGTTTGCAAAGGTGGATTCGGAAGTGGAGTGTAGTGCCTTTGTGTGTTCAATGTATCTTTGTTTGAAGCTACGTCCTGTCTGGCTTATGTAGAATTTGTTGCAATCGAAGCAGTTTAGTTTGTAAACACCAGGTAGATCGAATTTATTTTGTGCTTTGTGTGTATGTTTTGATAGTGTGTGTTCTGTTTTGTTTGTAGTTTTGTATGCGATTCTGTATGTAACAGTACAGATTGACTCAGTACCAGAATTATGGGAATTATGGGTATTTTCAATGTTTATATTATGTAATTGTTAAACATACAGAATGGTTAGGTACATTGTCCCTCTGGAAAAAGGAACAACGTAAATTCGGCCAGAGTAAAACACCAAGGTCTCCGGTGGACGTGAAAACATCAAAATATACCATGGCGGTGTTTATGACGAAGTACAACAATATGCATTATGATTGGGCTATAGCACAGCTCCGTCATAACAAGAACAATGACGCACTGAGTACAATGTGTGTAACGAGCCGTTGTCCAGCAAGACAAAGAGTGGTGATGTAAATATATACACACACAAGCGCAAATTTACATTTGCCTCGTTCTCATTTCAACGCCATTCTTCGGAGGAGACATAGCGATGTATCGCTGTGTGAACAATTTTCTACAAATAGTTCACAATAACTAGATCAAAATACTATCAGTAATAGTGGAGCAATGAAAGCTCATTTTGTTTAGCAGTATGAATATTAAAATGTAAAATCAGTGCATATATCTCTCCAGTTAAACTCAGCAGAATTAGAGGCGAACACCGGACATCACCATGGGCGTCACACACCAGCATCGGATGGACAACACCAAACGATAAGCAGAGAAGTCCCATTTTATCATTTGCTATAGTTTAATGAGCTCATTAATACAGAATCACTAATTAAAAGAATGTACTGGGTTAAAGATGAATGTGTGTGAGAGTGAGCGAATGAAATTATGGCCATAACCAACAAAATGCTAAGGGCATTGGTTTGTGTATTAACGATTTAAATTAATAAATGGTTTTAAGCTGCAGCAATACAATTTGCACTGATATTAATTTAGTAGACAAAAGAAGTATAGAGAGTAAAATGAGATATAAAAAATAACAGCCATTGTGTTTTGGCCATTTTATATGACGTCATTGTTTTGACCGCATGGTCGTGTCTGTAATACATTCTGGAGCATTAAATTTTGATGGTTATTCTCAACAATACAGTGTTATCAATTGTGTCGTCCACTGTGTTTCGAAATCTTACTGTACCCGAAACCCTGGAACCCTTAGGTATAAAACAGTGTATAAAAGCAGAAGAGGAGCCCGGCAAATAATGAATTTGGTGAGTACCAGTAATACCGAATTATGGTATTTGTCATATATATCTTGCTAAATATATGTACTAATATTATTGAACAATAAGGGAATGCACAATTGACGCCCTCACTGGGACTTGATAAATTATAATTATGGGTAAGATAACATTATTTATGTATTTAAAGTTTATTGACGAACTGCGTCCAGAACAGGTAGTTAATAAGTTTATTGACAAAGGTAGTATTGATACATACAAATATATTATATTTATAAAATATTAGTTAGTAAGTTAATTCACAATTGGACGCCCTCACAGTGGACTTTATATAAAATTAATTTATATAAAACAGATAGATGGAGAAACACAGAAGACGATATATAATGAATTAGAGGTTATGTTGTTAAAGGTAAATAGTTAAATACGAGTTGAGTATATTGCGTAGTCAAATACAAATAGAGATAAATAACCATTTAAAATACAAAATGGCAGAAAATAACAATAGCATAGAAATAGAAAATTCAGAGACAGAATCCATTTTATTGGAAAGACACATTAGCTCAACGCTCAAAATAGTCGAAAATAAAATTTCATTAGAAAATTTATTTACATTAATCAATGACAAATTCGAACAACAAAACAATAAGTTCGAAGACAAAATAAATCAGATGAACAGTACACTTAACGTAAAACTAGATAGTTTTGAAAGTGAGCTAAAAAAGCAGAATAATTTACTAAATGTCAAATTAAATCAAGTAAATGAAAATTACGAGAGTAAAATGGGGGTAGAGAATAGGAGAGAATCAAATAAATTGAATGAAAATAAAGACAAGGTAAGTAGTGGTGAGAATTATGATAGAATTACAAATATGGTGTTAGAAAATAATTGTGTGAGTATTGAGAGTGGTGATAAAAGTATAATGGGAGTAGAATTTGATAATGAAGTGATAAAAAGTGTTGATGAATTAGAGAGAAAGTACAGAGAGAATTTACAGATAAAGGGGTTGCAGGGGGTAAGATTTTCCCTTAATGTTGTAGTAGGGGGTGAAGTAAAGACTTCACGTGTGTTTAGGAAGGACGAGAGTGCCTTCAATGAGTATTTGGAAGACAGAAGGTCTACAAATAAAGTGGTCCCTGGTTTTTTTTGTGCACTTCACAGGTGGTGCAGTGATAAAGTAGTAGAGTCCCCTGCATATATGGAGAGAGAGTGTGTAGCTTGGTATGATGGTGAGAAATGTTTTGAGAGAGAGAGAAAGAGAGAAATTGAGATATATAAAGTAAAGAAAAATTATAAAGAGTTGATAGAGAGAGTAGGATGGAAGAAAACAAACTATATGAAATACTTGCCTTATAATGAAGCTGATATAGCAGTAGTAGGAGATGATAATGAAAATAATGACTTAGTAACTTATCTGATTGTGACGAATTATACTGAAGGTGACAGGACCATAACCGATCGTGACAAGTTGTATGTTGAATTGATAGGGAATAACCCTATTAATTATGATGGTTTTATTAAATATAAGAATTTAAATGTGTATTATATTAATGATATTAATATAATGTATTTAATAAAAAATAAATGGTACAGACCAAAGATAAGACTATTGTTTAACGATGGAGGGTAGACCTTCTATTGTGTTATGAACATTTAATTGTGTGGACAGTGTTTTTAAAAAATGGACTGACTAGGACTGATTATGGCAAATGATTTCATGATTATGTGAATTGTATATTTTTGTGTATTGATGTCTATGTATTTGTGTATTTTTACTGTTGTGTATTTTATGTATTTTTAGGTAAGCATGTATTGTACGATTTTAAATAACTGAAGAAAGTTTAAATGATATTATGAGATTCAGGTTCTAAGGGTTAGTAAATGATCAAGCAGGTAATAGATTCGGGTATTGAGAGATAGTGTTGTTAGCAGATAAGTGATAAATTTTGTAATGGTGTATTAAGGTGAAATGTTGTAAAGAGTTTGGGTAATAGTGATAAATAGAGGCATGGGAGTTAGGAAAAATAAAGTGTTGAGATGTTGATAGTATATAAAGAGGTGTTAGATATTTTAGGGACACAGTGGTTAGTAATTATATGTAGAGTTGAGTGATGTGAGTGGTAATTATATTTGTTGTTGATGGTGATATTTTGTAATAAGGGTATTGGTGTAGGAGTCCAACGAGAGATGTTGAGACGGGAGTGGACCGTTGTGTGCCGGAAAGGGTTATCTGAAAGGGTCAGAAACCGATAAGGGAATGAGTTGGTTAGAGGGAATACACACATACTAGTACAAAAAAGGCGCGGTGCCAGAGGTTTTAAATGGGATTTGTGAAGGGGGTTTATTATAGAGATATTGGTGTCAAAATATATTAATGGTTAGAAGCGGTTAGTGTAAAAAAGGGGTAGTAAGGTTAGGTTGACAGATGCCAAAATAAGACAGAGAAAAATGAGTAATAGAGAGTCACCCAAACGAGTAAGGATAAAAGGGTTAGAAAAGGAGAATTCATGGTAGGAAGGTGAGGTAACAAAGGAAGGTAATTGTAACTGAAAGGTAAGGATAAAATTGAAATTGTTGTATAGAATCTAAACAAATGTCAAATAATTAAAAGTTAATTGAGAATTAATGTGATAAAGTTTGGTACAAATCATATAAATTTAAATTGTTTAATGTAAGGTAAATGTAACAATGTTAATATGTTATGTACAATGTTTTATTATGCTGGGGGGCAATAGAGTGTGTGGCTAGGAGGTCGTTACAGGGGTAATGACGATAATAAGTGTTAAGAGATAGTATATTCTAAAGTTGAAAATATAAAGTTAAAAATGAAGTTAAATAAAATATTCTAGTAAGCTGCCATTTACAAAATAGATAAATGATTATAAGTTGAGCAACAAAGTTTAAAGAAAAGTGTCTGCCATGATAGTTGTAAGCTGAATTTATAGAAATAATTAGGTGAAGGTATTTTGGGGTATATTAAAGAATTATTGATATATTGTGTTATGTGTGTAGTTATAGCTATGTTGTTATTTTCTTACAAATAAGAAATTGATTTAGGTGGTGGTAAAAATCAAGGTATTCTAAGTCTTGTAGTTGTGAGGTTGAACCTGTTGATTTTAAAACCAAACCAATGCCCCAAACACAAACCAATGCGTCTAAAGGGGAACATATCAGTTGTAGATGCGTAAGTGTATTATACCACTATTTTGAATTTTGTATTGGATGTTTCAGAGTTTTGTGGTGTTGTGACCGCAGTCCTGAGCTGGCTGGAGCGTCAGAACAGGAGTGTAGAGTGCCTCATGGCCTTATGGTGTAGGGATCTCTCAGGAGAAGTCCAGTAAGGTCAGAGGGTGCGACCAACATCAATGGACCAAGGGTAAGTGATGATAAATTTTTTTGTAACGTTACAGGGGGTTGTGGTGACGTATCTAGACTGATCCTTTTAGGAAAGTGTGAATGAGTCAAGGAAATTTTTTTTGTGTTCCTACACAAAAAATTTTCCTTGAGGGGGTTTGTAACAGTACAGATTGACTCAGTACCAGAATTATGGGTATTTTCAATGTTTATATTATGTAATTGTTAAACATACAGAATGGTTAGGTACATTGTCCCTCTGGAAAAAGGAACAACGTAAATTCGGCCAGAGTAAAACACCAAGGTCTCCGGTGGACGTGAAAACATCAAAATATACCATGGCGGTGTTTATGACGAAGTACAACAATATGCATTATGATTGGGCTATAGCACAGCTCCGTCATAACAAGAACAATGACGCACTGAGTACAATGTGTGTAACGAGGCGTTGTCCAGCAAGACAAAGAGTGGTGACGTAAATATATACACACACAAGCGCAAATTTACATTTGCCTCGTTCTCATTTCAACGCCATTCTTCGGAGGAGACATAGCGATGTATCGCTGTGTGAACAATTTTCTACAAATAGTTCACAATAACTAGATCAAAATACTATCAGTAATAGTGGAGCAATGAAAGCTCATTTTGTTTAGCAGTATGAATATTAAAATGTAAAATCAGTGCATATATCTCTCCAGTTAAACTCAGCAGAATTAGAGGCGAACACCGGACATCACCATGGGCGTCACACACCAGCATCGGATGGACAACACCAAACGATAAGCAGAGAAGTCCCATTTTATCATTTGCTATAGTTTAATGAGCTCATTAATACAGAATCACTAATTAAAAGAATGTACTGGGTTAAAGATGAATGTGTGTGAGAGTGAGCGAATGAAATTATGGCCATAACCAACAAAATGCTAAGGGCATTGGTTTGTGTATTAACGATTTAAATTAATAAATGGTTTTAAGCTGCAGCAATACAATTTGCACTGATATTAATTTAGTAGACAAAAGAAGTATAGAGAGTAAAATGAGATATAAAAAATAACAGCCATTGTGTTTTGGCCATTTTATATGACGTCATTGTTTTGACCGCATGGTCGTGTCTGTAATACATTCTGGAGCATTAAATTTTGATGGTTATTCTCAACAATACAGTGTTATCAATTGTGTCGTCCACTGTGTTTCGAAATCTTACTGTACCCGAAACCCTGGAACCCTTAGGTATAAAACAGTGTATAAAAGCAGAAGAGGAGCCCAGCAAATAATGAATTTGGTGAGTACCAGTAATACCGAATTATGGTATTTGTCATATATATCTTGCTAAATATATGTACTAATATTATTGAAAGAGAGGTAAAGGCACATGTATCCTGCTTTTTTGAATTTGTGGACTATTTTTTCAGTGTGGTTATTGATGTATGTTAGTGTTATGCATTTATTGTTTTCTGTCTCTGTCTGTTGTTTGTTTTCTGTAAGAGTTCTGTGACTATTGTTCTGTTGCATCCATTGGATTCTGCTAGATATTTTATCGTGTTTAGTTCGTCTTTATAGTCTTTTTCATCTAGTGGGATGTTGTTAAGTCTATGTATCATAGTTCTGAAGGCAGCTAGTTTGTTTAACATACATAACATACACACATATAAAAACATCGACAATAACATGGATATTCTACATGTACACACAAAAGACTGAAAACTAGACACTCTTGAACAATTGGAGATATACAAACACACGGAAACACATAAAAACGACATCCTAAACGAACAGACACAATTCAAATCACACACATTATTTGAACATATCACACCCACACACACACAACATTGATCCTTCAAAAGTCGATACCGTCGCCAAGAACAAGACAGACGGTGCTTCCAGCGGCAGCCTCTGAAGTAGCTTTTTAAAAGTGAAAACTGGTTCAGGCTATAAGGTAAAACTTTTATGTTTTTACCCATAAAAAACTTTGTGTTCCGAGTCGGTAGTGATTTAATTATATTTAGTTAATTAATGGACAAGTCATGGACAACGAAATCCAAGTATTACTTTTCTTTACATGCGTTAGCATATAACTAGTCTGAAGATGGCTGCCGATTATTTGGTTGGCCGAAACGTCGCATTTATACATTTTTGTGTGATGACAAAAAATCTGTCCATTAAATTAAAATTCAAGCGTGTACAATCCATCACAGTCATCATTTAAAGAAGTAGTATCCAATATGACTTTGCCAAAATTGTTACATTATTATTATTTAATTTGTTTTTTAATTCCAATATGTTTTTGATATTAAATGTTTTATTTTTATTACCTTTGCATTTTATATCCTTATTTTCTAATTTTCTTTGAATATTATCTTTAATTGTGTTCCTTATGTTAGTTTTGTCATCCTCATTATCTACTTTATAAATATTGTTTTCAGTATCCATTATAATGTTCTTTATAATTCCAAATTTATTGTTATTGGAAAAATTATATTTAAAAGTATATATAATATAATAATAAATAGAAAAGACTCTGATATATACAAATTAAGTGGAATATACAGGATAAAATGTAATAACTGTGACTACATATACATCGGAAGAACACATAGAAATTTCAAACAGAGATGTATGGAACATTTCAGAGCTTTTAATAATAAAAAAATGGGAATCTCCAACATAGCAGATCACCTTATTAATATGAATCATAGTATAACAAATATATCCAACAATATGGAAATGATATATAATTACCTTAATATCCACTTTAGTGATACACAGTTTCGTCACTGATGACGCGTTTCGGGACTAAGTCCCATCCTCAGATACATAATAATAAACTAAAATATTAAAATCACGACCATGATACTGGTCAAGTCAAAAATAAATAAAATAAATTATAAATCGCATGTAATAAGTTTTGCTAACCACGGCTGGAGCTCCCGCATGCGTTCACCCGCAACCGCGATTGTCACGCGACTGGTCAAAGATTAAGACAAACTGATTGCAGTGTCGAACAGGTAATTTGACGCAAAATTTACCTGGTCATTTAATAAACTGTTTTTGGTGTTACTATCTTTTAAAGCTTTATAAATTTCAAATTCCTCCAGACTATCCATCCGTCTACCCTTTTTACAAATATGCAACGCTGTTAAATTTTCTTCGAAGTTCGTATATTTATGTCCGCTTGATATTAAATGTTGTGCAAAGTTGGACTTATTATTACTTGGCTTAGGAATATGTTCTAAAAATCTTTTATAAAAACATCTGCCAGATTGACCGATATAGAACGCATCACAATCATCATATTTTATTTTATATACACCACATTGCTTTTTTAATGGTAATTTGTTTTTGTTTTTGAAATAACTTCCTAAATTATTATTTGTTTTAAATGATAAAATATAGTTATTATCTTTAAGAACGGGTCTTAAAATATTTGGCATAATACCTGTGAAATTAGCCGAAAGATATTTATAATTTTTGTTACTTGTTTTTATAGAGTTTGAATTTTTATTTTCTAAACGTTTCCTATGCCTATTTATTATTTTGTCAACTATTGTAGATTTATACCCGTTATTTATTGCTATTTGTTTGATAGTGCTAACCTCATTTAAGTAATTAATATGGAAATAGTGGAAATAAACAATAATAAAAATGACATTATACAGTTAGAAAAATTATATATATACCTTCATAAAAAATATGACAAATTGATGAATCAACAGACAATATTTGAAAATGATCAATTATTTCAATACATATCTGGCTTGGTTTCACCCAATAATGATGGCAGTGGAAAGTTCAAAATGAAGAACAGTAAGAGGTAATACACACAGTTAACAACAGTTATACATTTAAAGGAAAACATCACAACAGGAACATTACAGTGTATGAACTGATGATGAAATTTTAATATTTCGAAAAGGCCTTATTCATTATTTTAAAAAATGGAATTTTACTGACTTTGGTGGTATGTGTATATAATAATATACATGATTACAGATGAAAGGGTTAAGCAACACAGGAACATGTTGACAAAGTGACTATATGAGTGGAGCTGAAAAATTTATTACAACTGAGAAGAGTTGCACTGAAAAGCTGACGTTGACAGTTTCACCAGGACTGCTATATGAAGCTGTCACAAAGATGGTTTTGAAAAAATTTTGCAGCCTTTGAAACCACTCCATTCTTAAATCACCAGTGTTGAACCTACCAAATTATAATTACAAGTAAACTCGGTGAAGTTATATTTAATTTGGTGGGATAACTGTGTTCTTGAATTTTAAGAAAGTATTTGTATACAATGTGAGGTGTGAGGAGTGGCTGAGGAGAATGCTGTTTGAGGTGTGGAGGTTAGGTTCAGCTTGGCCCCACTCCATGGCTCTGATCACAGACGTGTCTAAGGTAAGTCAATGATAACAGTCATTACTTCGCAGCACTACTGAACAGTTTCCAAGTTGAATGATCATGTTCATAGTGTTATTATGTTTTACTATGGTTTTCGAAGAGAATAAAGTTTTAGAATTCTCTTGAAGTAAAAGTTTTGTTAAAATTAATTTTTTTTGCTTCACCACATCACTGCCTTTGTAAAGTCCTCTCTGGAAACATAATTATGTACAATTTTAATTTGGTTTTCAGTACATTATAACGATTTTATTTAAATTCCATTCATAAATATGTTTTGATTCGACGTGATATCAAAATATGACAATTGTGTGTGGGCGTGAGTATTATGTAAGGTTTTCATATATAATTAAATACTGAGCTAAGAAATAAATATATAATTTTGTTAATAATAATCACTAGTACAATATTACAATCTATAAATAGTGAACACTCATGTTATACACTAGTTTAACATCACTACGTCGAGGTTTCACATACAGTACAATTTTAACTTTTTTTATATTCTTAATATTACAAGTACAAATATAAAAATATTGTACTTTTTTATAATACATCTGAAATGTCAGTCACTGATCAAATCCATCGTTGCCATTATTTATTAAAAATAGTGATAATACTGTAGTATTATTGGAAAGGGGGTGAGACAAAGAGATGGTCTATTGGTCAACTGCATCTTGGAGAAGAATTCGTGAGTGGTGGAAAGAGATGAATCAGTAAAACATTCCGAATGGAATCAAGAGTAAGTCACCAAAGGAATTACCTTAAATTTGAATGTCTTGCCTTCACGGTAGACGATGTAGTGTTTTTTGCCAAGAATTTAGAGTTTGCAACCAAACAGATAGAAGTACTGAAAGAAACAGTACGACGGCAGGTTTTCATATATCATCTTCTTCTTCTTCAGCAAGGATTAAACTAAAATTAATTTGATACAGTACCAAGCAGATAGACAGAGCTGGTCACTCCAACACTTCTTCAGATGCCATACACCTCTCTGTCCTTTTAGCTTATAATTCAATAGATGTTTGGGGATGTGGCAGTCATCCATTTGGTTAAGATGTTCCAACCATTTTAGCCAATATTGGGCAGTCCCATCAAATATACTCCTAATATTCTGTTCCTCTGGTACATCTACATTTCTTTTACGACCTTGAAGACTATATCCTGCCACTGCGTAAGAAATCTCATTTCGGCCACTTGAATACGACTGGCCAGATATTTACTTAAAAGTCCAATTGAAGACCCAAAGAGAAGTGTGAGGAGGATATCACCTTGTAGGACTTTAGCCGTATTCTACAGGCATATTTAGATATATTTTGAAAAAGACAGACTATGTAAACCTGGACCCCAAAGATCCGGTCCGGACAATGAGGACCAAATATGGTGATTTCAAAAGGGAGAAGAAAGGATGCAAAGAAGATAGAGCCACACGGATACAAGTATGATGGATGAAAAGAGTCTTCGAAAAATGTGGAATCAGTGAAGAAGATACAGGAAACTGAGAATAGTACGTGCAGGGTGAGGTATTTTTTAAGAAGAGAAACCAAGGAGATGAGGAGGATGTTATTGGAAGAAGTATGAGCAAGAGTGACTGAGAGGGTGAAGGAATACTGGACAAGGAGGAAAGAACTTCAGAAAGTGGAAGTTGTGCCATTGCAGCTTATAGGCGGCTGAAAGAAAGTAGGAAAAAGAATGAAGGTATATTATGACAGCTGCTAACTGTGACATAAGGCCAATAGTTTACTTGATTTAAAAATAGAATTATTTTATTGATCCTCTCTTTTACATGTTCGCACACTTGTACAAATTGTATGTTAGAATTACAAAGACTTTATGATTTCTTTATATTCCAAATTAATATATACTTTACTGGTGTTATATTAACTGTTATGGTGTTATCATAAAAAAATTGACAAGGAAAATGGATTGCATGTATGTGAGGTAAGTAACTTAGCAAGAAATGAACAGGAGGCTGTTAAACTGGAAAACAGACTTTAATGCCAGAATTAAATTGTAATCAGAATGGATAATTTTTTTCATTAAAAAAATCTATTGAATTTTAAAAAATACTCGTACAAAACAATTTTTATTTTGCCAATCAGTAAAATTGGAATATTGTGTAGTTTTTCGGTTAAATATTGATCTTTGGGTGTTCGTACATGTGTGAAATGGAAGTTTTAAAAATCTTTCAATTCACTATGTTGTGCTATGAAAAGGAACAAACACTTTTTAGAGACTAAAGTGTGGAATTATTAGTGTATTATTAGACCTCTGCTTGGAATTTAAAAACACAAAAAGCCAATCAAAAATTCACATACAAATTGAAAATATTAATTACCATTTTAATGGCAAAAAGTGATGACATTTCAGAAAATTTATAACAGATAAACAGAATTCACAGTTTCAATTTCATCAATTAACAGGTTGCTATACAAACACTCAGTGTGATTATCTAAAAATTACAACAAATTTTTTTTTAATTTTACAAACACCTATCACCTAGATCAACAATCAGTTAACATAGGTTACACACTTATTTATTTAAAATTTACTTACAACAATAATTTACATGAAAATTAACTTACTGGATGGAAAACTGGCCGGAAAGTTCTTTATTAAAAATTTTAACATTGAAAATGTTTATAAGGACGTGATGCACATTTGCGGCCGATCGGTGGTGCGTGATCGAAAATGGGAACCGGTGAGTTTCCATAGAAACTACTTCTTTGTTGTCAATAACGTAGTACACATATAAAACTTCTCTTATGAATGCAACTACATTTAACTTATAATCTGTACATTTGTAAATGAAGAATGAATTCATTGATTGGTGAATGAACATAAATATATAGGAATGTTAATTATCGACCGTATTATTATACTGTTAATGATTTCGAGGTTCGGTCATTAATCATGAAAACTCAGATTTGCGACGTTTCATCCACGTATAGTTTTCACTGTAGAATTAGAAAAATCTGACAACACAATCTCATTTTTAGATGTTTTATTACTCCACCAAGCCAATGGTATACTTGACACAAAATGGTGGCAAAAACCACAAACCTCAGGACGATACATTCATTACACGAGTCATTGTCCATACCACTACAAAATTAATGTTGCTAAAAATCTGATAAATCGTGCGCACAGACTTACAACGGACATCTACAAAAAAGAAATTGATAATAGACTAGTAGACTTATTGCTAACAAATGGGTACCCCCACAAGATAATTTGCAAAATATTGCGAGAAAGTTACAGACATAATCATAACATGGTAGAAAACACTAAAACCCAAATAAATAACTTAGACGCGACTAATAACCAAATAAATGGTAATACACCTGTAGGACAGAATACAACATCCAGTAATCAAGATAACACTACTACAACTAAAAAATATTTTTCCCTTCCATATGTCAAATCATTATCAGAAAGACTTTCCAAGATCCTCACTAATGCTAATCACAATACAAAAATAGCTTTCAAAAATGTTAACACTATCAATAATAAATGTTTTACGCATACTAAAGACAGGGATGAAATAGAACTAAGATCCAACATAATATATGAAATACCGTGTGAAGAAAACTGGAAAAAAATATTACGGTTCTGAACAGTATTTAAAAAGACGTATTTATCAACATAAATATAGCTGCCAGAAAGTAAATACTAACAGACCTGATCCCATGGCCCTAACACAACACGCCCGTACACACGGTCACTCGTTTCAGTTTCATAAAGCTAAAGTAATTCATGCAGAAAGTAATCACTTTAAACGGCAATTCTTAGAAATGCTAACAATAGAGAAGAATAAACACCTTTCAGTTAACAAGAAAACGGACGTACAAAGTCTTAGCAAGTGTTATTCTAATCTTATTCACTCTTTTTAAAATGGACAATGGTTTACAGGTTATAGGAATACTGAACAACTTACTAGTTAAGGTACTATTAAAATTTTATATCGCTGGCAGTCTGTCAGATAACTTCATAATGCTAACACTATACAAATGTAATGTGTTATATGTGTATAAGTATGGAACAGTGATAAGTGTTTAGTGTAATGTGGTTGCTGTAGCTCATCTCACAGTTAATGTAAGTAAATAGTTATAGTAATGTATGACTACACACACCTATACACACTTACAAATAATATAATTGTAGTAAGACTATATTTTAATGTTGTAGGCATGATTATGAGAAGAATAAATCTCGAAACGTCGCAAATCTGAGTTTTCATGATTAATGACCGAACCTCGAAATCATTAACAGCATAAATATATATATATTAATTTATTGAAGCATTTTCAATGCCCTTCTCTGTACATTGCATTTGTGCATTGCCTGTAAATTTTTTCTTACGTTCTCCATAAATATGGTAAATATTTTTATTTTACTTATATACTTAGTGAAAATTCAAATTATTATAAAGTTTTACATGTACTCTTGTCTTAAAAGTCTAAGATAAAATTTAAAGTACTGGCTGTCATGTACACTTTGCTTTCATTAATCAATTTTCTTATAAGTGTATGTTTTCTGGGAACGCAAACACTTGCAGAAAACACAAAAACATGTACAATTAATAACAAAAATGGTTTAACACATTCACAGCTATCATTTTATATGTAATGGGTGCTAGGTGCTCAAGTGTATGTTTTTCTTTTTTCAATGTGCCATTAAAAAAAAAAAGAGGAAACGCAAAACTTCCACTCTGTACTAACACATTACAACTGAGTCAAGCAAGTGTCATGGATCTGATACATGAGCACCACAGAGAGCACGTGCCTTGTTACAGATCTGTGTCATCAGCAGCAAATGTGTTAAATCAGCCTTTCATAATTATTTTACTTTTGCAGAAACTGTGCAATAATATAGATGTCCCAGGAAATAATTTTATAAATATTATTACTGCAACAATTCATTATCTTCTAATACTGTCAGCAAATTACAGAAAGTATTTCAATAAATAACTCCAAATGGTTTTTTCCATAAATGCAATATTGTTCTCTATGTTCACATTGGCAAATTTATATAGCTTACTGTTTATTTGTTCACACTACATAAACTTCTTACAAATCATATCACAGATAAATTTCTATGTACAAACCTGATGATAGGTTTTGAACAGTAACATGTGAGGAGTGAATAAAAGAATTACCACCACTTAAAAGTAGAGCATATGGTGATAGAAAGGAGAGTATATGAGTCTGTAGAGGGAGGTAGATGACATATATAAACACACTGACTGCAGCATAAATAAGAAAGAGTCCAGCTGGGCAGTGAGGATGTGCATATTTGTGACGTATTCAAGTGATACATGTTCCAAGCTACCAAATAAGAAAGACGAGTTGTTAGTGCTCAGTAAATACTGGATACCAGCATTGAAACACAGTGAAATAAGCGAGCCAACCAAAAACAGAGTTATTTGATTGGCCAAAAAAATAACCAACCAGCACCTAAAAAAAGTGTATAAATAGAACACTTTATGCTTCAATGGGTCAGAACAGTCTTTGTTTGTACTCATTCATGGGTGTTTGGAATCTGTGTTCCCGCACCACTGAAGATGTCTGTCTGTACGGAAGTAACTTCTGGAAGCCAACACAGACAATCTAGGCTATGGCCTAACATCCCAGAAAATTGTGACAATTGTACAAGAATGTTCTGCACAAATGTGAAATGAATGAAAATTCTGTTAGCTGTGCAACTAGGTGTTTGTTTACTGCACATCTCACGATTACTGTTCAAAAACAGTATCAGGTTTCTACTACACGTACTCTTGTTTACTTTTAACTAATAAGGTAAAACAAAGTTCTTTCTTCCTCACCACACTCTTTATGGTGAATCTCTCGGTGATCTCTCTTGGGTTTCAAGAAGATAAGGGAACTTTAGTTGAAAATCTCAGTTTGTACAAAGTGTGGATTTGGTGCAAAACAAGCAGACTGAATATGTAACTGGTGTCATAAAGACTCTAGAAACAAGACGATTTTGATGACTAGATACATGTCAGGATCGTTTTGGTTTTGATTTCTTGTCTCAGATTGTTCAGGTTGTTTCTCAGTTACCAGTCAGTATCTGCAAATTAGTGATTGCTAAATAAATCATTACTTATCAATTGAAAATAATTTAACATTAAATTGAAGAATAATGTTAGGGAAATAGATTTTCAATAAAACTGATATTAACGTGTAAACTAAAGTAAATCAGTTTATCTTGTCACTGGATACCATATAATGAAAAGTAGTAATGCAAAGTAAAAGAAATTAACAAGAATATGAGGTTGAGGTTAGAGGATGGACCTGCTAAGATAATTGTGGAGATTAGAGATGGCTTTGAAGTATATTCTTTGAGCAGTGAATAGAATTGGAAGAATGAAAAGTAGGTGTTGAAAAAGTTAACTAAAGTGGTATTAACACGTCTAAGAAAAAACAATACCCACAAATTAATTAATACAACAATGACCACATGGAAATTTCAAAAATTATGGAAAACAAGAATGTCACATTTATAGGATTATATGTATATAATATTATAAGTTAAGTGTCATAACACAAGTCTCAGTTTCCTTGTAGGAATTGGAAGACAGATAAGAATGGAAAAGAGGCGTTGAACGTGGAAAGCCAGAGTAGTCTCATAAACGACAGTAGAAGAAAAATGTGACAAATTTTAACTAGTTTTAACTAAAATGTTTTTTAACGAATCGATGATATAAAGTGCCAAAAAAGGTACCAAAGAAACAACTGATGTGTAGTATAACTATAGAGAGATCTACAATTCACTTCCATGTAACATACTCTAGAACTGATGAATGTGACAGGCAGGTGTGGCTAGGTTTCGAACTTGTGGAAGCAGAAAGTAAGGAAGCTCATGGCCTAACAGAGTTGTGGAACCATGGGAAGATAAAAGATTTTTTTTAGATAAATTAATAGAAAAATAAGATTCATAATTAACCAACACAGATTTCATGAATTCAAATATTTTATAATATTCTCAAGCTGATTAGTTCTATGCTTACAGTGAGATAAACCAAGTAAACAATAAAGATTTACCCAACACATTTGATCTTCTAAACTTACATTTACATATTGATCTAAAAATTTATATTTCGAAGAACCAAAATTTAAATCACTGATAAATTCAAAATGAATAATAATTGACTCAGTGAAGTTATAATTATCTTGCATTTGTAATTCTCTAACTACATATTCCATCCAATGTGTTGTATTACTATGCTTTTATCATTTATGTCAAGTTTTTTTTAATTTATAAATAAAACTGATTTGCCTATTTGGTAACTGTTTTAATTTTTAATATGTACAGAAATCACATATTAGCTAATTTTTCGCATCCCTATGGTCCCAGTCATGACAAAAAATGACTACTCATATTGCACATAACATCGCACATGTTTGAAAGAATATCAACATATTTTTGTTGAACAATTAAAACACACAACATATCACGCAACGTTTATGTATCACTTTTACATATATATGTTTACAATCTCACATATACTGTATGAATCTCCACGTTAGTCAAATTATATACATGCACTTTACTATCTAATTGAAAAATAAATAACTTACAACCAAAGTATTGCACAAAATATCACAAAAAAATAAATAATAAAAATTTAAAGTTGTTTTATTTTCTTAGTTACACAGTAATTTATCTCTTTGTTGTTAAAAAGACACAACTGTTGATGTGTTTCAATTGTGACAGGTTCCTATCACATAGGAGAGATATTTGTAAAGTAAATTCCATTTACAATCATGGCTGTTGTATGTTTTGTTTGTGCACAGTTAGTTTACCTCAGATACTATAACAAGATATCAGATTGTTTTATGATGTTATATGCTGAAACGTATCAACGAATGCGCTCACTGGTTTAATGCAAGAAATGTGGTGCTAGCTCAAATGTGTGACCAGATTTGTTTACAAATATAGTGAAAATGTTACAAACGATGAAGTGGTTAGAAAATAGGTAAGGCAACTAACTGAGTGAGTTGAAAACACACTTGTTGAAGATGAGAAAATTCATATGAACAGACTGTTCATACCTTTGTAATTTTCTTTAATATTCCATAAATTTCAAGAACTGTTCGCTATTTGCTATTAAAATGTGACGGTCGTTCAAACGACTGGAACTTGTATGGTGATACTGGTTGATGACATGTTCACTGAGATACAAGAAAACAAAATGACTTGGTAATGTTTTGACTGTTCTCAGTGAAGGTGACAATTTCTTAAGCCTCATCATCACTGGTCATGTAACATGGGCGTGTCACATTATGTCAGCAATCAATGACTTTTCATGGTACATGACTTAACAGGAAATGCAGAAAATCAACAAATTACATGGTTATGTCCAGTTTCTTATAACAGAAATGGTGTCTCGCTTGTGATTACTTGCCATAGAGCACAGCAATAAATGTTGCAACATACAGTGAGACCTCAAGAAAACTGTTGCACTGTCATAGCAAAAGGTGCAGGTGTTGTCTCCCAAAAGTGCCAAACTAATTAATAACAAAAATTATGATAAAGAAAAATGTGCTCAATACATTTTTAAGACAAATCCAAGCATATTTCTTACACACTGCACTGTAACTTGGAATGGAAACATACATATCAAATTTAATTTGACTTAACATATTGTGATGGCAGTGAGGCAAACATCTGCTCCCGGTAAGCAGCCGAGAGGTTGCCGCTAACACCTGGCGGGCACATGGACGAGTTTACAGCATACCAATCAGAAGAGACTGGAAGATAGCAGCCATCTGAGAGGTTCGCTGCAACCTGCAAAAATTAGTAATAAGAAGAGTGCGGCTGAGAAAATTTCATCGGACGACGCAAAGCCAGCCGGAAGGAAAAGGAAGAAGAGAAAAATTGAGAAAAGAGAAGAACCAGTGATGGACATCGACTGGGACAGCAGCGGGCTCTATGTACGCCACGAAAGAAGAAGACTGCAGTACGCCACGAACAGCGGGCGCAGCCGCCTAACATCACAGCACGCCTCAGGTGGAACATACATCGCAGTTAGCGTCCTCGCCACACAGCCCTTCAAAGGGCCACAAAAACGAATAGGTGTATGCCACTTGTCCTGTGACAATATATATACTCTATTTATGATGTATGTCCAACAGCGTGGCTCAGGTGTCTACTTTGGTATCAAGCAAGTGTGTATCCAATTTACAATACTAAAAGTCTAGCAATAAACTTTTCCTGTAGATTGCCCAAATTTCTGATAATATTCTATTAATGAATCATGACCACTTTTGACTTCCCAACTGATGACATTGGGTTTGCAACAGGGCTGAAAAAATTATCTACTCTGAGATGGATTCAAACCCACATTCCCCCTCGTTGGAAGCAGCTGCATAGACCAGTGCACCACCCGAACTCCGTGAGAATATCGTTTACAACTCTCAATGAATTAAATTAATAAACTGTACCAGATCCATACAACATGCATGCTACTGAATCTAGGTATGCCCATTTTAGATAACATAAAAATAAACACAGACCTACCCACCCACTCCAAGATCGGCCAAACACCGATTAAAAATTCATTTATACAGAAAACACCAAAAAAACTTCATAATCAATCAGTACATCTGATGTCTATGAGAAAACTAAACTGTTATGCTAGCAACTTGGAAACAAACTGTTTAAACAGAGTTTACAAATTCAGTTATATCTGAAAGAAACTACATATTTTCAGAATCATACTGTCAGTTTTTCGTAGCTGACCTGACAAGTTTCATAACAACTGGTAAGCTTATAAACACAAAATACTCTAGACATGTTAAACATGATGTCTGGTAGGCATCTAATAATTCTACTCTTCAAAATGTAAATGATTATTCATTTATACCTTGCAATTAATGTATGACTTACAAATGCAAAATGGAAAAGTAAATTTTTTATATACAAGGTTAAACAAGATACTCAAAAACAAAATTAACAGAATCATAAATATTTAAGTTCAACATTTTTATATGTATAAAATCACTAAAAGTATGTTTATGAGAATCATTTGTAAGTTCAGAAATAAAGGCTGAACATTATAAAGTTTTCTTCAGTAAGTTCTCTATCCATTAATTTCTTTTTAAATACATTTGTTTAACTGATTTGTGTACCTATGATGTACTAGTTAAAAAAAAGAAAAACTATCTAAACAAGTTTTCTTTCCTTGTTTTCTGCTAAAGCTATCTATTTTCAATTGAGTACACTACATGTATGTATCAAAGTACAAAACTATGACGGCTACTATAAAACGTGTTTAAGCTCCTCTTTTTTTATTACGATTGAGCAATCTGACTAATGTAACAGTTTTAGGGTTTCTGTTAATTCTATTATTAATTATTTGGCACAGTAAACTATGCTACTTATTTATACTGAACTGACTTTGTGTGGTCAATAATAGTTTTAAAAAAAAAATTAAATGTTTGTTTAACGATTACAAACATTCTTGAGTGATTTTATTAACTGAGAGCATGTAAAATCATTTATCATGTGAATAAAAAAGAATAAAATTTTATAAAGTATAAGAAAAGTCAGTTAACTTATTGACACAGTTTGATAAAAATTCCAATATTGTCAAGAATCAAATTTTATAAAGTATAAGAAAAGTCAGTTAACTTATTGACACAGTTTGATAAAAATTCCAATATTGTCACTGGTAATAAAAAAACAATAATGTAGGAAAAAGTACAGTATTTCTACGTACTGTATACTGCAGACATAAGTTATATATGGCTCTTTCAGAATTTCAGCCACTAATTAAATATCACGAGTTTTAATAATTATGGGATGACTGGCAGGAATCTAAAATAGAGTCTTATACCTATAAGCCTCTAGGCGAAACTAGGAGCTGTTCTGGGGGGGAGATCAGCTTGAAGGTTGGGCTCCCCATTAACTTTTAATTTACAAATTCCTTTTATTTCTATAATTATTTATAAGCCACATTTTAACATACACAACAGGTTTAGAAACGCCTACATTAAGTGATGACTGGCAGCTCACTGGATATGGTCATGAAATTTTTCTGAAATTTCTAGTAGCTCCGGGGGGGGGGGACTGATCCCCTGATCCCTCACCCCACTAGCAATGCCACTGCCCATCTGCCATAAGTATGGTAAAACAAAAATGTTAATACTAAGTGTTCAATAAATGTACCAAGGCTGAAAAAACCATATGTAGTGGGCCATAAATTGCTTTTCAATTATGTCTATGCGACACAAGGTTTTAAAAAGTTTTGTTGTCGAGTACATACAATTTTAAAACATCTGTGTTGATGTTTAACAAAATTTATTATTATCAACAGAATCTGCATACAGGAGGCACAAAAATAATTACACATATAATGAGTACCCCATTAATACATATGGAATAGTATAAGTAAATCATATTAATACAAGAATAATAATATATGTGTAATATAATAGTTATTATTATTCTGCATGTAACATACAATTTATACAAAACATATACAAGTGTTAATTGAAAAGTTTGCAAAGCAGCATCTATAGTTTAATAGTAGAACTAAAATTTTTTATAGTAGTACATATAAACACCTGATAATTTCCAAATATGTTTGTCAATTTATTCATTGTTTTCCACCTGTTTGAAATTTTTATCATGCATGTTTTGAAAAAACAGACAAAATCAAATGCTATGATTGAATTCTTAGTTAAGAAAGCCTATCAGCAACGGAAACTCACAACAAAATATTAAATATGTTTGGAGATTCTGCATTTTTCCAAAGACTGTGGTGATTGTTGAAGATGATGGACTCCTAGAAAGTGTAATAACTTCAAATGCGGCACCCACCTTGTACACATTTTTTTATACCAAGTTCTTTTTCTTCTTTGCAAGTATAAGCCTCAGAGCCTATTATGTCATTCATTGTTACAATATTGATCCCTCCATCTTTTCATCAGCTATCGCAGACTTCTTCTACCTTTAGGTGACTGAAGGTGCTTAAACTCTCTGAATGGGCTACCAATCCAATTGCAGTGGTGGGGCTGCCCTGGGTTTCATTTGGAGATCCACCCAGCTCTTCTGCTGTCTCTGTGGT
Source organism: Magicicada septendecula (assembly GCA_034769895.1). Lineage (NCBI taxonomy): Eukaryota > Metazoa > Arthropoda > Insecta > Hemiptera > Cicadidae > Magicicada > Magicicada septendecula. The sequence continues at coordinate 48,061,384 of CM068374.1, read as the reverse complement.
TGGGAATTTTCCTCCTGTGCTTTCAATATCATTGACCAATATTGACCATTTGTCACCTGTTACCCTAGGCTGGGGTCTATAACTGGGTCATACCAAGTTCTTGAGTTAAAATATGTTACACATGCTCATGATCTCAACAATGTCGCCACTTTCAATTGCCGCCTCACCAATCCAATACTGTGTGTAAATTTTCTTTATTATCTTGAGTCGTTGCACTTTTTGGGCATCCATTTCAGGGGACATCTCAATATTTGTACAACAACATTTAAACCTGTGCCCATTTACAAACCATTGTTTTGTTTTTGGAGGCACAACATCTAACACATTTACCATTTTTTTTGTGAATTTACATTAACGCTAGATTTTTTTAACAAAGAATTCAATCACAGCACAATTGTTGATTTTGTCCAATTTTCAAAACGCGTGTGACATGTTGAACAACTGGTAAATGATAAAAAATTCATGATCATCATCATCATTCTCAAGGTTTAAACTAAGAATGGTCTGTTCCGGTCTCATATAGGCAAATATTATAGCTGGTCACTCCACCGTTTCCTCGGACCTCCCACACCTCTCCGCCCCCTCGGCTTATAGTTCCATAGTTGTTTGGGGATGTGGCAGTCATCCAATTGGCAAAGATGTTCCCACCAATTCAGCCGATACTGGGCGATCCTGTTGAGTATACTCATAATACTCATGATTCATGATTAGATTAGAAATTAACGGATGTTCACAAAAATTATGAATAATACAACACACTAAAATTTTTGTTCTATTTCTAAACTACAGATGTCACTCCACAAACTTTTAAATTAACCCTTGTATGTGAAGACCTGTTAATTATTTCTGTATTGCACAGATGATGATGACAAAACATCATCTAGTTTATGTTCAAACATCACTAAACCTTTCACAGTTTATTACTAAACTTGGGATAATTTTAAGTGTTAACAAAATTTATGGCCACTTTTAATCAGCAAGGAAAATTTTGTTATATCATACATTGGGATACTCAAAACTTGAATTCCTATTTGCATATTTATTTTACCTTTTATTAGGTTTGTAATCTCTTACAATTCTAGTTGAAATATAAGGAGCGTGTACAGAATGAGCCTCAGATTGTTAAAATATGGACAAAGTCTAAGTGTCCAAACTCAGCTGAAACGGGTGGTGCTGATGAAGATATTTTTGAATTCAGCAGTTTGTTGACATATGCTATTAATATGTCAACAAACTGTGTTGAGTTATGCTATTCAAATTTAATAATAATAATGATAATAACAATGGGTTGAAGGAAGCTGCTTGAATAAATACTTAATTGAATTGACATCTATAAAATAACTTGATTTTACAAACAGTATCAACACATCAGGTAAGCTATACAAATATTTCTGAAATTACATAAGTAAATTTGGTTCATTTTTAAATACATTGGTTAGATGACCTAATCAATACATTTTTATAAATAATAAACATTAAAATATATTAGTGTTAACTTATTTGTACTTATTGCTGCTGATAAAACAATGTTTTAATTCATTAGACATGTTAATTCATACTTAATTCATAATTCTACACATTCGCTTGCAAAATTTATGCAATAACTTTCATAGCATCTCTGTATAAAAATATAGTGATTCAATAAATATGCATCAAATTATTATAATAATTAGTAATTTTAGTGTAAGTTTTATTCTTTCTGTGCCAAACAAAAAAACTAAGTATAGATTGAAACGGAAGCCTTGAGATTTCATCTTCAGCCTTGCTTGATATCCTGCAGGAAAGGGAACAAACACATTGTTTAATCAACATATTCTAACATTTACAAGGGCCATTCAATAATTACAGAGACAAATAGCTGTAGAGGAAAAATGGTTGGTGGGGGAGGAATACGATAGTTTCGGAACTGTAAGTTGGCATCCCTGTGATGAGTTCTAATTAACTGTCTGATTAGAATTGTTTTGTTTGGAACTTAAAATTTTTTTAAAAAAATGGTGAGTCCTATTGAAGTTTCGGAATTAGTTGAACAACGTGCAATGATCTGTTTTTTGCTTTCTGAATGTGAAAACCTGGCTAAAATTTTCTCTCATGTGACTGAATAATATGACCTTTATGGACAGCAGACATTTTTATAGGTGGCAGAACAGTTTAAAAATAGCCGAACTTCAATGACTGATGAGCACTGTTCTGGATGTACAGTTGAGGTTTCAACTTCAGCACTTGAAACTTACACAGACACCCTCATCCAAGAAGACCAGTGGATTACAATTAAACTTTTAGCTGAAGAATTACAAGTAACTGTTGGAACAGTCCATCCAAAAGCTCAAGTACCAAGTGCAAGATGGTTTCTAAGAGAGTTTACCAACCATCACAAAGAGACTAGACTTTGAGTGTGTACAGGGCTGAAACAGTGCTACATGCAGAAAGGTGATGCTTTTTTGGATGGAAGTCTAACATGTAATGAAACATGGACTCATTATTTTAAGCTAGAATCTAAAAGACAAAGCATGGAGTGGAAGCAGACGAGTTCACCTGTCACGAAAAAGTTGCGAACCCAACCATCAGCAGGAAACATCATGTTGACGATCTTTCGAGATGTTGATGGCCTGGTTTTTGTAATTTTTGAGAAGATCAGTGTACAATAAACAGTACATACTATTCTGGCAAGCTTATCAATAAAGTAAATCTGGCAGTGATGCAGAAATGTCATTCTGCATTCTGCAGAAATGTCAGTGATTTCTGCGCAAAGATGTCATTCTCCCTCACAGTAATGGGCAGTCCACACACAGCTCAGTTAACACATGCAATCAACAATAAACTGGCTTGGGAGATCCTACCCCACCCTCCCTACAGTCCAGACTTGTCTTCATCTGATTTACACTTGTTTGGTCTATTCAAGAAGGCATTATTTGGTATGAAATTTTATGACAACGACGAGATCAGAGATCAACACCTAAAATGGCTCTGACATCAACATAAAGATTTCTTTGCACCAGGCTTGAAAAAGCTAATTCAGAGATGGGACACGTGTATTAATGTTGTTGGGGATTATGTTGGAAAATAAAAACTTGACATATTGATTAAATAAACTGTTTTCCCTCTACAGCTATTTGTCTCTCCTCTACAGCTACAATTATTGAACAACCCTCGTATTTACAATAGAGAGTCGGTAAATAGAGTACATGAGAGTATAATTTTTTAAAGAGTTATCATTTGTAAAGAAATGATGAGAAAACCACATTGAATTGCTTATAAAACGTGTATGTAACTGAAAATCATTCATAACTGAATTTGTGTTTACTTTCACATTAATGTTTTCCATCAATCACATTTTTGTTTCTTTTCCATTGGTAATTTTTTTAAGTTATTTTACCTTTATGATTAAAATGCTTTTTTTAAATAGTAAATTCGTGTTAGTGGTTATAATCACAAATAGAAATGAAGCTGTTGGACACCACTATAAATAATTCCTGATAAGCACTTTCTAGCCTTTCAGCTTATCACATAGACAATATTGCTGATCTGTTGATGAGCTGAAAAGCTAGAAAGTGCTTACAATGAAATTTTGGTTGTTGTCACCTTGAATATACTGCTTTATTTATTTAGATGATTAACTTTAATAGCAGAAACAGAAAGTAACCTTTAAAGGGGAATATATTTATTACATAAGATCTGTATGGATTACAGCATTAAATCTTAAGTAAAAAAAAGACATTCCATGGAGGTTAGAGCAAAAATAGTCATGGAAGGAACAGTTAACAAAGAGTTTCAGTGATTTAACTACATTGGGTGTGAAGTTTTATATGGATTTGACAGGAATCATGAAAACAAATCAATACATTTAATCATATTTGTGTTGTAATAAACCAACACTTCAAACACAAAATACTAAAGACACTAGAATTGAGATTATAAACAACTGCAGTGCCAACATTGCTTTATGGAAGCGAGTCATGAGTTTTTACTACGAAACAAGAAAACCACATATAGACAGTGGAGATGAAGAGAAGACAGGATAAGAAACACAGACATAAGAATGGTATTGCAAGTATACAGGTTATAGAATAAAATAACAGAAAATAGAAATGCGTGGAGTGGATCACATGAACAGAACGGACCAAGTCAGACTTCCAGTTCAAGTCTGGCAACATGTATATGAACAGGAAGAAGAAGGATGACATGGCTCCCGTAACAGGCAATTTGTATCTAATACTTGAAGTGCAGAACAAGAAAAAGTTTTTGTACAAGAGTTGTTACATTAAAATTCATGAACATTTTGCTATGTGTTTGTTGTGGCAGTGCTCCATGGGACCATTGGAAGTCTAGATCACGTGATGCCTTGTTACCAATGTTAATGTTTCCCTCATTTCTCAATTGCATCTTTTATTATCAGTATACATTCTGGTGCTCCGTTTTAAGAACATCAGTGCTTGAATTAAAATGATGACAAAATATTAAATTTCTCATATAAACCAGACAGAAGTAGTGTAATTAGGAACATGTGTATGTGAGTATATATTAGAAGCAGAAAGACAATTACAAGAAGACAAACGTTATTCTGAGAGGATAGAAAGTCTCACTAACAATAATGTTTCAACAAGCAAACAAGCATTATGTTTACGAAGATTATAAAATTGTGCACGGAGATACAGTTATAAAATTATAACTGTCAGAGCACATCAACGGATTTATAGAGAAACAGAAGAATTTACATAACATAAGGGCAGTGGATCTGTGTGTGTGTGTGAAAGCAAGTCACTGATGACCAAAGTTAAAAAGACAGAATTTGGCAAACCTTTTGGAAAGATGGTGCTCTGAGTCATTTATCACAATTAAAACACTATGCAAACTTTACAGTTTTTTTTTGTGTGTGTACAAAGCTCCATGGAAACATTGTAAAATGACTAGCACTTTTGGTACTTAAATCTGTATCGAACTTAAATTCAATACTGAGGATTTAAATATTGACCGCGCTATTGTATTTAAGTAGACAATGCTTTTGTACTTTCATAGTGGTCCATACATTAAAAAAAAACTATAAAGTTTGTATAGGTACTTTATTGGTATAAGTAAAAAAACTGATACGCTACAGTCAACAGCACATCAGCAAATTACATATTGTACGTATTGAAAGTCGACAATTCTCCATTCCCAATTGCTCATTCTGCTGAATAAAAACAATAAAACAATGCTGCTAGCCTTTTGTTGTATTAAAGGAATTATTCATACAGCAAAAACTAAAACCAAAATATTTAAAACCATTGTTAGAAGAATCATGACTTATGGCTTAGAAGTTTGGATTAGCAATAAACGCACAAGTACAAAATTAATGACAGCAGAGATGGCCTTTTGGAGACGTTCGGCAAGAGTATCCAGGCGTGAGAAAATTAGAAATGAAGTTATTAAGGACAGAATGAATGTGAAAAATTCAATTGTTGATTTTATCCAAACAAAAAGATTACAATGATATGGACACACGAAAAGATTGGCGCAGAAAAGATTGCCATGGTGAGTTATGTAATGGACCCCACTAGGAAAAAGGAAAAGAGGAAGACATCCACCTATCACCTGGATAGAAAACATTCAGACTATATTGAGGAAATGAGAAATTGAAGAAGATTTTTGGTTGGACAAGTAGCAGTGGAAGATGAGAATTCAATCACTTCTGTAATCTTTGTTTCTGGAAAATATGTAAACATTGTACAGCGGGAATAATAATGATAAAGGAATTATTCATTATGAACTCACACCTACTGGATACAGCATCAACCAGGCCTATCGTCTATACATGGCAAAAATATATGCAAAAAGTTGACAGAAACAAATCAAACTTTTCATAGAACCTCATAGACCTTCCAGAATTACAATGTATTTTTTCATACAACACTTTCTTCCAGGAGGGTCTTTAGTCGAAACAAAATTATACTGGAAGACCATCCTTTCTCACTGGATTTTCAGCAGGATAATCATGCCTTCCAGTAACACTGGCAGTGTGTGTAATGTCCTTATCAGGATAAGGCAGCTTGCATATGGTATTGTCTTAATTACCTTGACGAGCATGGGTGGTCAAAAATGGGGGAGAAATGTCACATGACAGAACCTAAGTTAAGATTATGTATATAACCGTAGTTCTGAAGATAATTATATAAAGCCATGTCTTAAATTTTAAAGAAGTGAATCAGTGAGATTAGTGTGAAGGGGGCCATTCAGTAACAACATATGAAGAAAGTTTGTAACAGTTTATTTCGATGGGTTAGTGGTAAAACTATCCAAGCCCAAGTTTAAGTGATGTTTCAAAAACAACATATTTTATGATTTTCTATTTTTATTTTTGTTTTTTAACAGCTATCCAATCAATAAAAAACTCTATTAATAATAAAAATTAACTTTTAAAATCGGTCTAACTGGATTTGAAAACATTTAATTCTAGTTTTCCGTAAATTCACAAAAGAGGACTTGGGTAGATATACCGATGACCCCATGATTTGTAAATTTTTTGTTAGATTCTGAATAACCAACAGAGGAAAATTACTGAAAGTTTCACAAATTATGTAACACATCCATAACACAACATACTGTTAGCTGAGTAAGTGTTATTGTGTATACATTTTATAAAAATATTTTGTTTAATATTTACATGTACAGTATATAGTTAATTCAAAACTTGGTCTGCCACACCAAGTTTTAATGGCTTTAAAGTCTGACAGTCTAGAAAATGTATCTATGTTGTCTCTAAACAACATGAACCCTGGTTGTATGTTTTTGGGGATTGGTCAGATTCTACCAACTGAGCAAAGCAAAAAGATGAAGCAACAATTAATATGCAAGATGAAGCAAAGAATAAATTTATGCAATTAATAAATAGTTCCTTAATTAAATCATATATGATGCTAATAGTAAATCAGTTTTATAGAAACAGAGTTTTTATTAAATTTAAATTTAACTGTCACAATCGATTATGTAAATATTACTAATAGATTTCTTAATGGTATCAAATAAGTTTGAAATTGCAAGGAATTACTGAATCTGAACAGTAAATATTAAAATGAATACAGACAATTAGTCTTACTAAACAGATATAAAGTATATATTACTTTCATGTTGGGCAATTTTTTAATAATTTTGAAATAGAATTATTTCATCCCTATTTTAACTAGTTTAAAAAATTCTCCAACTTACCTGAAACAAATGTCTCCTACTAAATTAAAGTACAGGATACTGAAATATTGTAATAATTCTAACATTTCACACTCAATGAAGTACTAACAGATTTACTGAAGTTAAAATTAAAAATTTGGTACATGGAATGGAAATACAGTTTATTAACTGTGTAAAGTGGAACTAAAGAACGCACTGTAACGGGACAGTTTGGGTATACCCAAGTTTGGGTAATTTGGGGAAAGTGGAAACATAAAAGTATAAATAATAATAAACAAATTTTATTCATGAATATAACGACGTAGGAAGCAAGCGAGTGGAATAGTGTCAAGGTCAACATTCCGACACAAGAAAAAACAGTTATATGTTACCAAACGAACTTTGACCGATTACGTCACCTGTCACGCCACATTACATAAGTTCCAAGCCTTTAAATACGTCATTTGGAATGCAAGGCGTAGTCGACCTCGCCTCAGAAATTGGCTCGTCATATTAGTAGAACAATGAGATGTGATCACGTGATTCCCCACCATCTCAGGACTCGACGCAGTATAATTCGCCCCAGTTGAAATTACACCTTATAACCGGCCGGTTGCGAATAAAAGTTCCGGAATGAAAATGTGGGCCCGCATAAATAATGTAACTATACAGTAACGTAAAATGTAAATATGAAGAAATCAGTTTTTAAAGATAGTTTAAATGAACTAACAATTTCAAAATAAACAGTGAATAAAAGTGAAAGTAAAAGGAAATGTGCGGAGTGATGCAAACTACGCCAGGATGTGGAACTCTTTCGGACATATAATCAGCTAAGTAGCATTGGGGGGGGGGGGTAAAACAAAATTAACTAGGGTTGACAAATTTAATATCATTCTTTCGATTCTATCATTAAACTGAGATCTCTACGGGCATGGGGTGCGAGAATGTGCGTGTGTGTGTGTGTGTGAGTAAGTGAAAATTATGTTAGACAAATAAGCGCTGGTTTGAAATAGTTAAATTTAACTTTATATCTCAATATCTGTTTGTTAACCTACATAATGTAGTATTATTAAAGCACATGTATCAGGGAAAGAGAAAAAATATTTGTTTCTTTTATGAGAGCAATTAAACGAAATGTAGTGCTTTGGAGCAAATTAAATTAATTTGATTTCTGATGTCGTCATTAATTAATAAAAGTATGACAATGTTAAACTAAAACTGGGCTAGATTCATTATTTATTCCAAAATAACCAATTCTGATCTTCCCATTCGCTGATCCGAACCCTGGTGAGTAGAATTTTAAGTTGGTAGCAAACAACATGGTGGCTACACGAGCCTCAAATGCATAGTAAACAAACAAAGTTTATTTATTAATTTATAAAAAAGAAGGTAATTGTACAACACCTTGTCATATATTGGTTTTTAATTACTATTAAAGGAAATATACTCACAATTGTTTTTTGTAAAACAATATTACATAAAAATTACACAAACAAGTAGCTAAAAAAAAACTGTAAAATTAAATGTCAAATTACTAAAAACTGTACATAAATATATCACATTTTTTAATTATTAAAAAAGTATACAAACAAATGTACTGGCAATGATAAGGCTAGCTTTTTAACATTAATATACTTCAGAATTAAGCAATAATTTCCAAACAGATAAAGGTCTTTTAAAAACGGTAACTTGTCCATGCTCTTTTCCGCCAACAACAAAAACACAAAATGCTGTAACAGGTTCTCTATCAGCTCGACTGGCGCTGCTAGCACGACTCTTTTTCCTCTTTTCCACAGCCATGTGATTACTGTACTCATCAGTGACAAGAGGAAGAGATTTCGGTGGCACTGGTTTTAATTCAACTATTTCTTGTCTGCTGTTACTTCTACCAAACGCGTCTTCTAATACACTGTCAGGCGGACTATTTAAAACTTTAACATAATCTTTTCTTGTCAGTATCATCTGAATATCAGGACCCATATAATTTGGATTGGAAAAACTATAAGGACCGTCCTTATTTTGCTTACACTCAAAACTGTAATTAGACGATATTTTGTTCATCGTTTCTATACTAGCATAATCAGAGGTCTCATCAGACGGTTCTTCTGGTGTTGTATGCGGATTGCCAAACCTAACAGATGCTGATTTTGGAAAGCTTTTACGATTATTGATTTTAGTTGGCTGAAACTGTTGATGTAATACAGAAAAATCTGGCTTAGACTCAGGTACTGGTGCTTCTTCGTCATCTAAATATACTAGTTTGGTAACTTCGACTGGTGTTAACGTACACGATGCCAGTGAAGAGAAGTTTGGAACTGATATAGGATCTCGTGGGAGAACTGATGTTGGATTCACTGGCGGAATACTGGGAGATGCCACGGTTGTTATTATATTGGCACTTTGGGACTTGACCATTTCTCCGGTCGACGAATCGGAACCAATACTTTCTGTACTGCTTAAAACAGTGTAACTACATTTATTTGTACTTAACAAAGATAAATTCATTTGTGATAATTTTGATATTTCTTTTAAAATACTTAAATTTGTATTTGGTGTTGTTACAGGTTGTTTTCTACAAGGAGTGCAGCCTTCGAAACTGCTTCCCGACCAACGATTGTATTTCTTTTCCGCAGGAGATATTCGATTGTATCTATCAACAGAACCACCACCTCTGTATCTTCTTAAAATGGGCGGTGATACTTTTGTGTTTGAATCATGTAGCAGCAGTTCTGACACCGTTAAAGCAACGCTCTCAGACCGTGGCTGTGGCTTAATGCCTTCCGTATGTAATCTTTCCCAGCACTCAGTTCCTGCAAAATGTAAATTCATCATTGTAGATCAACAGAGTACATTCTTCTTGAACTTAGCTAAAATATGTACACAGATATGTAACTGAAAAATGTTATATTTTCACTTATTTTTAAGTCACATAGTACCATCAATAACAAAAAGTAAAAGTCTCATAAATTATGCTTATTTATTATAAAATCACAAGAATTCAAACACTATCATCAGTTTTTTAGAACTGCATATTACTAACTGACATTGTATAAAAATATTAATTTCAGTAATTTAACATATAACTTCAAAAAAAAAGGATAACAGAAGAATATTAAGAAATATTTATGGCCCAAACAGAGTATAGATTTTAAATTCAGATTAAAATGAAATGAAGAAATTGATAAAGATTTCTCTGAACTTTCCATGAAAATACATGAATGCCACAAAGAAGTACAGAAATACGAGGTAGACCTCAGTACTTAGTCTGGGGTTATTTGGTGAATAGCTGCCAAAAACTTTTTTTCACTGAAGATGGGCTCCAATGGTGGGGCTAAAACAGCTGTAACAAACATCATTAGATCATGGCCTAACAGCCCAGCTATCACTAACTCTAACTAACGCTGGCCGTGAGAGCCTACAATCAAATCTACTCTGAGCTATTCAAAGCCAAAAATCAAATCCAAAAAATGTGGTAAACTTCCAAAAGATATGTTTTTGCTTCAGTACAATAGTCAACCTGATACAGTCACCAAACCAATCCTTTGTCTTCCAAGATCACGGTTTCTAAGATGCTGAACCATCTACCACTTTGGGTCCTAACCTGACCCAAAGTGGTTTTCATTTTTTTAGCCTAATGAAGGGAAAACTGTGAGGAAAACATGTTTGCTGAAATGAATGGATTTATAAGGGATGCAAAATTGGCTGCACCATGAGGAAAGTTTCGGGAAGAACTTCAAAAGCTCGTTAAAGGCTAGACTGCGTGTCTAGAAGTGGGAAGGGATTGTATTAAAAAATAACACTTTTTTTTAATTTCTCTTTACTTTTGACTTTACCCTCATACATTCATATAAGAGATTACAATTTAGTGTTCCAACAACTTAGTAAAAACTTATTAAAAACAACACGATACAGGTTCAGTTTAAAAGTGCAAAACAAAGTAAAAAGAAAATGTCTACTAATTTCCTGTATACTGGTATATTTAATATACTAATCACTAGTTCCATACCTTTAATCACTCACATATCTTTCAACAAAATCATAAACAATAGTTGTAAAAATTGCTGACATATTCACACTGTAACATGGACTACAGAAACTTCTGAAAACATTAAATTTCTTTTTGTATGCCCAGTGGAATACAGTGTTTTGAAATCCATTGAATATCAGAAAACAAAAACTATATGTAGACAAAACAGAAAAATCACTGACAGACTTAATTGAAAAAGCAGTAGTTTATTCATGGCAGCAACAGTTTATTAAATAAAAAAAAGACTGACGTCACTGAGAGTTCTATTCAGAAACGCAAGTGCCATCTCCATCCAGGCAGGCTTTGTAGACCTTTCTGCACATTCTCTTTGATCTGTGGCAGCAAAATTTTAAAACGTGTTTCTGTTTCAAAAGCATGCAAACACTCAGTTCGTCAGATATTAAATACTTTTTTGCATGATTATTATATAATATTATCTTCAATATTTTGCACAAAATTCGTTAAAAAATCATCACTTTGAAACTTGTCACTTATATGAAACATACAGTGTGAAACCTTTTTATGTAGCATATTGAAAATTGAATAGCAAAGTGAGTGTATGACAATTGTTAATTCATCGTAGGCTTACACGGCCGGAGTCAATGTTGTTCAAATTCATTCCTGGGCTGTCTGGGCGTGGTCCATTGTTTTCAACAAAAACAGACGTTTCGGCAGTGCCATCGACTGCCATAATCAGTGAAAAATCAAGTTTCGCTTACATAAGGTGATAGACATTGTAACATAACAAGATTACGCCCTAGAATAAATATAAATTAATCATCAAAATTCGTTGTGAATTATGCCTAAACGCAATCTTTCTTACAGATAATACGCAAAGAAGTATAAAATCAATTTAACAAATAAAGAAATGGAAATAAAATGTAACTATTTAAAAATAAATAATAATGTAAAGGAGTAAAAGGTAATAAAAAACAAAAGGGAATATTATAAGTACATATAATGGAAATAGGAAATGAAAACTTATTAATTAATTAGTTTAATGAGAATGACAAGACTATCAGACAACATGACTATGACTACTACACCCAGGAGGGAAGATCGAATGATAATAAATATGTAAATAGTTGTTAATAAATAGAAATATAGTGTATAAATGTTAACAAGTTAGGAAGTAAGTAAAAACACATTTGTTATTGTATAAGCCTATTAAACTATAGAGAGGTCTGCGAACCTCAAGCAGTTATTTTGTGTAATTGCACTACGAACTCTAAGTGATATTAAAAAACAATAAAAATAATATTAAACAATAATCACACACTACCTAACGTAAGAAAGTGGAAATAATGAAAATAACAGTGATTAATGTTAAAAAACAGTGTATAGTGAAAGTGCATAGGAAATAGACCTGGTTATAATATAAACAGTGAATAACACATATAATTTATATAAAACAACTATATAGCTAATATAATAAAATTAAACAAGATGTACAATAATTAATACTAGTGGAATATATCCCTAGAAAGTAATTATATACATCAGTGACGAGTGAAAAGAAGATTATAATAAATCATGTTAATTATAAGGTACAAAAACAAACCTGTGACCCATAAACATGTCGTGGAGCCAAGAGCTTTACTAGGTGAATCTAGAGATTAAAAGGAATCTTACTATTGTTGAATTTGGAAAAGAATCCAGAACAGATATAATTTGAAGCTGAACATTTTCTACAAAAAAAAATAATGTCACGCAGCAAATGAATGAAGGAAAACTCCGGAAATAATGAGAAGTATAATGGCTTAATATAATACACGGAAAACTGAAGGCCAGAAGAATTCTAACAAGAAAATAATCTGTAAACTAAACTACAATTTGGTGAGATTGTTCTATTATGCTAAGACATACATTTGTTCAATCATTATTCAATTTAAAGCACTAGAACAGGGAAATGATATAACAAAAACACTATAAACATTATGATTATTAATTTTATTTTCTCATTGTAATTTTTTTTATTAGTTGTTCAGATTTGATTAAGTTGTTTCTTTTGTATAATCCAAAGAACCTATGACCCAACACTCATACACAACATCACATTACTGAACCCGATTTATAATTATTATATTTTCTATCATATTTATGACTTTTACTGTAGATCGACTTTAATTTTTTATTAACCCTAAGAAAGAATTTTTATGTTATCGAACCTAAAGGAGCTACTAACTGAAGAGAAGGGCATTGCATGTTAATAAATGTCAATATATGTTAAAAAGAAAAGAATAATAAAATTTATTGAAAATAAGACAAGACTGAACACGAGTTAAATTTTTATTTCACATTACAGAAAATCGGCGCTTACAACAAGAGGCCTAAGTAAGTAAATATTAAATATAGCAATGATAACCACACAAGTTTATACGTTACATATAAAATTCACACCAACAACTTGGGGCTACAGGATATAATTACATTGAAGGGTAAGATTTATACTTGTATTTAGATTTATATTATATTACTAAGAAAAAATACTACGTTACAACATTAGTGACCACAGTACTGTGGTTAAGGCTGGAGAAGTCCCGTGAACACCACTCCTACTTATAAATTCTCTAAGTGCCACAATACAGTCATAAATCAACCACCAGCCAATCAGGAAGAATGTAACGTGTCAAAATTGGGTCATTTCATTTATTGCGGGTATGGGGTATTTGTATTTCATTTATTTCATTTTTTTCGGGATTTCATAAAATTATTGTGAAAGTTTTATTTTCGACAAACGTCCATTCCATTGTAACAGACCACGTGGCAAGTAGAACAGTGTTGAAACAAAGGCAAGACGCAGTTTCTGTTGTGTAACTCGGCAAGGAATTTGCACCACCCTAAATTTCTCAGAACTCTGTATAAGTGTGGCGATGCACGCACTTAACGTCTCAAGCATGTGCGCTGTAGGGACGCCGAGAAACTCAAACGGCGCTGTAAAAAATGGTGCTGGAGCGAACGATTTGGGACCTCAACCAGCCAACTACAGGAAACATAGTTAAGCCCCGCCTACTGCTAGTGACATCAGTCTAGCAGCGCTAAATATCGTCTATACACTGGGCTGATATAACTACTATGTTTCATGCATAGAGCTCGTAAGTCACAGCAATTCAGCCTGAACGACGACGAAATCAAACGGGCCGTGGATACGAACTTCCTACCGCCCAAACACAGTCTACATTAGGCAGAGATGCCAGACAGTCAACTAGAAGCCGACTCCAGATACAGACGCTTACAGTTTTGTTTAGGGCCCGGTCGGTGGTGTTATAAAATGTAATTAATTCAATAGGACCGACCGGGACCCCAGAATTTAATAAACATATCGCAGTCATAAGTTGGTACAGTGATGTGGGGAAATCATAAAGTGATAAAGTACGGACATTGAAGTTGCGGGACTAAGCACGTGTTCGGCCGGCAACGCGTTCGTGGACGGGTATCTTAAATGTATTAAATTTAATAAATAAAGGGTAATGTATAAAAAGGTATGGAAGTGTGCGTGAGCAGATTGGGCTGCCTTAGATGTAAGTATAGTTAAATGTAATTAAAATTTGGTTTTGTAGTACTCTAATTCAATTAATTATAATAATTAATTATAACTAATTCTCTTGTAATAATAATAATGAAAATTGACTTAATTCATTAAAGTGATTTAGATTACGTCATAACCATGTGTTAGACTAAGTTATTTCGTCATTACCACTTTCTCATTTCTGTGTTGCGAAATTCGTCTAAACGTTCCGGAATCTTTCTGAATTATTAATTGGGTGTAGTCAGATTGCAAAATTGTCCTTTTTATTTAAGGTGGAGTGTAAAGGTTTTCGATATTTTACCTATAAAAACTAATCGTGGCGACCTTGATCTTCTGAGTGAAATTGTAATACGGTAAGTAGTTGTGATATCAAACAGGTAAGTCCTGGTAGGGTATTTTATGTATTTAATATATTTCGGCCTATTTTTTATTGTTACAAATGGCTCTCGCCTGCCAGGATTTTCGTTTTAATTTTATTTATACGAGATAGACCTATTTTAATGCACAGAAAATAGGATGTGGTAATGACGAATTTGTAAACAATATTTAGAATACGTATTTACGTGTGAATAGGTTAGGTTCGTATCATTGTGATTTACAGAGATAAAATAAAATTACAAAAATGGAAAATAATCAATCTGATAATAGTGATGTAATGAGATATTTGTGTGGCATGAATGCAATGTTGTGTGTTAAATTCGATGAGCAGAATGTTAAATTCCATGAGTTGAAAAGCGAAATACATGAACAGAAAATAAAGTGCGAAAGCAATTTCAGTGAGTTAAAGAACCATATTAGGGAGATCAATAAATGTTTTGAAAATAATAACGAAACAATAAAAAATAGTTTAAATAAATTAGAACAGAGTGTGGAGAGAATGGAAGTAGTTGTAAGGAATCCAAACAAAAGTAAAACAAATGAAAATTGTAATGACAAGTGTAAAAATATGATACCAGAGAAAGAGTTAATAAATGATAACAATAATGTTGAAAATAATGAGAATAATAATACTGAGTATATTAATGTATTTAAAGAATTAGTATCAGAAAGCGAGACGGTGAAAATAAGTAAGGAAAATACTGAGGAATTTGTAGAATGTTATTATGAGATGTTAAGGTGTGTTAATGAGTTAGAGAGAGAGCGGAAAAATAATGTTGTGGTAGAGTGGGGACAGAGGGTAAATTTTCCCCTTATTGTTGATAATGTTTATGATGATGTAATGAGTTCACAAGTGTTGTTGTTGAAGGGCAAGAGTCCCGTATTGATAGATGAATTGAAGTATTTATTTTTGTTGTGTAATTTTGTACCCTCTGTCCGGAATAATTGTGAGAGTGTGATGTGGTGTTATGAAGAGAGAGAGGTAAGTAGAGAATGGTATGTAACAGAATTGTATAATTTGAATAGAAAGTATGACGAATGGAAAGAAAGTTTAGAAGTATATTTGAATAATAATGACTATAATGATTTGACCAAAGTAATTAACCCGATAGTGAATGAATTTACTGGCGGAGACTTAACAAAAATACCTAACGTTGACTGGTTTAATGAGCATTTTGGTAAAATGAGTGAATTTGGTTGTTCTAGTTATGACACACAAAGTAATCATTTGTTTGTCAATAAAAATGAACAGTGTGGTATAAAACCAAGACTTATCCATGACGATGAGGCTAAATGATAAAACAATAAAAGACAGTGATAAACATTATGTTTTATGGTTCTGACATGGCAGATGTGGGCAATGAAGTGCGGAAAAACTGAACAGTTGATAACTAAATTTTGTAAATAATTGTAGTGCATTTATTTATGTGTATTGTAGAAGATCAGCTAAGCAATGTATGTATATAGGTAAGTGATAATAATAAAATTAATACTTTGCTATTTAAATAAATAATAACATTAATTTTGGAAACAGTAATTGGCTAATTTGTATAATGGCAAACAATAATAATGGAATTTGTATTTTCAGTAATTAATTTAATCAAACCAGTTTGATATGTTTTAAATATTTTGAGTGATTATGTAAATGCTAATTAATTAAATTCTTTAAATGAATTCAAGTTATTTTACGAGATTTGGAATTTGGTAATAGATGGCTAAATTGTTTGATGTAAACTGATATTTGTGTTAAATGTTTCAGAGGTGAGGTGAAAGTATTGGGGTGTAGGGGGTAGATGTTATGTGTATACCATGTTAAATGGAATGTAAGTATAGAACTTTTACAGTATGAATCATGTATAATAAAAATGTTTACAGGTGTAACTAAGATTTTAATTCAATAGTGAGATTATTTGAAATAATTGTGTCAAATAAAAATGATAATTAAAAAATTTAATAATAACTGAAAAATGATATATACTAATTATTAATAATAAATTTTGAAAATTTTAAGAAAGTCCAATGGTAGAAAGTTATGAATGAGTTAAATGATTATTGATGAAAATATTATATTAGAATGTATATAAAAATTTAATTAGTTAGTTATTAAGTTGCTATTGCGGGGGTGGCCTGTGCTCTCGTAGATAGCGAAATGGGTTGGGGGTAACAGAGAGTGTTACCTCCATCGGAGGCCAAAATGGCGACAATGTGCGACACATTTTTTCGTGTAAACTCAATTTACACACTGATAGACGTTCGTGTCGCACATAATAAAACGATGTAGAGCAGGCAATGAAATGAAGTTAGATTTCCCCGACTTTTCGGGCGATTACTGCCTTACCAGCACTAATCGTGGTTTTGGCTAGCGGTTAGCTATGGTCATATCAAGTCCCTTGACCATAGCTGACTTGAAATTGGTATATAGTAGAAATTAAATGGGGGTGAATTTTAGGGGGAATCCAGGCACTATGGAACAGCGGCTACCACTCTGTTCGAGTAGGAACAGCAAGGCCAGGTGGTAGACCCGTTTAAGGGCGTTTAATTATAGCCAAGAATGTGTTGATATTCAGACGTTAAATGTAACAGCCGAAGCAAAGACACGGAGAGGTCAAACTACTCCAAAATATGCCGTCTTTGTAGAAGCGAGGGGGCGCCACAGCCTTACATAACTTGCAATAGAGTGTGTGGATGGGAGGTGGCTCAGGTGAGTCACGAATTTAAATTTTACAACATAAAAAGTTTGCTAATTCAAATTTGAGCCAATAAAAAACGCTTGTGCTCTGTTTAAGTAATTAGATGCTCATACATTCAATATAAGGTGTTCATGCTATAATTTTAAATGTATTATTTTATTATCGTAGGTTAGATATAGGTATTGATAAAAATATGTGTTTTCATTATGTGTGTATTTTTTAAACTAAGCAGATAATTAAACTGTCTGGCAGGCGGTTAACATGAATTATCAGAATCAGAGAAAGGGGAAACAAGGAGTTGAGGGAGTAAGGAGAAATAAATATATATATATTTCATGTAATTTGTTCAATTTTGAGATGTGTTTTCATTGTGTTAGGGAGATCAGCTGATTAGCAATAAAGTGTCACTGGTATATTGGTTTATAAATGTTCCAAGTAATTAATGTTTAATGTAATGTTTCGATGTATTACAGATGCTATTTAAAGTAATGAGAAAAGTAATTTAATAAAGTGAGAAGTAAAGTAATAATTTGTGAAAGCTAATAAGAGATAGTTGTGGGTAATGAATATTTTATGGGACATATAGATCTGTCCAAGTTGAAGTCAAAGTTAAAGAAATAGTAGAGATGAAAATAATGTAATGTTGTTTTGAAATAATGTATATTATAGAGTTTTGAGAAGTATTGATGTTGACACAGTAGTTGTGGAGAATATATGTAGAGTTTTGAGTGATATATTGTTGTTTATAATTGATGTTGTTATTTTGTTGTATTTGAAGTGAGGTAATGAGATTGAGATTTTTTGGGGATGGCAATTTTGTAATAGGGGGTAGTGTAATGTAGGAGTCCGCAACATAATGATAAGTTGGGACGGGATAGGGCCGATTTAGTGGGGACGGGGCCGCCTTAGGTAGAATCCAGGGGCCAGATAAGGGAAATGAGTTTTTTTGGGGGGGAAACACGTATCCCAAATACAAAGGGTTAGAGAATATATTTTTTTTTATCGAGAGAAGGTGGCGAATTGAGTTTAATGATAAGTTGGGGTTAGAGAGTGTTTTGATAGAGATGTTGATAGAGATGGGTGTCATGGTAGTTAAAGTTGTTAGAGGTTAGAGTCAAAGGGAGGAAGTTGATATATGTATAAATGTCAAGTAGTGAAGTAAATTGTTATAAGTATTTAAATCACCCACAGTAATGGAGAATAAGATTGTTAAATACAGACAGAGAGTTATAATAAGAATAATAAAAATTTTATTTTGAAACCAGTGACAAAATTTTGATAGAATTTGAAAATAATGTAAAATTAAGAATTGTTTATTTTGAATAATTTACATGTCAATTTACTTATTATTTATAATAATATTGTGTCATTTTAAATATTTCATTTTATTATGTTTTGTGTTTCAAGTTAGGATGTTACAGATGTTAAATGTATTTTCAGATAAAACTTGTACATAACATGTAGGTCAAGGTTGTGGACTTGACCTAGTTTCGATCAGCTGAGAGTGAGGTCATATGAGTTAGTAGTAAGAAAGTCAATTCAACTTTTGTTTTTTGATCACTTTAAGGAAATTTTAAAATAACTTCTATATGTAAAGGAAACATTTTAATGAATTAAAATTTTTTTTTGGAATTTTAAAATTTTTTGGAAAATATTTTTTTGAAAAAAAAGAAAAAAAAATCTTGATTTTTCGCCTGCCAGCTAATGAGTATTTTTTAAACTTTGATTATTTGAGTGTTTGTATATTAACCATGTTTATTTTTATTGATTTATGGTATTGACTTGTATTGTTAGATTCTAAGTGATTACATGGTAGGTTAAGGATGTGCTTAATTATAAGAAATGTTTAAATTCACTTATTTTAAATAAAAACAGAAAACAATGAAGAGAATAATTTAGACTTTATGCAAAATTTATGAATCAATTTTATCTGAAAACAACGTGTTGTAATTTAAAGAACTTTTAAAAAATGTTTTCAATTTTATGATATGTGATGTCCATATGTAATGTGAGTGTGTGTGAGCCCAGTATCTGCTAAAGGCAGCCCAGCTTGCATACAAGGGGAAACATATCGGTGGAGGATCTGGCATAATCTAAGCCAGGGATTGAGGATTTTGGGGGGTAGCATGTTAGAAGGTGAGGTGTGCTGTGGTACTTGCCTGTTCGATTTTTCGGTGTTGGGATCTCTTACGGAGAAGTCCAGTGATCTCGTTCAGATGCGTCCATAGTCGCCAAGCCAGGGGGGTCGTGTACCCATGAGGAGTAAGAACAAAAGGGGGTTGTTGGCACCAGTTCCTCACCGGTCCTCTTAAGGGTTTTATCAATGAGATTTCTTCTGTTTTGGACAGCAGAATTCTCATTGAGGGGGTATTGTAACATGTCAAAATTGGGTCATTTCATTTATTGCGGGTATGGGGTATTTGTATTTCATTTATTTCATTTTTTGCGGGATTTCATAAAATTATTGTGAAAGTTTTATTTTCGACAAACGTCCATTCCATTGTAACAGACCACGTGGCAAGTAGAACAGTGTTGAAACAAAGGCAAGACGCAGTTTCTGTTGTGTAACACGGCAAGGAATTTGCACCACCCTAAATTTCTCAGAACTCTGTATAAGTGTGACGATGCACGCACTTAACGTCTCAAGCATGTGCACTGTAGGGACGCCGAGAAACTCAAACGGCGCTGTAAAAAATGGCGCTGGAGCGAACGATTTGGGACCTCAACCAGCCAACTACAGGAAACATAGTTAAGCCCCGCCTACTGCTAGTGACATCAGTCTAGCAGCGCTAAATATCGTCTATACACTGGGCTGATATAACTACTATGTTTCATGCATAGAGCTCGTAAGTCACAGCAATTCAGCCTGAACGACGACGAAATCAAACGGGCCGTGGATACAAACTTCCTACCGCCCAAACACAGTCTACATTAGGCAGAGACGCCAGACAGTCAACTAGAAGCCGACTCCAGATACAGACGCTTACAGTTTTGTTTAGGGCCCGGTCGGTGGTGTTATAAAATGTAATTAATTCAATAGGACCGACCGGGACCCCAGAATTTAATAAACATATCGCAGTCATAAGTTGGTACAGTGATGTGGGGAAATCATAAAGTGATAAAGTACGGACATTGAAGTTGCGGGACTAAGCACGTGTTCGGCCGGCAACGCGTTCGTGGACGGGTATCTTAAATGTATTAAATTTAATAAATAAAGGGTAATGTATAAAAAGTTATGGAAGTGTGCGTGAGCAGATTGGGCTGCCTTAGATGTAAGTATAGTTAAATGTAATTAAAATTTGGTTTTGTAGTACTCTAATTCAATTAATTATAGTAATTAATTACAACTAATTCTCTTGTAATAATAATAATGAAAATTGACTTAATTCATTAAAGTGATTTAGTTTATGTCATAACCATGTGTTAGACTAAGTTATTTCGTCATTACCACTTTCTCATTTCTGTGTTGCGAAATTCGTCTAAATGTTCCGGAATCTTTCTGAATTATTAATTGGGTGTAGTCAGATTGCAAAATTGTCCTTTTTATTTAAGGTGGAGTGTAAAGGTTTTCGATATTTTACCTATAAAAAATAATCGTGGCGACCTTGATCTTCTGAGTGAAATTGTAATACGGTAAGTAGTTGTGATATCAAACAGGTAAGTCCTGGTAGGGTATTTTATGTATTTAATATATTTCGGCCTATTTTTTATTGTTACAAGAAGAACATTGCTTCTAAGCCTGTATATGATGGTAATATATTTTTTTAATGTTTTTACTTATGATTGTATATTTCCATCTTTTAGTCAAGAGATACATCATCATGCACTTAACTTAGTAAAATTTATAACTGCTTCCACACATTGGTTTATAACCCACTCAAGAGTTTTTATTATAAAATTTAAATTGAATGATGATACAAAATAATTCTAAATTCTTTAATTGTAATTAATTTAAAACTAGAATTAATTAAAAATTGACTGACACTATACAGCAGCATGCAACTTTATTTTAGTACTCAAGACGAATAAAGAATATAACTGAAGAATCAAGAAAATATAACTGAAGTTAAGAGAAAATGTTTTACACAAAGTTGGTCTAATATTCAGTACTCCAAGTTGTAGAAATTTTCATTTATGATGTAATATTGTTTATTTAGATTGCTAATATTTAAATTTATTGTTTAATAGAGTGCATGATGATGTATCTCTCGACTAAAAGATGGAAATATACAATCATAAGTAAAAACATTTAAAAAATGTAATTACTGTCATATAGGTTGGGTTTTACTGTCAGGTTTTTCAGTAAGTTGCTATAGTTCTGCTCTACACTCAAGGAGACAGCGTGTGGGCATATTCTCTCTCTCTCTCTCTCTCTCTCTCTCTCTCTCTCTCTCTCTCTCTCTCTCTCTCTCTCTCTCTCTCTCTCTCTCTCTCTCTCTCTCTCTCTCTCCCCCCCACACACACACACACACACACACACACAAGTATAGTGTACTTTGTACTGTGTCACAGAAGTCGACCATACCAAAATGAAACCTCCATAGTTCACTGATTGGCTGTCCATCCCTTTCACCTCCAAACACCAACATAGAACTCGGTAACTTGCAGGCTGCATGACTGTGCAAAGGACCAGGGTTTACTTTTGTCTTCACCATTGTCCATGACTTTGATACTGAAACATTAAAACCATATGCACATTTCTAGGATTACCCGATATATATATATATACTTATTTATTTATATTTTTACTGTATTCATATTGTAATATACAGCACATTTATTCTAAGGTGGGTGGCACCCATCCTGGCCAGGATATGGGTCTGACCCATACTAGGGTCAGTAGTAGAGTCTACAGACAAGTTTCTGAAAGACTTATGATGTTGATTGTTGACTCGTTGGGCACTTGGTGAAACATATTACTACAAAGATTTTTAAAAACACACAGACACTTGGTAAGTTTCACAGTATTTTCTTAACCTCTGACTTCTTCTTTGAGAATAGCTTAATAGGATGAAACAATTGTCAGAGGTTAAGAATAAACTGTGAAACTTACCACCTATATGTGTGTTTTAAAGACCATTGCTGAAAGACTTATAAAGTGAATTCAATGCTTTCAATGAAGAGAGAGCACTTAGATTATTCTAAGGGATATAATCAGTGTAAAAGTCGTAACAGAAGTTCAGTGCATTGTAGGGTAACAGTTGGATTAATATTCACGTGCTGGAAGAGTTCTCAGAACAGTTTCACACAGTCCCGTTAATTACACATTCATTGCTGTTTAATCTTTCATTATATTATAAAAAAAAAATAATGCATTAATTACAAATATATCACTACTGACTTGGAACACTAATTTTTATTGGTAAAATGTTGAACTTTTAGTTTTTTGTTGGGCTACAAGGTAAAAGTTTAACATTTTTATCAATAAAAAATTAGATATAAAAAACTTTCATTTATATGTATTTACTCACACTGAGGAAGAGGCACAACACCTTGAAACGTTTGTGAAAGTGAGAACAAAAGTAAGTTCATTTGTGAAAGTTTTTTATATATAATAATATTAGTAAAAGTGAACAAAGAGGATGAATCAACAAGATATTTAAAAAATTAGAGTTCTGAGTCAGTAGTGATGTATTTATAATTAATTAATCAACGGACACGTCATGGACAACAAAATCCAGTATAATGTACTGGTAATGAATCAAGAGAGAAAGAACAGAAAACACGTTTTTTAAATGTAAAATAATGTTAGGTTTTTGTCACCTGTACAAATAAAAAGATTTGCAAGCAGAAATGACAGAGAGACCTGAACATAAAAAACGGATGTGGTTTAGGACTTGAAAATGGTGGGAAAACTGAAAGGCCTCGTCCAGAACATGACAAATAGCAGTTCAGTAAGTAAGTATGACAAAGTTGGAACAAAAAGTGGAACAAAGTAAAGTCTGTATGCTTATATCTATGTACATAAAATAGTTAATATCATAAACTCTTGGGTTGGATTCTCAGAGTTCATTACATGGTTAGCTATATTTATTTACTTATCAGCACATAATCTGTTGTGGTGGAAAAACCAGTGATGGTAGCTAATTTTAGTCATACATGAACGAACAGCCTCAGCTTTACAACCAGCTGCAAGCGAATGCAGATTTGTGATGTTTTGTGTTATTTGAACTGTGAAATGATTTGCATTGCACACTTTCAGGAAAGGAGATCTGTTTGATTAACAAACATGCAAAGTATACAAGCGAAAACGTAACGGAATCATAGCTTTCTATTTCATTACCTTGTGGTATAACTTGAAGCTCACTTTATTAAAACTCAATAGACTCACTCTCACTTGCTGTAACTATTATTTAATGTTAAAAAGAGTCCTGCTATATTTATGTTACAATTTTTGGTATCAGCAACATCCTCTATTAGCAGGTTGAGGTAGTTGAAAATGAGCTTAACAAACAACCTAAAAAAAAGTGTATGTATACACTTTATCATAAATAGAGATATATGATATTTAACTCTCTCTCTCTCTCTCTCTCTCTCTTTCAGTTTCCATTGCTTCAAAATCCTATCACTTTGTGATTATTTAAGGAATGTCGAGTCAATGTCAACTAAAGTTTCATACAAAAAAAAAGAGAAATAGTAATTACCGTAATAATAATGATGCTGATGTGTTTCAGTGAAATGTGTGCATCAGGTATCGAAACAACAAAAATTTAATACACTACTTGCAAAAGAAACCATATTTAGTAGTATCACAATATTATATAAAGAGAGACTATTACATTAAATACATCATTCTGTAAGTGACATACTGAGTATGGATGATGATGTACTGTACATCATGTGTTTTGAGTCCTGCTTCAAAAAACATTTTTTAAATTCTTTTTATTCATTTAACTTGATGTGTTAACCATTTTAAACTGTGTCAACTTGGTTGTGTGGTCTCTCTACCAAATTTCTAAAGTTTCCAATTTACTTATCCACCCTGATTTATGTGATGCTCAACACTCATTACATTTGCTCTTCTTGCTACTTTGGCTCCTTTGATTCGCTGTTCTTGGTGTATGTGCGCGCATACTAGAACCTGTACATTCTGTAGTACTAATGATTGTAATTCTGATCAAGGTGTGAAGAAATGTAATAAATCTTATGACTGAAGTTTAGTTTATCCGTGCTTTTAACTCAATAGAATCACATGTAAGTGTGGCAAATTTGAGTATGGCGCATTACAAATTATGTGCACTTTGGAAGCTGACAATAAGTATCTTGTTAATTGGAAAACTTACTAGTGTCAAACCTCCACAAATCCGACCTCTCGTTGAGATCAGTCATACCACCGTAAACCCACATGGCATCATCGTGGACGACAGCAGAGTGTTTATGTCTTGCTGGTGGACAGCTGTTTCCAGATGACAGCAAGTGCCATGATTCTGATTCTGAAATATGAAGAAAAGAACATTACTTGTGTGTAATTATTTACAGTAAGGTTGGATTTATTTATAACCTCACATTGAAAAATTTGTAGTGTTTTAAATTTATGTTTTTAACATACATTCATACTGTTTTGTAAGTTTATGATTCTCAATTGTTATTATTCATTGCGAGATCTAGAGAGAGAGAGAGAGAGAGAGAGAGACTAAGACTAACTATGTCAAATGAAAATTAATCTAAACCACCTGACTGCTAACTTTTGTTTTATTTTCTTGTTTTCTTGAAGCTGTTTGAGTATACGAGGGCTAAGGAAGTTCAGAAAAATTGTATAGTATCATCGGATGGAAAAAAGTGTATCATATATCTAGGACAGTATAGGCTGTTATTTTTTCCTTCTGAATCGGTTATAATTGTAACTCGATTCTTATTTTACGTACGATTGTCAGATGCTCATGTGGAGAAGAGTTTGGGGGAAAATTTTTAGTTGACAACAAAATTTTATGGAATACTTTCAGATAGCCTGAAAAGTATAATAATTTAATTTTTTTTTTAGAGGATAATTTTTAAAGGTTTGAGTTGGGGATTTTTTCCTCCCCCCCTTTATCTGCCCCTGTATATAATTTGATCTATGTTTTCTATTTATTGTTTAACAATCATAACAGCATCCACCACTTTTTTATATCAACAGACACCACTAGATATAAGACACCACTTTAGATATAAGTATATAACTGCATTTGTATATGCAAGAGCACAGTTAATTATTACCGGTATATGATTAATAATAAATCTACTAATTTGTATTTATAATATATAATATTATATATAACAAAATATAATATAATACCTATTTATAATACATTATTATATACTAATATTCCCTAACGTCTTTGTATAGTTAAGGAGAAATGTTTTTTTTCTTGTAGATGGGATATTTGTTATGTCCCAAGCATGTGTAACACATACGGGAAACTATGGTATGCAATGAATCCTGTCAGTGAAGGTTTGATCACAGTTAGGGAACTGCAACGGGTTGCTGTTTATCCCTCCAGTAAAAAGACTATCAGCCAAGCCCCTATCCTTCCCTTGTGAATACTTTATCCTACTGAGTATCAGATGCCTACAATACCATTGTGCATCCTATTCAGTTAAAGTAATGTAGTTTAGCTCTCATCTTGAGAAAGGTCTAAAAGATGTAACTCTGTTTTTATGTTTAGGCTTTGTCAGAGAAAAAATAAGAGTACCGGTAAAAGAGTATAAACGGAATTTTTTACAGCAATAAATGTTAAAAATTTACCAAAATGAAATGCCCACAATTCATTGGATGAACCTCTCAAGTCCCGGTAACCGCCATAGAGTAGCATGGCTCCTCTGTGAACAAGCGCAGAATGACCTCTACGACCTTTGGGTACATTGGCACCTTTTTGTGTCCTCACTTTGCGCCAACTGTTTGTCTGTACAAAAAGAAAAATAACAACTATAATGATAACAATATACTAATAATTAATAATTATAGTAAGAATATAGTAATAGTAACAATACATTAGTAATATAGTACATACACATATACACATGCTAACAGAGTTACTGTCTGATCCATCTGACTACAAGTACCTACATGGTATTTTCATTCATAGACTTATTGCTCAGAACTTTTAATAACAACACTTTTTTTAGTTGACTATGAGTTTTTATCGATATTACTATTAACAACAAACATTTTACTCATTCACGATGTGGCATCCTCAGTCATAAGCTGAGAACGGAAAGCAATTTGACCACCATCATCACTTATTCACAGGCATCTTCCTGTCACAGGTGACAGGATTCCAGTATTGGCTGGTGGGGAAGAGAGATGCAGGACAGCCGAGAATGAAGTGGGTGCCAGAACGGGTTCTTGATAGAGCATAATCTTTGAGGTCGATGATGATGATGATGATCTTCACTTATATAGTTGTCTTGTTTGTTCATCATCTTCTTTCACTGCACTACACTTTATATAATATTGAAAACTTTCGCAAGTGAAACTTACTTGTCTGTTTTGTATGTAGAACGCGTTTCGGCATCGTGTTCGCCTTCTTCAGCTTTGCGACAGACTGCCAGTACCTAGTAACGTTTGTTGGTTGGAAGGTATAGTGGGGGTGGTGTATAGAGGAAGGGGATTGGCGCGGGGATCCAAATTATTGTTTGTTTTGTGTATAACTGTGTAGAAAACTGTATGTGATTTATATTGCAATTGGTCGTTTAGTATGTTGTCTGGTTGTGTTGTGTGGTGTTTGTATATTAAAGGCCCTTTCCAACAACAATAGACATTCTGCGTTTGCCACACACATACACACACATAACCATAGCTACACCAACATAGATACTAATCTTGAAATATTACACCTCTTACCCAAAGGGCGAAAACTCAACACAGCTGAACAGTATGAAATATACAAACACCACACAACACAACCAAACAACATACTAAACGACCAATTGCAATATAAATCACATACACTTTTCGACACAGTTATACACAAAACAAACAATAATTCGGATCCCCGCACCAATCCCCTTCCTCTATACACCACCCCCACTATACCTTCCAACCAACAAACGTTACTAGGTACTGGCAGTCTGTCGCAAAGCTGAAGAAGGCGAACACGACGCCGAAACGCGTTCTACATACAAAACAGACAAGTAAGTTTCACTTGAGAAAGTTTTCAATATTATATAAAGTTCACTTATATGTTCCCTAGTAGTGTAAATATTTGTTGTTGTTGTTGCTGGTGTTACTATGTTTAGATTCTTTGTTATACAATTTTCTGTAATGTACTGTGAAAGCTGTAAGCCTGCCCACTGGGAGGGTGTACAAATAATGAGGTGTGTCAAACTAACTTTATCCTCTGGCAGTCATCACGCCTGACCTGGACGCACCAATTAAGACTCGGATGCAAAGATGCCCCACTATCACAACGCAATGCAACCGCTTTTTGCTCTCAACTTCACCACTAAACATGCTACACCACAGAATGGATAAAACGTTTGGAGTTAACAATAATATCCATAATAATCTGTCAACTGAACAAGTGTTATCTGTTGTAATGTCAGATTTCTTACAATTTCTGCCATAATAATCATAAAAATACTAATTTTCCTTGCAAGTTTAAAAATATTTTACTGTCTGAAATTAGTTTCACACAACGGACTCTCTGTGGTACCACCAAAAAGTTAGAGTCAGAAATGTAAGTCTCTGGCAATACAGACATTTGTCCTGTGAAACACACAGAGATGAAAACAGTTTTTCACTTGAAAGCAAAAATAATTGTGTTTGTATAATCACACACACACACACACACACACACCAAATCATATTCAGGGAAAAACCACCTGCTGATCCATTTCAGTTACTTTCAATTTCCACCATTTCAAAATCCTACTGCTTTTCAGGATTCCATATCACCGAATGGGTGAAACATTTGGCATTCATGATGATACCAATAAAATATGATTGTTAACCAGAAAAAAAGTATTGTTATTAAAAATTCTGACAATACAAGTCTAAGAGTGGAAATGCAAAAAATTGTATTTTACCTTTGCCTTCAATTAAAAATGTATCGACTTTACTGTAATTTAAATCACATATCTTTCTTGTTTTTTGTTATTATATACTAATTATAACAGTACATGATAGAATACAACATGTGAATATGACATGCCAGTAGGGTTGAGTATCTGTCACTCAAAGTTTAATAATATTAAATTGTAATTTTAAGAGTACAAGTTATATGTGAACACAGGTTTATGCCAAGACCCAATTACAGTTGCTCACACTATACGCAGAGACTGACATTTTGTTACCATTAATTTCATGCCTTACAGTCAGAACAGGGGCAAGGGATTACCCATTGTCACTAATGGGTAAATGACCCCATCACACATAAATTAATGATACCACGAAAGCATTGTACTGTGCCAGACCTCTCCCCTTCCCGATGTGCATGTACCATAACTAAAACATAGTCCGAGCTATGGTAACTATAATATAAGGGTTCAATAAGTGATCCTGTTACAATGTAGGCCTATGTTCACACACACACACACACACACAATATTGTCTCCTGAATAACACTTTCTAAATAAAATCAATTTTGTAATATTTAATTCTGTTGTTAAGTATTATATTATCGAACAATAAATAACTTATGCAAGTGTATTGTTTAATTTTTATTACTATATACACATATACATGAGGTGACGACATTTCATAGATTTAATCTGCATGTTAAGAAGTTTTTAATTTACATTCAAGAATAATAAATTTTTTAAAATTTTGTTTATTAATTTGTAATTTAATTCTGTTAAGTAATGAAATAAACAGTGCCATCCTATTGTAATTAACAAAATTTACGTGATTGATGAAACTTATAAAACAAAGAACATAAAACACACACATATGTCCACTTTGTTATTTGGCAAACTACATGAACTATCTTATTTGATGAACACTAGCCACCCACTTAGTTATTACTCATTTTGAGTGACTTTAAAATACATTCAGAATGTATTTCACGTGACAGTGAACAGTGCATTTCACCTTTATTTATTTAATAGTACTGAGAAGCATGATAAGTTACATTTAATTGAAGTTTAAAATGTCCAACTAATGTTGTATTCGAAATGACACAAAGATATTACAATGAAAAAAAAAATGAATTGGCTCATCTTGCAAGCAGTCAGCAATTCGCAAAAAAATTTTGAAACGATAAAATATATGATTTTGAATATTCATGCAAATATTCAAGATATTATACACGAGTTTAACAAAGATTCAGAGAATTTGAACTGCTGGAAAATAGTGTGTTTCTAGTTAATAATCCTATTGGTACTGCCAAACATACACAGTACACATATCCACACACGAGTCTTTAGTTTACACTACTAAAAATGTGTAATTAAAATACTGTAATGATGGAACCCTATCAAACAACCAAGAGCGTCCTCCACCCGTCCCTCCACTAGCCGAGCAGGTGTAGCCTCAGTCAAGGCCACACTCAAGTACGTTCGAGATTGTTCTGGAAAGCACTTGAAATACCCATTATACTGGCATGCAGTAAGGATGGAAAGTCTAGAACATGTGCGCTACATGTACGAGGGATAGAGGCTGGCTTTGTCAGTCAGTCAGTCAGCGATTTCTTTAGCACGGATCAAGTCATTAGTAAAAATGATTATTGTGTTATAAGTAGTGCAGAACTCTTAATAGTTGACATTACTATTGTGTGTAGACAAATTTAACTTGAATTGTTGTAAGACAGTACCTTGTTGATTATAAATTATTAATTCTGATTAATTAAAGCTGGTAACTAGTGATTTTATTGGTGTCTGTATTTGTTTCCATTGTACCATACAACAATCAGTGAAACGGTCATAACAATACAATCTAACTGAAATTAATTTAATTTTGTTAAAGTTTCAAGTCTATATATTTCTATACCAATATGGTTTCATTGGTTAAAATACAATTCATTCCTTCTTTACGATTCCAGCAACAGCTGTTTCATTAACAAAATGTTATATTTTAAAAAAATACATTTAATATAGGAAAAGTTTCGAACTTACAAATTTGTTATATAAATTTTTGTATCTTCTTCTCCCCAAACCAGAGGTTGGTGGGCTTGTAATTTCTTCCCCTTACAAAAGCAGTTTCTTAATCACTAAATACTTCCTAAATCATAAACATTAATTTTATCCCATATACTCCTGTCTGGGTCTTCCCCTCGCACTATGGCCCTCAATCATTCCCTTGAATGGTGTAGTAGGTGGCCAAACGTACTGCTTCCCATTTCCACAGTGGTTTTAAATAGAATCCTTATTCCATCCTCAATCCATCACTGGTCACTTTTTCTGGCTTGTAAGTACATCCTTCGAAAATTATGATTCTTTTTTATAAGAATTAATGAAAAGAAACTGTCCCACACAGTTTTAAATGCAATATCAACATTCTGGAACAATATTGCCACAATTTTCCGGTGGTCTAGGTTCTTCATGTTTATCACCAGATGTTTCGTCCATACCAGTGGACATCTTCAGTGGCACAGGAACACAGATCACAAACACCCGTGAACGAATACAAACGAAGACTTGTTCTGTCCTGTTGAGGCACTTATATTTATAACACTTTTTTCAAGGTGGTGGTTAGTCATTTTCATTGTGATAATGTAAACACCCGCCGTGAAAGCTTACATTCACTTATTCTGGAACAATGTTTTTAAGAGAAAATCTGCATTCACTGTTAATAAACAAAAATACAGTCAAATTATATAGGAATTTAAAAAGTTCTGTTAAAAAAGAAATACTAAAAGCTGTTTTAAAAGTGTACTCACAACCTCATTTTTATTTTAAATCTATTAAATAATAAAATATAACATAAACAGAAAATATTAAATGATCTTGTAATTAAATTAGAACTCTTCATGGCATTGAAGGTTTGTGACCCATGCAACAATAAAAGACGCCTACTTGACTACTTCATGACCATACAGGCTACTCCACACAGAATAATTGTAAATGTTATTAATTTTCTTTTATTAGGTTACAGGTGTAGAAAATTAGTCAGTCTGAAAGGGGAGACTAGTAGAGAGAGAAGGGGACTGTTGAGGGGTGCTTTTTAATTAAATACAAAAGAATGACACGCCTGTGATAGGGCAGGAACAAGCGGTGTGCCGACTAAAACACGTCTTGCTGACTACACAATATGCACTGAATATATAGAGAGGAGCACTCGACGATTACTTCAGAATAACCTGTGCTTGCTTTTTATACCCAAGTGTAATTGAGTGAGGGCAATTTTGACCCAAATGTTCGATATCAGTACATGCATGGATTACATCAGCGTGAGGATAATAAGGACAAGCAGCAAATATTGTATGTATGGACCACACAGTGAAGTAACTACAGGGTGACTCAGAGGGCTCAATCGCTCCTCAAGGGCAATTACAAATTTTGGTAAAATGCTATAATCACTTATGCAGGCCTATATATAAAGTCAGGTGTTAAAATAAGGCTTATAAATAACTGTTGAAATATAAAAGGAATTACAATATTTGAAAATTAATCATACAAAGATTTTTCTTAATAATGACAATCACTCAACATTTGGTAAATAACTTACACATTTGCAGCCTTAAAAAAAAATTATCCATGTTCCGAAAAATGAAGGCAGAGCCTATTAATCTATCTTTATCTTTTTGCCCAGAGACAAAAGTGTACACATACCACACAAAGGAACCATAATGAACATTTGGGAAAATTTACAAATATACAAACATAAAACACAAAACAAACTAATACCTGAACAAATACAAATCAATACAAAACATGACACAATTTTCAAAGCACTCAACATCGAAAATACACAAAATACCACAATCACACACAACAATACCACTTTAAAGTACCAGAGACCAACAAGAAACCACAATAACGACAAGCCAACACACAAGTACTTCACCAGACGCAAAATCACGAAGGCTGAGGATGAGAACACAATGGTTCTCGAAACATGTTCCTAATAAGGAAACAAATATCTTGAGGTAATTTCTTTATAAATACTAAATAAATATAATATACATATATATATATATATATATATATATATTATTACAAGTTTTTTACTTGGTGGTGTGGCCGCTACCGTTCAAGCCCCGCGATGGAAGCCACTTTGTAACCAGCTGTTTAGGTGGTGTTGTAAAAAATTAATTAAAGTTTAAATGTTGTTTGTTGTTAAACGTGTCAAAATGTATGCTCTCAGTCGTGTACGGGTAAACCGTATTCTGCTCTGCTGCATTCAAACGTTGCCGCCTCGCCACCTGATTGGCGTACAGCTCTCTGCTATATTACCCAGCTTGCGTCTCGCTTTAACGCCTTCACTTCAATAATTATTAGTCGTAATTCTAAATTAACTGAATCAAACATACAGCATTGCAGATTGAGAACATTTATTAATCCTTTAGAATATTTATCTTGGTTTATTATACATCAAAATCCGTTTTCTGCACCGGCTATTACAATTGTGTAGTTGGTACTCGCTCAGCTCAGTTGTATACAATCAATCAGTAACGTTAGTTTACAGTAAAAATATTTTTCTCAGGGGTGTAAAGTCCTTTTGGCTACAGAAATATGTACTTACGGCTAACACACACAAAGTTATAACAATTCTTAGAACTAATTACATAAATAAATCGATATCTCATTACATTTGACTAAGTAATCACCAATGAAAACTTGTGAAGCAATTTATGGTTATGTTTCATTTGCCAGAAGTTCGTTATTAGAAGATTCGTTAATTATTTATCATAATTTACTTTCTTAATAATTGTTAATTGGTTATAGTTAAATAGTGAATTTAAATAAGCATTTATTTTGACTCGGAATAGTGATCAGTGATTTTGAAATAGTTATATTTAATTCAGACCAAAATTTGTGAATACGTTTTAAGGGATAATGTTTATACTCATCAGTTACTTGGTGCTGAAGATCCTGATGTCGTCTTCTTCGATAGATAACTCCTGGGCTGTCGTCTTCTTCTATGGATAATTCCTGTCGTCTGTTTCCCTCGTCTCGGCACTTTTCTTTGCTACTTCAGGCCTCGTAATTCTTCAGTTGGTGTCGTCTTCTTCTTTTAGGAGGTTCCACTGATCTTCATATAGCGTCCGTGGTCGTCTTTCTTCGTCACGGCGTCGCTTCGTCTTCTTTGGATCACTACGGTTTGTTAATTTAATTTTTTATAAATAAAAATTTATGTTCAGGATTCCCTGTACTGTTGTAATTGTCTTCCATTAGTTTTAAATAGTTTTGAAATTACTTGAAGAATAATAATTTAATTTTAATACGAGAGCTACTCGGTCCACCCTCTGGCGTTGGTTAATAATGACTTACTGAAAATCTAACGGTTTTTTGGCGTTATTTTTCTTGTTGCTATGGTTACTTCATAAATTATGCTAATTTTTCATTGGTTATTAACTCAGGTTATTGTTAAGATTTATCGTCTTTTTTCGTCTATTTCTACCAAAATATCTTCAACTGAAGATTACTACTTTATTCTAATATCTATGGTCATCACATTAGTACCATTCTTCCTAATTTTTTATGATGAACATTTTGATACCCCTCATGCCTACTTTTGGATAGCTAATTACATTTTTACTATTTTCCCAATTTTATATCTTACATATATTTTATTCAAAATTAGTTGTTAATCACATATCTTGGTACTATGAATACCCACTTACATGGTTTAATCATTTGGCACGTTCTGCCTTACCCTTGGATTATTATTTGTTCTCAAATTAATAAATTTATGTTCAACAGTTTGGCCTAGAGCCTAAATTCCATTCTACTTCCATCTAACATTTCTTACTAACATTCCTGGTAACTCTAATACAATTTACAAACAAAACAAACAATAAACATCAGTATCCCTAACTCTAATTCTTACTATTAAACATTTCTTTTCAGGTTCTACCCTGAAATAACTTTTAATTGCTGTTATCTGCTTACCCTACAATTTACTCTATGCTATTATTTTCTGAACACAAACAAAACTCTTAATACTTCCTTAAAGAAACTTAAAGAAACTCTTATAATACTATTGACAAACTGTTCCTTGCATGATATGTCCTATCTACTATTCCCTTCACTTAAATACAGTGTTAGTCCTTCTTAATTTGCTATACATTCTGATACCTTAACTCTTACCTTAATATATAATCTTGATATCTTATTACCTAAATTAACAATATTACAATTAGTTCAATCTTACCTACTAATGCACAGTTTATCACAAATTGTTTATCTGTTTTAACATAGTTGGCTTATATAATATTTAGTTCTACACTCTCCCTACACTTTTCCTTTCATTAGAAAGTTACTATAATTACTACCCTGCTCACTTTGTTTCATTATTCTATATCTATCACTTCACTACTTATTTAGTTTTACACACACACTTTTAGGCTTATTCACTTGTTTATTCATGGGTTGTCTGATTACTTTAAATCACTGTGTGATTATGGTCATTTATAACTATTTACCTCCAAATCACACTGATCACTTTTGGTCATCATTCTAATATTGCTTTTGTTTTGGGCTCAAAGTATTGTTTATAGCCTTTGGCCATTATTACTACAATTAGTTTGGGGTATGGTTAGCTTCTAACCCCCCTACATTATATTATACAAGTACATTCTTTAAATAACAAGATACATGTGATCCTATTACCCTTCATTAATCTTATTGTCCTAGCTACATCTCATATGCTACAGACATCAATTCATTACTAAATTTACAATATTCTGTTCACTTTTTTGGGATGACTTGATTGTACTTAAACTTCTTCTTCACTGTCTCTTGGTTTCTTTGGTTCCTATCCGATCTATTGTGTCACGTCTGTCGGGTTAATAGTCATTTGTCATTTATTGGGTTACTGGGTTATTGATCTTTAAGTTCATAAGTTTTTTGCCTTTTACTCTTATTTTCAGCTGTTTATTTTATAATTAAATACCATTGAATTCCTGCTACCTTATGTCATGTTACATAATGCATCGCCACCAAAATTGATTATTTCGAAACAAAGATTATTAGATTTTTTCTGAAATCATCAATATAGTTCATTTTATCAAGTTGTTATGATTCAGGAATTCCTCCATCGCTACTTCCTCTGTATTCATTCTTTATTAAGTCATGGTTCATAATATGATAATTGGTATTATTTTCTTTCTTTATTATTCCCCTTTATGTTCTATTTCCCTAAAATTTTTCTTCTCTCTCCTTCATATAAATTGGTAATAGTCAGAGGGCACGTGTGGCTCTATTACTCTGCTATCCATTTATACACATTTTGAGTTCAGAGGCCTTGCCTATCTGCTCAATAACATATGTTGGATGTATCTCAACATAAAATCATCACATAATAATATTCATAATAATTATAATAATAGTCGTTCATTTCCGACTCACATAATATTAATACAATAAAACACTTTTGGGATTAATTATTCTTTCTTTCATACAACTCATGACCTTTCATCTCAATAACTTATTAGGATTCCTTTGTTTAAGCTTGTGGCGATATTTAATAGGCATTTTGTATTGTTTTAAGAGCTTATTCTATATGGTAGTGATTCTATTTGTCATCACTTTAATGCTCATTGATATTTAATTAACATTGTAGCTGGTTTTGACTCATTTATATTTTTTCATTGATAGCTCAGCTAATCTGCCAGTGTTATTTTTTATTTGATTGTTTTGGTTTCTTCTTTTGTGAAACATTAATTTCTATTTATCCCCTTTTTGTGATAGGGTTTGTTAATGATGTTATGTAGCGTCATCATTATTTGTGTAACATTTAATTTTCTATTTATCCCCTTTTCGTGATAGGGTTTGTTAATGATGTTATGTAGCGTCATCATTATTTGTGTAATATTTAATTATTTTATATCTCAATTTTTATGATATTACATTATACATATTTTCAAAATTACAGGTGTTTACACATTTTGTTTCACACTTGGTTGTAAGTTTAGCCTTACTTTGTTGTGAATTTAGTTTATCTTTCTTCTAAATTCCCTCTCATTTATAATAATAATGGTTCCAATCAAATACTTACTGTAAGTTGTGCTTACATTACTTTTGAATTTTGATAATAGTTACTCACAAAATTCTTTTTAATTTTCTGACACTGGTTCATAATACTTTTTTAAAGAAGACTGGTTATAAGTCCCTTTTATCTTTTTAGTTGTGATTTCACTTATGACATAGGTATTATTTTTATTATCTTTCATTATGAGATAGGGTATTTATTTTGTTATATAATGGACCCTGTTATATACACTCTTTTTTTTCTTGTAGGTTAATCTTCTCATTTATACATTACTTGGTTCGCATGGTCAAATTACTCAAAATCAGTCCCATTTTCTCAGTGTTCCTCCACACTTGGTTTAACCATTGTCCATGATTATATGAGCTGCTCCTGTTCGGATTGCTGTCGTTTTCATAATGACTTCTGTTCTTGTCCACTCTCTTGCTATTATTCTGTATTTAAATGGTTCTGTCATAGAATTCTCACTGGTTTCCATTGCTATTGCAATCATTTCATTGTTTTGTTTATACAACGAATAATTCAATGCTGTTTTCATTGTAGATGCTATCGTTGATATAGGATTATGCATGTCTATTAAGCGTCTTCTCCTGCTTATTTTGTTACCCACTATTTTGTAGTGGTTCCTTCCTAAAGGTTCTAGTAAGTTCCTTCTGTTATTTCTAAAATTCATGAATTCATTCTGGTCGTTAATTAGTACATTAAACATCTCAAACAGTCCATTCTTCATCATCTCCAATTCTTCTCTGGAATTCATGAGTTTCCTTGGATGCCTCTTCTTAGTCGTCACCTCCATGATTTGGATATTCTCCTTGTGGCTGCTATTTTTATTTGCAGGTAATAGTATGCTTTTGTCTTCTGTAGTTTTTATTTCCTTCCTACTATCTTCTATTTTCGTAATTACCGGTTCCTTGTTCTCGTTCAATGTTTCTTTAATACCTTCAGAAACTCTTTCTAATGTTTCCTTGATCTGATCAGTTTTGTAATTTGTTTCTTCCCATTTCTGATTCATCTCCGTTTTTGTCTGTTTTACTTCTTTACGATACGCTATTAATTGTCGTTGTATAGTTTCACTGTTACTATCGATTTTGTGGT
This sequence comes from Magicicada septendecula, assembly GCA_034769895.1. Classification (NCBI taxonomy): domain Eukaryota; kingdom Metazoa; phylum Arthropoda; class Insecta; order Hemiptera; family Cicadidae; genus Magicicada; species Magicicada septendecula. The sequence continues at coordinate 48,023,459 of CM068374.1, read as the reverse complement.
TCAGTGTTTCTATATCTTTCTTCATCAGCCTCAAAGCTTCACTGGTTTTCTCATTACTTCTCTCAATCTTCTCACTAATCAATTTATTCTCCTCCTTCATTTTCTGTGTCAGGGTTTCATTTAATGATTCAAACTTCTTGTCTAGTTTTTCATTCTGTTTCTTGGAATTATCTTCAAACTTCTTGTCCATTTTCTTGAAATTGTCGTTTATTGACTCAAATTTCTTGTCTAGTTTTTCACTGTCTTCTCTTCTTTGTTCTCTAGTTTCTTCCTTCATCCTTTGAAACATTTCAGTGGTTCTGTTATTCCCCTCCATTATAATTCTCATCAGATCGTCTAAATTCGTTCCTCCCGCAGTTCTTGTTAGTTCTGTCGGAGTTAATATTTCCTCCCTTTGTGTGGGTTTATCTGTTTCCATGGGAGTTAGTAATTCTTCCACATCTTCCACTGATGTTATTTCCTTTTCTTCCATTCGAACGTTTCTCTCGATCGCCTTTTCTAATTTCCTTGCTTCTTCTTCCGCCTCCTTTTCGCGTCGTTTCGTCTGGAGTCTCGTCTCGTGTTCTGCCCGTTCCATTTCCGTAGTCGCCGCTAGAATCTGTAAAGTTTAAAGATATGTTTCCTTACCTATTCTAGCCCCACGTTGGGCGCCACTTTATTACAAGTTTTTTACTTGGTGGTGTGGCCGCTACCGTTCAAGCCCCGCGATGGAAGCCACTTTGTAACCAGCTGTTTAGGTGGTGTTGTAAAAAATTAATTAAAGTTTAAATGTTGTTTGTTGTTAAACGTGTCAAAATGTATGCTCTCAGTCGTGTACGGGTAAACCGTATTCTGCTCTGCTGCATTCAAACGTTGCCGCCTCGCCACCTGATTGGCGTACAGCTCTCTGCTATATTACCCAGCTTGCGTCTCGCTTTAACGCCTTCACTTCAATAATTATTAGTCGTAATTCTAAATTAACTGAATCAAACATACAGCATTGCAGATTGAGAACATTTATTAATCCTTTAGAATATTTATCTTGGTTTATTATACATCAAAATCCGTTTTCTGCACCGGCTATTACAATTGTGTAGTTGGTACTCGCTCAGCTCAGTTGTATACAATCAATCAGTAACGTTAGTTTACAGTAAAAATATTATTTTTCTCAGGGGTGTAAAGTCCTTTTGGCTACAGAAATATGTACTTACGGCTAACACACACAAAGTTATAACAATTCTTAGAACTAATTACATAAATAAATCGATATCTCATTACATTTGACTAAGTAATCACCAATGAAAACTTGTGAAGCAATTTATGGTTATGTTTCATTTGCCAGAAGTTCGTTATTAGAAGATTCGTTAATTATTTATCATAATTTACTTTCTTAATAATTGTTAATTGGTTATAGTTAAATAGTGAATTTAAATAAGCATTTATTTTGACTCGGAATAGTGATCAGTGATTTTGAAATAGTTATATTTAATTCAGACCAAAATTTGTGAATACGTTTTAAGGGATAATGTTTATACTCATCAGTTACTTGGTGCTGAAGATCCTGATGTCGTCTTCTTCGATAGATAACTCCTGGGCTGTCGTCTTCTTCTATGGATAATTCCTGTCGTCTGTTTCCCTCGTCTCGGCACTTTTCTTTGCTACTTCAGGCCTCGTAATTCTTCAGTTGGTGTCGTCTTCTTCTTTTAGGAGGTTCCACTGATCTTCATATAGCGTCCGTGGTCGTCTTTCTTCGTCACGGCGTCGCTTCGTCTTCTTTGGATCACTACGGTTTGTTAATTTAATTTTTTATAAATAAAAATTTATGTTCAGGATTCCCTGTACTGTTGTAATTGTCTTCCATTAGTTTTAAATAGTTTTGAAATTACTTGAAGAATAATAATTTAATTTTAATATGAGAGCTACTCGGTCCACCCTCTGGCGTTGGTTAATAATGACTTACTGAAAATCTAACGGTTTTTTGGCGTTATTTTTCTTGTTGCTATGGTTACTTCATAAATTATGCTAATTTTTCATTGGTTATTAACTCAGGTTATTGTTAAGATTTATCGTCTTTTTTCGTCTATTTCTACCAAAATATCTTCAACTGAAGATTACTACTTTATTCTAATATCTATGGTCATCACATTAGTACCATTCTTCCTAATTTTTTATGATGAACATTTTGATACCCCTCATGCCTACTTTTGGATAGCTAATTACATTTTTACTATTTTCCCAATTTTATATCTTACATATATTTTATTCAAAATTAGTTGTTAATCACATATCTTGGTACTATGAATACCCACTTACATGGTTTAATCATTTGGCACGTTCTGCCTTACCCTTGGATTATTATTTGTTCTCAAATTAATAAATTTATGTTCAACAGTTTGGCCTAGAGCCTAAATTCCATTCTACTTCCATCTAACATTTCTTACTAACATTCCTGGTAACTCTAATACAATTTACAAACAAAACAAACAATAAACATCAGTATCCCTAACTCTAATTCTTACTATTAAACATTTCTTTTCAGGTTCTACCCTGAAATAACTTTTAATTGCTGTTATCTGCTTACCCTACAATTTACTCTATGCTATTATTTTCTGAACACAAACAAAACTCTTAATACTTCCTTAAAGAAACTTAAAGAAACTCTTATAATACTATTGACAAACTGTTCCTTGCATGATATGTCCTATCTACTATTCCCTTCACTTAAATACAGTGTTAGTCCTTCTTAATTTGCTATACATTCTGATACCTTAACTCTTACCTTAATATATAATCTTGATATCTTATTACCTAAATTAACAATATTACAATTAGTTCAATCTTACCTACTAATGCACAGTTTATCACAAATTGTTTATCTGTTTTAACATAGTTGGCTTATATAATATTTAGTTCTACACTCTCCCTACACTTTTCCTTTCATTAGAAAGTTACTATAATTACTACCCTGCTCACTTTGTTTCATTATTCTATATCTATCACTTCACTACTTATTTAGTTTTACACACACACTTTTAGGCTTATTCACTTGTTTATTCATGGGTTGTCTGATTACTTTAAATCACTGTGTGATTATGGTCATTTATAACTATTTACCTCCAAATCACACTGATCACTTTTGGTCATCATTCTAATATTGCTTTTGTTTTGGGCTCAAAGTATTGTTTATAGCCTTTGGCCATTATTACTACAATTAGTTTGGGGTATGGTTAGCTTCTAACCCCCCTACATTATATTATACAAGTACATTCTTTAAATAACAAGATACATGTGATCCTATTACCCTTCATTAATCTTATTGTCCTAGCTACATCTCATATGCTACAGACATCAATTCATTACTAAATTTACAATAGTCTGTTCACTTTTTTGGGATGACTTGATTGTACTTAAACTTCTTCTTCACTGTCTCTTGGTTTCTTTGGTTCCTATCCGATCTATTGTGTCACGTCTGTCGGGTTAATAGTCATTTGTCATTTATTGGGTTACTGGGTTATTGATCTTTAAGTTCATAAGTTTTTTGCCTTTTACTCTTATTTTCAGCTGTTTATTTTATAATTAAATACCATTGAATTCCTGCTACCTTATGTCATGTTACATAATATATATATATATATATATATATTGTTGGCCCGCCTGGCTTCCAAGATTTTTCAGTTCTTCTAGTCTAATGTCTCTGTGGTTTGAATTGTCATCTTTGTATGGGTAAACTAGCACTTTCTTGACTTTAGTTTATATAAATTAGTTTTGGAGAGATTTTTATTGCTGGATTTCACATTAAGAAAGGACATACTTTAACTCAAACTATAAAGTTTGCTAAAACATTACTGAGACAAAATTTTTTAAATTAAAATGCTAAGGGGTAAAATACAACCAGGTTTGTTGCTCTGAGGTTTTCACCGCCAGCGTCAATGTTGTTAAAATGGGCATTAGCCAGGCTGTTAGGCCGTGGTTTTATGTTGGTCAATCCAGACATTTTGGCCTCACCATCGGAGGCCATCTTCAGTGGCAAAAAACGTTTGGCACTGTTCCCCAAACACCCCAGTACCGAGGCACAAAACTATGTTTCAGCCTAAGAAGGCCAACTTAAATAAAGTCACCTAGCCAGCACGATGTAAGCTGGAAATCAGCACCAGCACTGAAACGGTTTTTACCACTGAACATAGCCTCCAATGAAGACGCTGAAACGTCTGGATTTACTCATTGGTTTACTCAGATAATTTGAAATCCAAAGAATTTAAAAAAACTTATTTATAAAATTGTATGGGAAGAATCCTGAATTTCTCATTTGTCCTAAGGAAAATGCGAGGTGCAACCTTCGAGTTTATCTCGTCCACCTCCCAGAAGTTATTCTTATCCTAGTCTGCACTTTTTACAGTTTAAAGTTTTAAAATCACAATTCATCATGATTTGCTTTATGGCAAACATCAAACAGGGTGTAGTGAAGAGTTTGCTGTTAACAAGATGAACTAAGTTAACAGTAATGAAGAACAGAAATATTAATTGGACAATACACCAGTGATTGCCAAACCCACCCAGTACAGTCATTTGCCAGAGGTTGTGTACAGGGCACATCGATACCAGATAACTTATTAACGCAGTTGAAGCTTACCGAGGTCACTGTTCAGCTCTGTATACGTGTTTGAGAGATGGTCTACGATAGGGTGATCCTGTCCCGTTCAGGTTACAGTGGATGTTGCTGAACAGGACCAAAGTGGAACTATCTTTAAAAAATGACTAGGACACTTGCTTATGCAGGCGATTTTGTAATTACTGGTACATCTCTGCTTTCTGCTAGAAAAAAGCCTTCACGAAACTAGATGAAGAGGCATGCAAATTATGACTTAAAGTAAACAAAGATAAGATCAAAATGTCAGTGTTAACAAGGATGAGACATGTACAACACCAGCAGCATTATGTGTTTGGTGATTACTGTTTGGAAGCAGTCTCTAGTTTCCAATACGTTGGTTCTGTTGCCAGTGAAGACCTTGATGAAAAGGAGGAAATAAGTAGGAGAATTGCTGCCGGGAACAGAGCATACTTTGCCTTAAATAAAACCTTGAAGAATATGTTAGTAAGCCAGTCAACGAAGTTTAGGTTTTTATAAGACCTTAATTAGACCAGTAGTGGCTTACGGTGGAGAAACCTGGACCCTTAATAGGTCAGCAGTGGAACTGCTGGACAGATCTGAAACACAATCGCTCAGGAGGATTATGTGCCCAACATGTGAAATGGGACATGGCAGCGGAGGAAAAGTAAGAGATTTGTATGCAGCATATGATGAACTCAGCATTACCTCTTTCATCAAAACAGAAAGACTGAAGTGGCTAGGTCATGTCCTGCGACTGGAAGACAACAGGACAGTATAAAAGCTGTAGAAACGTGACAGCCTTCCATGGTCGATGAGCTGAGCTGCTCGGACTGTTGTGCGCATGTGCCAAATGAATGAAAATTTTGTTAGCTTCGCAACGAGGCGTTTGTCCACTGCGCCTCTCGAATTCAGTGTTCAATTTCTATCGTCAGGCCTCTCCAAGGGTTTATGGTTAGTGGTGGGCATTTTTGTTGTTTTTGAAAAACGAAAACGAACTATTCGTTAAAAAAAAACAACTGTTTTTAAAAACAGTTGGAAAAAACAGGTTGAATTAATGAACTGTTGCTATTTACATTTACTGATTTTTACCATTATATTGTTAAAACGTTTTGTTTTGAGCAATTCAATAACTGTTCATTTTAGTATTTTTCTTAAATGGATGGTTACGTAACTTAAACAATGGCATTAAGTCAATATTTCTCTTATTTACCAGTATATTAAAAGGCATTTTTTGGTTTTAAATTGTTTCATCAAAACTCGTGGGGAGTATCTGTATATATTTTTATAGTAACTGAAATAAAACTGAATATAGCCTAATACTGCGCTAAACACAACGAGGACATATAATAATCGAACGCAAGTCAACGAACGTTGCGGTAAAAACGAACAGTTTATCCTCGTAACAGTTCAACACGTTGCAATGAAAACGAACAGTTTACTCCAAACTATTCAATACAAACAGTTTACGCCAAACAGATCAACGAAAGTTCCATTGAAAACGAGCTGTTTATTCCGAACAGAGAACTGTACTAGAGAACAGCTGCGTTGTCAATACTGTCGTCAACGCCACGTTCGTTTTTAAACCGAACAACAGTTTGTCTCCGCGGAAAAGAACAGTTAGTTCGCTTTTTTTTCCAGAAAATTGTTTTTTCAAACAGTTGTGTGTTTTTGTTTCCAGCACTACTTCTGGTGGACGGCCTAGGTGTCGGTGTCAAAGTGATCTCAAGCAGCTGAGTATATACACCGCCCTTGCTCAGATCCGATATGGATGGACGGTCAAGGAGTCGGTGTCCTAAGTGATCTCAAGCAGCTGAGTATATACACCGCCCTTGCTCAGAACCGATATGGAGGACGGCCTAGGTGTCGGTGTCCTGAGTGATCTCAAGCAGCTGAGTATATACACCGCCCTTGCTCAGAACCGATATGGATGGGCGGTCAAGGAGTCGGTGTCCTAAGTGATCTCAAGCAGCTGAGTATATACACCGCCCTTGATCAGAACCGATATGGATGGACGGTCAAGGAGTCGGTGTCCTAAGTGATCTCAAGCAGCTGAGTATATACACCGCCCTTGCTCAGAACCGATATGGATGGACGGTCTAGGAGTCGGTGTCCTAAGTGATCTCAAGCAGCTGAGTATATACACCGCCCTTGCTCAGAACCGATATGGAGGACGGCCTAGGTATCGGTGTCCTAAGTGATCTCAAGCAGCTGAGTATATACACCGCCCTTGCTCAGAACCGATCTGGAGGACGGCCAGGAGTCGGTGTCCTAAGTGATCTCAAGCAGCTGAGTATATACACCGCCCTTGCTCAGAACCGATATGGAGGACGGCCTAGGTGTTGGTGTCCTGAGTGATCTCAAGCAGCTGAGTATATACACCGCCCTTGCTCAGAACCGATACGGATGGACGGCTAAGGAGTCGGTGTCCTGAGTGATCTCAAGCAGCTGAGTATATACACCGCCCTTGCTCAGAACCGATACGGATGGACGGCCTAGGAGTCGGTGTCCTGAGTGATCTCAAGCAGCTGAGTATATACACCGCCCTTGCTCAGAACCGATATGGAGGACGGCCTAGTAGTAGGTGTCCTGAGTGATCTCAAGCAGCTGAGTATATACACCGCCCTTGCTCAGAACCGATCTGGAGGACGGCCTAGGAGTCGGTGTCCTAAGTGATCTCAAGCAGCTGAGTATATACACCGCCCTTGCTCAGAACCGATATGGATGTACGGCCTGGGAGTCGGTGTCCTGAGTGATCTCAAGCAGCTGAGTATATACACCGCCCTTGCTCAGAACCGATATGGATGGACAGCATAGGAGTCGGTATCCTGAGTGATCTCAAGCAGCTGAGATATACACCGCCCTTGCTCAGAACCGATATGGATGGACGACAGTGGTCGAACATGCCGAGGGCAGCAACGTGAGTCTGTTGCACCGATGAGGATGATCGTGTACGCATTTCAGGCTCCTTTCTCGAATACGAAGATGATAACAAGCAATCGCAGTACAAAAACAGACTCCCCCACGAACATTTGGACTGTTGTAGGTCTATTTAAGTGGTGCTGACCAACGATTCAACAAACACAGGAAAACTGTTGAAAAAGTGAGTGCCATCTTCGCAAACAAATAAGACGGACAATGGTTTTCAATGCTGTATGTTTTCCCGTGTATTGTTTCAGCAAGGGAATTAATTTTTATCGTCAGCATGATCCCATGAATCTGATTATTTTTAGTTCTACGTCATCATCTGTTATAAACATTTTGTTTATAAATATTTATAAACCTTTATCTGTCATCATTTTTGTAAACAGCAAGCAGAAGCATGTATTGTAAAAAACATCAAACGAAAAGCACACCACACAGCAACAAAATGTATGCGCTCAAACGAACTGCAAATATTGTCAAATTAAAGAGTTAAATTTTTTATAATAAATAAATTTACGTGATTAAAATGGAAACAAGACGAACTTACGTTTATACAATCCACATGTTGCTAAATATTAGTTACGCCTACCCAGCGGCGGCTGGTGGTTGAAAAATTTGGGGGTTGCAGATGGGTTGGATGGAATAAAATTGTTTTATTCTCTGAATAGAAATGTCCAAGTCTCCTCCCCTCCAAACAATACACAAGGAAAGCAAAATACTGCAATTTTAGTGTCACACCCGCGTAACCACGAATATTTATAGTATGAATCTTTTTTAAATTTACGAGTAAATATTCTGTTACCTGATTTTACGCGTTGATTAAAATTTGAAAGATCTGGTGTAGACCTACCCACTCTCTTAATTTCAATTTTTTCCTCAACATGAACGCCGTTTTCGTCAAGTTTGTCGACAGAATTCATTGCGTCCTACCAGTTAAATATAATAAATATTTTACACTATGACACCTTAATCTTTTATACGTACTATTATTTACATTTAACGATGAATTGGACTGACACTAACAACGAACTTACAAATTCCAACCTGGCGTACCACGTGTTATTTACCAACAAACAGACTGGTGGCGCCGTGACGTACAAGCGGGATTTGCAGTCCCTAATCAAACCAAGCTAGCCCATATCGTAGTAATAGGAACACCCGAGTCCAGCCAATCAAAGCACTACTCCATTGTATTTCCCCATGTACGAAGCGCGTCACAGTTGGTGCGTACACCACGGCAAGGGCGTGTACGGTTTTTAGTATTGCTCTGCGCTTTTCAATCAAATGATTAATTACTATGATTTAGTTTCAAAACACTATTATTAGTTATTGTTTTATTCATAATTCTATAATTCAAAATACAATTCGAGAATTATTGGTGGTTGTGCAACCGTGCAACCTAAGCACGGGCCGCCACTGCGCCTAGCCTATAATACGTATATATGTAAATCGTGCCTAATACTCGTTGCTTGCGAGGCTGAAAGGTAAATTGTGGGAGGAGGGCAAAAAAAAATCATCAGCCTAGGGCGCTACAACCTTAGGTCAGGGCCTGAGTGTGTAAACTTAAACAAGCACATACCACACACATGGGCCTAATCACAGCACACATATTAAGTAGTAATTATTTAATTAACAACGCGCAATCAAACATGAAGTGTAAAGGACGGTCTGATGTAAACCGTCGCTTTTGTTAATCGTATACCACCGCACTGGGGACAAACAAAAACTGGTACACCTGCATAAATAATTCTATTAACGGTGCTAAAGCAGTAGAGTTTGACAACACCAATTAATCATCCTGCAGCGTGAAACACGCGCAGAATACAACAACAGAAATGGTAGCAGCCCCCCCCCCAAACTCTACATAGATTTATTTGTTACACATATATCCTCGTTGACTGAATTCAATAAGTGCACCCCAACTCGGGGGGAGGTGGGGAGGTCCACCCTCACCCGATCAATATCTATGGTCATAACTAATTACTGTACTAGGGTTATCCTGTGGAATGCAACGCTAACTAGTTGTCTGGCCGCAGATGTTGGTGAGGGGGTCTGCACTAGCGTTGCTTAATGGATCGTAAATCTCTTCTGAAAACATACGTACAGCCGTGAGTACGCGTTCAGATGAAGAGGACCAGAAAGCTTAATCGTTTTGTGCAGTCTTCGATTTAGGCGCCACTGACTCAAATCCGCGCTACCATCTGTTATTACAACAATGTACAGGGCGCACGTTAAAAATTCAGACAAATTCATTAAGTGGTTTTGTTTCGACAGCTTACTTGGGCAACTGTGTATATTTTTGTAACCACGGGAAAACAGCAATAGCGGTCAGTGATTTGGTTTCTCTTCTTTGGATGGGGAAATGTACGAGGAAATCAAAGAGAAGTTGAATGTGCGTTCTTCAAGCTAGTCACACTGGTAACACCTCCCCTAGAACCTAGTCCCCCCCCCCCCAACCAAAGCTTCCAGTTACCACTGACGGCATCGAGTACTTTAAACTCTCTTTTACGCTTAACCACTTAATACTAAATGTAATAGGTTTTTTAAACACAATTTTGAGCGCGACTTGGCGACCCACCAAACGCCGTCGCGGGACCCAGCAGTGGGTCGCGCCGCATACGCTGTTCCACAGCGTTACGTAATTCTGTAGTCTTCGCGCGTTGCCGTTTGTTAAGAGACACATACGTACTTTTGTTATTTTTCAGATTAACGTAGCTATATAAATTTTGAATAAAGTACGTGAATATACATTTTTAATACAGCAGAGCCCGTTTTTACTTCCACGTTCCGTAAGGGAATGGAAGTATGGTGATGCCGAAAAAATCGTGTTAGAGATTAGGGCTGATTCTTATTGTACTGCCCTCAAAACATGAAGAAAAGTAATTTTCCGAAAAGTGTCTGTGTAGAATTTTTTCTATGGCGAACGATAACTGCCGCAAATTTAAACAGAATCAAATAATTTTTTGCATATGTGCCCGAGTTATAGAGGACTCAAGGCCTATAGATTTTTGTGAAGATTGGTTAAGCGGAAGGGGCAGTTTACCTGCAACGTATTATGTTTTGACAAGAGTAAAGTACATAATTTTGATAAATAAAGTATCCTGAAAAGAAGGTTATAATAATCCACTGTAGGAAGGTAGATGAAATATCTATAAATGAAAATGATAGTTGAAGGGGGAGGGGATAATTTTTTATATGTGTACTACGTTAGCGGCAAGAAAGTAGTAGTTTGTTGTTAAAATTCCTTCCCGGGCTGTTTGGCCGTGGTCCAATGTTTTCTGCAAAACCAGAGGTTTCGGCAGTGCCATCGACTGCCATCACCAGTGAAAATCGAGTGTGCTAACATGAGGTGGTATACGTTAGTGACCACGGTACTGTGGTTAAGGCTGAAGAAAGAAGCAGAAAGAAGTAGTGTCTATGGAAATATTTCATTTCGAAAATGATTTTAAACATAAATGTTAGAACATGGAAGTCATGTATGGTTCTCCATACCGATATTTAACTTATAAGTTGACATATTTATTGTGGTCTCGAACGCGTGTTTGTGTAAACCGCTTCTGTGATCCAATATTCGTGTTGAAAACTGGACACGGAACAACCATTAACGTCGTTCGTCTGGGACTACGCTGAACAAAACATAATCGCTCTGACTAACGCGATGCTGTGTTGTGGCCAGACTGTTAACTGAACGAAGTCATGGGCCCGTTACAGATAATTATACTCGAGATTAATAATTCTGTATTAAACACCGTAGAAATATTATAACATAATGTACAGTATTTCTATTCAGTGAGCATGTTATTTTAAGTGTTATTTTTGCGCAGAGACATTTCTGTTTGACAGTAATTAATTACGGCGGCGTGACTGACGAACGAAACTATAGTGAAATTCAATATGACAGAGACGCTGATTATCGACGTAACGACAATATCCGCCGCTTGCACCAATTCGTGTTAGCCGTAACGCGTCCTGTCGTAATTAAACGCTATCATCGTGCAGCATGCGGCGTCCGGCCGGCCCTTTGTTGTGTCGACACAGTACACACGTTCAAATTATGACAAAGTAAAGTCCAACGTACGGGATTCCCTTTTTAATAATGAAGATACGTTCGGCGCAAGTATGTGGAAATAGACATAACTAGATCAAGACACGGCTGGTCGAGGTCTATTGCACGGAGCTAAATAAAAAATCCGCTGGGAATGTAAACATGTCAGCAAAAGTGAATACATGCTAATGCCTGCATCAGAAAGGTGAAGAATCCAGAAAGATTAATAACGGGTAAATCCTCTATCCTAGTGGTTCCCAAAGTGGGGTCCGCAGACACTTTTAAGAAAAAATAGAATGTAAAGTAATTTTCTCCGATTTTTTGTTATGCTCTAAAATCTAAATCTAAACTTTAGAATCTTATAACAATTAGTAGAAGAATCCAGTAGTTTTGTTGGTTCAAACTAATTGTAATTGTAATTGTAAAAATAATTTCAAACTAATGGCTTTAATAATGTCTTGAAATCATGTCGTGTAGCAGATCTGTTTGTTCGCCGAACAGACTAGACACATCTCACTTACAGTACAAGAAGAAAATTCATTGGGAGAACTTTCAACTCTCAGTTCACTAAAATTACAGTTTTCGCAATTACAGCTAGCCGACTTCTGGTTATGTGTAATGACTGACTACCGTGAACTCGAAAAAAGAGCTTTGGAGTGTTTAACTGTGTTTTCATCTACGTATTTGCGTGAAACCGCAGTCTCCGCGCTCACGTTCTTAAAGTCAAAGTTAAGAAATAAAGTTGATGTCGGGAGTGACTTAATATTGAAATTACCAGACACTAACCCCCACATTAAAGAACTAATTGTTCAAAAGCAGCTTCATTGTTCACATTAAACTATGTTTGATATCATTAATATTATAATTTTGTAAGTTAAGAGAATTTTGGTTTTAATTAAATCCTTAAATTTTTAGTGACCGTCAATCAGTGAATGTTTTAGTGGATGGTTAGTGAGGATCGGTCAATAATACAACTTTTAGTTATTTTGCGTCGACGTTTCGACAATATTTATTGTCATCTTCAGGACCTGTGTATGAAATACAATAGAAATATCAAACATAACGAACCAATTAAATATTTGGGTGAACGTGTTGGTGATGTGAGTGTGTGCGTGCGTATGTATGTATCATTTTATATGTGAAGACTTATGATAGTTTGTTTACATCTTCAAATTATCTTTAAGAAAGCGAGCAAATTATAGTATGAGAGAACTTAATTTATACAGTATTACAATTTAAATTACTAAATATAATGTTATTTTAATTAATTAAACAAACAGTAATCAACAATTGGATATTAGATTGGTACATAAATTGTTTATACCTACAACAGTCAACATATAGCAAAGTAATATATTACCTATAACTAAAACAGATTAGGGGATGTTCACTACGTAATTATTAAAAGTTATTTTTACCATGTTTCACTCCTTACTGGTGTTAACAAACAATCATAATTTATAAACATACAATTTACACAATATTGTAAAACTTTACGACTTAAATCAGATAGTTGACAAAGGTTACAAACAAAAGTTTCTGGTAAATTTTACTAACAGGTAAACTTGGATAATACGGTAATTGTAATCATATTGTAAAATATAGTCAAGAGTACTATAGAATAATGTAATTTATGTATGTGTCCACAATCACCCTTCTCTTTCACCCATGCTCCCCCCGCCAGTCCTCACAGCCTCTCACTCTAACCTGAAATCGATCTATCACTCACTATCACTCCACTCTCTCTCTCTCTCTCTCTCTCTCTCTCTCTCTCTCTCTCTCTCTCTCTCTCTCTCTCTCTCTCTTCTACATCTCACTCACTGTCTCCTTTCTTCCCTCTCTCTCTCTTCCACCCTTCGCTCTCACACTCTCTCACTCTCTTCATTAACTCTCTCTCTCTCTCTCTCTCTCTCCTCTCTCTTCTCTCTCTCTCTCTCTCTCATTATATCTCTTGATTCACTCTCTCTCCCCCTCTCTCACACAGTCTCTCTCTCTCTCTCTCTCTCTCTCTCTCTCTCTCTCTCTCTCTCTCCCTCTCATTTGTCATTGTCCACGATTGACACTCTAAAACACTCACCATTTTTATTACACTATCATACTCATATAAATAGAGAATTATGCACACGATAACAGAAATGATTTACCAACTTGTATTAAAGGGTTACAGACTTTATAACACAATATTATAGATAACAGATCTATTATATGAAAATGGTTATTACTTAATATTTACATTTTGGTCAATGTTATTTACCTGGAACTTGGTCTATACAGAGTACCATAGTCAATGTAGTTCAAATATATGTCGGTCATAATCTCTTTCACATGCTCCCTCAATCTCTCTCTCTCTCTCTCTCTCTCTATCTCACTCTATTCTAAACAGATATATACCACAAATCTAACACGTAGACGTGTACATACACACACGCTAGATCTACACACGCACACGCACACACACACACACACACGCACACACACACACACACACACACACACAAAAAAACAACCCCACAAGTCAACTACACATTCGAGAATCCATACATAAATATAACACTATTTTATTCACTTATTTTTATCATCTAAGTGTAAATTATGCACAACGGAGATGGCCACTGTACTGAGTTTAAAACTGATCGAATATGTGTCTATAAGAAATGTTATGTGTTTCTTAGCTAATACTAAATAATATGATCAGTGAGACACTTACAATTGTTGCTGATGCCAAACACACATTTTAATATTTGATTTTAATACATTTTAATTAAAATATAAGAGTTTCTATCATATTTACTGTTTGTTTTATTTCAGAACTCAGACGGGGTCCGTGAATTTTAAAATTATTGGGGGGGGGGGGTCCGCGGACTGCTTCAATCGTGATTTTTTTTGTAGCTCGATCCATGAAATCTGGGATCGTCTTCAGAAGCTGTGAGTGGGGGTTGAAAGACCCTGCTGAAAGACCTAATAACCGCCGCTCACAGCTTCTGAGAATGAGCCCAGGGATCGAAGCGCCAAGCTGCAAAAGAATTACAATGGAAGCCGTTCCGATAGAGGATTTACCCGTAAGATATCGCCCATCGCTTAGATGTTTTAAAGAAATTTTACTAAGTTTAGATGGCTGGGTAACATGATAGATAATGAAGGGTTCATAAACACGACGTTACATGGCAGGATACAAATAGGAAATGGGACATACTATGCCGAAAGTAGATTATTGAGAAGCAGGCTCATTAGTCACCACACAAAAATGAAAATATATAAGAAACTCGTTAGGGCGGTTGTTACTTATGGAGGTGAGACATGGACATCAGTAAAAGAAGGGTCGTAAGAAAGACTCTAAGACGTGTTTATGACCCGGTAAAGGAAGGTGACGAATGGAGAATAAGAAATAACCGGGAGACAGATGAGCTATTGAATCAAGAGGACACTGTATGATTCGTAAAGGCTCAACGAATACAATGGTTAGGTCACCTACAGCGCAAGAATCCTGAGGGGCACGTCTATAAAAGCAGGAAGAGGGGTCGACCAAGGATAAGACGGTTGGACGCGATGCGCTGGGAGATCTAAGAGGAATGGATGTGAGAGGGTTACGATGAGGTCGTGACCTTGACTGGAACCTACGACCGCAACACAGCCGTTGCGATTGTCACTACTGCAATAGAGGCGTTTGAAGAACACATTATTGCATCGAAGGTTCCCGACTGGCCGAGACAGTATATTACAAATCCTGGGTGGATGACCACGCCGTAACTCGGTAACATTGCAAGTCTACACTCTTTAAAACCAGCCAGAGCGGTGCCGGATTTAAGATTTTTGAGGCCCTAGGCCACGTTTCCTGAGCGGGCCCCCTGGCTGTGACTTTTAAGTAATATATGTACTGCAGAAGTAATATGACGTCAGATTAATACTATCAAATTTAAAACTAGTAGGCTACTATAAAATAGCGTGCTTTCATTTAGCAAACGTTTTCAAAATATTAAGAACCAAGCAAAATAATTGAGCAAATTAATTTATTTTTTAACTAGAGTAACTTAACTAAGCTTATTCAGAAATTTAACATAAAAACCTTCTTTACATTCAAAACAAAATAAAAACATAACCTCAAATCGCAAACCGTTCAGTCACAACGCAGATAAAGAATGATAACAAACAAGGGTGGTACCACGGTCGTGTAAATTCGGGGGCAATATAGCGGACGTTCAAAATTCGCATGCGGAGATTAGTTTTCAAGGATGCCAACGTCTTAAAAATAAGCGCGCAATATTTAAATGAGAACTGTCTTCCACTGTATTATTAACAAAAATTAATCATTTAATTTCAAATAAATCATACTTAAATTAATCAAAGTGCCTCCTACTTTATAAAAATACATTTGTTAAAAAAAAAAATATCTGTAGCTTGCGGCCCCTCTGAGCCCGGGGCCTAGTCGTAAATCCGGCACTGAGGCAGAGGGTATGCATTCGATGCGCACGCGCATGTGTGTGTTGGTAAGTATTAAATCACTAAACAACTCATTTACTTGTTTCTTCAGCACTCTGCTGTTCTTCGTCGACTGCTTCGCGTCATTTCATATAATTCCTTGCATTTCTGGATTTCTTCCAACTGGTTTACTCCACGTTTTTCTGTCTTCTCCTTTTGCGTTTTCTCAACTTTCGCTTCTCACATCTTCTTACTGGTCTTTCTATCTCTTGTGTTTGTTAAAATAGCCCCATCAGGGAAATTAGCTGCGTTATATGAATTCAAGGATACACTGTATTTATATGGATGTTATAATGTTATTCTTCTTCTCTCAGTCCTTCTTCTTCTTCTTCTTCTTCTTACAGTACCTAATGCTAGCATTAAGCCTACGGCCTTTAGCGCCCTTTGGTCGTGGTTCTAGCACCGCCAGAGAGAAGTTGTTTACCTAGTAACCTCACGATGGGAAGGAAGTTGTATGGGCGTGTGTGTAGAGTAAATGTGTCTTTCTTACTGATCTAGTCAGGGCGTGCTCGACAAGACCGCTGCATTATTTGTTCCAAAAGATACGGGCGGGTAACCGGATCACGCCGTGACCTTGACTCGGACCCTCGACCGCAACACGGCCGTTACGATTGTGAGTCACAAACGAAACCGCTGAGCCGGTTCGCGCCACATTTTGTTTCTCATCCTACTACCTTTCTTGTACCTCCCTGAAGCCTTCTCGGGTATTTCAACTCAACAGACAGTCTAGAAATGCGATCAGACGGCTGAAAACCTACACGGCTGTCAACGTTGTACAAAGCAAGGGAAGCAATTACTGGCAGCAGAAATGTAATTGGTTCTGCAAACGTTCGGAGGCCGGAGACAAATTCCTGTCGAGTCTGTTAATTTCCGGACGCGACAGCCCGTCACAGCGTGTCGCTAATGACGCCTCAGCTCGCTAAATTGACAAGATTTTTGCAAATCGCACTCTGGCGAGTTCAGCTAGAACGAGTCAAGCAGTCAGCTCGCGGGACCGACACTCATTAATATGTCGCGTCTCGGTCCAATTAATTATTTTATAAAGTATTTTTCCGACCTGCTGATTATTTTTTAAGCTTGTGAGTAAATTAATTTCCCCATTGTAGGGTACCGGGGAGGGTCTGCCTTCTTACGGGCCACGGCTTCCGGTTATTTTTTATTCACTGTTGTTTTCCCCTTGACTCTGATGCCTCAACAACGCCCAAACGCAAGACAGCAGCGAAATATAAACTAGAACGCAGTATTACAGCCGGCTAAATTCAACCTTATTCACGCCTGTAATATTCCAAACATAAACCAGCCCAAGATCATTATTAAGTTTTTAACTTGAATGAAAGATTAAAAGATTATAAACAACGATGAAAAGAACAACAATCAACCGTATTTTTAGAAACAAGGTATGCCGAGATACAAAATTAAAGTTCTACAGAGTTTTGCCAGTCCCTGTACTGTCGTATGGGTGTGAATTTTAGATAAAAAGCAAGAAACAATACAGTAAAATACAGGCTTCAGAAATAGCGTTCTAAAGAGGACTTGAAGGGTGTTATAAACTTGACAGTATAAAGAATGAGGCCATAAGAGAAGAATTAGAAGTATTTAACTTGAATGAAAGACTAAAACATTATAAACAACGGCGGAAAGAACACTTAGAAAGAATGTCAGATTCAAGACTGGCCAAAAAGTCTGGAAATATAAACCTATGGGACACAGGTGTGTGGGTAGGCCCAGGAAGAGATGCCTGCAGAATCTTTGAAGGCGGAATATGGCGTCACTTGCCTATCCTATACCGTGATACGGCGTCACTTGCCTATCCTATACCGTGATATGGCGTCACTTTCCTATCCTATACCGTGATATGGCGTCACTTGCCTATCCTATACCGTGATATGGCGTCACTTGCCTATCCTATACCGTGATATGGCGTCACTTGCCTATCATATACCGTGATATGGCGTCACTTGCCTATCCTATAACGTGATATGGCGTCACTTGCCTATCCTATACCGTGATATGGCGTCACTTGCCTATCCTATACCGTGATATGGCGTCACTTGCCTATCCTATACCGTGATATGGCGTCACTTGCCTATCCTATACCGTGATATGGCGTCACTTGCCTATCCTATACCGTGATATGGCGTCACTTGCCTATCCTATACCGTGATATGGCGTCACTTGCCTATCCTATACCGTGATATGGCGTCACTTGCCTATCCTATACCGTGATATGGCGTCACTTGCCTATCCTATACCGTGATATGAAGACGATGATGATGATCCCTCTTTCATTTAATAATTTTAATATTTTCAGTTTAAAAACATTACCTCACCACTATAGTATCCAGACTGTTTGCCTTTACGCATATAGTGTCTACACATGGTGCAGATCCTGTCTCATGGGCTACAGTTTAATGCCCTTTAGCCGCTTTTTTAAGTTGGAAACCACCGACACAGGTATTGCTAGGCAGGTATACCACGTGCTGGTTTGTCAAAACCTTGTGAGGGCGAGTGACTGTATAAAAGATTATATAATTGTACATTTTGTACTCTGAAACCGATGAAAAATACAGAGAGAGTATAAAATATTCAAATATTTGAATTCATATGAAATGTATACTTACGCGTGTACGTAAATGAAGTCAAACACGTTTTACTTGTGTGCGCGACTGTCCACGTGGACGTGACCGAGTGAGCGGTGGTGCAAAGCGTAGTAAAGGCTCTCTACGCGATGTGAGACACGAGGATTTCTCACCATAGGCTCACGTCCTTTGTTCTCTCTCGCGTACAAATTGGTGTAATTTATTTACGGCGCCAGATTAGGGACACACGAAACGGCAGAATCGACTTTGTTTTCCTCACAACGAGAGATCGTCAAACGGTTGGCTTTCACGTTCTGTAAACACCTACTTGCAGATCAGTAGTCACTTCAAGATAGCGGCTTATAAACTGTACTAAATCGGAAAAACTGATTTTTAATTTCTTATGGGAATTATAGGAGTGGTCGTGGCTAGTGGCTAGCGTGTGGTGCTGCTACGCTGTAGGCGCGGGTTCGATTCCCGCCGGGGCCATCTGATTTAGATACGACAGTTTCCTCTCGCAAGGCAATGGCAAACCAGCGAGAGGTATCCTACCTAGTATAAATCCTCCCCAACTATGCCGTTCGTATCCGACGTTAAACTGTAGATCCCATATACCTGTGAGACACTCCGTAACACACGCACCACGGGTATATGCGGGGAGGGTACAAACCAGTCGAAAGACTGAAGGATCCAATAATAATAATAACAATAATAATAATGGGATTTATAGAATTTCAACACAATGTTTAAGTAGTAAGTATCCTTGAGCTGCAAAATTAGCTCACTACTTTCAAGAAGGGACATTTATTATTCCATAAATTTGTATATTAGTTAATTTTTCTATTATTAGAAAAATTACGAAAATCAAGCTTACCCTACTATTTTTTTGTTTAGTAAAGTAACAATTGTAGATCAATCGTACAACAAACGCTAAAAATTCCAAACAATCTGATTTGTGTTAAAGTTCCCTTCAATCTGACACCCCGGGTGGAGTTTTACAATTTTTCGATCCCCCTTTGGAGCGCTGTGGTAAAAAATTTGAAATTTGTAAAACTTCTTCTTCTTATCTTCAAGGCTTAGATTATATACACCTGTTCAGGCACCGTTCTCATCCTCGGACGACCCACGTCTCTTCTACCAGTGGCTTTATAGTTTAATGCTGATTTCTGCAATCGATCCTCTCTCATCCTTTGTAAATGATCTCACCATTGTCTGCTGTAAGCTGAAATAATTTAATTTATGTTCTCTACTTCGAGTATGTCCTCATTCCTTATTCTATCTTGCAATGTACAGTTTAAAGTATATCAAAGAAACTGCATTTCAGCACTCTGAATCTTTCCGCTTTTTTTTTGTCATGACCAATGTGTCATGTGATTGTTGCAATTGTCTTATAAAATTTCTTTGTATGAAATCGTTTTACATGACATACACTAAATTCAGATTTCGGTTCGAATTCTCTTTTATTTGATATCCCACATAGAATTTGCGATTTTATCTTAATTTTCGTCTAGTAGCCTATTTGGGCTCTGGTGTAGCAACATTTAAAAAAAATCTAAATTTAACAATTGATACAGATTTTAGTTTAAAATTCATTTTAATTTGATACGCCACGTGAATAACTGCGGTTTTATCAAAATTTCGCCACATTATGCGCCCTAACGTTCAACAATTTTGAAATTTTCTAAAACGAACATTGTATATAGATTGTGGTTGAAATTCTCTTCAATTTTACACCCCACACGGGGTTTTGGGATTTTTTCACAATTTTGACCCCTCACAGATCTCTCTCCCGTCCTCCTACTTTTGGTAGGATCGATCTAAAAAACAATCGGATTCTGTAGGGTAAAAGTTTGGACGCCCCCCATGGTGAGTTTTACGAAAACCGGTTAATGCGTTCAAAAGGTATCGTGTGATATACCCCAAATGGACAGACAGACAAATGCCAAACGGTCGCGTTAAAACTGAGGACTCGCTTCGCTCGTTCAAAAATACTGTGAGGAAAATTCTTAAGGCAATTTCTGTTAGATCAGTGTTGTCCCCATCATGAGGGAGAGGTGGAGAATGAAGAAAGATGGAGGAGATCTGGAGAAAGTTTGTAGAGAGATGGAGAAAGAAAGAAAGGTTGCACATAGAGAAGTAGATAAATGGTAGATAGAAAATGGAGAGAGAGAGAGAGAGAGAGAGAGAGAGAGAGAGAGAGAGAGAGAGAGAGAGAGAGAGAGTGTATGTAAAGTAAGAATTTAGTGCGTGAACAAATAGGGAGAAAGCGGAATTGATAAAGTGAATATTGCGTACGGAGGATTAAACTACATCCCTATTGTTACTTCGGTACGGAGGTGGGTGGGGGTGAACATTAATGAAAGGGTGGAACGTACGCCGGAAGAGATACATCATCGTTCACAACTTCACCTCCTGTAAGCTGATGGTGGCGATAATCATCATGACAGTAATTAAAGTACATAATATATCGGTTGCTGTACCTGTAGGCGCTGTTTCTGTTTGGCGTGAAGGGACAAGTAACACCGTGGTATTCTGTGGCGGGAACGGAAGACGGAGAGTCGAGAGACGTCCGGCAGTGAGGCTAACAGACCAACGGTGTACAAATGGACATTAAACGAGGAGGATTAAAATTTGAACACCGTAATTTCGTTTTTCACGATATTAATTGATGACTCGTTGGGCACTTGGTGAAACATATTAATACAAAGGTTTTAAAAAATATATAAACACTTGGTACGTTTCACAGTTTTTTTTTTTTTTTAAACCTTTGTATTAATATGTTTCACCAAGTGCCCAACGAGTCATCAATTAATATCGTAAAAAGTGCAAGTAAAGCAATTCTCGTTACTTTCTACAGAAGATGTCTTTTAAAATTCAGGAAGTCTTTTATTAAATCATTTGTGGTTTAATAAACAGTATCTCAAGAATAGTGTATTTCCAACGTACATGAAGATTAACTGCCGTCATCATTCGTTTGAAGCAAAAACTGCTGTTCAACAGGCATACAAGAACTAGCTACAGTTGGAACTCAAGAAATGGTACTCTAGAAAAAACAATTTGTCTTGACACCTTAAACTAATACATTGTGAATTAACGTATAGATACAGTGTAGTGGAATTTGACCTTATTGATAATATGATCAGAGAACATGTAAGTTATCATGCTCATAAACAGTATTTACCGAATGAACAAACTGAATTCTGTGTATCCCTTTGATTAAAAGCTGTTATTTAGTTTAGTTAATTTTATATTTTGCATTCAGATTATATTTAGTTTTTACAGACAATTGACCTTCCCTTAGCTCTTGCAACCCCTCACCTCTTCACACCTCACACATGTTCCGATACATGCCCTAAACAGAAGTTCACCACCCTTACATCCTCTGTTTAGGTGTTCACTCATCTCTTTGACAATGGCTTAAAAAGTCAAAACAGCTGTCAGAGTTAAATAAACACTGTGAAACGTACAAAGTGTTTATATATTTTTTTAAAAACCTTTGTAATTTCGTTTGTTTGACGGAAGGTAGTCAGTGGCGTAGCGATTACTTTTCACGGGGGGGGGGGGGAGCGGGATTATAGACCAGGATTTTTATACGGTCGCGCGTTGTTGATGATAAAGAGGGAGCTAACAGGGGACTCAGTAGAGATGGGCGAATTCGGTCACTTTAGTGAGCGAGGTCTGCAGCTCACGGACCATACTAGTGGTTAGCCTATTAGGATAACAGTTCGCAGAGTCAGACCGTCGCTGACCTGAACGCAATCGTAGCATTCCGGTATCGCAGTCATTATAAAACGGAACCAATAACAAAGAAACTTTTGTTTTGTTGATAGATATCTTTAGTTTGTAGTATTGTTGTCTAAATTGAAAACAGAAAAAGGGGAGACAGACAGACAGGCAAAGGACAGTAATTTGAGAAGTAAAAAGGAAATAGAAGACGAAAATGTAGGCCATAGGAAATGAACGATTAAACACCCTTGGGAGTGAAGGCTGGAAGATGACTTGCTGAACGCATCCATAGAACAGGGACGGTGAAGTAAATAGTGTAGCAAGTAGTGAACAGCGTGAAGAATGACGTGTCGAGAAGACGTCGTGCCGCAGCGAGGAGGAGGCACTTTGCTAATGGAACTAGCGTCAGGATTCCTACAGCGTTTGTGTGTTCCATTCCTATTGAAACGCTCTGGTAATTCTCCGCTGTCGTTGTTGTACTGCACGTTACATTACGTTTACTGATTACTATCCAAACGTCCGGCTCAACACCAGTTGTGCCCCCTCCCCAAGGAAACGTATTTAAAATTAAACGAAAATGTCATTGTAATAAGCATTTTGTTAGAAATAAGTTAAAGCTAAAAACAATACAGTTTGGAAATAAATTCTAATATGAAATTAAACAAATAAATAAATAAATCTAATTTCTACAGAACTTCTAAATAATCTAAGAATGTCTGCAGAAAAAAAAACAAATTTCTCACGAACATTAAAAATGCGCCAAAATTCCTGCTAACAGATATTGGTCGAATAGGGAGGGTTAGAAAATTTAAGCATCTAGGAGAAATAATTCGAGAGAATGGTTTAGAAAAATCTGCTATAGAAAGAAAGGTTCATAAAATGGAAAGAGCATATGGTATAACTAAAGATACTTACAATAAAAAGTACATATCTAAAAACGCGAAAATAAGGCATTACAGTACAGTAGTGAAGCCAGAATGACTATATGCAAGTGAATGTCTAGCATTGAATTATAATTTAGACAAACTGAAAATATTGGAAAGACGAATTATTAGGAAAATATTAGGCCCACGAAAAACTTCAGAACGTTGGAAATTAAGAAGTAATGATGAAATATATCAGAGTATAGAAAATATAACAGAAACAATGACAAAAAGAAGACTATTATTTTTTGAACATTTATATAGAATGGACGACAATAGGTTAACAAAGCAGATCTTCAAATATCTGTGGAGGAAAAGTCAACATCAAGTTGGATTAAAGAAGTCCAAAAGGATTTATAAAAAAAGTAATATAAACGCAGGAGAAGCAATTGAAAGAGAAGTTTTTCGCGAAAAAGTGTTAAAAATGGAAGGAATCCAGGGTAGGAGAGAGAAAAACGTAGATTCAAAGTGGACTGAAGAAGAGACACAGTGAAAAGATGAAAGAATATTGAAGAAAAAGAAAAGAACAAAGAATAAAGAACTGAAAGTGGCATGTGGTCCTTAAATGGCCGATACAGAAAAAAAAACGTGGAGGACATAACACGATTAGTAAAATGTTAGAGAGGTACTTACTTAGGTAGACAGACAGATAAACGCACGTACATAGACTAAGATTGAAGGAGTTAGAGGGAGAGACGGGAAAGATAAAGAAAGAGAGAAATCATACTGGGAAGGAAAGAGAGGCGGACAGTGAGTTTAACCAAGTTCCAACGGCTTACGACGAAAAGCCATTAAACTACATTTCTCAAGTACGGTGGTTCCACTCAAACCTGTCAAATCACGGTACGGTATACACTCACGCTAGAACGTTGCTTTTAAGCGAAATGGAAACGATGCACATTCCACGTGCAATACAGAAACGCTTCAGTGCATCTGACGGAAGGAAATGCTGCATGTGTCGCAGATATCCGCGCACAAAACACGTGATACCAATTTGTAACGAGGGAGCGGAGAATCGATAGGAATTCCGCATTATTATACGGGGGATCAGAGAGACAAGCAGTGAGCTACCTACCCGAAGAAGTATTTCCATTCATGCGTTTCTGCCTACTCCTGCACTGATGAAAACACGCCAAATGTCACGTACGAACTAAAAAAAAAAGTTTAATGACCTCTTGAACTGTACACTTCGATTTAACGTAGTCCTTTGTTTGTGTGCTTTGATGTTTGGTTTTTCGTATCCTTTGTCTCTGAGCGTCTCGTTCATATCGGTACCTTATTCTAAAATCAGTTTCACTTTTTCTGTTTTTAATTGGTGTTTACGTAAAAAATCCTATAAAAACCACTCTTTCATTTAATAAGTTTAATATTTTCAGTTTAAAAACATTTAGCTCGCCTATATAATATATCTACAGCTTCATTGTCCCAGCGTTAGCGAAGCAGTAACAATTTTATAATTTTCCAGGTATTGTTGTCAGGGGCAGATCCAGAAATTTGCTCAGGGGGGCACATTCTGGCAGTTTTGGGCCCCTCCTCTCCAGGGGGGGAGGTGTTGTTAGAAAAAAATCTTATTATCAAAGTGTCTGTTGAATCAAACGATATAAAAATTAATATAAATAAATAAATAAATAATTAATTAAATATATTAATATAAATACAAAAACATTAGTTTTTTAACATAATTTATTTATTATTGTATTATTATTATTTGAAAAATAATAAAACAACCGATTTTGATTTTAGAAAGTATAATGTATTTGTACAATTTTGAAATAATATAAAGTAAACTTATAACAGGAATTTTTTATTTAATCTATTTAAACTTTCTTTAGAAATTTGACTTTCATTTCACTTATAAAACTAATCTAATTTTTACACCATTACTTACTCTCGATACAATAAGAATAAGTGTTATCAATAAGGAAAGTAAAACATCTAAATAAAAATAAGCACAAATACTAATATAGAATTATAATTTACAAAAATACACATATTCATTATCAGTACTCTGATCTAGAAATATTAGGTGTAAACGTATTTTATATAATAAAAAATTATAAAATTATAAATTAAAAATAAAATTGCGATAAAAAATAAAATATAATAATTGTTGTAAAAAATTCGGGTTTCAAAGGGTTAACTAACTGAAAATATCATAACTGCACTAGCTACATAATTCATTTTATCCAGTGTATTTTCGAACCGTCTGGGGGGCACGTGCCCCCGTGCCCCCCTTGGATCCGCCTATGATTGTTGTATACTAGAGAACCCTCCAATTCACATTCAAAGTAATATTATTGCATACTATGTTAAGTAATATTTCTAATTAAGTAAAATAGTAAATCTAGTTGTCATCCGCTCAAATACATAGGTTATGTTAAGTGTATTTAAATTATCCACAAATGATGTGTGACTTGTGTGTATTGATGCACACTATTTATCTTTTTACAGCAGCGTGACAGTCCATTACTGAGTCAAGGCCTCCTTTAACAGCCTCCGCTAGTTGTCCCTGTCAAGTCCAGCTGCTCTCCTGTTCCGGGTCCCAAGGATATGGCGCGCATCATAGTTC
Organism: Magicicada septendecula; assembly: GCA_034769895.1. NCBI lineage: Eukaryota > Metazoa > Arthropoda > Insecta > Hemiptera > Cicadidae > Magicicada > Magicicada septendecula. The sequence goes on along the minus strand of CM068374.1, from coordinate 47,997,631 downwards.
ACACCGTCTTCCCAACGTAGTTTGGGTCTACCAACTCTCCTGGTGCCATAGATCTGTTCTGTGAATGCATTTCTGGGTATTTCATTCTTTCCCATTCTGATCTCATGTCCAGCCCACCCGAGTCTACCAAGTTTTATAACTTTCACAATATCTGGTTCGTTCAGAAAAGTGTTCAGTTCTTGGTTGGTCCTTTTCCTCCATTCACCTCCCACACGTACTGGACCAAAAGTACTGCGGAGGATTTTGCGTCAAGAACCAGCATGCTTGACTCAGACTTACTAGAAATGGTCTAGGTCTCAGAACAATAGGTGAAAACTGGGCGGATCAGTGTTTTATATAGAAGCAGTTTGATGCTCCTGGCAATTATTCTGCTCTGGAACAGGGGTCTGAGATCAAAGAAGCGCCTATTTGCACACTATTTATAAAAACACACTAGAAAACTAGAAGAATGTTCTATATCAAAGTAAAATACATTCATAGATAAACACAGTTTGTTATACCAGGTTCTAGAATATGCGCCTCGAACCACCTACACTATACTAGTGTCGTCTATACTAAAATGACGCACGTTTGTAAATGACGCGATTCTTCTTTTTCTGGCACTATGATCCCTGTAGAACCCTGGCCTGTTCAATGACTATCTGCCAGAGCCTGCCCTGCTCTCCTCCATTCTTCTCTGTCCAGAGCCTTACTCCTCCGACCTGCCACTCGCGTCTTCCTCAAATCCCCTTCCACATCTTCACACCATCTCCTCCTCGGACGTCCTCTCTTCCTTACTCCATCCGGCTTCCTTTCCAATGCCATATTTTTGGGCCTCGATCACTTCTCATTCTCACCACATGCACCAACCACCTTAACCTTTGCGCTTTCGCTGCCGCAACTATGTCCGCTTCTCTTAGCTCATGATTATTTCTTATCGTCCACATCTCTCCTTTACACACAGGTCCATAAACTTTCTCAGAATTGAATGACGTCATTACAAACTATATAAAGAACTGTAAGAGACAGAGTTGGTGAGACAGTTCGGCTGTTAATGAGTTTCAGAGTGTGCCTGTGTTTGATCCACAAATATTATATTTGTTTAAATTACGGTTGTGTTAATAATCGATATCACAGTTGTGGATCGAAATTGTATTACGTAAGCTGGAACAGTTCCATCCGTACCCTTTCCAACTCGCCCTGGTTTGATTGCAACCAAGCCATCAGGATTGGTCTCCGCCTGTTAATGGCGGAAGAGTTCGTTTTCAGACTTTCTGTGGCCCTCTTCTTCTGAGCGGCAGATTCCTACCACCCACACCTACGTGAGGTGGCCAGGGACGAAGGTCCCCCGTGCCACATCGAAAAGCGACCCTGCACTCTGCTGGACGACCCCCCATAGGCTCCTACGTAGAGAGCCCTTCTCCTCAGGGAGCCGACGCCCACACGGAAACAAATCTAGAAATCTACCTACCATAAACCATTGAACTCCAAACTGCCCTGAATGGCTGTCCTGTGGCCGTTCGTGGCCTCGGTGGGGCTGTCTCGGTAGTCAGTTGTGCAAGAGCCTTCACTCATGAGGCGCCCGCCCTGGATACACGAACCGGTTTGTGCAGATCACCGCTGAGCGGACGGGGGGCCGCGTCGGAGGCAGCAGCGCTGGCTAACCGGTCCTCAAATGTACCGGGAGGTATCTCCGCTGTTACCCGAGCGCGTCACCGCTGGTTCAGGGCACAAGACAAACCAAACTCTGGCTACGCTGAGCACCTCACTTGCTGAGATCCTCTCCTCCTACCCAACAAAACAGGACCATACCATCCCAACCGCACGACCTTGAAAACCTAGAGAGAGTACGATTCTTGCAGTCACTCCGGGCGCTGCTACCATGCAGGGCTTTTGAGCCCCCTCTCCCCCTCCCCCTATCAGCTACAAACTACATAATGTATTATATTTTTATTTGTAAAAAGCCGGTTTTGTTTGTGAACACGGTGACGACAGTGACACGATTATTTTTTTTATGTTTATTTATTATGTTTATTTATTTTAATTTCTGACCTAGAAGATGACAGTACACAATTCAGAACTATAATGATTCTGCTCTGTTCATGACATCAGTGTATCACGTATCGCTGTATGTTGTAACGAGAACCGTATCGAACCGCCTAGAACAGCCGATAGCGTACTCCACCCGTTCCACCACCCGCTAGCAGTGAAGGTTTTGCCTCAGTCAGGGCCGCGCTCAAGTAGGCTACGTTCCAGACTCCTCTGGAGAATACTCGATTTACGCATTAAGTGGCGTGCACGTTGAGGATAGAAAATTTCTAGAAGACGTGCGCGATCTATGAAAAGCCATAGCAGCCGGCTTTTCATTTAGTTGACAGTCAGCTATTTCCTTAGCGCGGATCGAGTGTTTGTAGAAGTATTGTAGTGAAAAAGTGTTGTTGTGTTATAATTAGCGCGGAATTCTTTATAGTTGACGTTATTATTGTATGTGGACTAAGTTTACTTGAATCGTTGTAAGAGCCCATCTTGTTGATTACAATGATTAATTGTGATAATTAAAGGTGGTTATTAGTGACTTCATTGGTGTCTTGTATGTTGTTTACCATTGTACCGTACGTCGACCAATGAGACCGTCGATCCGCGCTAAGGAATCGCTCACTGTCAACTAACTGACAAGCCGGTTGCTTGGCTTTTTAAAGGTCGCGCAGCACGTCTTCTAGAAGTTTTCCATTTTCAAAGTGCACGCCACTTAATGCGTAATTCAAGTGTTCTCCACAATGGCGTAACTATTTTATCTTGGCCCCGCAGTAATTATTTTCGGGCCCCCGTTACTTAATTCAAGACACTGTTCCCTCTCAACTAACCCCTCCGTACAGCCGTTACAACTACTAACATAATATAACGTACACGGAACACATTCTCCTGAAGACTGTTAAAAGCTCTGTTTCTAAGCCCAGGCCAGTTTGATCGGTCACTTCCATAAATCCTAAAAAGCTTTCTTTACGTTTTAAGTTGGTGGGCCTTCCTTGTTCACCTTCGAAAATTGAGACATATATCTGATTAATTACCTCAGTTGATCGTTTCTATTAATGTTCTGTGTATTAATTTTATATTCCGTAAGGATATGGAAGTATGGTGATCGTGAAAAAAATCGTGTTCCGAATAAGGGCTGATTCTGATTGTACTGCCTTAAAAACATGAAGAAAAGTCATTTTCCGAAGTGTCTGTGTGTAGAATTTTTTCTATGGCGAACGATAACTGCCGCAAATTGAAACAGAATCAAGTAAGTTTTTGCACATGTGCCCGAGTTGTAGAGGACTCAAGGCCTAATGACTTTGATGAAGATCGGTTAAGGGAAAGGGGTAGTTTACCTGTAATGTTTTACGTTTTAACAAGAGTAAAGTACTTAATTTTGATAAATAAAGTATCCTGAAAAGAAGGTCATAATAATCCACTGTACATACGTAGACGAATTTAAATTTAAAGGGTAGTCGAAGGGGTGGGGGTAATTTTATATAAATGAAAATGATAGTTGAAGGGGGAGGGGATAATTTTTTATATGTGTACTACGTATTGGCAACAAAGAAGTAATTTGTTGTTAAAACGTCTTCCCAGCCTGTTTGGCCTTGGTCCAATGTTTTCTGCAAAACCAGACGTTTCGGCAGTGCTATCGACTGCCATCATCAGTGATAATCGAGTGCGCTAACGTGAGGTGGTATACGTTAGTGATCACAGTACTGTGGTTAAGGCTGAAAAAAGAAGTAGTTTTTATGGAAACATTTCATTTCGAAAATGATTTTAAAAATAAATCAGAGAACATGGAAGTCATGTATGGTTTTCCGTACCGATACTTATCCATTGTTACAGACAAAAAAACTGAACAGATTCAATCTGTTTCCAATATTTTTTTTTTCATATCGGCCATCTAAGGACCACATGCCAATTTCAATTCTTTACTCTTTGTTCTTTCCTTTTTTCCAATATTCTTTCATCTTCTCACTGTGTCTCTTCGTCCTGTCTTCAGTCCACACAATAATGTTATTATTATTATATTTTTTTTAGATAAAAAGCTGAATGAATTCGTTTTGAATTTTTGAAAGCGTATACTTCTCACTGTTCTTCGGACCACTGATTATCCGTTGCAACAATGAATGGTATTTACTCAAAAGATCCATAATTGACAAAAAAATTTTCAGCCACTAAGTTTACCGAATCGCAACAGTTTCGATAGAATCAAGTGTTTGTTCTCTGACCTCTAAGCCACAGTCCCCATTCTTAATTCCCATAATCTTTAATCGTCGTCGTCGCCACCCTTTACGGTTTAGGCTAGTAGCCTGTTCCAGTCTCAATGGAAGTCGTCCAAACATCGTATTCGGGGTCTTCCCACACTTCTCTTCCCCCTTGGATGATAGTCAAGGGCTCTTCTTGAAAATCTAGTTGGATCTATTCTCTCTACGTGTAACCGCCACTCCGTTTTGTACCGGGAGATTTTCTCATTTAAGCTTTCAGCTATGCCTAGCTCCATTCTAATATGATCATTTCCGATAAGATTTCTCCTGGTATAACCATTTACAGCCCTCAAGAAACTCATTTCCGCTCCTTGTATTCTAGATATATATCTTTGGCCTTTCTAGTCCAAGTCTCACTACCATACAGTAGTTGAGGTATGGCCATATTACATTATAATATTTCAATTGCATCTCTTTCCTTGTTTTCTTCTTGAAATGTTTAATGATACAGTCACAAAGCGACTGGAAAAGAATAATTTTGCTTTTAACCTCCTTATCATCTTGGTATGTGATGCTACACCTTAGATACTTGAAATCGGGGACCTGTTTTATTGGCAAGTCCTGTATGACAATCTTTGTTCTAATATGCGGTCGAAATAAAAATACGTTCTGCAGCGAAACGTGCAATAGGCAGGCAGTAAATATTATTTTCACTCAAACTCAAGATAAATACAGACAGGGGAGGGAAATATTTATAGGTCATAAAAACCGTGTCTGCCTAAGTGTACTGTACTCGTATATCGTCCGGCGTCAATGACAGACACGCGCGCCGCCACTGTAATGTTTTTAATGCACGCTTTAGTGGCAAGTTATGGCTGTTTATGTAGTAAATGGTGAATTTATGACACACCGCAGACAACACGATGCGTTCGGTACTTTACGGACACATCCAGTTAAGGCGAGGCGCACAGCCTTATGGGATTACCTGCAGTCAGTAATAAAAACCAGTGCTCATCATGATTGACGATTGAATATTGTGACAGGTCTTAGTGTTTATTAAAGAACAAACCACCTTTCGAACGCTCTTAAACGTGTAACGCGTGTGTTGAATTGTTTATACTGATTTTACAGGCCTAAAGGCATAAAAAAAATGATACTGTCCCATTACCCGTACCCGCACTCATTTTCGATATTTAGATTATGCGATTACTGACATCGATATGTAGTGAATATCGCATACGATTTAAGTTGGATAATAGAAATCATGAAAATTTATTTGTCATCATCATCATTTTCTTAACAGTTTTAAGCTTTAGCGGCTGTTCCTATTCCACAGTCCACCTTTTTTTAGGTCTACCAATTATTCTTCTGCCTCTAGGGTTGTAATCTTTCGCCACCATCGGTATTCTAGTTTCTTCCATTCTGTTGATGTGTTGAATCCATTTCTTCTGTATTCTTTAACCCTTTCATTAACTGTAAAAACATCTAAATCACACGTCTTATCTCTTCATTTCTTATATTATCTCGTCTATTACACTTTGTAATTGATCTCAGAAATTTCATTTGTACTCTTTGTATCTTCTGTCCATCTGTTTTTCTTTATGACCCACTTTTCAGAACCATACAGTAGTGTAGGTATTGCCACTGTTTTGTGTATGTTAATGGATATTTGTTTGTTCATTTATTTGTGTACGTTATAAATAAAATACTTTGTTGACGATTGCAATCGTATTTCATTGTCATATTTTTTTTACGAAAAACGTTTCTAGCAATAACTTCGATGTGTGCTTGTGACGCCAAGAGTTGGCGTTGTTAGGTTAACATCTAAACTAAAATTACACATGACAACCAATATGCCTTTAAAATCATACTCGCTTTTTGTAAAATCAACGTAAAAAAAAACAACTTGCCTATTACTATACATGTCTCTCTTTTTATGGCACAACTCGTTTTTACACGAATATTCGGCTTTTGTGTAGGTCACTGGAAAAGCAACCAACTCGAAGGAAGGCGGGATGCTGTATATGTCTCCATTTTACTGCCATGTTCCATAAGGAAATGGAAGTATGGCGATGGCGAAAAAAATCGTGTTCGAGATAATTGCAGATTCTGATTGTACTATCCTCAAAACATGAAAAAAGTCATTTTTCGAAAAGTGTGTGTGTTTGTCTGTCTGTGTAGATTTTTTTCTATGGCAAACGATAAGAGCCGCAAATTCAAACAGAATCAAATAATTTTTTGCATACAGCCCTCAATTGTACAGTAACCAAGACCTATTGTTTTTGGTGAAGATCGGTTAAGGGAAAGGGGTAGTTTACCTGCAACGTTTTATGTTTTAACAAGGGTAATTTTTCTTATGACGAATGATACCTGCCGCACATTCAAAGAGAATCAAATAATTTTTTGCATACGTTTCTGAATTGTTAAGTACTCAAGGTCTGTTGATTTTGGTAAAGATCGGTTAAGGGAAAGGAGTAGTTTACCCGCAACACTTTATGTTTTAACAACGGTAATTTTTTCTGTGACGAACGATAACAGCCGCAAATTCAAACAGAATCGAATAATTTTTTGCATACAGCCCTGAATTGTAGAGTACTCAAGACCTCTTGTTTTTGGTGAAGATCGGTTAAGGGAAAGGGGTAGTTTACCTGCAACATTTTATGTTTTAACAAGAGTAATTTTTCTTGTGACGAATGATAACTGCCGCACATTCAAAGAGAATCAAATAATTTTTTGCATACGTTTCTGAATTGTTAAGTACTCAAGGTCTGTTGATTTTGGTAAAGATCGGTTAAGGGAAAGGAGTAGTTTACCCGCAACACTTTATGTTTTAACAACGGTAATTTTTTCTGTGACGAACGATAACAGCCGCAAATTCAAACAGAATCGAATAATTTTTTGCATACAGCCCTGAATTGTAGAGTACCCAAGACCTCTTGTTTTTGGTGAAGATCGGTTAAGGGAAAGGGGTAGTTTACCTGCAACATTTTATGTTTTAACAAGAGTAATTTTTCTTGTGACCAATGATAACTGCCGCACATTCAAACTGAATCAAATATTTTTTTGCATACGTTCCTGAATTGTTAAGTACTCAATATCTGTTCATTTTGGTGAAGATCGGTTAAGGGAAACGGGTAGTTTACTAGCAACACTTTATATTTTAACAACGGTAATTTTTTCTATGACGAACGATAACTGCCGCACATTCAAACAGAATCAAATATTTTTTTGTACGTTCCTGAATTGTAGAAAACTCAAGGCCTATTGATTTTGGTGAAGATCGGTTACGGGGAAAGGGTAGTTTACCTGCAACATTTTATGTTTTAGCAAGAGTAAAGTACTTAGTTTTGATAAATAAAGTATCCTGATAAGAAGATCATAATAGTCCACTGTAGAAACGTCGATGGAATATCTATAAATGAAGAGGCTAGTTGAAGGGGGTGGGGTAATTTTCTATAAATGAAAATGATAGTTGAAGTGGGAGGGGATAATTTTTATTTATATGTCATGTGTACTACGTTATCCACAACAAAGGAGTAGTTTGTTGTTAAAATTCCTTCCCGGGCTGTTTGGCCGTGGTCCAATGTTTTGTACAAAAACCAGACGTTTCGGCAGTGCTATCGACTACCATCATCAGTGAAAATCGAGTGCGCTAACGTGAGGTAGTATACGTTAGTGACCAAAGTGGTTAAGGCTGAAGAAAGAAGTAGTTTGTATCGAAATATTTCATTTTGAAAATAGTTTCAAATATACATCTTAGAACATGGAAGTCATGTATGGTTCTCCATACCGATATTTTTTTTTTTATTTCGCACAAAATTTGCTTCCAGTGAAGTTTTGAAATTTTACTGAATAACATATAAGAATATTGACCACCTTACGAATAACAAATCTTTTTTCATTTGTTAATACGTTGCTTCTTTTTTATTCTTACTATTCAGAAATATTGTATTTTTCACTTTTTCCTGTTGTTCTTCTCGTTAAATATATGTTATTTTCTTCTTTGTTTTTAATCTTTCTCTCTTTCAATCATTGTGTGGTCACATTAAATGTCATATTTTCTCCAACAATGGCTTTTATTTCTTTGCACAGTAGTAAGCTAAAAACTAAAAACCATTGTTACGTAACCTCACAAATGAAAACAACACGTATTTTCGCTTTACATTAAGAAATAGAACAATTTACAATTAGTACAGTTCTTCTTATTCTTCACATCGTAGTGCACCGAACAATCGCAGTGCGGGTACGGATATTGGGACAGTTCCAAATAAATTTTTCAATCTTTACAAAATTTACTAAAATTAAAATCTTTCTTTCCGCAACAGCACCTTAAATACATACATCAATTAGTGCTACTAGATCAAGGAAAACCAGTTAAGCGTTTAATTACCAAGCAAAAATGTGAAGATTATGTACAATTTTCTTGCCGCCAAAATTATTCTAGTTAACAAAAACCATAAAAACAAAGTTCGAATTAAACGGGCTTTTGTATATTTTTTATACAGCAGAATGCAAGAGGGGCCAAAAATAGTTCGAATTATCCAAATATTCTAATGATACAAGATCGAATTAACCAAGTTTCACTATATTACGATTAAGCACTTACACTAATATGCTACGTCGCGATACAAAATTACAGTTCTATAAAGTTATGGCAGTCCCAGTACTGTCCTATGGGTGTGAATTACGGACAACAACCAGAAAACACGACAGTAAAATACAGCCCTCGGAAATGGTGTTCTTAAGTGGAGTTAAAAGGTGTTCTAACTTGACCGTATAAAGAACTAGCGAGTACCCGGCATGCGTTGCAATGCCACTCAAAAAAAGAAAGTGTTTGTATATATATAATATATAAAGACTTCGTTCGCGTGGTCTTCAATTTAATGCGATAATATATTTAGAACAGAATCTATTCCATTGGGTTGCCATAGTAACCAGATCTAATAAGTTAGTTTTTTAAGACTCCAAAGGACCCCCCAGAGGATCGTATCGAAAAAAACACCTGTCCTATGTTGGTTCTCCCGTTGCGTAAAATATTTGTGCCAAGTTTGGTTGAAATCGGTCCAGTGGTTTAGGAGGAGATGTGGAAGACCCCAAAGAACCCTCCAAAGGACCCCATCGAAAAAACACCTATCCTATGTTGGTTCTCCCTTTGCGTAAAATATTTGTGCCAAGTTTGGTTGAAATCGGTCCAGTGGTTTAGGAGAAGATGTGGAAGACCCCAAAGGACCCCCCAAAGGACCCCGTCGGAAAAAACACCTATCCTATGTTGGTTCTCCCGTTGCGTAAAATATTTGCGCCAAGTTTGGTTGAAATCGGTCCAGTGGTTTAGGAGAAGATGTGGAAGACTCCAAAGGACCCCCAAAGGACCCCATCGAAAAAACACCTATCCTATGTTGGTTCTTCCTTTGCGTAAAATATTTGTGCCAAGTTTGGTTGAAATCGGTCCAGTGGTTTAGGAGGAGATGTGGAAGACCCCAAAGGACCCCCCGAAGTATCATATCGAAAAAACACATATCCTATGTTGGTTCTCCCGTTGCGTAAAATATTTGTGCCAAGTTTGGTTGAAATCGGTCCAGTGGTTTAGGAGGAGATGTGGAAGACCCCAAAGAACCCCCAAAAGAACCCCATTGAAAAAACACCTATCCTATGTTGGTTCTCCCTTTGCGTAAAATATTTGTGCCACGTTTGGTTGAAATCGGTCCAGTGGTTTAGGAGGAGATGTGGAAGACCCCAAGAACCCCCCATAGGACCCCATCGAAAAAAATTCATAAACCTTCGCGGGCGTGCGCACAACAACTCACCGAAGTTTCATCGCAATCGGATGAATGGTATAGGAACGCATACGGGACAACGAAAGAAAGAAAGAAAGAAACATTCATTTTTATAGATATAGATGATGCCATAAGAGAAGTGTTACACATTTTTACTTCAATAAAAAATTAAAATATTACAAACAACAGTGGAAAGAACATTTAGAAAGAATATTAGTTTCCAGACTGGCCAAACAAGTGTGTGTGTGTGGGTAGACCCAGGGGTGATGGCTGGAGGATCTTTGAAGGCGTTAACAGGCAGCACACATGTTATTTAAGACGCGCACATGCGTTTTTCTTTTGTTAACGAGGAAAACCGGACAAATAATTTGATCGCAGAAGTGTCACCCCACCAAACCCACAAACCCTTATTTCCTGATAGAGGTGTGCTAAACTAGTATTTGAAAATAACAGGTACGAACGAAACCGTTCCAAAAAAATAACACGTACAGATACCTGTTATTATATACCTATTATACATATACATGTATGATATAATTTGTTATATGAAATAAATTTAAACTAAAAGTATTAACAGTGTTACTTTACACTGTAACTTTATTAAGCTATTACTGTTTAAAATAAAATACCAAGAGAATTGATAGGCCTATCTCCCTTTGGGTAATTTAAGTTTTCACTAGGAGTAAACAAACTGACATAGATTTAATATTAAACTATTGATTCTGTTTTGGTTAGACAAATCAGTTGCGAAACTCAGGCAATGAAATTTAGAGGGCACGTAATAGCACAACAAATAATGTCAAAACAATTTACGTGAGATGTGCAGTGAAGTTGAAATCATCTCCGAAATCACATTAACAAAAAGTACTGTATGGCCTATCAGCCACTTTGTAGGTTATACCACAACATAATTCGCTTTTTCAAAATTGACCAAGTTGGTGACTAGTATAATATATAGCCTAATTTGTTATTATAATCTGTATTATATATGTGGATACCACATGAGAATAAATGTAACATCATTATGCACTTTTTTCATTTATTAAAACAGCTTCGTCTCTTTGGCATAGAGATATTCTGAACCTCGCTGTTCTGTTTCGTTCGTACTTGTATGGCAATCAAGTATTCAGCACCAATAACTGTGACTTTGTACTCGTAGTACTCGTTTATTCGTTAGTTGCGTAGGGGGACCGCGAGTAATCGGAACGGGTATTTCGACTTTTCAGTCACTTTTATATCCGTTCCACAAAAATAATCGTTCCAAAATACCTGTTATAGGTATATCGGCCCACCTCTAAATCTAGAGTCATGCCTAAATACTATGGTGAACTTGCATGCGGAATTATTTGATCATTGGCCAAAATAGGTAAGTGCTCTATTTTCCTGTTGGTGAGCTTGACATAAGTAGATTTTGTCTCATTCAGTTTAATACGTTATTTTTTGTCCACGTAACGACATTATTAACTGTATACAAAATACCGGTTATAGGTATATCGGCCCACCTCTGCGTGGTACTGTCCCCCACCAAACCTACAAATCCTTCCTTCCTGACGTCAGTCCAACCTGAAACCGTTTTCGCATTTCTTCAGCGTGGTGTCACCCATAACTCCGCCCGTCATATTTATTCCACTTTACTCATGATCTGCGTGGTGGCTTGCGTTGATTTTATCTCCCTTTCGCTTCTTGAGCCATAGAATGCCCTCCACGTAAGCAGCCGCCTTATCGCATCGTTCCTCGCTGGTGAGCATTGTACCTCAATAATGTTATCGAGGGTAACAGAATAATGCACAGAACAACAGAACAGGAATTGTAATAGTTATAGAGGAATAACCTTGAACATCAGCTATAAAAAAAATATTCTACAATAATTACTGCAAGACTAACAAAAATAACAGACAGGGGCATATTTACGGAGGTATTTACGTAGGTACGGGACAGACCCCCCCCCCACCACCACCCAAGACGGTGAAAAAGTTGACGAATTTTGTTAATCAATTAATTTTCAGGCTTTTGTATTTCATTTTTCAGCTGTGAACGCTAATACTTCCGTAGCTCTTTTTTAAATATACAAACAGGTTTATTACACAGCATTAGGGGACTCGTTTCAATATTGGAATATGCGAAAATCAATTCAGTCAATAAGTATCTTGTAAACAATGTTCCAATAACGCGTATTGTTATTGTGTTTTTACCGTTTACTTTAATGGCATTGATTTCTGGATGTTATCACGCGATTTCCAGGTACTTTAAAGATAGTAATGTTGATTAGGCTTAACTTGTTTTTTTTTTGTATGAAGCCAACCCGACCCCGGACCCCTCAAGCCAAATACACCACTGATAACAGACATACTATTGTTATAAGAACAAAATGGATTTCGCAAAGCATTCTCTTGTGATGACAATATCTTTACGATCCAACAAATAATGGAAAATATAGAGAATTTAATAAACCAAAATATTTATTATTCATTGAATATGTTAAAGTATTTGGCAGCATTAACATGAGTAAATTATCGAAAACTTTAAATAAAAAAGGGATACCTTAAATAATAAATGTGATTAAAAGCTTATATACTGGCTCCAATATTGGAATAAAAGTGGATAATAGGATAAGTGAAAGAATGATTTTGACAACTCAAGCGGTTCGTCAATACCTTTTAATGTTTACTTGGATGGTGAGATCAGAACGGGAAGAACTTGGTGCTGTCTGTAGATTTAAATTAAATGACTTTAAACTGTGACCTCATTTATGTGCAGAGGACCAGATTCTGTTGTCAGCGTAAGAAAATGCTCTACAAAAAGCGTTTTATGCTCTTTATAAAATCATTAATGGCTGAAATTTACGTATATCTACTGAAAAGACTAAATTAAAGGGTTTTGTAGTAAACCACTAATAAGAGGAAAGTCTTTGATTTTCTAAGACGAGATATGAGTTATAATTATAATTGTGACCTAGATAAGAATATATATCTAGATTTTAAAATATGGGCGGTATAATTTTAAGAACACTCAAAAGAAAGATGCGAAGGGAATAAGGAAATGTATAGATTAATGACTGTTTCTTCTTCTTCTTCTTCTTCTTCTTCTTCTTCTTCTTCTTCTTCTTCTTCTTCTTCTTCTTCTTCTTCTCCTCTTCAAGGATTAGGTTATATAAACCTGCTCCGGCACCCTGAACGGTTATATAAACCATTTCAGCACTCTGAATCTTGCCGCATTCCTATTTTTGTCACGACCCACGCCTCACTCGCATAAATCAATGTGCGCATTGCAATTGTCGTATAATATGTAATCCTTGTGCTGTGTCTTGTTTTATTTCTAAGATTTCTATGAATCGTACCAAAAATATTCCTAAATTGATTTATCTTTTCTCTTATATCATATACAGATTCATAGCTTACTGCACAGCCGAGATATTTGAAACGGCTCACTTGTTCTAAAGAGCTGTTGTTTATAACTATATTAGTTCTCACTGGATATTTACCTTCAAAGGCCATGGTTTTGGTCATTCTTACTGAAATTGTCGGTGAGTACTCTTTTGCCACTTCTTTAATTGAAACATAGCTCTTTGTAAATCATTTTCTTAAATAGGAACTATGTCATCTGCATTTATCAGGGAACCCATACAAATTGATTTGTTATGCTGTATTCCCAAAGTCACTCTGGATTTCCATGCTCTCAACATGTCGTCAGTGTATGACTATTTCTACTTTGTTATATGGTTGTGAGGTCCGGACATTAAGAATTAAACGTATCCAGGCTGCAGAGATGAGATTTTTGCGTTCAGTGGCAGGATATGCATTTAAAAGTTGACGGTATCAGGAAGGAACTGAGAATACTTTCAATAAATGATAAAATAACAGAGTACCGCGCCAAATGAAAAGACAATTTAAATAGATAACCAGATGTTAACATTGGCAAAATAGCTTGGCAGTTTACAGTCTGAGGTTAAACAGATCCAGGACGCCCAAAAGCAACACGGACACAACAAACCTTTGACGCAGGAACAAGCATAATCAATCCTGAAGTAGACGACGATTATGATTTTTGTAAAAACAACGCTTTAGTTTTTAATAACGCATTCAGAGTAACTAGGCTTTTTCATAACTCGGGTAAAACAATTTCTAGACTGCTGTGATCTGACTGTTCTTTTGCTGATACTGTACACATACTTTTTTCCAAACCAAGGGAAGAACCGTTTGCCGCTTTGTTAAGAAGACTATTTGAAAAGCGGACATTCATTTGCGCCCAGTGAGTAGTGAAGCGTTTACACACACACACACACACACACACACACACACACACACACACACACACACACACACACACACACACACACACACACACACACACACACACACACACACACACACACACACACACACACACACACACACACACACACACACACACACACACACACACACACACACACACACACACACACACACACACACACACACACACAGTTTATATAGGCTATACTTATTACGACAGTACGCGGCGTCCAGCATGTATCGACAGGCGGCGCCCTCTATTCACCGCCACGAATAAATAAGTTACCTTTGTGTACGGTACAAAAAAAACGAGAGTTCTTTCGAGTCTTTGCTCAACGTTGGTTCATTAGTTTAGCGTCTAGAGCCCGTCTAAGCGCACTTCACCGCCCTTGTAATGGCCCATTAACGCCACAAAAGTAAAACTAGGCGAAACAAAAAACAGTGGCAGTCGTAGATCACTAAAAACAACAGAGTTTTTGTGTCAGGATAGGCGCGCAGGTAGAAACCAAATTCCATATTTTTGTTTCGGCAAATATTTACTCTATTGCTTCTTTCCAACAAATATAACTCAGTACTGTTACGATGGTCATACCGGATCGTCGTGCGTACAGTGGAAATAGAATAACTGACACCGCATGAAGTCACTAATTACAAACTTCAATTAGACACAAACAACGGTTATAAATCAACAAAGCACTCTCAAGAATAAATCAAGTTAACTGAGTCAACACACAATAATAAATATCACCTTATTACAGTTCCGTACTAACTGACACAACGATCACTTCGCCACAATATTTCGATCCGCATCAGGACTAAACTGCACCTCTAAGCCTGCCAATAATACTTATATATACACAGCAGAGGTTACAGAATAATATTCCATTCACCGGGCTGCGTGCCGAGATAATTTTCGTACTTACAGACGCTCGAACCCAAGTTGAAATTGATTTGCCACGGAACTCCATCTTCGTTTACGAAATAATTCAAGAAAGCTCCTCGGATATTTTTGGCAGCACTTGCGGTATTCCCGAATCTTCTTCGTTCCAACGTTCCATAGAATCAAATGTTTGAAAAACGCTTCTGGTTTCCAAACTCGTAACCTCATTTGCTGATACTTTTCTGGGACTCAAAATTTACTTTCTCTTCTGTTTACGAGAGTCCGGTAACATCGATTATTATTAACACGTCATCGTCGTCACTTCACGTTGTAGGCTTAGTCTGTTCCGTCTTGACTGCGGCCATCTCTTCCAGGGCCTACCCACAGATCTTCGGCCAACTGGTTTGTAGACTACAGCTCGCTTTACTAGCTTCTGGTGATCCATTTTGTAGACGTGCTCCATCCACTGCTGCTTTCGTTCTTCTATCTTATCGTTGATGGAGAATACGTATACCCAGTTCCGTCCTTATATGTTCATTACTCATTCGATCCCTTAGACGATAACCACTCACGTAACTTGAAAAATTCATTTCAGCGGTTTGTACATGCTGCTTTTCTTTCTCAATTATCGTCCGATATTGCCATTACTTTATAGAACTTCATTTTAGTATCAGTTCTAATCTGACACTAATTTACTTTTCTATTATAATCATCATCATCTTCATAACTAACGTCACAACCAAGAAAAGCAAAGTGCGATATCTGCTCTAAAATCTTATCCCTAACAACTATTTTGAAAAGGATTAGAAATTTCCCTTTAAAGGCCATAACCTTCGTCTTCCTTTGATATATTTTTAAATTAAATGTCCCACATACCCGGTTCAAGTGGTATATCGACTGCTGCAGAGCATCTTCGGTCTTCTGGAGCATCGCCTGGTCATCAGCGAATAACAGAGTATTTATGCATGCGGTGGCAGCATGTAAGTATATCCCTGGATTGACTCCAATTTTCCACTATCTGATCATACTATTAACACATACTTCAACATTTCTGTTGCCTTTACCAACACATCACATTCTGCCTCGGAGGTTATTTATGCACCTCTAAAAACTTTATACGAACAATCTCGTACCGGTTCCGCTGATTTTTAACAATTCGACGCCCACAAAGGGGCTCGAAAATACGCGCACAAAACGTCAGTCTCAGCACAAACGCTATATTATGAATTAAAAAAAGTAATGATCTTGTAGAAATGAAAGTGCAGGTTCGTTAATGGAAAAGCTTTCCTTCCACCATTGGAGTACAAAATGAAAACCTTACAGAACAACAGAGGAGACAAAGGGAATGTTTTAACGAGCGGTATTCTGTCTGCGGTAATCTGAATTTAATTACTGTGGGGCGAGATAAAGTTAGCCGCAGCTCCGTTTGGCTGTGACAGTGAGATCTAAATGCTCTGTTAATTTCTGTCTTAATTTCTCTTCGGCTTGACAAAAAACCGCACTTTACCTGACTTATTAGTAACTTTCCGTCTTTGTCTCCCCCCCATTTCTCTACCCATGCCTCCCTCCCCTCCCACTCCAACTCGCATCTTTCTCCGCTGTCTTAGTTCCCATAATCTGTATTTCTGTCAGTCTTCCTACGTTCTCCTGATACACTTCATTTTTTCCTGTCTATGTCTCCATTTTCTTTATAAATCTTTTACATTTTAACCGTATTCGGAACAGTGTCAAAAGGACTCGTATAAGTAATGGCGCGAACAAAGTGACAGAATGATGAGAGGAAAAGAAGTCGACTGCATACTTAAATATTCCGATAACACACAGGTACAAAGAAGAACAAGGCTGTGAGAGAGACTGAAATTTGAGAGTTTTAGGTGGTAGAACGGTGGCAGAATGGGGGTTGTTAAAAGACCATATTTTAAGCAATAAACTAGGTGCCACTAGTGGCAGGGATTAGTTCCGGTGCCGAAAAGTGAGAAAAAGGGGGAGAAATCAGCAAATCACGAAGGCGCGTTTGCATTTGCGTGTATTAGCTTTCAGCATTGTCTGTACAGTGTGGGAATTGGGCGCTTATTTTCTGTTGCGAGTGTATATCGGCACAAACTCAAGGCTAAGGAAGTATGAGTCACGTCACTCACATCACACTGTAATGTACTTATTGAACATCACATAATTAATTATAATGAATCCATTTGAATGTTTTTGGTCTTTTTTTTAATTTTCCTAATGTCTCAAGCATTTGTGTTTATTTTTACAGTTAATTTCAGGAGTAAATAATGAACATGATCATGGTCAAGTTAAATTCAAATTACTTGATTTTCAGTATCACACACACACACACACACACACACACACATTAGTTGGTTTAGTGCCGCCTAGTGCAAATTCCTTAAAATATGCTCTGGTTGTTAAGGCGGACAGGTGACTAGGAATGTCATAGAATAGGGTGACCAGACTTGAAATTTGGAAAAAACGGAACATTTCCTCCTCTCCTCTAACGCTCCTCAAAACCGCTGCTCCCTTCCCAACTGCTCCAACCCTAACTGCGAAAAACATAGTTTCTACTTGAAGTTCTTCTTCTTCTTTTCCAGGGACTAGGTGAATCACCTGCCCCGGTCCCAAAGGAATATATCCACTTCACTATCCCCATTCTAGGCCTTCCTATAACAATCGTTATTTCCAGCCGATTTGTTCCCTTGTGACCATCGAGTAGGATAAACGTCTTCTAAGGACGTTAACAGCGTCCTGTAGAGTAAGGCCAGTGGTAGAAGTGCTACCTTTGAACCTCTGGTCTTGCTCTGGGTTTCATTCGGGGACCCACCACATCCTAAGTTCTTCCGTCCCTAATGCCGTTGGTAAACCTTACACTTCCACCCCCAGGACCGTTGATCATTTGACACCTTTAACCCTTGCCGGGCCTTTAACGAGTAGTACGAAATAAAAATATCGGTATGGAGAACCATACATGTCTTCAATGCTCAAAGATTTATATTTTAAATCATTTTCGAAATAAAATATTTTCATATAAACTACTTCTTTCTTCAGCCTTAACCACAGTACTGTGGTCACTAAGGTATGCTACCTCACGTTAGCGCACTCGATTTTCACTGATGATGGCCGTCGATGGGACTGCCGAAACGTCTGGTTTTGCAGAAAACATTGGAACACGGCCAAACAGCCCGGGAAGGAATTTTAATAAGAAACTACTTCTTTGTTGCCGATACCGTAGTACACATACACTTCCTCCCCCTTCAACTAACATTTTCATTAAATAGATATTTCATCTACCTTTCTACAGTGGATTATTATGACCTTCTTTTCAGGATACTTTATTTATCAACACTAAGTACTTTACTCTTGTTAAAACATAAAACGTTGCAGGTAAACTACCCCTTCCCCTTAACCGATCTTCACCAAAATCAATAGGCCTTGAGTCCTCTACAATTCAGGCACATATGCACAAAATTATAAGTACAATCAGAATCGGCCCTTATCTCGAACATGATTTTGTTTTCGCAATCACCATACAACCGTCACGGACGTGACTGTTCTGTAAAATGCATGATTTTCCAAAGCGTTTAAGGCCGAAAACGATTTTACAATTCGAACACAGTGACTTATTTGTTTCTTTTTGTTATTTTACAAGTGAAAAGTCTTTTTTTTCAGTTCCACGTTGAAATAACACTTTCTTTTCGGAATTGTTATTGATGAAAATACACGCACAGTTCTCAGTACTCACAAAACACAACACACGAAACAGCGTTAATCCGCTCGACGCTTATGATCACGTTACGCAATTGTTTGGTTTTATTACGTAGTTATTAACCGTGGAGAGTGTCGAGTTGGAAAATCAAGCGAAAGCTATTATAGAAGTTTACTCGAGTGATTTGAATAACGATCTTCTAATATAATTTAAACACTTTGTGCCACGAGTAAAATTGAAGAAAAGAGTTTGTTTCAAAACATTCGAATGAAGATGATAGATTCCATGATAGTACAGTTTATCCGCTCAAACTATTAAACTAGAGTATCGATTGTAAAACGATTGATGTATTTCCGAATATATACATTGCTTATCGTCTGCTTTTTACGATTCCAATAGCTAACTGCGAATCTGAAAGAGCACTTTCTGTATTAAAACGCATTAAAGATATGTTGAGTTCAACTATGGGAGATCAGAGATTATCTTCTTTAGCAAGGTTTAATATTGAAAGCGAGACACTTCAGCCGCCCGATTTAGAAGAAATTATACAAGACTTCGTTAAGGCAAAAAAAAAAAAAAAAAAAAAAAAAAAAAAAAAAAAAAAAAAAAAAAAAAGGATCGATTAGTATTTTATAAGCTTCAGTACTACTATGGTCATTGTAATCACTATTTAGCTAAATATTTGTTGTAATTTGAGAGTTTAATAAAATAATGGTTAACTTTCGAAATTGTTTATGCCATTTATCAGTGTAAATAGTGGATAAGAGGTTGAATTTTGAATCGGGAGGGGGCCACCAGTCTGATGGCAACATAGGGCACCTCGGGCTTCTAATCCGACCCTGTTTAGAGTAGTAGAATTTGGGAAAAAATGCGTGATAAAATATCAGAAACATACGCTTAACGTTCGTGTAAATGAGGATAAAGAAGTCTGTAAACGAATGGGCCGTCAATAACAGATAACTTTAATGGCTTAAGGGTTGCGGTGGAGAAAATCAATTGACGTGACACAACGCCACGTTTGTGGACTGTGGACTCGATTCCAGCAGTCACGTACGTGCCAACTCGGCCGTTTACGCTTACGGTGCACTGAGCGTCCCGCAACGACCGGCTATTGACGCGACACAACGTCACGTGTGTGGACTCGATTCCAGCAGTCACGTACGTGCCAACTCGGCCGTTTACGCTTACGGTGCACTGAGCGTCCCGCAACGACCGGCTATTGGCGCGACACAACGTCACGTGTGTGGACTCGATTCCAGCAGTCACGTAGTGCTGCTAACTCGGCCGTTTACGCTTACGGTGCACTGAGCGTCCCGCAACGACCGGCTATTGGCGCGACACAACGTCACGTGTGTGGACTCGATTCCAGCAGTCACGTACGTGCTAACTCGGCCGTTTACGCTTACGGTGCACTGAGCGTCCCGCAACGACCGGCTATTGGCGCGACACAACGTCACGTGTGTGGACTCGATTCCAGCAGCCACGTAGTGCTGCTAACTCGGCCGTTTACGCTTACGGTGCACTGAGCGTCCCGCAACGACCGGCTATTGGCGCGACACAACGTCACGTGTGTGGACTCGATTCCAGCAGTCACGTAGTGCTGCTAACTCGGCCGTTTACGCTTACGGTGCACTGAGCGTCCCGCAACGACCGGCTATTGGCGCGACACAACGTCACGTGTGTGGACTCGATTCCAGCAGTCACGTAGTGCTGCTAACTCGGCCGTTTACGCTTACGGTGCACTGAGCGTCCCGCAACGACCGGCTATTGGCGCGACACAACGTCACGTGTGTGGACTCGATTCCAGCAGCCACGTACGTGCTAACTCGGCCGTTTACGCTTACGGTGCACTGAGCGTCCCGCAACGACCGGCTATTGGCGCGACACAACGTCACGTGTGTGGACTCGATTCCAGCAGCCACGTACGTGCTAACTCGGCCGTTTACGCTTACGGTGCACTGAGCGTCCCGCAACGACCGGCTATTGACGCGACACAACGTCACGTGTGTGGACTCGATTCCAGCAGTCACGTAGTGCTGCTAACTCGGCCGTTTACGCTTACGGTGCACTGAGCGTCCCGCAACGACCGGCTATTGGCGCGACACAACGTCACGTGTGTGGACTCGATTCCAGCAGTCACGTAGTGCTGCTAACTCGGCCGTTTACGCTTACGGTGCACTGAGCGTCCCGCAACGACCGGCTATTGGCGCGACACAACGTCACGTGTGTGGACTCGATTCCAGCAGTCACGTAGTGCTGCTAACTCGGCCGTTTACGCTTACGGTGCACTGAGCGTCCCGCAACGACCGGCTATTGGCGCGACACAACGTCACGTGTGTGGACTCGATTCCAGCAGCCACGTACGTGCTAACTCGGCCGTTTACGCTTACGGTGCACTGAGCGTCCCGCAACGACCGGCTATTGGCGCGACACAACGTCACGTGTGTGGACTCGATTCCAGCAGTCACGTAGTGCTGCTAACTCGGCCGTTTACGCTTACGGTGCACTGAGCGTCCCGCAACGACCGGCTATTGGCGCGACACAACGTCACGTGTGTGGACTCGATTCCAGCAGCCACGTACGTGCTAACTCGGCCGTTTACGCTTACGGTGCACTGAGCGTCCCGCAACGACCGGCTATTGGCGCGACACAACGTCACGTGTGTGGACTCGATTCCAGCAGCCACGTAGTGCTAACTCGGCCGTTTATGTTAACGGTGCACTGAGCGTCCCGCAACGACCGGCTATTGACGCGACACAACGTCACGTGTGTGGACTCGATTCCAGCAGTCACGTACACGCTAACTCGGCCGTTTACGCTTACTGTGCACTGAGCGTCCCGCAACGACCAGCTATTGATTAAAATCAACGATGTAAAGATCAATGCTGCGGAAATGCGAGATTTGTTATGCTTTGTAGCTAGTACCGACAGAACACGGCAAGTTGGCCAGGTTGTAAAACATTCTAATCGTTTTTAACACTTGTTTGTCTGCAGATATTAAAACTTCTTTGGATAAGTTGAATGCTTCTTGGAAAACGTCCCCATTTTGCGTCCCCTTAATTTTCTTCCTGAACAAAGATGAGGAAAACGGGACAATCCCGTCAAAAACGGGACGTCTGCTCACCCCAAGAAGGAACGGAAAGATAGAAGAAAGGAAGAAAATTCTAATAAAAAGGGACAAAAGACAGAAAAGACAAGAAGAACTGGAGATGAGAGAGAGAGGGGATAAAGAGTGCGCGCGCGCGCGCGAGAGAGAGAGAGAGAGAGAGAGAGAGAGAGAGAGAGGGGGGCAGAAACATGCCTGAGACAGATAAGCTGTCCAAGTAGAGGCAGGACGATGTACATTGAACACTCGGGTCTCGATGCGCAGTAGACAAACACCTCGTTGCGAGGCTAACAAAATTTTCAGTCATTTCGCACATGCGCACAACAGTCTTGTACAGTGTTTCGTAGTGTGAACATCGGCTGCAACAAGACTGGGGAGAGCAATGGAAGCATGTGTGTGACAGAGACAGAACTAGTACATGAGTGAGACGGTGTACTGTTTCGCGTTGTCTCTCCTCTCTCCTCTCCCCTCTCTAGACAACTTAGCAATACTTGTTAGTGGAGGTAAAATGCATGCATTGGGTTGGCACAGACTGTTTAGGAAACAATGTCGGGCCTATACTGAAATATATAATGACGGAAGGGGTAAGGAGGAGAGAGAGGGGTGGGAGAAGGAAGAGAAACATGCCCGAGACAGGCAGAGTAATGAAATATATTGAAACGAATGGAACTGCCTAGAATAGCCGACAGCGACTTCCACTCGTTCCCCCTCAAGTCTGGCAGGCGTTGTCTCACTCAAGGCCGTATTCAAGTATGTTCCAGATTGTTCAAGAGCACACTTGAAATACGCATTAGCGTCAGCAATTAAGTTGAGGATGGACAATTTCTAGACGGCGTGCGCGACCTATATAAAGCCACAGCAGCCGGCTTCTCAGTCAGTTGTGTTGAACGATTTTCCTTAGCGCGGATCGAGTGTTTTGTAGAAGTATTGTGTTATAATTAGTGCGGAATTCTTTATAGTTGACATTATTATTGCGTGTGGACAAATTTTACTTGAACTGTTGTAAGAGACAATCTTGTTGATTACAAATTAATAATTGTGATAATTAAAACTGGTTATTAGTGACTTCATTGGTGCCTAGTATTTTGTTTTCCACTGTACCGAACGACGATCAGTTAGACCGTCGTAACAATATACTTTAGTCATTTAATTATATACGCACAAAGATAATAAGAAAGACTAGTGCTTAAAATGAATTTAATTAAACGTTTAGACGTGGCATAAACTTGGCGAGGAACTGAGGTATGCCAAAAATAAAATAGAAAAACGGCAAATACAGAGAGAGGAGAAGCATATAGCCAAGTGGCATATCATAAAGGTTACATTTTGCCGCCCTTGTACTGAGCTGAAGAAACTACACCGCGATGGGAATGAGGATTGCGAGGATCAGTGGCGTTTGGTGTTATGGTTGCAGCGTTGCACTACTGCCAGTAATATAGAATAACTAAACTATAAAATAATATACGAAAACATTAAGCAGCTAAAAGTATCATAAATTTCAACGGAGAGCGTATTAGATCCTACGCGGTAATGTTCGCGTACAACTCAAATATGGCGCGCAGGCTGGTGGTTGTAGGCCGCTTGCAACTTCAACAGTATATGGCAGAGTTTACTACACAAACCTATGGTAGGACGTGCGCTATTCTTCACAAATGCCCTATGTTCCCAATGTTAGCTAGGCGGGTGCAAAACGTTCTGCAACGCTCCACTAGTAGCGTTGTAGAGCAACTTTGTGTCATGAAGTCAGCACAGCCTTCTTGACTTATAAGTTATGTTAGGTTTAATGTTTACGTTGATTCAAGGTAAACGTTATCCGTTGTTTGAGGTTATAAGATTATAGTAATAATTTTGCATATATGTGATTATGATAGTTGATGTCTTTTAACCAATATCCACTCAACCAACTACTGCAACCACCAAAATTTGAAACCACCAGCCACCACTGGATGTAAGGATTAGTCGGAGGAAAGGTTGTGAAGAAAAACCATAATAGGAACACTTTTTGTTATTAATGGGAGGCGATGGGAGGTATGGGAGGATGAGAGTGACGGGGGGGAGGGGTATGAAAGAGAACAGAGAAAACAGCAGAAGGAGTGACACAGTAAAACACTAACGCAGTGAAGTTTCAACGCTGGTCAGAGGTTAAATAGTCGCTCTGTATGCAAATCCCGATACACGTAAGTCTCTGCGCCAAAATACACGACGGTAGGTTTAGTTAGTTTTGACAAAATGTTCGGCTACGCCTCCCTTCGGGGCGGCACGCACGGGTCACGTCAATACGCTTGGTCAGAATCTTGGTCACCGCAAATTGTAATATTTTCTTCGATCCGGCCAAGTTAGCACGTACGTGACTGCTGGAATCGAGTCCACACACGTGACGCTGTGTCGCGTGAATTGATTTTGCCACCACCACAACCCTTAAGCCGTTAAAGTTATCTGTTATTGACGGCCCATTCGTTTACAGACTTCTTTATCCTTATTTGAACGAACGTTAAGTGTATGTTTCCTGATATTTTATCACGCAGTTTTTCCTAAATTCTACAACTCTAAACACTGCTCAAGTGACGGCTGTGCTGACTGTTTCTCCAGCCATCTCGATCTTGTTCTGCCTGGATGGCTTCGTGCATACGATGCCCAGTAAGCGGCTTGACCTGATCCAGGGACGAATCTAGGGGGGGGGATATTATATTAATTGGTGTTCTGCCCCTTCAAATGGTAAAAGCTCTCCAAGCTGTCCTATCGCATGCCAGTCTTTTCGTTTCTTCGTAACACCCTCTGATTTTAATGCTATCTATTAACTTCATTCTTCTACGCCCTCTTCTTTTTTCTCCTTCTATGACACCCTCCATGGCAGTTGTAAGCAAGCAGTCTCTTCTTAAACAATGACCTAACCAATTCCTGTTCCTATTTTCTATTACCTTCAGGATTCTTCTCTCTTCCCCTATTCTTCTTAAAACTTCATCATTCCTTACTTTATCAACCCACCTCACTTTTTTCATTTCTCGCCAAACCCACATCTCAAATGCTTCTAATCTTTTCTCATCCTCTTTCCTCAGTGTCCACGTCTCTGCACCATATAAAGCAACACTCCACACATAACATTTGACCAACATTTTTCTTAAATTTCCTTTAATGTTGCCACACAGCAGTCTTTTCTTCCCATTAAATGCCTCTTTCGCTATAGCAATTCTTGCTCTAATTTCAGGAGTGCAGGACATATCTTCACTTAATCAAGTTTCCAAGATATTTAAACAACTCCACTTCTTCGTATTTTGTCTTGCCCTATCTTTATGTTTGCCCTTTTTCCTCCTCTGCTACTCACCATAAACTTAGTTTTGTCCTTATTAATCCTCATTCCATATTCCACGCATACTAAATTGAAATCTCTTATAATTTCATTCATTGTCTCTTCCTTTTCTGCTAAAACAGCCATGTCATCAGCACACCTTATACATTCAATTCTTCTTCCACCGACATTCACACCTCTTGTTCATCGGTGGGGTATAACCCCCTCTTGTTTATGGAGGATATATCCTCTCAAAATCCGAAAGAAATTTAAAAAAAAAATTTCGAGCCAAAAATTTAAAACTGGTTGTTTTTTTTTAATGTAATTAACTGACTTCCAAGTTTTGTCAATTTAAAAATATTACAATTTCGGTCAATGACAAGTTTAAATAATCTACAATAATAGGCCTTATAGTCAATAATAAATGTAACAGGTGTTGAAAGAAATGGTGAAAAATGAAAAGAAGTCGGTTTGAAAGAGAGTAGGATACGTTTTTCCGCTGGTTACGATAAATAGGGACGTATCTTAATTTAATATTACGAGTTGATAATTTTAATCACAACCCACATAATGTGAATGAGTTTTAATTTCTTAACATTATTTTTCATATGGGCGTGGGTTGTTGTAATAGACTCTACCTAGCTCTAAGAAACAAAATATTGTAAAACTAAACTTACGTTAATTTAAAATGTTTCGTGTTCTTGCATGTGTTAACTGCAAGAAACACAAACACACACATACACATACAAAATTTACTTTATTAATTTTAACGTTATTTTTACAGTATTCATATTCCACAGAAAGGTATTATTAGGCTTCCAAGTCAAACTGTATGTTATTAATTGGTTTTTACGAAATTAGTGACTTACACCCACTGTTTACCTATTACTTTTAATTTCTTGGTACGATTATCATTATAATGTGAGAAAAAAAATACTCAGAGAAAACGATATGTGGTTGAACCCCCCACCCCGAAATGAAATACTAGGTTCGACCCTGACCTTATCCTCTCAGCTACTCGGTCATCTCCCTCGTGCACGTTTATCATCGATCTTCCCTTGTAGTCTACAATCAATGTCTTCTTCTGGATATGTCACCGAAATATATTTCTGGGACGACTGCTCTATTTTATCGATAAACGTGGCAATTAGAAAATTGGCAATTTTACATATATCACTGTAAGTAAATGTTGGTAGTGTTACGTAATACGGATCGTTCTACAGTATCTCGGCTGTAATGTGTGTGTGTGTGTGTGTGTGTGCGCGCGCGCGTACATATTGCTGGCACTTTTAGATGAAAGACGATTACGTGACACTTATCACGCGTCAACAGCCGAGGCTGTTCCAGACTTCACCGGTCCGCGCGCACTGTGTTCAAGGTCAGATACGACATTCTTTCTAGTGGATTCGAGATTGCCCGTACGAGGCAATTTAACACGTCATCCAAAAGTGACATCTTATTCTGGCATCTCAGCGGGGTATGGTAAATATAAGCGCATCCAGCGACGGTTAGTTTAGTTTATGTCGGGCGATTTACACAGTGCGTCGCAAGTGGTGTATTAGTGAAGAATTCTTTATAGTTGCCATTATTATTTGTGTGAACAGATTACTTGAATTATTGTACGAGTATAATCTTGTTGAATAACTTGTTGATTACAAGGTGTTTAATTGTGATAATGAAAGCTGGTTTTTTAGTGACTCCATTGGTGTCTGTATTTTGTTTTCCACTGTACCGTACGACGATCAGTGCGACCGTCGTAACAGTATGGTTCTGATATTTTGTCATACATTTTTCCCACATTCTGCTACTCTAAACAAAGGTCTCGGTGACATCACGTGACGATGGTGGTGACTGTGTTTCTCCAGGCCTCTCGATCTTGTGCTGCCTGCATACGATGTTCTGTACGCGGTTTGACCCGATCCTCTCAGCTGGTCATCCCGGTCATCTTCCTCGTGCACGTTTACCATCGACCTTCCTTTGTAGCCTATAATCAATTTCTCTAAACTGCAGTTTCTTCTGGATATGTCACCAAAATATATTTCTGGGATGGTGTGAACACTTGATCCGCATGCCTAATATCCGTCTACCTTGGGTTATCACCCTACTGGGAAGAGAGATGTCGGTAGACCGAGGACGAGATGCGTTCCCGAACAAGTCTAGGGCCTAATCCTTGAACTGGTGGTGGTGATGATGATGATGATGATATATTTCTGGGACGACTGCTCTATTTTGTCGATAAACCTGGCAATTTGGAAATTGGTAATTTTACATGGGTGCAATGGGCACGAAAGAAAATGTTGATATGGATAATGTGTCTCTTAATCAAAAGAAGTGGGGAATATCCAACAAAAAAAAAGAAACATTTTTGGTTTCGTAATGACATCATCACTACGATCAACAGACTACCATCGTTACTTAAAAAAGATTAATACTAAAACATAGTATTATTAAAGAAAAGATATGTCAGTAGTAAGTGAAAGGTTATAATTTATCAAACATCTGTGAATAACGCTGGGAACATTTAGTCAACGGAAACGAACGAATGAATGAAAACATGTCTTCCGATGCGTTGCGTTCAACCCTTTCATTAATGTCAAAACCCCTTTTAACAAAAGGGAGGGATTCACCCTAAATGCGGAATTCCTATTAATTCTTTTCTCCCTGCTCCGCGCGTTTGTTGTGATTACAAATTGGCATCAACCGACGGCCAATGTACACATGCTGTGTGTGTGTGTGTGTGTGTGTGTGTGTGTGTGTGTGTGTGTGTGTGTGTGTGTGTGTGTGTGTGTGTGTGTGTGTGTGTGTGTGTGTGTGTGTGTGTGTGTGTGTGTGTGTGTGTGTGTGTGTGTGGCGCTCGCTGATTGCATACTCAAGTTTCAGTTCTATACTGACTGTTGACTGTACACACTGGTTATGTTTGTATGCAATGACGGTGTAAAAACCTCGATGAACACAAACCCTTTTTTTGCAGACATATTTTCAATTGCATTCGTTGGTTGTACCGAACAAGCGCTGGTGAAAAGGTTATCAGAAGACAGAAAATAATCATTTTTTTCTAAAGCTTGGACGGCCGGTGTCAATATTTTCAAAATTTGTTCCTAAATACCGGGCTGCTAGACCGTGGTCGTTTGGTATAAATTGAGACTAGACCGACGAAATCTACTGCTTTCGCATACTCTGTCGCTTTTTGGCGACTGAAGAAGATCCTTGAGGGGGGGGGACCGAAACGTTGCCGACAAGATGTCGATTCATAGCAACCGACCACGGCCTAACAGCCCGGTATTTAGGGATAATTTTGAGAAAATAATAATGTTTATAATTCGATCAAAACCATGACCTTCAAAGGTTGTATCCAGTGAGATAGATATAAGACATACGCGTATATCTTATAACTGAGATAGTTATAAACAGTTCAGCACTTTAGAACAAGTGAGCCGTTTCAAATATCTCGGCTGTGCAGTAACCTATGAATCCGAATGTGATATAAGAGAGAAGTTAAATAAATTTAGGAATATTTGTGGTGCGATTCACAGAAATTTTAGAAGTAAAACAAGATACAGCACAAGGATTAAATTTTATAAGACAATTGCAATGCCCACATTGATTTATGCGAGTGAGGCGTGGGTCATGGCAAAAAAGGAATGCGGCAAGATTCAGAGTGCCGAAATAATGCAGTTTCTTCGCAATACTTTGAAATTATACATCGCAAGATAGAATAAGGAATGAGGATATCAGAGCAGACCTCGAAGTAAAGGACATAAATGAAATTACTTCAATTTACAGAAGACAATGGTGGGATCATCTGTAAAGGACGACAGAGGATCGACTGCCGAAAGTGGCACTGAACTACAAAGCCATTCGTAGAAGATACGTGGGTCGTCCGATCTTGATATGGTTGCCAGAACAGGTTTATATAACATAATCCTTGAAGAGGAGAATAAGAAGAATCTGACATAGATCGGCAAGCGAATTCACACAGTTCAACACACATTCTGATTTCTTCTTCTTCTCTTCAACTTTCTTTTTTTTAACTTTTCAGAAGTTTTCTTCTTCTTCTACGCTGACAGGTATTGCGCACTTTGCCTGTTCCGAATTCGAAGGCTGTCTGTCCGTGGAAACGCGGCCCGGCACAGTAGCAAGGTCACGTGACTCGGTCTGCCTGTCCACCCCTGGCGACAAGTAATACAGCGGTACTGTCTGGCATGCATAGGCTAGATAAATAACTAAGGCACACTTCCATTGTACACGCACAACTCTTCCTCCACGGTACCGCATGTGGTTACTTTCGAGGTTAGCGAGTACAAACCTTAGAGGAAAGCACTGCGTGTACTTGTTTGTCTCCGTTAATACTTTACACACTCATACGACGTGTTGTCTCTCCGCGCTCATTAGTTATGCACTAATGAATAACACCAATTCATACTGCATATCAAGGAACTCGTTTCCAGGACTCTATACGAAAGACATATTTCGTATAGGAGGTATGCTTAAACAGTATCACCTTCCCTTTTTAATTTATATATTGACGATGTGATACAAAACTGGCAGATGTGTCTTCCAGACCATTTTATGATTGGTCACTCTACAATTGACACTTTGTTGTTTGCGGACGATCAGGCTATTCTCTCGGACTCTGAAAACACATGAATTTGTTAAATGTAATCTGCAAAGACTCTGGATTGCAGATATCCACAATTAAAACCAAGGTGATGGCTTTTTTGTGGAACTGATCCCGTACGAGCAAAAATTGTTATAGATGATACTGTCCTGGAACAAGTTAGCAGGTTTGAATACCTGGGCTACAGTGTGTCTTATAATGCAAGCAACAACGTGGTGCATAAGTTGCATAAGTTCAACCTTATGTGCGGGACCATCAGGCGAATCTTAACTCAGCAAGTAAAGGAACACGCCTAAAATTCTACAAGGTGATGGCACTTCCCACACTTCTTTATTGGTCTGAGAATTGAACTTTAACGAAAGGCCAGGCCAGTCGCATCCAAGCGGTTGAAATGAGATTTGTCAGGCATGTGGCAGGGCATACTCTCCATGATCATAGAAGAAACACAGATATACGGCAGGAACTGAATATTATGAGTATACTCGACAGGATCGCCCAGTATCGGCTGAATTGGTAGGAACATCTTTGCGAATAGATGACTGCCGCATCCCCAAACAACTATGGAAATATAAGCCGAAGGGACGGAGAGGTGTGGGACGTCCGAGGAAGCGCTGGAGTGACCAGCAGTAATATTTGCCTATTTGAGGCCGAAACAAACCATTCTTGGTTTAAACCTTGAGGATGATGATGATGAGGTATGCTTAAACGAGTTTGTTGTATCCGGTTGCCGAAACGTTTTAAGACACCCATTGCTACGAAATTACACGTACCTTGCAATATCAAAGCTACGATTCGTGTACGATCTGGAGTTTAAATGTTAAATACAAGTTAACAGCGCAAAGTTGCTTAAATCGTACATAGTTTGCTTGGTGTGGTTGCTTTAATTATTTTGGTAAAAATGTAGTTTGAATAAGATTACACAATACAAGACTGTGCGTGGGGGTAGGGTGACAGCGTATTATCCAGTAACTGCAGCTTATCACCTCGAACGGGGAAGCCGACCGTGTCGTGGCGTCGCTGGCATTTTGTTATCAGTGTAGGCTTTTGTTTAAGTGATACAACAATATCTCTACACAGGCGGAGGTAAACGAGTAATTAAAGTTTATAAGAGTCGCTCTGGTAGCTGAGGTTAACTGTCTCAGCTACTTGAAAACAGATGTTTGTTTTATTGTTAAATGATCACACTCGAGCACGCATGTTTAACTTGTGTGCCGTTGCAAAGGTATTGCTCCGGCGAGTTTATATTATCGCGCCGTGACGTCGTACCAGAAGACAGTCAAAGTCGTAATTATCTACGTAAAATGCCGCGCTGGCGAACGGTAACGAAATTCAGGGCGTCGCAACTGTCTGGCGGCGATGTTATAGAGTGGGCGGTTAATCAGCTGATTGAACGATTGCTACAGGCTAGTTTTCCGTGGCCACGTGTTTTAAAGAAACCGTGTCTTTATCTCATTTTCTTCTCGATCATTCCACGGAGCACTTCGAGGTCTGGCGGCGTGGCAAACGAGGCTTTCTTCTACTAATATGGAGTAGTAATTTAAAGAGTGTCTTAGGGTTCTCGCACAGGCCAAGAGAGGGGTGAATGACCTGATGATGACAACTACAACCGTCACATCGTCAGAGCTGGACACTAGAACACTCCCCCATCGCCGTCAGGCTTAGAGATGCTCCTCAACATCACAAGACTGCTGGATAGAAGGAAACGAGCCGGAATGATGAACTAACCATCAACCTCACCCACCTTTCTTCACAGGATCTAACGGGTATTGCCAAGTCTACAAATGTGCAGGTGGGCCGATTCCGTTTATAAACTCTCGTCCCCAACACCACACCGGTTTTCATTTCACAAAGAAAGTATACACCTGAACAGTATTTGTATATTCTGATGAATCAAAATTAGAACAAGTCCTGTGGATATATATATATATATATATATATATATATATATATTTGTCATTATTATTGACTGTGTTAAAGGACCTACCTTCTATATTGCTCAATTAATTACTATTGTTATTAGTATTGTCAATGCATTAACAGAAATGGAATATATATGGTATGTGTTCTGGATGTGAAGACTTACACATAAACCGTATTTTGTCTTTGTTATAATGATCGAAATTTTGTTACAACTACATGTCAAAATTTATAGTCTTAACTGTGTCAAAACGTATCCACTTTGTATACGACTTGATAATTTTGGTTGTTACTGCTATTGGCAATTCTCATTGAGACAGATAGTATACATACATATAATGATTGGTATAAAGGCCAAGACATAAACAGTATTTTCATGTCCAGAAAGATTAAGATTTTGTTAGAACTAGTCAGGTGGATATACATTTGTGATATATGTAGTTTTTTTAAATGGTGCTAAAAGGATCCACCTGTTATGCTTGAATTATTTTATTGTTCTCAGCATTGGCGATTATTATTGATATATACTAAATGTATACATGTCTACATCTTTGTTCGTAAAATGAAAATTAAGAACGGATATGAGATACACAAGAAGTCAATTGTTAAACACTGTATTGAACACTGAATAATTAATTATTGCCGGTAGCATGAAAATTTTACTTACTTTACTGATTATATTGACTGTATAAAGATGAGTCGTTATTATTGGTTTATTGACCAATAAAAAGAAGGGTTGTTAACTGATTGTTTTATTTGCAAGTCCTGTCAAGATGGGTTCAGCCATTTTATGCTTCCGTCTAGTCCTAGTGGCTAGTTATTAAATTTTAAGTAACCCCACTAAAAAAAAAAAAAAAAAAATTGTACAAAATTTGGGGGGGGGGGAGTTTCACTTGTTGCCAATTACCGCTCGTTGGTCTTCCTGCGAATATGTTCAAACATTGCTGCGTGCATGTAATATAAGAGAAAGAGAGGGCGAGAGAGAGAGAGAGAGAGAGAGAGAGAGAGAGAGAGAGAGAGAGAGAGAGAGAGAGAGAGAGAGAGAGAGAGAGCAAAAGAGTTAGAGAGGGGAACTGCGACTGCGCGCGCCTCAAACCAAATTGTGAAAATATCTTTACTCGCCTCAGATTGTTTAGAGGTAGAAACGTTCTGTTTTTGAGGAGAATATATGGACCAATACAAGTAAATGGGATATGGAAAATGCGCCACAATGAGGA
The DNA here is from genome assembly GCA_034769895.1 of Magicicada septendecula. Taxonomy (NCBI): domain Eukaryota; kingdom Metazoa; phylum Arthropoda; class Insecta; order Hemiptera; family Cicadidae; genus Magicicada; species Magicicada septendecula. Next base: position 47,964,648 of record CM068374.1, on the reverse strand, counting down.
ACTATACAAGCTACATACAGACAATGATCTGGCCATCACGATCCGACTGCATAGATTGCAAAGGGGAGGACACGGCATTAGGATGGAAGGCAACCGAATACCTAGGAAGGTATTGTTTAGTCAAATCGAGGGTAGAAGGCCTGTCGGAAGACCCAAGCATCGCTGGATTGACGCAGTGGCGAGGGAGGCTGATACTTTGCTTAAAATAAAACGATGGATATCGTTCGCCAAGAACAGGAAAAAATGGAGGCGGTTGATTATGGAGGCTAAGGTTCGACTCCGAATGTGACGCCATAGAAGAAGAAAGAAGAAGAAGAAGAAGAAGAAGAAGAAGAAACGTTCTGTTTAGTATTATTTCTAAAACGACTAATGTCCGAAATATTATAATATGTAATAGTAATAATAATAAAGGAAAGACAGTCTCTGTCTTGAAAATGCGCACGGGCGGTTTTCCGCGTTCGATTAATTCATTATTATCATTACAGACTTGAGTTATTTGGTTTTCAATTCAGCATTAACGTGGAATTTACAAGTGGCAAGTGAATTCCCTTACTCAGTGTTGACAACAGCAGTGGGTGGGTGTAGGTGAACCATTAACAGGATAATTAATGTGCGTATAAGCAACGACTTGGTGCACGCGCGCGCGCACGTGAGACGACTCCTTTGTTCAGCGTCTTGGTACGTAAACAAATATTTGTTCGTTGTCATGGTATTATCACTGTGCTGATGTACATGCTCTTTAACCGTATCAATGTGCACAAAACCAATGTGACATGACTTGCGGCAGGGGTGTCCACGGTTGGGGGGGAGGTTGCGACCGAGACTGCGTCAAGAAATTTGGGGGGGGTTGACAAAAACCCTTGGGAAAGTATAAAAAACTATAACCACGTTGCAACAAAAAATTGGATGTTTATAAAAGTTCACGGTTTGTAAGTGAAGAATGGAAGAATGGTTTTTTGACGCCTTATGGGTGCTTGATTAATTTTTCGGGCTTCAAGAGACTGAAAGTTGTTTATACAACTTCGCTATCTTTGGTCGTAACCAGTTGTTCGGCTGAAGGAGCTATAAAAAAAGTTAAAATAATAAAAAAACGGCTCAGGTCTTCAATGGGAGACGCGCATGGCTTTTAAACTTTATGGTTCTAGCTTCAGAGAAAGACTTATTAGAGTCGATTCCTAATGAAGAAATAATTGATGCTTTTTCTTTATTATCGTCATCGCAGAGGAAGAAGTTACTGTGCCGAATATAAGCCAAAGCAACTAGGACTACATCAAAGCATTATTTTCTTAATTTTCTTCTTTACAATATGCTTTATTGATATTTTGTTCCTTTCCTTTCAAATATTGTCTTAAACTTAATAATTTCATTAGATTTTTTATTTATTTACTTGTTTAATGTCAAGTGAAAATTTATTTGCAAACCGTACTATTTTTACTTACTTACTTACTCCACGGCGCTACAGCTTATGAAGATTTCTGGCCTCCAGAACGACATGCCTCCATCCTCTCTATTCTGTGCGACTCTTCGGCACCTTCTGACCTCCAGTCTTCTCAAGTCTTCACCTACACCGTCCACCCATCTTCTTCTTCGACTCCCTCTTGCTCTTTTTCCTCCTGGTCCTCCAATTAATACTTTATTCACTGGCCTTTCCTCTGTCATTCTTTGTACGGACCTGCCCATCTAATTCCACCTTGTTTTATTACAGTGATGATGTCCGGTTCATTGTGTATATTGTACAATGTAACGCAAAATTTGAGCAATTGCTAATTTTACTCAATCAACTATGCTGAACGCAAAGAAATGGGTGTGTTTTAGAAAGCGGAGAGGTATTGCGACGCCTGAACTGTTAGGCGGCATTACTTGAAAGAAATTAACTTGTAAAAAAGCAGTAGAGTAGAGCGGTAGGTTAATAACGCCGGCCTTGGGCCTGACGACTATAAGGAAGGTAATTTTAGGCTAAGTCACGTTTTGGGACACAACTGTCATAAAATGTATTATTCGCTAGGATATTAAGGGTATTTGCCAATGTTGTAAACGTTAAGTGCATGTAACAATAGATACCGTTAGACGAGAGAGAGCGATGTGTGAGCGAGATAACTATAGACGCTAGTTTTTTAAGCACGTGGATCGCGGAGAAACGTTGGGCGAATCAGAAAAAGCGTCATGTTTTGCGCGGGAGGTTTTAGCTAAGCAGATTGGGTGATTTCGTATTTAGCGGTAGTTTAAACCTATAGGAACATTTTTCTATCGAATGTAGGTAAGGGAAATTCAAAGCAAGTATAAAATATGAACTTGTAAAGAAATAAGTTAGTCTTCTTTAAATCGGCGAATTACACGGAAGAGACTCGCGTACGCTGTTTTGCGTTAACTATAAATTTTAATAAGTAATGAAAAGAATAAGTAATTCGCAGAAGTAACAGAAATACGGGAACGTGATAACTATTAATACTAAAGTTATAAAGTTTCTTAAACAGTAATAAGTAAATGAGTGAATGATCGGAGTAATAACAAACAACACGAAGTAATATTACGTATAAATTTCAATCAATTCGATACGTTGTGGTGAAATCACGGAAGAAAGCGGATTAGTTCGGATTAAAGTTACGACGGTGTGAGATAATCGGAACGCACGCGACGCGAACTGTGTTAGATGCACTTAAGGTCAATTCAATAATCGTTGTAACCAGAGTGTATAATTATACGACATAGTTATATGTATAATCAATATGTCAAGTGTAGTGTACATCTACGATCAAGTGAATTAGTGCATTCATAACCTGGATTAACACGCAACAAACGGCTGCTGACGACTCACCGACCTGCACATCTTCAGGACTACGCACTTCGGAAGGATTCTTCACGCAAGTAACGAATAAATGAACATTTGATTTTATATTGTTTGATAAATGTATGTTTGTATTCAACATAGTGACTCAATTTGTCAGAGAAGAACTCATTGCTATTTAATAATATCCAAATTGTAAGATAAAACGATCCAAGTCATATTAACAAATTTTGTAATACATAAATGCAAATGGTTCATTAAAAGTTGATTAATATACTTTAATTTATGTTTATTATTACTGGCGCCCTGAGGTACAATCAAGAGTCGGTACACTGGAGTAAGGTTTGTAGACTATTAAGTAAAAAATATTAATATTACCAGTGATTAAAATAGTTTGTAAAACTTGCTTTTCACATGCTCGTAGGCTAACGTAATATGCAAATGATTAATTTAACTCTTTCATAAAGGCCTATCAACAAGTGTATTACAACAATTTGCCATTTGTTCTCATACGCCACATTCCGGCATCTAGTACACCTCCATATATCATCCTCAGAATCTTTCATTCCCATTTTCTGATCATATCTTCTTGGGCTGAGGTCATGGTCCAGGCTTCTGAAGCGTACAATACTAAAGGCCGCAATACGATTTTGTAAATTTGTAGCTTGGACGTTCTAGAAATGTTTCTGGACTTTAGAACAGGCAGGAAAGAAAAGTAGCGCCTATTTCCCATGGCTAGTTTGTCTTGAATTTCCATTGCCATCCGATCTTTTGACATCAAGAGGGATCCAAGATATCTAAAACTACCTACTCTCTCAAATTCACTGCCATTAAGTTTAATGTACTATTTTTAGCTTTTAGCTTATTTGTAATAATACAGGGTAAGTCAAAAAGTAAAGGTAAATTTTATTTTCCCTGCTGCAATGGATGGCAGCACTGACTGAACAATGACATATCATAACCTCAAAGTTTTTTTGTTCTTTAGCTGTGTTGTTTCAGTGCTCAGCTCCATTCGTAGTGATTTCAGGGCATTTTATTATGAGTGCCCCGTTGTCCGTGTGCACCAAGGAAGAAATGAGGGGAGTGGTACGTTTTCTGCACTCTGAAGGGACTAAACCTGCGGAGATTATTCGCAGAATGCAGCAGCAGTACGGTGAGAGCTGTCTTAGTGAACGCAAAATTTATGAGTGGTTAAATCGCTTTAAAAATGGTCGTGTATCTATCTGCGATGAAGAGCGTTCAGGTAGGCCATCCGCTTCGAAGACGGACAAGAACATCGAGACAGTTGAGGGAATGATTCATGATGATCGTCGTGTCAAAATTGATTATATTGCGCATGCGTTGAACATTAGCCACGGTTCAGCAGTTGTAACCATCCACGAATCACTAAATTATCGCAAAGTGTGTGCTCGTTGGGTACCACATCGACTGACAGATCAGCACAAACAGAAACGTTTGGAAATTTCGAAATCACATTTAAGGCGTTTAGAAGAGGAAGGAGAAGAGTTTCTTAGTCGCATAGTAACCGTTGATGAGACGTGGGTCCATCGCTTCAAACCACAGAGTAAGCGGCAGAGTATGGTGTGGAAACATCCATCCTCGCCTACAGCAAAAAAGTTCAAAAGACAAGTTTCTGCAGGAAAGTTGATGATGACAGTGTTTTGGGATATGAAAGGTCCACTTCTAATTCATTACACTCCTAAAGGTCAAACAGTGAATAGTGACAGCTACTGTGAGCTGCTGCGAGATCTGAAACCCAAAATCAAAACAAAGAGGCGAGGAAAACTTTCAAAAGGTGTGCTTTTGCTTCAGGACAATGCCCGTCCTCATACTGCGGGGAAAACGATCCAGTGCACTTTAAGATCTTGGTTTTGAGCTGCTGGAGCATCCGCCGTACAGTCCTGACCTAGCTCCAAGTGATTTTCACCTTTTTGGTCCGATGAAGGAGCACCTGCGTGAATCCAAGTTTTCGTCGGATGACGAGGTTGTGGAGGCGGTGCACGAGTGGCTGTGCACGATGCCACGAATCGTCTTCCAGGACGGAATTACGAAGCTTCTCAAGAGATGGACCAAGTGCATAGAAGTTGAGGGAGATTATGTAGAGAAATGATGTTACTTCTCATCTTGTTTTCACAATAAAAAGTTCCTTTTTAAAAATTTGCCTTTACTTTTTGACTTGCCCTCGTACGTTTATTTCAATGACATTTTCGGTCTTCTATTGTAGTGTACTCATTATTCATATCGTAAAGATACCATAGATATGATTTATAATAAAGTTTTAAATTACTCACATTCTTAATTTCTATCGATTTCGGTCACAGACCAACGTCAGGATATTTACATTATACACTCGCAGTCACGATATTGCGAAACGTGATTGCGAAAATTTAAATATCCTGACAATGGTCTATGACCGAAATTGATATAAATTAAGAATGTGAGTAATTATAACTTTATTATAAATCATATTTATGTTATATTTAGGTTATGAACAATGAATACACTGCAACAGAAGACTGAGATTATAGGTACCGTTTGTAAGCTATAAGTGTGTGTATATTATAATACATTACATTATCATTAGTAATGACATAATCTTTTAATTTTAAATACCTTTCCTGGGAGAGGTTATTCATCAAACTTGGGGGGGGGGAGGCGTGCTAACGTACAGCAACGGTGTAAGTTGGAAAACTCGGAGACCGATCTGTGATGATGATGATGATGATAATAATAATAATAATAATAATAATAATAGTCGTGTTTTTTAAGGTCCAATCTCCATTTTATTTTCAAGTCTTACTGAGAAACATTGGCAGTAGGTATCACGAACAACGTTGCAGATGTAGAGTACTGAGTGAGTAAAGTTACAACATTAAGGAGAACGCCTTATACGGCCTTACTAAAACTACCACAATTACAAACTTGAACAGAGACACGGCTGTTTGTCTTGCTCTGGCAACATCAACATCAAGTTGGCTCCGTCAACGAGAACTTCGCATTGAGGGTAATTAATGGCTACAAAGGGTGATGTCAATTAAAGTTCGGTGTAGTTTTTGTGACAAGTTGCCTCCTCAGCTATAATTAACGGGATTCGGCTTCATTGCTGCTGCTACTAGTACGCTATTATTTCGCACTTAAGACTCTTACCTTATCGTAAAAATAAAATCATGATTTTTAAGGTAACTCGTGTTTATTAAAAAAAAAAAGTTTCTGGGCTCAAAAGACTCAATTCCGAAGTATACCATTTATATTGTTACGTAACGCTCTCGAGAGTGTCGTTCTACACGATTCTCGGCTAACCGAACAGGTGCAGTCTCTCTGTCAATGCCGTCCAGTCCAAACTGTTATAGTACTTGTAACTACGCAAATTATGCTGGCACATCGCCAAAATTATGGAAATTTATTCTGGAACATCTGCTGGCGATATATAAAAGCAACAGCAGCCGGCTTAGTTACAGTAGTTACATCTGGCGAGATTGTAGAGTGCGGATCAAGTGATGGTGAAAAGTGATTATTGTGCGGAACTCTAACAGTTGACGTTATTATTACGTGTGCTTGAATTATTGTACGAGAGGACCTTGTTGATTACAAATTGTTATATGTGACTAATTAAAGCTGGTAATTAATTACTTCAAGGCGGCTCAGTAGACCAGTGGGTATGGCACCTGGCTTCTAATCTACAGGTCCCGGGTCGATTCCCGGCCCGCACCATAAAATCAAGGTGCGTTTCTCAGCCCCCAGGTTGACTCAGCCTGTTGAAAATGAGTACCTGGGATAACATCCTGGGGATAATAATGGGCGGCTGAAGCGTAGTGCTGGTCACACTGCCTTCCTTGTACGGCGTACTGCTCGCATAAGGCAGCCTAACCTGCCTGACTCCCAAGCTGCTTCGGTGGTACACATGGGAGCCATTATTATTAATTAATTACTTCATTGACGAACATTCTTCTGAAATCTTCCAGCACATCATCCAACCAACTTATTCTACGCAGGACCCCTTATTTCTCTTGTATACACCTGTGCTCTCAGGATTTTCTTTGTCGTGCGCTGATCATCCGTCCGCTCTACGTAACCCGGCCATTGTATTCGTTGAGCCTTTACGAATCTTACGATGGCCTCATACTTCAATAATTAAGTAATACTCGGCGAAAAGAACGACAGTCGGCATCAAAGCGACTGTTATCAGTGTTAATTAATTCTTTACCTCGCATCAGTGTAGTTACGTTGTTGAAATGTTTCTGACTACGGCTGCACCGACAGCAGAATGACGACGACTCGACGTGTCGCCGGCTCCACTGAAGGTGATACGCTGCGGTCAATGAATACTAAATGTGACAGCACAGCGGCAACGGCAACCTCGTCTTACTAAAGACGCAATATGATTGGTGCAAAGACACAGTGCCGCGAAATTAAAGGGAGTCTGAAAAAGGGACAAAAATTAAAACTTTTCACTTTTTCAAAATGCTTGTTTTTATTAAAATTTTGACTTGCCCGATTAAAATGCTATATAATTTAGAATACAAATAAACTCAAAAACACAGTTGTCAAATAATATAAAGTATGTCTGCAGACAACCCGACACCAACATGGTAGGCCTATACGGGTATTTTGATAATAAATAAATATATGTCTGCAGACAGTAAAACATTACAATTCTTCGTACACGAATACTATGTTTCATAAAATGTTAAACTTAAAAATGATGTGGTTTCCTTTGTGTAAAATGGGATATTTTGTACTTCATGCTGGAAACTCTGAAGTTAACAATATGGATGCATATATAATTTGTTTTTGTGCGTGAAAATAGTGTTTGGTCATCGACTAGCGTTATCGTTAGTTCTCACTGATATACTTTAAGCGCTTTAAAAAATATATATATTTTTCAACACTTAGCTACACATATCTCAAACTATGGTACGTAGGATATTGAAATTTTCAGGGCTGATTTAAGTTCCCGTCGTCTACCTACTGAAGCAGAATTGTAGAACTAAAGCTTATAGTTTGGGTGCTCGAAAAATTAAATGTTTACTAATTTTCCGTGAAAAAGAGTTATAAAATTAAAATAAATATAAATCTTGTTGTTAAAATTCATTCCCGGGCTGTTTGGCCGTGGTCCATTGTTTTCGACAAAAACAGAAGTTTCGGCAGTGCCACCGACTGCCATCATCAGTGTAAAATCGAGTGTGAAATAGCCGTTAGTGACATCGCATTCGGTTCGGGGTAATGTCACTAACGTCTATTTCACACTCGATTTTACACTGATGATGGCAGTCGATGGGACTGCCGAAACCTCTGTTTTAATTGCAAACAATGGACCACGGGCAAACAGCCCGGGAATGAATTTTAACAACAATGACTCCGGCCGTGTAAGTCTACGAAATATAAATCTTGTTGTGGAAACAGAAATTAAATAATTCCGCTCCCGTAGACATAAAATGTATAAGTAAAACACCCACAATACGTTCATCAGGTTTCATAGAAAAATATATCTAAACATTGCCAGCATAGCGGCTACTGACTCCCCTTAAGAACACATTTATATACATCAAACGCTTCCGACTGCAATCCTTTTGACCGAGGCGGTATAACACAATACTGCATTGTTTAATCAAGCCTGACAGGAAAATGTTCCGCATATTCTACCACTAACAATAAATTCGTAACATGTATGTAATCACATATTCTGTGTTTAACACAAACACACTGTGCAGCCAAACAATGCCGAACGGAGTTTTAAATGCAAACAGCCAGACCCGGCGTCGGTAAATACTGGTACGCCGACGTTATGAAGTACAGCGAATTTAAATCTCCCCTACCCTTCCGAGAGGGGTGAGTCCGGACTGGGGTAGAAAAACGTGACTCTGATCTCTCGCTGATATTTTTAAACGCCGATACAGCCGCTGTCGCGCCCTTAAAATATAGTAAACTATAGCAGCTGAAAGTACCACGTCTCTTTGTCCTTAGCGACAACACGGCTGAAAATGTATACTACACATGTTTGCTTTATACATAATTCATCTGTAATAATTGTTGTATACTACACAACCCCCATCCCACATTCAAAATAATATTATCAATATTGTACATATTGCAATGAGATAAACATTCACACTATGTGTGAATATATGGGGACATATTTACAGTAAGCCTCAGTTGGTGTCCTGTGCAAAGGGATGTGACTGTTGTTAAGGCACTATTGTTATTAGAAGTAAGTACTGCATTTTAATGTAGTTTAAGACGACAATAAACAATTAAAAAAAACAGCAGTTCAGTGCAATGTGAAAGTGAATAATTGTTGTGCGCGTAACGAATTGTGTGAAGATCATTAAATGTAAGCCAATTAAGAGACACACTATGAGTCATTTATAACAGTGTCCAAATTGGAATAACTAGTAATAACTAATTATTTTAATATTAAATAAATTTCAATAGTATTTATTCAACTGACAAAATAATTAATCAATCACATATAGTTGAAACCACGTGATTTGCAAAGGTCTAGAAACTGGAAGTTGATGTTCAGCAGCACGTGGTCGATTTTCTAGTAAAACCTAGAACGTTTAATCGTATGAAAATGACGTCAAGTGCGTAAATCTATAGAACCGTGGTCAGTTGCGACAGAGGTAAAAATTTTAACCCGGTAAATTGCGATCAATTGCATTTTCATGTTATTATTATAATAATACAGAAATTGCCGTTATAATTCTATTAATTCCTTGCGTAACCAACCTAACCTAACCAAGTCTGACCTAACCTAACCTAACATAACCTAACCTAATCTAAGTTAACCTAACTTGATCTAACCTAACCTAACGTAACAAAAATATTGGAAGAAAGAGGTTACTCGCGTAAATAAAAAGTTGCAGAATTGAAACCTCATCGAAATTCAGAATAGCGACGTTTTTAAATGACAGATTCGGTGAGTCAGTGAATGTACGGGGCGCAATTGACTGCGTAAGAACAGGGAAAGCGTTGTTTCGTCGCAACTGACCGAGACCGAATCTATAAGCGCGGGTGAGCCGCGAGTTAGGCAGTCTTTCATATGGCCAGTATGTAATAAGGAGTCTCTCGGAGTCGGAGTGTATCGTCGAGGGAGCGGCCGAATTAGACCACGAACTCGGGCACGGCGTTCGATATATTCAACGACCGATGGCTCTCAACGAGGACTGAGTCAGGAACGACTTGGAGGGAGCGGCGAATTAGACCACGAAGTCGGGCACGGCGTTCGATATCTTCAACGACTGATAGCTGTCAACGAGGACTGAGTCAGGAACGACTTGGAGGGAGCGGCTGAATTAGACCACGAAGTCGGGCACGCCGTTCGATATCTTCAACGACTGATGGCTGTCAACGAGGACTGAGTCAGGAACGACTTGGAGGGAGCGGCTGAATTAGACCACGAAGTCAGGCACGGCGTTCGATATCTTCAACGACTGATGGCTGTCAACGAGGACTGAGTCAGGAACGACTTGGAGGGAGCGGCTGAATTAGACCACGAAGTCAGGCACGGCGTTCGATATCTTCAACGACTGATGGCTGTCAACGAGGACTGAGTCAGGAACGACTTGGAGGGAGCGGCTGAATTAGACCACGAAGTCGGGCACGGCGTTCGATATCTTCAACGACTGATGGCTGTCAACGAGGACTGAGTCAGGAACGACTTGGAGGGAGCGGCTGAATTAGACCACGAAGTCGGGCACGGCGTTCGATATCTTCAACGACTGATGGCTGTCAACGAGGACTGAGTCAGGAACGACTTGGAGGGAGCGGCTGAATTAGACCACGAAGTCAGGCACGGCGTTCGATATCTTCAACGACTGATGGCTGTCAACGAGGACTGAGTCAGGAACGACTTGGAGGGAGCGGCTGAATTAGACCACGAAGTCAGGCACGGCGTTCGATATCTTCAACGACTGATGGCTGTCAACGAGGACTGAGTCAGGAACGACTTGGAGGGAGCGGCTGAATTAGACCACGAAGTCAGGCACGGCGTTCGATATCTTCAACGACCGATGGCTGTCAACGAGGACTGAGTCAGGAACGACTTGGAGGGAGCGGCTGAATTAGACCACGAAGTCGGGCACGGCGTTCGATATCTTCAACGACTGATGGCTGTCAACGAGGACTGAGTCAGGAACGACTTGGAGGGAGCGGCTGAATTAGACCACGAAGTCGGGCACGGCGTTCGATATCTTCAACGACCGATGGCTGTCAACGAGGACTGAGTCAGGAACGACTTGGAGGGAGCGGCTGAATTAGACCACGAAGTCGGGCACGGCGTTCGATATATTCAGCGACCGATGGCTGTCAACAAGGACTGAGTCAGGAACGACTTGGACGGACACAACACCCACGAGGTAATCCTCAGACTGACATCCCACCTTAAAAGAGGACAACCCCTGGTGTGGAAGCAGGAGTAGGCCTGCCAGATCGTCCGGACTGACCCAACTCAACTCAGTAAATTCAGGACAGTGGAATTATAAAATATAAAACAATTAAAGACACTTTGAAATTGCTTAGTATCAAATATTTCAAGTTTATATATATTTTCGAATTCATAATTTTCACATATAACTGTATGCTTTTATATAAAAAAGAAATAACTAGTTCGAAGCTGCAAGGTCAGCTTCGAACCTGTTACCTTGCAATATATAAAAGTGATTGGTATTATTAAAACTATATGTAATTAGAATATGTTGGTTAAGTACGTAGGTCATGTTACTCACGTGTATTTACGTGAAGTATAACTTATGTACAGTGGTGCACACTATTTATAGTATATACTAGAATGTTCCGTAACAATAGTATTATACATTTATAGATAAGCGTAGTTTAATCTACCATATTCTCGAATATACGCCTGGATCTTACTAGACGATTCTCCTAAGTGACATACGATGGTGAATGGCGTCATTATCAACCTATATACAGAACTCTAAAAGACGAGTTGCTCAGTCTGTATTCTTAGAGTTAGTCAATTAAGTTACAAAATTAGTGCGTCTATTTGATACATTTGTGGATCAATATTATATTTTTGTGTTATCTTTTCCTTTGTATAAATTACGGTTGTGTCAATAATCGATATCACAGTTGAGGACGTAACTTTCAAAACGTGTTTTGTCACATTTAAAAAAAAGTGAGTTATTGGTATCAATGGTTTCTCTGTCATCAGTTACAATTTGTGCAATGTTATTTTCTTAGCAGAAAACGTTTTATCCCATTTAAAATCAGTAGACAACTGTTGTGAATCGATATTTGTATTTTCTATGTTATATATTTGTGATAACGATAAATAAACGAGGTGACGACAGTGATAGGAGTTTTTTTTTTATTTCGACCGCTGCCTAGAAGACGACATTGTGCTGTTTGTCTGAATACACAGTAGTAACCTCCCTGAGCCGTTGAATTCGTTCACTATATTCGCTGCCTAGAAGACGACATTGTGCTGTTCGTCTGAATACACAGTAGTAAGCTGCCTGAGCCGTTGAATTCGTTCACTATATTCGCTGCCTAGAAGACGACATTGTGCTGTTTGTCTGAATACACAGTAGTAAGCTCCCTGAGCCGTTGAATTCGTTCACTATATTCGCTGCCTAGAAGACGACATTGTGCTGTTCGTCTGAATACACAGTAGTAACCTCCCTGAGCCGTTGAATTCGTTCACTATATTCGCTGCCTAGAAGACGACATTGTGCTGTTCGTCTGAATACACAGTAGTAAGCTGCCTGAGCCGTTGAATTCGTTCACTATATTCGCTGCCTAGAAGACGACATTGTGCTGTTCGTCTGAATACACAGTAGTAAGCTGCCTGAGCCGTTGAATTCGTTCACTATATTCGCTGCCTAGAAGACGACATCGTGCTGTTCGTCTGAATACACAGTAGTAAGCTGCCTGAGCCGTTGAATTCGTTCACTATATTCACCGAAAAGCATTTATTATTAGGCAGCTTTACATAAAAAATTATTTCAGTTATCAGAAAAATTACAACGATTATTCTATTACTTTATTTTTGTAAAATTGTAAATACTAAGTATACATCTAATTTTTATCTCAGTATAAATGGTAATTTTACCATGTACAATACTATTGTAGATGGTATTAGTAGTACCATCTACTAAATAAATACTGTCGTAGTATTTAGTAAGAATTATAAAGCGGATAATAATACAATAAACTCAGAAAATTTTATAGTACTGCACTGGTTTCTTAGTTAAATTTGTAATCCGTAATGTCTACATGAGAAATAATTTAGTCCCAGCTTTATGTACGTTTGCATAGATATCTACACGCTTACATACATAACAAATATCTACTTTGCTTATCTACTACTTTTCACAAATAAACATAACTGATAACAATATGTAAAGGTGTTTTTTTGCAAACATACGCCTACAGCTTACAAAAGTTTTGAAGGCGACCCAATATTTGTAAGGAGTGTTGAGAGATATTAAATTATTAAACATATCGCGTTAGTATTTTTTTTTGCAATTCCTCATGATTTGGTACCCCGTCTAGACTTCTAAATTTTCACCAAAATTTAGACTTCCATTTTTGATCCATCTGATCCATTTTGGTGTCTCCAAAATTATAAAAAAATGTATAATAAACGTTACAGTCGGATTGGATTTGATCATGATCATCCTCACATCACGGCATAGGCAAGGTGCCCCGTGTTCCGCCTTCAAAGATCCTCCAGCCATCTCTTCCTGGGTCTACCCACACACCTGTGTCCTATAGGTTTGTATTTCCAGACTTGAATCTGACTTTCTTTCCAAGTGTTTTTTCCACCGTTGTTTATAATTTTTTAATTTTTCATTAAAGTTGGAATCTTAAAATTCTCCTCTTATGGCCTCATTCTTTATACGGTTAAGCTTCAAGCTTAGAACATCTTTTAACTGCTCATAAGAAGCCATTTCCGACGCCTGTATTTTACTTTCTTGTTTTTAGGCTGTTGTCCGTGATTCACACCCACAGTACAGAACAGCGACCGCCATACCTTTGCGAAACTTTCAATTTTGTGTCTCGACGCACCTTGTTTGTAAAAATACGATCGATTGGCTTTAAATTCCCTTTAGGCTGACGCTCGGCACATTTGAAACTTTTTAGGACATTAAATGTAAATATTGTCTGTTAAGTGTAACTGGTATTCTTCTGTTCGCTGTGTTATTATTACTTTATCGTATCGTCCACAAAGCCAGGAAGTTACGTGCATGTTTCGTTGGAACAGCTGTTCCTAAATCGACTTTCGTTTTCAATACCCGAAATATGTCGTCTGTCTGCGAATACGTTAAGAACTGTCGATGACAAGGAGCACCGTTGTCTAACAGTTTGAAACGAAATTTTCTGAAAAGGGGAAATCGGTTTGACATGCCTTGCATCAATAATAACTTAAGTGAATTAAAATAGAAAGCATTTAATTATCATCATTGTAGTCGTCGTCATCCTTGGTGCTACAACTCACTGCTGATTCTGGACGCCTCTAGAAGGCTTTTCCAACGGTCCCGACCTGACGCGACGGCTCTCAAGTCCTTCAGTCCAAATAGTTTGGGATCATTGCTCACATTATCAATCCATTGCAACTTTGGCCTCCAGGCGTGCCCATCCCCCCCAAGGCCCAATGCGCAAATCCACCCCAAAAGTCTCAGCATTCCCCCCCAATTGAAAAGTCCCCCCCACTGCCGGTCTACAAGCTTAGCACACGCACACATTTTTACATTCACGATTTATTATTCACGTACCTTTTGACTCATTGACAGGATGTTGCTGCAGGCTGCCAGGGTCAGTTTTCCAAATACCAAAACAAAATTTACTACTAGTTGTACTGGTAGAGAAATTTATGCTGCCAGTTCGTTAAAACAATCATAAAGATATGCAATTGCTTTAGTTTTTTTACTAATAGCTTAGTCTGTTGCACAAACACGGTAAAAATTTCCATCAATGTTGGATTTAAAATGTTATTCTTGAAAAAATCCCCCCCAAAAATCCTGAAAATACACCCGAAAAATCCCCCCTCCAAAATTCTCAATGCGCAGCTTGCGCTATGATTCCCCCCCCTCTGTGGGCACCCCTGTTGGCCTCACTCTCTTTTCTCTTCTTACCAGCTGCACCGTCAGTACTTTTCGCGGTATTTCATACTCCGTCATCCTAATCGAATGTCCAGCCCACCTCAGCCTTGATAATTTAATACACTTCATAACATCAACGTTCCTAAAGAGTGCATATAATTCTTGATTATAACGTATCCGCCACACACCGCTTTCACATACGGTACTGGACCATATATTTTCCGTAAAACCTGTCTTTCAAAAGTTAAAAGATTCATTGATTTTGGTCACGGTCCGTGTTTGTGCTCCATATGTCAGAACTAGTCTTATTAATGTTTTATAGAGGGCGCATTTGGTTGATCTTGATATTAATCTACTTCTCATTTCATTTAACAGTCAATTTTCTGCTGAGATTCGCTGTTAGAAACTGAATTTTAGTACCGCTATTTGTTGCCACCATGAAATCAAGATATTTAAAGTGTCGACTCTTTCAAACGTGTAACCTATCAACACAAATGTCAAGTGTATTATGATAATTTTTTTAAGTTACACAGCATTAAATAAGTTACAGTAATTAATCAAATCAGTGCTGACACTTGTCGGGAGACGGCAGTACGGCGTTAATTAGTATTATCTTCTCGACCTAAATCCGCGGTATTGTCACCCATTACACAACTTTACAGCCGACACGATAAGCCGATACGAGAGTTGGCTCATATTCAGATCGGGCAGGCACTTAATTACGGCAGCGTTAACAAGGTCACATTACGTTCTCATGGTAACCACCTCATCCCGTCTAGGACCACGCCAACAAACTCCTTTACTTCGACATTAGATTTTGGATTTTAGATCAAATTTTCTAGTTGTTATTATAAATAATACAATATCACGAGTTAACAATCGCAGTTTGTTGTTTATATTGTTTTTATTCTTACTCCTTTAGCTATCAGGTTTATAAAACTGTTACGTCGGTCTCACGGATCATCGTATTGTACAGTAGAAACAAAATACAGGCAACAATGGAATCATTAATTACCAGCTTTAATTAATCACAAACAACAATGTGAAATCAACAAGCTACTCTCATAAAATAATTCAAGTTAAATTTCTCCACACGCAATTGTAATGTCATCTTATTACAATATCGTACTAATTAACACAGTAATCACTTTCCACAACCACTTGATCCGCATTGAATAAATCGCCAACTGTAACTAAGCCGACCGCTGTTGCTTATATAGTCTGCAGATGTTCCAGAATAATGTTCCATTCTCTTGGCAGCGTACCGGCATAATTTGCGTAGTTAACATTCACTCAAATAGTCTAGAGCAGTCATAGGCAACCTTTGAATTTATGGGGGCGTATATATAACTGAGGACCAGTTCGATGGGCGCACCCCTCCTTACCCCATCGATGGAAAATAGATAGTTGCGGAACTGGGCGTTGGACATCAATGGTCATTAGCCGAAAGTTACAAACAATAACTGTCGTGAAAAACTAGCGACGTGGAATACCGAATCAAAAAAGTTTTGCACTATTTTTCATACAAATTTGTGAAAATTTTTCACCTGTTTTTGACATTACGTCATCAACAATCTGCCATCATGGACACGCAGGTTAAAAGTATTAAAACTTTATACGAAAAAAATGGTTAAACAGGAACACATTTTAATAAAAATAAATTAATTACTTACCACAATAACACTATTTATTTTTGTAAAGTGCACAGAAACGTAAAACTTTAAAAAGTCACATTTAAAACATAAATGAAGGTTTCAGTTCCTTTTCGTGAAAAAACTAACTTAAAGTAATTATTGTATTAGAAAAAAGTAAAATTTGAAACGGCTTGTACCATTTTACAATAAAGTACATCGAAGCAGGTATAATGCGGATGCGTACCTTCGTTCAAAAGAAAAGAAAATTACAAATCGTTTCGCGGGCGCGCCTAACCTTATCGACGGGCGCAGAGTTGCCGACTGCTGGTCTAGAGGGTACTTTTGTACACGGCCTTGACAGAGAGAACGACACTCTTCACTTTTCGAGAGCGTTCCGTAACTATTGTAACAATACTCTTGCGTTTCTATAATCGGTGTTGGGAAAGACAACATGCCTATCAAGATTGGCTGACTGCTAGAGTAGTGTCTACTTTTACGGAATGACTGTAATAACTATACAGGGGGATATGTTTGGTTAATACTGTTTATAAAATAGTATCACAAAGCACCGTTTGCAGACTATCTTATTTTGGAAGAACAAAACGGTTTCGGGAAGAGCAGATCTTGTACAGACAATACTTTTATTATTACATAAATCATTGAGAAGCATCGTGAGTTCAATAAAGAAACGCATGTATCTTTCGTTGCCTTTGAGAAGGCCTTTGACAGAGTAGATAGAAATTTGTTGTGGCAAATATTAGAAGAACGGGGATACCCTCAACAACTTACAATAACTATACAAGGCCTATATAACGGAACAAGAATAGATGTTAAAAATAATTGTAGGATATTTCAACAAATATCTGTCAATCAAGGTGTCAGACAAGGGTGCAGTATATCACCTACTCTTTTTAATATTTATATTGAGCATCTAGTAGGAAAATCGAAACATGTAGTGAACCCTGGTATTACAATATCGCGAGACAGATATTTGAATGTGATGTTTGCTGACAACTTGCTTGTAATTCAAATTAAAGAATCTGCTTTACAAAAATCAGTTTTTAAACTTCCACAGATTTGTAAACAATACAATAAGAAAATCTACACTAAAAAAAAAAACAAACATAATGGTATTTCGAGGCGAGGTGCCAGTAAGAACAAAAACGATGATTAGTGTTCGAATTGTAGAAAAGGTGACTCATTTTAATTATTTGGAAAATGACATTGGCTATGATAGGAATTATGGTATTGATGTTAACTTGGTTAAATTCTAGATGATCTATGGCACGATCAAGCGGTATTTTCAGAAACAAGGTATGTCGAGAGTGAAAATTAAAGTTTTACAAAATTATGGAAGTGCCTGTACTGTCCTATGGGTGTGAGTTATGGACGACAACCGAGAAACAAGAAAGAGTAAAATACACGCCTCGGAAATGACGCTCTTAAGAGGTGTAAAATGGTGTTCTAAACTGCGAAGTCATTAGAGAATAATTACAAGTTTACAACTTGAATGAAAGATTAAAATATTATAAACAACGAATCCTTAATTTAGTAGTGACCGTTGATCAATAAATTTTGATGATGAAAAGTTTAGCGAGCATCGGTCAATAAGTATAATACAAATTGTTGTATTATTTGTGTCTACTTTTATTGTCAGCATTTGTGTGTTTGGCGGCGTAACAACTCATCAACAATTGTCCTGATGATGACAATAAATATTGTCCAAACGTTGACACTAATAACGTAAAATTTGCGTTATACTTATTCGCTAAACTTTCCATCATAGAGATTAGAAACAACGGTGGAAAGAACACTTAGAAAGAATGTCAGATTCAAACTGGCCAAACATGTCTGGAAATACAAACCTACAGGACACAGGAATGCGGGTATACCCAGGAAGAGGTGGCTGGAGGACCTTTGAAGGTGGAATAGACCTACACCGTGTTGTGAAAATGAAGAAGATGATGATTTATAGTATTCGTATTTACGTTTAGCTAAAGTTGTTCATTGCCATGGATATAGCACGAATCAACCCTATTTGATGGTCTCAAAATTATCAAATACCGGGCTCTTAGGCCGTGGTCTGTTGTTGTAAATTCTCGACATCATCGACAACGTTTCGTACCCCATCCTCGGGCATCTTCTTCAGGCTGCATAAAGCCACAGCGTTAGGAAAACAGTTACGGCGGATCTTAGGCCGAACGGTACCCGACACTTTTCTCGGGCAAAAAGCAAGTTTTCCGTGTAACACCGGCCGTGTAAGCTTAAAACAAAAATTCAACCCTACTTAACTTTAAACGAAATAAAAAAAAAATGTTCATAATAGAGACACCTCCAGAGTGAAGGTTCAGGGGCAGCCTGTTGTCGTGTTCTCTCCTTACACGTCGACGATGTCTTCACTAAAAAAATTACTATATCGGGCCGACGATGTTTATTTATTTATTTTTCGCTGACAGCGCCAAGAGCAATCCATCACTCGATAATCGGACGCAGCACGGAGCGGGCGGCAGAGATGTTTTTCATCCGGGTGATATAGAGGGCAGGCGGTGGTCGCCATGGCAACGCAATATCCCCTGGAGACAGGCTTCCCGTCCCCCTCCTCCTCCTATCCTGTTTACAGATAGCAGTCACTTTTCCCTTTCAAACATGATGTGTTTTTTGGGGGACGCTAGGGGGGTGGGGAGGCTGCCGTCGCCATGGTCATCCGCGTTGTCGGCGGCGTCGTCCATACCGTAATGCACGCGTGTCCCATACACATGCATGCACGCCACTAACAATAGCTGACTGACGTTATTGAATGGGTCCTGAAATTTTTCTTTCGGAAAATGTGATAAAATAATTCTAGCAAGCAGAATATAAGTTTTAGTTTTTATAACAAAATTCAACTTTTATACAGTCCAACGTCAATACTAAAGCCCTCTGATATGAAGACCAAATCCGATGAATAGTAAACTGTTGTTGTATACTACGGGAACTGACACCTCTCAATGAATAAAATTTCTCGGAGGCATCGTTGATTTATCAATATATTACGAATTAGAAGTTACAGATCCATGAGTGACTTTTACGAAGTGTGTGCCAGTGTGCTGTCATCATCATCATCAGCCGTGGCTCTACAACCCTTGGTGGGTCTTGCCCTGCTCCAGGAGTCGATTCCATTTTTCCCTATTGCGTGCCCTGGTTTTCCAGTTTATGTCCACCTTCCCGAGGTCCTCCTCTATCTGGTCTTTGAATCTACTTCGGGGTCTTCCCCTTTTTCTACTACCCATTGGTTTCTGGTATTAAATATGTTTCGTAGGCTGTCCTTCCTCCATTCTCTCTATGTGTCCAACACTCCTTAGCCTGTATATTTTGATTATCCTGACAATGTCCCGCTCTTTTGTAAAGATGGTATAGTTCATAATTATAGCGCCTGCACATTCCATTTTCTTGTACTCCTCTAAATATTGTTCTTAGAATCCGTCTTTTACAGCTACCTAGAAGTCTCTCGCTATTTTTTGTCATTGTCCAGGTTTCTGAAGCATATGTTAGCACTGGCCTGATAAGCGTTTTGTAGATTTTGCATTTCGTGCTTCTTGAGCTGAACCTGTAGATGTCAGGCGCTTTTTAAATTCATAATATATTTTATTTGCGAGATACAGTCTTCTTCTTATTTCAGTGTTGACGTCGTTAGTGTTGTTTATCTGGGAGCCAAGATATATGAACTCTTTTATTGCCTCTACATTTTTTGTGCCTATTTCAAGGTTTTGCGGTAGTTTGTTGGCAGCATACATATATTTTGTTTTCTCCAAGTTTATCTGCAGTCCAATTTTACTTGAGGCTTCCTCATGCTGGTATACTATAGGGACTGACACCTCTCACTGAGATAACGTTTCTCGGAGGCATCGTTAATTTATCAATATATTACAAATATTAGAAGTTACAGAGCCATGAGTGACTTTTACGAAGTGTGTGTCAGTGCGCTGTTACAGTTACAACTAAGGTTGAAGGCAAGATTATTTTATAACTTTATTCTCCTTCTTTTACGCCTGTACGCTTAATCGTCTGTTTTTGTTCACGCACCGAGGGCTTCGCTAGAGGTCAATTCCATGTTCCTCGTCCATTCCTTTTGTGCTCGGCCTGGATTCCGTTGGAACTGTCTGTCCCTTGATCTGATCCTGCAGTACATTTTCGATTTTTGAAGTTATACTTCTTTTGGCGCGTTTAGTAGAGGGTAAAATTGAGAGCTGCGCGCGCACCCTGTTGCGGAAGTGCGACATGATGATGTTAGCCATCAATGATAAATAACAATGTAAATTCATTTTACTCCATAGTTCCAGATTGTATTTGTATTTCTACGTATCTTATTGGTAAACATATCCAAGACCACTCACCTGAATTTACATAAAACTAAAATTAAAGGTTTTCACGTGCAATGATAAATTATTAAACTGATTTTCAAGGTTAATTTTTATTATTAATTAAGGTTTTGTTGATTACATTGCTGTTAAAAAACAAAAGAGAAAGAGAAATGCTTAAAAAAGAATTTCGACGAAACCGAAACATCGAAGCATGATAATGTTTTTAGGCTTTAAAAATGAGATTTCTAGGCTGCGGGGAATCGAAAATGTGGAAAAAATATAGTGTTTGTGAACGTGATAGGGTTTTTACCTAACGCGCATGTGCAAATCAGTCAGCTGTATACAAACGCCACGTTCTCAGCATAACACGTGGTTATTGTTAAAATTGATAGTGAAGCAGTGCATATATTACATTTTATTTATAATTTATAAATTATTATTAATTATCGATATACATAGATAAATATATATATATATATATTATTAATTCATTTTCCCACATTGTGTAGTGAAAAATTTATCAGTGACAAAACTTGTGTTTAAAAACTTTAAGTGTTTTTAAAAATTGAGGTTAACTTTTGTAAGTATTTTTTTATTAAATTATATATTTATTAATTTAATAAAACTTGTTAAATCTAATAATCTTATATAAATCTCTTCATTTCATATTATAGATTATTTTTCATTATCCGGATTTTAATTGGAAGGTGAATCTACTGTTGTATTACAATATTTGTAAGTATTTTAATTTTTTTAATAAAAATTAACCTAAGTTGTAAAAGTTGAAAAAATAATCTAAAAAATAAAATCTAATTTGAATAATTAAAAAAAATAATTAAATATTTTCTTAGAATGATTTATTTTCAATAAATTATTATTTTTATTTTCAATGAGTAGTTTACACAAATTTTCAATTAATTGTTAAAATATTTTAGAATTATTACTTATAATACATATAATTGCCTGATGATGTTAACCTTTGGTGATTAACGAAACGTCATACTGTATAAATTAATTTAAAAATAAAAGAAACGTGATCGGTGGGCCAAGAAAAAAAATTGAAATTCTTTTAAAATAACTACAAGCCGGTCGGATAATAAAAATATTATTTATATTTTTATTCAATCAATTATACTTTTATTTTTATTTTCATTCTAGTTTTTGCGATGCCGAAGACTAACGCGGAAGTATGTCAGCGCTATCGATAGCGAAAAAAGTCTGAAAATGCAGCTCAAGCTCAACCAGGAGTTTCTGTACCAATTAAAAAAGCCATGACAGCAGTAGAACGCATGCGACTTCATAGACTACGAAAGAAAAATATCATGATCTATCAGCGTTGGATCTAATTTCGGAAAGACTTATATCACCACGTATTCCTTTCATGCAGATCAGAAGACTAAGACATGTGAATGGTCAATACGGTATTTACGGTCAAATAATTAACGTGCCTGTTTCAGTTAACACGATTGTCAAATCTCTTCCAAGAAATATTGACGACGACTATTGTATAAATGTACATATTAAACGTAAGAAAATTCATCGATGCAGTTACTTACATGGTATTGTTAACAAGCGTACAATTAAAACTTGGCTACGATTTTTGGTACCGTCTCCGTTGTATACGATGTACGATATTAAAATTGATGATTCATTTTTTAATGATAACCAAATTCACGACCAAGTTCAACAAAATGATATCAGTGAACATATTCCTATAGAAGAGAGTCTTACGGCGCAAGAACAGACATTAATGTGGGATGAAGAACAATATTTACGTATTGCACCTGGCGAAGAAAATTTACCCGAAAGTTTATTATTCGATGAACATGCAGAAGAACTTTCTTTCCCGGCTATTTATCTGGGTCAGTTCCGTAATTTCAGAGATGACGTTAAAGTAACACCATTCATGATGGCTTCTAGTGAGCTAAGAAGATCTGATCGTCGTGCAGTTACACCGTATCATTTATTGTATATGGGGATGAAGATTATGAGGATTCGAGTTCGTGACTCTCTCACAGTTGCTTTTAAACACGTTGGTAAGGATACCAAAATTACTAGAAAACAAATTGAAGATGAACAGTACATTCACAATTGTATTGAAACCAATCTTGCGTTTCTAAGAGCTATTCCAAATTCAACATGGTATTGGATGGAACGTAAAAAAGATCTTTTTGCCTTGATTAGACAGTTCGGGAAACCAAAAACTGTCAGTGCCAATGAAATTGGTTGGAATGATCTGCTCCAAAAGCTCTATAAATTCAAACACAACGGCGAAGATATTTCAGAAGAATTTGCTGAACTTTTACATTATCTCGAAAAAACGACACTTGTCAACGAGGATGCAGGTATGTATGCTATACATTTTAACAAATTGGTCAATGTGCTGTTAAATATTTTAAAATCACCAAAATTCAGTCCTTTTGGAAAATATTATGTTGTTCATTATTTTAAACGTATTGAGTTCCAGCATCGTGGTAGTCCACATGCCCACATATTATTGTGGCTGGCTAATGATCCAATAGATGCACTTGATAAAAATAAGTTGGATGCTATCGCATTAATTGATAACTTAATATCTGTTTCATCTCGAGAAGCATCAAATAACATTAAACTACAAACACACAAGCATACGTTTACTTGTTACAAAAAAATAGTGGCAAATAAACCTCAGCAATGCAGATTTGAAGCACCTTTTATGCCTAGTAGGTCTACTACCATACTATCACCCATGCAAAAAGATGAGCCGGATTTTAAAAATTATCTTCAACGTTACAAAGCTATACGGATTAATCTCGAAAATAATGATTACTCTGATATAGATTCTTTTTATGAAAAAAACAATATTACTTCTTATGAAGATTATAACAATGTACTTCGAGCTGGAATTAAAAGGCTAAGAGTTTTTGTCAGACGTCAACCTTGTGAAAAGTGGCATAACCCGTTTAATCCGTTTATATTTAATATTGTTAAATCCAATATGGACATCCAGTTTATCACCGAAGAATATTCATGTGCCAATTACGTCGCGGAATATGTGAATAAAACCAACCGTGGTATTAGTCATCTACAACGTCAGATTATTGAAATTATGAATGAACATCCTGAATTTGACGTTGTCGAAATCACAAGGAAAATAGGCGTAAATATGCTAAACAGTGTAGAGATAACTAGTCAGAGGCTGCTTGGTATTTACTACGGGAGCCAATGTCAAAAAGTTCTACTATTGTTACCACCATTCCAACTATGTGGCCAGTTGATCGTCAAAGAATAAGAAAGACACAGAAAGAATTAGATGCGATAGGTACTGGAGAAGATTCTACGAATATTTGGAAGGAAAATTGGTTTGATAAATACGAACGCAGACACCAGGACTTGGAAAATGTTACACTGGCTCAATTCGTTGCTAATTACACCATTAAACCCGACGGTACTTACACGAAAAGAAAAGTTTCACGTGTTATTCGTTGTCGAAATTATGACATGGGACAAGATTTGAATGAATATAAACGTGAAATGGTAACTTTACACTTTCCATTTCGAAACGAAGATGAAGAAATACTCGCTGAAATGAAATTCATTGAAATATACAACAACAATGAAGATATAATTTTAACTAGACGCAAAGAATTTGAATCTAACTTGGATATCCAAAAAACTATTGAAATTTGTCGAAATGTATGTCGAGAAGATGGTATTCAAGATGATAATGAAAATGTAAGATGTCGCTAACGTTATGCCTGATCCTAATCCATTTCAAAATTTATATGACGATCCTATTTCCGATATAAACAGTGATCTTCGCTTAGCTGTACTCAACAAACTTGGTCCTATTGCTAAAAAACGAGAAAATTTAATGCCTAATCTTGAATTTTATGAGTTGATGAGAATGGCTAACGATAAGCAAAAAAGAACTTTTGCTACATGTTATTTCAAATCTGTTAACCTCAGATCGTGATCCATTTCAAATATTTTTTACGGGCCCAGCAGGATGTGGTAAAACTTTCGTTATAAAACTTCTCATGGAGATTTATAACCGATTTACTGATAACGATGGATATTGTAACTCTTATATTGCCTGTGCTTCAACAAGTAAAGCTGCTGTCGCTATAGACGGAACAACTGTGCATACTGCTTTAAAAATATCTTTGTCAAGGTTACTTCCATTAAGTACCGAAATAGCTCATCAATACAGAGCATTATTCAAATATGTTAAAGTCTTAATCGTCGATGAAATCAGTATGATTGGTGCTGAATTACTTGCTCAAATTGATTCACGTTTAAAGCAGATAACAGGAAATTTCAACACTAACTTTGGTGGTATAGATGTCATTCTGATTGGAGATTTACGCCAGTTGCCACCAGTTAGAGCTACTCCAATATATAAACAACAAAAACAAAGGATTGTTGGACCTATTTTGTGGCGTGGATTAAAATTTTATGAGCTAGACCAAGTAATGAGGCAAGCGAATCAACATTTTTCTACGATATTAACTAAAATTGGAAGCGGTGAACAACTTGGTGATTTGGAATTAGCTTTATTGGAATCACGTTTTGTAACTACTCAAGAAGCAGAAACTAAATGTCCGCATGGAATTCGATTATTTAATACAAATGAAACTGTAACAAGATGTAACAATAAAATTTTAAGTCTTGCACAAGAAAAAACCACTTCAATAGCGAAAGATGTATTCACCGGTTGTACATCGGCAGAGCAAATTGCTTCTTTCCGCCAAAAGCTGCACAAAATGTCATTAATTGATACTGGAGGATTGCCTTACGAAACTATATTTGTGAAGGATGTCTTCTACATGATAACGACAAACATAGACGTGTCTGATGGTTTACCGAATGGGGCTGTAGGTAAACTAGTTCATATTGAATACAATGAAGATAGAGAAGTAAATGTTGTGTGGGTTGAGTTCCCGGACTCACTGAAGATTGGCCAGAAAATCCGAAAAAAAGTTGCTGGACATGTAGCTGCTATTCAGGTTAGTAAAACAGCAGTGCCGATCGGACGAAGATCTTCAACTATTTCTCTTAACAACAATAAAACTATTAACGTTAAGCGTTCACATTTACCTCTAGTTTGCGCTTGTGCAACGACTATTCACAAATCACAAGGGAGCACGTACTCCGAAATTGTTTATGAATACGATAAAAAACATCCATTGTCATTAGTTTATGTCGCTTTGTCACGCGTAACAAGTATTGAAGGTTTATACATTACAACAAAAGACAATGATAAGACTTTTTATCAAGGCCGAAGACCATCAACTGCAGTAACTAGTCTTCAAGAAGAATTTAAGAGACTCTCGGTTAATCGTTTAATGACAATTAGTAAAGACAATCTACATTTTATCAACCAAAGGAAAGGATTGACAGTGTATACTTTCAATTGTCAAAGTCTGCGGGCCCACTATGGTGATCTGATTGATTCAATCATACAAAAGTCTCAAATTTTAATGTTGAATGAAACTTGGTTATACGATAATGAGTCTGTTAGTATACCAAATTTCAATTGTATAATTCAATACAAACGATCAAATGTTCGAGCTGGAGGAGTTGCTATCTATCACAATGCGAACGATACAACTAACATTGTGACTGCGGCTATCGACATGACTGTCCGACTTTGTGAGTTCAGAGATGTCATCAGTGGGTGAATTTTGTGTAGCGGAGTGTAAAGTAGAAGATGGTAAAAAAATTGTGTTAATAGCAATTTATATTTCCCCGAATCGAAAAATTGAAGATATTATTCATTTTTTAAAACGGGCATTATTTCCATACACAACAATTGGAGGGGCATATATGGGTAAAGGTGAGGATAAGTTACCGATGATTTTAAGTGGAGATTTTAATGTTAATTTCAACTTAGAAAATTCTGGTCTACTTATCAACTTTTTACGTGAAGATTTAAATCTATCAATAAATAATGACCTACAGTTTCTACAACACGACATGGTACCACTATTGATGCTGTATTTGCACGATATTTAGATAACGTTTCTACTAGACAATTTCTATCATATTTTAGCTACCATAAGCCTCTTCTAACTCACATGCCCATTGAATCACAACCAGAACAACCAATGGACATTGGTTTCAATGGATTTCAATGGACATTAATTTTCAATATATATGAATTGTGTATATAGTAATAAATATTTTTTTATTTTTTTTAATTGTGTAAAAATAATTTAACGGTGTATAAATAAACATTATTTTAATTTGATTATGCTTTTTGATTAAACCTTTATTAATTGTATTTAATATCTTTCTTCTATTATTTTATCGTCCTTTCTACTAACGTAGAGTATTGGCACGCGCGATAAAATTTTTGGATAAAAAAATGTTTTGTTACGCCAAAGAAGTATAACTTCTTACGTGGGTACATAAGTACACACACGGTTTTTTTTTTAATATGCGATTGTATCGATATATTACGATGTGGAAAAGAAGAAGTGCACTAATTGTAAATTGTTCTATTTCTTAATGCAAAGCGCAATGTACATGTTGTTTTCAATTGTGAGGCTGGGTGACAATGATTTTTTTATTTTCAGTTTACTGCTGAAACAAATAAAAGCCATGGTTGAGGAAAACACAAACTGTATGTTGATTTTCATTCTGCCGCAGTATCTCAAATGTGATACGATTTTTGAAGTCCGTCATGATCTTCAATAGATTTTTGTGGTCCTATTCTTTTACATGTTTCTACATTCGGTATGTTCATATATATATTTTAGATCTTATTTCATCATTGCATGTTTTCAATACCGTTAAATGTTCCTGTATTGGACCATATTCACAAGACCGTTGTTTTATGTGTTTGGCTACTGTTGAGTTCGGATTTCAATGTTGAGAATGTCTGGTGTGTTCTATATAACTGTGTTTAAAGGATCTTGATGTGAAACGTATGTATTTTTTGCTGCACCGTACATTATATATTCTGTCGGGTTAGCAGGCTGACATTGATATTGGTGGACTCCAGCTCTTTCATAAATGCTTTTCTTTTTTTGTATTGCTTATTTTCATACTTGTATATACAAATTAGCACACAGCTAATTGATAGTTGTATTTTCCAAATTGTCTAGCTAATTTTTGAGAGTTGTCGTCAATGTAATGTCCAGGTATATACAGTAGGTTTTCATCCCCTTGATTGATATGTTATTTGTTTTTGATTTACTTCTTTTTTGTTTTCCAATGATTTTATCGATCATTTGAGGCTGATATCCATTGCTTTGAGTTATTTGCTTTATGATGTGTATCTCTTTTTCATAGTGTTTCCTGCATAGAGGATATGTGAGGGCTCGATATACTTTACATACTGTTGTATGCAGAAATTTTATATGAGTAGGGATGGTTGCTCTCTGCATGAATGGTAACATCTGTTTGAGTATCTTTTCTGTATATAGAGAAATGATGTTTGTTGCATGGCGTTTTATGGTACAGTTATGAATAATGAACACACCACAATAGAAGATTGAGATTATTGGTACCATTAGTAAGCAATAAGTGTGTGTATATTTCACATTATCATTAGTGACAATTGTATGTTATATTCAAAATTAGCTGTTACACTCGCGGCTTCGCCCGTTTTATTGTTTACTTTTAACTGAAATTTTTTTTAAAGACAATTTTTTAAAATCATCATTCTTGAAATTATCTTTATTTTTGTGTTTTCTGTGCAGATGTTTTTACCGCATTATTACTTGCTCGTTTATTGTCATGGGTCGTTAGGGATTGAGATTTTCTGAGAGATGGGAAACGCACTGAATTGAACACACAGACAGCAATGAAACTGGTCACACAGAAGTGGAAAAAACGCACCGTCGTCAACTTTGCTGCGTTTTCAAGGTCTCCCGCATCGAAACGAAACCGGCTGCATTTTTAGTTATGTTTTTAACCGCACGAGGGCGGTCACACGGACTGTTCAAAGATGCCGCTAAATAGCATTTGTTTATTTACATGTTACTATGGTAATTAATTCTGGTCACCATGGTGTTGTTCACATCTTTGCACGGGTCACACATCGACTGTGAATAAACCGCACAATTAAAAGGGCCTGAATCGTGCGAACGGGGCGGAATATCAAATTCAAAGCTAAACAGTGTTTTTCGCCTTTTGTCAAAGGTTACCTGTGTAAAATTTGGTCGGAATCGGTGTAACGGTGTGGATTTGTATTCAATAAAAGAAACAAATTCTCAGACTTTGAGTTTTATATATATTGCAACAGTGCGTCTGCGTACGTTACTGTGCATTGTCGCAGTTAGTTAAAATATGTTCAATTAGAATAAATATCGTCAATATTAAAAAAAAAAGCGTATTGAAAGCTGTAAGTAACCAGCGAAGGGGAACGCCGGACGCAGGTCGGTACACGTAGATCACGCGACACACAGCTGAGATTGTGTACAGTGTAGTTTATATGTGTGTGTTTAAGCCAGTAGAAACCGACATATTGTCACCCCTGAATAAATATGAATTAAATAAGTAATTTATTTAAATTTTGGTAAGTGCGCGTAAGATATGACAAAACAAATTACACCACGTTATTAATAATATAAAGACGCGCACATGTGCAAAATCTAGTACGAAACAAATAATACATATTAATACTGTGTAGCCTAAATAAAAGTGAATAGAACCAAGAGCAACTAAAGTATAGAAAAACTGTTAACATACAATTATACATAAAAAAATTACCGATCATATGGACATCGAGTAATAAACAAAAGACTTCGCATGTTGCGAATAAATTTAAAATAAGTAGAAAAAATAAACGAATCTTTATAGGGACGCTCGACAAACTACAACAATATAAATCGTGCACAGAATGGTTGAAACATGATTTTTGCGCCCGACAGTATAAATAAGCGAGGCTCACCAGCCTCGACCTTCAATGGAAGAAAGGAGTTACTCGCACAAATAAAAATTTCCGGGATTAAAATATCACCGAAATTCAGAATAGCAACGTTTCTAAATGACAGAATTGGTCAGTAAGTGAAAGTAGGGGGCGTAATTGACCGAGTAAGAATAGGTAAAAACGTTGTTTCGTCGCAACTGGCCGAGACCAGAGTGCAAGGTCGTACAGCATTAACAGATGAATACTGACACGTTTGCATTTATGACAAACACAATTAAAAAATTCAGTTACTTTCATTCATGAAGAGTGTCATAATTAGAGATGTGTCGGTCTTCGAGAACTACCGGCAACAATCTTTTTACACTAAGTCTGATGCTCCACTGTACACGACTCATTCGTATGAAAAATGGCAACCTGTAATAACTACACTTCTCCTGTCTAGCTGCGAGTTATTCAACAACAGTTAAGACGTAATAGATATGGTTTCAAACATTGCTAATCCACGTACGGCATTAACTTAAAATCGCCGTTTTTTGAGTTGTGACGTTCCTGCAGCCGACATACCACATGGTAGAAACAACCTGACCATAGAAATTGAACAGTGGCTTAGAGATGCGCAGTGTACAAACACCTCGTTGCGAGGCTAACAAAACTGTCACTCATTTCGCACATGCGCATAACATTCTTCTACAGTGTTTCATAGTGTGAACATCGGCTGCAACAAGACTGGCGAGAACAATTGAAGCACGTGTGTGACAGAGACAGAGGTAGTGCATGAGTAAGAAGGTGTACTGTTATCGCGTTGTCTTTCGTCACTCCCCGCTAGACAATTTTAGTGGGGGTAATTCATGCATTGGGACGGCGCAGATGACACAGGAAACACTGTCGGGTCTGTACGTGTTGGCCTACGTAAGAATACGTAATGCTTTTAGTGCACATAGTTAGGTTTGTTGGTAGTTCAGGTTTTAATACAACTTCAGTTGTTAATATGTTAAAACTCTTTATAACTTTGTGTTTTTTTAACGTAACTGGACTGCAAGCATTTTATTCAACTGATGAATGTTCAATTGTTAACTTGTTAAAACGGATAAAACGGACTTGTTAACGTAACGGTCCATTAACTTCACCCGTTTTAACAAGTTAACAATTGAACATTCATCAGTTGAATAAAATGCCTGCAGTCCAGTTACGTTAAAAAACACAAAGTTATAAAGAGTTTTAACATATTAACAACTGAAGGGACCGTGGTCAGTTGCGACCCGTTCCTGTAAACCCCGGTCAGTTGCGACCAACTGAATTTTCATGTTATTATAATAATACAGGTATTACCATTTTAATTTTATCCATTCCTAGCCTATGCGAAGCTAACCTAACGTATTTAAAGTAACGTAACCTAACCTAACCTGACCTGATCTGGCCTAACCTAACCTAACCATACGTGACAAGAATACTGGAAGAAAGAGGTTACTCGCACAAATAAATTAAAATCGCATCGCAGTTCAGAATAGGAACGTTTTTAAATGACAGATTCGGTCAGTAAGTGAAAGTACGGGGCGCAATTGACCGCGTAATAACAGGTAAAAACGTTGTTTCGTCGCAACTGATCGTTACTGGTTAAAAAAAAACTGTTCTGTTCAAATGTTTTAAAATATTATTGTTCTTTACAAAAGAAATTAAACATCGGGACAGTATTTTCTGATCTCATGTATGAAAACATGGACGGTTAATGCCATTTTTTCTAGACATATTGACCGAAACAAATTCTAGGGTTAATCGTTCTAAAGGAAATTGAGAACTGCAAATAATGAGAGAGTGACTGACAAACTATTAGTGATAAATTGTAACTTTCCTTGTGAACACTTACGTTTCTTAAAGTCCTCGTACGTTTCGGTGTGTTATCCACCTTCTTCAGCGAGGTCAAAATACAGAATGTCTTGAAACAGTTGTAACGGATTTTTTCAGGTAGGTGGTATGTGTGGGGGGTAATTGGTGGAAGGGGGTTGGCGCTGGGATTCAAAGTATTGAATCATACAGAAACCTAACAATACTTGAATCCCAGCGCCAACCCCCTTCCACCAACTACCCCCACACATACCACCAACCTGAAAAAATCCGTTACAACTGTTTCAAGACATTCTGTATTTTGACCTCGCTGAAGAAGGTGAATAACACACCGAAACGTACGATGACTTTAAGAAACGTAAGTGTTCACAAGGAAAGTTACAATTTATCACTAATATTAAGTGCGTGAATGAAGAGGATGAACCGACAAAACAACTGACAAACTATTGTTCAAACAAAATCATCGAAAGTCTAAGAAATAATTTTGTTTAAAAATGTGTAATCTAAATTATTTGTACTCCTTAGAAACACTAGTCTTTAGAAAAAAAATGTACACTGGTCAATTGCGGAAGATGTGCTTAAAGTTAAGCGTCACAGACGAGTATTTATACTAATAGGTTATTTATTAAGCTGTAAATATTTACGGATGAACAGCGAACGTAAATTGGCCTAAATGTCACTGGTAATAATTGCCAGATTTATGTGTTTCATTTTGATCTATAGTGGTATATTTAAAAAAAATAATAATTGTTAATAACCGTATTATTACATTCAATAGGTTTCCATGAAAACAAATTCTGTAACAAAAAATTGTGAAAAAGATTTAAAACGCGTGCAAGAGGAAGTATATAGCAAACGAACAAGTATATAGCAAACGAACAAGTATATAGAAACAAAAATAATATAAAAAAAGAAGATAAAAAACATAAAAAACATAAAAAATACACAATAATACAAAAAAAAAACAAAAAATAAAAAAGGACAAAAATAACAAAACCATAAAAGGAGTAAAACAATTCGTACAGAATGTGGGTTGATCACTGCATACGAAACAGGCTGTTAAGGGCGATTTTGGACCAGTGGTATGTTTTTTCTAATAATATTATGGAAATTTATAATACATTAGAATTTTGTGTTGTAGAATAAATTTGGAGTACGGCAAAATGGTTTAAACTGGTCACTGACATATTGGAGATTTGCATTAGACAAATCAGACCTAAAATAGACCTCGTCAAAACGAAACCAATGATTTCGTATCCTGTCTGGGGACAAGGTCGTGAAGGCCTATCCCATGTTAATTAAATGGAAGATTCTTGGATTTCGTTGTCCATGACGTGTCTGTTACTTAACTAAATAGCACTATTACATTAACGACTCGGAACACTAGGTTTCTTATAAGTAAAAGCATAAAGTTTTACCTTACAGCCTGAACCGGTTTTCTCCTTTAAAAGGCTTCTTCAGAGGCTGCCGCTGGTAGCGCTGTCCGTCTTGTTGTGGGCGACGGAATCGAGTTTCGAACATATCTCACCCCACACACACAGCAAAGATATTTTTATGAAACTTTTTTCAGCTAAAAGATAAATACATAGAGCATGCCGTAGACCTAATTAAATACTGGTAAAAGAATACTTAGGGTGATTTTTCAAATACAGTGCTTAAAATTAAAAAGCAAAATTTGTACTTACTAAATATTTACACAAGGTATCATACAAAATTGTTGGTCTATTATAATAGGGTAAGTGTTACGAAACAAACATAATAAACAAAATTCAAGTCTCCAGCACGTTCCAGTACAAAGTTATGCGTACCTAAACCTAAACAAGACAAAAATGGAGTTACGGAAAACCGCGTCCAAAGTTTTGTAATGTTTTATTCAAATGCACGTGGACTATACACTTCTTCTTCATTACTCTCATCTCTCTTCCTTTTTAGCTGCCTTTTCTTTACTCTGTTTCCTTACTGCTTTCCAGAACACTCTTATTTGCTTCCTGAATCCTCATTTTTATAGCTAATAATATTATTATAAAATATTTAAATGTTTGTTAGCAGGAGGTCAATGACATCGCACTGGGTGACTTCACATGAAATA